>JAWHQI010000129.1:4047500-5505000 GCA_033032865.1 Dactylorhiza incarnata | reverse complement strand
GTCTTAGAAAAGAAAGGTGTAAATGTATCATACATTGACGTAATCAAAGATATGTATACAAATTCAGTGACCAGGGTGAGGACATCTGGAGGATTAACACAGGAATTCCCTATCGCTGTTGGCTTACATCAAGGGTCAGCTTTAAGCCCTTACCTCTTTACCCTTATCTTAGATGAGCTCACCGGACATATCCAGCAAGCAATACCTTGGTGTTTATTATTTGCAGATGATATTGTTTTGGTCGATGAGACGCGCGAGGGTGTAAACGCGAAACTGGAATCTTGGCGAGACACTTTAGAAAAGAAGGGTTTTAGGTTGAGCAGGACAAAGACAGAGTATATAGAGCTTAAATTTAGTAGTGCAAGAAGGTCAGATGACTCCGTCATTAAATTGGGTGACCAAGATATTTCCCGCAGTGAGTGCTTTAAATATCTGGGATCGATAATTCAAAAAGATGGAGGTGTAGATAAAGATGTGATTCATAGAATCCAAGCAGGTTGGTTGAAGTGGAGAGGCGCGTCTGGGATCCTATGTGATCGTAAAGTACCACTAAAACTTAAAGGCAAGTTTTACCGTACTGCAATTAGGCCTGCAATGCTCTACGGTTCTGAGTGTTGGGCAGTGAATGGTGTACACGAGCAAAAAATGGGAGTCGCGGAGATGAGAATGCTTAGGTGGATGTGTGGTCACACGAGACTGGATAAAATTAGGAATGAATGTATCAGGGATAAGATAGGAGTGGCGCCAATTGTAGAGAAGATGCGAGAAGCTCGTTTAAGATGGTTTGGACATGTACATAGGAGACCATTAGAGGCACCTGTTAGGCGTTGTGAGAGTTTAGTCACTAGACATGTTAAACGGGGGAGGGGTAGACCAAAAAAGACTTGGAATGAAACTATAAAGAAAGACATGATGTACTTAGGCATTAATGAGACTATGCTTAAAGATAGGGCGCAATGGCGACAGAGGATCCATATAGCCGACACCACTATGGTGGGATAAAGGCTTGAGTGTTGTTGTTGTTGTTGTTGTTTGTATTTTATTATTATTATTTCAAAATAGATGAAAATGAGTAGCAAACCCAATACTAATTCGGTGCACCTATAGAAGTCAGCAGACAATAATATTTGGCACGCAATTAATTAAACTTATGTAACAGCCGCACTTGATCGCAAGTAATACAAACAGAATTCACACGTAATAATTGAATACTGCACAGAGTGCTAGAGGATAAACACGACGAATAAATCCCGCAAATTCTGTGATATAAATGAGCAAAGCGGTGAAATAATCTATTGCTAAGATATAAAGAATTAGATACAGTGTAAAGAGGTATAAACTTAACCATGAAACTCACTGAGTAATTGGCCCCAAAACTGAGGATGACGGAATAGGCGTGCATAGGTACCCGAAGGAGCACAGCGCCGTGGGTGTTAATGTGTTGTTGGAAAAGAGCTGATGGGCATTAGGGTGGTGTTCAACTGAGCAAGTGGCGAGGTAGCTAGGGCGTACGATTGGGGTGGGGGAGAAAGTGGTGGCTGGGGTAGTGCTGGGTTAAGAGGATGTGTTTAGGGTAGCAATCTATGAAGCACCGGTACGGGTACCGGGTACGCTACATATCCGGTAGTCGAACGGGAAAATTTAAAAAAAAGTATACGGGTACGTTTGAGGTACGACATAATTAAAATTGTCTTATATAAATACACATGCAGTATATAGTAAAAAAATTAAAAATTAAAATACTAATTTGCAACATCTAATCCTTAAATATATAGTAAAACAATGAAATAATAAAATTTAAATCAAATTATCTATGATTTTAACGAAAAAAATACTTAAATCTGAAGCACATTTTGTTATTACAATAAATAAAACCCGTTAGTTGTATTTATGAGTAATAATTTTTTCTTTTCTAAAAGACATGCATAAATCTTTTGTTTACTTTAGAAAAGCACTCCTAACACAATAAGCAGAACGATCTGTCAAGTCCAAGTATATCTACAGACTAGAGTAACAGGTGTACCGCCGAGTACCGGGTGCGTACCAGTACCGAATACATATCCGGTACGGATATGTGGCCCTCAAGGAAGTATCGGTGCTCATAGGTAGCAGTGAAAGGAGTGGCGAACGGATGTTGGCGATTGGAGGTAGCGTGCAAGTAGAGGCAGCGTGTGGATGAAAGGAAGCTACAAGTGACTGGAATAGAGGAAAGTAAATGCAGTAAGGACAAAAGATGAAGAGGCGGGGCTAGCAGGCTCCTCATAGTCACAACACTCGTCCCTACCATAATCAAATCGGGTTGGAGGGTCAACCCAATCCCTATGTATGTGTGGTTGGGGGCGATGCTTCCTTATTGGACAAGGGTCTACCCTAAGGAACTTTCGAAGCTGTCATAAATAGGATCAGGATCCTCAAATGGCGAAGGAGGACCACGAGCCAGAGGAAACCTAAAGGAATGACCACCATGATCACTGAAACAACGATTGTCGTCTAATTATTCAAAAGTGCCCTCGACCAAGGTGGGGTGGCCTGACATGAACTCATCAGTTCTAACTCGTTGACTTTTGTGGTAAAAGCTCTCAATTGGGCACTCAGACCGTCTAAGCTCATCTCTAAGATCATCTAATAGGAATTTCTGAAATTCAAATTCTCGTCTCCGTATTAGAACTAATCGTTTGGGCATCATGGTTACAAAGGCAATCTTCTGTAAGAAATGTAAGCTAGGGTTCTGGTACTAAATCTAACGCGGACGAGGTTATATGGGCTCGCTGACCTAACTTTATAAGATGATGCAGACAGATATCCAATAGATGATGATGCGTAACTAACCCAACACTAATGTGGTGCACCTATATAAATCAACATACAATAATAATATCCGCGCAATTTGTAGAAATACACGAAAATAGAGAAATAAAAGATAATTTTATTAATTTCTCAATCATGGTAAATACATACCGGTATTTGTATACTTAAATAGTTAGAGAGAGAGAAGTAGAAATCTCATTCTAAGATGTGCTAAATCCTAAAGAGGTAGTGGGCTCTAGATGAGCCTTATTTTGGGCCTTTATACATATTTTCTTCAACACTCCCCCACAAGCTGGAGCACACATACCGTAAGCACCAAACTTGGACAAGAACTGATAGTATAATGGTTGTGGTAAGGCCTTGGTGAGAATATCCGCAACTTGCCCAGCAACAGGAACATGTTTTAATTCTAGCTTCTTCAATTGAACCTTCTCCCGAATGAAATGACAATCAACTTCAATGTGTTTGGTTCGTTCATGGAATACATGATTCTTGGCAATGTGTATAGCAGCTTGGCTGTCGCAAAATAGAGTGGTCGGTGAGGAAAGTTGAACTCCCAAATCACCTAAGAGACTTTCTAGCCATGTAAGCTCCGACACAACAACGGCCATTAAACGATACTCGGCTTCAGCAGATGAGTGAGCAACCACATACTGCTTCTTGCTGCGCCGGGTAATAAGGTGCCCTTTGAAGTAAGTACAGAATCCACTTGTGGAGCGTCGATCATCCAAAGAGCCATCATAGTCAGCATCAGAGTAGGTAATCAGATAGAGAAGAAGAATGTTTGTATGCAAGTCCTTGTCCAGGAGAAGTCTTCAAATATCTGAGGATGCACTCGACGGCCTGGAGGTGAGAGGTCTGTGGAGCATGCATGAATCGACTGACAACTCCAACAACAAATGAGATATCATGTCTTGTAAATTGTAACTGTAGGATAAATCATCTTCTTACAAGACGACGATAATACTCTGGGTTTGGAAGTAGTAGATCGGAGTCAGAGTCATGAGCGCAGAGCTTGTGGTTGACATCCATAGGAGTATCAACCGACTTGCATCCATAATAGCCAGCATCATGAAAAAGGTCAAGACAGTACTTCCGCTGAGATAGGACGAGACCACCAGGACGTCTCACTACCTCAAGACCAAGGAAGTACCGAAGATTTCCCAGATCTTTAGTTTGAAAGACCGAGTTCAAGTGTTGCTTGATCATTTATATTCCTTTTGAGTCATCACCAATGATCAGAATATCATCGACGTAAACTAAGAGAATCACTGTGCCTGTCGGTCGATGAAGAGTAAAGAGAGAGAAGTCAGAAGAGCTTCGTGAATCCAACATCACAGACAACCTTACTGAACTTGTCAAACCATGCGCGAGGAGACTGTTTGAGAACATAAAGAAATTTCTTGAGGTGACAAACGCAAGACTCCCCCGTGGTCTCAAACCCAGGAGGTTGGTGCATGTAGACAGTTTCTAGAAGGTCTCCATTGAGAAAAACATTCTTGGCATCCAATTGATGTAAGGGTCACTGTCGATGAACAACTAAGGAGATCAGGACACAAACAGTATTCAATAGGGGTGTGCAAAAATAACCGAAGAACCGAGAACCGGACCGGAACCGAACCGAACCGAATGGTTTTGGTCGGTTCCAAATACGTTCGGTTCGGGTCCGGTTCTCATAATACCAGAACCGACAATTCGGTTCGGTTCCTGGTTCCAAGGGTCGGGTACCCAGAACCGACCCGAGAACCGACTATCAATGCTACATAAATTATTTTGAGACAATGGTTATAATCGTACTGCTTAATACGCGAAAATAATTGAAAATAATCATATTGCTAAAAAAAATATTTGTTATACTTGCGTAGTTCTATGACTTCAATATTATAAAGAGTCCTTATTCAATTATTTTGAGACATTGATAATGTATTACAAAGAATCATGAGTTTGAAGAGCCATTTTTATTATTATTTTGAGACATAGGTAGAACCGAGAACCGAACCGGAACCGAACCGAAGCAAACGGTTCAGATATGGTTCTATACTTTAGGACCATGGGTCGGTTCCGGTTCCAAAAGTTTGGAACCGAACCTATATGGTTCGGTTCTTGGTTTTGGGTGGAACCGAACCGATCCGAGTTGCACCCCTAATATTCAACATGGCGACTGGTGAGAAGGTCTCATCATACGAGGCCTTGTTGTAGAGTAAACCCCTGAGCCACAAGGCGAGTCTTTAGACGTTCAACTGTCCCGTCTAGAGCATGTTTGATCGCAAAGACCCACTTACATCCCACATAAGTCTGTCCAGGAGGAAGAGAGACAAGATCCCAAGTCTGATTAGCCCATAGGGCAGACATTTCCTCATCCATGGTCGCACGCCACCCCGGATGTTGGATATCCTCATGCAAAGAGTTACGTATAGAAATGGAGGATAAAGAAATTGCGAATTTGAGAAGTGTCGGGGAGAGGCGATGCAAGGATAATGAATTAGCCAAGGGATGAGCCGTAGAGACTGGTGCCGGATCTTCAGGCCACGAGGTATCACTAGTAGACGGTAACTGCCGTAGGGCATCATATCTAGGAGGACGACGAGTGTACACACGAAAAAGTGGTTTGGAGGGTACTGGAGTCGGGGTTGCAAGGAGTGGTGGAAGATGAGACGTAACAGGGACGGTAGGACGTGGTAGTAGTGGAGGTGGAAGAGCTGGATGGGGAGAGTGAAAAGGTTGGTCTTCGATGAAAGTTACATCCGCAGAAACGACAACCTTGCGATCGTTGGGAGAGTAGCACACATACCCTTTCTGAGTGCGGGAGTAACCAACGAACATATGCTTGTAGCATGAGGAGCAAACTTATCAGTGGAAAGACCAAGATAATGGACATGACAGGTACAACAAAAAATGCGAGGTGTGACGGAAAAGGGGGGCGTGGAAGGAAAAAGAAGACTAAAAGAAGTCGCAAAGTTGAGAATGGAGGAGGGCATGCGATTGATGAGATGACATGTTGTAGAAACCGTAAAGTTCCAGTAAAAGGTTGGGTACCTGCATTTGAAATATCAGTGAGCTTGCGACCCCAAGAAGGTGACGGTTTTTGCGCTCGGCCACACCATTTTGTTAGGGCGTATAAGCACATGAAGATTGATGAATGATTCCAAACTCAGTACAAAGATTAGTAAAAATATGGCTTGTGTATTCACGCGCATTGTCGGTGCGGAGTATCTTAAGAGAGCTGGAAAACTGAGTATGAGTCTCACTGTCTTAGTAATAAAAGCACGAAAAATAGAGGTTACTTCAGCACGATTACGAAGTAAATACAACCATGTCATGCGAGAGTAATCATCAATAAATGTAATAAAGTAATGATAACCATAAACACTAGATGTTTTATAGGGTCCCCAAATATCAGAGTGTACTAAAGCAAAAGGAGCATTGCTCCGAGTACAATTAGGGAGAAAAGACAAACCATATTGTTTTCCGAAGATACATGATTCACAAGTAAAGTCATTGAGGGAGATATCAAGAATTGAGGATCTCGAGGGGAGCATGCCCAAGACGTCGATGTCAATCAACAAAAGTGACAGATGAGAGAACCGTGGGTGGAACATCCAAGATATAGAGCCCATTAGACAGTCTCCCTTTACTAATGATATTCCGCGTCCGTCGATCCTGCATAACAAAAGATGAGGAAACGGTTACACAACAATTAAGGTTCTGAGTAAGACGACTAATAGAAAGAAGGTTACAAGACGATCCCGAAACATGAAGGACCGAGCGAAGAGAGAGAGAGAGAGAGTTGGAGTGAGAGGCAGATCAACAAAGCCAGAAACCGGGGTGGTGTCATCAGTAGCCACAATGATGAACTTGGGATACACAAATTGTAAGTACTGAGGTGGTTTCTGCGGAGTAAAATGATGGGTGGCACCCGAGTCCACAATCTAAGTGGAGTGATGGGAGAGACATAAGATACCTTCATTGGAGATTGAAGCAACAGAGCCAGAAGGACGATTGAGTAACCCCTGGAGATGCTGGAGCTGGAGGCGCATGGCGTCAATGTCGGAACGAGTGGTAGAAGACGTATCAGCAGCAACAGAGGAATTTGGTGGAGGAGGCATACCATGCTTACGATAGCAGGTTGCCTCAAGATGTCCATCCCTGCCACAATGAGTCACTTGAGATGAGGCCTCCCGCTGCAACCTCTACCCTGATAGCCGGTGCGACCTCCACGAGCTGTCAGAGGAGTGGGGTGAGATATAGATGAGTGCTGGAGAAGAGCCGAAGATGGAGGTCCGGGAGCATCTGGGGGTGGTGTCACCTTCAGAAGCATGGAGCAAACATCGGAGAGAGAGAAAATGGTGGAAGAAGAGAGGATCTGAGCCCGGATGCTATGGAGATGAGGCGGAACACGAGTCATCATCATGGCAATACCAACAACCTCTTTTTGAGCACGTTGGGCAGCAAGATCTACAATTGGGGGATGATGTTGAATCCAAGTATCGACCAAAGTTTTGGACCGCGCAACAAAGAAGGTTAAGTCGCCATCAACACCTGAGTCGAGAGATTGGAGGTCTGTGATGATGTCAAACATGTGTTGAAGGTTGTCCTTGCCGGAATAGAGGGAATGCAGTTCATCCCACATTGTCTTTGCTGTTTCATGATACATGACCATACGATAAGGTTCACTATAAATGGAGTTGAGGATCCATGATTGGACACAACCATCATCACAGAGTCATTTCTCAGTGGTCGCAGAAGGGGTGGCCTTAGTTAGATGATGCAAAAGGCCATTTGTCTGAAGAACACGACGGACGGAGTAAACCCACTCAACAAAATTTTTCTTCCCACTAAGAGAAATGACGGTGATCTGAAACTCATCACGGACTTCAGGAAGAGGGGTTGCCGCACAAGCGGGAAGGGGACGAGGCATCATTCAAGCCATTGCGACAAAGGAAGGCAGCAGTGGGTAGGTCACTGCGGTCAGAAAGAAGACCCCATATGGAGACCCTGCGGTCAGGCTTCTACGACAAGAGAACATTGTCGAGCTGGCGACAAACAGGCGAGTAGCGACCAGGAGAGCAGGAAGTCTAGCGGTCAAGCAGTCGAGGAACTGGGAATTGCGGCTAGCAATGCGATCAAGCGGCAAGCAGGAGAGGAAGAACACCGTCGAGCAGAGGACAGCAGGCGGCGGTTGCCACCGGCGAGCAGGTGAGCTGCGAGCAGTGACCAGGTGTTGCGAACAGAAGGCCTAGTGAACAAGAGAGATCGCAAAAAGAAGCCTCGACGACCAGGAGCGGTAAGACGGAGGCATGATGGGCAGAGGATCGTGCGGTCAAACACTCGTGGGAAAGAGCTTCGCAGGAATCCGACGAGCGGTCACAGGGAGAGGCCACGACGACCAGGAGCTGCGAGCAGAATCTGCGAACCGGGGGAGCTGGGCGAGAGGCAAGCAAGGACGACCAAGAGCTGAAGAAGCTCGGCAGGGGAGGGACACAATGGGCAGAAAGTGCATGCAACGACAAGATAAGAGTGACAGCGGAAGCGACAGTCAGGTGGGGCCCAAAGGGATAAGGAGGAAAAGCTATAAAAGGAGTTGGGTTGGAGGGGGGAACGAAAAGAGGGACAGGAGCCGCAGAGTTGTGGTAAGAAAAAAAAAAACTAACTGCCCAGACAGGCTGGAGGCGCGGGCAAGAGCAAGACCCAAAAAAAAATATTAGGATCGATTACGCTCTGATACCACGTAGAAATACACGAAAATAGAGAAAAATAAAAGATAATTTTATTAATTTCTTCATCATGGTAAATACATACACGTATTTGTACACATATATAGGAAGAAAGAGAGAGAGAGGAGTAGAAATCCCATTCTAAGATGTGAGACTAAATCCTAAAGAGGTAGTGAGCTCTAGATGAGCCTTTATACATATTTTCTTCAACACAATTAATAAAAGAGTTTCTTTAAAAACATGCACAATAGTCGCAATTGATTGCAAGTAATTCAAAACAAAATTTACAGGTAACTAGGGTATACAACAACTAAAACATGAATAAAACATGCATGTAAACAACTAAAATGATAAAGTAATAATCTATGTCTATATGATATAATTAATCACGCACCATGTAAAATATATATAAAACTAACTATGAAACTCACCAGTAATTAGCCTCAGGATGAGGCTGAAGAAATTGGTAGGCTTGAATAGTAGAGCGGGCGGTGCAATGGTGCTAATATGCGTTTGGAGAAAGGGTAGACATTGGGAATTATATTTTTTAAACTTTTGATATCTCTATTAAACCTAAATTCTTTATTTAAAGCAATCTTAAGTTAGATCAAGGCCACAATTGCTCGATCAATGAATTGACCAAATAAAATAAGGTACAACTCAAAAAATAAAATAAAACTAAAGGGGATACGGCATGATGGAATTGCCAGGGCGTGGATCCAGGATCAACACGGTCGCGAACACTGCCCATTTGGCAGGGGCCGCGACTGGGATCCGTGCGCCCCGCAAATCCGCAGATTTGTTGCGGTTGTGGTCGCGGTCGCACAATCCACATCGCCAAACCCGGCCTAAATAAAATCATAATGATCTGAACACATCCGTAGACTCCGATCGTGCAGATGATAATCCTATAATTGTCGGAAACAAAAAATGAACCAAAGCGACCACTGATATACTCCGATTAGCACTCCCAACCCCCATCAGAATTTCTAGGCATCAAGACTGAAACTCGCTTCCTCTTCATAATTGAGTTTCAAGAATGAGAAATATGTCCAATCAATTCACTTGAACTCACTTCTCAAAGTGGATCAAATCACTTGGGACTCCTGTAGACTACGAGTTGCTTAGCAAGTCACATTTGTAAGACCATGGACAGATGAACAACGCGTGCACAACGTCTACATTGTGTCATCACACAAAAAATTGTGGTATCATAGGTTTTTAAAAAGCAATGAGTCGCTACAAATTGCCTAAAATTGGATCACTGACAGAAATCATGGGGAAGTGGGGATGCTAAGAGAAATGAAATTGGGTGAAAGGAAAGAAGAAAGGTAGGTAGGTAGTGTTAATCTAAGGAAAGAAGAAACAAAAGAACCAGTTCAAAGATAAAAAGCAAATAATTAATTAAATCAACAGCACATGTAGCAAAAACAAGGAAAGAGTGATTTAAGGATCCAAAAAGTCTGAGCCCAAAAAGATTGGAAAATGCTTAATGAATCTAATGTTGTGATGTTCATCATCACGGCGACTTTCAAAGGCCACCCATTGGGACAGAAAATAAGTGGGCATACATTATTTAAACTGCCCGACTGAACAAATTTAGATTGCTTGTGGTTTTCTAATTTAAAAATAGAATTTAATCAGAAAAATGATGCTTGTTACCTAGGAATGCAGGTATCTTTTTTAACCTGCACCATTCAAGCTTGGCAGATATCCATTGGGTAGCTCCCAAGCACTCTTAGGAATTTTGCGAATTCCTGATAATGAAAAAAAATTTATTACAGGCATTAAATTTATATTTAAGTTCTTCCAAAATTCATGCCACAATGCATACCTCAAGGTGCCTAAGGGCATTCTGAGCATTTTGTGAAGCCATTGATGCTTCAAAATCTACATAGAAAAGGTAGTCAAAGAACCTATAGAGAAGTAATAGAAAAGCTATTAGCAGCCTAATAGATTTCCATGCTAAAGAAAAAGATTTTCAGAAGAATTGGGGACAGAATAATAATTGGTCTCAATAATAAAGAAAGGAAGACACAGAAATTTACTTTGGACTTCCAATACTTCCATAATCATATACACGAGCAAGTTTTTTCCGCTGGGGCCGGCTTTCAATCTAACTCAGAAAGTATAAGAAGAGTTCACATGACCACAAAAAAAGGTTCAAGGGACTAATTTAAGAATAAGTTATTAAAAAAACAAAACATAATGAGATCTACTACCTTTGTCAAGTTGATATCCCTCAAAGCAAAAACAGCAAGTGCCTTGAAAAGCATGCCAGGCCCCTCTTCTAAAGAGAAAACTATACTTGTCTGGCAATAACATGGTTTAATAGTGTAGAATAAACGCAGGAGCTTGTATAAATTGTTCTTATTATTAAATACAAAGAGTGAGTACAAATATATAGGAGAGAGAAGGAGAGAAATATTCCTATACATGATGTGGGACTAAAGAGGGAAAGAAATACATGGGCCCGAATACGGGCCCTCTAAATGAGCTATTCTAACACTCCCCCGCAAGCTGGAGCGTACAAGTCGTAGGATCCAAGCTTGGACAGGCAATCAGGCATTGATAAAAGAGAGTACTGGATAGGGCCTTTCTGAGGACATCTGCCACTTGTTCTGTACCCGGAACGTGCTTTAACTCTAGCTTCTTCATTTGAACTTTCTCCCGTATGAAATGGCAATCTACTTCAATGTGTTTTGTTCTTTCGTGGAAGACTGGGTTCTTGGCAATGTGTATAGCAGCTTGACTATCACACAAGAGGAGAGCTGGTGAAGGAAGTTTTATACCAAGGTCAGTCAGGAGGCTCTCAAGCCATGTGAGTTCAGAGACCACAGATGTCATTGCCCGGTATTCTGCTTCAGCTGAGGATCTCGCAACAACAGCTTGCTTCTTACTTCGCCAGGTAATCAGGTGTCCTCCAAAGTACGTGCAGAAGCCACTTGTTGACCGTCGATCGTCCAGGGAACCAGCATAGTCAGCATCAGAGTATGCCACCAATCTTGGAGTTGACGATGATGTTTTATAAACCAGTCCCTGACCAGGAGCTGTTTTGAGATACCTCAGAATCCTTTCGACGGCCTGAAGGTGAGATCTTCGAGGGGTGTGCATGTATCTACTGACCATACCCACGACGAAGGATATGTCAGGTCTTGTTACCGTTAGGTAGATTAATTTTCCAACAAGACGACGATAGTATTCTGGGTTCTGTAGTTGCAGGTCTGAGTCGGAAGCTTGAGCACACAATTTGTGATTGACATCCATTGGGGTGTTGGTTGGTTTGCAGCCTGAGTATCCCGTCTCATGTAGGAGATCGAGACAGTACTTTCGCTGAGAGAGGACAAGGTCATCTGGTCTTCTGGCGACCTCCAGACCCAGGAAGTAGTGAAGGTGACCCAGATCCTTTGTCTGAAATACAGAGCTAAGATGTTGTTTGACCATCTATATTCCTTTGACATCATCTCCAGTAATTATGATGTCATCCACATAAACCAGAAGAATCACTGTTCCCGTCGCCTGTTTACGAGTGAACACGGAGAAGTCTGCCGAGCTCCAAGTAAAGCCAATCTCCCGAAGAGCCTTGCTGAACTTGTCGAACCAGTTGCGAGGTGATTGTTTGAGACCATAAAGAGACTGCAATAGACGGTAGACTAGAGAGGACTCCCCCGTGGTCTCAAACCCGGGAGGTTGCTCCATGAAAACAGTTTCATGGAGATCGCCGTTAAGAAATGCATTCTTAACATCCAGCTGAAATAATTGCCACTGACGATGTACGGCTACGGAGATAAGCACACGAACAGTGTTGAGTTTAGCCACCGGAGAGAATGTCTCTTCATAGTCGATACCCTGTTGTTGAGTGTAGCCACGAGCAACCAAGCGAGCTTTCAGCCGGTCAATGGTTCCATCAGGAGCATGTTTGATAACAAAAACCCATTTACACCCACGGGTTTCTGTCCTGGAGGACGGGGTACCAGAGTCCAAGTCTTGTTGACCCAAAGAGCAGTCATTTCTTCCTCCATGGCAGCGCGCCACCCAGGATGTTGTAGAGCCTCCTGCACAGAGTTAGGAATAGCAATTGTGGACAAGGAGGTAGCCAGTGTCTGGAGTTGGGGAGAGAGGCGATGGAGGGAAACATAGTTCACCATCAGATGAGCGGTTGATTCTGTTACCGGATCAGCCAGACGCTGAGTACCCGAGGTCGAGGCCGACTGCGTAGGGGCAACGGGAGTGGGAGGGCGGCGAGAGTAGACACGGATGAGAGGCGTCTTGGAGGGGGCAGGAGCAGAACTCGGGGAAGGAAGAGCCGGTGTGTGAAAGGGAATGATAGGTCGGATGATAGGCAGTGGGGTAGGTATCGGTGTTGGTGTGGGTACTGGAGCAGAGAAGAATGGCTAATCCTCCCGGAAGGTAACATCCGGCGACACAGAGACTTTGCGAGTAGTAGGAGAATAACAAACGTAGCCCTTCTGTGTACGGGAGTAGCCAACGAAAATTTGCTTGGCCGCCCGGGGATCCAGCTTGTCCGTAGACAGTCCCAGGATATGAACATAGCACGTACACCTGAAGATTCGAGGTGTGAGGGGAAAGGCCGGAGTAGAAGGAAAGAGGAGGCTGAAAGGAGTGGCATTGTTGAGGACAGAGGATGGAAGACGGTTAATAAGAAAGCAGGCCGCGGAGACTGCAAAGTTCCAATAGGCTTTGGGAACGTTCATGTGAAGCATGAGAGAGCGGGCAACATCAAGCAAGTGTCGGTTCTTCCGTTCAGCCACACCATTTTGCTGTGGGGTGTAGGGACATGAAGTCTGGTGGATAATTCCAAATTCAGAGCATAACTTTGCAAACTCGTTGCCTGTGTATTCACGAGCATTATCGGTTCGTAGAGTTTTAGGGTGGTGGAGAATTGTGTGCGAGTTTCAAGGATAAACGCCCGAAAGATACGAGGGAGCTCCGAGCGATCGCGAAGTAAGTATAACCAAGTAACCCGTGAGTAGTCATCAATAAACGTAAGAAAATATCGAAACCCAGAAATACTCGTAATTTTATAAGGTCCTCATATATCAGAATGTAATAGATCAAAAGGAGCAGAGCTCCGAGTACAATGTGCGGGAAAAGAAGAACGGGGTTGTTTGCCCAAAATACATGAATCACATTTAAAAGCAGGAAAAGATACATTAGGAAGTGCCTTCTGGAGGACTGGGAGGGGAGCATGTCCAAGACTCTGATGCCACTCAGCAGAGGAGACCGAGGAGAGGATATTTGGAGAGTCATCGAGAAGGTAGAGCCCGTTACGCAGTCGCCCCTTACCAATGGTAGTCCGCGTCCGCCGATCCTGTATCAGAAAAGAAGAGGATGTAAATGTTAGGGAGCAATCCAAGTCCGAAGTACGACGGCTAACAGAAAGCAAATTGAACAGGGATCCCGGAACATGAAGAGCCGAACGGAGAGAGATGGAGGGGCTAAGAGAGAGGTCAGCCGAGCCGGAGACCGGAACCGTCTCCCCATTGGCAACAGTGATACACTTCGGATGAGGAGCATTCAAATACTTTGGTGGTTGTCGCGAGGTGATATGATGAGTAGCACCAGAGTCCACTAACCAGCGTGGACTCGTTGAGAGACAGGTTATACCTGAATTGGAGACGGAGGCAGGTGGGGATATCATCCCTTGAAGCTGTTGGAACTGTAGGCGGAGAGCGTCAAGATCGGCGCGGGAGACCGAGGGGCTGTCATCAGCAACAACGATAGTCGGACGAGGAGGATTCCCAGGCTTCGATAGCAGGTCGTCTCGAAGTGGCCATCTCGCCCACAAAATGAACATTTTGGTCGAGAACGACCACCACGTCCCCTTCCCCGAGAGGCAAACCGTCCACCACGAACTGAAGGAGGCACAGAGAGTAAGGGAGCGGGAGTGTGCTGGAGAAGGGCCGGTGAGGGAAGAGGAGGAGACGCCATAGGTGCTGAGGTTTTGAGGAGCATGAAGCACACATCTGAGAGGGAAGGAGTGATGGCTGAGGCCAGAACCTGATTTCGGATGCTTTGCAAGTGTGGCGGAACACGAGCCATGATCATAGCAATGATGACAGCTTCCTTCTGAGCTCGTTGAACAGCGTGATCATTGGTGGACGGTTGATGCTGGATCCATGCCTCGGTAAGAGTCTTGGTGCGAGCAACGAAGGAGATCATGTTAGCAGCCCCAGCCGTATCTAAAGCCTGGAGATCTGTGATGATGTCGTATAGATGTTGAAGGCTGTCCTAGCCCGAGTATAGAGAGTGGAGCTCATCCCACATTGCTTTAGCAGTCTCGTGATACATCACCATCTGGTATGACTCTCCATCCATCGAGTTGAGGAGCCAAGTCTGAACTCGGCCGTCATTACGGAGCCAGGTATCCGTAGCAGGGACTGGAGGCCCTTGGGTGAGATGACCCAGAAGTCCCTTTGACTGAAGAACGCGCCGGACTGAGTGAACCCATTGGATGAAGTTTCCTTTCCCGGAGAGGGAGATGGTGGTGATTCGCAGCTCATCACGAAGTTCGGGAGGCTGACCCAGGTTGTCAGGCTGAGGCGGAGCAGGCACCGTGGTGGAGTCAACGGAGGATCCCATTAACGATAGAAACGGGACGAGCGGGCTGCTGGGAGTAGTCCGAGCGAGCTACTGACTTGGGAAGGCCGGGCGAGCTGTTCTGAGGAGACCAACAGGGAGAGGCCGGGCGAGCTGCTGACTAGGGAAGGCCGCTGGAGAGCTCGCGAGACCGCTTGGGCGACCTGGCAGTTAAGTGAGAAGTCTGCCGAGAAGCAGATCGCTGGAGGAGATGGAGGTCGCTGTAGAGACCGTTGGAGAACTAGACCGGTAGAGGAAGCTCGCTGGACTGGAGAGACCGCAGGAGACGGGCTGACGAGCTGCGAGTAGGAGACCGCTGGAGACGGGCTGTCGAGCTGCGAGTATGAGACTGCAGGAGACGGGCTGACCGGGCTGGACTGGAGGCAGAGCGCGCTGGACTGGAGGCAGAGCGCGCTGGACTGGAGGCAGAGCGCGCTGGACTGGAGGGATCGCAGGAGGTCGCGGGAGAGATCGTTGGGAGCTCGCTGCGAGCAGAGGAAGAGCCCGCTGTGAAGGGAGGGAGGAGGAGAGCTCGCAGAGGTCTTGCGGAGAGCTCGCTGCGAGCAGAGGAGACCGCTGCAGAGAGAGACCGTTGTTGGCGGATTGTGAGATTGGCGGAGGAAAGCACGCTGCTGAGGAGAGATCGCTGCGGGCTGAGGAGAGCAGAGCCGGTGGAGGGGCCCACTGGACGGTTGAGAGAAGCTATAAAAGGGATGAGGAGCAACAGAGGCGGGAGGCGCGTGAGGTAAGAGCAACAGAGATCGCTCGATGCTGCGGTTAGAAGAAAGCAGAGACCGCAAGAGTGCGGTTTGGATTAGGAGACCGTCAGTTGTGCGGTTAAAAAAAAATGCAAGCTCTGATACCATGTAGAATAAACGCATGAGTTTGTATAAATTATTCTTATTATTAAATACAAAGAGTGAGTACAAATATATAGGAGAGAGGAGGAGAGAAATATTCCTATACATGATGTGGGACTAAAGAGGGAGAGAAATACATGGGCCCGAATATGGGCCCTCTAAATGGGCTATTCTAACAAATAGCATTACCATCGATGCCAAATCAACTTGCTTTCTAATTTTTACCACTAAATTTAAGATAAAAGTCGGAAAATTGGTCCAGGAATTCATTTTTCTATACCAATGCATAAGATACTTACTTTAAATGGCCTATCAATTCCAGGAATAATGGGCTCTCTTGCTAACATAAGAAAACGAGTAACATTATCAGAGTAATCCTGCAGAAGAAGGCTTGTCACATTGAAAGCAAACACCAGAATAAAAGACCAGCAAGTTCCGTAAGATATCAAGCCATACCTGGATATCTCTGGCAAGGATATTCAAATCATATATTTCAGCAGCAAATGAGCTTGCAACTGCCCCCGCATCTCGTAGCTGGTTGGTAGCAACAAACTACAAGAATAACTTTAACAAATTAATGAGAGTAGTGTGGTTTAACTCAGTTGACTTGATATGCACCATGTTCAAATGAGGAAGCATAATTGGACCACTATAGGGAGTGGAAATCAGGGGAAACTGAAGTTAGAAAAAATACAACTAATCAAACTCATATTCAAGCTCAAAGCTTAAGCCAGTGGATGGGGGACAATCACATGGTGTATATCTGCAACAACATAAATTTCCCCTATCCGATAAGGGACTAAACCATGCGCTCGTACCTCAACAATGGCCCCCTAACGTGAGAGCCCTCCACATCAATCACTCCCACGCAAATGGAAGCTTTTAACATCATTAGGTATTATGCATCAAGAGGACACTCAGACACATGGAGCGGCAGTGATAGTTAACTTGCTCTTGCACCTTGCTCAACTAGGATAGAAGCAGCCAAGATACAAACAATATGAGCATACTTGATCTCTAGACAGACCATAAGCACTAGTAGCAAGTATCCAACCTAAAACCAATTGGTTTTAGTGTCGATGCATACGTTCTAACATTAAATAAAATCCATAATCGTGCACGGGATCACCATCTTGTTTTCTTGTTTATCATATGACAAGGAAAACGAATATATGAGCTTAATAAATAAATGCATCTATCTAACCTTTGCAGCACCTGCCGTGTCATCCACAGCTTCTCTAACAACACCCATTTTTGTTAAAGTATGTTCACATTGTGCAAGAGCCTGAGATTTGCATACATTAAGATTTAAAATTAAAGCAAATGAAATAAATATTTAAAAGAAGATTTAAGGTCTTACTTACTTGAGGGTGACTGAGAACTCTCTTTAGATCTCCAATTTTAACACCATGATTTGCAAGCAAACAATGTCTAACAGAATACTTCACTTCGCCAACAATATGTAAACTATGCCGAAGCAATAGATCGTAGTTACGATGGATGCTACCACCTAAAGAATTCTCAATTGGTAAAACTGCTCTATCAACAAGCCAGCGTTCCACAGCCTGTGGTGAATAGAAACTAAGTTGATATTTGCATCAGAAATACAACATTGACTATAAATTCAAAAATATTGACATAATATTTAGAAGCACTACTGGTGAGTGGTGATTCTAGCCAGCCATAACATGATCATTTCTTAGCCGACTCTTTAACTAGGTGCTTCCAAAAAGCATTTTGAAAGAACAAAGCATACATAAACTAATGTTTAACTCAAAAAGTTCAAAACCACAGCATGCTGCATTGGAAAATAATGTCGGAATAGAAACTGTTTAATTTTATGTTTATTGCCTCGCAAGGTGGAAATTCTGCTTGCATGTAGAATGTGTAGACAATTTCATGTGGGCTTCTATCCATTAAAGGGATGTCTTCTACATGGACCAAAGATCAATGCACGGATTGACAAATTCCAGGTTATTCTAGTTCTCGGAATGGCTAAAATGAATACGAAATTGCATGACAGTTGAGTCGGGTAATGGTCCTTCCGAAACATGATGAGGCTTAGCCAAATGGGCACTCTCAGGCACACTAACTTTAGGTAGTCTTGCCTAATTGGCGTCCTCACTGATTTGAACCTACAATCAAAATTTCTAGCTGAATTGAGTAGAACATTGATGAGAATCTTCCACATGTATGGTCATCCGGGTTCCGAGGATATGGTCATCCGGGTTCCGAGGATAGCTGAATTGAGTAGAACATTGATGAGAACCTCAATCATAATGTTACGCCTCCTGACGCCATTCGGTTCCGAGGATATCAATAAGCGCGAAGGCCAAAGGAGACGGCCGGCCCCCTTGGGTCCGGGTGATATATATACCCGGACCCCCCCCCCCCCCCCCCCCCCCCCCTTGGAGTGCTCATCAAGTATTATCATAAGATATTTCTTTCTTCTTCCTAACCCTAGTTTCCTCTTTCTTAGTTGTTCTCTACTTTTCCGTTCTCTCTTGCAAGTTCATATCAATTGGTATCAGAGCACTGTTCTTGTGACCATGGTAACACGCACCGAAGCGGAGATCGCGCGGCTAGCATCCCTAGAAGAGAACTATGTGGGCTTGGCGGGCACGGTGGCGGCGATCGAAGAACAAGTGAAAACTTCCCAAAAAAATCTGGAGGAACGCTTGGATGCTCGTATGGAGGAGATCAAAACCCTCCTCGTGCAAAATCTGAAAGGGAAAACCACTGTCGCCGACGGATCGGAGGCCGAAGCATCTTATCAACCTCCCGCACCACCAATCGGGATCGGAATGGCCAAGAATTCGCGACAAACGAACGGCTGGACTCCGCCTGCTCAGGGAAACGCCGGATTGGGGCCTTCGACAGGCACAAGAGTCGATTCCGACCCGTCCAGGGTCGTCGATCTTCATGCCCGTTCGACGGAAGAGCTTCCGGCGTATTACGCAGAGTTTGGTGCTCTTCCGCGAGGCCGCATTGAGGGCGGCAGCATCCGACCGGGAATTTGGAGGCCGGCAGACACAGCGGCAGGGCTAGTAGGTCTCGGACCCCACCAACCGGCCTGCAATGGAGCCAGACAGCAGCCGGGGCATAGTTGGCGGCCGCTGGGTCAAGGCGCATGACCTTTTCGACCTACTGGAGCGCAGGGCGCACCGATTGGAAGCATGGCCAGACTTTGTCCGCCCCCACCAGCTTGGGCTCCCCCTACATGGTACAGGAAGGGCAACCAGTGGCAGTAAAGGCCGCCCATGGGGCGGCGGACAGCAAATGGGCAACGAACCGGAATGGAGACGGGTTGGGGTGTGGGGGCCGAGACCTTGATAGGACCCACGGAGGACTGACTGGGATGAGAACCGCCCAGCATTCAGCGTAGCCCGGGAGTACCTATCATAAAAGTGCATAGGTACCCCGGGCTACGCTGAATGCTGGGCGGTTCTCATCCCAGTCAGCCCTCCGTGGGTCCTATCAGGGCCGCGCCCCCCACACCCCAACCCGTCTCCTCAACCAGTTTAATCGAAGCGGGTTGTTGGGGCGGGGATTCGATCCCCAGACCTCCTTGATAAGGAGCCTTCAACACGGCTCTCATCACCAACTGAGCCGCGGATCAGTTGGTGATGAGAGCCGTGTTGAAGGCTCCTTATCAAGGAGGTTTGGGGATCGAATCCCCGCCTCAACAACCCGCCTCGATTAAACTGGTTGAGGAGACGGGTTGGGGTGTGGGGGCCGCGGCCCTGATAGGACCCACAGAGGGCTGACTGGGATGAGAACCACCCAACATTCAGCGTAACCCGGGGGTACCTATCGATCATGTCTAGTAGGTAGGGGCAAATTTTATTCCTACATCAACACCTTTTTTATATCCCACTTTGCATGAGAATTGAGAAATATGTTCAAACAAAGGCGAAGAGCCTTGTGATCTTAGAAAGCAACTGCATTGAACAAGTGTCGGTAATGTGGTGACTCATTTCTAATTCTCCATTTGTCAAGAACAAGTGTCAGCCAGTGAAATCTTTATAACAAATATTTTGTATTGTCACGTGAGTAAGGGCATAAAATGTGTGCAAGGAGGGTCATCATTTTGCTTTCTCTCATCTAGTTCCCTTGTTTCTTTTATCTTTGCACTTGTTATGGCACTACATCGAATGACGTTTTCCCAAGAGATTCTCTATGTCGGACAGTATGGTCCTCCGACAACAACAAGATCAAATATTATCTTATAGGTGTGAAAGTATCTAGTAGCAACCTAAATCACCTAGAGGGGGTGAATAGGTGGATTCTGCGGCTTTTTGCGGAATTAAAAATATGAGAAGTAAAAGCACACAGAAAAGCAAACACAGCACAACACAGAGATTTTATAGTGGTTCCCCGATGTGGGTAGTCCACTTTTCCGCCTCGCCTATCTAGCACTCCAAGGCTAGATTCGGCTACTTCACCAAACTCGGATCAGTCAAATCCTACTTCTCGGAGTTCACAACTCCTACAAGCTGATATGAAGCGACCGCTGCGATTTATTTCTGTTTATGTAGCCTAAGGGCATTTTGGTAAATTGTACGCTCCACTAACTATATATAAGAGTGGTAGTCTCTTTAGATGGGATATCTTGGAAGTCTAGGATTTTGGCTCTCTTGGAGAGTGGAGTATCAAGGAGGACCCAGCCTCCGGATGCTTGGTGAGACTTGTCTCGATTGTATCTTTATTTTCTACGTTAATGCAATGCAACTGTCCTCTTGCTAACAATTGGTCCGACCTGCCCTAAATTAGGGTTCCAACGAGCCCTAATTCTCTCGCTTCTGCAGCTTCGGCGGATCCGGATTCTCCTGCGACAAGGACGAACCGCACGCTTCCCCTGCACCGTTTCCTTCAGCCGATCGAAGATCGGCCTGGCCCTTCCGCCGACATCGCCGCATACCCTCGATCCGCCGGCTCCCTCCGACGACCACATCACGTCGTCTCCTGCGACACGAACGCGACTCTCCGCTGCCTCGCTGCGACACAGCGCATCGCTGCGCTCCGACACGCACGCGGCCCGCCGGCCCACCTCAGCCATCGCACGGCTGCGCTCCGGCATCGCTGCTACCTCCTGCGCCACGGACGCGGCTCTCCGCTACATCCATCCGACACGCACGCGGCTCTCCGCTGCCTACCGCCGTGCCGGCCGCCTCCTACAGCACTTGTTGCGCTCCGGCTGCCCTAGCCGCTCCTCCGAGCCACAGTTCATGCTCATGACTCGGTCCATGGCCCTCCACGCCGACGAGAACACCTCCACCCCTGCACACTCGGACTCGCAGCGCCTGGATGACATTGAAGCCCAACTGGCGGACCTCACGCTCCTCCGAGGACTTACCGCGGCGGTTAATCGCCCTCCAACCACTCCTCCGCCACCAACTCCCGTGGTTCTCGACCCCATGGGGGTTTTGCACCCCACGGCCGATGGTGTCCCGGCCCACCTCCGCCGGATTGAAATTCCGGTGTTCGATGGCACAGACCCTCTCGGGTGGATTGCCCGCACAGAGCAGTTCTTCGACTTGCATGCCACCCCCGCCGACCAGAAGGTCCCCCTCGCCACAATCTATATGGAAGGCTCGACGCTCCATTGGGTGCGTTGGATGCGCCAGCAGGAACCGGACATTACCTGGCCCACATTGAAGGAGGAACTCCTCCGCCACTACGATAGCCGCCGGGCGGGCAATGCCTTTGAGCGCCTCAGCTCCGTTCGCCAGTCCGACTCTGTGGCAACCTACATTGACGATTTCATCGCGGTCGCTACACATGTTCCCGATCTGGCACCCGACCACTACTTGGGCTATTTTCTGGCGGGTCTGCAACCCCACCTCCGCGCGCGCCTTCGGGTCCACAACCCAACTACTCTTGCCGGCGCAATGGAGCAGGCTAGATATCTGGACGAGGAACTCAACCCAGCTACACCAACCCACTCGACATGGCCGGCCCCACCGCCGCGGCCACCACTGCCACCTCGGCCGCCGATGGACCCTCTGCCCCCACCTGGGCCCCAGCTTCTGCCTCCGCCCCAGCAACCGCCAGCTCCACGGCCCCCGCCCCCGCGACGGCCTCATCACTTGTCTTACCAACAACACGAAGAGCTTCGCTGCAAGGGCCTCTGCTTCCGCTGCCAGGAACCGTACTCCCCCACCCACGTCTGCCCTCAACGGAACCTATGCATTTTACTGGGAGCTGAAGATACTGATCCTGACTTTGGGGAGCTGGATCCACTGACGCTTTCTGACGACCCGTATGGCCCTCGACCTTGAGGACAAGGTCGTTTTTCCGGCGGGACCAGATGATACGAAGCGACCGCTGCGATTTATTTCTGTTTATGTAGCCTAAGGGCATTTTGGTAAATTGTACGCTCCACTCACTATATATAAGAGTGGTAGTCTCTTTAGATGGGATATCTTGGAAGTCTAGGATTTTGGCTCTCTTGGAGAGTGGAGTATCAAGGAGGACCCAGCCTCCGGATGCTTGGCGAGACTTGTCTCGATTGTATCTTTATTTTCTACGTTAATGCAATGCAACTGTCCTCTTGCTAACACAAGCTCGGAGCAAAACTACTCCTACAGCAACTCGGAGAACAACCTTCTCCTACAAACTCGGAGCACAAAAACTCCTGCAACTCGATCCTTAAACAAAGATCTACAAAACTCGGAGGCAAGCCTCCTACAAAAAGGTGTAAAAGAGTTTTACAGCAACACTTAAGATTGACAACCAATCTCACTTAGGAACTCTTGGAGGAGTCCTTTTCTTCAGATCTGAAAAATAGATCTCGTCTTCCTTGAAATTAATTTCAGTCCTTTAGAAGAAGAAGGAAGAAGAAATCGTTATGCCTTGAATGTTCGATCTGAAACTTTAAAAAAAAACTAGATCAAGAATAGATTAAATCTTTAGCAACTATGATTTGGTCGACTGTTCTTGTGCAGAAGAATCGTAAAAGACTTTCTTGTCGGAGACGGCTTGCTTACGAGAAAGAGATCGGCCGACAACTGAGAGCGAGAGCTTTTTCTTACGCACGATTACGATTAGGGTTTGTCGATCTAAACCCTTAGATATTTATAGCGATTCTTCTCTAACGGCTATATGCGTGATTTCAGGATCAAGCACCACTCGTACTGTACATGGAGGAGATGCCCTAAATGTCGAGCCGGAACGAACTGAACCGGAAGAGCGCGATCACCGATTCGTCTAAATGGAATAGCCAAAATACTCATTCACCGAATTCGGTTAATGTCTTTAGCCAAATTCATCAAATGCCTTTAGCCGAATTCGAGAATACTTAAAATACGAATTCGTCTAAAGTCATTAGCCGAATTCGAGAGAATGCTTTAGTCGAATTCGCTTAATGTTTTAATAGCCGAATTCGAGACAAGCATTAGTCGAATTTGTGAAAATTTCTCGGACCTTGTGAGAGCAAGCAGGAATAACAACTAGAGATACAAGCCAAAGCAACCAGAAACAATCTTAGGCAAACAAACGATCTTTATTGATACCAACCTTCAATTACAGGGCAAGACATGCTTGACGAGACATGATTTCGTCAGCACAAACTCCAAAGAGAAGTACAGAAAAACACTGATAACTGGAGACCGCCCAACCCGCGCGACCTCCCCTGCGATCTCTGATAGTTGCTAGACCGCAACTCTCTGCCGACCACAGAACACCACCAGGCCGCTGCACAGACCGCTCCCTTCTTTCGACCTCCTGATTCTCCCGAACTCCAGCACCACAACTCCAAGCCGCAGACCGCCCGAACACTTTCAGAGGAAGAGGTGATCGCTGCTGCCCACACTATCCGCAGAAGCTGCACAATAAAAGTTCAATCAGAGACCGCCCGGTCAGAAATAACCAGACCGCAAGAACAAGAGCGAACTCAGCTTACACTTGGTGTGTCTAGTTTGCTGCAACAGTGGCTCCTATTTATAGGCGTGAGACCTGATCTGGTCACCACCCTAGAGATAGGATCACCACCCCTCAGACCGCGTGACCTGACCGGTCACACTGCGCGATCAGCAACATTACTTCTGCTACAATTTTGGTGAACCCGCCAGCTCCAATGTCGCCATGAGAGACCGCCACTCTCACAGCAGACCGCGACTCCACAAAGAGCTCGCCAGACCGCCCGAAGCTATTCACCACCTGTGTTCGCATGGGACCGCGAACACAGTCAGTTCGCCATCAGATCGCGAACTCCTATCCGCATGCCGATCTCCTTCTGAGACCGCGAACAGCAACCAGCTCGCATACCAGTCTCCTCCTGAGACCGCGAACTGAGACCGCGAGACTAAGACCCTTAGTCCGCGAATACCCCCAAAAAGCCCGGTCAGCTACCAGACCGCATTCCGGAGAGAACCTGGATCAAACTGTGCGGTCACACCAGACCGCCACAGCCTTGAAGAGGACAGCACGCCACGCGGTCACGCACAGACCGCGCGGCTCCTTCAGCAGACTTTGGACAAGACCAGCGGTCAACCCGGGAGACCGCAGCTAGGCTAAGATCAGCCAGACCGCGGATGCAGACCGCCAGGTCGTGCGGTCACGTCAGACCGTCCGACCTCCTCCCAGACCGCCCAGGTCCAAAAGCCTCCTTCACTTCCACTTCAACAATTTCAACACTCCCCCTTGAAGTGGGAAGTGGAAACCAGCCCAAGTAACTCCCTTAGCCGTGTGAACGGCCCCTTTGCCAGCGCCTTTGTGAAGATGTCTGCGACATTGTCCGCACTCCGCACATGCTCGACCGAAAGAGACCCCTCCAGCACCTTCTCCCGTATGAAGTGATGCTCGATCTCGATATGCTTGGTCCTCGCGTGACAAACTGGATTGGTTACCAGTTTGAGAGCACTCTCGTTGTCACCGCGTAGCAGAGTCGGCTCCCGAACCTCCTTGTGGACGTCTCCCACCAACCTCCTAAGCCAGATGGCTTCCTGAGCTGCCAAGGCCGAAGCCTTGTATTCCGCTTCTGTGGTGGAGACCGATACGGAATCCTGCTTCTTGCTGCACCATGATATAGCCGTAGGGCCCGCCATGAAGACGAATCCAGATGTCGACTTCCGATCATCCGAATCTCCCCCGTAATCAGCATCCATGTATCCATGCACTTCGAAGCCCGCATCCCTCCTGTATAGGAGACCCATGTCCGAGGTCGCCTTGACATACTTCAGAATGTTCTTGGCCGCTAGCAGATGAGGTATCCGTGGCTCCGCCATATACCGACTCACTCTGCCTACTGCATATGCAATATCCGGCCTCGTGATCGTCAGATAGATCAAGCTCCCAACCAGAGCTCAGAACACCAACGGATCTTGCATAATCCTCCCCTCATCCTTCCGAAGCTTCATAGCCTTCTCCAGAGGTGTAGAGATGCACTTCCCTTCCTTCATGCCGAATCGCTCCACGATTCGCTCCGCATATCCAGCCTGGGAAACCAGCACTCCGCTTTCCTTCCTCTGCACCTCGAGTCCAAGGAAATGGTGAAGCTCACTTAAGTCCTTCATCTCGAACCTGATGGCCAGCTCGGCCCGAAGCTGAGCTACTTCCTCCTTCGAGTTCCCCGTCACGATCATATCGTCGACGTAAAGCAGCACGATGACTTGAAGCTCCCCGCTCTTCTTGACGAACAAGCTTGAGTCTGAGTCTGAAGCACAAAATCCACAGAATAGGAGATATTCTGCGATCTTTCCGTACCACGCCCTTGGCGCTTGCTTCAACCCATACAGGACCTTCTTCAGCTTGCAGACATGCTCCGGAAAATCTTCAGACACAAAGCCTGGTGGCTGGACCATGAAGATGTCCTTGTCAATCTCGCCGTACAAGAAGGCGTTCTTGACGTCAAGCTGCCAAATCTCCCATCCACTGAACGCCGCCAAGGCAATGATGAACCGAACTGAAGTCATTTTTGTCACCGGACTGAAAGTCTCTTCGTAGTCTTCACCGTATTGCTGCGAGAACCCCCGAGCTACAAGACGAGCCTTGTAACGCTCGATACTGCCGTCAGCTTTCTTCTTCAATTTGTAGACCCATTTGCATGTTACAGGAGTAGTGCCATTGGGCTTGGGCACAAGAGACCAGGTCTCATTCTTCTCAAGAGCTGCCATCTCTTCTTGCATTGCAACATCCCACTCCTTCACGCCTTGGGCCTTCTCAAAGCTCGAGGGCTCCCTCTCATCCAAGGGACCAGCGAAGAAACATGAGACAGAGCTCACTGCGTTTCCTCCTGTATAGCGATCAGGGGCAACGATTGCTCGCTTCGACCTCCTCAGCTCCTTCCCCTGAACCGCATTATCTCCAGCTGCTTCTTCCCTAGCTCCTCTTCCAGACGTGCTAGGAGCATTGCTCCCCTTGCTCCCTGAACCAGAAGCCCCCGTCTCGGAACTAGAAGGAGATGGACCACCTGGTGACACAGGTAGCTCCACCTGAAAATCTTCCACTGCTTGCTCTGGCACCTCCACCCTGCTCTCTGGTAGCTCCACTCCAGAAGACCCCTTATAAGATGTCACCTCATCAAATACAACGTCGCGAGATACAACAAATCTCCGCGTCTCTGGGTCCATGCACTTCCATCCTTTCTTCCGCTCGTCGTATCCCGCGAAGACTAGCTTCCTTGCTTTCGCATCTAGCTTCGTCCGAAGAGCATCTGGAACATGCACGTAGCAGGTGGAACCAAACACCCTAAGGTGTGCCACGCTTGGCTTCTCCTTGAACATCAACTCATGCGGAGTTAACATGTTGATGGGACTAAGAGGCATCCGGTTGATGACGTAAGCAGCACAAGACATTCCCTCCGCCCAGAAGGACTTTGGGATACTCTTGGCATGCAGCCAACACTTGCAGGTCTCTGTCAGATGATGGATCTTCCGTTCTGCAACTCCGTTCTGTTGTGGAGTATGCGCACAAGTAAGCTCCCTCCGGATGCCTGCCTTCCTGCAAAAAGTAGAGAACTCACTGGAGGTGAACTCCCCTCCGTTGTCAGTCCTCAGCTTCTTCACCCGCAGTCTTAGTCGACCTTCCACGAGCTCCTTGAACTCCACAAACTTGGCAAACGCCTCCGCCTTCTCCTTCAGAAAATAAACCCAGACATATCTGGTGTAATCATCGATCAACACCAGCATATACCTGTTGCCTCCGAGGCTTGGGGTAGCAGTTGGTCCCATCAAGTCACCGTGGATGCACTCCAACGGCACACTACTCCTTGTCTGCGACTTGTCAAATGGTAGTCGATGAGACTTGCCGAACTGACATCCTGCGCAAACATGACCTTCTCCGTAGGAAGATAGACTTGGCAGGCCCTTGACCAGGCCTCTCACCGCCATAGCTTTTAGCCTGTCCATCCCTACATGCCCCAACCTCTCATGCCATATAACGGCACCATCATTCGTCTTCATCTTGTCGACGTAGGAACTTGTCGATAAAACGAACAAGTCCTTTGCCCGTCTCCCGATATGAACGACCTCGGCCTTCACGGCCTCTACATTACGTAGAAATTTCACTTCTGTTGGGCCGAACAGAACGTGATACCCAGCGTCAACAGCGTTGGTCACGGAGAAGAGGTTTTTCTTCATTCCGGACACATGATAGACACTCTTCAAAGTAAGTGGCCCTCTATCACTGCCCAAAGAAACAACCCCCACCTTCTCTACTGGATGCACAGTATTATCAGCAGTAATGATTGCATTGTTACCTGTGTAGGGCTGTGCAGAAGAAGGCTTGGTCCCGTCTCCGGTGAGGTGATGACCACACCCCGAGTCCACGATCCAGTCCTCCAAATAGTTGATGGGAGCCGAAGCTCCAATAGAAGCCGAGAAGGCTCCTCCCCATCCTCCATCTATATGTCTGGCCTCAGCTTCCTCCTTCTCCGCAGCATGCCCTGCTTGAGTGACCACTCTGCAATCCTTCTTGAAGTGCCCAACCTTCCCGCATTTGTAGCATTTGAGACCTTCCTTCTTCTTCTTCTCCTCAGCCTTAGGAGGATAGCCCCTCTCCTGTTGTCCAGAAGTTGAAGGCCCATAGCCTCCAGTGGTCTTCTTCTTCTTATCCCACTTCTTCTTCTTCCCCGAGAAGAGCACTTCGCCATCTCCCCCAGTCACTGACAACCCCGCCATCTGTCTTGCCAAGCTTTCTTGCGAAGAAAGCAAGTTCTCCAGCTCCAACAGAGACGGCTGATTTGCCCATCCCTGCACCGACATCACAAAGGCCACATATTCCTTCCGCAAGCCGCGGATGATGTGCCTCTTCAGCTTCGCCTCAGAAATTGGCTCATCAGGATCCAGTGCTGATATCTCAGCGCAGAGGTTCTTCATCTTCAGAAAGAAAGTGGAGATAGAAAGATCGCCCTGAGCCGACCTTGCCAGCTCATTCTCCAAGAACTGCAGCCTCGCTACATTCTTCTTATTAAACAGCCCATCCAGGGCTCTCCAGATCTCGGCAGCTGATCCACACCCTAAGATGTGATCAAATAGATCAGGTGAAATGGCACGCTTCAAAGTGAACTCGGCCTTGGCATTGGTCTTTCTCCATGCCCTCACGGCCGGACCATTGTCACCTGCTTCTGTTGCCTTCACCTCTTCTGTCGCATCTCCTCCAACAACCTCCCAGAGGTCCTCCCCTAGAAGATAGCTCTGCATACACGACTTCCACTTCTTAAAGTTAGTCGATGTAAGCATCTCAATCCCAAGACCTCTTGCAAATCCGCCTTCCATTGTTCTTCCTCTGGTTCCTTCTTCACAAAGACGATGGCTACTCTAAGTTATTCACTGCTCTATCCACTCCAACCTACCTCTGATACCATGTGAAAATTTCTCGGACCTTGTGAGAGCAAGCAGGAATAACAACTAGAGATACAAGCCAAAGCAACCAGAAACAATCTTAGGCAAACAAACGATCTTTATTGATAGCAACCTTCAATTACAGGGCAAGACGTGCTTGACGAGATATGATTTCGTCAGCACAAAACTCCAAAGAGAAGTACAGAAAAACACTGATAACTGGAGACCGCCCAACCCGCGCGACCTCCCCTGCGATCTCTGATAGTTGCTAGACCGCAACTCTCTGCCGACCACAGAACACCACCAGGCCGCTGCACAGACCGCTCCCTTCTTTCGACCTCCTGATTCTCCCGAACTCCAGCACCACAACTCCAAGCCGCAGACCGCCCGAACACTTTCAGAGGAAGAGGTGATCGCTGCTGCCCACACTATCCGCAGAAGCTGCACAATAAAAGTTCAATCAGAGACCGCCCGGTCAGAAATAACCAGACTGCAAGAACAAGAGCGAACTCAGCTTACACTTTGTGTGTCTAGTTTGCTGCAACAGTGGCTCCTATTTATAGGCGTGAGACCTGATCTGGTCACCACCCTAGAGATAGGATCACCACCCCTCAGACCGCGTGACCTGACCGGTCACACTGCGCGATCAGCAACATTACTTCTGCTACAATTTTGGTGAACCCGCCAGCTCCAATGTCGCCATGAGAGACCGCCACTCTCACAGCAGACCGCGACTCCACAAAGAGCTTGCCAGACCGCCCGAAGCTATTCACCACCTGTGTTCGCACGAGACCGCGAACACAGTCAGTTCGCCATCAGATCGCGAACTCCTATCCGCATGCCGATCTCCTTCTGAGACCGTGAACAGCAACCAGCTCGCATACCAGTCTCCTCCTGAGACCGCGAACTGAGACCGCGAGACTAAGACCCTTAGTCCGCGAATACCCCCAGAAAGCCCGGTCAGCTACCAGACCGCATTCCGGAGAGAACCTGGATCAAACTGTGCGGTCACACCAGACCGCCACAGCCTTGAAGAGGACAGCACGCCACGCGGTCACGCACAGACCGCGCGGCTCCTTCAGCAGACTTTGGACAAGACCAGCGGTCAACCCGGGAGACCGCAGCTAGGCTAAGATCAGCCAGACCGCGGATGCAGACCGCCAGGTCGTGCGGTCACGTCAGACCGCCCGACCTCCTCCCAGACCGCCAGGTCCAAAAGCCTCCTTCACTTCCACTTCAACAATTTCAACAGAATTCGTCTAAAGTTTACTTAGAGAATTTTTCTGGCTTCTAGAAATGCTTTAGCCGAATTCGTCTATATTCTTTAGAAACATATAGTCGAATTCTACTATATGTTCCAAAGCCTATAGCTGAATTCTTCCTTAGACCATTTTTCTTCTTAAGTAGAATCAGCAACGTCTTTAGTTCTTCATCTCCAACAGCTTAGTGTATGAAGCACATCTCAATAGAGAGATTTCACATGAGTCAACACTTTGGTCTATACAATGAGGAATTACATTGCATAGGCCTGTGTTTGACGACTCATTGAAACCTGACATTGCTATGTACTTAGAGTGGAATAATCTGCAACAACACGGCTAAAAGTGCATGATCAGATACAATTGCAATTCCTCTTAGTTTGAAGGGGACTTCTGATGGCGACGATGTCCCGCCACTTGCTCTTGATCGTAGGACTGATGGCGACGTTGTCCCGCCATTTGCTCGTGATGCTCGGGACCGTTTGATTGATGGCAATGCGGTCCCGCCACTTGTTCGTGACGACGTTGCGGATGGTGCTGAAGATTTCCGCCACATAGAATTTGAAGACTCTGACGGACGATGCCGCGACAACTTCTGCTCGCGCCCGTTCGCCACATCTTCCAAGTTAATGAAGATACCCGCCACTACGATCCTCGCGCACGACCCCGTGCGGCCGCTTAGTTAAATTTAATGTTTAATTTAATTTTTTACATTAATTTAGTTTCATGGTTCTTAATCTCAGTTTAGTTTACTGCTTAATTGGGTTTAGCTTAATGATTTGTATTTGTAAAAAAAAAACCTCTATTTATAGCTTAGAGGGATATTGATATGGGATTGCTGTTTTAAAGATAAAAAAGAAGTCCGTGAGTTTTTTTACTCCCGTTCCTCCTAGGGTTCGCCCCTGCTTGGCGTGCCGTGCGACGCAGCCGCCGCCCTCTCCCTCCGGCGTGAGACTCGTCGTCGCCCCCTCTCCCTCCGGCGTGTGACTCAAGGGATTTGGTATACCTTTTGGTGATTTAATTTGGGGATGAATTTTCGGACTTCTTTTGAATCGTTTCTCTAGTCCGGAAGATCTCCTTTTGTGGTTGAGAATGCTTGCGGGCAACGTCCAAGTGTTGTGGCTAGGTTTAATCCATCAACCCGTTTCATAGGAGGGGGGGGGGGGGGGGGGGGGGGGGGGGGTTGCCTGCATCAACTTCTTCAAATCAAAGTGATTGTGGCTACAATACCCAACAATCTCCCCCTATTTGAAGAAGTCGGAACCATATCTACTAAGGTGATATGCACAACCAATAATAATTATGAAATATGTGAAGAACTGAAAACTAAATATATATCTATCAGCAAAAGATAATCATAAACTCAGTTCACATCAAATCGAACAATATAAATGTTTTTAAAGAAACTATTTAGAGTTCCCGCATCAGTCACTTCTCATGAGCCTTTCCCTTCTGGCTTTTCTTGAGTTGCCTTGCAAAATAAGCTCTGGGCTTTGGATAGTACTTTGGAGGAGGTGGAGGAGGATTTGCATCATCTCGGTGATTCCTGTAGTGAATCTTTCTCTTCAGCATAGATATCTGCCACTTGTTGATCTCATCTCTGTCATAGTGATTTGCTGAAGATTCATTTGAGTTCATGATAAGATTGTAAGTGTCCAAAATGATATTCTTAGATTCATGGCTCCACAATTCACCATCAATCCTCCTAGGATTTGGAGCTCTTGGTTCAAGAAACCTGTGTCTTGCTGCCCTTCTGGCATCTTGCATGAACCCTCCTGCACTTGATCCACCTAGATCAACTCGAGCTCGCTTCCGTGAGATTTCCTCTTCATCATCTGACCGATGATATATTTCAGGAGGTTCAAAAGGTTCGGAAGGAGCAGCAAACTGAATTTCAGGATGGAATTCTTGCGGGTTGAAGTTTTGTTGAGAGGACTGGCCTTGCTGACTATACTGCTCTTGCCCTTGAACATTGGAGGCATAACCTTTGGTTAGCTCTGTATGCAGCCAAGAATGGCTTTGATGAACATATGCATTAGATTCCTGGAATCTGCTCTCGAGCTCTTTGCTTAGGTCATTAATCTGAGTTTGAATATTAACATTGGATTCCTAGAGCCTTCCTTCTAGCTCTCTATGTAAATCAAAAACTTGAGTTTGAATGCGCTCGTGCAATCTTTCCTCCCCCTTTCTGACTTCTTCAGTTAGGGTTCGGATTATTTCAAACTTCATATTGTCCAGAGATCTTTGAATGGAAATTCGACTATCTTCGCCATCGACATAGATTCTTCTTTGACCCTCCGGGAGGTCCTGAGTATTCTGAAGAACATGCTCTAAGCCGTCAATCACATGCTTTAGAGTAGACGCACCCTTCTCGAAGTACTCATCTTGGTTTTTCTTGAAGGTGTCAACACAGTGTGCTACTTCACACAGACCATTGTTTAGGTCTTTCTCTACGACTTTGACTTTATTTCTGACTTGCCTTAAAGAAAATTCAAAATATTGCTTTTGTCTGATCAACATTCCCTCGATATTCTGGAGCAGCAAATTTTCTGGGGTGGGGGACAAAGGTTGAGGCCTGGATGATATTCCGAAGTCATCTTCAGCAAATAAGAATTCATCGGAATCGATGTCATCGAGTGAGTAAAGTCTTTCAAGTGTGGCTTTGTTTTTAGCTCTATCTATAACGGGAGAAGGGGACTGCATAGCTTCTCTTGCATTTGCAACAACAATCTCATTACCAGGAGGTGAAGGGGCCGGCAGAGGCTCTTCCTGGTTTGGGATAATCTTAGCAGCTGGCAAGAATTGATCATTAATGTTAGTCTCCCCCTCAGAACTTGCAAGGGTTTGTTTCTTAGGAGACTCTTCTTTCTGAGGTACTTCTTTTCCCTTGGAAGAGGAGGCAATCTTTCCACTTTCCATATCCCCCTGAATCATTTCCATCACTGTCATCCCCACCATCATCTCCTAGCTCTTCAGTTTTGGAGAGATCGCTTGAGTTTGCTTTGCGGGAGATATTTGGAGGTATAACTGGATCAGTCGAAGGAACTGTAGGTGCTTTGGAACTTTCCCCTTTGAAGGTTTCATGGGTTTGCTTGGGAGACGGGAGATTGGGTGAAGCTGGCGGATTTGGTGTAGAAACATTTGCAGAGGTGTCACTTGAGGTAGGAACAGACTGTTTCCTGACCTTGCATTCCCCTATTTTGCGAGACCATCTGTCTAGGATTGATGCATCAATCATTTTGAAATGGTGAATAGGGGTACCTGATCTCATGTTAAACATTTGTTTGTCTTGCTGATACAGGAAGAGAGTAATGATCCTTCCAAAGTTGGGGGTTGATAAGCTTGAAGAGATCTTTTCAAAAAGAATTCTGCCCCAATCAATCTTCTTCCGACAGATTACTGCAGCAAGAAGTTTGAACATATCGTTGGAAATGTAGTCATGAGAGCCCGTCTTACAGATCAACACTTTGCCGATAATGTCCGATAGCAGTTTTCCTTCTTCATTCATTTCTTTTCGACGAATGGATGTTGTGCCTTTGGGCAAACAACAAAACGATAAGGATTTCTTGAAGTCTTTATGAGAGAATTCATCCTCTTGCTCTATTATGGGAAATTTCAGAAATTTGGTGAGTTTGGAAGGTGTAACTTTGATAGGGAAATCACCTATGCGTCGTGTTGATTAGTCTTACATGCCTACCGCGCATCACCCGTCTGCGCTTATAAGCTTCGTCCTACTCCTATCACTTCGAAGTTTTGAGATAGAAGTGTGGGTTTCTTAGATGGTATCAAAGCTAGGTTTGACCCGCTGCGGGGTTGTGTTGGCTGACCTCATTCCAGTGGGACCTCATTCCAGTGGGCCCACGTCATGTGGGACTGCGTCGTGTGGGACCGCCCTATGTGCGGGGATAGATGGCCCGTGTTGTTGATTAGTCTCACATTGCCTACTGCACATCACCCGCCTGTGCTTATAAGCATGTCTTACATCACTTCAGAGTTTTGGGATAGAAGTGTGGGTTTCTTAGATGGCACCAGAGCCCTGGTTTGACTCATTGTGGGAGCGTGTTGATTGACTTAATTCCAGCAAGACCGCGTCGTGTAGGACTGTGTAGGGTGGGACCGCCCTATGTGCGGATTATTCTCGGTGGATTATCCCTGGTGGCCCGTGTTGTTGATTAGTCTCATATTGACAACCGCGCATCACCCGCCTGCGCTTATAAGCCTCGCCCCACTACTCATATCAATTCGGAGTTTTGGGATAGAATTGCGAGTTTTTTAGATGGTATCAGAGCTAGATTTGACCTGTTGCGGGGGCGTGTTGGTTATCTTGATTCCAGCGGATCCGCATTGTGTGGGACCGCTCCATGCGCGGATTATCCTTGGTGGCTCGTGTTCTTGATTAGTCTCACATTGCATGCCGCACACCACCCTTCTGTGCTTATAAGAACCGTCCTACTTCTCCTATCACTTCGGAGTTTGAGGATGAAAGTGCGGGTTTCTTAGATGGTATCAGAGGTTTGACCCGCTGCGGGGGCGTCAATTCACTTGATTCCAGCGGGTCTGTGATGTGTGGAATCGCGTCATGTGGGACTGCCCTATGTACGGATTATCCCCGGTGGATTACTCTGGTGGCCCGTGTTGTTGATTAGTCACACATTACCTACTGCGGATCACCCACATGTGCTTATAGTCCCCGTCCCACTACTTTTATCACTTTAGAGTTTTGGGATGGAAGAATTATTGAGCTCCATCGTCATCTCTCAGCCCATGAGCGCAATGTGCTACTTGCTTAAAAAAATAGTAGCACACTTCTCATAAGTTTGAGCTTATGGGTCAGTTGGTTATGCGTTTGATCCTACAATTGGTATCAGAGTTGGTCATGCGTTTGAGACCAAGGGGCCGCATTGGTTGGAAATTTGCCTGTAAATCAGTCTTGTCTTAATCAGTGTGGGTTCCAGTCGTCTTGTGGGCTGATGGTTCTAAAAGTCTTTTTTACAAAAGACTCTGGCTGGTTCTAAGAGTCTTTTTTTCAAAAGACTCTAGCTGGTTCTAAGAGCCTCCAACATAAAAGACTCAGTGTGGTTCTTAAAGTCACAAGTGTAAAAGCTCGATTGGTTCTAAGAGTCTCCGACGTAAAAGACTCGGGCCTAGTTAAAGGCATGGTCTTGCGATACAGGGGGAGGGGGATTATTGGGCTCCATCATCCTCTCTCGGCCCATGAGCACAATGTGCTACTTGTTTAAAGGAAATAGTAGCACTTTTCTCATAAATTCGAGCTTATGGGTCAGTTAGGTATACACTTGATCCTACATGCGGGTTTCCTAAATGGTATCAGAGCTTGGTTTGACCCGCTGCAAGAGCGTGTTGGTTGACCTGATTCTAGCGGGACTGCCCCATGTGCAAATTATCCCCGGTGGCACGTGTTGTTGATTAATCTCACATTGCCTATCGCGCATCACCCAATTGTGTTTGTAAGCCCCGTCCCACTCCTATCGATTCAGAGTTTTGGGATGGAAGTGCGGATTTCTTACATGGTATCAGAGTGCTGGTTTGACCCACTACTGGGGCGTGTTGGTTGACATGACTCCAACGGATCCGCGAACTGCATCATGTGGGACCACCCCATGTGCGAATTATCTCTGGTAGCCCGTGTTGTTTATTAGTCCCGCATTGCCTACCATACATCATCTGTCTATGCATATAAGCCCCGCCTCACTCCTATTAATTTGGAGTTTGGGGATGAAAGTGCGGGTTTCTTAGATGATATCAGAGCTAGGTTTTACCAGCTGCAAAGGCGTGTTGGTTGACTTGATTCCAGCGGGTTCGCGTCGTGTGGGACCACCCTATGTGCAAATTATCCCTGGTGGATTATCCACAGTGGCCCGTGTTATTGATTAGTACCACATTGTCAACAGCGCATCACCCGTATATGCTTATAAGCCTCGTCCCACTCCTCCTATCACTTCAGAGTTTTGGGATGGAAGTGCAGGTTTATTAAATGGTATTAGAGCTACGTTTGACCCGTTGCGAGAGCGTGTTGGTTGACCTAATTTTAGCGGATCTGTGTCTTGTGGGACCGTGTCGTGTTGGACCGCCCCATGTACGGATTATCCTCGGTGACCCGTGTTGTTGATTAGTCCCACATTGCCCGCCGCGCATCACCCGCCTATGTTTATAAGCCTCGTCACACTCCTCACTTCGAAATTTTTGAATGGAAATGCGGGTTTCTTAGATGGTAACAGAGTGCTGGTTTGACCCGTTGTGGGGGCGTGTTGGTTAGCTTGATTCTAGTGATCTGCGTTGTTTGGGACCACCCCATGTGCAGATTATCCTCGATGGCACGTGTTGTTGATTAGTCTTACATTGCCTACCGCGCATTATCTGCATATGCTTATAAGCTCTGTCTCACTACTCCTATCACTTTGGAGTTGGGATGAAAGTACGAGTTTCTTGGATGGTATCAGAGCGTAGGTTTGACCACTGCGGGGGGGGTGTTGGTTGACCTGATTCCAGTGGGTCCACGTTATATGGATCGGGTTGTGTGTGGATTATCCCAGTTGGATCGTGTTGCTGATTAGTCTGACATTACATATCTCGCATCATCTGTCTGTGCTTATAAGCCTCGTTGATGCGCCCCGCGACGCATACTAGCTTCCTTTACTTCACATTTACTTATTTTATTTCTTCGCACCATCGTTTTTATTTTGCGGCTCTTCGGGTTGACCGTTCAATGAGACCTTAAATAAAGAGGTCCGGTAATTTAGGCAAGTAGGACGGAAAAGGCAAGTTTAAGTTATTTAAGGAGTCATAAAATTAAAAATATACTCACATCAATTATGAGATATTTGATGAAGCTATTTTGGAAGGATACAAAAGGAAATCAAGTTGTTTTTGGAAGAAAATAAAAGAGGAATTAGATCCTCCTATTTTGGAAGGAAGTAAAAGGCAAAAAAAATTTATAAAATCCATCCGGACGGTGAAAAAGGCAGACGGCTATGCAGAGGAACGATTTAAAATTCGTTCCCTCTGTTATACCGGAGCCATCGTCCCTTCCCGTCAAAACTCCAACCGCCCGTCCCTGTTCCTCACGAAGCTCCCGCGACTCTGATACCTGCGACGATTCCAGCCGACGGCGCTGCCGCTCTCGACGTCGAAGCCCCCTCCATCGATGATCGGCCCTCGGGTGCCGTCGACTCCACCGCCCTTTTCTTGCGCCCGACCGCTACTGTCGCGCAAGGAATACCGTTGACTTCAACACCTTGTTCCGGTATTCCTCCTGCGTATTCTGCTTGCCGATCGGAGCCCTCCGTGTTCTTCTCACCCTGCTCGACCGATTTGGATTGGAAGGACTTCCAAGCCATAAATTTGGGGTACTCTCGTTACGATCACTTAGTATAATTTTATGTGCACCATTAAATAATCTTGAGCTTGCCCGCACGTTTCTCGCTTATATTATCGTACTTTCAGAAGTTATTGCATGTGAATTCAGCTTGTGGCAGTAGTGATCTCGTGAAGGATTCAATTCGAAAAGCACGTGAGAGTTTCACTCAGACGAATTTAACGAATCTCTTAAATCTCAACGTCGAGTTTGATTTTCCCGCAGAAATTCGTTGACCCGCTCGGCCTATTTAAAAATAAAATAAAATCCGTTATACTTATAAATTAATTTATTTTGAAAACCTAATTTCGTTCTACGTCAGTTGCCCAGTTGGTATCAGAGCAAATTTGATTCGTTCCTATCGCGAATCAAGCGATCTGGGTTTTCAAAAGAAAAAATTTATTTAATATAAAAAAAATTGTTATTCTTGTTTATTAAAAAAAAGAGGATTTTAATTTGAAGTTTTAAAATTTTATTTTGTCTTTAAAAATAAATTAAAATTCAAATCAAAATTATTTTTTACCCACTCAGGTAATCCGTCATTTCAAATATTTTTTTAGCTTTCTTTATATTCAACATGTCCTTCCCTTAAAATAAATTAACATATAAGTGATTTTAAATATTTTAAATATATATATCAATTAAAATTTTAAAATCAAATTATTTTAAATGAAAAAATGAGTAGATCATTTAGAAAATAGTGTAGGAGATTTAGCTCAACGTATGAACGATTTGATGAAAGCGTTAGAAACTCTCACCACCGGTGTGGGTAGTGTCATACACGTTATGAACGGATTGCGCACATCGATTAATATTATAGAAGTTACCCTGCAATTAAATTGAGCACCTACCCCAGTGGTTGAAGTAGATCCGAATCCTAGACCTCTAGAACTCGCACACCCGCACCCGAACCATGTAATGAGCCACGTAATCAACCCCGATGGGATGTAGGAGTCAAATTAGATGTTGGCGATTTTGAGGAACACTTACAGCCCGAGGGTTGCTTAGACTGGTGCGATAGGATGGACCGTTTCCTAGCTTGGAAGCAATTGCCCCAAGCCAGACAAGTTGAGTATGATACCCTTATATTGAAAAGGGTTCGCCTTAGTTTGGTGGGGACAGTTAGAGCGATCTCCATTCAATTTAGGCTTTCCCTCCATCACCACGTGAATCGAGTTTAAAGCTCAACTACGAAAGCGGAATGTTCCGCCCAATTATTTACAGACCCTCTACCATAGGTTCCACAACCTACGACAAGACATTATCGGTGGATGAATACACAAACGAGTTCCTAGTACTCCAGTCTCGCCTCGATCTCCGAGAGGACGATGATATGATTGTCTCCCGTTATCTGAACGGGTTACGATATTCCATTAGAGACAAATTAGAATTATTTGATTATAAAGACTTGGGAGAGGTCTCCAGTCGCGCTCGTAGAGTAGAGTCCTCTCAAACTGTTAGGACTGTCGGACCCTCTCATCCGGCAGTACCCACGAGTACCCCAGCACTTCTTGTCGCCCCCTCGAGAGGCAAGGAGGTTATTGACACTAGACCGCAACCTGGGACTTTTAGATGTTACAAGTGTATGGAGTCGGGTCATAAATCTTCTGATTGTCCGCGACGCCACTTCGTCACCATCATTGATTCTGAGAGTGGTTCAGAACCCGAGTATGGGGTCTTCCTTAGCAATTCCCAGCCTGACCCGACCCCTGAGCCCGAGTTAGAGAGTGAGTATGAAGTTGAGGGAGAACAACCCGACCAGTTGGTGTGTGTTCTCCAACATAGTCTCTTAAATCCCAAAACTCCCGCGGAAGACTACTGGTTGAGGAACAACATTTTCCGTACGACCGCCCGCATACAGGGGCAGTTTTGCTCCATCATCATAGATAGCGGTAGTATGGAGAACTTTATTTCTCCACGCATGATGAATAAGTTGAAGTTGAGGTCACAACCCTTAGGAAAACCCTATAGTCTGTCATTGGTCACTAGTAGCACGATCATTCCTATTACACATCGGTGTCTCGTCGAGTTTTCCATAGGTTGTACGTATCAGGACGCAGTTTGGTGTCACGTTGCTACTATCGAGGTCTGTCACATTTTGTTAGGGTGACCTTGGCAGTACGACAGACACGTTATCCACGATGGTGTGAAGAACTCTCATTCCTTTGAGCGTAATTGGCGCAAGATTGTTCTTCTTCCCCAGAAGAATAGTCTTGTTCCTAGAGCCCCTGAGAGGCTTTCACACCCGCCTACCACTGTCTCCGCGATATCCTTTCCCTCAACCACCATGTTACTGACTGGGCCACAATTCCAGGAGGAGATGAAGGATAGTGACGTCGATTATATGTTGTCCGCTATCGATTCGACTCCCACCTCGTTAGACATCCCTAGCACAGTGCGACCTCTTATTGATGAGTTCTCTGAGATTATGCCAGAGAAGTTGCCCGACCAGCTTCCCTCGATGAGAGATATTCAGGACTGCATTGACCTTATGTCAGGAGTTAGCTTACCTCATTTACCTCATTATCTTATAAGTCCGAAAGAGCATGAGGAGCTACATAGGCAGGTGACTAAGCTGATTTCGAAGGGTCACGTTAGGGAGAGTACGAGTCCATGTGCCGTCCCTGCATTACCAGTTCCTAAGAAAGATGGGACTTGACGTATGTGTGTAGACAGTTGAGCGATTAATAAAATTACGATCAAATATCGCTTTCCGATTCCTCGATTAGATGTCATGCTTGATATGCTTAGTGGATCCCGCACATTTTCGAAGATTGACTTAAAGAGTGGATACCACCAGATTAGGATTCGCCCGGGGGATGAATGGAAGACTACTTTCAAAACTAAAGAGGGTTTATACGAGTGGCTGGTGAGGCCTTTTGGTCTCTCCAATGCTCCCAGCACCTTCATGCGAGTGATGAATCGGGTGCTTAGACCACTCATAGGAGTCTGCGTAGTGGTATATTTTGACGATATATTGATTTATAGTTTGGATCCTGATCAACACCTGACTAATCTGAGACAAGTATTAGAAATTCTGCGCACAAATAAATTATATATAAATTTGAAGAAGTACACTTTTATGACTGATAGCCTAACCTTCCTAGGATATATCGTTTCTTCTGAGGGCATTAGAGTTGATAGATAGAAGGTCAAGACGATAGAATCATGGTCTAGCCCTAGGACGATTACTGAGGCTCGTTCATGGGCTAGCATCCTTTTATCGGCGATTTATCCGGAATTTTAGTACCATGATTGCACCTGTTACTGATTGTCTGAAAAGGGGATTATTTGCTTGGACTGAGGAAGCCGAACGGGCATTTTTATTAATTAAGGAGAAACTCACTAGTGCACCTGTGTTAGCGCTGTCTGATTTTGACAAGATTTTTGAGGTTGATTGTGACGTGTCTATTATAGGTATTGGCGCAGTTTTGAATCAGGAGGGTCGACCTATATCATTCTTTAGCGAGAAGCTGAATGATGCGAAGACTAGATATTCCACATATGACATAGAGTTTTACGTTATTGTTCAGACTTTCCGCCATTGGAGACACTACCTGATTCAGCGCGAATTTGTGCTGAATACCGATCATGAGGCATTGAAGCATTTGAACTCCCAGAAGGAGATCAGACGACATGTCAGGTGGGCTGCTTACCTGCAGGAGTTCACTTTTCATTTGAAGCACAAACTCGTCGTCACAAATCGAGTGACCGACGCACTTAGTCGTCGATCCCACTTACTAGTCACACAGCAGCCTTGTATTACGGACTTGGATTCACAGCGTGACTTATACGCCACTGACCCTTTCTTTCGTGACATTTGGATCTCGTGTCAGCATAATGGGACTGATCCTACGATACAGTGCGTCGTGAGTGAGGGATATCTGTTTAGGGGCACCCGTCTTTGCATCTGCGAAGGACCTCTTCGAGAGACGCTACTTAGGGAGCTCCACTCATATGGGTTAGGTGGACATGTCGGTCAATCCAAATTATTAGATCTCGCTAGTGCTCGTTATTATTGGCCGCATATGAAGCGTGATGTCATCGAATTTATCAGGCACTGCATGACTTGTCAGCTGCATAAGGGGCACGCACAAAACACGGGATTATATACTCCCCTACCGATACCTGAGCGACCGTGTGATCACATTTCGATGGACTTCGTGGTACGACCTCCTCGCACTTAGAGGAAAGTCGATTCTATTTTTGTAGTTGATCATTTTTCAAAAATGTCATATTTTATACCATGTAGGAAAATCTCGAGTGTTGTACACGTCGCTGAGCTTTTTTTTAAAGAAACCGTGAGATTACATGGAATTCCTAAATCGATCACCTCTGACAGAGACACGCGTTTTATTGGATATTTTTGGAAAACACATGACTCGGTTTTACAAACTCGAGTTCAGCAGTGCATATCACCCTCATACGGATGGGCAGACTGAGGTCGTTAATAGGAGTTTGAGAGACCTTCTTAAATGTTTGACTGGGGAGAATCCGAAGCAATGAGATCTTATACTGTCACAAGCTGAGTTTGCATTCAATAATTCTACTAATCGCTCCACCAAAAAATCTCCTTTCGAGATTGTTTACGGGTTTCCCATACCACATCTACTAGATCGTCACTCCATTCCAATCCATGAACATGTCTCCTTTGAAGTGCAAGCTCATATTGACTATTTAAAGGAATTACATAAAAATATTATTAATAAATTGCAAGCGACTTCTGAAAAATATAAATCCATGGCCGATCACCATCGCAGAGAGTTATATTTTTCAGAAGGAGATTGGATGTTTACTTATTTCAGGAAGCAGAGATTCACTCTGGGTACATATCATAAACTACATCAGAGGAAGTTTGGTCCTTTCCAAATTCGGAAGCGCATCGGGGAGAATGCATATCTCCTAGATTTGCCCGTTGAGTTCGAAACTTCGCCGATATTTAACGTGGCCGATCTAACGCTCTTGTATGGAGATCCACCTAGTTCCGGCCCAGTCCACCTGTTGCAGCACCAGAGATACCACCAAATTTAGCACCAGTGCAGACACCCACCACTGAGGAGATCGACCAGGTTCTTGATGTTCGAGAATTTCACACGTGCCATGTGACATGCCAGCGCTATTTGGTTTCATGGCGAGGAAGAGATATCACATACAGTTCTTGAATTACCACTGATCAGTTACGACGACGCCGTCCAGATCTCTCTGTCGCCAGTCTTTGCGAGTTCTCGTCGGGGTCGAGCTCTCTCAACTCTGGGGGAATTAACGTGCCCCGCGACGCATCCTAGCTTCCTTTACTTTGCATTTACTTATTTATTTCTTCGCGCCATCGTTTTTATTTTGCGGCTCTTCGGGTTGGCCGTCCGATGAGACCTTAAATAAAGAGGTCCGATAATTTAGGCAAGTAGGACGAAAAAGGCAAGTTTAAGTTATTTAAGGAGCCATAAAATTAAAAATATACTCACATCAATTAGGAGATATTTGATGAAGCTATTTTGGAAGGATACAAAAGGAAATCAAGTTGTTTTTGGAAGAAAATAAAAGAGGAATTAGATCCTCCTATTTTGGAAGAAAGTAAAAGGCAAAAGAAATTTATAAAATCCATCCGGACGATGAAAAAGGCAGCCTGCTACGCAGAGGAACGATTTAAAATTCGTTCCCTCTGTTATACCGGAGCCATCATCCCTTCCCGTCAGAACTCCAGCCGCCCATCCCTGTTCCTCGCGAAGCTCCCGCGACTCTGTTACCTGCGACGATTCCAGCCGACGGCGCTGCCGCCCTCGACGCCGAAGCCCCCTCCATCGACGATCGGCCCTCGGGTGCCGTCGACTCCACCGCTCTTTTCCGGCGTCCGACCGCTCCTGTCGCGCAAGGAATACTGTCGACTTCAACACCCTGTTCCAGTATTCCTCTTGCGTATTCTGCTCGCCGATCGGAGACCTATGTGTTATTCTCGCCCTGCTCGACCGATTTGGATTGGAAGGACTTCTGAGCCGTAAATTTGGGGTACTCTCATTCCGAACACTTAGTATAATTTTATGTGCTCCATTAAATAATATTGAGCTTGTCTGCACGTTCCTTGCTTATATTATCGTACTTTCATAAGTTATTGCATGTGAATTCTGCTTGTGGCCGTAGTGATCTCGTGAAGGATTCAATTCGAAAAGCACGTGAGAGTTTCACTCAAACGAATTTAACGATTCTCTTAAATCTCAACGTCGAGTTTGATTTTTCCGTTGAAATTCGTTGTTTCAAATAAATAAAATATGTTATACTTATAAATAAATTTATTTTGAAAACCTAATTTCGTACTACATCACTCGTCCTACTTCTATCACTTCGGAGAATTGGGATAAAAGTACGGATGTCTTAGATGGTAACAGAGTGTTGGTTTGACCCGCTACCGGGGCGTGTTGGTTGACATAATTACAACGGATCTGCGTCGTATATGACTGCGTCGTGTATGAACGAGTCGTGTAAAACCGAGTCATGTGTGGACTATCCCCGGTGGCCCGTGTTGTTGATTAGTCCCACATTGATTAGTCCTGCATTGCCTACCGCGCCTCACCCTCCTGTGTTTATAAGCCTTGTCTCACTCCCCCTATCACTTCGGAATTTTGGGATGTGTGGGTCTCTTAGAAGTGTGTCGAAGCATACCAGGCACAAAATTACCATGGCAATGTGTAAATAAAATGGTATGTGATATAGTGTACATTTTTAGGTTCTTTCTACTTTGAATTTAGATTATAAGATTATTAAGAATGATTAGGCAGTGTTTGGTGAAGTAAATATACCTTGGGTGGCTATGACTAGGACTAAAGAAGCTTACAAAAAGAGCTATGCTATTCATAATTCTTCAAAAGGTACAAGAAAAAGGAAAAAATGTCAATTTTCCATAAGTTAAAGAATCCAGTCGATGGGGTAAAAAGTTTAAAGTATGGACATCACTAATTTTCATGAAAAGTAAAGATTCCCCTCCATAAGTCTCTCTCCAAAAAGCAATCCAAGAAAATCGCATTCCTCTAGAGCTTTTTCTCACCTCTCATGGCTACAGAAATAGAACAAATTTTCTTCCAATGGAAAAAAATGCAAAATGAGACTCATTTTCTATTTCCTCATAGTTTCACGGATATGAAGGCTCGCAGAACTTCTCACCCTCCTTCCTCCTCTCATACACAAAGTTCGAGGGAACAAAAAATGTACCAAAGCCATCCAACCCCCTCTCTACCTCAAGATTATCTCTCCTCTAGGTCATACACAAACCAAGACCATCTTCATTGCAATGTATTTTCTAGTTGATTCTTCATCTCAAACTCTAGATCAAATGGTACTAGAGCATTTAGCTTTAGCCGGTAAAATTTCCATATGGGAGGATGACAAGAAGAATACACTTTTCATTTACTAAATTATCTCTACTAGTGCAAGAATATCATAAATTGTTCTTGTTATTGCAAAACACTGGTGCAAGGTCTAAGAATATCTTTTACATTTCAACATTCAAATAGATACATTAATCATCAATGTCATTGTGGATATAGGTACTGAAGAATCTCAATTCAATAGAATTGGTTGAAAGACTAGGTTGAACATTATACCGCAGGGAGATCCATATTATTGGGAAGAACCACTTAATTTGGTATATCAGAATAAATAAGTGATTTAAGAATGTCTTATAAAATGTATGGAATGAATATGAATGTAAATATATATGACGGAAAAGCTCCGTACAGTGAGAAGTATTTGACGTACGCCGAAGAGCTAAGACAACTTACGTCGAGTTCTCTGAAAGCTTAACAAAAAAGTCAAAGTTCAGTATAAGAGAATTCAACTTACGTCGATTTCTAGTATACTCAGAAATCGACAAACGTCGAGAAGTAATTGACATTTTTATAAGCTTACGTCGAATTCTCTGAGGATGTCAGTAAAGACAGATGAGGAGATTGAGGCCGTGATTGTATTTTAAACCCAGTTGTTGGTGCACCAATTAAAGAAAGAGATCATAACGAATCAGAGATAAGAGAGAAAGCATTGAATCAGATGGTCTCCTATATAAACGATCTCAAGAAGGACTCGTCTTCTCTCTGAGTCTTATTCTGAATTCTTCTTCTTCTCTCTCAATTTGAGAAGGGTTGTTTTGCGGCAAGCCCCAAGAAAAGAAAAGAAATTGTTGATTTGTATTTTGTTTTCTTCCTCTCATCAAGAACAGTCGATCAGAGACAAACCAAATTTTTAAGAATCCCTCTTTAAAGAATTCAGTGATAGAATTTTAAGAATCCCTCTTTAAAGAATTCAATGATAGAGTTCTAAGAATCCCTCTTTAAAGAATTCAGTGATAGAGTTTTAAGAATCGCTCTTTAAAGAATTCAGTGGTTCTAAGAATCTCCTTATCAAAAGATTCGGTAGTGGTTCTAAAAGTCTCCTTATCAAAAGACTTAACACTGTTTAGTGAATTCCTACAAAGGGGTTGAAGAGAGGACATACCCAGATCTTAAGGAACCTCTATACAACATTTGTGTCGTCTGGATGCTTGCTCTAGAACTTAGATATTATTTATTGCATAATCTCTATTACTTTAATTTGAGTCATGTATTGTAATTGGTTGTGATAAAAGTTTTTAAAACTCTATTCACCCCCCTCCTCCTTTAGAGTAATTCTCAGTTATCATTCCGCACTTTCACATATAGTCACATGTGCTTCAAAAAATATGTTCATTTTTATCACAGTACTGTACCTTTAGGTTTGTTATATCATGAATTTTTATTGATGAGGTAACTTTGGCTAGTATTCATGAACTGGGACGTAATCTTCTTTAAAATACTAAGAGAGGTAATTGTAAAGCACGTCAATTTAAGGCTGCACAACAAGTTAAGAGAGAGTGTGATGCAACCCAAACTGTCTGAGAGAACGGACTCGAGAATTAGCGCGAAAACACAAATATTTGGATTTAAGAAATTCGTTATTCCTAATTTGAGAGCACTCGATTTGCACGGGTCCAAATTGACACGGGGATTTGCTTTCACAAGCCGATTTGCAACAACAGTTTATGAGATAAACGATAAACGAGCAATCGAACGAAAAAAAGGCAAGCCACGCCAAGCATTTAATTTCCGAGCATGAAATTAGAACCGAATAAATGCGGAGGATGGATTTTACCAAGTCATAGCCCAGGCTGTAATCAGGAAACGGACCCGTTCAGGTACAAACTGGCGAAAGGCCGAGACTCCCGTTGCTGGAAGACGAGACCTGCGAGTGGGCCGACCGGAAGGATGATCGGAGTCGACGGTCGGCGGATTCCAGTCGAAGGCGTGAGGGAGTCCAGCGTCTGAATCGGCAGGGAGGGGAGCGGCGCCAACTGTTATCAGGTCGGAAGGTGTTGGAGGGGAAGAATCGTGGGGAAGGGGAGGACCGGTCGGACAGAAAACGAGAAAAGGTCTCGCCTTTGTCTTTCCGTGTCTCCTTCCTGGTGGATTTTCCTGGATCTAATATAGGAGATTGGTTGGGTTTAATTTGGTGGGCAATTAAGATGATTATTTGGTAAGGTTTAATTACTTTCTCAAAATGAGGATTTTGACGTGTGGAGGAGAGAGATTTGAGGAGCTGATGGAGGTAAGGTTTTAAAAACAGCGTTTGACCGGCTCTAACTTAATTACACGTAATTAATTATTTGGTTGGCTTGCCTTTTTACGTCCTACTTGCTATTTATCGGACCTTTTTATTTAAGGTCTCATCGGGTGGTCACACCGGTGAGCTGAGTCTAATACAAATGTCAGAAATAAATAATCAAATACATAAAGCATGATAAAAATAAAGACACATGATCAGGCGGATGAGAATGCATCAATTCCCCCCATGTTGAAAGAGCTCGACCCCGTCGAGAATGTGCAAAGGCTGGCGACAGACAGATCCGGACGGCGTCGCTGTAACTCAGTAGGGGTAATCCAAGAACTGTCAGTGATGGCACGCCCTCGCCATGAGACCAAGTAGCGCTGATAAGCTCCATGGCGAGTCTGAAATTCACGTACGTCCAGGACCTGGTCAATCTCATCTGTGGAAAGGGTCGGTGCGGGCACCAAATCAGGTGGAATATCTGGCGCTGTGGTCGGTGGTGTCGGACCGGAAGTAGGTGGATCTCCATAGAATAGTGTGAGGTCTGCCACGTTAAAAATCGGTGAAGTGTCGAATTCAACGGGCAGGTCTAGGAGGTAGGCGTTCTGGCCAATACGCCGCCGAATCTGAAACGGGCCAAATTTGCGTTGTTGCAGCTTGTGATATGTCCCTGGTGTAAATCGCAGCTTCCTGAAATAAGCATACACCTAATCGCCTTCTGAAAAATATAACTCCCGGCGATGATGATCAGCCATGGATTTATAAGTTTCAGACGACGCTCGCAATTTATCAGCTATAATTTTATGCAACGTTTTTAAAAACTCAACGTGGGCTTGCGCTTCAAAAGAAACACGTTCATGGTAAGGGAGGGAGTGACGGTCAAGCAAATGTGGAATGGGAAAACCATACACAATCTCGAAAGGAGATGAATTAGTGGAGCGATTTTTAGAACTATTGAATGCAAATTCAACTTGTGATAATGCAAGATCCCACTGTGTTGGTTTTTCCCCAGTCAAACACCTAAGAAAATCTCCCAAACTTCGGTTAACGACTTCTGTTTGTCCGTCAGTCTGTGGGTGATACACGCTACTAAACTCGAGCTTGGTGTCCAATCGGCTCCAGAGCGTCTTCCAGAAATAACTCATGAATCGCGTATCCCGATCGGACGTGATAGATTTTGGAATGCCATGTAAGCGCACTATCTCTCTAAAAAATAAATCAGCGACATATACTGCACTAGAGGTTTTCCTACACGGAATAAAATGCGCCATTTTTGAAAATCGGTCAACTACGACAAATATAGAATACCTTCCTCTGAGTGCGAGGGAGGCCCGTCACGAAGTCCATCGAAATGTCGTCCCATGGCCTCTCGGGTATAGGTAAGGGGGTGTATAAACCAGTATTTTGAGCATACCCCTTATACAGCTGACACGTCGTGCAGTGCCGGATGAAATCAACGTCTTGTTTCATCTTCGGCCAATAATAACGAGCGCTGGCGAGGTCCAATAACTTAGACTGCCCAACATGACCTCCTAGTCCCGAGGAGTGCAACTCTCTAAGTAACGTCTCTCGTAGGACCCTCACAAATACACAGACGCGTGCCTCGAAATAGGTAACCCTCACTCACGACGTACTGAGTAATGGTGTTGGTCCCAGTGTGACTACAAGACCGCCAAATGTCTCCAAAATAAGGGTCAGTCAGGTATAGGTCACGCTGAGAGTCTAAGGATGTGATGCGTGGGTGGAGGGTGACTAATAAGTGGGAGCGACGACTAAGTGCGTCGGCTACCCGATTCGTGACACCGGGTTTGTGCTTCAGATGGAAAGTGAACTCCTGCAGGTAAGCAGCCCACTTGGCATGACGCCTGATCTCCTTCTGGGAGTTCAGGTGCTTTAGTGCCTCGTGATCAGTATTCAGCACAAACTCGCGCTGGATCAGATAATGTCGTCAATGACGGAGAGCCTGTACGATGACATAAAACTCTATATCATAAGTGGAGTATCGAGTCTTTGCGTCGTTCAGCTTCTCGCTATAGAATGCTACGGGTCGACCCTCCTGACTTAAAACGGCTCCAATACCTATGATGGACGCGTCACAGTCAACCTCAAAAATTTTCTCAAAATCCGGGAGTGCTAACACAGGTGCACTAGTAAGTCTCTCTTTCACCGTCACGAACGCCCACGCTCGGCTTCCTCAGTCCAAATAAACGTACCCTTCCTTAAACAATCAGTCACAGGTGCTATCAGGGTACTAAAGTTCCGAATAAATCGCCTATAAAAAGAGGCTAGCCCATGAAATCACCGAGCCTCAGTAATCGTCCTAGGGCTAGGCCATGATTCTATGGCCTTGACCTTCTCCCTATCAACCTTAATACCATCAGACGAAACAATATATCCTAAGAAGATCAGGCTATCAGTAAAAAATGTGGATTTTTTAAGATTTATATATAATTTATTTTCTCGTAATATTTGCAAAACCTGCCTAAGATGAATCAAGTGCTGATCAGGATCAAGACTATAGATCAAGATATCGTCAAAGTATACCACTACGCAGACTCATATGAGTGGCCTAAGCACTTGGTTCATCACTCGCATAAACGTGCTGTGAGCATTGGAGAGATCAAAAAGCATCACCAACCACTCGTATAATCCTTCCTTAGTCTTAAATGCAGTTTTTCACTCATCCCCGGGTCGAATCCTAATCTGGTGGTATCCACTCTTCAAATCTATCTTTGAAAACACGCGGGATCCACTAAGCATGTCCAACATATCGTCCAAACGGGGAATGGGGAAGCGATATTTAATAGTAATCTTGTTTATCGCCCTACTATCTACACACATACGCCAAGTCCCATCTTTCTTAGGAACTAATAATGCGGGGACGGCGCACGGACTCATACTCTCTCTAACGTGACCCTTCGAAATCAGCTCGGTCACCTGCCTATGGAGTTCCTCATGCTCTTTTGGACTCATACGATAATGGGGAAGGTGAGGTAGGTTAACTCCTGGCAACAAATCAATACAGTGCTGAATGTCCCTCATCGGGGGTAGCTGAGCAGGCAACTCCTCTGGCATAATCTCAGAGAACTCATCAATAAGGGGATGCACTGTGCTGGGGATATCTAACGGTGCGGGGGCCGAATCTAGGCCAGACAACATGTATACTACGTCATTATCCCTCATCTCCTCCTGAAATTGAGGTCCTGTCAGTAACATGGTGGCGGAGGGGAAGGATATAGCCGACACGGTAGTGGACGGGGGTGAAGATCTCTCTGGGGCTTTGGGAACAAGACTGTTCTTCTGGGGAAGAAGAACGATCTTGCGTCCATCGCGCTCGAAGGTGTGGGAGTTCTTCACTCCATCATGCATGACTCGTCTATCGTACTGCCAAGGCCGTCCCAGTAGGATGTGACAGACCTCGATAGTAGCGATGTGACACCACACTGCGTCCTGATATGTGCTACCTATAGAAAACTCGACGAGGCACTGGTGTGTGATCGGAAGAGTCGTGCTACTCGTGACCCAAGATAGACTATAGGGTTTTCCTAACGGCTGTGACTTTAACTTTAGCTTATCTACCATGCGCTGAGAAACAAAGTTCTCCATACTACCGCTATCAATGATGATGGAACAGAACTGCCCTTGAATGCGTGCGGTCGTACGAAAAATGTTGTTCCTCAACCACTCGTCGTCAGTGGGATCCTTAGGAGTTAGGAGACTATGTTGGAGAACGCACACTAACGATTCAGGTTGCTCTCCCTCAACTTCGTACTCACTCTCTAACTCGGGCTCAGGAGTCGGGTCAGGATGGGAGTCACTAAGGAAGACCCCATACTCAGGTTCTGACCCACTCTCAGAATCAATGACGGCGACGAAGTGGCGTCGCGAGCACTCAGAAGATTTATGTCCCGGCTCCATACACTTAAAGCATCTAAAAGTCCCAGGTTGTGGTCTAGTGCCAATAACTTCCTTACCTCTTGAGGGGGCGGCAGGAAGTGCTGGGGTACTTGTGGGTGCTGCCGGACGAGAGGGTCCGATAGTCCTAACAGTAGGAGCGGAAGTGGGTGTGGTCCTAGTCACAAATGACCGCCTTTGAGAGGACTCGACTCTTCGAGCGCGACTGGAGACCTCTCCCAAGTCCTTATAGTCAAATAACTCCAGTTGGTCTCTAATAGAATATCGTAACCCGTTCAGATAACGGGAGACGACCATGTCATCGTCCTCTCGGAGGTTGAGGCGAGACTGGAGTACTTGGAACTCGTTCGTGTATTCATCCACCGATAATTTGTCTTGACGTAGGTTGAGGAACCTACGGTAGAGAGTCTGCAAATAATCGGGGGGAACATACCGCTTACGTAGTTGGGCTTTAAACTCGATCCATGTGGTGATGGGGGGCATACCTAAATTGAATCGAGAACGCTCTAATTGTCCCCACCAAACTAACGCGGACCCTTTCAATCTAAGGGTAGCATACTCAACTTGCCTAGCTTGGGGCAATTGCTTCCAAGTCAGGAATCGGTCCATCCTATCACACCAGTCTAGGCAACCCTCGGGTTCTAAGTGTCCCTCAAAATCGCCAACATCTAATTTTAACTCCTACATCCCATCGGGGTTGGTTGCGTGGTTCGTTGTGTGGCTCGGGTTCGGGAGGTGCAAGTTCTGGATGTCTAGGGTTTAAGAAATTCGTTATTCCCAATTTGAGAGCACTCGATTTGCACGGGTCCAAATTGACACGGGGATTTGCTTTCACAAGCCGATTTGCAACAACAGTTTATGAGATAAACGATAAACGAGCAATTGAACGAAAAAAAAAAAGCAAGCCACGCCAAGCATTTAATTTCCGAGCATGAAATTAGAACCGAATAAATGCGGAGGATGGATTTTACCAAGTCATAGCCCAGGCTGTAATCAGGAAACGGACCCGTTCAGGTACAGACTGGCGAAAGGCCGAGACTACCGTTGCTGGAAGACGAGACCTGCGAGTGGGCCGACCGGAAGGATGATCGGAGTCGACGGTCGGCGGATTCCAGTCAAAGGCGTGAGGGAATCCAGCGTCTTAATCGGCAGGGAGGGGAGCGGCGCCAACTGTTATCAGGTCGGAAGGTGTTGGAGGGGAAGAATCGTGGGGAAGGGGAGGACCGGTCGGACAGAAAATGAGAAAAGGTCTCGCCTCTGTCTTTCCGTGTCTCCTTCCTGGTGGATTTTCCTGGATCTAATATAGGAGATTGGTTGCGTTTAATTTGGTGGGCAATTAAGGTGATTATTTGGTAAGGTTTAATTACTTTCTCAAAATGAGGATTTTGACGTGTGGAGGAGAGAGATTTGAGGAGCTGATGGAGGTAAGGTTTTAAAAACAGCGTTTGACCGGCTCTAACTTAATTACACGTAATTAATTATTTGGCTGGCTTGCCTTTTTACGTCCTACTTGCTATTTATCGGACCTTTTTATTTAAGGTCTCATCGGGTGGTCACAGCGGTGAGCCGAGTCTAATACAAATGCCGGAAATAAATAATCAAATACATAAAGCATGATAAAAATAAAGAAACACACGATCAGGCGGATGAGAATGCATCAGAGTTGGGGATCCCTTCAATGAATTAATAGCCCAATTCCTACATAGAGGTGCAACAACAAACGTATTTCCTAGTCGATTCCTCATCTTAAACTCAAGATCAAATGGTATGAGAGCATTAGTTCCAGCCCATAAGTTTTTCATATATGAAGATAACTAGAAAAATACTCTTTCAATTACTGAATTACCTCTAGTAGTGCAAAAATACCATAAATTCTTCTTGTTATTACATGACATCAGTTCCAAGGTCCAAGAAGATGCTTTCCACCTCAACATTCAGATAAATACATCCATCATCGATGCATTGTGGATATAGGTAGTAAAGAATCTCAATTCAGCTGTTTTGGTTGAAATATTAGGTTGAACACTATCCCACATGGAGATCCATATAGTCACATGCGGTTCAAAAAATGCGTTCACTTTTGTCTCAAAGTATTGGCTATTAGGTTTGCTACATCATGAGTTTTTACTAATTATGTAGTTTTGGCTAGTATTCAAAAGATAGGGATGTAATCTTTTTTAAGAGATTGCGCCTGTAAAGAGGGGACTGTAAAGTACATCAATTTAAAACTTCACCACAGGTCCACAAGTTAAGAGAGTTGAGGATTCGTTCAATTGATCAAGAGACATATTCCTACAGAGAGGCACTTCCTCAACCATCCCGTTAACATATCCAAAGAATAAGGTTACACCAAAGCCCTTGGCAAAACAAAGCTTAAAGCCTTCTGCTTAAAATAATAAAAGGAATTTCAGATAAGGCATCATCCTCTTTATTGTTGATTTGCAAGAGAAAATTACATAAAGGAGAGAGACATTATCCAAGAGGATATCCACCCATAAGATCAACCTATTTCAGCTAACTTATCATGCAAGAATTACAAGAGTTTCACGAGGACTTCACCAGATCAAACCACATCGAAATTGAAGTTCAAATTTGCCTTAGGTATCCAAATCAAGAGTGTTATTTACTATTACTTTATTTTTTCCTATAATGGAAAATAAAAAATAAAAAGAATCAAAAGCCCTACCTACATAAACCCAAGAAAACTCAGATATTCAACTCTTAGAAGAAGAAAACGAGTTGAACAAGAAACCCTTATGGAGAGTAGTCAGTGCGAACCCTTGGCGAAGGACTATTGTGGGAAGAGGGAAGTCTTCGACAACAGTACGTGGCTATGGGTCCATAGCAGATGATGGCCCTTGATGGAGGAAATCTAGTTTGGTGCTCTATTTGAAAGTTACACACCTAGAACTTGGAAGGAGCGGGAGCGAATATAGAACCATAGGGCATTTACACATATTTTTTACCCATGAACCCTAGACCTCGCCCAACCGTGCCTTTTGTGCACATAGGCGAAGAAAAAAGATGCACGCCTAGGCATAGAGTCATTGAGCTTGGTGCGTCTTGAGCCTTAGGCACATAGGCGAAGAAAAAAGATGCACACCTAGGTATAGGGTCATTGAGCTTGGTGTGCCTTGAGCCTTAGGCATGTCTTTAACAACAAGCTCAGTAGGTACTCTTTCTCCGTGCCATCAATAGTCAATGAAAGCACCAAAAAAGTGTTGTAGCGGTATTAGAAATTGGGACTAATCATTAGACAAGAGAACTAGAGAACATTCCTAAGGAGGGTGGATGGTTGATCGAACAAGTCAAGGAAAGGATGTAAGAGAGAAGAGGAAGATAAATTATTAGACTCCATATTTTTGTTGTAGAACTCTTTGCTTATGCCTTGATAGGTGATGAAAAATAGGCATTTAGAATAGAAAACTAGGAATGAAGGAATACATTTGGGAAATTTTTGAGGCAGAGAAAGGCCTCCTAATATTTCTTAGAACTTCCTAAATAATATCCAAAATTTGTGGTTGTCTGGCCATATCTAATGATTTTGACATATCATACAAAGGGAGAATTCTCCCTATTCGCTTACTCAAAAAAGATTTCAACTTGCCTCTGCGACAATTATAATGCCCATAGAAAGACTCATGGCCGATTAGAAGGATGTGTTCCATGTGGAATAAAGCTTGATACCAACCTTTTTCATCATTCAAATACTCTAGATGTCAAATTTAACACGAGTCTTTCTGAGTTTCTGATTGAGTTGAATGACGAGGTTGTATAACCTATCATCTTTAGAAACAACCCTTGCGTGCGTAGTAGCACAACTGCAGTGCCGGTTGGATATGTGGTATGCCTAAAACTGTGGAACTTTGGTATGTCCTACCTGATTAGGTTCCTCATTGACTCAATCATTCAATTAAGATCTTGTTGGGCTAAGTCGGCAGCAAACAATTACAATATTATGCTGTGTTCATCTTGATCATGTCTTGTACATAGCAATGGATTTTCTGCCAAATGGTGGAATCTAATTACCAGAAGTAATGAATTTATGCATGTACAACAAAATCATTAAACATGAAAAATAACATCTAGGAACTGTCCACAAAAAATGCATGAGAAATAAAAGTTAATTGATGGCTTCATGTCCATAAAACAAGAAGTGCTGAAATTGCAGGAAATAACAAGAAGAGAAAAACAATTAGTCATCATAAGCTGATACAATATCGAACTCACATCAAAAGCTGTCTCAAACAATTCACATGGCACGGCCTCACAATTAGGGTATGCTTTCGCTGCAGCGGATTCGCTATACGCCCCAGGAAGACCCTACAAAATGAGAAAATCACCTAAGAGATAGATTCAAGCATCCTACATGAAACATAACAAACTACCCAAACTCAGAACCTGGTAGGCCACTCTAAGAAGAGATCCATTGACCGAATTGGACAAATCCAAAGCCGTCAGCGGCTCTGGAGTAGAAACAGCATTAGCATCAACGATCAACGAGAAGGATGATAAGATGAACTGCAACAGGGTAAACTAGAAGGTTTACTCACTGGGAAGTGTTGAAGATTCCTTGAAAGTGATCTCCTGCGATGATTCGTTGTCAGGCGTCTTCAACTCGAGCACCCTGGCATTTTCATTTCTTCCGTTGCCAGTAACACCTGCGTCGCCCTCGACGGAAGCCGTTACAAATGTATCTCTACGCCGCCTGAGAGGGATCCAAACGGGAATCCGGCATGCTGCCCTAGTTCCTTTGGCGATTTGCGAGCAGGGTTCGATAGTCATGATTCGAGTGCTGGCCATGGATGCCATGGCTGGAGGTCAAATTAGCTATCAACGAGGGCTATCGCCCGTTGACTAGAAGGGAGAGACAAAAGTGTCCGTTCGGATCGTCGCCGGGAGGAAGACGACCGCAAAATAAGGATCGACGGAAACCCCAGCGAGATCTGTGAGCTGTTCTACTGTGGTAACAAAATCGCGGATCGCGATTTCAGCAGGCCCGTTCGAGAACGCAGGCCTGCGGCGGGTCAGTAAACTGGTTTTTAGCGGCCTTTCTACTTTTAGAAATCCGCCTTTGTATATTTAGCTCGGCTGCACCTTCTAAAATTAGAGAAATATTTAGTTATGCGTTGTGATTAATAGATTATCACGTGGGAGCAAATCTCGCTATATGACAGTTTGCGAAATATATGATCATATTGTGTAATATGATCGTATTGAAAAGTGTTCATATTTTAGATCAATTATGCGCAAAAATTTGTGTTGGCGGAAATGTACGGTGGGATCGGGGGTCACGCACGGTGATCTATGGTGCATTACACGCATCAACATTTATTTTCGTAAAATTAGGCTCCTTTTGGCCCGGCTTTTTCTCTCCGGTGAGTTTGGACAAAAATACTACCATCATAGGGTAATTTTTTGGGCCCGGGCCCCGACTCCAGATTTGAAGACGGGTAGTTGCAATGCTGCCACGTGGACTTCCTGTGATCAAAGTTGGACTTTCTGGGATCACCTATGTAACTTTGCGATCAGTTCTGTAACCTTGCGATCAGACTATGTAAATTTTGCGATCATATTACAAAATTGATCGTAGGAAGTCCACGTGGCAGCATCGCAACAGCCCATCTTCAAATCTGGAGGCGGGGCCCGGCGGCCCGTACCCAAAAAAATCCCCGTCATAGAATATATGTTTGGCATGACATTAGTTATAACCACCGCCCAGAAAATAAAAAATAGTTTTGAACATAAAAATGGATGAAGTTACTTAGGTGAGCTAGGGCGTTCACGAGCGACGGTCCATAACCACTGTGTTCACGACCGCCACTGTGTTGCACCCAAGGTTACAAATGCCGGCGATATTGTGAGGATATATCCGGGACATTAAAAAAATCAAATTTAATTATTTTAATATTTTCAATAGTTGTTTCTTTACTTTGATGGATCAATATTTTACCCTTTATATACAACATCACATTTTTTTTGGTTCCGCTTGTTATTATTGTCTTTTTCCATTAACAACTAAAACTTATATCGGTTTCTATTATGAATTGCGTCTTTTCTCGACTTTATCATGCACTTGAAGTGTAAATTTTGACTTAATTGTGATCAAATTGTAACGTCCCAAGGCCCTGGACTTACCATCGGGACAACATTCACCGACAGCCTCACCTGGCGACCGTTACCGGGCTGCAGCCCAAGCACCTCAACCCCTCTCCAGCCCACGGGTGGTTTGTTGGTGGCCACAGCCTCCTTTTGGTGAGAAGTGATCCAGTTAAGCGCCTCTACGAGGCCTTCTCAGGAGGTCACCCATCCCAGTACTACTCCAGCCTGAGCACGCTTAACTATATAGTTCTTTCACTTCGACCAATTGAGTTGCAGGTCAATTGGTGATGAGAAGTTAAAGAACTATATAGTTAAGCGTGCTCGGGATGGAGTAGTACTGGGATGGGTGACCTCCTGGGAAGGCCTCGTAGCATTTTCGGGCTAGAGTAGTTAAGCGTGCACGCTTAACTATATAGTTCTTTCACTTCTCATCACCAATTGAGTTGCAGCTCAATTGGTGATGAGGAGTGGTTTGAAAACTCCTTATCAAGGAGGTTGCGAGTTCAAGACTCGGCCTAACAATGCGCCGTTGCTGAGAAATAGTGGCGCGGAGAGGCTTTGGGGTGCTTGGGCTGCAGCCCGGTAACGTACTGTGTTGGGCACACCTGGTGAAAGCCCATTGGGCAGGGGCGTTACACAAATACCCCTACTCGTAATCACTCATATAAGTGGTTCATGCTTCGCAATTGTCCTTTTACTTTGTTAAAATCCTTGCTGGTTTGAGGATTAGGCTCCGTTTCAACTGTAACATTTTGGACCGTTGAAAATGAGAGTGGTGGGAATGTATATTTGAGGTTTACCAAACGGCTATTTTGAGCGGTGGCGATTTTCCCCACCGAAAATGGAGAAGAAACGCTCAAACAAACAGAGTCTTAGGGTTCTGTCATGATTGTAGCGGTGTCTCTAGAAACTATTTTTTTATTTGACCAGGGATACGACTAAGGGATGAGCTGCTTGTAATTCTATGTTTTTTATGAATACCAAAACTTAATGACAAATTTTGTGGTGTTTTTCAGTTGTGGATATTACGTTCTCAGATTTGACGACAATAAAACCTCGGGAATAATCGTGATTCTTTTGTTGGCTTGGATTTGTGGTCATCTTCTAAACAATATTTCCTAATTTTGGGGGTCCCTCCAAGGCATCTCTTCTATGAATGAAGGGATGTTTAAAAAAGTTTGCCCGCATCAGTGATGATCTATACCTTGTTTTTTTAATAGAAGAGATGATCATTTATCATTCCAAATCAGTCTCTCATCCTTATCATCAATATATTGATATGCGTATGCCTGACGAGCACGTTAATTATGCACATGTTTTTAGGTACTTTGTCCTATAGCGGGGGGCTCAATCTATATAAAGAGCCTTATCCATTTGGCTCTCTTGAAAAGGGGAGTGCCTTGAAGGATCAAGCCTCCAGATGCTTGGCGGGAGGTTTGTCTCTCGATTGTATCTTGTATCTTGTGTTTTTTTTATGCAATGCAAGTTTGTGTTCTTTGTTACGGTTTTTGATACGTCCACTATGTATCATATATATATCCTAACTATTTGGAGTCGGCTTTGTGAATCTCCATTTCTTATCGAATGTTGCACGATGTGTTAAATCTAAACTTCATGGATCATCTCGAACTATTTTCATCCATATTATCTTGGGTCTGCCCCTTCTCTTGCATAATCATTCATTAGTAACTCTACCCACTCTTCTAATTGGTGCATTTCCTAACCTTCGTTATAATAAACCTATCTTTAGTAGATATCACTCCACTCTTCCTCTAATATAATAAGGGTTAATTACCGGGACCTCCCTACTGTTATGCATCGGATCGAGTTCCGCAGTAGCGCAACGGAATGAATCGAGCAAAAAAAGCAATTACGCAAAATAAAATACGGATAGAGATTTCAAGCACACACACAGACGACAAGTAAATTTACGTGGTTTGGAGAGAAGCTCCTACGTCCACGGGGAGAGCACTGGAGAAGATCCACTAATATAAAATGAGTTTACAGAGTTTACACTGAGATCGAAAAAGAGCTGAAATGCGCCAAGAGATGAACCGAGCACAGAAGGCTACTGTCTGCGGTATAGATAGCGTCGGGCGTTATCTTGTGAACAGAGCGTCGTCGTCTTCTTTATCACTGCTGCGACGACTGCTTTCAGAAATCCTCCACCTGAAGATTCCGCTGCCGATGATGGTGTGAACACCTGGGCTCGCCCAAAGAGTCGTCGGAGATTAGCTTTCTTGATCGTGAAAGCATTCCTTCCTCGGGCTGCAAGATGACAACGCTGAAAGATGGCCAAGCCTTCTTCTCTCTGTTCCATATGTTACCGCCTCTCTCCTTGGTGTTTTATTTTCTTAAGAATTGCATCCTATTTATAGGTCAATGAAAGGAGAAGTTGCCATAAATGGCACCAACAACAAAGTTAGGTGGCACCAACAACAAAGTTAAGCAGCACCAATTTCAAAGGTAGGTAGTAGTCAATTAATGGTAATAATTATTCCTCCATAATAGATCATACTATTTGGAGAAAGAATCGTCTATTCCTTTTTAGCAAAAATCAGACCGGTTCGTGAGGTGGCATAGTAACAATCTCCACCTTGATGCCTCATGCATTAAATGCTTCATCTGTAGCTTGGATCTTCTCCCTCCGAAACATTACCCGCTCTCCCTGGGGTCACCATGATAAGCAGATGCAAATATGAGCCAAGTCAAGACAGTGCTTGAAATTGACTCATGTCAGCGGCTTTGTCAGCATGTACGCAACATTGTCCTCTATGGAGACTTTCAGCAACTGTATGTCTCCACCTCCAACAAACTCCCTCAACTTATGGTAGCTCGCATCGATGTGTTTTGTCCTTGCATGATAGACCGGGTCCTTTGCAAGACAAATTGCACTCTGACTGTCACAGTGCAGCTTCACCATCTCTTGAGAAATCATGAGTTCCTTGGTGAGACCTTTAAGCCAGATGACTTCCTTTGCAGCCTCCACTGCAGCAATGTACTCCGCCTCGGTCGTAGATAAAGCAACGATGTCCTGAAGAGTGGCTTTCCAACTGATGGGACCTCCACCTAGAAGGTAGATGTACCCGGAAGTAGATCTCCTTCTATCGAGGTCGCCGGCGTAGTCGGAATCAATGAAGCCTTCTAGAGATCCACCGTCCTTGCTACTCTTGAAGAGTATACCGATATTTGGCTTACCCTTCAAGTACCGCAGAATCCACTTGACTGCTTCCCAATGTTGCCACCCTGGATTCGCCATGTATCTGCTGACCACGCTCATAGCCTGAGCGATATCTGGTCTCGTACATATCATCGCGTACATTAAGCATCATACCGCACTAGCGTACGACACCTTGAGCATCTTCTGGCGTTCCTCCTCTGTGCCTGGACACTGCTATGATGACAATCTAAACTGTTGTCCCAAAGAAGTCGTAACAGCTTTAGATTCCATCATGTTGAACTTTTCCAGGACCTTCTGAATATAGCCCGTCTGAAAGAGCCAGAGCATGCCTTGCTTTCTGTCCCGCTTGATTTCCATTCCAAGGATCTTTTGTGCTTGACCTAGATCCTTCATTTCGAACTCAGCATGTAGCTTCTGCATCAGAGATTTGATCTCCTGGGCTGACTTGCAGGCAATATGTTGGGTTTTCTAATACCATTTCAAAAATGATAATACAACATATCATATATGCGCAGCGGAATAAATAACTAGAACAACTCAAAGAGTTAAGGAACTTGCGATTTTACTGATTCAAGAAATAAAATAACATCCACATCACAGTGCAGAAATTATACCTGAAGGGGATTTGAGTCGATACTCAAACCAAAATGCTCCTCACTGAGTCTGGCAGAACCAATCTTGAGTTGCAAGAACCGAAATATATCGGCACCTCTACAGAGATCCACACAAGTGCTGGAGAACCTCGATCCCTTGTCGAACAAGGAATGTGTCGGAGAAGAAAAGTTCTCAGCGTCCCCACAGACTGCTAGATCCGAGACAGGGGAGGCGGCGACTGTCGGAAGAGGAGAGAAGCCCTAGCGGAACACTTCCGGCGTTGCTCTCTCAAAACACGAAACGGGTCGGTTACAAAATCTGTCTCGCACTTACAACCCTAAGATCGAGATTTGTTTATATACCAAAGGCTGCGTTTGACGAACTCAAGGAGATCTTCATTCGACAAACTCAAGAGATCTGTGTTCGACGAACTCAAGAGATCTGCGTTCGACGAACTCAAGAGATCTGCGTTCGACGAACTCAAGGGATATGCGTTCGACGAACTCAAGAGATCTGCGTTCGACGAACTCAAGGGATCTGCGTTCGACGAACTCAAGAGATCTGCGTTCGATGAACTCAAGGGATCTGCGTTCGACGAACTCAAGAGATCTGCGTTCGACGAACTCAAGGGATCTGCGTTCGACGAACTCAAGAGATCTGCGTTCGACGAACTCAAGAGATATGCGTTCGACGAACTCAAGGGATCTGCGTTCGACGAACTCAAGCGATCTGCGTTCGACGAACTCAAGAGATCTGCGTTCGACGAACGCGCTACACTAGCCCTCTGCCGTCTCAGCGGTCGACGAAGGCGCTAGACTAGCCCTTACCGTGTCAGCGGTCGACGAACGCGCTACACTAGCCCTTTCGTCTCAGCGGTCGACGAACGCGCTACACTAGCCCTTTCCTCTCAGCGGTCGACGAACGCGCTACACTAGCCCGTTCCGTCTCAGCGGTCGACGAACACGCTACACTAGCCCTTTCGTCTCAGCGGTTGACGAACGCGCTACACTAGCCCTTTCGTCTCAGCGGTCGACGAACGCGCTACACTAGCCCGTTCCGTCTCAGCGATCGACGAACGCGCTACACTAGCCCTTTCGTCTCAGCGGTCGACGAACGCGCTACACTAGCCCGCTCCGTCTCAGTGGTCGACGAACGCCTTCAGATTTAATTTCTTCCTCCAATTTCTCCAAGCACTTTTATGTGCGACCCTATAGGCTCATATTGTGTTGGCAGTAAGACTAACTGTTGATTGCTTTGAGATTACCTCAGAAACTCCAACAGTCTCCCACTTGATCACAAAGTGTCAACAAAAGTCTCACAAACAATGAGCGGCATATAGCAATACATCATTGCTACCCAAGCAATAAAAGCTCATAACTCAACAAGCCTGTCATGACCAATGTATCAGTGTTGACGTGTCCCTTTGTCCCTTACATCCGGATAGAACTAGAGGCATGGACCGTGTCACCCTCATAATTGTTCAATCCTAGTTTCCTGATCTAGAATAGACTGACAAAAAATGGTGAGCTCAATATCATATATTGACTCAACCAAGCATGACCATGCATTTCTCAGTCTCATTCCAACAGGGGGCCCATGGATGTAACTCCTGTCATAAAGGAGGACAAATCCCATTTTTGCTCACACACAAATGGTACGCGAAAAGTGTATATATACGCAAGTGCACGTGTCGATTCAAGTAAAAAAGTGTGAGTAGAGATCGTTCCCACGAGGAAGTGTTAAATCTAACGCTCATAAATACTAGCTTATCCTTTACTTTAAATTCAAGTTGATTAATTAGCGAGATGATTGATTTTGAAAACAACTAATTATAGTAACTTCTAAAGATTACAACTACGATTATCTAAAAGTACTTTTGATAACAATTTAGAGAAAAGATCTTATACGTTGATTTTCCTTACTTATTGTGATGGATACTTGAAATGATTCGATATGGACGCTAAAATGACTATCATGCAACGATTTGAAAGTGGAAAACATGATCTCTCGATCTATGAAATCCGTTTACCCCCTATTTCCCTAGTTATCTCTAACTTAAGTAACAATAAGGAATAACATCAAGCACACAAATCAATGTTGCTACCGAGAAGGCGAAATCTCTTTCTCCATTCTTCAATATATTAAATTTATGATGCACTTACGTCACTCCACTCTCGAATCTTGCAACGCAGTATAAAGGCGAAAACTTTGGTGACAAATTTACGCAACTCCTCTCTCGAATCTTGTCGCGCAATATAAAACACTCATCTAGCCTGACTCCTCTCTCGAATCTTGCCAAGCAAATTTAAAGATGAGACTTAAGCCAAAATTTCCAAAAACAAAATCATAAATTCAATAAAGATAGTATTTCAAACATCCATATGAAAATTAAAATCAAAACATCACAACAAACATAGTACTTTCAACATAAAAGACAAAGAAAATTAGTTCATGATGAAGGAAAGATCACACACAAATTGAAAGTTCTTACTAGACATAATTAAAAAGAAGAAAGATGCAAGAGTTCCTTCCCTAAAACGCTGCAGTAAAATCCACCTCCTTCTTCCTTTGGCTGAAAATCTGTCTTCTCCCCCTTTCGTGAACAGTAAATTGAATGAATCCTGAATAACCCCCCTCAATTCCCTTTTTTGGCGTGAGAGGGATAACTTCCCCCCACTTTCTCTCTCTCCTCTTGTCCAATAACCACCTTAAGTGTTTTTTCACTTATATTTCGAAAATCCTCTGAAAAAGACGCACTCTCTCCATGTTTGTAACCGCCGCAATCATAAAATGCGGAATTAAAATCTGTAATTTCGGATCCAGACTTGTTGCAACAACTTTTCAACAACTGAAAAAGTTGTTGCAACAACTTTACTTAGACAGAAAAACTGCTTTTTTCTTCATTTCTTCGGGATGGCTCCTTCAGCATTTTTCTTAAGAATGACACCTCCATTTCTACAATGAAAACATAGCAACATAATGAATATATTCATACTTAAATTAATAATAGAAATATTGAAGTATTAAGCTTTTTAAATACATGATTCATGAATAAATGTGTTATAAAATCATATTTAATAGTGAAAATAACTTCTTTTCAAGAAGTTATCACACCTCCACACTTAAGACTTTGCTAGTCCCTAGCGAAGATAATCAACAATAGTATAATTGGGTGATCAACTATATAATACAACTTCGATTGACCCTTATCATTGATATAAGAACAGTTATCCCAAGAAATTTCTTTTAAGAATTGAAAGATGTATCAATCTTCGAGATTTCACAATTACAAAAGAAAATTCATTAGATTGATTAAGGATAACATTCAGTTAAGCTTTCTAGTGCAGTGCGTGTCAATTCTCAAAATTCATTAATCATAAACAAGTTTATAATCTTGAACTTTCATACTATTGAGGATGAAAAAGAATAAGTTGAATCATGATTTGGTCTTCACATAAGTTTGGTTGTTCGATTGAAAGAGAATTTACAGGGACATCATAAACGTGGCTAGAACTATAAACTTTTGATAACGAGATAAAAAAATCTATTCCTTAATAATCTTAATGATGGTATATTATATGGGGTTTAACTAAACAACATTTCTTGAAGTCATAGTTGGGATCATTCCAAGCATGTGTGAACATACTTAGGCCGCATATCACTATGAACTATTTTTCTCTTTTGCACATTTTTTTATAAATCTCATAGTTGGGATCATTCCAAGCATGTGCGAACATACTTAGGCCGCATATCACTATGAGATGTTTTTTTCACTTTTTTTAAATCTCATAGTTGGGATCATTCCAAGCATGTGTGAACATACTTATGCCGCATATCACTATAAGATGTTCTTTTTTTTACGGGAAATTAAACATCCATAAATATAGACATTCATTAAAATATATTAAGAAGGATTATAAGATAATTCGTTTCAAAATGAAATGACTCACAAATTGAAGTCCCTAGATCCTCTTACCAATCAACTACCAGACTCAGATTTTAGCTTACATCAATAATTCAATTCTTGCTTAAGCTTCCATCATTCCGTACATCATTTAATCAAAATGTTTTTGCATAGGAAAAAATTCGTTTGAGAAAATAAAATAAACTGCATAGGAGAAAAATCTTAAATGAAGTTTATCCGATCAAAATAAGTTTTAATTTTATAATTGGTAATCCTAAGCTTGACTCGTCATCAATTGTAATTAAATGACTTGAATAACACAATCATAAGTATAAGATTAAGGGCAATTAAAGAAGTATTGAGTCTAGTTGAATCTTCACCCAATTAGTATAGGGTGTACCCCCACACTTGATACTTTGCGAGTTTCTAGCAAAGATATCACTTAAAGTATGCATACGATATGTCATATTTGAGCAAAGGAATATTTAATCAAGCAAAAGAAAATGTGAATGTAAATACTCCCCTGGAATCAATAATCCAAAGCTTCTTCACATCTCTTCTCTTTACGTACTCAGGAGGAGAAATAAGATCAAAAATTCTGCTGCTAAGTCCAAATGAAGTGTACCTGCAGTGGTGAGTTCCAACAAACAAGAAAAAATAGACAACAATAAAAATTAAATTAATTAAACTAAACTTGGAAAAATAAAAATACAGGAAAAATAAGATAACTACTGGTTTATTGTCTCCCCAGCATGACTTATTCGGGCCTTAAAAATATTCTAGATTATTGGCCTGTGAAAGATAAAGTGAACAGGTAACTGCCTTAATATCCGTTGCGGTAACGGGTACCGATACGGAGATAACACAGTTACTCCCTCTCCTGAATAATAATACTTGAACTTCACAGGTAAGGGAAATAGAAAATAAGAGGAGGAGGTTTGCTCCTCACTCATGTCATCAAAATATATATCTTTGTCAAGCAAAGCGTCATCATCCTCAGGGACAATACATGGGGAGAAAGCAACAAGTAGAGTTGCCTCGTTGAAGGAGGGGCCAACCTCCTCACAAAAGAGGATGCTCACCACATCAAATTGAGCTTGTTGCTCCCTATCCTCATGATGCACCTGCGACTCATCAACTTGCATAGACTTAGATGGAGAAGGGGGTTTAGGAAATAAATTAGAAGAAAGACTTAATTATTGAAAATCAGGGGAGTGGTCCCTGTCTCACTCCCAACAGGCTCCAAAACCCGTACACTACTGTCGACATCCAAGGCGGGGCAAGTGATATCAGAGGGTATAGGAGTCACGCAAGCGACATTGGCATCGTCAACAAGTGAGGAAGTGGATACTTCCTCAACCGGTGAGATGCCCTCGTCAAACTTTTGCGACTCGACTACAATCTCTGTAACCTCGCTCTGCTGGATGGCTAAAACAGGATCGGTGGAAATGAGTGTAGAAAGTTTATGCAAAGGAGGAACTGCGTCAACCGCAATATCAGAGAACATGTGGATTGGTTCCTCATGGGGTGAATCCAAAAGAGATGATGAATGCGTGTGTAGAGGAGGCGCAACCATGTCATTGCACAAATCATCAGAAAATACAATAGGAAAATCCGCAATACTCCCCCGTAGACAAGGTGGTATTGCGTATGGATCATCAGAGGTAGAAGGAACGTCATGTGTGCGGAGTGAATCCGCAATAGCCCCCCGTAGACAAGGTGGATAATCAGATATACTAATTTTAATATACGACCCCTTCTCCTCCTCCCTTTTACGTTGTAATGCATCGCACTCTTTTAATACATGGTCGGTGCTATGACAGAATATGCATTGTTCCCCACTTCTTTGTGGCCTTTGAGGGGTCGTGCTGAAATAAGGGAACGATACTTGTTGTGGAGGTGCGTAATTAAAAAAATTAGGCTCGTCATATGACATATCATATGATAATGGTGTTCCATAAGGTAAGTCATATGACGTATAACCATGGTCTCCTATACAACATTCATTACTATTATGGGTATAAAACCCGCACCATCGACACTGAGAGTAAGAAAACATGATGTTGCATGGGTGAGTTCACAAATTGAAATGATGCATAAACTAGTTGTACAAATACAAACCACAATGGAGGCCCGCTTAGAAAATTTAAAATAACAATGAAAAAAAAAGAATTAAAAAAACAATAACTTCACAATTAATTTCTCAAATAGAACAACAAAAACTTGAGCTCTAAATACTCAGGGTTTACTAATATTGCAAGAAAACATTAAATTAGTTTACACTTCCCCGGCAACGGCGCCAAAAACTTGGTACGCGAAAAGTGTATATATACGCAAGTGCACGTGTCGGTTCAAGTAATAAAGTGTGAGTAGAGATCGTTCCCACGAGGAAGTGTTAAATCTAACGCTCACAAATACTAGCTTATCCTTTTCTTTAAATTCAAGTTGATTAATTAGCGAGATGATTGATTTTGAAAACAACTAATTATAGTAACTTCTAAAGATTACAACTACGATTATCTAAAAGTACTTTTGATAACAATTTAGAGAAAAGATCTTATACGTTGATTTTCCTTGCTTATTGTGATGGATACTTGAAATGATTCGATATGGACGCTAAAATGACTATCATGCAACGATTTGAAAGTGGAAAACATGATCTGTCGATCTATGAAATCCGTTTACCCCCTATTTCCCTAGTTATCTCTAACTTAAGTAACAATAAGGAATAACATCAAGCACACAAATCAATGTTGCTACCGAGAGGGCGAAATCTCTTTCTCCCTTCTTCAATATATTAAATTTATGATGCACTTACGCCACTCCTCTCTCGAATCTTGCAACGCAGTATAAATGCGAAAACTTTGGTGACAAATTTACGCAACTCCTCTCTCGAATCTTGTCGCGCAATATAAAACACTCATCTAGCCTGACTCCTCTCTCGAATCTTGCCAAACAAATTTAAAGATGAGACTTAAGCCAAAATTTCCAAAAACAAAATTATAAATTCAATAAAGATAGTATTTCAAACATCCATATGAAAATTAAAATCAAAACATCACAACAAACATAGTACTTTCAACATACAAGACAAAGGAAATTAGTTCATGATGAAGGAGAGATCACACACAAATTGGAAGTTCTTACTAGACATAATTAAAAAGAAGAAATATGCAAGAGTTCCTTCCCTAAAACGCTGCAGTAAAATCCACCTCCTTCTTCCTTTGGCCGAAAATCTGTCTTCTCCCCCTTTCGTGAACAGTAAATTGAATGAATCCTGAATAACCCCCCTCAATTCTCTTTTTTGGCGTGAGAGGGATAACTTCCCCCCCCCCCCACTTTCTCTCTCTCCTCTTGTCCAATAACCACCTTAAGTGTTTTTCCACTTATATTTCGAAAATCCTCTGAAAAAGACGCACTCTCTCCATGTTTGTAACCGCCGCAATCATAAAATATGGAATTAAAATCTGTAATTTCGGATCCAGACTTGTTGCAAACAACTTTTCAACAACTGAAAAAGTTGTTGCAACAACTTTACTTAGACAGAAAAACTGCTTTTTTTCTTCATTTCTTCGGGATGGCTCCTTCAGCATTTTTTTTAGGAATGACACCTCCATTTCTACAATGAAAACATAGCAACATAATGAATATATCCATACTTAAATTAATAATGGAAATATCGAAGTATTAAGCTTTTTAAATACATGATTCATGAATAAATGTGTTATAAAATCTTATTTAATAGTGAAAATAACTTCTTTTCAAGAAGTTATCAACAAACATCCAAATGATTCGTAGCATACCCAACAACCACCCTTATCGTCAACCTTTCTCAAGAGAAGACTTTAGATGGCATCAAAGTACGCTCTTCCTCACCTGATGAATGCTGTGACTTCAGGTCAAAGGACCACAAACACCATTGTCACTTGAGACCTACTTGTGACACGTTCATATAACAATCCACAAAGTAGTCTCACAGTGAGTCTATCCAGTACAACTTGTTCCTAACAAGTACCCATGTGATGACTTGATATCACAGTATCATAACCTGTGAGAACCGGTCATCAGTCAACGCACATGCTAGTCTTACGGTCTCATCCTCGCCCTAATTTCTAGGATGATATCTCGACCAGGGACCATTTAAGAATGAAGCTTCATTTAAACATAGGCCCTCACATTCAAGTCACGTACTTGAATTCCTATGGAAGCAAACATTCTAAGGGCATTCATTATGTTAATTAGTCTATCATATATAAATAATTGACATAATAAAAGAAATTGCCATAAATGTAAAATGAAGCATATAGTACATATCACAATTCATCAAATGAATAAACAACCAACTAACATGTAATTCACCAGGCTCCCACTAAAGATGATCATTCTGGTATCTCATACCCATTGATCTAACATGACCATCATGCTTCTTTTGTGCAAGAGGCTTTGTCAGCGGATCCGCTATGTTATCTTCAGTCGGTACTCTACAAATGCTCACATCTCCTCGATCGACAATCTCTCGAATAAGATGGAACCGCCGAAGTATGTGCTTGGAGCGCTGATGATATCTAGGTTCCTTAGCTTGTGCAATAGCACCGTTGTTGTCACAGTAGAGAACTACGGGATCAACAATGCTAGGAACTACATCTAGCTCGCCGATGAATTTCCTAATCCAGACAGCCTCCTTCGCCGCATTTGCTGTAGCGATATACTCGTCCTCAGTTGTAGAATCAGCAACTGTCTCTTGCTTGGAACTCTTCCAGCTTACAGCTCCTCCATTAAGGCAAAATACATAACCTGATTGGGACTTTGAGCCGTCCCTATCAGTCTGGAAGCTAGCATCTGTGTAACCATTTACGACGAGCTCTTCCTCTCCACCATACACCAAGAATTCATCTTTAGTCCTTCTCAAGTACTTTAAGATATTCTTGACTGTAATCCAGTGACTCTCACCAGGATCAGACTGATATCTGCTAGTCATGCTCAAAGCATAAGAAACATCGGGTCGAGTACATAACATTGCGTACATGATTGATCCAATTGCCGAAGCATATGGAATCAACTTCATGCGGTCCTTATCTTCCAAAGATTTTGGACACTGGTCCTTAGAGAGACTCACACCATGTGACATGGGTAAGAATCCTTTCTTGGACTCAAGCATGTTGAACTGTTTCAACACCTTCTCAATGTATGTACTTTGGGTCAAACCCAGCAACTTCTTCGATCTATCTCTATAGATCTTAATACCAAGTATATAAGTCGCTTCACCCAAGTCCTTCATAGAAAAGCAGTCCCTTAGCCTGTTCTTAACAGCTTGCAGGGTCGGAATGTCATTTCCGATTAATAGTATGTCATCCACATACAAAATCAGGAAAATGACAATGCTCCCACTAATCCTCTTGTAAACACAAGGTTCATCCTCGTTCTTGATAAAACCAAACTCTTTGATTTTCTCATCAAAATGAAGATTACAACTTCGAAAAGCTTGTTTCAATCCATAAATGGATCGATTCAACTTGCATATTTTAGTGGCTTCATTTGGAGATTCAAAACCCTCGGGTTATGTCATATACACTTCCTCAAGGAGGTTTTCATTAAGGAAAACCGTTTTGACATCCATTTGCCAGATCTCGTAGTCATAATACGCAGCAATAGCAAGTAGAATTCTGATGGACTTGACCATGGCTACAGGGGAAAAGGTCTCATCATAGTCAACACCATGAATTTGCCTGAAACCTTTAGTCACCAGTCGGCCTTTGAATGTTTGTACATTCCCATCCATGTCGGTCTTCTTCTTGAAGACTCACTTGCACCATATGGGTTGTACCCCTTCAGGTGGTTCCACTAAGGTCCAAACTTGGTTTGCATACATGGAGTCCATTTCAGATTTCATGGCCTCAAGCCACTTCTCGGAGTCAGGTCCACACATAGCCTCTTGATAGGTTGCAAGCTCATCATCATGATCCATAAGCAACACGTTACCTATTTGAGACACGAGAAATCCATATCTCTCAGGTTCAAATCTTGGTCTATCAGATCTACGCAGGACTTGTGTTTCTTGAGCAGGCTCTCTAGCTACAACAACTTATAGTCCTTGCTCAGGTTCTAAAATCGGTTCACTTATTGTTTGTCGTTCTTGAACTTCTTCAAGTTCCACCTTTGCAGTCTTTCTGGATAAGAACTCTTTCTCCAAAAAGACGTCAGTCCTTGTGACAAACACTTTGCCCTCGGACGGCAGGTAGAAGTAATATCCTTTGGTTTCCCTAGGATATCCCACAAGATAACACTTATCCGATTTGGGTTCCAGCTCGTCAGGCATTGGACGTCGCACGTATGCATCACAACCCCAAATCTTAATAAAAGACATACTAGGACGCTTCCCTGTCCATATCTCATATGGTGTCTTTAGAACCATTTTCGTTGGAGCACGATTTAATGTGAAAGCAACAGTCTCTAAAGCAAATCCCCAAAAGGAAACGGGCAAATCTGCATGACTCATCATCGACCGTACCATGTCTAACAAAGTACGATTCCTCCTCTCAGACACACCATTATGTTGTGGTGTTCCGGGCGGAGTGAGCTGTGATACAATACCACACTCTCTCAGATGATCACGAAACTCATGACTTAGATATTCGCCACCTCGATCAGATCGGAGTGCTTTTATCCTTTTTCCCAGTTGGATCTCTACTTCATTTTTAAACTCTTTGAACTTTTCAAAGGTTTCGGATTTGTTCTTCATAAGAAACACGTATCTGTATCTACTGAAATCATCAGTAAATGTAACGAAGTAGTAGTACCCACCTCTAGCCATAGAACTTATGGGTCCGCATAAATCACTATGTATTACACCCAAAAGATCATCAGCCCTCTCAGTATGACCAGTGAAAGGGACTTTAGTCATTTTGCCCAATAAGCAAGACTCGCATCTCTCAAATGATTCATAATCAAATGAGTCTAATAATCCATCTTTATGGAGCTTAGATATGCGTTTCTCATTTACATTGCCCAAACGATAATGTCAGAGATACGTAGGATTCAAGTCATTTGTTTTTAGTCTCTTAGTATTTTCTATGTTATAGATCGGATGGTTTAAGTTCAAAACATATAAACCATTAAACAATTGGGCAACGCCATAACAAACATCATTTTTATAAATAGAACAACAATTGTTCTTTATAATAAAAGAGAAACCAATCATGTACAAACATGAAATAGATATGATGTTTCTAGTTATAGTAGGAACAAAATAACAATTATCAAGTTCAATTACAAGCCCAGTGGGCAGAGAAAGACGATAAACACCAATGGCAATGGCAGCAACTCTTGCTCCATTTCCAACACGCAGGTCTATCTCTCCTCTACCCATCATTCTTCTCCTTGTCAGTTCCTGCACACTCGTACAAATGTGAGAACCACATCCGGTATCCAATACTCAAGATGAAGGAGCAGAAAGGTTTATTTCTATAACAAATATACCTGAAGTGGAAGTCATACTTCCCTTCTTCTTTTGCAGATCCTCAATGTAGAGGGGACAGTTCCGCCTCCAGTGCCCTGCCTTACCACAATGGTGGCACTTCCCTTCCTTGGCCAGACCTTTCTTTTTCAGTGCAGAAGACTTGGGATCAAGAGGAGACTTAGATCCAATCTTCGTCTTCTTGAATCCCTTGGCCTTGCCCTTGCTCTTATGCACCATCAGTATGGGGCTGGCAGGCTTGGCCTTCTTCATATTGATCTCACCAGTTCTCAACATGCCTAGAGCTCGGGCAGTGTCTTGTCAATTTCATTCATATTGTAATTTAAGACAAACTACTCATAACTGTCCGGCAACGATTGCAGGATCAGATCAGTGGCCAACTCTTGGCCCAACGGGAACCCCAGTCTTTCAAGGTTCTCTATATACCCAATCATCTTGAGTACGTGAGTTCCTACTGGGTCCCGAGCTCCCATCTTACACTGAAACAACGCCCTGGATATATCAAATCTCTCTTGTTGAGCTTGCTCTTGAAACATTTTCTTCAGGTGCTCCACCATCTCGTAACAGCTCATGTTCTCATGTTGCTTCTGAAGCTCAGAGTTCATGGTTGCGAGCATGAGACATTCTACATCCAAGGAGTCATCTCCATACTTCTTATAAGCATCTTTATCTGCACGAGGTGCAGTAGAGGCTGGCTCCTCGGGGGGATCTTATTCAAGGACATAGAGCTTACGCTCTTGCCTGAGAACAATTCTCAGGTTCTTGAACCAGTCTAGGAAATTTGTCTCATTGAGTTTATCCTTCTCAAGGATGGCTCTCAGGGACAACGCGGAGTGTGAAGTATTTGCCATGAAAATTCTACAAAATTATGCAAAGTTTATTTAGTACTATATTTCAAAATACATTTTATTATTTTAATAAGGATTTTAATTAAATACTCCCATTATTTTATTCAAATTGATAACCCTTCATATCAATTCGGAGAGTTAATGCGAGCTACTCTCTTAGTGGACAAGATCCGTATTTCACCAACACAACGAGTCCGCTTTGGCGTTCCTCTCATAATGCAGTTATTTAGGTAGACAACACTTGCCAATTGCATTACTATGCAACTCTTGTATGGTTGGTGAATAACTCTTTATTCGCATCCATCATATGGTGCATGCCAACCCAATGCCTCTAGGCACTCAACTTTTGAGGTCACCCGGTTAAGTTAGACCCGATGTCGACAGTGGGATATCACAATTATCCGCTCACACCCTTACCAAGATAGATTAATGCACCTTGCTTTGGCAAGCCCACACTTCATCGATCGAGGCAGGAAGAGTGTCATCCATCGGAAGACATCCGTATACTTAATATTGGATAAGAGATTTTTATTTATAAAATTGATTAACAATTAATCAACGTGCACTTTAAAATACAACATTCACAACCAAATACATCCCAGAAGTGCATAAAACAAAATTATCAACGTTTGATAAAAATGGCTAAATCTGAGCATTTAGAACACTTCTAAATCTTCAGATTTACATGCATTTGACACAGGCAAAACAACTCTACTTATGCAGTAGACAAGCTCGTCTCTCAATGTTAGATTCAAAATCTAAAACATTTGGTTTCACAAACCAATTAGGGGGACGGTTACTGCAAAGGAGACACAATTTCTTAAACAATGAAATCGCAACGCAATCACATGCATTCCTGGGAGGTTTTCCAATCTAGAACATTTCTACGAAATTCAAACATCCAGGAAGAAATCCAGACATTTAGAACACTTCTAAATTTCTGATTTACATGCATTAGATTGCAAACCTAGCTCTGATACCACTGTTGGGTTTTCTAATATCATTTCAAAAATGATAATACAACATATCATATGTGCAACGGAATAAATAACTAGAACAACCAAAGAGTTAAGAAACTTGCGATTTTACTGATTCAAGAAATAAAATAACATCCACATCACAGTGCAGAAATTATACCTGAAGGGGATTTGAGTCGATACTCAAACCAAAATGCTCCTCACTGAGTCTGGCAGAATCAATCTTGAGTTGCAAGAACCGAAATATATCGGCCCCTCTACAGAGATCCACACAAGTGATGGAGAACCTCGATGCCTTGTCGAACAAGGAATGAGTCGGAGAAGAAAAGTTCTCAGCGTCCCCACGGACTGCTAGATCCGAGACAGGTGAGGCGGCGACTGTCGGAAGAGGAGAGAAGCCCTAGCGGAACACTTCTGACGCTGCTCTCTCAAAACACGAAACAGGTCGGTTACAAAATCTGTCTCGCTCTTACAACCCTAAGATCGAGATTTGTTTATATACCAAAGATTTGTGTTCGACGAACTCAAGAGATCTGCGTTCGACGAACTCAAGAGATCTGCGTTCGACGAACTCAAGAGATCTGCGTTCGACGAACTCAAGGGATCTGCATTCGAAGAACTCAAGGGATCTGCGTTCGACGAACTCAAGAGATCTGCGTTCGACGAACTCAAGAGATCTGCATTCGACGAACGCGCTACACTAGCCATCTGCCATCTCAGCGGTCGACGAAGGCGCTATACTAGCCCTTACCATCGCAGCGGTCGACGAACGCGCTACACTAGCCCTTTCGTTCAGCGGTCGACGAACGCGCTACACTAGCCCTTTCGTCTCAGCGGTCGACGAACGCGCTACACTAGTCCGTTCCGTCTCAGCGGTCGACGAACGCGCTACACTATCCCTTTCCTCTCAGCGGTCGACGAACGCGCTACACTAGCTAGCTTTTGGGGACTCGACGCAACCAACTCCACCAAAAGCCCGGACACACCTTCCGGTTCGACTAGCGCCGCAACGCCGGGGGCAATTCTGGCAGCACCAACAATCCCCCCTCCCAGAAACGACCCCGGGGTTTCGAACCCGCGACCCCCTCTGATACCACTTTTTAGGGACTCGACGCAATCAATTCGACCAAAAGCCTGGACTGTTGGTGAAGGCGCAATCTATCCTTACTAGAGTCGGTCACCACGAGCAGGATCCACGGGGCAGCCGGTTAGGCCCACGTGGGACACACCCTTCCGCTTCGACTAGCGCCGCAACGCCGGGGACAATTCTGGCAGCACCAACACTAGCCCTTTCATCTCAGCGGTCGACGAATGCGCTACACTAGCCCGTTCCGTCTCAGCGGTAGATGAACGCGCTACACTAGCCCTTTCGTCTCAGCGGTCGACGAACGTGCTACACTAGCTCGCTCCGTCTCAATGGTCGACGAACGCCTTCAGATTTAATTTCTTCCTCCAATTTCTCCAAGCACTTTTATGTGCGACCTTATAGGCTCATATTGCGTTGACAGTAAGACTAACTGTTGATTGCTTTGAGATCACCTCAGAAACTCCAACACAATCAGCATGTCGTCGACATATAACATCAGAATAAGAATGTCCCCATTTGCCAGGAACTTGTAGTAGACGCAACTGTCGTACTGGCTCCTGTTGAATCCCTGTGAAGCCATGAACGTGTCGAACCTTTTGTTCCACATTCTCGGAGCCTGCTTCAGACCGTAGAGAGATCTTCTTAGCTTACACACCTTTTTCTCGTCACCGGGTTGAATGAACCCCTCAGGCTGCAAAATGTAGATCTCCTCTTCTAAGTTGCCGTGAAGAAAAGTCGTTGTTGACGCCAGGAAAATCCTGACCTCAAAATTCGGACCGATGCAGCCGGAGGCTACTCGCCCAGCAGTCCAATGAGATGATTTGGCTGGCAACGACGACGAAGCTAGAAGAGCAACGAACCAGACCCCAGGTGCTGCGGCAGGGAGGTCCCACCACGTACCCAGAAGCTCAAGAGAGTCTTCCCCTCCGAAACCAAAGTGGCCGAGCTGGGTACAGGGAAGGCACCGACTTGGCTGAAAGCAAGGGTGACAGGATCGAGACTTCGGGAATCGGGGTCCAAAAGCTCAAGTCCAGGTTCCAATCCAAGTACCCCTGGGGTCCTATTTATAGGAAAACCAAAGGGTAGGGGGGCTTTTTATAGCCCAACCCCCAACCCGACGACTATGGGTTACTCGGCGAGTACCATGCCATAGTCGCCCATCGGGCGAGTATTGGGTATTGCTCGCACACGCCGGGCCAATACTCGCACAGGGCTTCTGTTGCTTCCTGCGCGTGCCGAGTTATTCTGGTTGATACTCGCCTACCTGGCGAGTATGACATGCATACTCGCCAGGGTCTCTTCTGTTCCTTCCTTGGACTGCTGGTCTCTGTGTTGACCCTTTGAATTTGACTTCTGTCTACGTGGCCTTGGGGGGGTCCACCCTCGGAGAATGAGGGTTGTACACAATCCCCGCTCTTTGCGAGTAACGTAGTTGTTCGGAAAGAATCATCCAACCCTTATTCGACGAGCTGTCTGAGTATTTGGTCTATACTCGGCGTCTGGCTGGCCGACGCTCGAGCTCTATAAATAGAGGGGCAGGGGTCTCTGATGGCACGTCTTTTCTGAACTCGCTCAAGATGACGCGCGACTATGCTACAGAGGCTAAGGCTGCCATGACTGGTCTTGTCGGCCTGTTCGACGGTTCTTCGCTCCCTCCGCGCCCAGGTCACGAGGTTGAGGACTTCCTCGCTTCTAAGAAGAGGAAGAGGCTCGCGAAGAAGAATAAGAAAGGGAAAAAGAAGGTCGCTGAAGAGGAGGTCGCCGCCCCTTTGGGCGACCAACACCAGCAGCTGCTGGACGAGTTGGGGCTTTCTAACGAAGGCAACTCGCCGGCCGCTGATCCTCCTGCTCCAAATGTCGCCGAGGAGTCGAGTATGCCTGGGACCTCGACCCAGAATCAACCGGAGAATCCCGCTCCTGCGCGAGGTGGGAGCTACCTACTCGCCACCTTCTTTGATTGACCTCGACTTGGTCCGAGTTTGCTGAATATTTCTTCTATGCTCGCAGATTTGTCCACCATCGGTGCTCAGGAGGAGCCTCTGGTCGTGCCTCCTCTAAGATCGTCGTCTAGGGTCTCGCCTAGGGGTGGTGGGCGCTCGACGCGAGTTCTTCACAGCTCCTTGTTGGAGAAGAGGCCGATGAGCGAGCAACGGGCTCCTCTGGCGGGCAGCGTGCTTCCGCCACCACCGCCTCTTGATTCTTCGGGGTTCGCGAGCAGCTCGCAGCTGCCCGTGGGTGGGCTTCCGCCACCTCCTCCTTTTCCTCCTCCCGTCACGACTCAGGGCGAGCAGCGCCCTTCGATTTCGACCGCTCCCTCTACTCACCAAGGCGAATCCTCGCGCCGTGGTGGGACTGAGGGCCCTTCGGGCTTCTTTCCTCCGAGGGGGGGAGGGCGACCATCCGATAGTCGCGGTCGTGGGAACGCGCCTCCTAGCCGGGATCAGACCGCTGGGTCCCATCCTGCTCGGCGAGGCGATCATCATCACAACACGTCTCCTCAGCAAGGCAGAGGCTCCCCTCGCCGTCATTCTCGCAGTCCTCGGCCAGGTACTTGGTCGCCATTTGTGATAGTCGCCATTATCTTCACTTGGTTCCTTTAGTCGTCAAAGCCCTGATATTTTTACCCTTTTTTGCAGCTCGCGCTCACACTCCCATAGGAGCCTTGATTGACGCCGTCGGGCTTCCTTCTCGCGAGTATCAAGAGAAGGCCACTCGCGCGATCTTGGATCTAGAGGCGAAGCTAGAGCGCTTGTCAGTCAGCGAGCCCCATCGCCGCCTGACTGACATGGAGTCGCGGGTTGAGCGCCTGGCGAGCACTGACGCTCATCGTCGCTTGATCGAGCTGGAGGTGCGAGTATCGCGGCTGGAAGAGTTCGATACTCGCCTGGCTGGTGCAGAATCTCGCCTTCACACCGTTAGCGACCTAGAGCGCCGAGTTGCGAGGCTCGAGCATCGCCAGCAGCTGCATTATGACGAGATGGTGGGGATGCGTGCGAGTATGGGCTCGGTCGGTCGGCTGGTGAGGATTGAAGACCAGCTGCGGCAGGGCGAGGACGTGATGTCCGTAGCCTTCGAGCACTTCAAGCGAGCTCGCAGCTTGGGCTGGGTCGGGCGACATCCCCAGCCTCCGGATCCTCATGCGAATATTCAGGCGCCTCCTTAGATGTTGTCTTTCTTTATTTTCTTCTGAAACATTCTTGATTTGATGTAATAGTATTAGGCGAGTATTGGAAACTCGCCCTCCATTACTTGCTCTGCTTTCTTTTCTTGTGATGGATTTTTGTGTTGATTTTTTCTATCTTCTTTCTTTTTGGCGAGTATTGTCTGCATGTCGCCTATGCATGGCGAGCTTCTTTCATGTTTTTTCTTGCAGGTCTTCTCGCCTTGGAGGTCGACTCCTTGCCGACGCATGCTGTTGAGTTGGCGACTTCAACTTAATACTCGCCACCCCCTTATTCCTGATCGCGCCGTCGTGCTTGATAAGCCAAGCTACCCGACTACTATAAATAGGGTAGGTGGGTGAGTATTTATTACACTTTCGGCGACCTTCCAACTCATACGCGAGTATCTTCCGTCTTCCTCCCCTCTTCTTATCTTCTTTGATACTCGCCTCTCTTCCTTTCTCTCCTCCAAGATGTCTGACGAGGCGACTGTTCGGCGTGCCAATCACGCCAAGAACTTTGCGGCTACCACCTTCAAGAAGTCTGTTACGACTGAGAAGGATTTGGAGGTCTTCAAGGCGAAGTACATCCCGCCAGGGTTTGTCGCTCGACTTCCTGGCCAGGGCGAGCGACTAAACACCATCTTGACCACCGAGCGGGTGTTCCCTACTCGCCACTTCGAGGTGGGCTTGCGACTACCACTGTGGACGGAGTTCTCCCAGATACTCTGTTACTTTGGGATAGTCCCGCCTAGATCAACCTCAATGGGGTGGCGATGATTGTGGGGTTCCTCTGCTACCTGCGCGACCAGGGGATCGCCTTCGACCTTTCCGTCTTCAGGCGGATATTCCACTTTATGGCGACAGGCGAGGGCGTCGTCTTCCTGTGCAGCCACGTCTGCACACTGGTCGGCACAGCAAATAAGAATCATCGCTGGGGGGAGCGACTAGTCGTCATTGCTGGCGACTTTCAAGCCATTCCTGACAGGTCCTTCCAGCCGCCAGAGAGCGTCTTCGGGGCTTCTCTCCTAAGCGAGGGTGGCGAGAAGCTGCTAGAGTTCTTCAGGAATCGCCGCCTTGATGTGGTGTTCTGGAGGAGGCGAGTAGATGAACTCGCTGAGGTTTTCCCAGGCGAAGGTAATCTATCGCGCGAGTATTCGCAATACTCGCTCTTCGTCCTCAATTTGGCGACTAACTGGAATTACCTCTCTTCTTGTTGCAGCAGTCCATGTTCTGCCACGCGAGCTTCTTCCCGTGGTGGTGAAGGCGACGACTTCCACACAGGGAGGTGCGGGGACCTCTGCTCGCGGGGATGGGTTCTACTCGCCCATCGACTTGTCGCCAGGAGGCGATGAACCTTTGATCGTCGGCGAAGGCTCTGGGTCGTCGAAGAAGCGGAAGGAGAGGGGCGAGCCCTCCGAGCCCTCGAGGAAGAAGAAGGAGGTCGCTCACAGGGACCTTGGTAAGAAGACGGACGCTTCTGAGGCTGGCGAGCCTTACACCCACCCGAATTTCAACCTCGGCAGGCATGGTGAGGACATCTATGGTCGCCCCTTGGTGACCTGGACGGAGAGTGCCCACGAGGTGACTCTAAGCTCCAACCTTCCCGCCTGGTCGGAGGATTGGGAGGACAAAGGCGAGGCTTACGACGTGACCTTTGCTATCTATGGTCGCGCGGACGCCGAAGTCCTGCCGGACGCTTCTGCCGAGTATCTGGCTCACCAGATCTCGCGTTCCTTATTGCGATCTGCCGAGCTGGCCCATTCGACAGCAAGGCGATTGCTCGAGTATGAAGGGGTGATCAAGACCCAAAGCAAGAAGATGATCGCCATGGGGCTCAAAGAGAAGGAGCATGAGGTACTCGCCTCCCTTCTATACTCGCTCCTGGGATACTCGCCACTTTGCCGAATAGTTGTTTTACCGTCTGTGTTTTCCCATTTTTTGCAGGCCGCCGAGGTGGAGATGGCGAAGAAGACCTCCCAGCTGGAGCTGAAGGACACCCGGCTGGCCCTGGAGGCCGCCCAAGTTCGCATCGCTGAGCTGGAAACTCGGCCTGCCGAGCAACAGCCAGCGGTGGCTGGCCCTTCCAAGGTCGGCAAGCAGATTAGGATACTCGGCGATGATATGCCTCGCATTCGTCGGGAGATCGCGCGAGCAACGGGGACTGTCATCCTGAGCCAACTGAAGGCGGACGACCTTCTGAAGCCGGCAACGATGGAGCTGACAGTGGTGGACCTCATCCCGGCGCTGCTTGCCGAGGAGTCCACCTCTCCCTTGCTGTCTCCCCAGCTGTCTGGTGACTCTGAGGATGATGATTCCAAGGACGAGGATGACGACGATGGTGGCGATGAGCCAGATGCTGATATTGATGGCGAGGATGACGCCTAGTCGCCTGGGCACCCCTTTTTGCTCGCCCGGCGACCTTTTGTAAACCTGCTTCTTCTGCCTTGCTTCCTGTCTTGAATGTCGCTTAGGCTCCTAGGCTCGAGGCGAGGTTGAGTGTTCGCTAGGTTCTTAGGATCAGGGCGAGATTGAGTGCTCGCTAGGCTCTTAGGTTTGAGGCGAGTTTGAGCGCTAGCACCTGCATACTCGCACATGCATGCTCGCATGTGTATACTCGCCCATCTGGCGAGTATTACCTACATACTCGCCTTCGTAATGGTACCTTCTGATTGAGTCGAGTCGTGAGGGGCACTTGGAGGGTCCCAAGGGACACATGCTCAACTCAAGGCCTTGCCCTGCACCTGGTGAAGAGTTCATTAGAATCACTTAATAATAATGAACTTTTTAAGGGGAAAGAGATAGGGAATGGCGGTTGGGAAGGTTTGGAGGGACACATCTTCCCGAGGCCTCCATCCTACTTGGATGCCGGATGTCGACGAAGAATGACGTCAAGTAGGGAATGACGGTCGGGGAGGTCCAAGGGGATACACCATCCCGAGGCCTCCATCCTACTTGGATGCCAGAATGTCTCCATTCTTTGGTCGGTCGAATCGGTCTTGCCCTTTCTCAAGTTGGAATGTCGGCTTCCAGACTTTCCCCTGGTAATCTCTCCAGTCGGACGAGAAGTGCGGTAGGTGGGAACCGCGGCCAACGTGCAAGGGGGGAGTTGATCTCGGTCGTCATTGCAGAGGCTTGGACTTAAGGGAACGCACACCCGAGGCACTGTCCCATCATCCGTTCTGAGTTTTTACGAGGGTCAAGTCGGAGGCTCGTCTTCCAACTTGCGGTGTCGAATGTTGATGCAGGATGACGTCAAGCAGGGAGTGGTAGTCGGGGAGGTCCAAGGGGACATACCATCCCGAGGCCTCCACCCTACTTGGATGCTGGATGTGGATCAAATCTGCTTCCTGTTGCTTAACAAATTAGCAGGGAGTCAAGCACACTTAAGCACACCAACTCACATGATCAGACACAATATTTTAGAAAAAAAGGCTTGCTTTGCTGCGAGCTTTCAGCTCTTGAGGGTACACGACACCTTTATTCAAGGGTCCCCTGAGCTAGTTAAATCGATCATCTCTTCGCCGAATCGGGAGGTCGGCGTCCATACTTTTCTCCTGATAATCTCTTCAGTCGGACGAGAAATGCGGTCGGTGGGAACCGCGGCCAACGTGCAAGGGGGGAGCTGATCTCGGCCGTCATTGCAGAGGCTTGGACTTAAGGGAACGCACACCCGAGGCACTGTCCCATCATCCGTTCTGAGTTTTTACGAGGGTTAAGTCGGAGGCTCATTTCCCGACCTAGCGTGGAGATCGACTTCACTGGCCTTCTTCTTTTGCTTGAAAACTTATTTTCAATTTGAGGTTAATGTAAACAACTCTTTTCTACCCAATGTTTCAGGGGGGGTGATGAATTTATTTATGAACAATAAATTTATAGGGGTGAGATGCACATACTCCTACTCAGGAGTAAAACCTTTTTAGGTTGTCGCCGCTCCAAGTGTTTTCCAACAGCTCCCATTTGTTTTAAGATTAAGCTTCTCGACGGCGGCTGATCTTCCTGCCGCGTCCGCCTTTTTTTGCTTACCTGAGAAATCGAAAAGAGGACCGTCCGAGGCCGTCATCCTGCTCGCCTCGACTTCCAGGTTGTCAAACGTGTTCGTGAGAACGACGTAAAAATGACACGGACCGAACCCCCGCTGCACTCCAGGATTCGGTTGACGGTGAAGTCTTCGACGATCGCATCAAGCACACGGGCCTCATGGAAGGGATTCTCATCCCTTAACATTCCCTCCTCCGAGAAGGTGATTTCCTCTAGCGGGGGTGGTGTTTGAGAGATCAGAGCGACATTCTGGCGGTAGGCCTGGTGGAAATTCGCTTTGCGGAAAGATCCGAGCCCCGCTTCTCCATAACTCACTCCTACCTCTCCGGCCTTGATACTTCCTTGACATCCTTGGCTGACCCGATCCCTATTCCTCCTCCGGTTATTCCTTTGGTTACGTTTGTTCCCCTGACGGATAGGGTCGTCTCTCCCCGAGCAATAATTCATAGCGGGATCTCTGAATCCTTCTGGCACTGGCGCGGCAAGGATCTCCTCGCAGAAGGGGCTCCTCCCTCCTACCCGGCGACGATCCTTCACCTGGCGAGTATCACCACCATACTCGCCATATGGGCGAGTATCCTGATACCTCGCCTGCTCCTCCGTCTCGCAGAAGCGGATCCTTTGCGAGGTCTGCTGGTAGAGCTGCGACCTCCTTGGTCGCTCGGTCTCATCCTCCACATGCTCCTTTCCTGCTCGCCGAGGGGGACTCCTTCCCTTGGTCAGAGCCGGGCGATGCGTCGAGGTCGCCGTGACCTCGGCGCGCGGCTGAAGCGCTGCTTGCAAGATCCCCTCCATGCGCTGCGCGAAGGCTTCAAAAACTGCTAGCGTCACGAACTCGCCACTCGCGGACGAGTTGTCGACTACCTCCTCATGGTCGCCAACTACGACCATCTCGCCTTCTTACTGAACTTTCTTCCAACGACTACGATCCACGCTCACCGCACCAAAGTGTTGACGCCAGGAAAATCCTGACCTCAAAATTCGGACCGATGCAGCCGGAGGCTACTCGCCCAGCAGTCCAACGAGATGATTTGGCTGGCAACGACGACGAAGCTAGAAGAGCAACGAACCGGACCCCAGGTGCTGCGGCAGGGAGGTCCCACCACGTACCCAGAAGCTCAAGAGAGTCTTCCCCTCCGAAACCAAAGTGGCCGAGCTGGGTACAGGGAAGGCACCGACTTGGCTGAAAGCAAGGGTGATGGGCTCGAGAGTTCGGGAATCGGGGTCCAAAAGCTCAAGTCCAGGTGCCAATCCAAGTACCCCTGGGGTCCTATTTATAGGAAAACCAAAGGGTAGGGGGGGGGGGGGCTTTTTATAGCCCAGCCCCCAACCCGGCGACTATGGGTTACTCGGCGAGTACCATGCCATAGTCGCCTATCGGGCGAGTATTGGGTGCTGCTCGCACATGCCGGGCCAATACTCGCACAGGGCTTATGCTGCTTCCTGCGCGTGCCGAGCTATTCTGGTTGATACTCGCCTACCTGGCGAGTATGACCTGCATACTCGCCAGGGTCTCTTCTGTTCCTGCCTTGGACTGCTGGTCTCTGTGTTGACCCTTTGACTTTGACTTCTATCTATGTGGCCTTGGGGGGGTCCACCCTCGGAGAATGAGGGTTGTACAGTCGTCTTCACGTCCATCTGCTCCAGCTCCATATCCTCCATTGCCACCATCGCAAGAAGCACCCGTATGGAGCAGTGTTTTAACACGGGTGATAATATTTCATCGAAGTCAATACCCTTCTTCTGCGCGAACCCCTTGGCAACGAATCTGGCCTTGTACCTCCACTGGTCCTTTCCTGATGTGGGCTCCTTTTTCCTAAACACCCACTTTGAACTGATCGTTTTGGCTCCCTTTGGTAAGGTAACCAAATCCCACGTCTTGTTCTTCTGAAGAGACTCCATCTCTTCCTCCATGGCAGCTTTCCACTGAGAGCTATCTCTGCTCTCTATAGCTTCACGAAAGGAACAAGGATCTGAGGAGATTACCTGAAATGCGTATGCCACTGTGTCCTGTAGCCTGAGAGGCAGTCTGACCTCTCTCCCCGCCTTTCCTCTAGCAATCGAGTACGGCTCCGCATCAGTAGGTTGCACAACATCAGTATCCTTCGAGTCGGGGGAATTATCATGTTCGTCATCTTTGTCATTACCTTCCAGCTCCACCTCCACTGGTGTGACTGGAGTATTCTCCACCTCTTTGGCCTGGGACTGAGACTTCTTCAGCATAGAAGCCTCATCGAAGATGACGTCGCGCTTGACCTCCACCTTCTTGGTGTCAGGGTTCCACAACTTGAACCCCTTCGTGTCGGCCTTCTGGCCCAGATAGATGCACCTTTTGGACTTAGCGTCCAACTTCGTCCTCTCTGAGTCCTGCAACAGTGTGTACACAGGGCAACCAAAAATGTGAATATTAGAATAATCAACAGAGGTACTTGACCAAATTTCCTGTGGAGACTTTAGATCCAGTGACATCGATGGAGACCGATTCACTAGATAGCACGTCGTATTAATGGCTTCTGCCCAGAAGGACTTTGGTAGGTCTGCAAATAGCCGCATACACCGAGCTCTCTCCAACACCGTTCTATTCATCCTTTCTGCGACGCCGTTCTGCTGCGGTGTACCATAAATGGTGAGATGTCGAGTAATGCCCTCCTGATTGCAGTATGCCTGAAACTCCATTGAGGTGTACTCACCTCCGTTATCAGATTTGAGGTATTTCCCCTTCTTCCCGGTCTGCTTCTCCACTTTCGTCTTCCATATTTTGAATTTTTCGAAGACTTCAGATTTATGTTTCAGAAAATAAATCCATACCTTTCTAGAGAAGTCGTCGATGAAGGTCACGAAGTATCTGGCGCCTCCAAGTGAAGGCTCTGGGGAAGGCCCCCAAACGTCAGAGTGTATATATTCCAGTGTCTGCTTGCTCCGCTTCGTGGATGTCACGAACTTCACCTTGTGCTGCTTCCCGAGAATGCAGGTCTCGCAGAAGTCTAACTTGCATGTCTTGACCCCTCTCAGTAGGCCCTTCTTGTGAAGCTCCAACAGTCCTCTCTCGCTCATGTGGCCAAGTCTGGCATGCCACATCAGAGAGGAATCCTCATCTGACGTCGTAGAGACCGCCGCATCGCCGGCGATGGTAGTGCCGATCAGCTTGTAGAGAGTACCAGAGCGCTATCCGTTCATGACCACCAGAGCGCCTTTCCTGACCTTCAGATATCCACCATCACCGGTAAAGGAATACCCGGCTGCCTCCAGAGTACCTAGGGAAATCAGGCTTTTCCTTAGATCGGGCACGTACCTAACATCTGTAAGAGTTCTGATTGTTCCGTCGAACATCTTGATTCTAATGCTGCCGATTCTGAGCGTCTTACACTTTGAGTCGTTCCCCATCAAAACGCGACCGCCATCACATTGCCTAAAGGTGGTGAACCACTCTTTTCGTGGGCACATATGATACGAACACCCAGTATCCATAATCCATGCATCTGTGGTGTCGAGAGTGGATTGTACATGAAGTACATCAGCATCACTTTCTGGGTCTGAGGCCACAACCGCCTGCTGTGGTTCCTGATTCTTCTCTTTCGCCTTTTTCTTCGGACAGTTATTTTTCTAGTGCCCTTCTTCCTTGCAGTAGTGGCACTGGTTCTTCTTGTCCCTAGACTTGGACCTAGGTCGATTGACTTTCTTCCCTCCGTCTCTAGATCTCCCTCTGACCGGATCTTTGTTCTTCACGAACAAGCCCTCGCTGATGCTGGCCCCTGATTTGCTCCTCGTCTCATTTGAGAGCAACGTCGTCATCACCTCCTCCATCTTAAGCGTATCCTTTCCGTAGAGGATTGTGGTGACTAGATGGTCATATGACTTCAGTAGAGAAGACAGTAATAGAAGAGTCTGGTCTTCCTCTTCAACCTTCACGTCCATGCTCCGCAGCTGAGAGATAAGTTTGTTGAACACGTTCATGTGCTCCAGCAACTGATTGCTCTCGGACATCCTCAAGCTGTACAACTGTCTCTTCACGTAAAGCTTATTTGTGAGAGACTTAGACATGTACAACTCCTTCAGTTTCTTCCATAATTCTTCTGTAGTCTCAGCGTCGACTACGTTATACATGACCTCGTCGGCTAGACTTAACTGGATCGTGCTTATGTCCTTCAGATCCAGTTCCTCCCATTCGTCATCCTTCTTTCCGGACTTCTCCTTGCCGAGGAGAGCCTTGTGGAGACCTTGCTGAACTAGAACCGCCTTGATCCGCTTTTGCCACAAGCCGAAATCGATCTTGCCGTCGTACTTTGAAATCTCAAATTTTGCCGCCATTGCTTTGCTCGCAGAGCTACTGGGCAATCTGAATGATGTTATTAGATCGGATTTGAGAAGATAGGGAGCGGACCGATGTCGTCATCTACCGTTGACTCCAATCTAAAATCGGAATGTCCAGGTGATCACCCCCGCGGAACCTGGCTCTGATACCAATTGTTATGCAATCAGATCGAGTTCCGCAGTAGCGCAACGGAATGAATCGAGCAAAGAAAGCAATTACGCAAAATAAAATACGGATAGAGATTTCAAGCACACACACAGACGACAAGTAAATTTACGTGGTTCGGAGAGAAGCTCCTACGTCTACGGGGAGAGCACTGGAGAAGATCCACTAATATAAAATGAGTTTACAGAGTTTACACTGAGATCGAAAAAGAGCTGAAATGCACCAAGAGACGAACCGAGCACAGAAGGCTACTGCCTGCGGTATAGATAGCGTCGGGCGTTATCTTGTAAACAGAGCGTCGTCGTCTTCTTTATCACTGCTGCGTCGACTGCTTTCAGAAATCCTCCACCTGAAGATTCCGCTGCCGATGGTGGTGCGAACACCTGGGCTCGCCCAAAGAGTCGCCGGAGATCAGCTTTCTTGATCGTGAAAGCATTCCTTCCTCGGGCTGCAAGATGACAACGCTGAAAGATGGCCAAGCCTTCTTCTCTCTGTTCCCTATGTTACCGCCTCTCTCCTTGATGTTTTATTTTCTTAAGAATTGCATCCTATTTGTAGGCCAATGAAAGGAGAAGTTGCCATAAATGGCACCAACAACAAAGTTAGGTGGCACCAACAACAAAGTTAGGCAACACCAATTTCAAAGGTAGGTAGCCAGTCAATTAATGGTAATAATTATTCTTGCATAATAGATCATACTATTTGGAGAAAGAATCGTCTATTCCTTTTTAGCAAAAATCAGACTGGTTCGTGAGGTGGCATAGTAACACCCTACATGTTGCACCCCTCTATCTTTCAAAATTACATTTCACCCCCTCTAAGTTTCCCCAGTTTATAAATATGCTCTTTCTATTAGAAATATAGATGTAAAATAATAAAAAAACCAATTTATTTCATAATATTCAATTTTACCCTTTGCAATGACTCTACATTGAAAGGTGTCACCTTTTTCTTCAAAAATATAGATGGAAAGTGATCAAATATGCCAAATTATTTTATGACATTCCAATTTTACTCTTTGTAATAACTCTATGTTGAAAAGGGTGCATTACATTTTACCCTTTGTAATGAATCTAGAATCATTGTAAAAGTATAAAATTGAAATATCATAAAATAATTTGGTTGATTTTATTATTTTCCATTCATATTTCAAATAGAAGAGCCATTTTGTAAAGGGGGAAACTTAGAGGGGGAGGTAAATGCAGTTTCGAAGGATAGAGGGTGCAACCTTTAATTATGCAAACTCACGGGGAAGGTCCTCGTAATTAACCCAATATAATACTTTATTAATTTTGTGTTGTAATCAGCCGTGTCCAAAATGCCAGGCAGGCCCGGGCCTGCCGGGCCTGGGCTTTTTTTACTCGGACTCGGGCCCGACTTTAGCCAGGCTCAGGCCAGGCTCATGCTCCCTCCCCAAGGGGGAGCCTGATGAGGCCCCCAAGGCCGTGCCAGGCCAATCTTATTTATTTATTCTTTTTTTAAAATAAAAAATAAAATAAAAAAATTAGCTGCCCAACCATCAAGATGATGTCTCGCAGCCATCAATTGATGGCTGACAGTAATTTTGATGGTTGGCCTCCATAAAAATCGGGTTTTTACCTGTGCCTAAGCCTGGTCTGATGCCCGGGCTTAGGCCGGGTACTGGGCCGGGCAATTACCCCAAATTTGGGCTATGTTAGATCTCGACAGCCTGACCTAGGCCTGGGACTGGTTAGCCGGGCTTTTTTCGGGCCGTGCCCAATTTTTATGCCCACGTCTAGTTGTAATGCATCCATCTTGGTATTCTTGTATCTATCACAATCAACTTAGATATGAACGACGTTTTACTACCTGACATTTAGACTCGTACAACATTGTACGCTTAACCACGGTTAGATAAAGTTTATTTTTAAATCATCCTAAACCCTAAAAGAGTACTTTCTCTTATATCCTCATTCTTTTGGAATGATGATCCTAAGGTACTGTTTAGGCACTCTTTTCTTATAAAATAAATTGATAATTGTTTTTCACCCTCTCCTCATACTAATAAATTTTCATTCTTGAAACTCAGCTTAAATATAGAGCGATGTTAAACGCAGGCCAGTTTTGGCTATATGCAGACCACAATTTTTTAAAAAGAGCAATGTTAAACGCAGGCCAGTTTTAGCATGCAGGCCACAGTTAAAAAAAAAGATATCATTTTTCCTTTTAAAATTTCAGGAAAAATGATTCGAGTTCCTTCCATGCAACTGTGTCCCCAAGGAGTTTACTCGTTTGTCCGAGTCCGATGTGTTTTTAAATTACAACTGGCCTAAAGCTATTCATGGGTATTTGCTACGGCGATGGCGACGGCGGCGATGGCGACGATCGCGACTTCGTCGGTCATGGGTATTTGCTACGGCGATGGCGACAACGGCGATGGCGACGATCGCGACTTCGTCGGCGATGGCGGCGATGGAAACGATCGCGACGTCGTCGGCGATGGCGGCGTCCGCGACGTCGTCGGCGATGTCGGCGTCCGCGACGTCGTCGGCGATGACGTCGATGGCGGCGATGACGACGATCGCGACGTTGGCGGCGTCGTCGGCAATGGCGGCGATCGCGACGTCGTCGGCGTCGTCGGCGACGTCGTCGATGGCGGCGACGTCGGCGATGTCGGCGATCTCTCTCTCCTCGCACGCATGATATTTTACTTACTTATTTTATGAATGCTATGGTGATTTATTTAGGATTAATAATTTGGCCTGCATGAATAATTTTTGAATATACGATGAGAGCTTTAATTCCAACTTTTTTTTTACTTTTTGTTAACAATATAATAATATAAAGGGTTAATTATCGGGACCTCTCCTGGGAGTTTGCATAATTACAAGTTGCACCTCTCTATCTTTCGAAATTATATTTACCTCCCCCCTCTATGTTTGCCCAATTTACAAAAAAGCCCTTTTCGTTAGAAATATGAATGGAAAATAATAAAATTAGACAAATTATTTTATGATATTTTAATTTTATATTTTATAATGATTCTAGATTCATTACGAAGGGTAAATGTAAAGCACCTTTTTCAACGTAGAGTTATGACAAAACTTAAAATTGGAATATCATAAAATAATTTGGTAGATTTTATCATTTTTCATCTATATTTCAAAAGAAAAAGGTCACACCTTTCAATGTAAAGTCATTACAAAGTGTAAAATTGAATATCATTGTTGTGGTTTGCATAGTTCTCTCATGGTCTCGAGAATCGAACCGTCTTAGCTCGAGAGTGAGCCAAACACGCAAACAGTTAAAAGAGAACCAACAACAGAGACGACAAAACTTTTTACATGGAAAAACCCGTAAAGGGAAAAAAACCACGAAGTCGGTTCGGTGCCGATCAATTTCACTAGTTTGCTTGATGTTACAAGTGTTAGAATATTCGAGATGGTGACAGACCACCGCTCTGATTACAAGTAAAAAAATGTAACGACTTTCTTGGCGCTAGCAGGAGTGACTTCGAGAGCAGGCACTGGAAAAGGTGCTGGAGCGGGCACTGTGAAAAGTTAAGTCCACACTTGAAAAAGCACTGGAGAAGGCACTTGAGTAGACACTTGAGCGGTCGGGTGAGTAGGGGAGCAAGAGAACTCCAAGTGTTCGTCGAAAAACCTTCAGAGTTACAAGTCTTCGTCAGAAAAACTTCAAAGCTTTTTTCTCTTTTCTTGGTTGCTTGTCTAAAATGGAGGTTTAAGAGTCATTTTATAGCTTTTGTGAGGGGCGCATTGATAATTGCACAGTCTTGGAGTTTGAACCGGCGAATGAGGCTGCGCGATTTTGATCACTTGGATCATCAATTTTTAGAAAAGACGTCGATGCCCCCGAGCGGTTCGGGCAACCTGGGCGGCCCGGGTAGGCTTGCCGGAGGAGGCGGTGAACGGCGACGACGCGGGTGCGTGCGCGCACCGCGCGCTTGCGCTCTGCACATTGTGAGCGCTTGCGCACTGTGTGCGCATGCGTTGGGAGCGCATGCGTGTGTGCGTGTGGACGCACTTCGTGTGCGTGTGTTGGGTGTGGACTGAGGGCGCCCTTGCTTGGGGGCAGCTTGCGTGCTTACGCGACTTGCGCGCCCATTTTGCGAGTGTGCGCCCAGTGTGCGTGAAGCCTTTGCGGGCATGCTAACCGAGCGTTCCGGTATTTGTTTGAGGAACCAAACGAACTCAAAATTATGCGAGGGAGAGCTTGCCGGACTCATCTTGGCGAGTCGGTACCTCTCGTTTGACCGAACTGCTTTTGTGAAATCCTATCAATCATAAAAAAAATTTGACTGATTTTATCATTTCCCGCTCATATTTCTAACATAAGGTGCATTTTTGTACACCGGGGAAACTTAGCGGGGAGGTAAATGTAATTTCGAAAAAATAGAGGGGTGCAACCTATAATTACGCAAACTCCCAGGGGACATCCCGGTAATTAACCCTACTCTAAGGCTTCGTTTGAGGGGACTTATTTTCACCGGTCAAGCGGTTACGACCGCATGAACCGGACCTTAACCGGTGAAAATAAATCCCCCCAAACGGAGCCTAAATTAATAAGGATAACCGCTAGAATATTGCTTGGCCTAAAAAAATAATAATAATGAAGTTCACAAAGAAGTGACCTGAGATTCAAACCTAAGGGTTCACAAATTGGCCCCAAAAGCTAATATATTTTCGCGCTCAATTTTTCCCGATGCAGGCACACCACGAGTCTACCGGAACGACGTCTTTGAACGATGGACGATACGAAGACGCTGCCGCTTCCACGAAGAAATAGCGTTCTTCAGAGCCTGCGCTTGGTTTGGTTTCGACTTGTATTTGTATCATGAAGATGAAGCTCTGTGAGCCAGAGTGATGGATCTGTGCCTCATAAAACATTTTCATGTTACTCAAAAGTTGTCTTCCGCTAACATAGAAATCCAGTGTTTGGGAAAGGTGCGTTGTAATAAGCTGTGTTATGTAGAACAGCTGATAGCATGGATTTGCCATCAGTGAGGCTTTGCAGACATAGTTAGGTAACCTCTTAAGACTAAATGCATTTTGATTTTAAGCTGCTAGGTAAACTCCAAGCACCATGAACAATTGTTAATTATACCGAGTTTTTCGTCCTGGTTGATTTACGAATTGCGGTAAAGTTTCCTTTTTCTCCGTGCTCGTATACGATGGTTACTTCCTGCCACTGTTTCAGAGCGAAAAATACAGCAACTTCTTCATCGGCATTATGCCGGCCCGAGTTGATTTTGGTTAAAATCAAAATATTTGGTTCGGTTTAGGACTGGTTACTCTCCAAATATAAGTCCTGGAAATCAACCATCAGTTTTAAGGAACTGTTCATCGGTGTTTGGGATCAATGTTGCAGATGTCGGATGTCGGGGACATGTCGGATTGAGTTTTTAGATGTCGGATGTCGGAGACATATCAGGGACATTTAAAAATGTCACATTCCTAAAAAAATATTTATATTATAAGTTATAACAACTTTGGATGTATGTTTCTATGCATCTGCTCTTTCCACCACCAGTAAGCATTAAGACAAAATGCTAGCTGCAGCATTTTATACTTGAATTGGGTGCAATTACCTAGTATTTCAAACTATTATGGTATATATATCCTCACAAGTATATGTAAAATAAATAAATAGCGAGACATATGAAACATTGAATGGATTAATCCAGAAAATAAATATTTTCTCTTCAATCACAAAAGATTCTAAGGACGACATAGCGGATTTGATCCAAAATATCGGACGACATATTGCAAAATGCCATAACATTTATATTTTCATTACGCAAGTCGTTTTCTGTTCAAATATGACGTGTCCGACATGTCAGACGACATTTAAAACACTATTTGGGATTGCTTAGAAATTTTAGCTATATTCAAACTTCAAATGGCATTTTTTAAGCTATATTCAATTGAAATGATGAATGTTTTACGAGCGGTGGCGGTCATGAACATGGTGGTCGTAACCATTGCCATGCCAAACATACATTCTTTGGCGGTGGCGTTTTTGTCTAAACTCACCGGAGCAAAAACGCGGCGCTAAAAGGATCCTAAAAGAGATGATTGTGTGTGAGAATTACAAAAACCTCCCCAGAATGTTACAAAATATTACATTTACCTCCCATGAAGTTCACATTTCATAACACCCATGCACAAAAATACACCCTCAGAGTACCTTTTTTTTTGGGGGGGGGGGGGGGGGGGGGGGTGTATTTTGTGCATGTATGTAATATGAAATGTGAACTTCTGGGGATGCAAATATTATGTTTTGTAACATTCATGGGAGGTTTTTGTAATTTCAATAATAAGAGGGGCGCAATCTGTAATTATGCTAACTTTCGGGAGAAGTTTTGATAATTATTGGTTTCCCACAATTCAAGATTTTAGAATAGTTAGTTCCACAACAACAACAACAACAACAAAAAACCTTTTTCATACATGTTTAGAGAAAGCCCATAGAGATGATTGTGTGTGAGAATTGTCATACATGATATTAAATAAAAATAACATGTGTTTATGATCTGGGAGCAGCGCCCTCCTCCGCCCCAGCCTTAGCATTATCATCACCAGCTACACCATCATCGATCCGTCTTTGTTTTGCCAAAGCTCTTCTAAACTCTCTCCGCGCAACTCTCTTGGCGACTTCGTATTCCTCGAAGCCCTTCGCAATCTTCGATTCCTCCTCTGGGGCAAAAAATCCCACCTCCATTTTGCTGAACTCCTCGTACATTTTCTCCATCTTAGCCTTCCACAATATGCCCAGCTCGGTATCCATTTTGTGGTAGGGGGTCTTGAGCAGGTACTCGTCGATTCCACCAGCTTTGTCGATGCAACGAAGAGCGTGGGTCGTAACTTTTATGCGAATATGGCGGTCGTGAATATAACTGAAGAGACGCTTCTCCTGGACATTTGGCTTCCATGTTCTTCTAGACCTTCATCAAGAGAGAACAATAACAGCAGATCATGAACTCAGTTCTTTGTGAAGGTTTAGGGTGTAGTATGTGTTCTTGGCATAAAGAATGCAATAATTAGAAAGATCAAGATTGTAAATATCAGATGCCGGCGACATATCAGATTGAATTTTTTAATATTGGATGTCGGTAGTCGGACACATGTCAGAGATATTTTAAAATATCGGATTTACATACTAAGTATAAGTACATGTTCTAAAAGAAAAAAAATTAACATAACAAGTAAATGAACAATGAGTCATGTATATCCCAAAATAAATTCGATAAATATCCAAACTAAAATATTATAACAAGTATAAATCAGTGCAATGTAAAATATATTTAATATTATATAAGAATTTTATTTTATTACTACTAAGTTTTATAACAAATAAAGAAGATTTAAAAACTAAATATTCTTAATTGATTATAAGAATAATAAATTAAAAGAACGAAATAATAAGTCTAATTAATTTAAACATGCATAATATAGTATATATATGTGATTTAGACATATACTGCTAGACTACTAATATACCATAAAATAAAATAGCGGACGATATATTCAAAAATCGTGTCCGACGATATATCGGACAAAATCTAATATTTCGGCTTATATTTTATAAAATGACATAATCGATTTTTTTTAGAAAAAATATGCCGTTTTACCTTAAAAAATGACATGTCGGCAAACATGTCGGACATGTCGTAAGACATTTAAAAGAGTGAGAAAGATTGTTAGTGTTGTTCATAGTCATATGAAGTATTAATGAAAACCAATACAAATACGGATCAATTATAATGATCTTCCTACAAGTTTGTGCCACTATTCGGACCTCCCCGCCCGCTTTTGAAATTATAAAAATCTCAACTTCGAATTTCTAATGTTTACCGGGCACCCCAAAAATTTTGATGTACAGGTCGCCACGCACATAATCGAACTATCCCCTGACCATTATCTAAGGTATTTCCTTGCACTACTAGAAAATTGATTTTTAGCAATGATTATTTTTTCCAGGGGCCAAAAATCGTGGCTAATACTTAATTATTAGCCAAGATAGTTCAACTAGTGGCTAATAACAAAGTATTAGCTATGATTTAATAATCCATGGCTATTAAGAGATAAATAGCTACGGTTAAATGATTCCTGGCTAAAGAGCTATGCATTAGCCACATAATTTGATCGTCGAAAGAAAACTTGTTTTTTATTTTGCGCCTGGCCCTCTCGAAATCTCTTTAGGTCTCGATCCGCCTGGACCGCCTTCCTTCTTCGTCCTCACTGAGGACGGCAACTCCTCGCAGGGCTTTTCTGGAACATCTTGATCCGCCTTCCTCCCTCACCGACGATGACATCTCCTTATCAAGACCCTGACGAGTTCTAACCTTTCTGACAAGGATTCTCTGGCACATCTTCGATTCGATTCGTTATATGTATTCGTTCGTTCTTTTTCTCCTTTCTCCCCCTCCCCATTTCTGAAAGATCCAACAAAGATAACTTCTCTCATCTTTGAAAAGGTAATTTTCTAAACTAGATTTCTCCGAGTAGGCATTTTTTATTTTGTTGTTGCATTTTTTTATTATCTGATCCTTCAATATGCAGATGGATAGATGATGCATACTAAAATCTGAAATTGACTTTTAAAGATAATTTTTGTGTCCCTTTTAAAATTGTGCGGCGAATTCCAGACGTCTCGAGTAATAACACACGATAATTTTAACCAAAGATTAGTAAACACGCATCAAGCGACTAACACTTGCCCGCTTTCAACAATATAATTAATTCATCCACAAGCGTCACAATGAGGGGAAGCGACAATAGAGAGAACAAATTAACGACAAAAGGACTATGGCTAATTTTTGGCAAGTAAACTCTGAAATCATTAAACTTTCACATGGATGCATGAAAATGGACTAATAGAAATCGAGTTGCGAAATGGGGTGAGGGTTATACCTTCATTGAGTGCAAATGGAATGTCCTAGCTGCGGTGTAGCAGATTTGGGGCAGAATTTCCCTGTTTCGGAAACTGGAACAGAGGGGAAAGCTCTGAGTGGGAAGGTCTCGGCTAGGGAAGTTGCAGCCGAAAACCGGAGGTGCCAGGGGACAGTCTACCGGCGGCCTGGTGGAGATACGTGGCCGGAAGAACGGCTGGAAATGGTTCCAGTGGCGATCTGCAGGACCGGAGGCAGGATCATGCGGTCAAAACGTCGGAAAACTGGGAGAGGGGCGACTCTGGACTCGCCGGCGAGTCTAGCGGCGGGCCCAATTGTGGTCGCCGGGATCTTCCGAAGTTGTAGGTGGCGTCGATGGAGGGCGGAGATCAGTCGACGGGTGTCCGGGGGCAGAAATGGCGAGGCTGTCGCGGTTATTACCGAGAAACAGAAGAATTATCACTGTTTCCCGATTCTATTCCGTTCTTTTCTCCCGTATAGGAGGCGGATGACCTAAATACAACTTTAGGCGGTTTCAATATTTAATTGGAGCCTTTAAGAATATAAATGGGAGGAGTTATCAAACTTGAAAAGATGGAATCAATGGCATTGTAGGGGGCCGGCTGTAGGTTTCATAGAGGTTAATGAGAGGGGTTTTAATTGGGCCGGCTGGTGGTTTCAAATGTCTCTTGGAAACAAAGAGATTTGATGTCTAAAACTGAAATTGATATTAAATAAAATTATTAGTTTTAAATTATTAATTTCAGATTTAATATTTTTTAATAATTTCATTTTTTGCTTGCCCAAATTAACTCTAGTCCTAATTTGACGTACCAATTTATTTAAGATCTTATAGGCCGGTCACACCAATAAGTCGCACGAACGATTGCGCAAGCGCGATACAAAACTAACAAAACACGGGAAAGAAAAGACAAACTGGAGCGAAAACATGCACTACAAAATATATAAATGCAATAAATATCGATGCAATTCAAGTTGCATCAATAGAGCTATGTGGTTGATGGGAGGGAAGAACAATTTTATGGATTCTGCTGGGAAAATCTTCTCGATCGTTTGGATGTAATCTGTTTATTATTATTATTACTTTCATCTTTAAATTCAATTTTATTGTTGTGTTTAAACGACTGGAATATATCCGTTAGCGTAGTAATGTTTGTTTTTGACAATGAGGCGCTTTGTCTGTTTCTACCTTAGGTTTTGAAATGTTGATTTTTGGCTCATGCTCAAATTAATTGATTCAGTGTCATAAGTTCTCCGATCACCTGATACTCCCAGCCAAGAAAAAATAAAACAAACCCATCCAGTTTTCTTATGAAGACAAACTGCAGGTTCCAAGAAATCACTTGCATAATAGCTGCTAGTTATTGCGGCGGTGCTCTAAGTGGTGTCAATAGCATATTTTTTTACTATCATACATGTAAGGTTGAGATATATGGCTTAAAAGTCTTGCATATAGTTCTCCTAACTTGGGCATGGCAGTTTATGGATACATTATATACCTGATATTGCTTTTCTTTCTATAGCATTTGTTGATGGAATCATTAATAAGTATTCTATGACCTTGATTTAATATGTCTAATGAGATTTCTTGTTAAATCTAATGATCCCACCTTATGGGCATTGAGAGTTATTAATTTTTCTAGGCTACTGAATTGAGTATTATACAAGCTATTGATGCACAGCTGTGCATTTTGGTTCTAGCATGCTGCAGTTCATTTTGAACTGCAGCTGTGCAGCTGCAGTTCAAAATTAATCAAACTGTAGCAACTGCTTATTTTTTAAGGGTTGAACTGAATTGAACTGATTTGCTTATGTTGAACTGAATTGAACTGATTTGCTTATGTTTCTTTATTTAGGTGAAGGAGTTTACCTATTATTTATCTGAATCCTCGGGATTTTTTTTTCAGGGTCCAATTTCTGGCCTTTTGAGCATTTTGAGAACATTCATGCCTACATTTATAGCTTCTTATGAAATAACCCATCAGGTAAGTGCCGTTCTCCAATCCATAAAATATACAGCATTCTTTCTGCTTAATAAATATTATGATATATGAGCATTTCTTGCATATTGTCCTATCACTTCCCATTTTCAATGGCTTCTCAAACCAGCTAGGAAATTCTTGTTGCTAAAAATGCGTTTCATTTTTCATTCAAAATTCACATTCATTTTGAAGCTGAAACAGCTTTCTAATTGTCTTTACTATTTCCCCAGCCAGAAAACATATTGAGCTTGGTTTTGGAAATTCTTTGCGAAATTTATAAGGGGGAGGTTAGAATATTTTCACGAACACGAAGTTCGAGATCGAGTGGAATACTTGGCTGAGAGAAAGGAATTTGTTGACATACTTAGGCAGAAGCTCGACGTAGAGAACATGAAACATCATAATTGCATGCAGGAGACAAAGTAGCCTTGAATACCTTCAAGTCAGGTTTTAGCCATGTTTTTAATTCACTCACGGATTTCTCCGGAGATCCTCTTGTTGGAACATGTTTTCCACATCTCTTGGTTTGAGAATAACAAATCACATTGTATTTGATCATACTTGCTATGTGTTTATAGTGTGCAAGAACTTCTACTTTCAAGCCTCTATGAGTACGAAAAAGAAAGACGACGAATTTCCTACCAGGTCAAAGCTCTGGTGCTAGCGCGGCGCGCAACGCTACCGCTGGCGGTAGCATGTGCAGATTTGGAAACTTCGTCGAAAAGGAAACATTCATCGAGAAGGGAAGGTCGTTGAGACTGAATATGACAACTCTTACCGCGGAGCGTTAAGGCAAACGCCCGGCTGTAACTTATGGAAGTCCCGCGATCACAGTGCTGATTGAGGAGCAGAAAAGGAAGGAGATCTGACGACTGAGAATGATATATCACTAACGCGTCGCATTAGCATTACCGCGGCGCGGTAGGAGGGGATACCAATTTTGGAGCCAGAAGGTTGCCAAAAATGGCTCGATCCGCGTGTCAGCTTGTTTCCTAGAGAGGGTACCGCCCGGCGGTAGCACTACCGCTGGCGCTAGGATCCGAGCCTATTTAAAGAGCGGTCCGCCTCCATTTTGATTTGCCGATTTGAGAAAATATCGAAGCCACAACTTCTGTATTCGTGAGAGCTTCCTCTTTGCAAGACAAGAGAACTCCGTCAACGTTCGCGAATGCTAAGGACTTGAAGAAAGATCAATCACGCCGACTTAATCTTCAAGTTCATCCTTTGAGGGAGTTTCTTTGATGTTTTAGTTTTTATTATTTGTAACTCTTTTATCTTCAATAGAGAATTCGCCGCGTGGTTGGCGACTGGGGTCTTAGAGTAGGGAGAATTCGCCTCATGGGTATGGCGACTAGGTCTAGGGTTAGATCTAGGGAGCGGCTTGAGACCTCATCTTGGGAGAGATAGGCTAGAGTCAACCGGTCCTTGGGAGAAGAGTCAGTGTAGAAAACCAAAAAGGTTTTTACGCATTCGCCTCTATCTCAAACATTATTGGGATAAATTTTTGTAATGATTCTAAAAGCAATAATACGATATGTTTTTTTCACTAATATCATTATGCAATCTCTGATCTTTGAAATCTAAACGAAAATGCATTCTCTGTCACTAACGCCGAGCTGTAACACTACCGCTGACGGTAGTAATTGAGCTCACATCTGTCGTGCCAAATACAACCTGTACAACCCTCATTCTCCGAAGGTGGGCCCATCTAAAGGCCACGTAGGCTGAGGTCAAGGTCAAAAGGTCAAGGCAGAAGTCAACAATCCAGAAGACGAAGAAAGATCAAGGATTTTGGTTGTGCGAGAAGGTACTTGCTCGCCCCATGACGAGGAGGAAGGCCCTACCCGGCGTTCGCTACCCGGCCAGGCGAGGAAGTCGTGAGTTCAGACCTACTCGCCTATAGGCGACTTAGCCAACCAGCTCGCCAGTTAGGTCTGAGGTCCTTGTCTACTCGCCAACCTATTGCCTTGTCTAAAAAAAACCAACTCTAGGGGGTCAGAGGTAGCCCTCTGCTTCCCCCCCCCCCCCCCCCCCCTTTAGGTTTTGTCTATAAATAGACCCCCAGGGGTACCAGGAATGGTACTTGTAAAAATCAGAGCTGCCCCCCCCCCCCCTCCTTTGACAATCAAGAACCTTCCCTAACAAGTGCCTACCTAGTACCGAGCTCGGCCATTCGTGGTTTTGGAGGAGAAGACTCTTTAGAGCTTCTGGGTACGTGGTGGGACCTCCCTGCCGCAGCACCTGGGGTTGTGTCCTTTTTCTCTCCGTTTCGTTCATCGTAGCTAACCAAACCTTCTCGTTCAACCGCCGGGCAAGTAGCCTCAGGCTGCATTGATCCGAATTTTGAGGCCAGGATTTTCCAGGCGTCAACACTTTGGTGCGGTGAGCGTGGATCGCGGTCAGAGGAAGAAAGTCTGGTAGAAAAGTGAGATGGTAGCAGTTAGCGACCACGAGGAGGTGGCGGGGAACTCGGCCCGAGGTGGCGAGTTCGTATCCTTAGCTGTTTTCGAAGAATTCGCGCGGAGGATGGAAGGCTTCATGCGAGCAGCTCTTCTACCTCGCACGGAAGGAACGGCGACCTCGCCTCATCGCCCGGGTCCGTCCGAGGAAGGTGCTCGCACTCAGCGAGCAGGGAAGGAGCACGACGAGGAGTTCGAGCGACCAAGGAGGTCGCAGTTTGGTCTGCAAGCATCGCAAGGAGCTGGCGGGACTCGGTTCCGCGAGGAGGATGAGAAGGCGAGATACTACAATACTCGCCAGGCTAGCGAGTATGGGGGAGATACTCAGCCAGATGATGATCGTCGCCAGATTGGGGGGAGGAGCCCATTCTGCGAGGAGATCCTCGCCGCGCCAGTGCCAGAGGGGTTCAGGGATCCCTCGATGAATTACTACTCGGGGAGAGAGGACCCTATCCGTCACATCCAGTGGTTTGAGGATGTCGCCTCCCTTCGGACCATGTCGGACGCCTTCAAGTGTAGGCTGTTCGCGATTTCCCTCCGAGGGAAGGCAAGGGACTGGTTCCACCAGTTACCGGAAGGCTCCATCTACTGCTTTGAAGACCTTTGTCGGGGGCTGAACATGCGGTTCGCCACGGCAAAGAAGTTGAAGAAGGAGACTACGACCCTTTTCCATCTGACCCAGGGACCAAAAGAAACGATGGGGGACTACATCGATCGCTTCCAGGAAGAGGTGCTACTCATCCAGGATGTGGATGGTCGCACCCTGCGGTTGGCCCTAACCTTCGGCCTTCGCGAGGGCCTCTTTAAGTTGGAGATCGGTAGGAATCCTCCCTACTCCTACGCCAACCTCATCGAGAGGGCCAACCAGTTCGTCCAGGGTGAGGCTTCCAACCGCGGCTTCCTAGTCAGGCTCACCCGAGTGACCAAGGAAGATGAGGAGGAGGAGGAAGAAAGTCCCCCCGAGAAGAGGAAGAAGGAAGAGCCCAGGAGGGCGGAAAAGCGGAAGCCAGAGGGAAGAGGTAGAGAGGAGAGAAGAGAAAGGGAACCCAGGAGGGAGGAGCCAAGAAGGAACGATGAGAGGAGGCTCATCGTGGCTCCGGAGCGTCGGGAGGAGGAAAGACGCTACCAAGTCCCCGCTAACCGGCCACCGTGGAAGCCGGCCAGGGGACCTCAGCGACAGGAGCGGGGAAGGAGATTCCCGGAGAGAAGGCGTTTCGACAGGCCAGAAGGACGTCAGGAGAGAAGAAGAGAGGAAGCAATGGCGGTTGCCAGGCGCGGCAATCGCCAGGGCCGGAAGAATAAGAAGCAGAGGAGGCCGCAGGTAGAGGAGGTTCCCCTCTACTGTGAACTCCACCAGGTGGAAGGGCATGGCACGATGGCCTGCCCAGACTTTTGGGAAGCCAGAAGAAGGCTGGCAGCAGGGGAGGCAGGAGGAGAGCAGCGGAGGATAGAAGCTCCGGTCGAGCAGCCGGCGGTTCAGGACGTCGGCCGAAGAAGGAACGAGGACCGAGTCGACCACGGAGGTCGAGGGGAGGTGGCCCCAGGAGGTAGGGGAGTGGGGGTGATCCACGGGGGTGCGGGGATAGGAGCTTCCCGCAAGGGAAGTCTCCATCAAATCTATCGAAGGAGCGTCGCTTCGACCTCGCAGGCACCGCCTCCGTTGGAGGAGATCACCTTCTCCGAAGAAGACATGCTAGGGAATGAGAACCCCTTTCATGACGCCCTCGTAATCCAGGCCGCCGTAGAAGACTTTACTGTTGATCGAATCCTGATCGATAACGGTAGTTCCGTAAACGTCATCTTCAAGAAGACGTTTGACGGGTTGGGCGTCGACGCAGGAAGGATCCGGGCGCCGGATGGTCCCCTTTTTGGCTTCTCCGGAGAGAAGCAGGAAGTGGAGGGAGAAGTAGATCTCCTTGTAACACTCGGGGGCACCCCTCTCCAGTGCCGTTTCGTCATCGTGGACGCTCCGAGCTGCTACAAGGCCATCTTCGGGAGGCCACTTCTCAACACATTCAAGGCCGTCCCATCCTCCTACCACCAGTGCCTCAAGTATTGCCAAGGGGACGTCTAGGTGAGGATCAGGAGCGATCCAAGAGCCGCCCGCGAGTGCTACCTCAGCTCGGTTAGCACCATCAGCTGGATGGCTGACGCGGAGGAGTTCGAGAGGGTAACTGGAGGCACGGCCCGGCTGGAGGCGTCCGAGAAGGTGGAGGAGATCGAGGTACTCTCCGCAGCGGGAGTATCTGGGCTGCTGAAGATCGGTGGATCGCTGAAGGTCACCGAGAAGGTGGAGATGGCAACGTGCCTACAGGATAACGTTGACATCTTCGCCTGGAGTGCTGCTGAGATGCCTGGGATCGACCGAGAGGTTGCCTGCCACCACCTTAATCTCGACCCCGCGGTGAAGCCCGTCCGCCAGAAGAAGACGTCCACCGCCACCGTGTTGGCCAGGCCTATCCGTGAAGAGGTGAAGAAGTTGCTGGGCGCAGGTTTTGTGTCGGAGATCCAGTACCCAGGCTGGGTCTCCAATGTTGTAATGGTTAAGAAGGTTGTAGGCAGCTGGAGAATGTGTGTGGACTTCTCTTTATTAAATAAAAGCTGCCCCAAGGATTGTTATCCCTTGCCTCGAATCGATGCGCTAGTTGATTCAGCCGTCGGTTTCCCTGTAATGAGTTTTCTTGATGCGTTTTTGGGATACCACCAGATCCGGATGTATCCCCCCGATTGTCGGGATGTTTCCTTCATCACTGGGGATGGGTGCTATAGCTATAAGATGATGCCATTTGGGCTAAAGAATGCAGGAGCAACCTACCAGCGAATGATGGATCTTGTCTTCAAGGAGCAGAAGGGAAGGAACCTGGAGGTGTATGTGGACGACCTCTTGATCAAGAGCAAGAGCGTCCCGGAGCATATAGCAGATCTGGTGGAGACCTTTGCAACGCTGAGGAAGTTCAAGATGAGGCTCAATCCGGCGAAGTGCGTGTTCGGAGCTGGAAGGGGAAAGTTTCTGGGACACCTCATCACTCCGGGAGGAGTGGAGCCGAACCCTGACAAGGTTAAGGCAATCCTAGAGATGGCCTCGCCGAAGACCATGAAGGAAGTTCAGAGGCTGACAAGAAGGTTGGCAGGTCTCAGCCGCTTTCTATCCAAGGCGGGAGAGAAATGCTCTCCCTTTTTCAAGACGCTCCGCAAGAGCGAGAATTTCGCATGGTCCGACGAGTGCGAAAAGGCTATCGGAAGGCTGAAGGAGCAGTTGACTCAGACACCTCTCCTTCAGAGCCCGAAAGAAGGTGAAGACCTACTCATTTATTTGGGGGTAGGGGTGGAAGCGGTAAGTTCCGTGCTGGTCCGGGAAGAAGGAAAGAAGCAGCTCCCAATTTACTATGTCAGCCAGGTAATCAAGAAGGCGGAGTTGAAATATCCAATCTTGGAGAAGCTCGTCTTCGCCTTGGTGGTGTCGGCGCGAAAACTTCGGCCTTATTTTCAAGCTCACTCCATCCGGGTCATAACTGATCATCCTCTCCGAAATATCCTGGAAGGAGTGGAGCATTCATGGAGGCTGGCGAAATGGTCGGTAAAACTCAGTGAGTTCGACATTTCCTTCTCGCCCCGGATGTCGATCAAAGCACAGGCGGTAGCAGATTTCTTAGCCGACTTCTCGGTGGAAGCGAAACCGGGAGAGGAGGCTTCTACTCCCATCCCTTGGAAGATGTTCGTGGACGGAGCTTCAGGCAAGAGCTCTGTGGGGGTGGGCATCGTTCTTGTCAGCCCACAGGGAACTAGAATCGAGCAAGCAGTCGAGATCCTCTTCCCCGTGACGAACAATCAAGCCGAGTACGAAGCCATCGTAGCAGGCTTGCGCCTTGCAAAGGAGCTGGGCATCCAAGACGTCATGGCTTTCACCGATTCAATGGTGGTCGCGTCTCAGATTCGGGGAGAGTTCGAAGTACGCGACACCATTCTGCAGAAGTACTTAGTGAAGGTGAAAGGGTTGATTGGAGGCTTCCAGTCCTTCTTCGTCGAACATGTACCGAGAGAGGAGAACTCGGCAGCGGATCGTCTGGCCAAGTACGGGCCAAGAGCAGGAGGGACCATCACGGAGTTGTTTCGACCATCCATTGAGGAAGGAGAGATGATGGAGATCGATCATTGTCCTTCGTGGATGGATCCGTTCATTTCCTTTCTAAGTTCTGGGCAACTTCCAGCGGAAGAAGGGGATCAAAGGAGGTTTCGGTACAAGGCGGCGTATTACTTATTGCAAGATGGGGAGTTATATCGCAAGACCATCTCGGGCCCTCTGGCTAGATGTATCTCTAAAGACGAAGTACCCCGAGTGTTGGAGGAAATTCACTCGGGAGAGTGCGGAAGCCATTCTGGGACTCGCACTTGGAGCAAAGGATCCTGAGACATGGCTACTTCTGGCCCACTATTCGCAAAGATGCGGAAGCCTTCTCGAAAAAGTGCCAGAAGTGCCAACTGTTCGCCCCCCTTCATCTGCAGCCGGCCCAGCACCTTCGTTCTATCACCGCCCCGTGGTCGTTCGCTATCTGAGGAATGGATTTGATAGGCCCCTTTCCTTCAGCTAGCGGCCAGAGGAAGTTTGTTCTAGTCATGATCGACTATTTCTCCAAGTGGATTGAGGCCAAGGCTTTGGCCAAAACCACCTCTCAAATCGTGAAGAACTTCATCTGGGGGGAAATCGCCTGCAGGTTCGGGATTCCCCTCGCCATCGTCACCGACAACGGTCCACAATTCGCCAGTTTGGAGCTGGAGGATTTTTGCAGACAGCTCGGAACTGATCTCCGGTTCGCGTCAGTACATCATCCCAGGAGCAATGGACAAGTGGAGGCCGCCAACAAGTTAATTATCAACCTACTAAAGAAGAAAGTCGAGAACCTAAGAGGTAATTGGGCGGAGCAGCTCCCCTCGGTGTTGTGGGCTTTGAGAACCACTCCTAGCTCAGCCACAGGGGAAACCCCGTTCAAACTCTCTCACGGGTCCGAAGCTCTCATCCCAGTAGAGTTTGAGGTCAGAAGTCCTAGGGTGATTGCGGCAGGAGACGGAGATGAAGAATGGAGACTAGAGAATGAGGAAGCCCAGAAGCTGTCCCTCGACTACATCGAAGAGCTCCGAGATCTAGCCTCAGCTAGGCAGGAGGAGATCAAGCGTCGCATGGCAAGACACTTCGACAAGCACGTTCGTCTCAAGCACTTCCAAGCAGGTGACCTAGTCCTGAAGAAAGTAGACGCAGCTGGGAGATCGGCGGCCGTAGGAAAACTCAACCCTAATTGGGAGGGACCTTTCATCGTCCACGAAGCACTTACAGCAGGAGGGTATCGCTTACAGAATCAGGAAGGGGAGCTCTTGGGGAATACATGGAGCGGCGATGATCTAAAGAGGTTTTATCCCTAAGCAGGGATGTATACCCTTCTCTTCTGTAAACTAATTGCTTAATAATAAAACCCCCTGAAACAAGGGATGAGGAAAATTTTTCATAATAGCAAGCCTTAAAAGAAGAAAGCAGGTGAAGTCGATCTCCTAGTCAGGTTGGGAAACTGGCCTCCGACTTGATTCTCGTAAAACCCAGAACGGATGATGGGACGGTGCCTCGGTAGTGCGTTCTCCTAATACCAAGCCTCTGCACTGACGGTCGAGATCAGCTCCCCCCTTGCACGTTGGTCGAGTTACCCTCCGACCGCATCTCTCATCCGACTGGGGAGATTATCAGGAAGAAGTCTGGACGCCGACCTCCCAATTCAACGAAGAGATGATCGACTTAACCGATCAGGGGACCCTTGAATAAAGGTGTTGTGTACCCCCGAGGGCTAAGAGCCCGTAACAAAGGTCAAGGCGTTTATAATTATTTCCTTCAAATCGTGTGAGTTAATGTGTTTAAGTGTGCTTAACTCCTCATTTAATTGTTGAGCAACAGGAAATAGGTTGGGTCGGCATTCAACAGCAGGATGGAGACTTTGGGATGTTGTGTTCCCTTGGAAGGTGCTCCTCTGGAACCTCCCCGACAGTCATTCCCTACTGCGTCGACCCCTTCAACAGCAGGATGGAGACCTTGGGATGTTGTGTTCCCTTGGAAGGTGCTCCTCTGGAACCTCCTCGACAGTCATTCCCTACTGCGTCGACCCCTTCAACAGCAGGATGGAGACCTTGGGATGTTGTGTTCCCTTGGAAGGTGCTCCTCTGGAACCTCCCCGACAGTTATTCCCTACTAAGTCGTTCTCTTCAATAGCACCAGCTTCGCACTAGAAGGAAGGCTATCGGGAATATGAGTCCCCTTGGCCCCGACCGTCTTTTCCTATCTAACGGCTTTTTCAGAAGTCAGGGAGCGAGCAGGATACCAACTCGCAGGGGCTAGTGCGAGTAACCCTATGGTCGAGAAGTCAAAATAAAAAACAAGTAGGTCGAAGGAGCGAGCAAGGTAGATAGTCAGCAAATCCGATCTCATCCTAAGTCGTCCTGACGAGGAAGACAAACAAACATACACAAGCGAGCCTATGAGCCTAGCGACATCACACCAGCACAAGGGAGATTCACCAAGCAAATAAATATTACTATAAAAAAGAATGCTATCTACCAAAAATATGCTCGCAGAGCCGCGAGAAGCATCAAAACTGTTAAATAACAAAATGTTCACTTAGGCGAGGGAGCATAGTCGGCTGAATCCGACTCGTTCTCTTCCTCGTCGTCTTCCTCCTCGCTGGCGTTCAAGATGTCTGACAGAAGCCCCTCCGTCGTCAAGTTTTCCGCCCCAGGAACCAGCAAGCCGGCCACCGAAAGCTTCGCGAAAACCAGGTCCCCGACGGCTAGGGCGATCTCTCGTCGAAGAGACGAGAGCTCATGCGACGTCATGAACGATCCAGGAGTTCGGCGAGAGGGTCCGGCTTCCGAGAAGGAAAGTGCAGCCATCCTCGATTCCAACTCGGCGTTACGAACTTGCGACGCCTCCAGCAAGACTTGGCTCGCCCGCAGGTCGCACTCGAGCTTGGAGATCGTCTCCGCCGCCACCAACTGCTCTTCCTGTAGATGCGAGAAGGCAGGTTAGAAGTTATGAAGAAAAGAGAGCGGGTTTCGATCCTAGCTCGCGTAAAGTACCAAGACCACCTCGAAGCTCCGACTGGACTCGGCCTTATCCTCGGCCGCCTTGGCGCGCCTTAGAGCCGCATCCTCACGTTTCTCGGCCTCTATCGTGAGCTTCCGATGAAGCGCGAGCTCCACTTCGGAGCCGAGAAGGTTCCGCGCGGTCTGATGGAATAGCTCTGAAGCACGCAACATAGCTCGCGATCCCTGGTCGGCAAGGAAGCGAGGAGAAGCCTCCTGCAGAACCTTCGCATCATCGCGACCATAAAGTCCGAACAAGACACTGAAGGCATCGTCGTTCGGGACCTCATCCTCGCTCCACGAAGGAAGGCGAGTGCTTAAGGTAACCTCGCTGCGTTCTCGGCTCTAGGAGATCAGCGGCTCGCCATCCAAACCCCTATTCAGCGAGCCCTGCCCAAAGTTGGGATGGTTCTCAGGGATGCTGTCTTCCTCCTCGCGAGCCCGCTCCTCCGCCACGCGCCGGGCGACTTCCTTCCTCTTCCTTTTCTTAATCGCCGGTGGTTCGTCCTCGGCCGGCCATCCAGCTGCGCGAAGGATCTCAGTCGCGTCGCCGACCCCAGGATGAATCTCCGCGAGCGGAGATCCCTGCTCGCCTTCCTCCTCCTCGCCTTGTTGCATTGTCGCTGGATCGACCGTGGGAGATAGAGGAGGTGGGGTCTGACCCCCCACAGGAAGAACCGTGGATGGAAGATGCCGACAACCTGAAGACAGGCGTTAGACAGAGAAGGAAAGGTAAAATTCCTGTTAGCGGCGACTAAGGAATGTTACCCTCGCCAGGCTGCACGAAGGCGAGATGGTCCACGTTCCGGCGCCAGAACTCGATGTCGAGTTTTTTATTCTTCAGGGCACGGAAGAGTTCCTCGCGTTGGCCTCTGAGCGCTGGAGTGGAGAGCGCCGCGGCCGGTCTCTGCTGAGGGCGATTTGGTATGTGCGAGAAGTCACCGGTGACAAAGATGAACTTCTCACTCCACCGGTGGACCTTGTTCGAAGTCCCAACCACCTTGCAGTGATGGCTGCCGAAGAAAATAACCGCATCCTTGGTCGCTCCCATATAGAAGATCTTGCGGAAGACGTCCAAGTCGAAAGCGATCTTCTCGCTACGAAGAAAGCAGAGGTAGCTGATGATCATCGCTACCCCATTCGTATTGATCTGGGCGGGGACCCAGCCGTAGTACCGAAGGATCTGGCAGAACTCGGGCCAGAGAGGAAGACGCAGGCCGACCTCGAAGTGCGACAGGGAGAAGGCGAGCTTGCCCTCCGAGAAAGTGTTGATCCGCTCGTGGGGAGCGGGAAGGCCGACCCGGAAGCCTTGCGCGAGGTGTTGATGGACGAATCTCTTCAGATCGTCCGCGCGAGTCACGGGCTTCTTGAACTTATGCGCGATAAAATTCTCGGCATAAGTCAAGCGGCGGGTCTCAGCTTCCAAAGAAGGTGTTATCGCAGCGAGTAGGAAGAATGAAGCGAGAAGGAAAGGTAATTGAAGAAGTTCGAGAAAGCGCATCGATTTCGGACCCTTACCCCCCCTATTTATAGAAATCGGCAAAAGGGAGGGGGGGGGGGGGGGGGGGGAATCGCGACGTGAGTAGGTGCGAGGTTTCTACCTACTTGTCTACATAAAAGTCGCACGAACTATTATATGCGCGGGTGTTGAGCACCCTTCTCGCGCCTAAGCGACGATCTACTGAAATGCAAGAAAACCCTGCAGAAGACAAAGTCAACATAAATGCGATCAAGCAGTACGGTTCAAAGTCGCAACACACCGGCATTCGAGATTATTACAATACTCGCAGAATAATGTTCTAAAAATACAAATCAACAAGCAATCCTAATTGACATGAGGATCGCCGCGCCTATCTGAGGTCGCACCAAGCCGCCCGTTGAATCCCAGCTGGTGCGCGAAGGCCATCTGCTCATTCGCTCTCGCCAAGAACTCCTCGCCAAGCCGAATGTGCTCCTTCATACGATTCAACGTCCCAAGGGACCCGATACTCGCCCGAAGGCTGCGCACTTCCGCCCTCAGCGCCTCATAGCGATGTTCTATGCCGACCATCCGACTGTCCAGCTCGGTGACGAGATAGTGCTTTCCCTCTGCCATCTCTAGCCGATGCTCGAATCCTTCGATATTTGAGGCGCGTCCTTCAAGCGAGGTTATTCGCCGATGAACCTCGTAGGCCAACAACCTCTCTACCTTTATCTCCAGGTCGAGGTAGGCGGAGGCCATCTTCGTCCTGTACTCGCGAGTAGGAAGCCCGAGCGCCTCAATAAAAACAGACCCCGGAGACGTGGCACGGGCTGGAAGACGGCGAGTTAGAAAAAGAACCACCTAAAGATAGCACTTCACGATGATTATACCTGCCCGCATAGGTGCCGCCCTCGGTTGATGACGAGGAGGAGAAGGTGACCGCCGAGGAACGTCCCGGCGAGGAGGAGAGGCAACCCGGCGGGGAGATGGAGTCCGTCGAGGACTGAGCCTTCGCCGAGGAGATCGGCGAGGAGAAGGCGAGCGCCGAGGAGTATGCCGGCCCCCTGAGCGCCCACCCCGTCCGTTATGGGACGACGGCCCGCTGTCAAGGCGCCGAGGAAGCTGAGCCGTGGGGACAGCCGAGGAAGATCCTCCCTCTCCCCTTCCTCCAGCAATGGTGACCCGGGAATTCCTCAGCAGTATCCGGTTTCCGCCCGGCACGCGCCCAAGAATAGGTGATGGTGGCCGAGAAGGTTCCCGCTCCGGGAGAATCCCTGCGGGAAGGACCGGTGGAGGCGGTAGGTGCTCGACACCTGCTCGCCCTTCGAGCGGGGACGTCTGTGTGTTCACCTCCGCCAAGGACTCATCTGCAAAAGAACGTCGGCATCAACAAGAAGTTCGCACAAAAATCGCGGTATTTCGAGAAGGCGCTTACCTTCTCGGAGAGGGTCCGGGTGAGCGTTTAGGGGTTCCTCCTCGGCAGTAGATCGAGGGACTTCGTCCCCCAATCTCTCATCGGTTGATGGCGCGAGGGAAGGCTCGGGCGCGGAGGTCGCCGAATTCGCCCGAGGAACCTCCTCGGCCAAGGGGCTAAGGCGACGATTAGAGGATCCTCTTTTCCTCTTGCGGGTATAGGGGCTTTTCTTCTTCTTCATCAACTTCATCAACAACTCGGTCTTCGCGATCATCTGCTCGGCTGACAGCATCTCGTCAATTCTAAAAAAGTGGCGTGCCATGGAAGGACCATCCCCCTCTATTTATAGACTTCCGAACAAGACACTGAAGGCATCGTCGTTCGGGACCTCATCCTCGCTCCACGAAGGAAGGCGAGTGCTTAAGGTAACCTCGCTGCGTTCTCGGCTCTAGGAGATCAGCGGCTCGCCATCCAAACCCCTATTCAGCGAGCCCTGCCCAAAGTTGGGATGGTTCTCAGGGATGCTGTCTTCCTCCTCGCGAGCCCGGTCCTCCGCCACGCGCCGGGCGACTTCCTTCCTCTTCCTTTTCTTAATCGCCGGTGGTTCGTCCTCGGCCGGCCATCCAGCTGCGCGAAGGATCTCAGTCGCGTCGCCGACCCCAGGATGAATCTCCGCGAGCGGAGATCCCTGCTCGCCTTCCTCCTCCTCGCCTTGTTGCATTGTCGCTGGATCGACCGTGGGAGATAGAGGAGGTGGGGTCTGACCCCCCACAGGAAGAACCGTGGATGGAAGATGCCGACAACCTGAAGACAGGCGTTAGACAGAGAAGGAAAGGTAAAATTCCTGTTAGCGGCGACTAAGGAATGTTACCCTCGCCAGGCTGCACGAAGGCGAGATGGTCCACGTTCCGGCGCCAGAACTCGATGTCGAGTTTTTTATTCTTCAGGGCACGGAAGAGTTCCTCGCGTTGGCCTCTGAGCGCTGGAGTGGAGAGCGCCGCGGCCGGTCTCTGCTGAGGGCGATTTGGTATGTGCGAGAAGTCACCGGTGACAAAGATGAACTTCTCACTCCACCGGTGGACCTTGTTCGAAGTCCCAACCACCTTGCAGTGATGGCTGCCGAAGAAAATAACCGCATCCTTGGTCGCTCCCATATAGAAGATCTTGCGGAAGACGTCCAAGTCGAAAGCGATCTTCTCGCTACGAAGAAAGCAGAGGTAGCTGATGATCATCGCTACCCCATTCGTATTGATCTGGGCGGGGACCCAGCCGTAGTACCGAAGGATCTGGCAGAACTCGGGCCAGAGAGGAAGACGCAGGCCGACCTCGAAGTGCGACAGGGAGAAGGCGAGCTTGCCCTCCGAGAAAGTGTTGATCCGCTCGTGGGGAGCGGGAAGGCCGACCCGGAAGCCTTGCGCGAGGTGTTGATGGACGAATCTCTTCAGATCGTCCGCGCGAGTCACGGGCTTCTTGAACTTATGCGCGATAAAATTCTCGGCATAAGTCAAGCGGCGGGTCTCAGCTTCCAAAGAAGGTGTCATCGCAGCGAGTAGGAAGAATGAAGCGAGAAGGAAAGGTAATTGAAGAAGTTCGAGAAAGCGCGTCGATTTCGGACCCTTACCCCCCCTATTTATAGAAATCGGCAAAAGGGAAGGGGGAGGGGGGGGGGGGGGGGGGAATCGCGACGTGAGTAGGTGCGAGGTTTCTACCTACTTGTCTACATAAAAGTCGCACGAACTATTATATGCGCGGGTGTTGAGCACCCTTCTCGCGCCTAAGCGACGATCTACTGAAATGCAAGAAAACCCTGCAGAAGACAAAGTCAACATAAATGCGATCAAGCAGTACGGTTCAAAGTCGCAACACACCGGCATTCGAGATTATTACAATACTCGCAGAATAATGTTCTAAAAATACAAATCAACAAGCAATCCTAATTGACATGAGGATCGCCGCGCCTATCTGAGGTCGCACCAAGCCGCCCGTTGAATCCCAGCTGGCGCGCGAAGGCCATCTGCTCATTCGCTCTCGCCAAGAACTCCTCGCCAAGCCGGATGTGCTCCTTCATACGATTCAACGTCCCAAGGGACCCGATACTCGCCCGAAGGCTGCGCACTTCCGCCCTCAGCGCCTCATAGCGATGTTCTATGCCGACCATCCGACTGTCCAGCTCGGTGACGAGATAGTGCTTTCCCTCTGCCATCTCTAGCCGATGCTCGAATCCTTCGATATTTGAGGCGCGTCCTTCAAGCGAGGTTATTCGCCGATGAACCTCGTAGGCCAACAACCTCTCTACCTTTATCTCCAGGTCGAGGTAGGCGGAGGCCATCTTCGTCCTGTACTCGCGAGTAGGAAGCCCGAGCGCCTCAATAAAAACAGACCCCGGAGACGTGGCACGGGCTGGAAGACGGCGAGTTAGAAAAAGAACCACCTAAAGATAGCACTTCACGATGATTATACCTGCCCGCATAGGTGCCGCCCTCGGTTGATGACGAGGAGGAGAAGGTGACCGCCGAGGAACGTCCCGGCGAGGAGGAGAGGCAACCCGGCGGGGAGATGGAGTCCGTCGAGGACTGAGCCTTCGCCGAGGAGATCGGCGAGGAGAAGGCGAGCGCCGAGGAGTATGCCGGCCCCCTGAGCGCCCACCCCGTCCGTTATGGGACGACGGCCCGCTGTCAAGGCGCCGAGGAAGCTGAGCCGTGGGGACAGCCGAGGAAGATCCTCCCTCTCCCCTTCCTCCAGCAATGGTGACCCGGGAATTCCTCAGCAGTATCCGGTTTCCGCCCGGCACGCGCCCAAGAATAGGTGATGGTGGCCGAGAAGGTTCCCGCTCCGGGAGAATCCCTGCGGGAAGGACCGGTGGAGGCGGTAGGTGCTCGACACCTGCTCGCCCTTCGAGCGGGGACGTCTGTGTGTTCACCTCCGCCAAGGACTCATCTGCAAAAGAACGTCGGCATCAACAAGAAGTTCGCACAAAAATCGCGGTATTTCGAGAAGGCGCTTACCTTCTCGGAGAGGGTCCGGGTGAGCGTTTAGGGGTTCCTCCTCGGCAGTAGATCGAGGGACTTCGTCCCCCAATCTCTCATCGGTTGATGGCGCGAGGGAAGGCTCGGGCGCGGAGGTCGCCGGATTCGCCCGAGGAACCTCCTCGGCCAAGGGGCTAAGGCGACGATCAGAGGATCCTCTTTTCCTCTTGCGGGTATCGGGGCTTTTCTTCTTCTTCATCAACTTCATCAACAACTCGGTCTTCGCGATCATCTGCTCGGCTGACAGCATCTCGTCAATTCTAAAAAAGTGGCGTGCCATGGAAGGACCATCCCCCTCTATTTATAGACTTCCGGGGGTCCCAGGCCTGCCGAGTAGGTAAGTTTCCCACCAGAAGAAGCTCGTCGAATAAGGATTGGATGATTCTTTCCGACCAACTACGTTGCTCGCAAAGAGCGGGGATTGTGTACAACCCTCATTCTCCGAAGGTGGGCCCATCTAAAGGCCACGTAGGCTGAGGTCAAGGTCAAAAGGTCAAGGCAGAAGTCAACAATCCAGAAGACGAAGGAAGATCAAGGATTTTGGTTGTGCGAGAAGGTACTTGCTCGCCCCATGACGAGGAGGAAGGCCCTACCCGGCGTTCGCTACCCGGCCAGGCGAGGAAGTCGTGAGTTCGGACCTACTCGCCTATAGGCGACTTAGCCAACCAGCTCGCCAGTTAGGTCTGAGGTCCTTGTCTACTCGCCAACCTATTGCCTTGTCTAAAAAAATCAACTCTAGGGGGTCAGAGGTAGCCCTCTGCTTCCCCCCCCCCCCCCCCCCCCCCCTTTAGGTTTTGTCTATAAATAGACCCCCAGGGGTACCAGGAATGACACTTGTAAAAATCAGAGCTGCACCCCCTCCCCCTCCTTTGACAATCAAGAACCTTCCCTAACAAGTGCCTACCTAGTACCGAGCTCGGCCATTCGTGGTTTTGGAGGAGAAGACTCTTTAGAGCTTCTGGGTACGTGGTGGGACCTCCCTGCCGCAGCACCTGGGGTTGTGTCCTTTTTCTCTCCGTTTCGCTCATCGTAGCTAACCAAACCTTCTCGTTCAACCGCCGGGCAAGTAATCTCAGGCTGCATTGATCCGAATTTTGAGGCCAGGATTTTCCAGGCGTCAACACAACCCACTTTCATAAGAAGCTTACTACAGTATTTAATCTGAGATATTCTTATAAATACTGTCAAACTATTTAAATAAACTCAATTAAGTTTAAAAGTCTTAAATCCCTTATTCACCCCCCCCCCCCCCCCCCCCCCCCTCTAAGGGCGCCTAGAGATCCAACACCTCTGAATTTGTATATTGATAGAGTAAATGTGGCAGATAATATTGTAATGGATAAGAGATCCTGCATAGAATATTTTAACGTGAAAGTGGATGTCAGATGATATTATTGATATTATTACATTCTTTGAAAGGGTGATGTTAGGCTTCTATATTTACCTATAGACTGTCTTGTAACTTCAATCTTAGACTATGAGGTAATTTCTGCATGCCTCAATTTTGAGAATTTAGTTGAAAGCTACTAACCCACATAGCTTGTTCATGAGTGTTTGCATGTATTTTGTTCAGTGTTTTTTTTGTTAAAAATGTATGTTGTGGGTTATTGCAAGCAGGGAATCGGAGGGCATACTTGAGAGATTAATGTGTTATAAGGTCTCTTATTACCTCGAACTTGGCGTCACCAAGAACAATCATCTTTAATGAAATAAGTTATTTTATTCTTTTAATCATAGCTTGTGTAGTCTATTTGTTCATGACTTGCGAGGAGAAAGAGAGGTTGTGGAATAGAGAGCTAACACTTGCTTGGAGAGCTCGGCCCAATGCTTCCATTGTTCATGCAGCATGATGGAATTGGAGAGGAAAGGGATATGCTTATCTCACCTCCGCCGGTATCTCCGCCACCCCAGCGTGCTTATCTCACAAGCAATACTTGCTTAAAGGGTCTCTGTTTTCGCTGCCACCAGACTTACTAGCGTACCCACAAATGTCCTCTCAAGGACTTGTTAATGGGGAACAGCCGCACGACCGTGATAGACAGAGGAGATCGAGACACCACTCGGCGGGACCCACATTTGCGTACTTGCATAGGATACGTTGATTGGATCGACAATCCGAGACCGCGAGCGAGTCTGGAGCGTCGTTTTACTATGTACATGTATTTTATTGAGAGATTCCAAACCGGCAATCATATCGCGGTTCGACGCTGCGAGACCCGAGGTGCGACGTCCCAGTTATTCATTTCAGTGTACTCCTATTTTATTTCTTTTCTGCAACTCTTCCCCTTCTTGCACGATCCCCCCCCCCCCCCATCCTACTCTAACCGAACGTTCCAACCCAAGACGCATCAGTTTTCCTCCAGCCGTAGGGATTTTCTTCGTCCTCCCTGCCGATTGACGACGTCTAGTCGTCGTCCTCCCTCATCCAACCGCACAGCCGCAGGAGACTACTGTCGAATCATCTTCTCCGCTGTTGCAGATCATCATTCCCGCTCCAGGAACTCCTTATCCCGTCCCGGTTCCCTCCCCCCTCCTTATCTTGATCTCGCAAGCCTCACAACCACCGTAAGCCTTACTCCTACACCTCCTTCATCCTGTTCCAGCAGATCCTACTCCCCCAAAGTTGCCAGTTCCACTACCGACAACCCTCCTCCACCCTAAAACTAAACCTGAAGAACCCATCTCCTAACATCCCCCACTACTTTCCCCACACCCAAACAACCCCTATCGTCTAACTGAGCCCACACAATTCCCATGAAAGCTCAACCAGCCACGAATTCTGTAGAGTTGTTGTCCTGTTGCTGTCCCTGAATCCTGACTCAAGCTACGAGCTAAGTTCAAGCTCGAGTTAGATTTCAATCTGAATTCGAGGCAGACCCGTCTTAGACCGCCTTGTCTTGAAATTACATCGAACAATTTTTGATAATATATGTAATATGCTCAGTGCATAGCAATCTCATCGGATCGAACATGTATTTAATAATAAAACATAGTATTCATATATGAAATATGCTCGTCGCTCGACACTCGGCGGCTCGATGCCCATAATCAATTTTTAATAATATAAAATATTAACATAAAAATTTATATCATACAATATTTATATCACAAATTCGTAAAAAAGAATACGTTCACTACTTGGCGCTCGCTACCAGTAGCGTCTTACCCTAATTTATTGATTTCTCCCCTCGTCTCATCCAGTGGCGTTGTGGATTTATATTTACTTCCTCACAATGTCCAATTCTATTTCTTCTTTCCTCACTCAGGATAGATTCTAGTACAGGTAAACGATCAAGACCATAAAATATGGTCCATGAGCCCCAAAATTCAAAGCTAGTGTCGAAACCATCTTCATCAGCGTCCGTCAGAGTCGCCATCTTCAGCCGCAGAAGCAGTCGCCTTCACTCGTCGAAGTCATCGATGTCAATCGTTGAAGCCGTCTACTACAGTCGTTGAAGTCGTTGCCTATAGTCATCGAAGTCGTCCTCTACAATTTTCAAATTCGTCGTCTTTAGTTGTCGCTTCTAGTCGTCGTTCCCAGTCGAAGCCGTCTTCACTCTTCAACTTCATCCAACACAGCGAAGTGAAGGGTGTAATCAATGCAGTGTGAGCAAAGGGTGTGATTAGCGCAGGGTTTATGTCAGTGCGTGTGAACTATGAGTTGTATAGACGTGAAGTGTTTTTGTGTGTGTCCGATCCAACCAGTTAAAGTGTGTGTGTGTGTGTGTGTGTGTGTGTGTATGTGTGTGTGTGTGCAATTAAGCTCAAGTAACGAAGTGTAAGTGTGTAACCACACAATGATCATTGCAATGTGTTATGTGTGCAATTAATCCACTGTTGTGCGTGTGTGCGGCGAAATTCAACTAATGAAGTGTAAATGTGTAATCAGCCATCAGTGCATTGTGTAAGAAGAGAAATATGTGCTTTATGGGCAACTGCAAAGTGTGTGATAGTGAAGTGCAATGTGTTTTTGTGGCATCCTCACTTTTTGTAACGATGTATTAAAATTTTTTATCGAAAAATAAGTTATTAAATGTTAATTCACCTTAATAATAGTGTCATAGCAATGTTAATTCACCTTAATAATCCTATATTTGCTAATTTTATTAATTTTAATTCATGAATAATCCTATTTTACTGATTAAAATGAGATAAAAAGAATTATTTAATTAAAAAAATTATGAAATATTTTTCTTAAACCTAAAATGTTTTTTCTACAATTTATTAGGAATTTTTCCAAATTTCTAGTGATATTTTTAGTCTTGTGATCATTTTAATATTAAATTTTAAATTAAAATTAAATATTGGAGCTTTTTTAGGGTAATGCTTAGTAACGTCCCATTTCCCCCTTTTATGATGTTTGATGATTGTATGATGCATGATAAAGGTACACGCTTACATGTAGCTAGTTGCATAGGGTTTTCCATTCTATCCGGCTTGTATGAGGTCGTGTACACAGACAAGTAGCCACGGACCTGAACCTGACTTATAAGGCTCGACACAGCCCCACACACGGACAAAAACATGCACATGTAGATTTACACGCCCGTGTTCGATGTTCCAGGGCGTGTACTCCCAAATTTCCTTGGTGGTGACTTTCCAGTGATGTACACGGCCTCTGGACACGCCTGTGTCAAAACTCGTTAGGAGTGCAAATTGAGTTGAGTCGGCTCGTGAGCTCGACAAACAGGCTCAAAAAAACTCGACTCATAATCGAGTATGTCGAACTCGAGCTCGACGAGCTTGAGCTCGGTTGCGAGCCGAGCTTGAGCTCATATATTCTTGTTCATAAGCTCACGAGCCGTCCCGTGAGCTTTTTAATATGTTGTTATTTTTAATATATATATATATAATACAACTCAAGAGCAGAACAGCTCGTGAGAAGCACGGGCTCGACTCGAGCTCGCGAGCTTATGAGTCAAGCTCGAGCTCCTTATACAGGTCTTGAGCTTGAGCATGTATATGTGACCTCATCGAGCTCGAACTCAAGCTCAAAATAACAAGCATGGGCTTGAGTTTCAAAATTTTGTCGAGCTCAACTCGTTTGCACCCCAGTACCCGTGTCCATAAATATGTCCAGAGACAGGACATGTTCAATCATTTTCCTGAAGTGTACTTCGACACCTGGAGTGTACACGTTGGTGTAGCAACCCGTGTACGGAGGCATGTTTTCTGAGAACATTTAGTTTTAAGCCCAGGTCATGGCATTTACCATTTAAGATGGTTAAGATTGAATCCTGAGAGCGTTATATCGTGTAAAGAGGATTTGAATACATTTTCATCTAGTCGTTTCATTTTTCCAAAGATTTCAGAGACAAGAGAAGGAGAGGGCTTTTGGAGAGGAAGAAGTTGCGCCATCGAAGATATAGGAGTCCGATCAGAGATCTGATTTCGTCATCGCGTGGAGGATCCTTCCGCCCTCGTGTTACATCCTTTTGTTTGGAAATCTCATGGCCGGATGGAAATTGAAGAAGGTAGTGGTCCTTCTCCTTTCAATTTTTAGGATAAGTATATGTTTTTTCCATAATTCCTCTCTTGCATATGTAGGGTTGACGGATACGGTGCGGCGATCGAAGAGCAAGTGAAAGTTTCCCACAAAAATCTGGAAGAACGCTTTGAGGCGAGGATGGAAGAGATTAAATACCGATTGGTGCAAAATCTGAAGGCGAAGGCGACGATGGGGGATGGACCCGACGTGGAGATCTCAAATAACCCCCAAGGAGTAGGTTCCGGCTCGGGATCGGGCATCGGAGGCGACCCCGAGGCCGGAAGAACCGCGGGAACCATATCGAGGGTCGGCGGACATGCGTCGGACTCGACGATGGGTCCGTCTGGCAGCGGCGTCCCCGGAGGGAGTCGGGAAGCAGGCGGGCACCTCCGGATGGGGGCTGGGTGGTCGGCGGAGGCCAGCACGGGGCCACACGGCGCCAGAAGCGGGATTGCGCCCAGGCTGTGGTTCGGCTCACTCCCGGCTACAGGGTTCGGGTCCGGACAGCAGTTTGGGTACCCGGGGAGGCCGTGGAACCAAGGATTGGGGCCGTTTCAGCCCACCGGGGCAAATGCAGTACCGATCGGAGGCGTGGCAGGAATCCTTCCGCTCCCACAGGCCTTCGCACCGAACCCGGGATACGGGAACGCAAATCTGGGGCGGGAGAGGCCACCACAGGCCGAACAATGGGGCGGAGGACAACCAGGAGGCTATGAACAGGATAGGGGGCCCGATTGGGGGCAGCGGTACCACCGGAGCCACCACACCAACTTGGCGAGCAACGAAGGCCGATGGGGCAAGACGTGTGGGGCAACGGCGGGGCGAACCAACGACCATACATGCATCCCAAGCGGACGCGTATGAACTTTCCGAAGTTCAAAGGGGGAGACGCGTTGGAATGGGTACAAAAGGCAGAGCTTTTTTTCAACTACCAGGAGATACCGGAGGAACAATGGGTTCAACTAGCAGCATTCCACCTGGAGGATGATGCTTACCAATGGACAAAGTGGTTCCTGCGAGGACGTGCCTATGCACCTTGGGAGGAATTCGTAGAAGCCTTTTCCGCACGCTTTGGGCAGCTCGAATATGAAGACGTGAAGGCTACTTTACAGAAGTGATGTAAACCGGAATTAGGGTTTTAAAAATTAATTATTATATGTTTTTTTTTCATTAACTACTTGGTTTAATTTAATATAGGCCGAGGGGCCAAAATGAATTTTTTCGCGCAAAGCACTCTTGACGTTGAACTTCGCTAAAATCGTTAACCGTTATTTGAAGATATTCCCTCGAGCGTCTAGCGAGTTGGATCAATGCAAAATCCGTACATCCACAAGCAAGAAAACACAAATAATAATTTATGAATAACGATAAATAAAACAGTTTGAACGTTCGAGACAAGCTTCTATTATTTATTTGGATCTGCATACGAATAAGCTAAAATTTGAAACTAGTGAAAGGGCGGAGTTTACCAGAGCATACACAAAACTACGGCAGGAAGAGTGACTTCAAATCAGATGCACGAGGAAGACGGGCTGCTGCCGGTTCACTGACTAGCACGGGAAAAGATTGGATCGCTGGAGTCGGCCACTGTTGTCGACAGCGATCCACGATTCGAGCGGTTGCTGGAATAGCGCCCGGGGATGGAGTCGACGTCGACGGGCGCCGTGGATTGATGGATGGGGAAGGCCCTGGAGCTCGGCGAAGCCGTAGCCGTCCGTCGGAGGACTCGACAGCAGGAAACGGAACTAGGGTTGCAAGCAGCCGATCGACCCTCAACTGATGCGGCCGACTTGCTGGAACGGAGGATGGGTGGCGTCCTCGAGCAGGGATGGGGGCAGCGATCGGCAACGGCAGAGAATCGAGAAGTCGATTTCTCTGCTTGTCCGATTCACCTCTTTTTCTTCTTTACGGTGGCTTAAATAATACCTCTTTCCAAATTTTCAACCTTAATTGCTAACTATGCTTTGTGCGTATATTAAATAATATTAGCTTGCCTTTCACGTCCTAACTATCCTAAATTACCGGACCATTTATTCAGGGTCTCAGCGGGTGGTCAATCCGTTGAGCCAAAAGCTCAAAATGACATAATTTAAATGGGATAACAAAATACATAAAGAAATAAATAACACGGATGCATGACGATGTCATGCTTTCTTGGATGCCGCGAAGGGTGCATCAATTCCCCAGGGGTTGACAGAGCTCGACCCCGGCGAGAATTTGCAAAAACTGGTAACGTAGAGTTCGAATGTCGTTGCCGGTGCTAAATCGGGTGGTATGCCTGGGGCGTCAACAGGTAGTTCCATGCGCTTCTGAATTTGAAATGGACCCAACTTCCGTTGCAGTAGTTTATAATATATCTCCAGAGTAAATCTCTGCTTCCTATAAGAAACAAACACTCAATCTCCCTTTGAAAAGTACAACTCACGGCGATAACGACCGACCATGAATTTATAATTTTCAAAGGTTGCTCGCAAATTATTAGCTTTAATCATATGCAATTCATTTAAATAATTAATATGAGCTTGCGCATCGAATAAAATACGTTCATGGAATAGTAGGGGATGGCGGTCATATAGGAGGAGTGCACATAACATATAAACAATCTCGAAAGGAGATTTATTGGGGAAGCGATTTTTAGAATCATTACCTGTGAAATTTGCTTGTGAAAGTACACGATTCCATTGCGTTGGATTCTCCCCGATTAAACGCCTAAGAAAGTTCTCCAAACTCCTTTTAATGACCTCGATCAGTCCATCGGTCAGAGAGTGATAAACGTTATTAAACTCAAGTTCGGTTCCCTTTCGGCCCCATAATATGTTCCAAAAATATGACTTAAAATATTTAAAATATTGTTGCAATTCCACAAATTTGTCTATCTTCAAATAATAGTTAGGTAAAAAAAAGTCGTCTCTAAATATCAAATCGATAGAGTGAGGTGTGCGAAGTAAGTGGTCTTCAGATATAGTATCAAAAGACTGAGAAATATCTGGTGGTACGACGGGAATCGCTATATGTGGGGTGAGTGCCACATCTGGGCCATGAGTCACTTCATGGGATGGGGTTTCAGGCGGGAGTACGGTGAGTAGTAATGTGGTGGGGTCACCAAAAAGGGGTATAGAAGTCGTAGAGGTCCTCTCGTGTGCCCTTGGAATAAGATAATTCTTCTGGGGAAGAAGGACAATCTTGTGTCCGTAGTGCTCGAAGGAATGAGAGTTCCTCGTGCCGTCGTGCATGACGCGTCGATCGTACTGCCAAGATCTTCCCAAAAGGATGTGGCAGACATCCATGGCAACAACATGACACAGAACTCTATCTGAATATGTGCTCCCGATAGAGAACTCTACTAGACAGTAGTGTGTGACAGGCATAGTCAAGTGACTATTGACTCCGGATAAGGTGTAGGGTTGTTCTAACGGATGTGTCTTAAGGCCCAATGTGTCGACCATGTGTTGAGACACAAAATTTTCCATGCTGCCACTGTCGATAATAATGGAACAAAACTGTCCCTGAATGCGTGCCGTAGTGCGGAAAATGTCGTGCCTTCTATGGTCATCCTCCATAGACTCAATAGGGGTGATCAAACTATAACGTAAGACGCAGACTAAGTGTTCGGCGTGTTCGCCTTCCACTTCTACGATATCCTCTGACGTGGGTTCATGCTCAGGCTCAGGGTGCGACTCATTTACATAAACTCCATACTCTGTCTCACGTCCATCCGTGGAATCAATAACAACGACAAAGTGACGTCGCGGGCACTCAGACGATTTGTGTCCCGGCTCCATGCACTTGAAGCATCGGAATACTCCAGTGTTGGGCTTAGTCCCAATAATCTCTTTACCCCTAGAAGGATTAGTGGATGGGGTGGGGGCCCCAGTAGTGATGGGAGGGTGATGGGAATCCAAGGCCCTGGTAGTGGGTGCAGTGGTGACGCTCGACGTGGGTCTATCAGTAGACCTAACTTCGGATGTCCGTTTTTGTGAGGACTCCACCCTCCGTCTCGACTCGATATCTCCCCTAAGTCCTTATAATCAAATAACTCAAGTTGATCTCTAATGGAATATCGTAGTCCGTTCAGATATCGAGAGACAACCATGTCATCGTCCTCTCGGAGATTGAGGCGAGACTGGAGTACTTGGAACTCGTTCGTATACTCGTCTACTGTCGACTTGTCTTGTCTCAGATTGTGGAACCTACGATATAAGGTTTGCATGTAATCAGGAGGCACATACCGTTTTCGAATTTGTTCTTTAAATTCTGCCCACGTTGTGATGGGCGGCATGCCTAAATTAAACCTAGTTCGCTCTACTTGTTCCCACCAAACTAACGCGGGACCTTTTAGTCTCATAGTAGCGTATTCAACCTGCCTAGCTCGGGGCATTTGCTTCCAAGCCAAGTAGCGGTCCATCCTGGCACACCAATCTAAGCAACGTTCAGGTTCTAAATACCCTTCAAAGTCACCTACATCTAACTTGACTCCCCAATCCCATCGGGGACGGTCATGAGGTTCGTCAAGTGGCTCGGGTTCGGGTTCAAGTTCGGGTTCAGGTTGTGCAAGCTCTAGTGGCCTAGGGTTCGGATTTGCTCCGTTCACGGGTGCGCGGTTTATGTGTATGGTGCCTTCGATATTATTAACCGAAGTACGCAACCCATTCATAACGTGTGTGACACTACCCATACCCGTGGTGAGAGTCTCTACCGCTTTCATTAGTTCATTCATTCGTTGGGCTAAGTCTCCAACACTAGTTTCTAAATGATCGACACGCTTATCCATTTTTTTTAATGATTTTAATTTATAAAAAATAATTTTAATTTTCGAACAAAGAAACAAATATTAGAAAATTATTTTATAATTTTTTAAAACCATTTTAAAAAAAAAAAGATTTTACCCGAGCGGGTAGAAAACAAAAAATTTATTTTTTAATTTTGATTTTAAAAAGAAAGGAAAAAATTTTGAAATGAAAGGGAAATAAATTTCTTAAAAAACTTATATTAAATAGATATAGATATATTTTTTTTTTTTTTTGCAAAATCGGATCGCTTGATTCGCGATAGAAGCGAATCAAACCCGCTCTGATACCAAACTGATGTAAACCGGAATTAGGGTTTTAAAAATTAATTATTATATGTTTTTTTCATTAACTACTTGGTTTAATTTAATATAAGCCGAGGGGCCAAAATAAATTTTTTTGCGCAAAGCACTCTTGGCGTTGAACTTCGCTAAAATCGTTAACCGTTATTTGAAGATATTCCCTCGAGCGTCTAGCGAGTTGGATCAATGCAAAATCGTACATCCACAAGCAAGAAAACACAAATAATAATTTATGAATAACGATAAATAAAACAGTTTGAACGTTCGAGGCAAGCTTCTATTATTTATTTGGATCTGCATACGAATAAGCTAAAATTTGAAACTAGTGAAAGGGCGGAGTTTACCAGAGCATACACAAAACTACGGCAGGAAGAGTGACTTCAAATCAGATGCACGAGGAAGACGGGCTACTGCCGGTTCACTGACTAGCACGGGAAAAGATTGGATCGCTGGAGTCGGTCACTGTTGTAGACAGCGATCCACGATTCGAGCGGTTGCTGGAATAGCGCCCGGGGATGGAGTCGACGTCGACGGGCGCCGTGGATTGATGGATGGGGAAGGCCCTGGAGCTCGGCGAAGCCGTAGCCGTCCGTCGGAGGACTCGACAGCAGGAAACGGAACTAGGGTTGCAAGCAGCCGATCGACCCTCAACTGATGCAGCCGACTTGCTGGAACGGAGGATGGGTGGCGTCCTCGAGCAGGGATGGGGGCAGCGATCGGCAACGGCAGAGAATCGAGAAGTCGATTTCTCTGCTTGTCCGATTCACCTCTTTTTCTTCTTTACGGTGGCTTAAATAATACCTCTTTCCAAATTTTCAACCTTAATTGCTAACTATGCTTTGTGCGTATATTAAATAATATTAGCTCGCCTTTCACGTCCTAACTATCCTAAATTACCGGACCATTTATTCAGGGTCTCAGCGGGTGGTCAATCCGTTGAGCCAAAAGCTCAAAATGACATAATTTAAATGGGATAACAAAATACATAAAGAAATAAATAACACGGATGCATGACGATGTCATGCTTTCTTGGATGCGGCGAAGGGTGCATCAAGAAGCTTCGTCAACGGGGAACCGTGATGGAGTACAGGACGAAATTTGAGCGGTTGGCGAACCGAGTTTCTAGGGAAGAGAAGACCATGCTGAGCTGTTTTATTTCCGGCTTGAAGGATCATCTGAGGGATGAAGTACACGCGTATATGCCACGCAGTTTGAGCCACGCGATCAGCTTGGCACGGATACAGGAGGAGCGTTTCAACCGACAACGAAACCGGGCCACGACAAGAGCCCCACCAGCCCCAATGACGGGCCGACGGGAGATACCACCGATGGTTAGACTGACTGTGATGAGACTTACTTGGCCTGAGCTGCAAGCAAGAAAGGAGAGGGGTCTGTGTTTCAACTGTGATGAGAAGTTCGCTCCGGGACATCGTTGCCAGAAGGTCCAAGTTTACATGCTAAGGGAGGAGGACGAGGAGGAGGGCCCTGTCAACCTTGAGGAGGAGGACGGGTTGGACTTAGCGGAGTTTGGGGTTTCCATACAGGCTATGGAGGGGTGCACGGCGCCTCTTACTTTGCGCATCAAGGGGAGGATTGGCCAGGAGCGAGTGACCATTTTGATTGATAGTGGGAGCACCCACAACTTCATCAACCCCGAGGTGGCATTGAAGACGGGGCATACAGTTGACAGGGGGGCCGCTTTTCAGGTTATGGTGGCCGATGACAGCAAGTTGAAGTGTGAAGGGGTGCTGAAGGGAGTCGAGTTGCGGATGCAGGGGTATGTGTGCTACACCAACGTCTACCTCCTGCCGATTAGATGATCCGATATGGTCCTTGGGGTGCAGTGGCTCCGCCAGTTGAGACGGGTGACCACGGATTGGGATCGGATGACGCTCGAGTTTATTCAGCAGGGGACAGACCATTGCTTGCACGGCATGCGGTCATCCCCGCTTAAGGAAATTTCTATCCGGAGCTTACAGCGATTGGGGGAGCAGGGCAGTGCGATGGCCATGGTACTAGGCGGGGCGGCCAGCGGGCCCGACATCCCTGAGGAACCCGAGCAGATACAGGCCTTATTGACACAGTTCGAGGATGTTTTCCAAGAGCCGCACACTCTTCCTCCCTCGAGGTCCCGTGACCACCAAATCCAGTTGAAAGCAGGGGCGGATCCGACCAATGTCCGGCCCTACCGCTATCCTCATATACAAAAGACGGAGATAGAGCGCAACGTTCGAGAGATGCTATCCACCGGCATCATACGACCCAGCACCAGTGCCTTCTCCTCACCGATCATATTGGTGAAAAAGAAAGATGGCTCTTGGAGGTTTTGCGTCGATTATCGGGGCCTGAATAGCTCTACTATTAAAGACAAGTTTCCAATTCCGATGATCGAGGAGCTACTTGACGAGCTGCATGGAGCGAGCTTATTTAACAAGTTGGATCTCCGATCTGGCTACCATCAGATCCGGATGAAAGAGGATGACATCCACAAGACGGCGTTCCGAACCCACGACGGCCATTACGAGTTCTTAGTGATGACGTTCGGGTTGGCCAACGCTCCATCTACCTTCCAGGAAGTGATGAACGAGATATTTCGGCCACTTCTTCGCCGGTATGTTTTAGTTTGCTTTGATGACATATTGATCTATAGCAGGAGTTGGGACGAGCATCTGGAGCACGTTCGACATGTACTTACCATCTTGCGGGAGCACCAGTTATACGCCAAGCGATCCAAATGCTCTTTCGGGCAGGCGGAGGCCGAGTACTTGGGGCACCTGGTGTCGGCTCAAGGGGTCCAGGCTGACCCGAGGAAGATAGAGAGCATGGTGACCTGGCCGCAACCCACGACGATCCGGGCCTTACGAGGCTTTCTCGGGCTGACTGGTTATTATCGCTGATTCGCGAAGGACTACGGGAAGATAGCCCGGCCTCTTACCCAGCTGTTGCAGAAGGATGCCTTTCAGTGGCATGCAGAGGCGGAAGAAGCGTTCCAGGCCCTGAAACGGGCCATGACGACCACACCGGTGTTGGCACTTCCAGATTTCTCCAAGGATTTTGTTGTGGAGACTGATGCATCAGGAGTCGGGATAGGCGCGGTCTTGATGCAAGAGGGCCGTCCGTTAGCTTATTTCAGCAAGGCATTAACACCCAGGACCTTGGGGATGTCTACATACGAGAAGGAGATGATCGCCATCCTCCACGCGGTCGCCATGTGGCGACCTTGTCTTCTGGGGCGGCGCTTCCAGGTCCGCACGGACCATCAGAGCTTGAAGCACTTCCTAGAGCAGCGATTGACATCCCCCCTACAGCAGAAATGGTTGACGAAACTACTGGGGTACGACTACGAGATCGTCTACAAGCAGGGGAAGGAGAATGTGGTGGTCGATGCTTTATCCCGCCTACCGGAGAGTTCCTTGTCCCACGTTTCGGGACCGGTGATCGAATCCTTGGACGAGATACAGGCGGAAGTTCTCCAGTACCCAGCACTCCGTATTATTGTTGAGGCATTGCAGCAGGGTCGGCCCACAGAGGCCGGTTATCACCTACAGGGAGCGCGGCTGTACTACCAGGGCCGGCTAGTTATTCCTGCCACATCCCCAGGGCGTACCATCATGATACAGGAGTTCCATGCTTCCCCGACCGGTGGCCACGCCGGTACCCTTCGGACCCTACAGCGGATCGGGGCAAATGTGTTTTGGAAGGGGATGGGGCAGGATGTTCAGCAGTTCGTCCGAGAGTGCGACATCTGCCAGCGGCAAAAGTACGAGACGACATCGCCAGCAGGACTTCTTACACCGTTAGAGATCCCACATCAGATCTGGGACACCATATCCATGGATTTCATAGATGGCTTACCCAAATCGCAGGGCAAGACGGTCATCCTAGTGGTGGTCGACAAACTATCCAAGTACGGCCATTTTCTTGCGTTGAGCCACCCATACACAGGGGAGACAGTTGCAGAGCTTTTCACCCGGGAGATAGTTCGACTCCACGGGATTCCTCGGTCCATCATCTCAGACAGAGATCCGGTCTTCGTAAGCAATTTTTGGAAGGAGCTCTTTCGTCTTCAGGGGACCACACTGCGCATGAGCACGGCCAATCACCCTCAGACCGACGGGCAGACGGAGGTGCTCAACCGAGGGGTCGAGACCTATTTACGGTGCTTTGTGATGGATGAGCCGCGCACGTGGACCCGGTGGTTACACTGGGCAGAGTACTGCTACAACACATCATTCCACATGGCCAGCAAGCTCACTCCTTTTGAGGCAGTGTACGGCCGACCACCCCCCACGTTGAGTTCCTATGAGCCGTCCAACACCGCTCTTCCAGCTGTAGATCAGACACTTCAAGAGCGGGATAAGACATTAGCACTGCTTCGGGACAACTTACGGGCGGCTCAAGAGCGTATGAAGATCCAGGCAGACAAACACCGCACTGAGCGGGAGTTCGCGGTTGGTGACGAGGTTTTCCTCCGGCTCCAGCCGTATCGCCAGCTATCAGTTTCTCGGCGGGCCAATCAGAAACTTGCCCCGCGGTACTATGGTCTGTACAGAATCATCCGGCGTGTGGTTCCAGTCGCTTATACTCTGGCACTCCCGGAGGGGTCCCGCATTCATCCAACATTTCATGTATCTCTGTTAAAGAGAAAACTTGGGGATTCAGTTTAAGCCACTCCCATCCTGCCTGAAGCCACCAGCAACGGAGAATTAAGGCCTTCACCGGAGGCTATCTTGCTAACCAAGTGGAAGAAACGAGGCACGGAGTACCGACCAGAGGTACTCATCAAGTGGAAGCAGATGACGGAGGCCCACAATTCTTGGGTCGACTTATTGGAATTTCGGGAGCGCTTTCCCGATTTCCACCTTGAGGACAAGGTGGCACTTGATGAGGAAGGGAATGTTATACCCCCGCAACCATTACGGTTCGCAGGGTATCAATACGCACGACGGTGCAAGGAGCAATCTCAAAACAACGGGGTTGAACCATCCGGTTCAGCCCCCATCCAGTAAAATAGAAGAATAGGGGCTGAACCACCCCGGTTCAGCCCCTACATGGGGGGCCGGCCAGCCCCCTTGACCTCGGGTATTAATAGGCCCGGGGTCTCCTAATGATGGCTATGCAAGTATTTCCTCAAGGTATTCTCCCTTCTTCTCCTCTCAAACCCTAATCTTCTTCTTCTCGTTAATCTCTCCCGTAGATCCCCCTTCTTCTCTCTTTGCCCTAGCAAGATCATAACAAAAATATGGCCATGTCCAAGACTCCTATTTTTTCCTACATCTGCATCTTGCTCCTTGTAAAGGAAATGGTAGCCATGGATGTGATTGTACTGCAAGCCCTTTGATACTTTTGCTGCTCATGCCACCGAAGCTCATGAAGACATTACTGGTAAGATCCCCTCCATCGGTTTTTCCGCTAAAGAGGTTAATTCCCTATGACGTTTTGTCGCTCTCAGGGCAACTCTTCCACCATTGTCTTTGCGACCTCCGGTATTCCAAGCGCACAATCTACTTTCGCAATCCAATTTGAATGGATCATCGATTTCTGGTGCGACTGCAACACAAGTAACCTTGAATGCCTTCAAATCAGGTTTTAGCCAAGTTTTTAATTCACTCGCGGAGTTCTCCGGAGATTCTCTGAATTTGTATACAGAACTTTTGGCACAAATTGATAGAGTAAACGTGGCAGATAATATTGTAATGGATAAGAGATCCTGCATAGAAGATTTTAATGTGGAAGTGGATGTCAGATGATATTATTACATTCTTTGAAGGGGTGATGTTAGGCTTGTATATTTACCTATAGATTGTCTTGTAACTTCAATCTTAGACTATGAGGTAATTTCTGCATGCCTCAATTTTGAGAATTTAGTTGAAAGCTACTAACCCACAGCTTGTTCACGAGTGTTTGTATGTATTTTGTTCAGTGTTTTTTTGGTTGAAAATGTATGTTGTGGGTTATTGCAAGCAGGGAATCAAAGGGCATACTTGAGAGATTAATGTGTTATAAGGTCTTTTATTACCTCGATCTTGGCATCACCAAGAACAATCATCTTTAATGAAATAAGTTGTTTTACCCTTTTATTCGTAGCTTGTGTAGTCTATTTGTTTATGACTTGCGGGGAGAAACATAGGTTGTGGAATAGAGAACAAGGGGAGGGCGAACTAGGGAAGGGGGACAAGCGCGGACTAGGGGAGGGCGACATCACTTACCATTGCGGGATATCTATTGTTGTTTTATTTTATGTCGCGTTTATTTTTATGTCGCGCTTTTTATTTCATGTCGCGCTAAATTGACTTGTACATTTTTGATCCTTCCTACTTAAGAAGGAACGGGGGAAATGAGTAGGCAAGTAAATATAATTCTAATTCTCTCTCTGTAAATTCTTCCATTCTCTCTCTTTAATTCCCGTGCCCTAAGAAAAGCAGTAGCCCGCTCGAAGATGCAAGCCGCTCCCAGCCATAGTCTGACCGCCTCCCTTCCGCTGGATTTCTCCTCCTTCCGAGCATCCACCATAGGTTATCGCGGATCTAAGAAGGGAAACTTCAATCTCCTTCACAATTTCTACCTCTCACGGCCACGAAAGAGGTCCCAATATGGGGAATTCTAAAAGATACATAGGCGGTAGAATATCTCGCATAAGCAGGCTTCAACTAGAAATGGCCCAAAGAATTTGGTGCAAGCTTTGCATGTCGTTGGGTGGCTAGTGCTACTGTTACCGACGTCCAAGCGGAGGAACCGGAATGACACGTGTACTCGAGGAGGACGCGAGGCGACGCGGGAGCAAGGGGCGGTCCGAACCACACCGGCCCAAGCACCGAACCGGGCGGTTCGGTGGAAGCACTCTAGGGGCCGACCGGCCCCCCTTATCTTATTTGCTGTCCTGTTTTTATTTGATAAGTATTGTAATATTTTTTTGTGCTTTTGAACTCTTTGATGTGTGGTGGATCCCTCCTATATAAGGGATCACCTTAGGGTTTGTTTGTATCTTTGGATCATTGATGAAATTAGGGCTGCCCCCTTTCCCTCTATCTCTCTCTTTCCCTCTCTAACCTGCTCTCTATCTCTCTCTCTCTCTCTCACCCGTCCGACATCCCCGCAGTAGCGGCTACCCCCGGCTAACGCCCGCTCTATCGTCCGCCGATACCCTAGCGGTATCATTTTGGCCCGACTTGCCGCTCCGCCCGCCTCCTCGCCGCCGGAGAACCTTCCGATGGGACCAAAACCAGCCTCCCGCCCCACTGAGCTCGCTGACCGCATCGCCTCCCACGAGAGCCAACTCTCCTCCATCCACGCGCGGGCCTCACCGCCGGCCAAGACGCGCTGCAGTCTGGCCAGGCCGCGATTTCCGCCGGCTAGGCGGAGCTGCTGGCGCGACTCGCGGCCTGGGCGCCGGACCGCGCCCAGGAGACCAGCCGCGCGGCCCCGCCGGCCGGCCTCGCAGCGACCCCCAATCCGCCCGCCGCCAGCACACTGTTTTCAACGGAGGCCGCCTCCGTCCTCGGCACGCCTCCGCAGCCCGCCTCCGTCCTCGGCACACCTCCACCGCCCACCGCCACAGCCGATCGCTCCGCCCTCGCCTTGGATATCCCGTCCTTTGCCGACACGGATCCGTTAAGATGGATAGCTCGTGCCGAACAATTCTTCGACCTCAACGGGACCTCTCCGGCGAACAAAGTAAGCACGGCCGTGGTCGGCCTTGAAGGTTAGGCCCTCCATTGGGCCCGTTGGTTGCGTCAAATCCAACCCGCCATTTCTTGGACGGAATTTAAACAAGAAATGATGTGCCGCTATGACTCCCGATACACCGGTTCCGCAATCGAGCGCCTTTGCACGACCCGCCAATCGACGACCGTGGACGCCTACATAGACGACTTCGTCGCACTCGTCACGCAAGTGCCGGGCCTTCCGCCCGACCATTATTTGGGTTTCTTTCTCCAAGGTCTCCGTCCTAACATCCGTTCTCGCCTCCGCACGCACCATCCTCACACGGTCTCCGAAGCTCTTGAACTTGCCCGGGCCGTCGAGGCGGATCTCGGCCTCCGGCCGAACCCCCCCCCCCCCCCCCCCCCCCCCACCTTTCGGCCCTTGCCGACGCCGGCCCCCGGGGCTCGGGCCCCCCCTACGGGAACCGGCCGGCCACCCCGCACGGATGCTCCGTAACGCGTCGACTACCACGACCTCCGCCGCCGCGGCTTATGCTTCTGTTGCCGCCAATCCTACTCGCCGCAACACGTCTGCCCGGTCAAGGAATTTCATGCCATTTTTGTGGATAGCGACGGTGAGGATGCGCCCGACGATCCATCTCTGTTGGAGGCCCCGCCAGATGATCTGCCTGGGAACGCGGAGACGGCACCACTCAATGTCTTGGAGCTACCTTTTTATTCGGTGGGCGGCCTTACGGGTCCACGAACGATGAAGTTGGACGGCACACTCCAGGATCGGCCCGTGGTTGTTATGATCGACAGTGGCGCTAGCCACAACTTCATGTCGGCCCACCTCGCGCGGGATCTCGGCTTGCCTTACGATCCCTCCCCCGACTTCTCCGTCTACCTGGGGGATGGTCGCCGCCGACCCACATTGGGACAGTGCGCAGGGGTTACTCTGTCCTTGGGTCCATGCACAGTCACGACTGACTTCTACTTATTCGAGCTGGGCGGTCTCGACGCCATTTTGGGCGTCGCATGGTTGCAGACGTTGGGCGACGTTCACGTCAACTGGGCCTCCACGACCATGTCTTTCCTGCATCAGGGCCACCCTTGCCATTTAGTGGGGGATTCTACACTCCTTCGCTCGCCGGTCTCCTTCCGGGCCATGACACGCGTCACCGACATTGACTTCTCCGCCTGGTTATGGACTGTCCAGCCGACTCCCCCGCCGGCCAACCGGCTCTCCGCGAATATGGACGCCGTCCTCACCGATTTTCCGGACCTTTTTGCTGCCCCGCCCGGCCTTCCACCGCAGCGGCCGACCGATCACGCCATCGTCCTCAAACCGGGGGCGGCGGCAGTGTCCGTCCGTCCCTACCGTTACGGGCATGCGCAGAAGGACGAGATCGAGCGACTCGTGCGTGAGATGTTGTTGGGGGGCCTTATACGGCCCAGTGCTAGTCCTTTCTCCAGTCCGGTGATTTTGGTCCGCAAAAAAGACGGCAGTTGGCGTTTTTGTGTGGACTACCGGGAGCTCAACAAGGCTACTGTACCTGACAAATACTCTATTCCCGTCATTCAGGAGTTGTTGGACGAGCTTCATGGCGCCGCCTTCTTCACCAAACTCGACCTCCGCGCCGGCTATCACCAAATCCGGGTTCGGCCGGAAGACGTGCCGATGACGGCCTTCAGGACACATGACGACCATTTTGAGTTCCTGGTGATGCCGTTTGGGCTCACCAACGCCCCGGCCACCTTCCAAGCCACCATGAACGACATCTTCCGCCTGGTCCTCCGTAAGCACGTGCTCGTTTTCTTTGATGACATTCTTGTGTTTAGTACTTTTTGGCAGGACCATCTCCGCCATGTGCGGGAGACCTTTACCACTCTTCGCCGCCACCACCTTACCGTCAACCAGAAGAAGTGTACTTTTGGCGCCACGACGATTAGCTATCTGGGTCATACCTTCCCCGCTCTTGGCGTGGCCATGGACGCGAATAAGATCGACGCAGTGACTCAGTGGCCGACTCCACTTCCATCCGTGACGTCTGGGCTTTCCTTGGACTGACCGGGTATTACCGGCGCTTCATTCGGGATTATGGCGGGTTGGCCCGCCCTCTCACCCAACTGCTGAAGGCCACCGACGACGGGCCGTTCTCGTGGCCATCGACCGCCATGGCAGCCTTCGCCGCAGTACAATCAGCCCTGATCCAAGGACCGGTCTTAGCCATGCCGGACTTCCGGCAGCAGTTCATAGTGGAATGCGACGCCTCCGGCTCCGGCGTCGGTGTTGTTTTGATGCAGGCGGGTCGTCCTGAGGCTTATTTTAGCCGCGCCTTCTCGGCGGTTGTGCGCAGCAGATCGGCTTACGAGAATAAGCTCATGGCTTTGGTCTTGGCTGTACAACATTGGCGGCCGTACTTGCTCGGCCGGCCCTTCATTGTCCGTACCGATCATCACAGCCTCCGGTACTTGCTTCAACAGAAGATCGCTACGCCAACGCAGCAGCTTTGGGTAGCCAAGCTTCTCGGCTATAACTTCACCATTGAGTTTCGGTCTGGCAAGACCAACAGGGCGGTCGATGCTCTCTCCCGCCACCCCCACGCTCCGGAGTTAGCCGCCATCTCGCGGCCGGTTTGGGAGGACGTTGCCATTCTCCAGCAGGAGGCGGATACCGACCCCCACCTGATAGCCATCTGCACGGCCTTACTTGCCTACCCAGCGGCCCGGCCGCCATATGCTCTCATCGGGGGCCGACTGTTCCATCGGGGCCGCCTCGTCCTGTCCGCGTCATCATCCCGCATTCCTCTTCTTCTCGCCGAGTTTCATTCTACCCCCTCGGGGGGTCATGCAGGGCGTTCCGGATGTATCGGCGGCTAGCCGCCTCCTTATATTGGCCCCACATGCTCTGCCAAGTGAAGGCCTACGTGACGTCCTGTTTGCCTTGTCAGAAGGCCAAGTACGAAACGTTGTTTCCGAGCGGCCTACTACAACCCCTGCCGATTCCTGAGCGTGTCTGGGAGGACATAGCGATGGATTTCATCACCCGTCTGCCGCGCTCGAACGGGTTTGATTGCATATTGGTGGTGGTCGACCGTTTGACGAAGTACGCCCACTTCGTTCCACTCAGGCATATCCTTATACAGCAGCGACAGTGGCCGACTGTTTCATTTCCGAGATCGTCCGCCTCCATGGTTTTCCTCGCTCCATAGTAAGTGACATAGATTCTCTCTTCCTCAGCAGTTTTTGGACCTCGCTGTTTCGCCTTCAGGGCACTCGACTCCGGATGAGTACCGCATATCACCCCCAGTCGGATGGGCAATCCGAAGTGTTGAACCGTTGTTTGGAGACATACTTACGGTGCTTCATCGGTGAGAGACCCGGGTCGTGGGCAAAGTGGCTATGTTGGGCGGAGTACTCATACAACACCGTCTACCATCACTCCGCAAATACATCGCCCTTCGAGACGGTCTATGGCCGCCTTCCGTTATCCGACATCTTCCGGGTGAATGCCCCGTGGCCAGTTTAGCCGATCATCTGTACGACCGGGACGTGATTCTGGATAGCCTGAAACACCATCTTCGACGCGCACAGGCGAAGATGCTCTTGTTCGCTAACCGGAAGTGACGCGATCTCTCCTTTCAGGTGGGCGAGCGTGTACTCATCAAGCTTCACCCATATCGCCAGCTGACCGTGGCCCGCCGCACCTGTCCAAAGTTGGCCCCTCGTTTCTACGGGCCCTTCGAGATCCTCAGCCGCATTGGAGCCGTCGCCTACCGCCTGCGCCTACCGCCTGCGCCTACCGGATCATAGCCGCATCCACTCGGTGTTCCATGTTTCCCAGCTTCGTCGTGTCATCGACGACCACCCAGTCACCGACCACATTCCGACGGATGTTGAGCACTTCGACTCCCCACCTTTGTACCCGGCTTCTATCGTAGATCGGCGCCACCATACCCCGGGAGATACGTTGTCGGAGGAGATTCGCGTCGCGTGGCGTGACCGACCTCTCACCACCGCCACATGGCTACTGCGGGACGACTTTCGTCATCAATTTCCAGATCATTGCCTTGAGGACAAGGCTAATTTTCCAGACGGGGGTATTGTTATCGACGTCCAAGCGGAGGAACCGGAATGACACGTGTACTCGAGGAGGACGCGAGGCGACGCGGGAGCAAGGGGCAGTCTGAACCACACCGGCCCAAGCACCGAACCGGGCGGTTCGGCAGGAGCACTCTAAGGGCCGACCGCCCCCCGTTATCTTATTTGCTGTCCTGTTTTTATTTGATAAGTATTGTAATATTTTTTTTGTGCTTTTGAACTCTTTGATGTGTGGTGGATCCCTCCTATATAAGGGATCACCTTAGGGTTGGTTTGTATCTTTGGATCATTGATGAAATTAGGGCTGCCCCCTTTCCCTCTATCTCTCTCTTTCCCTCTCTAACCTGCTCTCTCTCTCTCTCTCTCTCTCTCTCTCTCTCTCTCGCTCTCGCCCGTCCGACATCCCCGCGGTAGCGGCTACCCCCGGCTAACGCCCGCTCTATCGTCCGCCGATACCCTAGCGGTATCAGCTACCGACCCTTGGAGATATGGTAAAAGCTTGACAAACACATCAGTTCTAACTTCGAATTGCGCTTAGTAGTGGGTTCTCTATAAATCTCTCTGTCACCGCTCTAAGTAAGGTTCTGGTCAATCTTCTCCACAGACAATTTGTGGTTCGACAATCGTGATTCTTAAATATACACATATATATAATCTTTCTCTAAGCAAAAAACTAAAGTATCAGAAACAAACGAAAACTCATTCATGCAAAATCATTAACTAAGTCTCCAATGAAATAAAGTTTAAGAAAACATATGCTAATGGAGTTCATAAAATTTCTAACTTCTTAGTCAAATGGCACACAAATATGTGGTTTATCTAATAAAGGACAAAAGAAAACGGTTTCAACATAAACTAGAACTTAAATTTACAGATATCAATGGAAAAACATGAAAACAAACCATCTAACAAAAAAATTAAACTCGAAGGGTATTGGTGCAGCATGCTATAGAGGTTAGTGTTATCCAAATATAAATGTTAATAATTGTACTATTACCTATAAAAATTGTGTTCAGACTCCAGTTCAAAATTTTGTATTTGATTTAGTGTTCAAATGGTTCCATATATGTCACATAATTTAGGCTACATGTAAGTTTTAGAAAAAATATAACTGAAATGTGAATTCAATAGCCTTACCACAATGATTTAGGAGTACTTTGTAAACTCGATTACTCTTGGGTGTTCTTTGATTGAATGTCCTTAAGATGTCAACTTTCTTAAATGACAGTATCAACTTTTAAAAAATGTCTGTTTGGTTTGATGTTACTACCTTACAACATCCAGGCAATCTAAGCTCTACATTGAGATATTTAGATGTTGGCTGAATTTTAACATGTAGATGTCATTATTTATAACACAAATGTCATTTAAAATCTAAGTTCTACATTGAGATACAATTCATAATCCTAAACCCTACACAACCCCTAAATATTCACAAAACTTAGGTTTGGTTCATATATGTTTTCCTTCGGAGCCATAATTTGTCAAGAAAATATTTGCAAAAAATTGAATACCATGAAAGCAAAATCAAAGACCACATTGAGTTACCAATGCAAAAATATCAGCCCCTCCTAGAAGCAAGGACACTTCTTAACATGCTAGAAATCTAGAAGGAATGAAGAAAGCAACCCCATGAGAGGAAAAACAAAAGGGGTTTGAATAATTACTTGTTTCCTCCATCCTCACTAATCTTGTTGCCAAACTGGATGTGACGCCCGGCGAAGATGCCGCGCTTGGCTCGTCCCATGATAATTTTGTTGTTTGGGAGCTGCCTCTTAATTGTCTCCATCACCTCCGCCGGAACATCCTTCCCCACCTTGCGCACCAACTTCTTATACAACTCTTGAGCTCGGAAAGACATTTTTGAACCTGAGAGAAAAATAAATGAAGATCGAAAGAGAAGTGAGAAAACAGGAAATCGTGAATTTTTTTAGTGATAAAGCAGTTGTAGCAGTGATCTGAGATCAGGCGGCAAGGGATGCGGCCCAATTGTGAAATCGACAAAGATAAAAAGATGTCAGCAAACAAAACAACGATTTCATTGATAACGGCAGAAAGGTTACTGAAAATACCCAAAGCCGAATGCAAATTGAAATCAAAACCCTAAGGGCCCGTTCGATTCGCAAGAATTGGGAGAAAGGAATTGATTTTGGACGAAAACCAAAAACTCATAGATTTTGGAATTTGCCCCAAATCAATTCATTTGTTCGTTTGCAGGAAGGTTTTCAAGCACATGAATTGAATCTATTTGTTTTTTTTTGTTCGGTTGCAAGAAGGATCAAGAATTGATACTTTCATCTGTTGCATTATGTGTAACTATGTAGCAGAAGTGGCAACCTTATCGTGTATTTGTAAATTTTTTGGACAAAGTTGGATCAGCAGGACATTCTCCGGACTTCAACTTGAGTATCTTATGTTAACGGTCATATTTATACCACTTAACTTCAGTTTTGAGAATGCATCAAATGTATTTTAGTTCCAATATGTGTCTAGCCAAAAAAAAATCGCAGGAATGCGAATGCAGGTTGTAGCAACTCCTACTCAATTTTCAATAAAAGGACTGCTAAGAGGGCTGATCCATAGGCCACAAAGTTGAACAAATTGCATTGAGATAATATTTTTCCATCACATTCCTATACATCCTTTTTTGGAAGGGATAAAAACAATTACAATGCCATCGGGCCAAAACTTCATCCTACCAATCAGTTAGCATTAATGCATACCCATGAGGAATTTCTTCTTAACCACTTTTTTTTAGAAAAAGTGTACTATAGATCTCAGTATCAGTCTTGAGTTATATAAAGCCTTAAACATGTTCCTCTCTTTTTCAAGCTCCACGGATTACTTCTCTAAAATAGAAATTTGTTATACCTAACCGGAAGAAGGAAGTGGGGCAGAGAGGAGGAAGAAGGCCTTGTAGACGCTGGAGGAAGAAGCTACTCTCTGTCGTCGCCGGAGAGGAGGGAGAAGGAGCGGCACTTGGCTCGGTTAGGTCGCCCAATGCAGAAATCGCTCGGCCGAAACTGAGCAAGAGCAGCTTGACTACGGGAGAGGACCACCTTGCCAACGCTGGAGGAGGAGGAGAAGCTGGACTCCGTCGCAGGAGAGGAGAAGCTGGACGCTCGCCGGAGAGGAGAAGCTGTACGCTCGCCGGAGAAGAAGGTGGACGCTCGCCGGAGAGGAGAAGGGAGAATCGCAGAGTCGCGAATCCCGCAAGCCGCGATTTCTAGCTAGCTATCGAGCGATCCCAAAATCGAGCAAAAGTTTTGGTTTGGAGTCTGAGATAGGTTTTTTTAAGAGTGGTGCTATGGGCACACTTAATATGGCTATGGACACCATAAAATAGGAGTAATACCTCTAAAACCCCTATAATTTCTTTATACTCTTCATTCGGCTAAGTACAGCCAACCCGCGCCTCCAGGCCGATCTCCCTCCATCGACTCCATCTCCAGGCCGACCTCCCTCCTGCGACTCCATCTCCCCGGCGATCTCCCTCCCGCGACTCCATCTCCCCGACGATCTCCCTCGCTCTCCCTTTCTAGACGAAAGCCCCCATCCTTTCTCGACGAAAGCACAACGTCAGGTAAAGAAGCTACCTACAAGAAGAAGAGCGGGAAACAACAAATTTGTTGAGTGCATTCGTAAGAATATGCCTCTATATATATCGACTCACATAATTGATGTCATAAATGTGATTGGTGATGGGCATTGTGGGTATCGAGTGGTAAATCAAATACTTGATATGGGTGAAAATTGGTTACAAGTGCGAAAGGATCTTGCAAAAGAAATGGAAATTTATGAGTGTTTGTACAACACCCTATTTGGTAATGTAAGACGTGCAGAACTACTATCATCATTAGATTGTACCGCTGTACCAGCTCGACTGGACAAATGGATGACAATGCCAGACATGGGATTAGTGATCGCATTTTGTTATAATGTGGCAGTTGTTCATTATTCAAAGTTCCAGTCTTTTACATTCCCACCTTTACATTCTGCGCCTCCTGCGAGCCGAAAGACTAAATTTATTGGATTTGTTAATGATAATCACTTCATTGGGTTGATGATGCATGATGATTGTCCCCTACCTCCAATAATCACTACGTGGCGAAGATATCATGTTACCATTGCGAACGCGTGAGATTTGAATTACAGTTCAAGAATTTGAGAAGTCGGTAGCAAAGAACAAGTAAAAGAAATAATTAATTTGACGAATCCATGACAAGGTATGCTTACTTTTCTATTATTAGACATACACAATAACGTTGCTAATTGTGATTACTGTACAACCCTCATTCTCCGAGGGTGGACCCACCCAAGACCACGTAGACAGAAGTCAAAGGTCAAAGGGTCAACACAGAGACCAGCAGTCCAAGGCAGAAGCAGAGAAGACCCTGGCGAGTATACAGGTGGTACTCGCCAGGTAGGCGAGAATTTACCAGAGGAGCTCGTCGCGCCCAGGAAAACAGCAGAAGACATGGGCGAGTATTGGCCCGGCGTGTGCGAGCAACACCCAATACTCGCCAGATGGGCGACTATGGCATAAGTACTCGTCGAGTATCCCATAGTCGCCGGGTTGGGGGCTGAGCTATAAAAAGCCCCCCTACCCTTTGGTTTTCCTATAAATAGGACCCCAAGGGTACTTGGATTGGCACCTGGACTTGAGCTTTTGGACCCCGATTTCTGAACTCTCGAGCCCGTCACCCTTGCTTTTAGCCAAGTCGGTGCCTTCCCTGTACCAAGCTCGGCCACTTTGGTTTCGGAGGGGAAGACTCTCTTGAGCTTCTGGGTACGTGGTGGGACCTCCCTGTCGCAGCACCTGGTGTCCAGTTTGTTGCTCTTCTAGCTTCTTCGTCGTTGACAGCCAAGTCATCTCGTTGGACTGCTGGGCGAGTAGCCTCCGGCTGCATCGGTCTGAATCTTGAGGTCAGGATTTTTCTGGCTTCAACACTTTGGTGCGGTGAGCGTGGACCGTAGTCAGAGAAGGAAAGTTCAGCAAGAAGGCGAGATGGTCATAGTTGGCGACCATGAGGAGATAGTCGGCAACTCGTCTGCGAGCGGCGAGTTCGTGACTTTGGCAATTTTCGAGGCTTTCGCGGAGCGCATCGAAGGGACCATGCGAGCAACGCTTCAGCCGCGCGCCGAGGTCACGACGACCTCGCCGCATCGCCCGGTTCTGACCGAGGGAAGGAGTCCCCCTCGGCGAGCAGGAAAGGAGCATGTAGAGGAGGAGGCCGAGCGAACAAGGAGGTCGCAGTTCTACCAACCGACCTCGCAAGGGATCCGTTTCCGCGAGACAGAAGAGCAGGTGAGGTATCAGGATACTCGCCCATATGGCGAGTATGGTGGTGATAATCGCCAGGTGGAGGATCGTCGCCGGGCAGGAGGGAGGAGCCCCTTCTGCGAGGAGATCCTTGCCGCGCCCGTGCCAGAAGGGTTCAGGGACTCCGTGCTGAATTATTATTCAGGGAGGGATGACCCTGTCCGGCACATCCAGTGGTTCGAGGATATAGTCTCTATTCGAACCATGTCGGATGCCTTTAAGTGCAGACTGTTTGCCATCACCTTCCGGGCAAAGGCCTGGGACTGGTTCCACCAGTTGCCCGTCGGCTCGATTTACTGCTTTGAAGACCTGTGCCGTGGAGTGACGACCCAGTTCGACACAGCCCGGAAGCTGAAGAAAGAAGCAACGACCATGTTCTATCTGGTACAGAGGCCGGATGAGGCGTTGGGAGCCTACGTCGAGCGTTTTCAAGAGGAGGTGCTGCAGATCCAGGAGGTGGATAGCAACATCCTGTTGCTAGCCTTGACGTTCAGTATAAGTCAAGGCCTCTTCAAGTTGGAGCTCAGTAGGAATCCTCCCTATTTCTATGACAACCTCATTTAGAGGGCAACAAGTTTGTCCGAGGAGAGGCTTCCAACCCTGACTTCTTGGCCAGGCTTGCTAAGGTGACCGGAGGTGAGGGAGAAGAAAGGGATAGGATCCCTGAGAAGAGGAAGAGAGAAGAGCCCCGGAGGGCGGAAAGGAAGAGGCCGGAGCGGCGCGAAGAAAGGAGAAGAGAAGAGAAGAAAAAGGAGGAGCCCCGGAGGGAGGAAGTCAGGAGAAGCAATGAGAGGAGGCCCGTCGTGACCCCGGAGCGTCAGGAGGAGGAAAGGTGCTATCAGGTCCCCGTCAACCGGCCACCTTGGAGGCCGGCTGGACGGCACCAGCGTCGGGATCAGAGGGGAGGATCCTCGGAGAGAAGACCCTTTCGCCAGCCGGAGAGGCGTCAGGAGAGGAGGAGAGACGAAGCGATGACGGTGGTCGGGCGTGGCCGCCGTCAAGGAAGGAAGAAGCAGCGGCAGAGAAGGCAGCAGGCAGAAGAGGTTCCCCTCTACTGTGACTTCCACCAGGCAGAAGGGCATGCGATGATGGCTTGGCCAGACTTTTGGGAAGCCAGGAGGAGGCTAGCAGCAGGAGAAGGTGGAGGGGAGCAACGAAGAATCGAAGCCCCTGTCGAGCCACCGGCAGTGCAAGCCGTCGCTCGAAGGAGTAATGAAGACCGGGTCGACCAAGGAGGGCGGGGAGACCTGGTTCAGGGAGGCAGAGTCGGAGTGATCCATGGGGGAGCAGGGCTGGAAGCTTCCCGCAAGGGGAGCCTCCATCAGATCTATAGCAGGAGTGTCGCCTCGACCTCGCAAGCACCGCCCCCGATGGAGGGGATCACCTTCTCTGAGGAGGACATGTTAGGGAACGAGAATCCCTTCCATGATGCCCTCGTGATCCAATCCGCAGTAGAGGACTTCACCGTTGATCGGATTCTGATCGATAACGGTAGCTCCGTAAACGTCATTTTCAAGGGGACGTTTGACGGGCTGGGAGTCGGAGCAGCAAGGGTTCGGGCAACCGATGGTCCCCTCTTCGGCTTCTCCGGAGAGAAGAAGGAAGTGGAAGGAGGAGCAGATCTCCTTGTAACGCTCGGTGGCACCTCCATCAGCTGTCGATTTGTCATCGTCGACACCCCGAGCTGTTACAGGGCTATCTTCGGGAGGCCATTTCTCAACGCCTTCAAGGCCATCTCATCCTCCTACCATCAGTGCTTGAAGTACTGTAAGGGAGATGTCCAGGTGAGAATCAGGAGCGATCAAAGAGCGGCTCGGGAGTGCTATCTCAGCGCCGTCAGTAACATCAGCTGGATGGCTGACACGGAAGAGTTCGGAAGGGTGTTGGAGAGCCCGACCAGGCTAGAGGTGGCCGAAGAAGTTGAAGAAATCGAGGTACTCTCCGCAGCAGGAGTACCTGGGTTGTTGAAGATCGGTGGGTCGCTGAAGACGGAGGAAAAGATCGAGATGGCGGCGTGTCTGTAAAAGAACGTCGACATCTTTGCTTGGAGTGCCGCCGAGATGCCAGGAATCGATCCTGAGGTTGCATGCCATCGCCTCAACTTGGATCCCGCGGTCCAGCCCGTCCGCCAGAAGAAGAGGAGGAACGCCACCATCTTGGCCAAGCCGATCCGGGAGGAGGTGAAGAAGCTGCTCGATGCAGGCTTTGTATCGGAGATCCAGTACCCAGGCTGGGTCTCCAATGTAGTAATGGTGAAGAAAGCGGGGGGGGGGGGGGGGGGGGGGTAGCTGGAGGATGTGTGTTGATTTCTCTTTGATGAATAAAAGCTGCCCTAAGGATTGTTATCCCCTGCCTCGAATCGACGCGCTGGTTGATTCAGCCGTCAGTTTTTCTGTGATGAGTTTCCTTGATGCGTTTTCAGGATACCACCAGATCCGGATGCATCCCCCCGATTGCCGCGATGTCTCCTTCATCACCGATGATGGCTGCTACAACTACAAGATGATGCCCTTCGGGTTGAAGAATGCGGGAGCTACCTACCAGCGGATGATGGACCACATCTTCAAGGAGCAGAAGGGGAGGAACCTGGAAGTGTACGTTGACGACCTCTTGATCAAAAGCAAGAGCGTCCAGGAACACGTAGATGATCTGGTGGAGACCTTCGCGGCGCTGAGAAAATTCAAGATGAGGCTCAATCCGGCGAAGTGCGTCTTCGGAGCTGGAAGAGGAAAGTTCCTGGGGCATCTCCTTACCCCGGAGGGAGTAGAGACTAACCCCGACAAAGTTAGGGCGATCCTAGAGATGTCGTCCCCAAAGACAATGAAGGAAGTTCAAAGGTTGACAGGAAGGCTGGCGGGTCTTAGCCGCTTCCTATCGAAGTCCGGGGAGAAGTGCTCTCCATTCTTCAAGACACTCCGCAAAACTGAAAGTTTCGAGTGGTCCGAAGGATGTGAGAAGGTGTTCGAAAGATTGAAGGAGCAGTTGACTCAGACAGCTCTCCTTCAAAGCCCGAAGGAAGGCGAAGACCTGCTCATCTACCTGGGAGTAGGAGCAGAGACAGTAAGTTCCGTGTTGGTCCGAGAAGAAGGAAGGAAGCAGCTGCCCATCTACTATGTCAGTCGGGTGTTGAAGAAGGCGGAATTGAAATATCCGATCCTGGAGAAGCTTGCTTTCGCCCTGGTGGTGTCGGCGCGGAAGCTCCAGCCTTACTTTCAAGCTCACTCCATCCGGGTTGTGACTGATCATCCTCTGCAAAATGTCCTAGAGGGAGTGGAGCATTCAGGGAGGTTAGCGAAATGGTCGGTAGAACTCAGCGAGTTCGACATTTCCTTCTCAACCCGGGTGGCGATCAAGGCCCAGGCGGCAGTAGACTTCTTGGCTGACTTCTCGGTGGAAACGGAGCCAGGGGAAGAAGCTCTCAATCCAATTCCATGGAAGATGTTCGTGGACGGAGCTTCGGGCAGAAGCTCTGTGGGAGTAGGCATCGTGCTCGTCAGCCCACAGGGAACAAGGATCGAGCAAGCCGTCGGGATCCTCTTCCCCGTCACAAACAACCAAGCAGAATACGAGGCCATAGTGGCAGGCTTGCTCCTTGCCAAGGAGTTGGGTATCCGTGATGTCCGGGCTTTCAGGGATTCGATGGTAGTCGCGTCGCAGATTCGAGGAGAGTTCGAGGTGCGCGACACCATCCTTCAGAAGTACTTAGTGAAGGTGAAAGGGTTGATTGGAGGCTTCCAATCCTTCTTCGTAGAGCATGTGCCAAGAGAAGAGAACTCGGCAGCAGATCGCCTAGCCAAGTATGGGCCGAGGGCTGGAGGAACTATTACCGAGCTATTCCGCCCATCCATTGAAGAGGGAGAGATGATGGAGATCGAGCAGCGCCCTTCATGGATGGATCCTTTTGTGGCCCTCCTGGTCAGTGGCCAGCTCCCAGCGGGCGAAGGGGATCAAAGAAGATTTCGGTACAAGGCGGCGTACTATTTACTGCAAAATGGAGAGCTATACCGCAAAACCATCTCAGGCCCCCTGGCCAGATGTGTCTCTGAAGATGAAGTACCCCGAGTGTTGGAAGAGATCCACTCGGGAGAGTGCGAAAGCCATTTTGGGACTCGCAGTTTAGTGCAAAGGATCCTAAGGAAAGGTTACTTCTGGCCTACTATTCGAAAGGATGCTGAGACCTTCTCGAAGAAGTGTCAGAAGTGCCAGCTCTTCGCCCCCCTTCAGTTGCAGCCAGCCCAGCAGCTCCGATCAATCACCGCCCCATGACCGTTTGCCATCTGGGGGATGGACTTGATCGGCCCTTTCCCGCAAGCAAGTGGCCAGAGGAAGTTCGTTCTCGTCATGATCGACTACTTCTCCAAGTGGATCGAGGCCAAAGCTTTGGCCAAGACCACCTCTCAAGTCGTGAAGAACTTCATCTGGAGGGAGATCGTCTGCAGATTTGGAATCCCTCTCGCCATCATCACCGACAACGGTCCCCAGTTTGCCAGCTTAGAATTGGATGATTTTTGCAGGCAGCTGGGAACTGATCTTCGATTCGCCTCAATACACCATCCCAGGAGCAATGGTCAAGTGGAGGCCGCCAACAAGCTGATCATCAATCTGCTAAAAAAGAAAGTGGAGAACCTTAGAGGTAGTTGGGCGGACCAGCTCCCCTCGGTCCTATGGGCTTTGAGGACCACTCCTAGCTCAGCCACCGGGGAGACACCGTTCAAGCTCTCTCACGGGTCGGAAGCTATCATTCCAGTAGAGTTTGAAGTCAGAAGCCCAAGGGTGGTAGCCGCCGAAGACGGAAATGAAGAATGGCGATTAGAGAATGAAGAAGCGTAGAAGCTATCCCTCGACTACATAGAAGAGCTGAGGGACCTGGCCTCAGCTAGGCAAGAAGAGATCAAGCGCCGAATGGCAAGACATTTCGACAAAAATGTCCGCCTCAAGCACTTCCAAGTAGGAGACCTGGTCCTAAAAAAGGTGGACGCAGCAGGAAGATCAGCAGCCATCGGGAAGCTTAACCCAAACTGGGAAGGACCCTTCATCATCCAGGAAGCACTCCTGACAGAAGGGTACCGCTTGCAGAACCAGGAAGGCGAGCTCCTGGGGAACACCTGGAGCGGCGATGACCTGAAAAGGTTTTATCCCTAAAGGGAATGTTCATGCCCCCCTTTGTAAGTTCATTTATGTATAAATAAAAATTTACATCTCCCTGAACATGGGATGAGGCAGTCCTTCTTATCCCAGAGAAGTTTTTAAAGAAAGAAGGCCAGTAAAGTCGATCTCCACGCTAGGTTGGGAAATGAGCCTCCGACTTAACCCTCGTAAAAACTCAGAACGGATGATGGGACAGTTCCTCGGGTGTGCGTTCCCTTAAGTCCAGGCCTCTGCAATGGCGTCCGAGATCAGCTCCCCCCGCGCACGTTGGCCGCGGTTCCCACCGACCGCACTTCTCATCCGACTGGAGAGATTACCAGGAGAAAGTCTGGACACCGACCTCTCGATCCGGCGAAGAGATGATCGATTTAACTAGCTCAGGGGACCCTTGAATAAAGGTGTCGTGTACCCTCGAGAGCTGAAAGCTCGCATCAAGCAATCCGTTTCCTAAATTGTTGTGTCCGATCATGTGAGTTGGTGTGCTTAAGTGTGCTTAACTCCCTGCTAATTTATTGAGCAACAGGAAGCAGGTTTGATCCACATCCAGCATCCAAGTAGGATGGAGGCCTCGGGATGGTGTGTCCCCTCGGACCTCCCCGACTGCCACTCCCCGCTTGACGTCATCCTGCATCAACATTCGACGCCGCAAGTTGGAAAACGAGCCTCCGACTTAACCCTCGTAAAAGCTCAGAACGGATGATGGGACACTGCCTCGGGTGTGCGTTCCCTTAAGTCCAAACCTCTGCAATGACGGCCGAGATCAGCTCCCCCCTTGCACGTTGGCAGCGGTTCCCACCGACCGCACTTCTCGTCCGACTAGAGAGATTACCAGGGGGAAGTCTGGAAGCTGACATTCCAACATGGGAAAGGGCAATACCGATTCGACCGACCAAAGAATGGAGACATTCTGGCATCCAAGTAGGATGGAGACCTCGTGACGGTGTGTCCCCTTGGACCTCCCCGACCGTCATTCCCTACTTGACGTCATTCTTCGTCGACATCCGGCATCCAAGTAGGATGGAGGCCTCAGGATGATGTGTCCCTCCAGACCTCCCCGACTGCCATTCCCTATCTCTTTTCCCTTAAAAACCCCATTATTATTAAGTGATTCTAATGAACTCTTCACCAGGTGCAAGGCAAGGCCTTGAGAGCATGTGTCCCTCGGGACCCTCTAAGTGCCCTTCACAGCTCGACTCAATGAAAAGGTACCTTTGAAAAAAGGCGAATATGCAGGTGCGAGTACATAGGCGAGTATACACGTGCGAGCATGCAGGTGCGAGTATGCAGGTGCGAGTATGCCTAGCGAGCACTCAATCTCGTCTCGATCCTAAGAGCCTAGCGAGCACTCAATCTCGCCTCGAGCCTAGAAGCCTAAGCGACATTCAAAAAAGGAAGCAATTACAGAAGAAACAGACGAGCAAAAAAAAACCTTGTCATTTCATTTATATATTTGGTATAAATTACAAAAAAATCTTCAAAAAGATTTACAAAAGGTCGCCGGGCGAGCAAAAAGGGTGCCCAGGAGATTAGGCGTCATCCTTGCCATCAATTTCTGCATCTGGATCATCGCCACCATCATCATCATCATCCTCGTCCTCGGAATCATCGTCCTCGGAGTCACTGGACAGCTGGGGAGATACTCGCAAGGGGGAGGTGGACTCCTCGGCGAGCAGTGCCGGGATGAGGTCCACCACTGTCAGCTCCATCGCCGCCGGCTTCAGAAGGTCGTTTGCCTTCAGTTGGCTTAGAATGACAGTCCCCGTGGCTCGCGCGATCTCCGGACGAATGCGAGGCATATCGTCGCCATGCATCCTAATCTGCTTACCGACCCTGGAGGGGCCCGCCGCCGCTGGCTGTTGCTCGGCAGGCCGAGTTTCCAGCTCGGCAATGCGAACTTGGGCGGCCTCCAAAGCCAGTCGGGTGTCGTCCAGCTCCTTCTCCAGCTGGGATGCCTTCTTCGCCATCTCCACCTCGGCGGCCTGCAAAGGCGAGAAAACGCAGAAAGTAAGCAAACTATTTGGCAAAGTGGCGAGTATCCCAGAAGCGAGTAAAGAAGCGAGGCGAGTACCTCATGCTCCTTCTCTTCGAGCCCCATGGCGATCATCTTATTACACTGGGTTTTGATCACCCCCTCATATTCAAGCAATCGTCTTGCTGTCGAATGAGCCAGCTCGGCATATCGCAGCAGAGATCGCGAGGTCTGGTGAGCCAGATACTCGGAAGACTCCTCCTGTAGTCTCTCAGCATCCTCGCGACTGTAAATGGCGTGGAGCACGTCGAAGCCCTCGCCCTTGTCCTCCCAGTCCTCCGACCATGGCGGGAGGTTGGAGCTTAGAGACACCACGTGGGCGCTCTCCGACCAGGCCACCAAGGGGCGACCATAGGCATCCTCGCCACGCCCGCCGAGGTTGAAATTCGGGTGGGCGTAAGGCTCGCCAGCCTCAGAAGCGTCCACCTTCTTGCCGAGGTCCCTATGAGCGACCTCTTTCTTCTTCCGCTTCTTGGAAGGCCCGGAACCGTCGCCGACGATCAAGGGATCATCGCCTCCTGGCGACAAATCGATGGGCGAGTACACCCCATCCCCGCGAGCGGAGGTCCCCACACCTCCTTGTGTGGAAGCCGCCGCCTTCAACGCCACAGGGAGAAGCTCGCGCGGCAGAGTGTGGACTGCTGCAACAAAAAGAAAGACAACTCCAGTTAGTCGCCAGATTGAAGATGAAGAACGAGTATAACGAATACTCACGCCGTAGGTTACCTTCGCCCGGGAACACCTCAACGAGTTCGTCTATTCGCCTCCTCCAGAACACCACGTCAAGGCGGCGATTCTTGAAGGACTCGAGCAGTTTCTCGCCACCCTCACTCAGGAGAGAAGCCCCAAAGACGCTCTCCGGCGGCTGGAAGGACCTGTCGGGAATGGCTTGGAAGTCGCCATTGATGACGAATAATCGCTCTCCCCAGCGATGATTCTTCTTCGCCGTGCCGACCAGCGTGCAGACATGGCTGCACAGGAAGATGACGCCCTCGCTTGTCGCCATAAAGTGGAATACCCGCCTGAAGACAGAAAGATCGAAGGCGATCCCCTAGTCGCGCAGATAGCAGAGGAACCCCAGGATCATCGCCACTCCGTTGGGGTTGATCTGGGCAGGGACTATCCCAAAGTAGCGGAGTATCTGGCTGAACTCCGTCCACAGTGGTAGTCGCAAGCCCACCTTAAAGTGGCGAGTAGGGAACACCCTCTCGGTGGTCAAGACGGTGTTTAGTCGCTCGCCCTGGCGAGGAAGTCGAGCGACAAACCCTGGCGGGATGTACTTCGCCGAGAATATCTCCAAGTCCTTCTCGGTTGTGATCAATTTTTGAAGGTGGTCGCCGCAAAGTTCTTGGTGTGATTGGCACGCCGAATGTTCGTCTCGTCAGTCATCTTCAATGAAAGAAGGAAAGAAGGGCGAGTATCGGAGAATGCGGGAAGAGGAGAAGAGGACGGAGGATACTCGCGTGTAAGCTAGAAGATCGCCGAAAGCGTAATAAATACTCACCCCCCCCCTCTTTATAGTAGTCGGGTAGCTTGGCTTATCGAGCACGACATCACGATTAAGAATAAGGGGGTAGCGAGTATTCAGACAGGTCGCCGACTCAGCAGCGCGCGTCCGAAATGTACCGACTTCCAAAGCGCGAAGACCTGCAAGAAGAAGCATGAAGAAAGTTCGTCAGGTGCAAGCGACATTCAGACACTACTCGCCAAAATTAAAGAAGATAGAAAAAATCTGACAAAAAACCATCACAGAAAAAGAAAGCAAAGCAAGTAATAAAGGGCGAGTCTCCAATACTCGCCAAATAATATTACATCAGATAAAAGTCAAGTGTTCAGAATTACAGAGACGCTCGCCCAAAGGCGATCAAGCGACTATAAAAGAAAAAAGAAAAAAAAAAGACAGCAGCTAGGAGGCCCCCTGGAGATTCGCCTGAGGATCCGGAGGCTGAGGATGTCGCCCGACCCAGCCCAAGCTGCGAGCTCGCTTGAAATGCTCGAAGGCTACGGTCATCGCGTCCTCGCCCTGCCTCAGCTGGTCTTCAATCCTCGCCAGCCGACCAACCGAGCCCATGCTCGCGCGCATCCCTACCATCTCGTCATGGTGCAGCTGCTGACAATGTTCGAGCCTCGCAACTCGACGCTCCAAGTCGCTAACAGTATGAAGGAGAGATTTTGCACCAGCCAGGCGAGTATCAAACTCTTCCAGCCGTGATACTCGCACCTCCAACTCGGTCAAGCGATGATGAGCGTCATTGCTCGCCAGGCGCTCAACCCGCGACTCCAACTCAGTCAGGCGGCGATGAGGCTCACTGACCGCCAGGCGCTCTAACTTAGCCTCCAAATCCAGGATTGCGCGAGTAGCCCTCTCCTGGTACTCGTGAGAAGGAAGCCCGACAACGTCGATTAAGGCTCCTATAGGTGTACGAGCGCGAGCTGCAAAAAGGGTAAGAGTGTCAGAGCTTTGATGATGAAAGGAACAGAGTGAAGACAGTAGCGACTATCGAAGACAGCGACCAAGTACCTGGCTGAGGACTGGGAGAGTGATGCCGAGGAGAGCCCCTTCCTCGCTGAGGAGACGCGCTGCGATGGTGATCACCTCGCCGATCAGGATGGGACCCAGCGGCCTGACCCCGGCTAGGAGGCGCGTTCCCTCGACCGCGACTATCAGATGGTCGCCCTCCCCCCTTGGGGGAAAGAAGCCCGAAGGGCCCTCAGTCCCGCCACGGCGCAAGGATTCGCCCTGGTGGGTTGAGGGAGCAGTAGAAGTCGAAGGGCGCTGCTCGCCCTGAGTAGTGGCGGAGGAAGGAAAAGGAGGAGGTGGCGGAAGCCTACCCGCGGGCAGCTGCGAACTGCTCGCCAGCCCCAAGGATTGAAGAGGCGGTGGTGGCGGAAGCACGCTACCCGCCAGAGGAGCCCGTTGCTCGCTCATCGGCCTCTTCTCTATCAAAGAGTTGTGGAGAACTCGCGTCGAGCGCCCACCACCCCTAGGCGAGATCATGGGCGACGATCTCAGAGGAGATACGACCAGAGGCTCCTCCCGAGCACCGATGGTAGACGAATATGCGAGCATAGAAGAGGCATTTAGCATTACAAACCAAGTTGAGACTAATCAAAGAAGGTGGCGAGTAGGTAGCTCCCACCTCGCGCAGGAGCGAGATTCTCCGGTTGATTCTGGGTCGAGGTCCCAGGCATGCTCGCCCCCTCGGCGACATTTGGAGCAGGAGGATCAGCGACCGGCGAGTCGTCCCCGTTAGACAGCCCCATCTCGTCCAGCAGCTGCTGGTGTTGGTCGCCCAAAGGGGCGGCGACATCCTCTTCAGCGACTTTCTTCTTCCCCTTATTCTTCTTCTTCGCAAGCCTCTTCCTCTTCTTGGTAGCGAGGAAGTCCTCAACCTCGGGACCTAGGCGTGGAGGGAGCGAGGGACCATCGAACAGAACAACAAGACCATACATGGCCGACTTAGCTTCTGCAGCATAGTCGCGCGCCATCTTGAGCGAGTTCAGAAAAGTCGTGCCACCAGAGACCCCTGCCCCTCAATTTATAGAGTTTGAGCGTCGACCAGCGAGACGGCGAGTATAAGTTAATAGTCGCCAGTGGGGAATCTCGTCGAATGAAGGTTGGATGATTCTTTCCGAGCAACTACATTACTCGCAAAGAGTGGGGATTGTGTACAACCCTCATTCTCCGAGGGTGGACCCACCCAAGGCCATGTAGACAAAAGTCAAAGGTCAAAGGGTCAACACAGAGACCAGCAGTCCAAGGAAGAAGCAGAGAAGACCCTGACGAGTATATAAGTGGTACTCGCCAGGTAGGCGAGTATTTACCAGAGGAGCTCGTCGCTCCCAGGAAAGCAGTAGAAGACCTGGGCGAGTATTGGCCCGGCGTGTGCGAGCAGCACCCAATACTCGCCAGATGGGCGACTATGGCATAAGTACTCGCCGAGTATCCCATAGTCGCCGGGTTGGGGGCTGGGCTATAAAAATCCCCCTACCCTTTGGTTTTCCTATAAATAGGACCCCATGGGTACTTGGATTGGCACCTGGACTTGAGCTTTTGGACCCCGATTTCCTAACTCTCGAGCCCGTCACCCTTGCTTTTAGCCAAGTCGGTGCCTTCCCTGTACCAAGCTCGACCACTTTGGTTTCGGAGGGGAAGACTCTCTTGAGCTTCTGGGTACGTGGTGGGACCTCCCTGCCGCAGCACCTGGGGTACGATTTGTTGCTCTTCTAGCTTCTTCGTCGTTGTCAGCCAAGTCATCTCGTTGGACTGCTGGGCGAGTAGCCTCCGGCTGTATCGGTTTGAATCTTGAGGTCAGGATTTTCCTGGCGTCAACAATTACTAATTGCTATATTATTATTATTTGGTGCAGATAAGTGAACATTAAAGGTTTAATGGATAATCGAATTGTATAACCCATAATTCGTCGAGATCAGAAATGCATGAGGACAACGCAGAAGACCTCGCCCACCTGGGCGAGTACAGAAGACTTCCCCCACCTGGGCGAGTACAGAAGACCTCTCCCACCTGGGCGAGAATAGAAGACCTCCCCCACCTGGGCGAGTACAGAAGATCTCTCCCACCTGGGCGAGTACAGAAGACCTCCCCTGAGCGAGTACAGAAGACCTCCTCCACCTGGGCGAGTATAGAAGACCTCCCCCACTTGGGGGAGTACAGAAGAGCTCTCTCACCTGAGCGAGTACAGAAGACCTCTCCCACCTGGGCGAGTACAGAAGACCTCGCCTGTTGAAGCCAGGAAAATCCCGCACCAAAGTGTTGAAGCCAGGAAAATCCCGGCTCCAAAATTCGGATCAATGCAGTCGGAGGTTATTGATCCTGCGGTCAAACTCCACGGCTCGGATAGCTAAAACAGGAGAGAGAAAATGACTATAAGCACACCCCAAGTGCTCCAGCAGGGAGGTACCACCACATATCCGGAAGTTTAGGAGAAACTTCCCCTCTACAACCAAAAGCTGGGCGAGGTACTAGACGAGCATGGACTTGGCGAGTATCCAACATGGGGGACCTCGACCACTTCCAAAAAGTGTCATTTCTAGTACTCATAGGGGTCTATTTATAGAGAAATCCTGGGGGGGGGGGGGGGGTCCAGACAAGTATACTGCCTATGCTCGCGAGTTACAAGGGCTACTCGCCCATACTCGCGAGGTACTCGCCCAAGCTCGCCCCTGCTCGCCCCTTGCTCGCCCCTTGCTCGCCCCTTGCTCGCCCCTTGCTCTCTTATGCTCGCCTCTTGCTTGCATATGCTCTCCCCTGCTCTCCTATGCTCGCCCCTTGCTCTCCTATGCTCGCCCCTTGCTCGCCCATGCTCGCCTAGCGAGGTCTGCGAATAGGCATCTCCTTAGGCATTTCTGATCTCGACGAATTACGGGCTATACACAATCCCCATTTTTTCAAGCTCGCTCGCGAGGTCGGAAAAACAATGTTGAACCCGTAGTTCAGAGAGATGTGAACGAGAGGGTGTATCGCGTGAGGTCCTTCCAGGAGTGGAGCTCAACTGGAGGAGAAAAAATGTCGACACCTCTCAGGGGTCGAGCTCAACTGGAGGTGGAAAGAAGGTCGACACCTAGCAGGAGCCGAGCTCAACTGGAGGCGGATAGAAGGTCGACACCTAGCAGGAGCCGAGCTCAACTGAAGGCGGATAGAAGGTCGACACCTCACAGGAGCCGAGCTCAACTAGAGGTGGATAGAAGGTCGACACCTCACAGGAGCCGAGCTCAACTGGAGGAGGAGAGAAGGTCGACACCTCACAGGAGCCGAGCTCAACTGGAGGAGGAGAGAAGGTCGACACCTCACAGGAGCCGAGCTCAACTGGAGGCGGAAAGGAAGAGTCATTTGAAGAGGTAAGTAGCCGGCTTGCTGGAGAAGGGCTCGGGCAGAGGCCTGGATTACGACAAATCCACAACTCGATGACTTCCTTTCACTCGAGGGGGCAAGTAGTCGGTGTAACATCCCAATTTCGAATTTCTAAACCCCGTCGTGATTAATTGAACCACTAGGATTTTGTGGGCTTGGTTGGCACCCAAATGATACGTTAGTACTCTATTGGGTATTATTGACCCAATAAATTGCTAAATTCGCCCACCGGGTTACATGAACATTTTTCAACTTAGACGGACACAATGACCATAGGTGTATGAATCGACCTATTAGGTCTTAGTAAGGCCAAATAATACATAAAAGTGCACAAATACACCAAATGAATCAAATTGACCCATTATGACACAAACTCGTCAATTTGATCAACATGAATCACACAAAATTCAAATTACCCTAATTAGTGTAGACGCACACCAAATTATCCGACTCAATCAAATTGCCAACCAGAGATGCGGTGACTCACCAACACATCCAAGGGGATGCATTATGGGTCATGATTAGAGTAGACACCTATGAAGTATCAAATTATATTTAAATAATTTATTTAATTGTTTAAATAATTGACAAATTTTAAGTAATGCTAGATAAGAATCGTGATGAACGAACCCCAATCAACTCCGAAAATTTTATCGCAACATTCCGATAATATTCTAAATAGGATTGGGCACTTAAAAATGTATTTAGATACATTTAAATGATTTACAAAAAAATATGTTTTATTGAGTAATTAATTATTTAAATAATAAGGAGGTTTGAGAAAATTAGATAATGATATTATTTTTCTCCTAAAATTTTATCATAGGGTCCTACGAATATATAAAAGAGTTATATTAATTAAAATCAAATATTTAATGCAAAATCTATTTATTTTGATTTAACTATATTTAAAATACTAAATAAATAAAATAAAATAAAACGATATCAAAAAAATTATAAAATAATTTATAAAAATCATAAATGGCATAAGGATGCTGCCATAATTATTTGAATTAAAAATAAAATATAATTAGTGAAATATTTCGTTTTTAAGCCTCATTAATGAATTTAAAACCCCTCTCATCAATACCATCAATATGCAGCCATGGGAATTGATTCCCTTCCACTCCCAATGCCTTGGGAAGGGCTTGGCCGGCTGGGTTGTTAAGAGGGGGCAGATTCACCAAGGGAGGAGGCCTTAACTCCCCAAACACTAAAAATAACCCTCACCTCTATATAAAACCCCCTCCACCTTAGGAATTCATTTTTACTACACCCTACCTCCCCAACCAGCAAGAAACCAAGCCCCGGTGACCTTCCGACGAGCCTCCTCCACGAACTCCGGCGAACTCCACCACTATCAATGGCCGCGTGACGATCCCCTCGCCTAAACGGCATTTACGTAAGTTCTTATGACTCCTCCCTGCCCTTAGATCCTTTCCCGTCGACCTCCGCCAACTCCGATCACCGGAGCCGGCGATACCGGCCTTGAAAGCTTCGGACCACCCATTTCAATCTCTGCCACCACCACGGGCTTCGGCCTTGCATGGGACGTGTGAAGGGGAGGGAGGGTCCCCTTCGACCTTCCCTCAAGGCCCTTGACGCGAGTAGACTCGTCGGAAACCGCTCCGGCGCCCTCCTCCTTCCAAACGGAACAAAAAAAATGAAACAATAAAAAAAAAAATCCGGCCACCGCCGGCGGCGGCCGGCCGCCGGCAGACCCTCCCCCACCGGAGCTCCCTCCCCGGGCGCGCCTAATGGAGGTGGTGGTCGGAGCAAAGGGACCTCCGGCCGCCTTGGGGATGCCTCGCAAAAGCTACGCATGTATGTCGTTTTGCATGTAGAAGATGACGGGATCCGCCGCAATGCTGGTTGGACTCAATCTGGTCCAACTGACCTGACACCATTGGATCTGCGCCAAGATCCGTGTGCAGGGGTTTATTTCCTTAGCCAGAAAATCGGCCAGTTTTTGGAAATATTCTTAATTCTTAAAATGGAATTTTAATTATCTTACTTGCCGATCTGGAAAAACTTTGTGAGACAGAACATTGTAGGTCTTTATTCATACTACAACTTTCAAGTTATAAAATTTCTTGTTTGGATCACATAGCTAATTTATTTTTACACCCGAAAGGTATATTTAATCGTTTTGACAATCCAGAATTCTGTTCAGATTTGAAATAGATATTTTTGGCAATCTTCAACCCCTGTTTTGGAGACTTTAGGTTATGATTTAGGGAATGCATGGAGACACTCTATTATTCAGGGATGTTTTATAAACAACTTTTATGTTTTAATGTTTCTGATTTGGAGTCTCCAGATTTATTAAATTTGGCCTCAAACATTTCAAAATGGTTCCATTTTATTGTTTTGGCTGCAAACAATTTTTTTTAGTGAGCTTCAACCCCCGTTTTGGAGACTTTAAGTTATGATTTAGGGAATGCATGTGAGACACTCTATTATTCAAGGATGTTTTATAAACAACTTTTATGTTTTAATGTTTCTGATTTGGAGTCTCCCGATAAATTAAATTTGGCCTCAAACATTTCAAAATGGTTTCATTTTACTGTTTTGGCTGCAAATAGTTCTTTTTAGTGAGCTTCAACCCCTGTTTTGAAGACCTTAGGTTATGATTTAGGGAATGCATGTTAAACACTCTATTATTTATGGATGTTTTATAAACAACTTTCATGTTTTAATGTTTCTGATTTGGAGTATCCAGATAAATTAATTTCAAAATGGTTCCATTTTACTGTTTTGGCTTGTAAACAATATTTTTTAGAGAACTTCAACCATCATTTTGGAGACCCTAGGGTCTGTTATAGACAAAGCATTTGAGAGATAATATTGTAGCTAAATATAATTACTACAACTTTCATGTTTGGTACTTTCTGATTTGAACCCTCTAAGTAATTTAAATATAGTCCTTAGCAGTATAATTTATGATTCAGAATTCTGCCTTGTCTAGCAAACAGTTATTTTATGCAAACTTTAACCCTCATTTTGGAGACCTTAGGGTCTGTTTTAGACAAAACATGTGAGAGATGTTATTGTAGTTAAACATACTTACTACAACTTTCATCTTCAATACTTCCTGATTTGAAGCCTTTAAGTAACTTAAATGTAGCCCTCCACAATGTTATTTGAATTTGCTAGATCATGTGTTAGAATAAAAGTGCACATTTTTCAAGCGTACTACGTGATAAACATAACTCGCAAAACCTTGCTAGTTTCATTTGCTTGTTTATCTCCATAATAAAATCCAGTCACATGATTTTGGGTTATGATGTGTATCATAAATTAATTACTCAAGTTTGAATATTGATATATATAATTGTTTCATTCATCACTTTGTGCATGAGGGTATGAGAGGGTGCATGGTTACCAAAGTTGCGGGTTCGTCGGCTTCCCCATAATATACACTACGGGAGAAGTTGTGATGACAAACTCTTTCATTTCTGGTAGTGAAGAGGACCGGGGGCTAGCTACCCCTTCCACACGTACATGTCTGTCTCACACCTATTTGGTTATGTGCCGAGAGAATCTCCGCACGAGGTGAGGATGTGTTCTCACCGAGAGTACCTATTCTTCATAGAGGTACTAAGGCTTAGGAAGTTGGTGTGTATCCATAACCTAGAAGTGGGAGCGACCGACCCACTGTCACCGTCTGGCCACGACGGTGAGGCCTAGGAAGTGAGCTTCTTCTTTTAACAGGTCACTATGTCGACATAGGGGAAAGTGATTGAGACACATCATTCGAGTGATAGGGAGGAAAACCATACATGCTCATCATATCATTACTTATGCTCTCACCTTGGTCCGACATCGTATAACCACCGTCAGTAAGGGTTATACGATGACGGGTGAATTTAATACTTTAGTGTTCCCTCTTTATGAATTATTGAAGGATTACTGCTTCGTTTATATAACTCTGGTATATATATATTTGCTTTCGCTATTGTGCTAACTTTCCTTGCAGGTGTCCTTCCTGGTACCTATTAGGGGGGCTGGGGGGAGCGTGGGATTTACTTGGTCCGTCATGACTAACGTACTCTTGTACGTTATCATTTTAGGAACCGATGCGCCTACCGACGGAGCAGGAGCGGATGGGCGAGCGTAGACGTGCCCGTGATGATGAGGAGTTCCCTGAGCCAGCTTGGACGATCTATGAGGATGTGAGGGTACTATCTTGGTAGAGGAGAGGATGAGATATTTTTTTTTGACTAGATGTTTTGTCGTCATATGACTATGATGGATTATTACAACGAGACTTTATATAACCCTTCGTGGTTTTCATTTGTGATTTATTATATATCATGTTGGGATGTACTGTGATGTTTTGCTTCCGCAAATTTTTATACTCTGTGAATGTTTTTCTGTAATGATGCAATAACCTTACAGGGCGAATGTTCCGCCAATTGGGTCATGGGTCAGGTAAGAGGGTGAAACCTCTTCAGACACGCGAACCTTTTGGGGGACGCTCGCCCTGGGCATAAAGATCCTCTTGGTTTGAAAAAGGGGGTCCTTACAAGGGTATCAAAGCCGAAAAATGATCCGGATTTATAAAATCATCACAGATGGTCCACCGTGATACGATACTTAGTTCGAGGACGAACTATGCAACGAAAGCGTGGTGGACCGCAAAAGATTCATGATAAAACACCAGGTAAAGTTTCGCTAATAAAACCCAGCCGAACTAATTCTTCGACCAAATACCTACCCCTTAGCTTGATTAGACAGTTCTGACACACATATTTCAATAAATTGAAACAGGAAATTCGGGAACCTAGCCTCGGGATAAGGGATGAGAATGCAGACGACATCGACGAGGACAAATATCGCCCCAGCACCCCAGTTGACGAGTGTGCCCCTCCACCTCCTGCTGCACCCACTGGTCAGGCAGTGCCGGCCCAGCCGACCCCGTTTCACCAAACGGAGTTAGGGCATACTCTTACAGCACTACTAGATACCTTCCGAGCCTCACTACAGCAGCAGTTGCCGCTACGGGCACAAGGCCATACAGATGCCGAGAGATTGGTGATGTTCAGGAGTTTTCGTCCCCCGGTCTTCAAAGGGACATAGTCGGCCATCCAGACAGAGGATTGACTGGAGAGTATTGAGGAGCTACTCAGGGGAATGCACTGCCCTTCCTACTATGCGGTTTCCCTAGCCACCACCCTTCTGGAGGGGTATGCTAGGCAGTGGTGGAGGTTCATCCTACAGACCACCTATAGGGACCGCCGACTGACTGAGATCTCCTGGAGGAATTTTTCTACCCTGATGATCGAGCACTTCATTTCTAGCTCCGACCGGACAGAGCTCCAGGAACGTTTTCTCCATCTTCGGCAAGGTACTATGACAGTTATAGAGTACCAGCGGGAGTTCTCCCACCTTGCACGGTATGCTGGTATCATGGCCATAGAGGATAAGAACCGGGCCAAGAGGTTCTTTCAGGGCCTCAACGACTCCATCCGTCAACCACTGATGATAGCAGCTCATGCTCCCTTTGAGGTTATTGTCCACCTTGCAAAGATGATGGAGGCTGACTTAAAAACCACCCGGGAAAGGAACAGGTTGAAGAGAATAGCAGAGACACCCCAATGACATGATTAGAGGGGTCAAGGGACCAGGCATCAGCGCGGACGCAGAAACGACCGGGGAGATCATAGGGGTTATGATCGAGGAGATCGCCACCAGCCACCTCATGACTATCATCGGAGGAGGACACCTCTGACTCCCCCAGCACAGCAGCGAGCACTTCCCGCACCAGCATATGCGGTAGAGCAACGACCTTTTGAAAGGCGTTGTTTCCACTGCAATGAGTTGGGGCATTTACGACCTCAATGCCCCCTATTGGCACCCAGGGAAGGACATCGGGACTTTCATCAAGGCGGAGGCCATGGGCGAGGCCAGCCTGGTAGAGGACAACAACGACCTCCCCAGCAGGCTTATGCTTTGGACCTAGAGAGGGATCGAGCCACCGCGGACGCGGTGAACGGTACATATGCATATTTTGCGCATTAGTTGTAATACTTTTCTTAAATGCTTATATATTGCTTTCAAAAAAAAATCAACCGATTAAATTGAAACCTCAGGGATCCTCTGGATCAACGATCGGGCGGCTCGAGCGCTCTTTGACACGGGCGCCACTCGCTCCTTCGTGTCTCATGATTTCATACATCAGGAGCCAGGAGTGGTTTACCTCATAGGGAACCCACTGCGGGTAAGACTCCCTGATGGATCGGAGATGATCTCCTCAGATTTATGCAAATTTAAAGAAAAAATATATGATCGGGAAATGGAGGTTGAAGCAGCAGTACTCCAACTATCAGGATTTGACCTGATATTAGGATTGGACTGGCTCGCGGATCATGCAGCACAAATAGACTATCAGAGCAGGAAGGTGACCCTCCAAGTGTCAATGGGAGGAACAATCACCTAACAAAGTATACCGTTTATTTCTCGTCTCGTGCTTAATTCCGTACAGGCGACGAAGGCCACCATGAGAGGTGATGAGGTGTTCATGGTCTACTTCGAAATGATGGGGCAGACTATAGAGTTGGCCGAAGTAAAGGTGGTAAAGGAATTTCCGGATGTCTTCCCGGAGAAGCTTCCAGGCCTGCCTCCACACCGGGAAGAGGACTTCAAAATCCACCTCCTTCCTGGGGCTCGCCCAGTCTCGAGATCCCCTTACAGGATGACGCCAAAGGAGCTTGCGGAATTCAGAGCGCAGCTTCAAAAATTGGTAGACTCGGGATTCGTTCGACCCAGCTCTTCTCCTTTGGGAGCACCTATACTCTTCATGAAGAAGAAGGACGGATCCCTCTGACTCTGCATCGACTACAGGGAGTTGAACCGGTTGACCGTAAAGAATACATATCCTCTCCCAATGATAGAAGAATTGTTTGATCAATTACAAGGGGGTTCAGTGCTTCTCCAAACTCGATCTTCGATCGGGATACTACCAGCTCAGTATTGATGATAAGTGTTGAAACCAGTTTCCCGGTCTCAGCGTTCGAAAGGGGGTTGCGACTAACCCTTACTTGACCTAAGCCTAGACCCTTGACCGGTCACTAGGAACTGGGAGACTTGGACTTGATGAACACTTGGATCCACAAATGGACCCCTTAAGCTGCAGCGCGGAGGTCCCACCACATACCCGGAAGCTCACTCGAAACTTCCCCTCCCAAGCCAATGCTGAGCCTGGGCACCTTGGAGGGCACTAAGGATCACCTCACCGTCCACCTTCAATGATAGGGGGAGGGGAGGGGTAGTGCTTGCTCACACGCGAGGGAGGGGGTAGTGACCAACCCTTCCCAAGGTGCCCATGGGGGTCTATTTATAGACTTCCCAAAAAAATGGACTGCGGATAGCAAAAATCCCGCTATTCGCAGTCCAACCATGACCACCATCGATCACGCGTGAGGGGGGGGGGGAGGCGAGTGGGACTCGAGGTGTCCGTCCCCCCCCCCCTCCCGGGAGGTCACACTGACCTCCCTACCTACACCGGGCGAGTGGGAGGATCCCTCCCACTCGCCCAAAGGGGGCGGCGAGTGGGAGGCCTCTCCCACTCGCTCAGCGAGTGGGAGGCTCCTCCCACTCGCTCGGCGAGTGGGAGGGCTGCTCCCACTCGCCCGGCGAGTGGGAGGCCCCTCCCACTCCTGCTCCCACTCGCCCGGCGAGTGGGAGGCCCCTCCCACTCGCTCGGCGAGTGGGAGGGCTGCTCCCACTCGCCCGACGAGTGGGAGGGCTGCTCCCACTCGCCCAGCGAGTGGGAGGCCCATCCCACTCGCCGAGGGCCCCTCAGCGTCGCCCGGATGAGTGGGAGAAATTCTCCCACTCCCTCCGTGGCCTCTTTCGCGGTCGTTTTGCTCGCCTCGGCCATTTTCGCTACCTGGGCTTCGTCCGGGTCGGGTCACACCGATTCGAGAAATATGAGGGTTGTACACAATCCCCGCTCTTTGCGAGCTTGACTCAAGCTCGGAAAGAAAGTCCAACCCACCTATTGAACGAGTTGCTGGGACCCGGAGGGAATCTTTGGAGGGTTCCACCTGATGGCTATATAAAACCCATCGAAGAGGAGGGTAAGGAGAGCACCCTTCCTGAGTGCTTCCCCCACTCCCTCTTCGAACGAGATGGATCCACCTTGAGACTTCAGGGCTCGCTTCAAAGACTTTGCTGGGAAGGGTTCGTCTGACGTGACGGAGCTTAAAGCTCTGGTCCATGGCCCTCCGTCTTCTCCTACCCCCCCCCCCCCCCCCCCCCCGTGGTGCGATCACCTCGGAAGAAGCCCCGCCCCGAGTTGGTGAAGGAGGCTGCGTCATCATCCCCTCATGGGGTGACCGAGTTTGCCCGCGGACTGGATATGGATATGGTATCGGTTCTCTCCTCCTTCCTGCCTCGCACTTGTGGTTACATCTGTCCATGACAACGTGCTTTTTCATTGTTCATAGCTTCTCGCGGATGACCTCGAAGGGATCTGAAGAGTGGTAGGGGGAACGGGTGCAGACGCTCGGGTGAGTCTTATCTCTCTCGTCCGGGAACCTACCGCCCTCTCGACTGCTCACGATGACTCATCTGCTGGAGGGGGTAAGACTTCGACGGGCCAGTCGAGCCGAAAGAAAGTCTCGATGCCACCCCACTCTCCTACTGCAATCACAGAGCCCGTCGAGGACCGACCCGACGTCTTCGTCCGTCTGAGCCGCTTGGAGACTCTTACCCAGGAGCTGTGGGAGGGGAGGCTATCTTCCGGACCCGACCCCCTCGCCCGTGTTGGCGTGCTGGAGCGTCGGGTGGAGAGGCTGGAGGCTGAACTCAATCTCCTACGAGGGGAGGTCCGGCTCGCATTTGGCGGCATGACGACACCGTTCGAGGATCACTTTCGCCGGGTGGAGGCCTCCGTGCGTACCGTGACCGAGGAGCTCTCCTCAGCCAAGACATGCTTTGAATCCACGCGTGGGGGGGGGGGGGGGGGGGGGGGGGGCTTCACCCAGGACCAGGGCTTCTGGAAGTGGACGACGCGTTAGCCACCCCTCCCCTTTGGGGATGTACTATTTGTCATGTAATAATGAGGATCGACTCGTCGCCGCAGCTCGTCTGCTTCGCGGCCGGACTATTTGTTTTGTCATGTTTATGTTATGTTTGTTTTAATAACTCTACCGAGTTATATCTCATTTGAGCTGTCATTATTTGGCTAACTATCACGCAGGGTGAGCGCAGCAACACTGGGACAGCGGAGTAACAGGCGGGGGATAGGGACCTCAGGTGGACGGTCCGAGGGCGAAGCAGTTGGGTGGTGTGTCAGGGGGGAGACGTAGGCGAAGAGACCCTTCGGTCCGCATCGCTACCTCAGGGGAGAGGGTCGCGAGGCCCTCCCTCCTCTGTCGGGCGAGTGGACCATGAGGTCCACTCCCGTGCACCGGGCGAGTGGACCTCAAGGTCCACTCGCCTATGCTCGGGGCGAGTGGGCCTTGCGGTCCGCTTGCCTGGGGCGAGTGGACCACCTGGTCCACCCCCCCTCCATGCCCTTGGGCGAGTGGACCCCATGATCCACTCGCCTCCTCTTTTACCCCTCCCTTATAAATACCCCCTCCTTCCACCTCTGGACTCTCACCTTCATTTCCTCCTTTGCCTTGCCTTTCTCCCAGAGCCAGCTCTATCCTCTCCTTCCACTCCTGCATGATGGCATCTAACCGTTCAGCTGTCAAGAGGAACGGTCGGGAACAGAACGCGACCAACTTCTTGGGGGGTTCTTTCCCCGTAGGGAAAGTATCCAAAGAGGAGCTCTCCGCCTTCAGGACTTCCTACCTCCCTGAAGGGTGGAGATGCAGATGCCCATCAGGGGGTGAGACCGTCAACTCCTTTTACGATGACTGGCTTGCATTCCCTCTCCTTCACTTCGAGGCTGGGCTACGGCTGCCCTTGTGGCCTGAGGTGAAGGAGTTCCTGGACTACTTTGGCGTAGTCCCGGCTCAGGTTAACACAAATGCGATCTCGATGTTAACAGCTTACGCGTGCTATTTGCGGGAGGAGAAGGTGATGTTCGACCTGAACGTGTTCCGCAAGATTTTCACCTTCCGAGCGACCGCTGACGGGGTGTGTTTTCTGACCGGAACACACATGGAGGTGCACGAGACCCTCAACAAGGTCCACCACTGGAATGAGTCATTTGTGTTCATTCGGGGTGACCTGGGCGGCATCCCCTTCTCCCCCATACAGAGGCCCGAGAAGGTCTGCAAACCCCCCTCGCTACGTGGGGAGGCCGCTGTGCTGCATCGCTTCCTCAAAGGTGCGAGCTTCGAGGTTGATCACCTCCGGAGGAACATCAACCAACTCATCTACGTGGAACCGGGGACGGGTACTTGAGCCTTGACAACTTGCCTCCCTTATGGCTCATTTCCTCCCATTGCTGCTCAATTCGTCCTAACTTGTGCAGGTGTTCGGTCCCTTCCTCGACGCCTTCCCTCTGCGGGGGGAAGTTCCTCCTCCGCCTATGGGCTCCATGAGGAGGTTGCGGCTGATTCGGCTTCGGCTCCGAAGATACCTGGGTCGAGTCAGAGGAGGGATAAGGAGCGGGTGGTGGAGGAGGGAGCGCCCTCCTCCCCACCGAAGGAGCCGAGGATGCGGCGGGGGAAAGCAGTTTGCCGAAGGGATTTCGGGGTACTGCCTAGGGAGAGGGGGCAACCGAGTGACCCCAACGCACTGGCCAATCACCCCAACTTCGAGATGGGGGGAAAGGCTACGGACCCTCTTGGCGAACCTATCGTCCATTGGGATGAGACGATGAACCGGGTCTCCCTCACCTCCCACCGGCCTTCGTGGGCTGAGGGGGATGTCAAGGATGGCGCGGCGCATAGCCTCATCTATGGTATCTATGGTCGGCAGGACGCGTCATCTTATAAGGAGATGTCTATGCGCGATATTGGGTACGCGAGTTCCCAGGCCTAGCTTCGCGCGGCCGAGCTCTCCCACATGGCCGCCCGCCGAGGTCTTAGTCTCTCGTACAGATGGATGCGGACGGACGCGTCGAAGTTGGATGCGGAAGAGAGGGCCACTGACCTTGCGGCTCGCTTGGCCACTGCTGAGAAACTCTTGGAGGAGTCATCCGGGGGCTTGGTTCGTGCCCTCCTTAATGAATTCTCCTTTTCTCCTTTTAATTCGTTATTATTCGTTGGCTCTACTTTACTTGTCGTGTTGGCCCGCAGGGACCCGGTGCCGCCGACTCGCTTAGGAGACGATGCGAGGAGGCGGACCAGGAGGTGCAGGACCTGAGAGCTCAGCTTGCCGAATCTCAAAGGCAGTTAAGGGAAGGGGGAGGAGAAGGGGGTGCACCTTCGAGAGCGGCGAGGCCAGCCCCATCTCGGCCTGCTGAAGTCGAGCGTGCTCGGGGGAAAATCATGGCGTCGACGCCCGAGCCCTGGTGAGTCGCCTCCATGACGTGGACGCTATTCGAGACAGCTGAAGGGGGGTCTCTGCGAGCGACATTCTTCCTGAGCTCTTCCCTTCGCCTGGGCGGTCCGGCTCGCCCCCTAGCAGCGACGGCTACTCCCCATGATCGTGGGGATGGCCTGTGACGTCTTCTTTCTTCCCGTTCCTCACGGGAACTGTGTAACTTTTGTGTCTGCTTTTCTCTTTCAGGCATGCATGTACTAGCAAGAGAGAAGCAACAATTCATGTAATACACGTTATCAATGAATCAGTAGTTATTGTAATGAATGTCCTAGTTTACTCCTCCCTTTCGTTGCTTGAGAGTGTGATACCTTACTTGAATCAACAGTCGAGTAGTCGATTGAACCGGTGAGTTCCCCATCTGCCGGTATGACTGATCTTGGAGAACGGTTGTTTTTAGTCGGGGATCTTACCGATCGGAGGCGGAAGTACCCATCTATGTCCTGGGAGTCTTAGCTCAACCGGGGGTGGAGGAACTCAATGCACTCCTGTTCTAGCTGGAGGCGGAAGTACCCATCCACGTCCTGGGAGTCTTAGCTCAACCGGGGGTGGAGGAACTCAACGCACTCCTGTTCTAACTGGAGGCGGAAGTACCCATCCATGTCCTGGGAGTCTTAGCTCAACCGGGGTTGGAGGAACTCAACGCACTCCTGATCTAACTGGAGGTGGTAGTACCCATCCACGTCCTGGGAGTCTTAGCTCAACCGGGGGTGGAGGAACTCAACGCACTCCTGTTCTAACTGGAGGCGGAAGTACCCGTCCATGTCCTGGGAGTCTTAGCTCAACCGGGGTTGGAGGAACTCAACGCACTCCTGATCTAACTGGAGGTGGTAGTACCCATCCACGTCCTGGGAGTCTTAGCTCAACCGGGGGTGGGGGAACTCAATGCACTCCTGTTCTAACTGGAAGCGGAAGTACCCATCCACGTCCTGGGAGTCTTAGCTCAACCGGGGGTGGAGGAACTCAACGCACTCCTGTTCTAACTGGAGGTGGTAGTACCCATCCACGTCCTGGGAGTCTTAGCTCAACCGGGGGTGGAGGAACTCAACGCACTCCTGTTCTAACTGGAGGTGGTAGTACCCATCCACGTCCTGGGAGTCTTAGCTCAACCGGGGGTGGAGGAACTCAACGCACTCCTGTTCTAACTGGAGGCGGAAGTACCCATCCACGTCCTGGGAGTCTTAGCTCAACCGGGGGTGGAGGAACTCAACGCACTCCTGTTCTAACTGGAGGTGGTAGTACCCATCCACGTCCTGGGAGTCTTAGCTCAACCGGGGGTGGAGGAACTCAACGCAGTCCTGTTCTAACTGGAGGCGGAAGTACCCATCCACGTCCTGGGAGTCTTAGCTCAACCGGGGGTGGAGGAACTAAACACACTCCTGTTCTAACTGGAGGCGGAAGTACCCATCCACGTCCTGGGAGTCTTAGCTCAACCGGGGGTGGAGGAACTCAACGCACTCCTGTTCTAACTGCCAAACAGCGAGTTGAACCGATGCGCCCACATCTACCGACATGACTTAGCCCGGTGGAGGGCCTCTAGCTAAGGATTTTGGACCTGGATGTCTTTCCAGAACCCCTCTCCCATTCATAGTTCTTACCTATTACAACTTGCTTATACTACGCCCCTTTGGGCATCCTGTTACACCTCGCCCTTTCTCGGGCACTTCCTTACATCTCGCCCCATCTGGGGCTCACTTGACCGCCTGCTCCCTGTCCATCCCTGCCATTGCTTCTTCCACTTCTTCGGCTGCTTGCATCCATCCGATTGTGTTGACCGCAGTAACGTAGCACTGGCGCGCCTCCCGGGGATCCCCCCTGACTCTCACCTGGAGCTCTCCGGAGTTGTACTTCAAGCACTGATGGTAGGAGGACGGCACGCACTTGTACGCACTGATTAGGGGACGCCCGAAGATGGCGTTGTAACTGCTCGGCGCGTCCACGATGACGAACCGACAATTCTTTGAAGTTCCCCCCAGGGTGACGAGGAGTTCGACTCCCCCTTCCACCTCCTTCCTCTCCCCGGAGAATCCGAAAAGTGGCCCATCCGATGCTAGCACTCGCTTTGCGTCAACCTTCATTCCTTCAAAAGCCTTCTTGAACACCACGTTCACCGAGCTCCCGTTGTCGACTAGGACCCGGGAGACAGTGAAGTTCTCGATCGCCGCCTTGATGACTAGCGCGTCGCAGAAAGGGTCCTCGTTGGCCGGCATGTCTTGGATGGAGAAGGTAATCTTCTCGCTCGAAGGTGGGGACCGGTAAGTCGAGGCGATGCTCCGACGGTATATGGCAAGGAGGCTCCCCTTCCGGGTGGCCTTCTTTGCCTGCTCCCCCGTGGATGACTCTGATCCCTCCTAGGGCCCCTATATCGACCCTTTCTTCGCATGGATCATCCTCCTCCTTGTTCTTCCCCTTCTCCACTACCCGAGGTCCTTCCAGGCACAGCTGCTTCCCCCCTGCTGGGGCTCTTCCTTCTTCCCTCATCTCGAGGAACTCGGGGCAAGCTGCGGTCGCGTGGCCCTCCTGCTGGTGGAAGTCACAATATAGCAGCGCCAGCTCGCCCCCTGCTTCTCCCAACGTCCCTTCTTCTTTCCGCCTCTCTTTCGACCGATGGCCATGGCTTGCAGGGGCTGGACTTGCAGCGGCCCCGGGCCTTGTTGCCAACCTGCCGGGTGGAAACGCCCGTGCCTCCCCTGATAGCCTCCTCCTCCCTGGAAGTGGCCCCTTCCTTGGCCTTGAGAGGGACCAACCTGTGACCTCCAAGCTGGTCGGGCGGCTGTCGGTTGCGATTTCCAGCCTTGCTCCTGCCCAACGGGAGGTCCCTGTTGTCCCTGGCTCCTCACTTCCTCCTTCTTTCTTCCTCCACGCTCTTTCCTTTCCTCCTCTGCTACCTCGACTAACCTAGCCACGAACTCCTGATTGGTAGCTTCAACCTCGGTCTCGCGGTCGGCACGCTTCATTAACTCCTCGAAAGACAGCGGAGGGTCCCGAGTTAGACTCATCTGGAACAGCCCCGGCTGCAGCCCAAGGGTGAAAGCCAGCTGCAGGGTGTGTCCGGGCACTTCGACGACAAGGAGGACCTCCGCTTGGAACCTGTCCATGTAGTCAGCCAGCGGCTCCCCTGGCTTCTGCCTGACTGCGAACAAGGCTTCCATACTCTTTCTCCTCTTCTTCGAGGTAGAGAATCTCAACAAGAAATTTCGACGCAGATCTTCGAAACGGAAGATTGTTCCCGCCGGGAGCGAGTGGAACCAATCCCTCGCCTTTCCCTGGAATGAGACGGCGAAAAGCCTACACATGAAGGCGTCCGACATTTGCCTGATCGAGGTCATGTCCTCGAACCACTGGAGATGCTGGAGTGGATCGCTATCCCCCTCGTAGTAGGACATGGCGGGATCGCGGAACCCATCCGGGACGGAAGCTGACATGACCAGCTCGCAAAAAGGGCTCCTCCATTCTTCTTGGTTGAGGGGAGGTGCTCCCATCGCCTCCCCGCCCGGGCAGCTGGTCCGGGGCGAACTATTGAAAAGCACCCGTGCTTGGAGGCCCAAACCTTCCTCCGAAGCTGGTTCCCTCCCTTGCTGACTGCTTCTTACTTCCACTAGGGGGAGTGAGGCGATCCTAGGTGCAGGTGGTGTTGAGCATTCGCCGCGAGCGGAGGACACGGCCTACATGAAATCCAGGATCTTCTTGCTGAATTCGTCGAAGTCGCTCTTCTTCACATACTCGCAAGGCGGAGGCGGGTCTCCCAACTCGTCGCTTCCAGCCATGGGACTTGACTCAGAGGTTTCCGAACTAGTCGCTTCCACGCTCACCGCACCAGAATGTTGAAACCAGTTTCCCGGTCTCAGCGTTCGAAAGGGGGTTGCGACTAACCCTTACTTGACCTAAGCCTAGACCCTTGACCGGTCACTAGGAACTGGGAGACTTGGACTTGATGAACACTTGGATCCACAAATGGACCCCTTAAGCTGCAGCGCGGAGGTCCCACCACATACCCGGAAGCTCACTCGGAACTTCCCCTCCCAAGCCAATGTTGAGCCTGGGCACCTTGGAGGGCACTAAGGATCACCTCACCGTCCACCTTCAATGACAGGGGGAGGGGAGGGGTAGTGCTTGCTCACACGCGAGGGAGGGGGTAGTGACCAACCCTTCCCAAGGTGCCCATGGGGGTCTATTTATAGACTTCCCAAAAAAATGGACTGCGGATAGCAAAAATCCCGCTATTCGCAGTCCAACCATGACCACCATCGATCACGCGTGAGGGGGGGGGGGGGGGGGAGGCGAGTGGGACTCGAGGTGTCCGTCCCCCCCCCCCCCTCCCGGGAGGTCACACTGACCTCCCTACCTACACCAGGCGAGTGGGAGGATCCCTCCCACTCGCCCAAAGGGGGCGGCGAGTGGGAGGCCTCTCCCACTCGCTCAGCGAGTGGGAGGCTCCTCCCACTCGCTCGGCGAGTGGGAGGGCTGCTCCCACTCGCCCGGCGAGTGGGAGGCCCCTCCCACTCGCCCGGCGAGTGGGAGGGCTGCTCCCACTCGCCCTGCGAGTGGGAGGCCCATCCCACTCGCCGAGGGCCCCTCAGCGTTGCCCGGATGAGTGGGAGAAATTCTCTCACTCCCTCCGTGGCCTCTTTCGCGGTCGTTTTGCTCGCCTCGGCCATTTTCGCTACCTTGGCTTCGTCCGGGTCGGGTCACACCAATTCGAGAAATATGAGGGTTGTACAATAAGGACATTGAGAAGAGCGCATTTTGCTCTCGTTATGGGCAATACGAGTTCACAGTGATGTCGTTCGGCCTCACTAATGCCCTGACAGCATTCATGTCTTTGATGAATCGAGTGTTCGAACCCTTCCTCGACCATTTTGTCATTGTATTTATCGACGATATTCTGGTGTACTCGGCTTCGGAAGAGCTGCATGTAACACACCTGGAGAAAGTGCTTCAAAAGCTGCGAGAACACCAGCTATACGCAAAGTTTTCAAAATGCGAATTTTGGCTTAAGGAGGTTGGCTTCTTGGGTCACATCGTCAGCGCCAACGGCATAGCAATGAATCCAGCAAAGATTCGGGCCATTAGGGATTGGCCGCAACTTCACTCTGCGGCAGATGTGAGGAGCTTCCTCGGACTTGCGGGATATTACCGCAAGTTCGTAGAGGGATTCTCTAAGATCGCGCTACCGCTGACTTTGCTAACAAAGAAAGATGCGAAATTTGTATGGACATCGCAGTGTGAAGAGGCCTTCCAAGAGTTGAAAGGGAGGCTTACCTCAGCTCCTATACTGACCATACCATCGGGCCAGGAAGGTTTCCAGGTGTACACAGATGCATGTCAGCAGGGCTTAGGAGCGGTCTTGATGCAACATATGAAGGTGGTTGCCTATGCCTTGAGGCAACTAAAAGTGCACAAGAAAAACTACGCCACGCACGACTTGGAGCTGGGTGCGGTGGTCTTTGCCCAAAAGATATGGTGGCACTATTTGTACGGCGTCCGATGTGAAGTATTTTCGGACCACAGGAGCCTCAAGTACGTCTTCACGCAGAGGGAGCTGAACCTACGACAGGTATGGTGGTTGGAGTTCTTGTGCGACTACGACTTCGACCTCCAGTATCACTCGGTCAAGGCAAACACTGTTGCAGATGCCCTGAGTAGAAACCCTATAGCCTCAGCTAATTGGATGATCGTCACTCCGAGAGATATAGTACGAGGACTTGAGGAGATGGGGATCACAGTGATCGCCCGAGGAGATTCAGTTGCGGCAGCACATCAGTTGTACTGGACGGAGATTAAGTGTGATATTCGGGACAGGATTAGAGATGCCCAGCAAGATAACCCATTGTTCGAGGATGCGATTGCCCGTTTGAAGGCTGGAAAAGAGCACCGAAATTTTATGATAAAGGACGGAATCCTTTACTTCCGTGATAGGATGTTCGTCCCTTCAGGTGGACAGTTTCAACATGAGATTTTGTATGAGAGCCATCACACTCGCTACTTGATCCATCCAGGCATCACAAAGATGCATGCAGATCTGAAGAAAACATTCTGGTGGTCGGGGATGAAGCGAGACGTCGTCTCTTTTGTGACACATTGTTCGACGTGCCAGCTTGTTAAGGCAGAGTGCAAGAACCCCGCTGGGTTACTACAAGCCGCTTCCCGTCCCCGAGTGGAAATTCGAAGACATATCTATGGATTTCATCCATGGCCTGCCCCGCTCTCGGATCGGGAACGATTCTATCTTGGTGGTGGTCGACCGTTTGACGAAGGTTGCGAGATTCATTCCCAACCGCCAAGACGATGGTGTTGGAAATTGGTGCTCCTTTTCATTAAAAATGTGGTTCGGTACCACGGTGTGTCAAAAACCATAGTCTCTGATCGGGATGGTCGATTCACCTCAAATGAATGGAGGAGCGATCAATCATATTTGGGGACCAAACTAGCATTCAACACATCATTTCACCCCCAAACAGACGGGCAAACCGAACGCATAAACCGCACTTTGGAGGATCTTCTCCGGTTATGCTTGGTGGATAAGAAGGAGCCATGGGAGCGGCTCCTACCTTTAGTCGAATTCTCCTACAACAACTCGTATCAGGCAAGCATTGGCATGGCCCCATACGAAGCTTTATACGGCCGGAAATGTCGTACTCCACTTTCTTGGGCCCAAGATGCGGATCTGAGGGCCCTGGGGCCCGTTTTCATGGAGAATGTGACGGAAATTGTTCAGCTAATACATGAACGGATGCGTGAAGCTCAGAGTTGACAAGCCAAGTACTATGATGCCCGTCATCGACATGTTGAGTTCACCGTGGGTGATAAGGTTTACTTGAAGATCCGCCCTCTCCACGGTGTATCTCGACTCCGCCGACAGCAGAAGTTGAGCCCAAGATACATGGGGCCATATACCATCACGGAACTGATCGGTGAAGTGGCGTATAGGCTGGAACTACCCCCGGAGCTTCAGGGTTACATGATGTATTCCATATCTCTTCATTGAGGCGCGCACTACTACGCCCGGAGCATGTCATTCAGAAGGCCCCCGAACCAGTAGAACCCGACCGATCTGTACCCCTCAAGCCGGTACGGATCATGGATACCGAGACTAAGGTCCTGCGGTGAAAGAGTGTTCCCCTTGTCCGAGTTCGATAGGACAACTGCGGGACCGAGGAATCTAACTAGAAACCCGAGGACCAGATGCGAGACTCTACCCCGGCCTCTTTACGTCAGGTAACACACAAACCTCTTTGGACTTCTTATTTCAAGTATAGTAACTCTCCTCAATTTTTAAAATACCATCACCCAATCGAATTTTCGAGGACGAAAATTTTGTTTGACTTTTTGGATTTATAACATCCCAATTTCGAATTTCTAGACCCCGTCGTGATTAATTGAACCACTAGGGTTTTGTGGGCTTGGTTGGCACCCAAATGATACGTTAGTACTCTATTGGGTATTATTGACCCAATAAGTCGCTAAATTCGCCCACCGGGTTACATGAACATTTTTCAACTTAGACGGACACAATGACCCTAGGTGTATGAATCAACCTCTTAGGTCTTAGTAAGGCCAAATAATACATAAAAGTGCACAAATACTCCAAACGAATCAAATTGACCCTTATGAAACAAACTCGTCAATTTGATCAACATGAATCACACAAAATTCAAATTACCCTAATTTGTGTAGAAGCACACCAAATTATCCGACTCGATCAAATTGTCAACTAGAGATGCGGTGACTCACCAACACATCCAAGGGGATGCATTATGGGCCATGATTAGAGTAGACACATATGAAGTATCAAATTATATTTAAACAATTTATTTAATTGTTTAAATAATTGACAAATTATTAAGTAATGCTAGATAAGAATCGTGACGAACGAACCCCAATCAACTCCGAAAATTTTATCGCAACATTCCGATAATATTCTAAATAGGATGGCCACTTAAAATGTATTTAGATATATTTAAATGATTTACAAAAAAATACGTTTTATTGAGTAATTAATTATTTAACTAATAAGGAGGTTTGCGAAAAATAGATAATGATATTATTTTTCTCCTAAAATTTTATCATAGGGTCCTACGAATATATACAAGAGTTATATTAATTAAAATCAAATGTTTAATACAAAATCTACTTATTTTGATTTAACTATATTTAAAACACCAAATAAATAAAATAAATAGAAAACTATATCAAAAAAATTATAAAATAATTTATAAAAATCATAAATGACCTAAGTATGCTGCCATAATTATTTGAATTAAAAATAAATTTAATTAGTGAAATATTTCATTTTTAAGCCTCATTAATGAATTTAACCCCCCTCCCCCCCCCCCCCCCCCCCCCCCCCCCCCCCCCCCCCCCCCCCCCTCATCAATACCATCAATATGCAGCCATGGGAATTGATTCCCTTCCACTCCCAATGCCTTGGGAAGGGCTTGGCCGGCTGGGATGTTAAGAGGGGGCGGATTCACTAAGGGAGGAGGCCTTAACTCCTCCCCAAACACTAAAAAGAACACTCACCTCTATATAAACCCCCATCCACCTTAGGAATTCGTTTTTCCTACACCCTACCTCCCCAACCAGCAAGAAACCAAGCCCCGGTGACCTTCCTGCGAGCCTCCTCCACGAACTTCAACGAACTCCACCACTATCAATGGTCGCGCGATGATCCCCTCGCCTAAACGGCACGAACGTAAGTTCTTATGACTCATCCCTGCCCTTAGATCCTTTCCCGTCGACCTCTGCCGACTCCGATCACAGGAGACGACGATCCCGGCCTTGGAAGCTTCGGACCACCCACTTCAATCTCCGCCACCACCGCGGGCTTCGACCTTGCATGGGACGTGTGAAGGTGAGGAAGGGTCCCCTCGACCTTCCCTCAAGGCCCTTGAGGCGAGGAGACTCGTCGGAAACCGCTCCGGCGGCCTCCTCCTTCCAAACGGAACAAAAAAAATGAAACAATAAAATATATATATATATATATATATATATATATATATATATATATATATTCTGGCCACCGCCGGGGAGGCCAGCCGCCGGCAGACCATCCCCCACCGGATCTCCCTCCTCGGGCGCGCCTAATGGAGGTGGTGGTCGGAGCAAAGGGACCTCCGGCCGCCTTGGGGATGCCCCGCAAAAGCTACGCAGCATGACGTTTTGCATGTAGAAGATGACGGGATCCCCCGCAATGCTGGTTGGACTCAATCTGGTCCAACTAACCTGGCACCATCGGATCTGCGCCAAGATCCGTGTGCAGGGGTTTATTTCCTTAGCCAGAAAATCGGCCAGTTTTTGGAAATATTTTTCATTCTTAAAATGGATTTTTAATTATCTTACATGCTGATCTGGAAAAACTTTGTGAGACAGAACATTGTAGATTTTTATTCATACTACAACTTTCAAGTTATAAAATTTCTTGTTTGGATAACATAGCTAATTTATTTTTACACCCAAAAGGTATATTTAATCGTTTTGACAATCCAGAATTCTGTTCAGATCTGAAATAGATATTTTTGGCAATCTTCAACCCCTGTTTTGGAGACTTTAGGCTATGATTTAGGGAATGCATGTGAGACAATCTATTATTCAGGGATGTTTTATAAACAACTTTCATGTTTTAATGTTTCTGATTTGGAGTCTCCAGATAAATTAAATTTGACCTCAAACATTTCAAAATGGCTCCATTTTACTGTTTTGGCTGCAACCAGTATTTTTTTTAGTGAGCTTCAACCCCTGTTTTGGAGACTTTAGGTTATGATTTAGGAAATGCATGTGAGACACTATATTATTCAGGGATGTTTTATAAACAACTTTCATGTTTTAATGTTTCCTTAAATTTGGCCTCAAACATTTCAAAATAGTTCCATTTTACTGTTTTGGCTGCAAACAGTTGTTTTAGTGAGCTTCAACCCCTGTTTTGGAGACCTTAGGTTATGATTTAGAGAATGCATGTTAGACACTCTATTATTTATGGATGTTTTATAAACAATTTTCATGTTTTAATGTTTCTGATTCGGAGTCTCCAGATAAATTAAATTTGGCCTCAAACATTTCAAAATGGTTCCATTTTACTGTTTTGGCTTGTAAACAGTATTTTTAGTGAACTTCAACCATCATTTTGGAGACCCTATGGTCTGTTTTAGACAAAGCATGTGAGAGATAATATTGTAGCTAAATATAATTACTACAACTTTCATGTTTGGTACTTTCTGATCTGAACCCTCTAAGTAATTTAAATATAATCCTTAACAGTATAATTTATGATTCAGAATTCTGCCTTGTCCAGCAAACAGTTATTTTATGCAAACTTCAACCCTCATTTGGAGACCTTAAGGTCTGTTTTAGATAAGGCATGTGAGAGATGATATTGTAGTTAAACATACTTACTACAACTTTCATCTTTTGTACTTCCTGATTTGAAGCCTTTAAGTAACTTAAATGTAGCCCTCCACAATGTTATTGAATTTGCTAGATCAGGTGTTATAATAAAAGTGCACATTTTTCAAGCGTACTACGTGGCAAACATTACTCGTAAAACCTTGCTAGTTTCATTTGCTTGTTTATCTCCATAATAAAATCCATTCACATAATTTTGGGTTATGATGTGCATCATAAATTAATTACTCAAGTTTGAATATTGATATATATATAATTGTTTCATTCATGCATCACCTTGTGCATGAGGGCATGGGAGGGTGCATGGTTATCAAGGTGGCGGGTTCGTCGGCTTCCCCATAATATAGGTCCGTCTCACACGTACAGGACCGGGGGCTAGCTACCCCTTCTACACGTACAGGTCCGTCTCACACCTATTTGGTTATGTGCCGAGAGGATCTCCGCACGAGGTGAGGATGTGTTCCCACCGAGAGTACCTATTCTTCATAGAGGTACGAAGGCCTAGGAAGTTGGGGTGTATCCATAACCTAGAAGTGGGAGCGACCGACCCACTGTCACCGTCTGGCCATGACGATGAGGCCTGAGAAGTGAGCTCTTTCTCTTAACAGGTCACTATGTCGACATAGGGGAAAGTGATTGAGACACATCATTCGAGTGATAGGGAGGACAACCATACATGCTCATCATATTATTACATATGCTCTCACCTTGGTCCGACATCGTATAACCACCGTCAGGAAGGGTTATACGATGACAGGTGAGTTTAATACTTTAGTGTTCCCTCTTTATGAATTGTTGAAGGATTACTGTTTCGTTTATATAACTCTGGTATATATATTTGCTTCGGCTATTGTGCTAACTTTCCTTGCAGGTGTCCTTCCTGGTACCCATTAGGGGGGCTGGGGGGAGCGTGGGATTTACTTAGTCCGTCATGGCTAACGTACTCTTGTACATTATCATTTCAGGAACCGATGCGCCTACCGACGGAGCAGGAGCGGATGGGCGAGCGTAGACGTGCCCGTGAAGATGAGGAGTTCCCTGAGCCAGCTAAGACGATCAATGAAGATGTGAGGGTACTATCTTGGTAGAGGAGAGGATAAGATATTTCTTTTTGACTAGATGTTTTGTCGTCATATGACTATGATGGATTATTACTGCGAGACTTTATATAACCCTTCGTGGTTTTTATTTGTGATTTATTATATATCATGCTGGGATATACTGTGATGTTTTGCTTCCACAATTTTTTATACTCTGTGAATGTTTTTCTGTAATGATGCAATAGTCTTACAGGGAGAATATTCCGCCAATTGGGTCATGGGTCAGGTAAGAGAGTGAAACCTTTTCAGACACGCGAACCTTTTGGGGGGACGCTCGCCCTGGGCATAAGGATCATCTTGGTTTGAAAAAGGGGGTCCTTACAGTCGGTATGCAGGAGAGGAGCTCATGCAGTGACTCGCTCTAGGGCAACACCGCGCTGAAGGACTTCTTTTCACCTGAGAGGGTGAGCAACATTGGGCTAGGAGGGCGGCTTCCAACTCTACTCTGATAATCTCTCCAGACGGATGAGAGGTACAATCGGGGGGGGGGGGGGGGGGGGGGGGTAGCTCGGCCAACATGCAAGGGGGGAGCTGATCTCGACTGTTAGTGCAGAGGCTTGGTCTTAAGAGGACGCAAAAAAACCCGGTATACTGTCCCATCACCCGCTCTGGATGTTATGAGAGCTAAGGAGGATACTCATCCTCTAACCCACTCGTGACGTGAATCGATGACCGCTTCGGCGGAATGTCGTCGCATTGCCTAGATATGGCATGACTCTCGGGGGGTCCTTCTGGACACACACACTTGAGGTCTCCACTCTGCCTGCTGAGAAGTTTTCAAGAATCACAGTAATAATAACATGAGTAAGAATATGTTAAGGCAAGTAGGGAGTGACAGTCGGGGAGGTCCAAGGGGACACACCATCCCGAGGCCTTCATCTTACGAGGCCTCCATCCTATTACATTTGTTGAATGCTGGTTGGTCAAATCGATCATCTCTTCATCAAGTTGGGGGGGGGGGGGGGTTGGCGTCCGGAATTTCCTCTGATAACCTCTCAAGCCGGATGAGAAGTGCAATCGGGGGGGGGGGGGGGGGGGGGGGTAATTCAGCCAACGTGCAAGGGGGGAGCTGATCTCGACCGTCAATGCAGAGGCTTGGTCTTAGGAGAACTCTCTCCCGAGGCGCTGTCCTACCACCTGACTTGGGTATTTACGAGAGTCGAGTCAGAGGCCTGTCCCACAATCGGTTGCTAGGTTGCGGAAGGGTCTTCATACTGTCACTCAACAATCAGAGGGAATTAACCGCACAAACTCATATGATTGGAATAAACGACAAGCAACTTCTCTTTGTTGCGAGCTTTTTGCTCTCCTCCAAGTTGCTCTGGTAGTAAATTTGATCATCGCTTCGCCGAGTTGGGGAGATGGTGTCCAGATTCTACTTTGATAACCTCTCCAGTCCGATGAGAAGTGCAATCGGGGGGTCTCGGCCAACATGCAAGGGAGAGCTGATCTCGGCCATCAATGCAGAGGCTTGGTCTTAGGAGAACTCTCTCCCAAGGCGCTGTCCCATAACCCGACTTGGGTTTTTACGAGAGTCGTGTAGGAGGCCTGTTCCCCAACCGGTCGTGGAGATCCTATTTTACTTACTTTGAGACGCTTTAAAGAAAACGACACCTGTATTTCAAGGGTCTATCTGACAGTGAAATTGATCATCGCTTCGCCGAGCTGGGTGGTTAGTGTCCAAACTCTACTTTGATAACCTCTCCAGTCGGATGAGAAGTGCAATCGGGGGGTCTCGGCCAACATGCAAGGGGGCCGGGGGGGGGGGGGGGGGGGGGGGGGGGGCTGATCTCGGCCGTCAATGCAGAGGCTTGGTCTTAGGAGAACTTACTCCTGAGGCGCTGTCCCACCACCCGACTTGGGTTTTTACAAGAGTCGAGTCGGAGGCCTGTTCCCCAACCCGTCGTGGAGATTAATTTTACATATATTGAGAAGCTCTTGCCAGAAGAGAAAAACAACTCTCGCCAGAAGAGGATGTTCCTAATAAGGGTTAGACGGGAGAAGGAGGAGGTGTTGAGGGCGGCCGAGGGCTTGAGAGGTATGGAGGATCGGCTCCGATCAGCCATAGATGAGGTTAGGAGGGATGTCCAATCCCTAAGGAATTTATGTGAGTCATGGTTCAAACAAGCAAGTGCTAGACCCACTTCGTCCCAAGTACAATCCCCCGCACCATCTCCCGAACCTTCCGCAGTATTTCCTACTATCGATACCACCCCGGCTTCTACACTCGAGATGACGCTCGTTCGTCCCACACACCCGCAGAGAGTTTATAATAAGAAGAAGAAACAAGGCACCCCGAACAAAGGAACAAAGGTGAATCTTGAGGCATCTTATCCTGGTAGAGATCTAATAACTGCTCGCCAACGTGAAATTATTGGATTTGTCCTTATGCAATTTACAAAAAGGTACGTTTCTATGTTTGCAAATCAAAATCGTTGGTGACCTTGAAGATGAGTAACTTATTTTCCTTATCGCAGCAACCAAACAATCTTTCATAGTGGGAATGTACATATGACTAGGTCGTTATTAGACGACTTGTTAGGTGTTTGTTGGTTGTCGGACGTCCATTTAAATACATATGCATTAGTACTAAGTGCCCGAAGAAAGAGATCGTCGGAACAATTTAGAAGTTTTTTATACATATCTCCTGATCATGCTGTAAGTACATTTCATACATTTTTCAAAAATTATTGTTTAAAGCGGACTTGTTAATACTAATGTTAATGTATACTGTTATGCATATGCATTAATACAAATGTTAATGTATACTGTTACGCAGTACTACAAGATGAGCAGGGTGAACAACTCAGAAACGCTTATTAGCCATATCACCGCGGAGAACGTCAATAAAGCGGACTTGTTACTCCTGTCAGTACACGCACCGAGTCATTGGTGTCTACTAGTATGCGACCTAAAGCGATGCAAATGAGATTTCTATGACTCGATGCCTCGTGGCCGGCATCAAGGATCTCTTCCTAATTTGGTATGGTTTTGTTAAACTTCTATGTTATTCTTCCTTATATAATATACATGACATTCATATTTTATGCTGCAAACAGGTCCGTGCATTCCATGAGGATGCTAGCACTGCCTTGCCGACCGACATATTGGAGTGGAAGATTGTACCAAATCATGGAATCCCTAAGCAAAGCAATGGGATTGACTGCGGGGTGTTCGTGCTAAAATACATGGAGGCAGCTCTCTCACCGATAGAGGTTCCATGGGAAACGAAAAAGGGTTGGCAATATGAGATGCCATGTTTTCGAGCAGAGATTACCGCTGATATTTTGCGTGTCTTCCATGATTTGGTATTAGCAAACATTAGCGGGCAGGTGGCCTAAATAAATTAATTGCTAAAATCCATGATGTTGGAGTTGTGATATAATATTTTTTCATTTTGGCACAATGTGTGTTAAAATCCATGATGTTGGACTTGCTAATATTTTTTCTTCCTTATATAATCTACTCTGAATTATCTGTTATGTATCTGCTTTGGCAAAGTTGATGTAATTTTTGTTTCATTTTGGAACAATGTATTTTTTCATTTTTTGTTGATTACAAATTAATTGTTCTGTGCAGGATTTACAATTATTCTCTTTAAATCTTGGCTGATAAAATTATATCAGGGCACATTGGTATTAGCAAACAATAGTGGATACATATATGAACATTGACTGGATACATTACATTTCAAAGATTAGAAATCATCATTGTCAGGATACAATTTTTTCACTCAATAGGGCTTGAAAACATCCTGAACACTAGAGAAATTAAATGACAAGTTAACGAAGTAGTCGTCGTTTGCATCAGCACATGTCGGGGTGGGAGGAGGTGAAGCTTGTTGCTCATTAGCTGTGCCGCCAAAGAATTCGAACTCTTTAGTGTCTTGTGTGTTATCATCAATAACATCTTTTACCTTGACCTCCACTTTCTTTCATGAGAGACATTAAAAAAACATTATTTTGAATTACGATATGGTGTAATTAAAATATTAAGATGACAAAATACAATACAATACTTGGTTTTGCTTTTCTGTTTCCTCGCTCCCAATGGTCCTTCATACGTGCATTAGGGACTCCTTTTGGTCTCTTCATTGGCGGATCGTTTACTGTCGTCTTCCCCTGATCATTTTCTTCCAAACTGCCTTTCTTGTGGTGCTCTTCCTTGTCAACCAACTCATCTATCCTTTTGGACATGGCATTCATTGTCCTTACAACATCCTCCTTGGCTAGTTTGCAATTTTCAACTCGTCGTGCAAGGTCGTAACTGAAACGCATTAGGTGATTTCTAAATATTAAGTTCGAGTTAGAATCTGTCAAGGAGGGTGTGTCGAGGAGGTATATTCCCGTTTTGGCCTTTACAGTAAATTTTTTTAGCACATAACTACTAGGTATTTGTTTTGTGTTTCTTAAGTTATAAATCCTTAAGATGTGCCGACATAAGATACCTGTAGTATCGAACCCACGACAAGAGCACTGCGCATCATTGGTGGCAGAGTTATAGGTAACATACCATCTTTTGTCTACTGCGTCGTCTTGAGATGTAATATATAAGATGTTCCTATCATCATATTTATTTTCATCCAACACGTTAACTCCCACAACTCCCTCCTTGAAAGCTTTTTCAAATATTGCAAACATTTTCCTAGTGTATTATTTTGAAATATTCTTTAGCAGGATACATATTTTGTATCGTGGGCCAATAACATCATGCTTGCACTTGAAATCTTCATCATGCTCATTGCGCCGCCATGATGAGACAAGTTTCTCCATTCCATAAAAGCACTCAACAAGCGAACTATTAGTATTTGAACATCCATGTAAGCAATTATTGGCAGGCTCGCTTCTTTGGGTGGACAAAATCCCTAGGTCCAATACATCTTTATTGAACGCGGTGGACCACCTCCTTCTAATATTATAAATATCTCTCAGCCATTTGTTCTCATGTAGGCTTCCTTTCGTTATCATTTCGTGTCAATACCTATTGAACTCATCCTCACCATCACACTTGTTCATGCAATTATAAAAACATGTCCTTACAATTTTATCGTGGTTGAAGCTCGACACCTTTGATGGCGCCTTCTTGCATATGTGCCACTGACATAACCGATGGCGAGTAGTAGTCAATACTCGCTCAATAGCGACAGACATTGCTTGATCCTGGTTCGTAAAGATAGTAGTTGGTTGTTTACCACCCACACTATTCATAAACGCCTCGAACAACCAGCAGAAATATTCGATGGTTTCCTCAGCGATAAAAGCCCCTCCCCCCCCCCCCCCCCCCCCAACAAAAACATTTTGCCAGTAATGGTTCACGACAATGAATGGCGCGCAAGCTAGATTATACTTGTTTAATCTATAGGTAGTATCAAAAATAAGAACGTCACTGAAACAGTCGTAATCTGTCTTGCTGTGCCCATCCATCCAAAAGAAACTTCTCAGTCTATTAAATTCATCCATACTGACTTCATAAGAGAACATATTATATGTCAACTGTTTTTTTGTAGTAGAGTAAGCAAGCTGGAAGCATCACCACTTTCTATTAAAGCCATTCTTTCCCGCTGAACGTAATTGAAGGCATCCATCTTGGAAAACCCTATGTTATCAAACCCACCGGCTTCTGTAGATAGAAAGTTATACGAATCCACTGCTCTAATTCCAGCGGCTGTCATGTTTTTCATAAGGCTGCCTTGCATTTCAGAAATATTGCGGCAAGACCTCAATAAATGTATCTCTTTCTCAGTTGTCAATGGATGATTATGTTCCTCCACAAACTTCGTCACTGTCCAGTTTTTGCCTTCTTTATCAGCTTGGAATGTAACACAAGCAAGACACCCAGTGCGTGTATCAGATTTGCGGTACTTCAAAGGTGATTTCTTTGTACTCTTCCGCCCGACTTTTGAGCAACAAAACTCACGTAGTTTAACTATTCGTGTATGCGTCCAGTACATTAAGTGCTGCTTACGAACGCTGAAACCTGTCTTGTGGGCATAATCACAATATATGGTGTAGGCCTCTTCATCTGAATGGACGATAAGAAACACAACGAGTTCTATCTTTACCTGTGAGAACAAAAATTCATAAGTTCATAGAGGAGCAGCAATACAGTCCTAATTTTTTAATTATATGCAGTTGACAAGTTAAACCTAAAAATCCAGTAAGAAAATTAGTTTATTCATACAACTAGAAAAATGCAACCTAAAATCCAGTCGAAAAATTAGTTTATTCATACAGTTACAAAAAGGGAACCAAATATCCAGTCGCAAGTTAAGTTAAATTATACAATTAAGAAAAATATAATATGAAATTCAGTCGAAAATTTAACTAATTTGTACAGCTAAAAAAATTCAGACAGATTATAAAACTTACCGTTTCGTCAGTAGCTTGGGGGTTTGAAGTGGCCATGTTGAAGTCTACTCAACTACCTGCCATTTAAAAGAACACCTCAAAATCACGATGATAATATGTTCGAAAATGTTGGTGACATTTTCCTTCTTCCGCGTCTTCTGCATTTCTTGTTGCTACAGAAATCCGAAAATAACCCTAAAAATATATAGAAATGACGGTGAGGGAGAACATCAGAGACCTTAACGGAAAACAGCTCTGTCGCCGGAAACGGGGAGGGAGAACAACAGTATCTCGAATCAGCCTGAAGGGGAAGATGACGAAGGGAAGATGGCGAAGGGAGAGCAGCTTCCGACATTTTTTTTTCTGCGAGGGGAAGGAGAAAAATGGAAGGAGGCGGAAAATAAGAGAGGAGGGCCCAGGGTATTTAAAGACGCACAGTATTTACGTTGGGGTTATCTCAGCAAACATTTTCTCCAATTGGAGACCCTCTGTCAAGAAGTACAATCCAAAGAAAACCTATTTACCCAGCAAATCATTGCAACCAGAGAACAGGCTTCGACCCAAATCGAAGATCTATGCCAAGAAATGTGGTTGCTAATGTGGGGCATTCAGCAGTTGATCTCTCGACGTCAATTCAGCACGTTCTGCCGGACAGCCACAAGATTCCCACTCAGCACCTTCTTCAGTCGGAATACTTGGAGCGCAACCCTCTACATCATCAACCCAGGTTGTTTCTGATCAACCTCGTTTGATTAATGTTCTTTGTCCACGGTTTTCTGAGGGCGACCCAACTGATTGGTTGTACGATTTAAAGAATTTTTTTCAATATAATGCAATTCCACAACACGAATTACTCATTTACGTGGCTCTGCACCTAGACCAGCCGACGTCCAAATGGTACCAGGCGACTATGCGTGACCATCCCGCCCTGTCTTTTCACATGTTTACAAACGCCATTATGAAAAGATTTGACCCTTCTAGGTACGCCAACCTCCAAGGAGCCTTAACAAAGCTACAACAAACAACCACAATTTTAGAATACAAGAAACAATTTGAAGAATTAACAACGCGTGTTCCCGGGTTAGCCCCTACATTCCGGACTAACATGTTCATTTCCGGCTTATCCCCACAAATTCAGGGCCAAGTGTTGCTTCAAGAACCAACAAAATTACATGATGCTTTTGTCATAGCCCACATGTTTGAAGACCAACTTCTAGCAGATAGTCATACTTGTTACAATTATTCTAAACAAACGACTTTTAATACATTGAAACCTTCGAATTGGCAGCACATCCCATCGAAACCCACCACCGTTGCCGTTCAACCAAAACCACAATTTATTAAAAAAATTATCTTCCGCAGAGTTACAACTAAGACGTGACAACTGCCTTTGTTATAACTGTGAGGAAAAATTCTTTCCGGGTCACAAATGCAAGTGCCAAGGGGTCCTTTGTTATTTTGAGGGCACTCCCCCTGATATCGAGTACGAACTACCTCAATCAACGGTCAGTATACTAGCATTAACAGATTCCCCACCAGAACATTTTATACGATTAATGGCTTACGTTAACAGTCATCCCCTAGATGTCTTAATTGACAGTGGCAACCCTCATAATTTCATCTCCACTAGAATGACACATTATCTTCAACTACGAATACATGTAATTCTTGAGTTTCCCGTCTATATGGGAAATGGATCATCAGTGGGCTGCTGAGGTCGCTGCATGGACATACCGTTGCTCATATAGGCCAACTATATGTTCTTGATATTAAGGGCTCAGATGTGGTTTTAGGAGTCTGTTGGTTACGACCTCTTGGACCAGTCACAACGGATTACACATCTTACATTATTTAGACATCCAACCGCCCCATCTGACTAAGTATCATCATCGCAATTGTCCGTATGTTAGCATTAGAACCCGCAGCCACTTATTTTTTACTTGCGACAATCACAACATGGTAGACAACGAAACACAGGAATTACATCACCAACACACCCTTCCGACCACATTCAAAACATTATTACAACGATATTCCTTTTTGTTCACCGAACCCAATTCATTACCACCACCACGAAACATCGATCAGCAGATTTTATTGGACCCAGGAACACAGACCCCTAATCTCAAACCTTACCGTTTTCCAAAATAAACAAAATAGAGAGATTAATCCAGGATATGCTTGCAAAACAACACATCCAACCCAGCACATCCAGTTTTTTTCTCTAGTCATTTTGGTGAAAAAAAAGACGGCCTGAATAAAATCACAAAAAAAAATCATTTTCCAATTCTGGCAGTAGTTGAATTACTAGACGAATTATCTGAGGCAAGTTTTTTTTCAAAACTAGATTTACGCTCCGGCTACAATCAAATACGGATGGCATAACAGGATATCCATAAAACTGCATTTCGAACACACCAAGGACATTACGAATTTACCGTAATGTCATTCGGGTTGTCCAACGCCCCTTCAACCTTTCAATCATTAATGAACTCTATATTTCAACCATATTTACGTAAATTCATCGTTTTTTTATGATATCCTTATATATAGTGCTACAGAAGCTAACCATTTGAATCATTTGACTATCACTCTACAATTATTAGCAGAAAATACGTTATACATTAAATTATCGAAATGTTCCCTTTTAACTAATACTATTGAATTTCTCGGTCATCAAATATCTGAGGTAAACGTCGGACCTACTAAAACAAATCTAGAAGTCATACAAAAATTTTCAATACCCACAAGTAAAAAAGATATTCGAGCATTTTTAGGGTTAACTAGATACTACCACAAATTCATTCAAAACTATGCTATGACAGCTTACCCTTTAACAGAGTTATTAAAAAAATATACATTTTCAATGGACTACTGCCACTCAGACAGCGTTTGAGTTTTTAAAAAATAGTTTAATTAACCCACCAGTTTTAGCTTTACCAAATTTTCAAGTACCTTTTGAAATTGAAACAGACGCCTCGGTCATCGGCATAGGGCAGTATTACTGCAACAACGTAAATCAATCGCTTATTTTAGCAAAAAACAACTCCCTTAATGCAAAAAAAATCTACTTATGTCAGGGAGATGTATGTCATCACTACAACAGTAGCTAAGTGGCAATATCTATTAGGACATCTATTCACCATTTACACAGATCATCAAAGCCTTCATCACCTATTGACACAAAATCTCCATAGAGCAACAAATTTTTTTCCAAACTATTAGGCTACTACTATGTTATCAAATATAAGACGGGAAAACAAAATGTGGTGGCTGATACCCTCTCACGAGTCACCCTAATTTCAGAAAATCCTTCCCCTACAGGCATCAATACTATGAATGTTCTCACCTCGCCACTACTCGATACTTTGCCAACAGATTACAAGAGTGACCCTTTTTCACAACAATCTATTCACTTAATTCACACAACACCAATGACTGTACCAGACTAGACCCTTAAGGGTCATTACTGTTGAAACCAGGACTTGACTTCTTTGTGGAGCTCGGGCCCCCAACAAGTTGAGGGGCAGCTGGAGCTTACTGATTCCTTGGAAGGAACCGATCGGAGACTCGGAACTAAACACGGACCCTTGGTCGCAGCAAGGAGGTCCCACCACACACCCGGAAGATCTTTGATCGCTTCCCCTCCCAAGCCAAAGCTGAGACTGGGCACCTTGGAGAATGGCTAAGCCAGGATAACCAAGGGAGGAAGAAGCTCAGAAAACTCAGATTGGAGTCCTCTCCAAGGTGCCCTTCAAGGTCTATTTATAGTTTTTCAAGCCTGGTCTGCTAATAGCGGGATTCCGCCTTACTCTTTTGCTATACGCAGCCCAAAATGGTCTGCCAACAGCCAAACTCCATTGTTTGGAGGGGCTAACTGCAGACCACCAGGAGCTTTTTAGGTAAAATCGATCATGAATCCTTCCTGGGCGAGCCACCCCCGAGGGCCTTACTCGCGAACCGAGAGGTTCGGCTCGCCCGCCTTCCTGTGAGCGAGCGATTAGGCTTCGGCCTGCTCGCCTTCTCGCGAGCGACCTGCGAGAGCCCGGCTCGCCCGGCCCCATGACTCGCTCGCCTTCTTGCTCTTCTTTTCCTGTTGGTTCCTTTGCCTTTGCTCTCCTCCTGGTGGACACCGGGGTTGTATACAATCCTCGCTCTTCACGAGGCTACCTTAGGCTCGCGAAGAAATGTCCAACCCCTGGTGTTTGCCGGCCTTTTGGTGATGTGGTGAGAATCTTTTGGTGGGCCCCATGTACAAAGCTATAAATACCCTCCTCTCGGGCAGGTATATGAACTTTTTCCACTTCTTTTCTGTCTCGCTGCTCATCGCTTGTCACATTCAAAATGTCTAAGAGGGAGGAGCTACTGGCTCGCCTTAAGGCCTCGCAAGCGAGCCAAAAGTCCAAAGCCACTGCACTCGCATCTTGGATCTCTCCAGAACCTACTCCGCCTCCGCCTCCGCCCCAGACTAAGAAGGCGAAGACCATCCGGCGGTCGCCGAGAGAGGACGGGTCGTCGCCTCCGTCCTCAACTCGCCGCCACGAGCTTGCCTCACAGGTTCTGCCACAATACCCGATGGTCATTATGGTACTTTTTTAACTTTGCTTTCTCGCTCGCAGAACCTTCACGCCGATAAAAGCCTCACCAGACAATCTCCGACGGGGTCTCGCCCCGCATCTCCCGAGGTGGCTGATCCACCACCAGATGTGAGGACAATTGACTTGCGAGCCTCGCCCTCGCGCCCTGGTACGTTGCTTGTCTTGCTCTCTATTGCTCTTCTCCGGACGCTGACACTCCTTTTGCAGGGTCCCATCCCCCGACCCCGGAGGCGAGTCCCTACCCCAGTGGGCTCGCCCCGCCCGCCGAAACAGAACATCATCACTCCAGGGTTTGGCATCCTGGGCCAACGGAGCCCAGGCGGCTCGTTTCTTGCCGATCCCCAGGTCGCGAACGCGTCAGCGCACCCCCTGGCTTAGGGAAGTCTCTCACTCCGGCCTTTACTGAAGCCTTCAAAGGCCAGCCAGGTTCTTCTCGCGCGCGACCCGGTACCGATCTCTTCTCGTCGGGCTAGCAATTTTCGCTCACTGCCTCTTACATCGCTTCTTAAGCCAATTCTTCACTCGTAGGTGTTCCTCTGACCCCGTCCACCGAGTCAGAGCATGGAGAGGTGGAGATGTCCCCCCTCCCTCGCCGGATAAGGTCGCGGACTTCTTGGGGGATCCTAGCGACCCGGAGCAGATGAAGAGATGAGTCACGGAGATATTTCAAAAACATACCTCCATGATGCGAGAGCTGTATGGTCAGAATAAGATGGACAGGATCGTATACGAGGAGAGGTTTGCCGCCATGGAGGACGCAAACGCCCGCGTCCTCGAAGAGGTGCAGCAGGTCGCTCGCAACGAGGTCACCTCACATGGGGTGCATCTTGCTCGAATCGAGGACTACGTGTGGCTGATTCAACGCGAGGTCCGAGCGGTCCACGAGTACCATTATCCGAGGGTTCCACCACGCTCCGGTGTGCGAGGCCGCGGTCGCTGGAAATGGCATAATTACTAAATAGTTGTATTTTATTGTTACTTGTTTCTTTCTCTCGCTACTATTCCCCCCCCCCCCCCCCGCTCCTGGGGGTTCCGAACAATTAGGAACGTTGTAATAAGGACATTCTCGCTCGCTCGCGGACATTCTTTCCTGCTTTGTATGTTTTATCGTCATGCTAAAAATGCTTGCGCCCTGCTTGTTTTTTGCCTGAATGTGTCTGGCTCGCGAGACTTCGTCTCGCCCTTGTGGTCTTTGCTTTTTCTTTCTGCAGGTTTGGCTCGCTGGAAGCGAATCAAGGGACTTGGCCGGAAAGCCAACCCACTGGGAGCGGATAAGGCCTCGGAGGGTCGGAAAATTACCGCGCGATTCCGCTATCCGCACCCCCGGCGCTTCGAATCCCCCCTTTTACTTCTATAAATAGCTGCCAATTTTTATCTTCTCAACTACCGCCTTAACTGCCCTCCAACCTCTCTTTTTCCTTCCAGGCCCTCTCGCAAGTTTCGGCTCGCGCTCGCGTCCCTTTTCCCGGTTCGCAAACACTGCAAACATGGTTGTCTAGGGTGAAGCCGAAGGGCGAGCCAGTTGCGTCGGGGCTTTCCGCGAGCACTGCTTCTTCGGCGCCTCGCTAACTAGCGATGAGTTCCTCTCTGTCGTGGATAAGTATATCCCTTCGGGGTATACTACTCGCCTCCCGCCAAGCTCCGCCACCCTCAACGATCCGTCCGCCGACGAGCTCGCCATCCCCGTTGCTCACTTTGAGAATGGGCTGCGACTCCCCCTCTTGTCAGAGGTTCGCCAGGTGAATCATTTGATCTTTACCACTCTCACCCGCCTCGCTGGGAGCATGCTAACCGTACCGTGGTGGATTTTTCAGGTACTCAAGTACTACGACATTCTACTGAACCAGCTGACGCCGAACGTGATTGCTGTGATGGCCGCATTCGCCTGCTACCTGCGGGAGGAGAAGATCGAGTTCAGACTGCTCGTCTTCCGCAAAGTCTTCTCCTTCTGCGCGTACAAGGATGAGACGACTCATTTTGCGAGCCAGCATGTCATCGTCTGCGAGACGATGAACAAAGCCCACTACTGGCACCAAAAGTTCGTCCTGGTGAAAGGACCCTTCGGCAACATCCCTTTCTCCCCCCTCCAACGGGATGACGCGGCCTACCGCCCTCCCGCCTCGCTTGGGGGTGACGATGCGAGGATCTATCAATACCTGAACGACAAAGACTTCGAGGTTGCCCACCTCCGGAGGAGGGTGGACTCGCTGCTTCTTGTCCCTCAAGGGGAAGGTTCTGCTCGCACTCGCAAGCTCCTATATATATTTTTTCGTTTTATCCGCTAACTTTTTCTTTGTGCTCGCAGGGGAGCGGGATCTCCCCATCCATTCTCCGCATGCGAAGAGCGCCACCCTCTCCTCCGGCACCCTCGCCGCCGTGGCCGCTGATGCCTGCCGAGAACCCCTCGGCTCGACGTCGAGCAAGAAGCGGTCGTCGTCTGCGGGCCCGCAAGTTGTGAAGCCTTCCGCCAATAAGAGAAAAAAGGAAGCCCCTTCCCCCACTAAGGGGAAAGAGGTCGTGGACCTGAGCGAGTCGGGAACTCCGCTCGTCCCCTCCGCGAGCCAAAATACTGCCCAGGAGGGCGGCGAGCCGAAGGACACCCCTGGCGGGCCCAAGCCCACCAGCCATAAAAACTTCGGCCTGGGCGCCAAGCTTCCTGACGCCCTCGGCGAGCCGGTGCTCGCATGGGATCCTGATCTCAACAGGATCTCTTGTTCGTCGCTCCTCCCCTCCTGAGTGGAGAGCGATAAGGTCGGGGGCGAGGCGTTCGCCCTCGCCTTCGGGCTGTACAGTCGCGAGGACGCCGCCGGTTTCAGCGCCCTACGATCCCGGCTGCTCGCCAACGAATCCATGCGAGCCCACTTCCGCTCCTTAGAGCTGTCCCACATGACGGCTCGGTCGTACGTCACCGCAGAAAGGGAATCTATAGAGCTTCAGCGCGAGCTCAAGGCGGCTACCGACGAGATAGCGAGCCTCAAAGGGAGGGAGGCCATTTCGGAAGGTCTCCTCGCCAGTCTTCAGGGCGGAATGGTAAGTTCTCGACTCAACTTCTCTCTCGCGCGCTATAGAGGTATGTTTCCTAACTAAACCTTTATTCTTCAGGATGCTGAGACAGCAAGCCAGCTGCTCTCGTGAAACGCGGACTTGGAAGCAGAGGTCGCATTCCTCAAACCGCACAACCGCGAGCTGACCAGGGCAGCGCTCCCGCCGCCCCCTCCGCGGGACGGGGCACGCCAATCCTCGCGAGATGAGGAGGCGATCCGCCAGAATTCCATGGGCGTCGCCGACCTTGTCTTCGAGACCCTCAAAGGGGCCGGCTTGCTCTCCCCAGATGCCTTGGAGTTCAGCATCGAGGACATCGTCTCGGATCTGTTCGCGCCGATCCCGGAGCCCGACGACCGCGAGAGCGAGGAGGAGCCGTCCAGCGATCAACATTAGCTTTCTATAATCCAATGTAAAATTCTTGTCTGGCGAGTTCGCCGTTATTTTGTAAAATTTTTGAGAAAAGTAACATGAAATATTTTTCTATCTTGTAACTGTCTTTCCGTCTCGCTCGCACAAATAGGTTTTTCTATGCTCGCGTAAATATATTCATGATATGCTTGTGCTCTTACTTTTTTCCACGCTCACGCCTTTCAACGCTATTATTCGTGATCGCGTTCGCACCCTTAGCTTTTCGCTTGGTCCCTCCACCTTTCCTCGCACCTACCTAAGAGGGCGCTCGATAGCCTTCCCCGCTTAGGAATTTCGTTAGACAAACCCTCTGTTTTCTTGCGCTAAGTGTGGCCCTTTTCCGACCTCTGGCTCGCCCAGCAGGGCTCTTGCGAGCGGGGTCGTCGTTACCCTGCCTCGCTTGCCTCCCTTCTCGAGCGACCATCCTTGCTCGTTATCCTCCGCGCCAGCAGACCCCCCAACTCGCTAGTATCAGGCGTTGCATAGGGATCCTCCTGGTGTCCTTTGCGAGCTAGGACCCGGCTCGACGAGCAGCGCGGCCACCGTATCCAGCCGCCTAGCGGTCACCCTTGGCCTTGGTGTCTTACCTCAATGGCGGCTTTGTATTCCTCGCGAGCAAAGTAGTAAGTCATCGGTTGATTCTAATGAAGCCGGTAATCCTTTTTTTCTACAATTAGACATCTAAAGGGAGTAACACAAAAGCAATCATACATAATGTTCGAAAGATAACTCAGAATTAATACTACCAGGTAACTTTAAATTGTTGGTAAAGGCAACTATCAGAGTGGAAAGACTTTTCACCAACAAAACATTAAGGGTCCGTTCATTTCACAGACATTGATATTGAAGTATTGGCTTTGAGAATATGAAAGTCATTTTTGTTGTTCGTACCAACAATTGTAGAGTGGAATTGGCTTTCTGGTGGAAAGTCGACGATATTCACCCTAATCTAAAAACCTATTGATCCAATGTTTATCTCCAGGGGTGGATATTGAGATCGCCAACTCCGACTTTCCAAAAGGATATCAAATTTTTTTTGCCCCAATGCGCATTTTTTGCCCGTACGTGATTTTTTCGCCCGTACGCTATTTTTTGGCTCCATACGTGATATTTTGCGAGGACGCGGAAATTTCGACCGAATGCAAATTGTTCGCCCGGACGCAATTTTTCCGTCCGGATGTGATTTTTCCGGCCGAACACAATTTTCACGCCTTTCGTGATTTTTTTTTGCACGGGCCACGAGCGCGATATTTTCGCCCGGGGGCGATATTTTCGCCCGGGCGCATTTTTTTTCACCCGGGCGCGTTTATTTCGCCCAGACGCGATTTTTTTCGCCCTAGCGCGTTTTTTTCGCCCGGGCGCGTTTTTTCGCCCGGACGCGATTTTTTCGCCCACGCGCGTTTTTTTTCACCCAGACATGTTTTTTTTCGCCCGGGCGCGATTTTTTTTGCCCGAGCGGATATTTTTCGCCCGGGCGCGTCTTTTTTGCCCGGGCGCGATTTTTTCGCCCGGGCGCAATTATTTTCGCAGGGCGCGATTTTTTCGCCGGGGCGCGATTTTTTCGCCCGGGGACGTTTTTTTTCGCCCGGGCGCGATTTTTTTTTGCCAGGGCGCGATTTTTTCGCCCGGGCGCGATTTTTTCACCGGGGCGCGATTTTTTCGCCCGGACGCGTTTTTTTTTTTCGCCCGGGCGCGATTTTTTCGCCTGGGCGCGATTTTTTTCGCCCGGGGGCGATTTTTTGGCCCGGGCGCGATTTTTTCGACCGGGCGCGATTTTTTTTGCCCGGCCGCGTTTTTTTTCGCGCGGGCGCGTTTTTTTCGCCCGGACACAATTTTTTTGCACCGGCGCAATTTTTTCACCCGGGTGCGATTTTTTTATCCGTGCGTTTTTTTTTCGCCCGGGCGCGATTTTTTCACACGGGCGCGTTTTTTTTCGATAGGGCGCGTTTTTTGTCGGGGCACGATTTTTTCGCCCGAGCGCGTTTTTTTCTCCCGGGCGCGATTTTTTCGACCGGGAGCGATTTTTTTCGCCCGGGCGTGTTTTTTTCGCCTGGGCGCGATTTTTTCGCCCAAGCGCGTTTTTTTCGCCCGGGCGCGTTTTTTTCGCCCGGGCGCGATTTTTTCGCCCGGGCGCGTTTTTTTCGCCCGGACGCGATTTTTTTTGCACGGGCGCATTTTTTTTTGCCCGGGCGCAATTTTTTCGCCCGGGCGCGATTTTTTCGCCCGGGCGCGATTTATTCGCCCGGGCGCGATTTTTTCGCCCGGGCGCGATTTTTTCGCCCGGGCGCGATTTTTTCGCCCGGGCGCGATTTTTTCGCCCGGGCGCGATTTTTTCACCCGGGCGTGTTTTTTTCGACAGGGCGCGTTTTTTTTCGCCCGGGCGCGTTTTTTTTCGCCCGGGCGCGATTTTTTCGCCCGGGCGTGTTTTTTTCGACAGGGCGCGTTTTTTTCGCCCGGGCGCGTTTTTTTTCGCCCGGGCGCGTTTTTTTCGCCCGGGCGCGATTTTTTCGCACGGGCGCTTTTTTTTTTCGCCCGGGCGCGATTTTTCTGCCCGAGCGCGATTTTTTCGCCCGTGCGGGTTTTTTTCGCCCGGCTACAATTTTTTTGCACTGGCACATTTTTTTCGCCCGGGCGCGATTTTTTCGCCCGGGCGCGATTTTTTCGCCCAGGCGCGATTTTTTCGCGCAGGCGCGTTTTTTTTTCGGACGGGTGCGTTTTTTTCGCCCGGGCGCGATTTTTCCCCCGGGCGCGTTGGCGAAAAAATCGCTCTCGGGCGAAAAAAAATCGCGCCCGACAAAAAAAATCGCGCCCTGGTGATAAAAAACGCGCCAGGGCGAAAAAAACCCGCCCGGGCAAAAAAATCGCGCCCTGGCGAAAAAAATGCGCCAGGGCAAAAAAGACGTGCCAGGGCGAAAAAAACCCGCCCGGGCAAACCAATCGCGCCCTGGCGAAAAAATCGCGCCCGGGCAAAAAAATTGCGCCCGGGCGAAAAAATCACGCCCGGGAGTAAAAACCGCGCCCGGGCGAAAAAATCGCGCCCGGGCGAAAAAATCGCGTGTCGGGCTAAAAAACGCGTTATTGCTTATGATAATTTGCAGGAAAAAACTTAGAAGCTCAACATTGATCAATGTCAATTCCTATGAAAAAAAGTCTTTCTGCAAACGAACAGTAAAAAGTAATGAATATCAATTCCTACGACAGAAAATCATCATGCAGACGAACAAAAGAATTGGATTTAAACTCAATGTCATTTCCCGTGTGTATTGATATTGGATTGAAAGTCAATACTTCAATATCAATGTCTGTGAAACGAACGGACCCTAAGAGAGTTCGTGATAAATCATTAAAAACTCGATCTACAACTTAGCAATACAATTGCATAATAGTAATATGAAAATAAGGTGTTGAAATATCTTAGGATTTATTGTCTTCATGAAAACTGCGTTGACCTCCACAGCTTAAAGAAGAACAAGCCATAATATAAGGCCTATTTAGCATACTTTGGTTAGGAAACACAAAAGAAGATTGACAATATCACAGGAAAAAATGTTCCTAATAAATCACCTCGGACAAATTTTGATTCTTGTAGGCCAAACAATGATCAAAAGTAAGAAAACACTCTTCTAACAATGTCAATTATCAAATAAATGTTACTGGTGAAGCATGTTGATCATTTATACCAAAAATAAAGATAATCATGTATAAGAAGGGCGTGTATTATACCATTTATCTACTTAGTACATCAATGACATCAAAAGTTTATGGCATTTGCATGAATGAAATCAACTACCATGCCAATTAAACAATGATTTGTGCCCTTATTGGTTGCAAACATATGGTCTCATCGAATAAGTCCATATAATCTTGCAACAATAACGACAGTTTTAGATTTATACAGTTGCAACAATAACGACAATTGTGAATTTATACAGTTAACGACAGATGTGGATTTATACAGCTGCAACAATAACGACAGATGTGGATTTATACAGCTGCAACAATAACGACAGTTGTGGATTTATACAGTTGCAACAATAACGACAGTTGGGGATTTATACAGTTGCAACAATAATGACAATTGTGTATTTATGCAATTGCAACAATAACGATAATTGTGGATTTATACAGTTACAACAATAACTACAATTGTGGATTTATACAGTTACAACAATAACGACAGTTGTGGATTTATACAGTTCCAACAATAACGACAGTTGTGGATTTATACAGTTGCAACAACGACAGTTGTGGATTTATACAGTTGCAACAATAGGTTGGCATGTTTTCATTTTAGTTATCAACTTTACTACCTAACTACGTACAGAGTTGTTGTTCCATAATAAAAATGTTCATACAGTTTGAGTAGAATTATATATGAAGGTTACTAAATCAGGCGGTAGGTTGTTGAGGCCAGGGATAAAACCCCCGACCCCCTTGATAAAGAGAACTTCCATGATCTCCCATCACCAACTGAGCCGCGCTTTTATGTTACGGTCGTAACCCCACCCCTGGGTGGGCAATACGGCTGGTCCCGCCCCCAATCAAGGGGGTCGAGAGTTCGATCCCTGGCCTCAATAACCTATCGCCTGATTAAATGGGGGCGGGGATTTGGTTGAGGTGTGTGGGTCGCGGCCCTGTTACGGTGCTCATGCTCTGAGATTGGGGACCAGGATTGGGGGCGGAACCAGCCGTATTGCCCACCCAGAGGTGGGGTTACGACTGTAGCAAAATCCCAGACCCCAGAAAAATGAAGTTTGGGCCAAAAACATTTCCAAAAGGAGGTTCCAAACACAGGTCAAACTCTACCACTCTACTTCATACCCTAAATTACTTTGATATTTCTTTTCAATAAGAATTTTGCTCTCAACTTGTAAATAAATTGTAGATACCCACTTAATATGTGGAAGTCCTTTAATATATAGAGGGATTATGCAGGTTTAAGGCAAGCCAAAATAGCAATCTAGCTAGGAATTTATGTAGAGTTTGCTCCAATTCCAACTTTTAAAAAGGAAAAAAGGAGTTCTCTCCTTTTGTTTCAATCAGCACAAGCCTTTTCCTCTGCATTTTTTCATTGTTGAGAATAGAGGGAGAGAGAGAGAGGCCCAATAAGTAATTTCCAGTATCATTACCTCGAATTTCTTATCGGAGTGCTTCATGCAGCAAAATCGAGCCCGGATCATAAACCAAGATGATGATGGACAATCTCTCAAAGAAATATAAGAAATAATCAAAGTCAGGTACATATGTAAGATCATTATTTAACTTTAAAACATAAATAAGGAACGCCAGACCACAAAACGTAATAACGACTATTAAGCTGCAAAGAAGTGAAAGAAGAAATGAGCAAACTTGCATTCAAATAGCCTTCTCTTACAAAGCCAGGGTAGCTAAATAAATTGGACCGCCTGATCTTAACTGTGTTGCCGCTGCCTGCCACTAGTTAGTTCACCTGCAATTTATAAAACGTAAGGAGTTATTGGATTTCACCATCGAGAAGGGTTCACATTATGAAATAAGAACAGTAAATGGAGCATACATGCAGTGCCGGAACTAGAATTTTGTTATGGGCTGCTCATTCACGGGCCTTCCCCGCTGGTCGAGCCACATAATAGGGCCGCGGCCCATCCACCCCAACCCCTCTCCGCATGTGTTCTCAGCGCGGCAGGTTGTTGAGGTCGGGGCTCGATCCTCAGACCTCCTTGATAAAAGCACTTAACGCTTGCTCCTATCACCAACTGATCCGTGGATCGAGCCCCGGCCTCAACAACTCGCCGCGCTAAGAACATGTGCGGAGAAGGGTTTGATGGGCCGCGGCCCTGTTACATGGCTCGACCGGCGGGGAAGGCCCGTGAATGAGCGGCCCATAATAGATTTTTGCCTAATTCGGGCACTAAATAAAAATTAATTATAACTGATAGATTTTGTTTTTATAAAAATGACAGTATAGATAAATACTGAATACATAAATTTTAATCAAAGCTATTAGTAAGCATGTGATGAAGAGCTACTCCACGAAAAATAAAAACAAATAGAATATTCTTCTCTAGGGTGGATTTGCAGAATCGTTCAATTACTATGGACCAGCTTAAAAAAATAGTCCAAGCTGCAATCATTCAGAATTGGTCATATCATATTCACTTCTCCAACTTAAGAATCAGAACAGACAAAATTTATTTGGTAAAGGAATTAAAGTCGCTGGTCAGACACTCAGGCTCGTAATGCAAACATAAAGAAAAAAAAGAAACACAGTGCAAAGAAGACGAGAACAAAGAAGAATTCAGGAGAGATTGATTCAATACATCAAATTAGAGCTTCTTTAATAACCATAAAAAGAATTTTAAACTCAAGAGAAAGAATAAAAGGAAACACAAATATATATATATATATAGTTGATTGTGCTATGAATCAATTGGATGCCGGCGCTGGAAATTTCTCAGACTCCAAGTGCCAAATAGGCGAGAACATAGTTGCCGCAGGACGCCGCTAGGGCTGAGAACAATGTCGTCTTCAACGGAACAGCCGTGGCCTTCCCTAGGACCGAGAACCCTGTCGTCGTCACAGGTAGGGCACGAGCACGTGCTCGACGGATTTTGTCGGGTTTAGAGAAACTAGGGCAGGACCTCAAGAAAGGAATTAGAATGGAATCGAAAAAACTCATGGTTCACGCGATTGAAATCGCACGTGTCGCATGACTCAATGCGATTGCGCCCGATTGCAGGCTTCTGGGTACTCATGTTGGTGACTAGATGCGTAAAAATTGAGCCTTAAACATTAATAATGGATCAAGCTTAACATATATGGTGTTTTTTTACATAAAATTCAACCTGAACATGTGCCCGGATATCACACAGTTCTGCCCCTGCATACATGAGTGATATCCAATTGTGATTGTAAGCATAAATGAAATTTTTGTACTATAGTATGACTGTTTACCTCTCCCATTGAACTGGTGTCATTTCCCACCGCCGCTTCCAAACGAGCCTGCGCATTTGTGGAAAGAAAGAGTGCGGAAACCGTTGTGGCCTCATGTTTTGCGCACCGAGCAATGGCCACCGCGCCAGCCTCAAACGAGCATGGGGCTGTGGTGGCTATCGGATGGCGCCCCACCGCACCTCCGCAGTGATGCCAAATAAGCCTTAACTGTGTTTTCTCCTCTTATAAGAAAATGTTGGCTTGTTCGGAAGGAAAAGTACAATTAAGTTTTTTTACTATGTGCTTCTGTGGAAAATTATGACTAAGGATAGGGCCCAATTGTGACAAAGAATCAATATAGCCGACCCCACTATGGTGGGATAAAAGTGGGGTGTTGTTGTTTCTTATGTGGAAAATGTAAGTGTCTAGTATCATCAGAAAAGTCACATCCGATAACGTGATGAAGTTTCACTATGGATTTTCATGGCTAAGCACCACTATACCATCTTAAGAAATGCCTTTTTTGAACATGTGGTTTAGTTTAGTTATGAACTCTACAATTAAACATGCTCGGGTGGTGGTTGCATGATGGGTGACCTCCTGAGAAGTATTCATAGACCACCTTTGAAAAAAAGTAAAACCATGAAATATCAACTTAGTATAAACTGCATTTAGCAAAAACGGACAATACCAGTATACCACAGATATTGTAGGCTAGGTTGTTACATGTTTTAAGACTATTTATTTATTTACATCCTAGGGTGGGACACTGCGTATCTTGCATGAAATGCAATCGTCGGCTTGTTCCTCATGTTGAGACGTCTCCAGAAGCCTTTTACTAGCATGCTTGATCACTTGAGCATGGCACGGTTAGAGATTTTATCCTAGTAGTGGAGGCCTTAACTTTATCTTCACTTGCGACGAGTATTGCGTCTTCTTCATCTACTACCTTTTTTTATGTCTGCTGTTTTTGAACATTTGCGGTGGACTTTTCATCTCAAGACAAGTTGATTTGGATATACACTTGTTGATGAAAGAGTATTTGACCTAACATTGGTGATCAAATATTGTTTAACCTTGTGTTGAATGCATTTAGTTGCTGACTGATTCTTGTGTATTCTTATTTTGCTCTCTAAACCGACATAGAATGTATCGATTAGTATTAGAGCTCCAAGTTAGGGTTAAGAGAACTGTTATGGGCTTTACGCCCAGTTATTATCGAGTGCGGACGTTATTATTGTTGTCCTTTATTTATGTTGTCTTTTATAATATTATATTTTATTGTGTCTTTTATTTATTAGTGGTTGAGGGTTAGAGGTCAAGAGTTGTCATTTATGGGGTCTTGTAAGCCTATTTAAGGGCATATGATGTTGGTATGAAGCATGCAAAAGTTTATTCTATTCTCTATCTTGTCAAGAGATCTTGGTAGCTTTCTCTCCCGAACACTCCCCGCTTAGGCAACCACGATTCTGGCTCCATAGTATCTTTCGCCGCCGTCATCCCCCCTCCGGCCATCCTCCGACAACTCTACCGATGTCATACGACGAGCATGTATCAACTTAGTACTCAGAGTTATCGTTCCTCTCTTCGACACACAGTCCAATAACATACCCTCAAACAGCAGCCCCGGCGGGTCTTCTTCGTCAAGCTTCGACGCCCCCAATCGTCTCCACGACAAACTGCACGCTCCCATCGTCAGCTGCATAACTCCTAATTTACCTTCAGCTACATAACGATTGAACTTTTGAAGCCGACAATAAGAATGACATCAAAGAAGAATGAATCTGAAAATTTTTACAGCAGTAAAAACTACAAAAAGATGCAAATCAAAGCGGTAAAAAGCGATTAGAGCAAATAATTACACCCTCTGTTGCATGTACTTTATGTAAGAGGCACATGAACGAAACATTGCAGATTGCAGAACACAGATCAAGCATGGAGAGGCGCAAACAAAAGCATTGCAGGTCAAAGAAAAACATAAAATTATGCAAATCAAGGTGACAGTACTCATATCAAAGAATGGAGAAGCATAGGAAAATTGAATAGCAAAGCCTAACATATCAAAGATTGGATAATGAATTGCAGAACAAAACAGTGCAGATCCTTAAAAATTTGAATAAAACATTGCAGGTCATGGAAGAGATGCGTAAGAACAGATGTGTAGGAACAAATTGATTAAAACATTGCAGGTCATGGAAAAAATAAAGAGATGCGTAGGAATAAAACATTGCAGGTCGTGGAAGAACAATCGGTTTCTTAAGGGATTACACTGATGCCCTAGGGTCGATGCAGAGTACAAGAAGGGAGCTTCGGTTCAGATAGCAGGTGCGCGAATAAGGGAAGTGTCACTTCAAGCCCTTCAACGTGTCTCCATTCACCTTCCCGCAACATGCACCTTCCCGCAACATGCACCTTCCCGCAACATCGATGACGCCCACTCCCAATCGACATCGCACTCACGGGTCTCCAGCTCCTCTCCAGTGCACGCAGAAGCCACAATGCTTCACCCCCTCGACAAGCTGCCCCTTGTGTACGCTCTTAGCAGACAACGCCTTTGCCCCAGCCATTGCAACACCAGTAGCCAACCGTCGAAGCTTTGCCTCCTGAGGTTTTTAGCAAACAATCACTAGAATTCCCTAATCCCCCAGATCGACCTCATCTTCCTCTGTTATGGGCTTGTTTCGTTGAAGATCGGCAGTGGAGAAACAAGGGTGTTTAAACCCTAGAGCTTGTGAAGGAGAAGTTGAGGGAAGAGGAGGAAAACCCTAGAGGGTGGAGGAAGGAGAGAAGAGCTAGAGAGAGAGAGGAATTAGAGAGAGAATAAAAAGTTTCTTTCTTCATTGATTGATTTCAAAATGCAAGACTGGGTCTAATATATAGAACCCCCGGGGGCAACCCCGTAATTACATCAAGACACATAAAATAGTGAAAACAATTAAACGTTACAACAACTCAAATAATGACGACTAATGACTCAATACAACACGAATCGATACAGAGACTCGACTCAACATATATAATAATAATAAGATACTAACGGAGGACCATAACACATAACACTCCATTCGTCCTTGACATCGAGCTTGCCCTCAAGCTCGAACTCCAAATACATGATCGGCTCCTCGGGCTCCTTTATCTCGCGCCAGAAGAGCGCCCGGTAGCGTGTCGCGGTGGCGTTGACCCCGAGGTGTAGCGTCGTCGCAGTCAGAAGGACGAGCGGCTGAAGCAATGGGTCTGACTGGTCCGACGGAGCAGCAGGAGGCAGAACTGGCAGGATAGTCGACGGAATAGCGGTCGGCAGTATGAAGGGGTCCGGCGGGACTGGCGATGCGGCGGCGAACCACGAATGGAAGGTGGCCAGAGAACCCATGGTCGACGGAAGGAACGGGTCCGGCGGAAATGGCGGTGCGGTGCGAGGCAGCAATGGCAAGGCGGCCGAAGGGGCCGACAAAGTAGTGGTCGACAACAGAGTCAGCGGTGTGGTCGGAGGCGGCATAGCGGAAACCGGGAATGAGGCGGCCGGCTGGAGGGGCCGGTGGCGCAGGCGGCAGAACGGTCGGCAGGGGAAGCGGCCTTGGGAAGCGGTCAGAATGGGCCGGGGAGGCGGCTGAGGAAAACCGCGGAGCAGAATTCACCGGAGGTGATGGTGGAGCGTGAAGAACCTCGGCGAGCGGTGGAGAGACAACCGGCGGAATCGGCGGTCGCACCGGTGGGCAAGCGGTGGGGGAAATGGTGGTAGAGTGCACGAGCTGGGAGGACGCCGACACTAGAAGAGTCGGAAAGTCCGAAGTGTCCCGAGGTCGCCAATTTGTCGAATGTGGTGTTGAGGCGAGAGGCGGAAGCCTCAAATGATTTCAACATCTTCCACAACGACGAACAAAGGACAGCTTCATCCGCAACACTTAGCTTAATGTCCATACAAATTAATTGCTTAATTAATTAATCCAAGACGAATTAACGTATTAAACAATTAAGAAGAAAATAGGAGAAGACTAGGCGTGGGTTTGAAGGGCTCGAGGTGGAATTAAAATCAAAATATAAAATAACAATTAGTTGGGGCTGACTGTTGAGGGTTGCGGGCCTTAAAAAATAACAAAATAAAAAAGAAGTTAGGAGGAGGTGTGCTGCCCGAGGAAGGATGGGATGCGGGCACAGAGGTGTTGGGCTCTAGGGAAGTCACAGGCGTGGAGACTCCCTGTTTTCAAGGAGAAAAGGGGGTGAGTGATAGCAGGAGATCGACGGAACGCCAAAACCTGCGGGGTTGGACGCAGAGTGTGGAAAACCGGCGGGCTTGAGGATGTCGTTGATGACGATGCTCTGGCCAAGGAAGGAGAGGCGCGTCGGCTTCTGGATGTCGAGAGAGTTGCGGTTCTGGACGAAAGAAAAGCACGATGGCGGAACCTTCGATGATCGTCGTCGATGAGTGGGTCGCCAACGACGGTGTTTTCCGCTAACATTCCCAGCGAGAAGAAGAGCGGTGGGTCCATTGCTGGTTGGTTGTCTGCTAGACGAGCAGGTTGCGGCTGCTGATGAAGGCTTGGGTCTGGATGAAGAGGGAAACGGCGGCGGCGGCTCGCGGAAACAGCGGAAGCTGAAACAGTGGCAGCTTGCTGAAACAGTGGCGGCAGCTTGCTAAAACAGTGGCAGCTGTGGAAGGTGGCGGCGGCGGCTTGCGGAAACAGCGGATGCGGCAGACGGAGTACCGGGAATGGAGTCGCCGACGTTTAGCTCTAATACCAAGATGTTATGGGCTTGTTTCATTGAAGGTCGGCAGCGGAGATACAAGGGTGTTTAAACCCTAGAGCTTGTGAAGGAGAAGAAGTTGAGGGAAGAGGAGGAAAACCCTAAAGGGTGGAGGAAAGAGAGAAGACTTAGAGAGAGAGAAGAAGAATTAGAGAGAGAATGGAAAGTTTCTTTCTTCATTGATTGATTTCAAAATACAAGACTGAGTCTAATATATAGAACCCCCGGGGGCAACCCCGTAATTACATCAAGACGCATAAAATATTGAAAACACTTAAACGTTATGACAACTCTAATAATGACGACTATGACTCAATACAACACGACTCGATATAGAGACTCGACTCAACATATATAATAATAATAAGATACTAACGGAGGACCATAACACATACCAGCCTCTCCATCAACACCCACGCCTTCTTGTTTCGAGCAGCACGTCATTCCTGCCATTTCGAGCAGCACACCTCTACATCAATATTCACGTCTGTTGTGGACCCATTCCAGCCGCACACTTCACTCTTATTGGGCCTATAATAATTAACTGCCTCACGGGCATTAATTGATTAAGTCCATTTTATTCCAAAATAAATGAGAGAAGAAGAAATGACAGGGATATTTTATTATTGGTTGGCATCATAGGGAAACGTCGCAGGTCTCGCTGCCACGCGAATAATCCAACTACCGCTGAGGAATTGAGTAGTCCAGTCACCCGCTCCTTATCTCGTGCTACCACCATTTTATCTCCAACAGTAATCCGCACAATGGGGGACTCGCCCGATCAAATGGATACAATAAGGGACATAATGCAAACGTTCATGACATCCATGGAGGCACACCTTCGGGACGTCGACGCATGTCATCGGGAAGACATTGTCACACTCACCAACAAAGTTAATGCTCCGACAGCTGCCATTCCAGTCGTTACTACCCCAACTACTAATCAAGTCAGTAGAAATGAGGCATCGCCACCGCCCCTTATACACGAGCCACCGATCCTCGTACGCCCTGAAGCTATTATTCCGCCACGCTACACTAAGTTGGAATTCCCAACCTATGATGGGAAGACGGGCCCATTAGGCTGGCTAACTAGGTGCGAGCAGTTCTTCGGCCACCAACAAACACCGACAGCAGAATGGATTCGTCTGGCATCCTTCCACCTTCTCGACTCAACTTTGGTTCGCTCGTCTCCTCGTCGATCAGCCAAGGTTGATGTGGGAGGCTTTTAATAGGTTTTGCAACCTGCGATTCAGTCCTCCCATCCGCAACAACCCCCTCGGCGCACTCATGACATTACGACAAACAAGGTCTATATGGACGTTTTCTGGAACATTTTCAGCTTCTCTTGGCTCACATTACAATACCCCCAGAGATACAAGTCGCAATCTACACCGCGGGGCTTCGCGAACGGTTGCAACTGGACGTCGAATTTGAGGCTCCTCGGGACTTAGATGGTTATTATGATTTTATCCAGATTGTGCGAACGATGACTTCAGCTGAACTAGGATGCTTATATACTTCTGAGCGCAGGGACTCAGGACGGACGACCCGAGGATATAAAAAACACCTTATTTCTCGACTGTCTCATGCAAAAATGTCTGAACGGCACACACTGTTGGATCTTTAGGCGCCCTTAGAGGGGGGTGAATAAGAGTTTTATGGAATTTAATGCTTAAATAAGAATATCAAAGTTTATTAATGAAGTTTCAGAATATTTTATAGAAAAATATATTTTAATATTTCAGAGAAGATTATATTGAAGATTACTTTTAAAGGAGGTCGGATTTCAATATTCATTTACTACCGCCCGCGGTAAGTGTTACCGTCTGACGCTAGACACAGATTGTGAACTCCCTGCGTGTTTTATGAAAACTAATTTGCAATATCTTTTGCTTTTATTCTTTGAGGGAGAAATATTATTTAGAACATTTTAGAACGGGAAATAAAATCAATATGATAAAACAATAAAAGGCATGATTTTATTTCATAGAAAATTGTTTACAAGAATATTGATTTCTATAACGCTAGAAATCAAGGCGAAATGTAAAAATCCCTTTTTCGTTTTCTATACCGACCCTTATCCCAAGGACCGGTTGGTTCTAGACTATCTCTCTCAGATAAGGCCTCAAACCGCCCCTAGATCTAACCTAGACATCGTCGCCACAACACGCGGCGAATTCCCCCTAAGTCTCGCAAGACTTAGTCGCCAACAACCGCGGCGAATTTCCCACAGAATCCTTCCCGGAATCCGACGTTCTCCCCCAAACGATTTCTCCACTTCAATTACAAAAAAATAAAACAAAAGAGATTACAAAATATAAAATATGTAAGAGAAAACTCCCGAAGGATTTCTGAAGGTGAAGACGAAGGCGATGTACAAATCGGCGTTCTTGTTGCGTTCGTCATTCGTGTTGAATATGTGTGGTAGTACTTTCCCTTCAAAAACTCCTTTCAATCTTCATGTTTGACCAAGGGAGTTTTCTTGATCTCTGGAGACGAGTCTCTCTCAAATAATTCGGAGTTGTTACTTTGGAGGATCAGAATTAGTCACAAAAGAATGAGGGGAGACGCTCTTTAAATAGTCATCGGGTGCTACCGTCGGCAGTATCGTTACCGCCAGGCAGTATCATATCGTGTAGAAATGTGGTCGATGTCGTGGAGGTCGTGGTTGATCATGGCATAACGTGGCCCCACCGCGCCGTGGTAGTACTAACACTCTGTGTTAGCTCGATGTGCGTGTGACATCTCGACGACATTCCCATTACGATGACATTCATTCTTGTCGACATAGCTTCTTGACGATATGTTACCGCTCGCGTTAGCGTTAACGCCGGGCGTTAGCATCTCGACGATATTTCTTCTCGCCGATATGTTGCAGTGTCGTCTTGACGTCTCGGCGATATAACAAGCGTTGGGCGGTATTTCTACCGCTGGTGTTAGCCCTCAGAGATTAGCACTGTCGTCGATATGTTGCAGCTTCGGCTTGACGTCTCGACGATATCAATACCGTCGGGCGGTATCACTACCGCTGGCGTTAGCACACAGAGATTAGCTTTGTCGTCCATCTTTTATCATGTTCAATATATGTTTGTACATGTATAACATGCACACTATAAACACACAAAAGACTAGAGGAAATACATCACGGTATTTGTTTTTCTCAAACCAAGAGATGCGAAACGCATATTCCAACACACACAACAATTATGCTTTAACTGTGATGAGCATTATGCTCGCGGACATCACTGCAAGAGGCTCTTTTATCTTGACGTGGAGGACTCTGATGATGAGGAAATTGGGTGACATCATTACCTATTTCGATCTCTCTTGAGCTTGAGGTCAAGCTCATTTTGAACAGCGGGAGTCATGTTACAGGTTTTGTGCCCAGTTATTATCGAGTACGGACGTTATTATTGTTATCCTTTATTTATGTCATCTTTATTTTGTTATCTTTTATTGTGTCCATTATTTATTATTGGTTGGGGGGTTAGAGGTCAGGAGTTGTCATTTATATTGAAAGACATATGATGTTGGTATGAAGCATGCAGTAGTTTATTCTATTCTCTATCTTGTCAAGAGATCTCCGTAGCTCTCTCTCTCTCTCTCTCTCCCGAGCACGCCTTTGCATAGGCAACTGTGGTTCCGGCTCCATAGTATCCTTCGGCACCGTCATCCCCCCTCTGGCCATCCTCCAGTAACTCTACCGACATCATACGACGAGCCCGTATCAAGAACATTGAGATAACTCATCCTTCTTCGAGTTAACTCCTCCAACATCCACTCAACTATTAGCCCCTCACGAGTCATGAGTCCACTCCGCAACCATTCACTTCCAAGCAGCGTGTCTCACCCAATATTTTGTGTTCTTCTTTCTATTGATGACAGTTCCCATACACAAATATGGTGCAAGCTCAATTCCAAATCCTCCCAAAGAATTTCAGAAGTTTTCTGGGTAAATGAGGGGAGTAGCGGAGCTAAGTGAGCAAATGGTCCAACTTATGTTGGACCAACACCTACCCACAAGGAAAGAAGAAGATGCCAGGCAATTGTTCGGAACAGCTTTGAGGATAAAGCAAGGAATGAGTTCCCTGAGGAGATAGGTTCATAAGACTTTGACCATCTTAGGAGAGGGAATAGAAAATGGGCACGGATGGCCTATGGATCGAAATACAAGAATGCATGAGGGCGTACTCCCCTGACAAGTTCATCGGGTGGCCCAAAGACTCGGTCAATTATTTTATTATAACGGCTAGTTGGTTGAGGAGGTGCAAAATAGCTATACTGAAGCTGTAGTATGCAGGCCTCTGGTGGGAAAATAGGAAACTCTAAAGATGTGATGGAAATAGAGATGTGAGGAACTGGATCAGTGTAGAAGACTATATGTGAGAGTTTGAGATATTGATGTTGAGTGCAATATAGTTGAACCCGGAGAGCAAAATTGTTGCAAGAATCCTGGAAGAGAAACCGAAATATTGTGTATTGTGTAGTTGCATGTGTTCTTTGCACATGAAAATGCTGTGAAACTAGCCATTTAGGTATATGAGCAATTGAAGAGGAAATATAAACCCTCATACAGGACTGGAAAGGCACCTTGGCCTACTAGAGAGGGCATCTTGAAAGTTGAGCCTTCCAACAATGAACTGAAAACGGAGGCTTGCTCCATCAATTCTCCACATTCCAATGTGATCAAATGCTTCAAGTATTTAGGTCCTGGACACACTTCAGGGTGTCATAACCACAGAGTCATGATCATCCAAGACCTTGAAGATGCAGGAAACTGTTCAAAGTAGTAAAACCACTCATGATGATTTTAATGGTGACGCTATTGCCGAGTATAATGTTGAGAGAAATTTTCTGATAATCATGAGGATTCCGATTATGTAGGTGCAAGTCCATGACAAGCAGAGACAAAGCTTCTTTCAGACCTGAGGTACCATTCAGAGGAAGATTTGTGACATGATCAGTGATGGTGGAAGCTGCACAAATGCAGCCTCCAAGATAGTTGTGGAGAAGTTGGGTTCGCCCATTAGTTATCAAGGCGCGCGCCTGAGGCGCCAGGCGCACAGGGCGCAAGCGGCTGCGCCTATGGGAGGGTAAGGCGGGCGACGTGCGCTAGGCGCGCCCCAGGCGCGCCTAGGCGAGCACCTAGCGTGCCTTAAGGCGCAAATTAGGCGAGCGCCTAGCGTTCCCTAATTATTCATTATTACCGACCCGCATTTCCCCATTTCCGCATTTCCGCTGCTCCTCCTCTCGGAATTTCCGTTGCTGCTCCTCTCGCCGCCGCTGCTGCAAGACGACGATCTACACCAGCCGACGGCTCCGCTGCTGCTCCTCTCGCCCGATGGATCCAAGCTCTACCTCTCAGAGTGCTCGACGGCTCCCTTTCTCCTCGCTGCTGCGTGCTCGACGGCGATCTACACTAGCTGACGGCTCCGCTGCTGCTCCTCTCGCCCGACGGCTCCAGGCTCCACCTCTCAGAGTGCTCGACGGCTCCCTTGCTCTTCGCTGCTGCGTGCTCGACGACGATCTACACCAGCCGGATAACTCCTCGCTGCTGCGTGCTCGACGGCTCCATTGCTCCTCATCGGCATAGTCGTTACCTCGCATCCACACCGCCGTTAGTGCTTGAAGGTGAATTATTTTCTCCCCTGTTTTCAAGGGTTGATCCTCTAAGAATTAAGATATGGGGAGAGAGTGCTAGGTAGAATGATCTTGTGTGTGTGCTTTTAGAATGATCTTGTGTGTGTGCTTTTAGAATTTACATCTCTACCAATGGATCTTGTGTGTGTACTTTTTGTAATGGTGCCTATTGTTTACTTTGAAAATTATACGATTGATTATGTTTAATAGGATTTAATGGAAGCGAGCGGCTCTGGTTCATCGACTGCTCAATCAAACAAAGATCTGTGCTGGAAATATGTGCGACTACAAAATCCAAACAACAAAAATGATTTGATTTGTAATTTCTGCAAAAAAGATACGAAGGGAGGAATTTATCGTGCCAAGCAACACATCGTTGGGGGCTTTAGGAATACCAAAGCATGTCTCAAATGCCCCGAACATGTACGCTTGGAATTGCAGGAGTTCATGGACAAAAAAGCTAGTGCAAGCAACACAGACAAGCGCTCATTTCCTGATTTTGCAGATGTAGATACGTTCGGAGGTGATGAAGAAATGGATGACAACGTGGATAAGATTCATAGAATAGAAGGTTTCTCCAAGAAGCCCCGGCCGAAAGGACCGCAAATATTGGAAAGATAGTGCCAAAAAAAGGAGCTGAACAAAAAATGAAACAAACTTCTATTAATGAAGCTTGTAAGGAGCTGAGAGGGCGAGCTTGTAAACATATAGCTCAATGGATGTATGATGCAGCTATCCCATTCAATGTTGTAACCCATTCTAGTTTTGCGGTGATGGTGGAGTCCATTAGACAGTTTGGAGTTGGATTGAAGTCACCAAATTATCATGAGATTCGCGTGCCTTTGCTGAATAATGAAGTCACTGAAGTGAAAGGCATGATGAAGGCGTATGAGGATGAGTGGAAGATCTTTGGTTGTTCTATTATGTCTGACGGATGGACAGATCGGAAACAAAGAACTTTAATAACTTTTTGGGTGAATTCACCCAAAGGGACATTTTTCCTAGAATCTGTCGATGCATCCGACTACTCGAAGACGGGGGAGAAAATGTTTGAGTTACTAGATAGGGCGGTAGAAAGGGTTGGAGAGGCGAATGTGGTGCAGATTGTTACGGACAGTGCCAGCAATAATGTACTCGCGGGTAATTTATAAAGAAATCATTAATTATTCATTATTAATATCATCTTATTCAATTTTAGTTATTCAATTTTGACAGGTAAATTATTGGAAGCAAAGCGCCCACATTTATATTGGACGACATGTGCTGCGCATTGTGTCGATTTAATGCTAGAGGATATTGGAAAGATGCCCAATATTAGTCGCACACTTAAGCGAGCAATGACCATAAATGGTTATATTTATGTTCGCCCTGGACTTGTGAACATGCTAAGGAGTTTTACAGGGCAAGTGGAGCTTGTTAGGCCCGCTGTAACGAGGTTTGCAACTTCTTTCTTAACGATTCAGCACATTCACAAGCAAAGGAACCATCTAAGAAAGATGTTCACCTCAACTGAGTGGTCTTAAAGCAAGTGGGGAAAGGAAAGTGGAGGTAAACAAGTGCAAGGTATTATACTCGTGATCTCTTTTAGGAGAAATATTGTGGATATTTTGAAGATATTTGGCCCTTTAGTTCCCGTATTAAGATTGGTGGATGGTGAGAAAAGACCTGCCATGGGTTATATTTATGAAGCGATGGACAGAGCTAAAGAGGCGATCATTAAGTCTTTCAATGAGAAAGAGGACAAATACACTGATGTCCTAAAAATTGTGGATAGAAGATGGGAAAGCCAACTTCATCGACCTCTTCATGCTGCGGGTCATTATTTAAATCCAGAATTTTTTATTAAAACCCCACTATTGCAGAAGATAGAGAAGTTATGGAGGGTTTATACAAAACAATGCAAAGGCTAATTCCAAGCCATGGAGATCAAGATAAAATCATTGACCAATTAACTTTATATAGGAATGTTGAAGGGCTATTTGGAATAGAGTTTGCAATTAGACATAGAAAAATAAAATCCTCAGGTAAGTTAGTCAATATTCAAAAAGTTTGCTTTAATTTTTCAATTTCTAAATATTTATTATCTTAACAGCTGAATGGTGGCAAGCTTACGGGGATTCAACTCCTGACCTAAGAAGATTTGCCATAAAAGTGCTTAGCCTTACATGCAGTGCATCTGGTTGTGAGCGAAATTGGAGTTTTTTTTGAACATGTAAGCATTTAAAATTTATTAACGGTGATTTATATATTGATGAAAGCTTATTGATTTATTTAAATGGTTATTTTTATTGCAGATTCATAGCAAAAAAAAAAGCAGACTAGCTCAACAACGCTTGAATGATTTAGTATTTGTGAAGTACAATAGAACGTTGAGGCGTCGATATGATGCACGTGATCGTATAGATCCGATTTCGTTGACAGATATTGATGATAGCAATGAATGGTAGATGGGCAGAATGGAGGCAGATACGAGGCTGAGCAGGAGGAGGAATTGGTCTTTGATGATGAGTTTTTGACTTGGGGTACAATTGCTAAAGCCACTGGAGTAGAAGAGGAAAGCAATCACACACGCTTATCAAAAGGAAAGAATGCGCTTCGTACAAAGATATTTGAGAAAGAGAACATATCTAAGACGAACGTTCCTACTCCTGTAGTCCTTAGAGATGATGTTGAAGTCGATAAAGAAGAAGCTGAATACAACGAAGAAGAAGAAGATTATAGTGACAACGAAGAAGATGATGAAAACATGGTCTTTTCAGAGGATGAGTGGTACCGCTAGGATACCAGAGGGCGCTAGAGGGAGGGCGGCTAGCGGAGGCGGCTGTCGGCTGGCGTTAGGCGGGCGGTATCGAGAGGGCGAGAACGAGAGAGAAGGCGGTCGGGGAATAGAGAGAGATTAGGTTAGAGAGAGAGAGGAATAGAGGAGAAGACAAGGGGAGCAGCCCCAATAGCATAAGTGATCCAAAGATACATGCCCAACCTAAGGTGATCCCTTATATAGGGGGAACCCACCTCAAATCCAAAGTGACAACATAAACATTACAACACCTTATAAAATAAAATAAGACATCAAGTAAAAGACTGGATCGGTTCCTAGAGTGCCTCCGTCGAACCGCCCGGTTCGGTGCTTGGGCCGGTGCGGCTCGTTCCGCCCTTTGTTCCCGCGTCGTCTCGTGTCCTCCTCGAGTACACGTGTCATTCCGGTTCCTCCCCACGGTGGGCGTCGGTAACAATACCCCCGTCTGGAAAATTAGCCTTGTCCTCAAGGCAATAGTCTGGAAACTGACGACGGAAGTCGTCCCGCAGTAGCCATGTTGCGGTGGTGATCGGACGGTCACGCCATGCGACACGTATCTCTTCCGGCAGAGCATCTCCCGGGTTATGGTGGCGCCGATCCACGATGGAAGCCGGGTACAAAGGTGGAGAGTCGGAGTGCTCAATATCGGCCGGAATGTGATCGGTGACCGGATGATTGCCGATAACACGGCGAAGCTGGGAAACATGGAACACCGGGTGGATGCGGCTATGGTCTGGTAGGCGCAGACGGTACGCGACGGCTCCAATGCGGCTGAGGATCTCGAAGGGCCCATAGAAGCGGGGGGCCAACTTAGGGCAGGTGCGGCGAGCCACTGTCAGCTGGCGGTATGGGTGAAGTTTAATGAAAACATGCTCGCCCACCTGAAAGGAGAGGTCGCGTCGTTTCCGGTTAGCGAATGAGAGCATTTTTGCCTGTGCGCGGCGCAGATGGTGTTTCAAGCTATCCAGAATCACGTCCCGGTCATACAGATGATCGGCCAAGCTGGCCACGGGGCATTCGCCCGGAAGGTGTCGGAGAATCGATGGAGGGGGTCGTCCATAGACCGTCTCGAATGGCGAGGTGTTGGCGGAGTGATGGTAGGCGGTGTTGTACGAGTACTCCGCCCAACAGAGCCACTTTGCCCACGACCCGGGTCGCTCACCGATGAAGCACCGTAAGTATGTCTCCAAACAACGGTTCAGCACTTCGGACTGCCCATCCGACTGGGGGTGATATGCGGTACTCATCCGGAGTCGCGTGCCTTGAAGACGAAACAGCGAGGTCCAAAAGCTGCTGAGGAAGAGAGGATCTCTATCACTCACTATGGAACGAGGAAACCCATGAAGGCGTACTATCTCGGAAATGAAACAGTCGGCCACGGTCGCTGTTGTATAAGGATGCCGGAGTGGGACGAAGTGGGCGTACTTCGTCAGACGGTCGACCACCACCAATATGCAATCGAACCCGTTTGAACGCGGCAGACGGGTGATGAAATCCATCGCTATGTCTTCCCAGACACGCTCGGGGATCGGTAGGGGCTGCAGGAGGCCGCTTGGGAACAACGTCTCGTATTTCGCCTTCTGACAATGCAAACATGCCGCCACGTAGGCCTTCACTTGTCGGAGCATGTGGGGCCAGTATAAGGAAGCTGTTATCCGCCGGTACGTCCGAAAGGCCCCAGCATGGCCCCCCGAGGGAGTAGAATGGAACTCAGCGAGAAGGAGCGGAATGCGGGAAGATGAGGCGGACAGTACCAGGCGGCCCCGATGAAACAGTCGGCCCCCGAGGAGAGTATAGGGCGGCAGGGCCGCCGGGTCAGCGAGTAGGGCCGAACGGATCGCTATCAAGTGGGGGTCAGTATCCGCCTCCTGCTGAAGAATGGATGCGTCCTCCCAAACAGGCCGCGATATGGCGGCTAATTCCGGAGCGTGAGGGTGGAGGGAGAGCGCATCGGCCGCTCTGTTGGTCTTGCCCGACCGGAACTCGATAACGAAGTCATAACCGAGAAGTTTGGCTACCCAAAGCTGTTGCGTCGGCGTAGCAATTTTCTGCTGAAGCAAGTAGCGGAGACTGTGATGATCGGTGCGAACGATGAAGGGTCGGCCGAGCAAATACGGCCGTCAATGTTGTACCGCCAAAACCAAGGCCATAAGCTCATTCTCATAAGCTGATTTAGTGCGCACCACCGCCGAAAAGGCGCGGCTAAAGTAAGCCACCGGCCGACCGGCCTGCATCAAGACGGCGCCGACGCCAGAGCCGGAGGCGTCGCATTCCACTATGAACTGTTGTCGGAAGTCCGGCATGGCTAAGACCGGTCCTTGGATCAGGGCTGACTGCAACGCGGCGAAAGCCGCCATGGCGGCCGGAGGCCACGAGAACGGCCCATCGTCGGGGGATTTAAGCAGCTGGGTGAGAGGGCGGGCCAACCCACCGTAATCCCGAATGAAGCGGCGGTAATATCCGGTCAGTCCCAGGAAAGCTCGGAAGTCACGAATGGAAGTCGGGGTCGGCCACCGAGTCACTGCATCGATCTTGTTCGCGTCCATGGCCACGCCAAGAGCGGAGATGGTATGCCCCAAATAGCTGACCGTCGTGGCGCTGAAAGTACACTTCTTCCGGTTGACGGTAAGGTGGTGGCGGCGAAGAGTGGTAAGTGTCTCCCGCACATGGCGAAGGTGGTCCTGCCAAGTAGTACTAAACACAAGAATATCATCAAAGAAAACGAGCACGTGCTTACGAAGGACCGGCCGGAAGATGTCGTTCATGGTGGCTTGGAAGGTGGCCGGGGCGTTTGTGAGCCCAAACGGCATCACGAGGAACTCAAAGTGGCCATCGTGTGTCCTGAAGGCCGTCTTCGGTACGTCGTCCGGTTGGACCCGGATTTGGTGATAGCCGGCGCGGAGGTCAAGTTTGGTGAAGAAGGCGGCGCCATGAAGCTCGTCCATCAACTCCTGAATGACGGGAATGGGGTATTTGTCCGGTATCGTAGCTTTGTTAAGCTCCCGGTAGTCCACACAAAACCGCCAACTACCGTCCTTTTTGCGGACCAGAAGCACCGGGCTGGAGAAGGGGCTAGCACTGGGCCGGATCAGGCCTCCTAACAGCATCTCTCGCACGAGTCGCTCAATCTCGTCCTTCTGCGCATGCCCGTAGCGGTAGGGCCGGACGGACACAGCCGCTGCTCCCGGCTGGAGGACAATGGCGTGGTCGGTCGGCCGCGAAGGTGGTAGGCCGGGCGGGGTAGTAAAAAGGTCGGAAAAGTCTGCGAGAACGCCGTTCATGTCTGCGGGGAGCTGGTCGTCCGGCGGGGAGGCCGCCTGTACAGTCCATAACCAGGCGGAGAAATCGATGTCGGAGACACGGGTCATGGCCCGGAAGGAGACCGGCGAGCGAAGGAGAGCCGAATCCCCCACCAATCAGCAAGGTTGTCCCTTGTGTAGGAAAGACATGGTCATGGAGGCCCAGTTGACGCGAACGTCGCTTAATGTCTGTAACCAGGCCACACCCAAAATAGCATCGAGACCGCCCATCTCGAATAAGTAGAAGTCGGTCGTGACCGTGCACGGGCCCAGGGAGAGAGTGATCCCCGCACACTGTCCCAATGTGGGCCGGCGTCGACCATCCCCAAGGCAGACGGAGAAGTCGGGGGAAGGATCGCACGGCAAGCCAAGGTCCCGCGCCAAATGGGTCGACATGAAGTTGTGGCTCGCGCCACTGTCAATCATCACCACTACGGACCGGTCGTGGAGTGTGCCGGCCAACTTCATTGTACGTGGGCCCGTAAGGCCGCCCACCGAATAAAAAGGTAACTCCAAGACATTGAGTGGTGCCGGCTCCGCGTCCCCTAGCGGAGAATCGGGTGGAACTTCCAGCAGAGATGGATCCTCGGTCGCGTCGTCGTCGTCGCTATCCACAAAAATGGCATGGAATTCCTTCACCGCGCATACGTGTTGTGGCGAGTACGGTTGGCGGCAACGGAAGCATAAGCCGCGGCGGCGGAGTTCGTTGTAGTCGACGCGTGGCGGCGCATCCGTGCGGGGTGGCCAGCCGTGTCCCATAGGAGCCATCCGAGGGCCTGTGGCCGGCGGCGGGAATGGCCGATAGGTGGAAGCGTGGGTCGGCCCCCGGCCCAAATCCGCCTCAACGGCCCGCGCAAGTTCGAGAGCTTCGGAGACCGTGTGGGGATGGTGCGTGCGGAGGCGAGAACGGATGTTCGGGCGGAGACCTTGGAGAAAGAAGCCCAAATAATGGTCGGGCGGAAGGCCCGGCACTTGCGTGACGAGTGCGACGAAGTCGTCGATGTATGCGTCCACGGTCGTCGATTGGCGGGCTGAGCAGAGCCGTTCGATGGCGGAGCCGGTGTAGCGGGAGTCGTAGCGACTAATCATTTCCTTCTTAAACTCGGGCCACGGAATTAGAGGTTGGATCTGACGGAGCCACCGAGCCCAATGGAGGGCGGAGCCGTCCAAACCGACCATGGCGGTGCCGACGCGATCCGCCAAGGGCGTACTGTTGAGGTCGAAATATTGTTCCGCTCGGGCAATCCACCCCATCGGGTCCGTCCCGGAGAAGGCGGGCACGTCTTGCGCGAGAAGTGGTCGGACTGCGATGGGCGGTGACAGCGCGGGGGCGGGCTGGTACGGGGCTGGCGCGTGGAAGAGAGGCGCCAGCGGTGGGGGAGGCGTCCCGAGCACCGACGTGGTGTCCGGCGGAGACGGGGCCGTGAGTGGCGGCGGCGGCAAGCTCGGCGAGGGAAGCAGCTTGTCGAGGCGAGTGAGGAGCGCGTCAAAGGACGACTGCAGGGTCGCGATTTGACCGGCCTGGAGGGCGAGCTGGCTGTTGTGCTGCGCGATGGTGTCGGCGACGGGGACTGCGTCGTCAGAGGGGTCGTGCGGATGCAGGCGGGTTCCAGGTGCCATTGTGGATTCCGGCGGCTTGACCTAAGGGGGCGGACGGGCAGGTCGGACCAAATGGTACCGCTTGGATACCGGAGGGCGCTAGAGGGAGGGCGGCTAGCGGAGGCGGCTGTCGGCTGGCGTTAGGCGGGCGGTATAGAGAGGGCGAGAACGAGAGAGAAGGGGGTCGGGGAATAGAGAGAGATTAGGTTAGAGAGAGAGAGGAATAGAGGAGAAGACAAGGGGAGCAGCCCCAATAGCATAAGTGATCCAAAGATACATGCCCAACCTAAGGTGATCCCTTATATAGGGGGAACCCACCTCAAATCCAAAGTGACAACATAAACATTACAACACCTTATAAAATAAAATAAGACATCAAGTAAAAGACCGGATCGGTTCCTAGAGTGCCTCCGCCGAACCGCCCGGTTCGGTGCTTGGGCCGGTGCGGCTCGTTCCGCCCTTTGTTCCCGCGTCGTCTCGTGTCCTCCTCGAGTACACGTGTCATTCCGGTTCCTCCCCACGGTGGGCGTCGGTAACAATGAGTAGCTAGGTGAGTAATAAATTATTCAAATTTCAGAATACTTTATCTTCTATTTAAATTATATATTAATAAGTGTTTTTCTGATTACTTTAGTGCATATTATGCGTATGGAAAATAAATAAAGCAATATGATAAGCTGCAAATCCAGGTATGTTGATCGCCTGATCCATGTTACATTTCCTCTATATGACTTCATATATGAATATTCATGTTTTTGTTGTATTGACTGTCTATTATATGAATATCTATGTTTCTGTTTCATTGAACATCTATTATAGATTCGTGTTACATTTCCTTTATGAGTTAATATGGTAGTAGATGTTTTTATATGTATTTGGTATTTAAAAAAATAATATTTGGTCATTTATTTCTTTTTTGCGCCTCACGTGCTTCAGGCGCGCGCCTAGGCTCCAGGACCCCTTTGCGCCTTGGTGCGCCTTGCGCCTTGCGCCTTTGATAAGTTTGGCGCCATTACTTCTCATGCTCATCCTTACCAACTATAGTGACTCAATAAGGACGAAGGAACAAATAAGCAGATATTTACTGCCCACTCTGTTAGAACGTCTTATTAGGATGTATTTGACATGTCCTCCTCGGTGTTCAAGGAAGTAAAACTAGGAGACAGTTCATGATGGGTTCTTGAACACTCATTCATTCTCTAAGGTTGGAAAGAAAACTACTTTAGCTCCATTCACCGTCAGTGGATCCAATGCGAGTCAAGATAAAAAGGTTGGAAATTCTTCGGCGACGTGAGAGAATGTTGAAAGTAACGACTATTAGCTTGTTGTGGATGTTTGGACGCCAAGTACAAGCAGAAGACAAAGAATAACCCGTTCTAGCGGATGACTAGTTGTCCATTGGGGAAAGCTAGTTTTCATTGCTTTTAATTTGATGCATTTAAAATTAGCAATTTCATGGGTGTTCGGGGGTTTTATAATTAGATCAGTGCATGCGGATTACATGAACAAAGTACCTCCTATGCATTCTTATGAAGGAAGCGGGCTACCTAGCATCTCTATCAAATATAATTCCTCACAACCTTTTTGAAGTACCCTTAAGGTAACTCCCATCTAACGGTTCATTTGGTGGGGCGGATTGCTCGTGGCTGCAGTCCAGGGTCAGCGCGATCAAAGACCAGCGACTAAAATATACGGGTTTACCGTGGATTTTGTGCATGCGCGATCTACAGAACATTTAACAGTGACGCCCCAAAACTGCGGCAGAGACACTGCTGCATTCCGTCGAATCCATGCCACGGGATTTCTGACAACTAAATGGAACCTGAGTCTATAAATCTTACTCAACAACTCCCACGGTAGAGATCATATACAACATGAAACAAGAATAAGTATAAAGCTTCTATAAGTAATAAAGAGAAGGAAGGAAAGACGACAAAATTGCAAGAGCCAAGTATGTATCACTTAACCTTCAATTCCATGTAAAGGTGTTTCAGATATTGGAGTTGATGGAAAACTACATGATGACAGTCTAGCCTCAATCATCATTGCTATGACTTCTTTCATTGTTGGCCTGTCAAATGGAGATTCACTGGTGCAGAATTGTGCGATTTTCAAAACCAAATACATTTCTTCAACTCTGCTCCGTGAACTCAAATCCAACCGGCTGTCAAATATATAAGAAGCTGGTGTGGTGTTCTGCATTGACCTTCTCACCCAGTTAACTAAATCCCCGCCTCTGTCAAGAGGCTGAACTGGAGATTGGCCAGTGATCAACTCCAAAAGAACAACACCAAAACTATAAATGTCACATTTCTCGGTAACCTTCATTGTGAATGCATACTCTAAAAGTTGAAAGAAAAGCGCAGGTTAGAGATCCAATAGTTTGCACTATCTGCTAGAATATAAACTGAAATTTAAAATAATTCCACCTTCTACTGGCTATCAATGTATGACAGAAAAAAAATGTTTTTAAAGAATGGGAAAGTGTTCAGACACACTCTAGAGTAAAGCTTGCTGAACGAAATGCGAAAATTGTAAGGACACGAAATGCAGGAGCAATTTCAGTTTTTATGTTTTTTTAATTTCAGTTTTTGCCGGTTTGTCACGTTGGATATTTTTCAAATTGGTTATTTTGGAAGGGTTTAATAGCTTATCTATATAAGTTCTAATGAGCCGTTTTGCTAAGATTAACTGCTAAGCAACAAATTATTAGTTTCTTTTGGAGATTTGTGTGCTCTCTCCGCCAACTTCATAATTCTGCAAGATCGAGCAAACAAGAATAGGTCGCCGACTCCACTGCTGCAAGTTGCTTTCTTCCCCAAAGATGCAGACCGCTAGCCCGTCCCTGCAGTAACCCCGTCGACCCTCTCCACCCCACAATTCCTTTTCATTTCTCCACCAATCATTCACTATTCCACTGAGCACCCCTCTAGTTGATAGGTTAAGGCTCATCCTTCCACCATTGGTTACCACAATTCTTTTTTTTTTGCTATCCACCACTCTTTCACGATTCATGGAGCACCCAGTGAAGGGCTTTGCGCCCAGTTATGAAGTGAAATTCTTATTATGTCGTCTTTTTGTGTTTAATTCATTATTGGTCTTGCATTTATGAGTTGTTGAGAGTTGGGAGTGTCATGGTTAGAAGTTAGAAATTGTCATGACGGGTCTTGTGTCTTGTAAGCCTGTTTAAATGCATGGATTGTGTGGAATGAAGACATCTAGAAGTTTAGTCTATTTCTTTATCTTGTATGAGGTTGTTGTAGCTCTCTCTCTCTCTCTCTGAGCATGCCCCGCTTAGGCAGGCGCGGTTCCGGCTCCATAGTATCATCCGCCTCCGTCATCCCCACCTCCGCCCATCCACCGACATCTCTACCGATGTTCTATGGCGAGCCCGTAACAACTTGGAGTCGGATTCATCTTCCTCTGACACCACATTCCTCCTCCCACTTCCGCAAAGACCACTGTCCAAGCTTTGCATGTTCGCTGCCACCACAAGGGGCCTCGTTCCGCCCCCTCTAGATTTTCACTGGGTGACCCCATGGTCTACAGTCGACATCACTAAGTCTTGTTGTCGGTCTCGTCGGCGTTCCAGGAGCCGACATCCACGTTCGACACCAACATCCCACGAGGTACCGTCCCATCATCGTCACCCTCCGACGATTCCATCTGCATCGATTGCATCGCTTGCCGCCGACGTTGCTCCCAGTCGAGGTTCTTATCGGCTACGCACACCCTCAACGTTGTTCCTTCATCCCTGCTCCTCGTCAACACACGTCAAAACCACGGGACTACTCCAAATATCGATCTACTGACTCCTTTCCACGTAATGAAGAGCTCAACAACCATCCACTCCAGGCCTCCTTTCATTTCCTTGGTCCAGCAACCGCAAGCCAACCGAGCCACCCTCCCCGTCTCTTGCGCCCAGTGTAGCGGATATCAAAGCCCACGCTAGCAGTAATTACATCGAACCTAAGCCCTCTCCGCTTGCAAAACCGCCTACTGTTCGATCCCTATGCTTGATGGCTGCAACCTATAATTTTGAGTAGTTAATTAATCACATCACAAATTAATTAATTCATGTTATTTAAAAAAACAAAGGTGGGTGTTTTATTATTGGGTGGCCTCATAGGGAATCGTCGTGGGTCTCGCGGACACTCAAATATTCCAACTGCCCCAGGGGAATTGCGTCGTCCAGTCACCTGCTCTTTATCTCGTGTGCCCTCCATTTTATCTCCGTCGGTGATCCGCGATATGGGGGACTCGTCCAATCAAATGAGTACAATGAGGGAAATGATGCAATCGTTCATGACATCCCTAGAAGCCCGCCTTCAGGGGCCTGATGCATGTCATTGAGCAAGCATTGTCACACTCACCAACAAACTCAATGATCAGACAACCGTTGTTCCAGTCATTGCTTCCCCAGCGCATGACGAAACCAATAGGAGCCATGCACCCCACCTCCACTTATACACACGATCCACCGGCCCTTGTACGCCCTAACGTTGTTATGGTGTCACGCTACACCAAGCTGGAATTCCCAACTTACGATGGAAAAACGAATTCATTAGGTTGGCTAACCAGTGCCAACAATTCTTTGGACACCAACAAACACCGACAATGGAATGGATTGGCATGGCATCCTTCCACCTCCTCGACTCAACTCAACTTTGGTTCGCTCGTTTGCACGTCAATCAGACAGGGCTAACGTGGGAGGCCTTCAACAAGCTCTGCAACATGCAATTCGATCCTCCCATCCACGACAACCCTCTCGGTGCACTCAAGACATTATGACAAACAGTGTATGTTGATGCATACCTGGAACCGTTCAAGATTCTCCTGGCTCACGTTACGATGCCCCCCAAAGATGAAGGTCAAAATCTTTACAGGCAGGATTCAAGAACGACTGTGAATGGACATGGAACTTGATAACTGCTAAAAGTTTAGCCAAATTGTGCGGACATCGACTACATTTGGATCATAGTACATATATACCCCAAGGCGCAGTGAATCAGGACGGCCAAAACGAGGGTACCTAAACACCACATATCTGTTGACTTTCTCGTGCGGAAATGCCTGAACGTCGCATGAAGGGATTATACTATAATAATGATGAACATTATACTCGCGGACATTGCTGCAAGAGGCTCTTTTATCTGGACATGGAGGACCCAAATCACGAGGGCATTGGGTGACGTCGGCACTAAATTCGATCTCCCTTGAGCTTGCAGTCAAGCTCATTTTAAACGGTGGGAGGGATGTTATGGGCTTCACACCCAATTATCAAGTGAGATTTTTATTACGTTGCCTTTTATGTTTTATTAATTTTTGTTGTCTTGCATTTATGAGTTGTTTGGAGTTAGGAGTTAGGAATGCCATGGTTAGAAGTTAGGAGTTATCATGATGAGTCTTGTGTTTTGTAAGCTTATTTGAAGGCATGGATTGTATGAAATGAAGGCATCCAGAAATTTAGTCTATTTTCTTTTCTTGTATGAGATTGTAATCTCTCTCTCTCTCTCTCTCTCTCTCTCTCTCTCTCTCTCTCTCTCTCTCTCTCTCCGAGCACACCCCACTTAGGGAACCGCGGTTCCGGCTCCATAGTATCCTCCGCCTCTGTCACCCCCGCCCCCGGCCACCCTATGGCATCTCTACCGACATTCTACGACGAGCCCGTAACACACCCCTCTAGGCAATGTAGGTAAAGGCTTCATCCTTCCACCATTGGTAACCTCCAAGGACATAGGAGAAGTAAGAACGATGGGGATCACATTTCTCGAGCGGGTTCCAAAAAGGATTGACTATCCACCTATACCAGACAATGCTATTCTTCCTCCTCAATCAACCATCGTCTGTGACTAGATATTTCTACATCCTATCACATCTTTCAAACTTCTTTTCTTGTAAGAAGAAATAAGATAAAACTTGCTCTTATAACACTGCAGATCTACTCTTACCTGGCGCAATGTAGCCATATGAACCAGCAACCGCAGACATAGTCTTCGAATTAGAGAAATCAATTACTTTTGCGAGTCCAAAGTCTCCAACGTGAGCCTCCAGCACCTCATCCAGTAATATGTTGTTAGATTTGATGTCACGGTGTATTATTTGGGGCTTGCAATCGTAATGGAGGTAGCGCAAACCTTCGGCAGCTCCGAGAGCAATGTTGTAGCGAGTATTCCAATCTAGCAGGTATGACTCCTCCCCGCTTCCATGGAGTAGCTCCCCAAGGCTTCCATTTGCCATGTACTCATACAATATAAGATTAGAGTCTTGATGATAGCAGAAACCATAAAGTTTCACAATGTTTCGATGCCGGATGTTTCCGAGGGTAGATATCTCAGCTCGAAAACTGCTGTCAATGTTCGAACACTCTCCATGAGGCTTCAGTTTCTTCACTGCAATTATACTTCCATCAGGCATGACGGCCTTGTGGACTGTCCCACACGCACCACTTCCTATCACGGAAGCTTCCGAAAAACTGTTAGTAGCTCTCAGAAGCTCCTGATAAGTGACTCCAGCCTTTGGAAAAAAATGGAGACTGGTTACACTCTCTTTTCGACCTTCACTGTAAACAATAACAGACCTGCGCATCTTAAAAGACCAGCAGATGCCTGCTGTCACAGCCAAAGAAACAAATCCTACAACAAATGCTGATATGCTAATAACCTTTTCCTTATTTCTGTATTTGGTAACCCAACTGGCTTCTGCCGAAGAAGATGGCACAGGAGATGGTTGGCATGCTCTAATACTTGACCCACAGAGCTCACTATTTCCAAGGAAATTGCTTCCATCCATTCTTCTGAAAGCAGGAGTGTAGGGTAGGGGCCCCATGAGGTTATTGTTAGAAAGGTTGCACACTAGGAGGCTCGGTAACCCGGAGAATGAGGAGGGTATCTCGCCATCTAGATCATTGTTATTCAAGTAAAGATATACTAACATATGTAAGTTTCCAAGTTCAGTTGGTAGATTGCCAGATAAAGCATTAAAACTAACATTCAATGCAATCTGTAGGGAGGTAAGCCGCCCCAATTCCAAAGGTATATACCCTGAAAAGTTATTCCCACCCATTTGAAGCTCAGTAAGCCGGGACAAACGCCCTAAACTTTTAGGGATGGTCCCAGTCAGATGGTTATCAGAGATCTTCAATTGTTCCAGATTCACAAGATTGCCAAAAGCTTCTGCAAAAATCCCAGTGAAATGATTCCTGCTAAGATCAAGCCTTTGAAGCTTTGTGCAGTTTGCCAACTCATGAGGAAGGAAACCTGAAAGCTGGTTCCAAGAAATATTGAAACTCACAAGTTCTGTTAGGCCTCCTATTTCAGGAGGGATATGCCCTATAAAATAATTAGCAGACAGAATCAATATCTCAAGACTCCTTATCTTTCCAATTTCAGGTGGAATTGGACCAGAAAATCTGTTCTGATTCATGTCCAAAGCAGATAAATTTAGAAGCTCGGAAAATTCTAACGGCAGAGTTCCCGTGAGCCGGTTGCTCCCCAACCTTAACTGCACAAGACTTTTACAGCTCTTCACGCCATGAGGGATATTTCCAAATAATCTATTTGATCCAAGGCTCAAGAAAACCAATTTTTCGGATTTGCAAAGGTGGGCGGGGATCGTGCCGAAGAGATTGTTGTCGGAAAGATCGAGCACAGTGAGATTACTGTTACCCCCTAATAAAGGAGGAATTGTGCCGTGAAGACGATTGTTGGAGAACTCCAAGTACTCCATAGAGGCGAGATTTTGAAACTCTAGAGGAATTGTACCACTCAAGTTATTATATGAAAGATCTATCCTCCTCAACTGGCTCAACTCACCAATCTCTCTGGGAATACTTCCCTGAAGAAGATTCTCGAATAGATGAAGTAAACGAAGAGTCTCGATCCGACCAAGCTCGGCGGGAATGTAGCCTGTTAATCTATTCTCAGAAAGATCAATCTCAATTGCATTCTCACAACTTCCTAGTTCACTGGGAATCACTCCAGTAAACTGATTTGTATAAAGATACAATTTTTTCAAGTTTGATAGTTTCCCAAGTTCACCGGGTATGCTTCCACCAAAGGCATTATGATTCAAACCAAGCATTTCCAACTTACTGCAGTTACCAATCTCGGGTGGAATCTCACCGGACAGTAAGTTTTGCCAAAGGATTAAAGTGGTTAAATTCTTAAGCCCGCCGAATTCCCGAGGTAGAAATCCCTCTAGCCTGTTCTGAGCCAGCCCCAAAATCTCTAAACCAGAACAATATCCAAGCTCGACAGGCACTTGGCCTGAAAGAAAATTCAGGCCTGCCCGAATGATTCTAAGATTCGTGAACATTCTAATGGAAGAAGGAATTGTGCCGGTAAGGTTGTTGCTGTAAATGACGAGTTCTTCGAGAGCAGTCAGATTGCCGATATTGGGAGGAATTTGACCGTAGAGAAAATTCTCGCTGAGGAAGAGCTTCCGCAGCAAGGGCAGAGTGCAAAGCTCCAAGGGGATCTTCCCATGAATCTCATTCGTGCTAAGGTCAAGAACTTCCAAATGCTTACATAAAGCCAACTTTTTAGGAATAGGACCAGAAATCGAGTTCCTTGAGACATTAAAGATGACTAGAAATCGAAGCTCGCATATGCTAGTGGATAAGATGCCAGAGAGATTAAAGTCGTGAAGATTAATGGAGGCAACATGGGAATTAATGCAAACAATTCCACTCCATTGGCAAGGATTTGAGTGTGAGATGTTCCAGTTATGAAGAGCTCCATTGAAATCAACCAGACCTTCCTTGAACTGCAAGAGAAGTTGTGCATCCTGGTCGCTACTCGGTACGCCGGGTACCAAAATAGAAGAAAAAATCACGAGAAAATGGAAATTCCACCATTTGGGCATCATTTCCACTGACGGGAAGCTGAAATGCTAGTTACGTGAATCAAAATAACATGTAGAAATGCTAATATGCGGCTATTTCACAAGCATTGGAGTGTCATGAACGGAGTTTAGGAAGGTTTCTTACTGCGGCAAACCAACAAACACATCGAAGACAACCCAAGAAGAGAAATGGAAATAGCAGAAAGAATCAACAAAGAGGAAACTTCTCCCTGGAAATACCTTCGACTGAAACAAACTCATGAAAATCACTGGTAAAACGACGGAAACTTAGGTCGACAGGGCCCAAGGGATCATTTATAGTTCGAAAACGGAGGATTGGGAATTGGCGAGCTGAGGTGAAGAGAGGGAGAGTTTGAGGGGGGTTAAAAGGGTTCGCGGGCGATCGGAATTTGGGGATTTGGTGGTGGTGGTCGGCAATGTGCTTTGAGAGGGAGGGAAAAGAGAAAGGAGGAGATGGGCGTCAACGTGCGGACCCCCACAATCCCTCCGTCGCCTCTTCCACCTACGAGAAACCCTAGAATCTTCGTCCGTCTGTGACGAGATGGAGAAGGGATAGGTGGAAGAGGATAGTTGTTCTCCAGAAGTCATGATTTCCATGGAGACCACTGGCACGAGCATCTTCTCTCTCGCTCGCTCTCTCTCTCTCTCCTTTCTCTCTCTCTCGTTACAGTATTTGTACTGTTCGGCGTTCAAAGCATTAAAATGTGGTTTTAACCCCTCGAATCTTTCGTAATTAGGATTTTCCAATATTTCGTAATTTGGATTTTTTCTCCATTGCGTCTGCTGCCCGCCACGGTATTTAGGTGCGGGTAATGCACTGATCATCCAAAATAACCGTGCGGGATTGAATATAGTCATGCAATCCAATGGTGAAGATTGGGTGCAAAAAATACAGGCGTAATACAATCGTATTGAAATAGGGCCGTATTTTCGATCAATCGCGCGTAAAAGTCGTGCTTGTAGAAAGTGACTTTGTGATAGCGTATCACGCGCGGTGATCTTTGGTGCGTTACATGCCGAACAATTTTTTCTGTGTTATCTACCCCATGAAAGATAACTATGCGAGATAAAATACAGCTATACTATTCACGATTCAACGATGAAGATTGTGTTCGAAAATACAGACGTAATACCGTCATATTGAAATATGGATGTATTTTTGATCAATCATGAGTAAAAAGTCGTGTTTGCAGAAAGCAGCGGTGTGATAGCGTATTCCGCACGATGATCTTTGGTGCGTTACACGCACGAACAATTTTTTCCCACGTTTGGCCCTCTTTGGCGGGGTTGATCCGCCGCGGTCGCGCGGACGGCAGCGCCCGACCGTGACCGTTCGCCGTTTAGCGGTGTCATGGCCGTGATGTACGTGGGGATCAACCCCGCCCACGAAATCAGCGATTTTCCGGCGGATTTCATCAGCGCGAAGGTGACCGCAGTCGACCTCGCCTCCGCGCGGATTTCACTCGCGGTAAACTTGTAAGACCCCAAATGGCATGTGCACCCAAAATACCAAAAATGAGCATGAGCTGAAATTAGGGAGCTAGCGCCAGGCGCTAGCGGTAACGCCGGCGGTAGCGTTCCGAGAACTCCCGAGAAATGGTCCCGAGAAATCCCGAGAAATGGTTCCGAGAACTCCCGAGAAATGGAGCAGACTAAAACAGATGAGCTAACGCCAGGCGCTAGCAATAGCGCCGGCGGTAGCGTCTCTTAGCGGTATCGACTCAGGGCTAGCGCGCGCCAGGCGCTAGCCACTAGCGCCGGCGGTAGCTCTAAATCTTAAATAACCTCAATCCCGACTTTTCAGCCATTTTTCTCTCAAGTGCTGAGGGCAGAGAGCTGGGAGAAAGGAGGGAGAGCCTTTGGAGTTGAGATTTCATCATGCCAGGAGGGAGATTAGTGAAGAATCGTGTGCGTGCGTGTGCCACCGCGGATTCCAGCCATCCACCTCTCACTTCTATGGCACCGAAACAGCCTACAAGGGTAACGAATCTCCTCCCTAATCCTTGGACATGTACATCCTTTGATTTGCATGCGTTTTGGAATACTTCTACTAATTAGTAGATCGGCTATTCCGGTGGGTTGAAGTGATTTCCCCACAAATTGCATATAGAGTCCGAAACGGTATTACAGACATAGGCATGCTGTGTGAAGCCCATCCGGACAGGTCGAGCCGGATTGGTGATGCTTAGTGCGTGTAAAGTGCCGGAAATAATTCCGTGTACGTGCTGCGATGCGGGTCATGAGTACTGTTTTGTACAAAAATAGGACCTGGAGGTGTTTCCCAGGCTGTACCCGAAATTTGATGGCAGAACTGAGTTCTGTCACTAGCGTCGGGCGCTAGCGTTAGCGCCGGCGGTAGCTCCAGGTGAGCTACCAGTGTTGATGTCTGGAGGTGTATTCCCAGAGGTAGCAGGGTTGAGTTCTGTTACCAGTGCCGGGCAGAACTAGGTTCTATTGCTAGCGTCGGGCGCTAGCGTTAGCGCCGGCGTTAGCGTTAGCGCCGGCGTTAGCGCCCAGCACACAGACAGTGTGTTTCAGTGCTACCTACATTCTTGGAGGCTGGATGCGTAGCAGAAAAAGTTATGGAACTTGCAAAACCCAGCTTTTAGAGATGGGTACTAGGTGACGCTTACCCGTATCGTGCATAGTGGAATCGCGGTATTTGAGCAACGGGCCTAGCTGATCTGAACCCTCCCATAGTGGTGGTGAAGAGGTCGCCCCTCGGTGCACCGGGCTATGGATGAGTGCCGGAACTTCGTGTGTACGGACTCGCTCAAATTGCTTGTCTAAGTTGAAATAAGACTTAGCGTGAGGGTGTAACTCAGGGAGTATGCCAAAGTGTGTCTTGAGAGCACGAAGCGGGTGGCTTGGTTTGCCTCCGTTGATGTTGTTTGCGGATATATATATATATATATATATATATATATATATATATATATATATATATATATATGCTGCTGACTCTTACTTGTAGGGAAGGAGCACCGCCGCCCCGAGTGTGGGGCGGGGTCGTTATAAATCTTGGTCAGCTAAAGCTGACCGATTGCTTGTTTTCCCACCAATTGGTGGATTTGCTTATACAGGTCCCGGTGAGACTAGCGGGAGATAGCGGGCTGAAGCCCCTGCTGCTGTGCTGTGCTGGCCCTTGAAGGCCAAAGCTTTTGTTTACTTTTGTTCATGTGTGGCCGGCCTGCGTGCTGATGTTTGGAAGCCACGTAGATGATGTAAACAAACTCATGTAAATAACGTTTTTGTATGTCATTCCTCGTTGTACAGTGGACTTGTTATGAACTGGTTTTACATAAAAATAAATATGCTCCCGTTATGCGACTCTGATGCTGAGATAGTTATATTTGTAACTGTTTAGACACTAATTCTCGTAACGCGCTCTTCTGTTCGTTTCATATGGCGTGGGGTCCCGGCCGGACCTACTGTTATATGCTATGTAATAGGGAGGGTGTTACAAATTGGTATCAGCTACGGGTCTCGTTCCCTTTCCGTCTGAATTCGTGGTCGAATTCTTTTAAGGGGTGGTGAGCACGTGTGTGCGTCGCCTTTAACTCATATAAATAACCAGTTTTGTCCACTTTGGGAATGAATTACATGTATATGTGTAGCATTCAGATGGAACTTCTGTGTTCCTTTATTGCGTTATGCTATCTCGTAGTCGCTAATTATGTTTTGGGTACATATATAGGCGACTGGGAGTGGAGCGGGGCCTTCTCGACCCCCTCGTTCGACTGCAAGCAGTGCACCAACTCCGGTGCCGACTCCTCCTTCAGCTGAAACAGTAAGGATGATTGCTGAGGCAGTATTTGCAATGTTCACTGCGCAGCCAGGAGGGCATGTCCTTGGACAGCCTCCTACCCCTGGAGTGGCTCCAGTGCAGGCTCCAGCAGTTGAACCTCCAGTGCAGGCTCCAGCAGCTGAACCTGCGGTGGAAAGGCCAGTGCCGTTGAGGGCACGAAGAGCTTCAGATCAACAGCTGCAATACTTTTTGAGTTTCCACCCTCCCACGTTCACGGGGGCAGGAACCCCGACACAAGCAGAAGATTGGCTGTCAAAGGTGCGCAAAACCTTGAAGGACACGGACACGGAGGAAGGACAAAAAGTGACTTTGGCAACCTTCCTACTAGATGGGGAGGCGCAGCTGTGGTGGGATGAGTTGGAGATACATCAGCTAGCGGGAAGGCAGCTGACCGATATCTCGTTTGTTGAATTTTCCAAACTGTTCTTGGAGCGATATCTTCCTCAGGCCCAACAGATAGAAATGGAAAACTAGTTCAACCGTCTGACTCAGGGTGATCGTACTATCGATGATTATCTGCATGAGTTTACACGGTTGGGTCGTTATGCAGGCGTGACATTTGCGGATGAAGCGCGTAAGACAAATAGGTTTTACGAAGGCTTGCGAGAGGAGTTGCGGTTTCTTCTGATGGGGCCAATGACGCAAGGGTTTATGACCCTGGTCAACTCAGCTCGTTCTTTAGAGAAAGACATGAAGCGGTCCCATAGTAGGAAGGAGCTAGCAGTAGTCAAGCCAGAGTTCAAAGTATCGAGCTCGGCAAAGTCGGGGCAAGGCAAATGGAAGAAAGGAGCGCGACCGTCTGGGTCAGCTCAATCTTCAGCATCGGGAGTGACTGTGCGAGGCCCAATCATCTGTTACAACTGCGGCAAGCCGGGACATATAACACGTGACTGTCGTAGTGGGAAGAAGCTAGTTGCGGCCTATGCGGCAGAGAAAGGGAAGGCGGCAGAGTCAACCGCATCCCACGCTGCTCCAGCCCAGCCTAGAGTTTACAACCTTGGCCAACAGGAGGCCATCAAACAGAACGATGTGGTGACAGGTATGCGATAGTATATAGCTTTTGTTGCTTTTTATACTTCATACCTTATACATTGCTTGGTAACCATTGATGTCCTAGGCTTTGTCCTGATCTTTAACTATCCGGCAAGAACACTATTTGACACGGGTGCTTCACATTCCTTTATATCGGAGGCCTTCATACAGCAACTTGGAGTGCCTGCAGCGTTTAGACAGGAACGATTAGATGTGATGCTACCTAATGGGTGTTCGATGCGCGCGGATCGAGGTTGTGTGATAAAGGTACGAATAGGGAGTCAAGACTTTGACTTGGAAGCACTGATACTCCCGCTCACAGAGTTCGATGTAATCTTTGGTATGGACTGGCTGTCAGCGCAGCAGGCCTACATTGATTGCACGTCTAAGGAAGTCACACTGGGGCGGAATACCGAACGTGCGACTACGTTTGCTGGTTTGCATGGATCGAGCAAGACACTGATGTCTGCTGTCCAAGTGGTCAAGGTGGTTCGGCAAGGCGCAGAGTTATGTGTTGTGCTAGTGGGGGCTGCAAAGCCTCAACCCAGTCTGAGTGATGTTCCTGTGATTTCAGAGTATCCAGATGTGTTTCCGAAAGATCTTCCTGGGGCTCCACCTCAGCGAGAGATTGACTTCACTATAGAGCTGGTGCCAGGTGCCAAACCTGTTTCACGCTCTCCGTACCGAATTGCGCCAAAGGAGATGGCGGAATTGAAAGTTCAATTACAGGAGTTGCTAGAGCAGGGTTATATACGTCCAAGTACCTCCCCTTGGGGTGCTCCGGTCCTTTTTATGAAGAAAAAGGACGGAAGTCTGCGTCTATGCATTGACTATCGAGAATTGAACAAGCTGACCAAGAAGAACAAATATCCGATTCCTCGAATCGATGGCTTATTCGATCAGCTAGTTGGGTCAACGGTATATTCAAAGTTGGATCTCAAGTCCGGCTATTACCAGTTGCGAATTCGTGATTGTGATATCCCTAAGACAGCATTCAGTACTCGCTACGGACATTACGAGTTTACAGTGATGCCGTTTGGATTGATGAATGCACCGTCAGTATTTATGGATCTGATGAATAGGACCTTTCGAGAGTGCCTTGATCGGTTTGTCATTGTCTTCATTGACGATATCTTGGTGTACTCTCAATCTGAAGAAGAGCACGCGATACATTTACGCGAAGTTTTGGAAATCCTGCGACGTAGTCAACTTTATGCCAAGTTCTCTAAGTGCGAGTTCTGGCTAGCCTCAGTGGCGTTCCTTGGTCATGTTGTTAGTGGCGAGGGTATCGCAGTAGATCCGGCAAAGATTGATGCAATCCAGAAGTGGCCCATTTTGGCGACAGTAGCGGAAGTCAGGAGTTTCCTTGGACTTGCCGGCTACTATCGGCGCTTCGTGGAGAACTTTTCGCGGATCGCTCTACCTCTCACCACCTTGACGAGGAAGGATCAGAAATTCGTTTGGTCACCGGAGTGTGCACGGGCTTTTGAGGAATTGAAGAGGCATTTGACCACATCACCAATTCTGTGTTTGCCATCAGGTGCAGAGGGTTATGAAATTTATAGTGATGCGTCAGGGAGCGGCTTAGGCTGTGTACTTCTTCAGCACGGTCAAGTAATAGCTTATGGCTCTCGTCAGTTGAAAGTGCATGAGCGGAATTATCCGGTCCACGACTTGGAGTTGGCGGCCGTGATTTTCGCTCTAAAGCTGTGGCGGCACTACTTATATGGTGTGAATGTTGACATCTTTACAGACCATAAGAGCCTTAAGTATCTGCTAAATCAGAAGGAGCTCAACATGCGACAGCGAAGGTGGATGGAGTTCCTGGGGGACTACACTTTTGATATACACTATACTCCCGGGAAGGGAAATGTAGTCGCAGATGCTTTGAGCCGAAGGGCTTATGCACATGCCAACTGGATTCAGATGTATGATCCACGTCTGATCAGGGACTTGGAAGCCTTGGAGATCTCCTGTGTAGAGAGGAGTTCTAGTGCGAATGCATGCTTAAACTGGACGGAGGTGCAGTATGACCTCGCGGATAGAATACGACAGGCCCTGGAGCTGGATTCAAGCATGCAACGCTATTTAGCAGAGTCTGGGGAAGGGACTGCTGCAGAGTTTGTGGTAGACGACGGTCTGATGTGGAAAGACGGTCGGTTGTGCGTCCCAAATGTAGGTAAGTTGCGGGAGGAATTGATGTACGGAGCCCATTTTACCAAATACTCAATTCACCCAGGGAGCACAAAAATGTACTAAGACATGAAAAAGCTGTTTTGGTGGCCGGGATTAAAGAAAGACATCGCCTTGTACGTGGCAAAATGCAAAACTTGCGCACTGGTGAAGGTGGAATGTCAGAAACCTGGAGGTTTTTTGAAGTCGTTGCCTATACCGGAATGGAAATTTGATGACATTTCGATGGATTTCGTGCACGGTTTGCCGAGATCACAGAGTGGGAATGATGCCGTATGGGTGATCGTGGATCGCTTGACAAAGGTAGCCCACTTTATTCCAAACCGGAAGGACGATTCAGTTGAAAAGTTAGCAAAACTTTATGTTGATAGCATCGTACGATTGCACGGTGTGCCCCGTAGCATCGTCAGTGACCGAGATGGACGCTTCACTTCGAAGGATTGGAGGCTAATCCACCAGTTGTTAGGTACAAAGCTGAAGTTTAGCACTGCCTTCCACCCTCAGACGGATGGATAGACTGAACGTATGAACAGAACTCTGGAGGATATGCTCCGAATGTGCGTCCTGGACTTCGGTAAAAAGTGGGAAGATCATCTTTTCATGATCGAATTCGCTTACAATAACAGCTATCAGGCAAGTATAAAGATGGCACCCTTTGAGGCCCTCTATGGTAGAGCTTGCCGCACTCCCTTATCTTGGGCGGAGACAGGTGAAACGAAGCTGTTTAAGCGAAAGGAAGTCGAAGAGGCAAATGCGGCTATTCAAACAATCCGTGAGAGATTGTTAATTGCGCAAGATAGGCAGGCGAAATACTACAATTCCAAGCACAGAAACGTCGAGTTCGCCGTGGGCGACTGGGTTTATCTCAAGATCAAACCTTTCAAGGGTGTGTCCCGGATTCGGCGCTTGAAAAAGCTGAGTCCAAGATACCTTGGACCGTTTGAGATACTGGAACGTGTTGGCGAAGCTGCCTATCGACTCGCTCTTTCGACTGAGTTGAGTAGTCTGCACGATGTGTTCCATATATCAGTATTGAGGAAAGCTGTACCAGAGCCTAGCCAAGTGCTTGTGGCTACTTAGGTGCCGGTCGATGATGGGTTGAAGACAAAGGTCATACCTATTAGCATCGAAGACACTGAGGTCAAACAGCTACGGAATAAATTGATCAAGATGGTCAAAGTCCGCTGGAACAACTACGGTCGTGAGGAACTTACATGGGAGCGCGAGCAAACTATGCATGAGGAGTTCCCCGAGCTGTTCCTTTAAGGTACACATTGTATTTTGTATCGTTTTGATTATTTGCACTGTTAGAATTTCGGGACGAAATTCATTTAAGGGGGGAAGAATTGTAAGACCCCAAATGGCATGTGCACCCAAAATACCAAAAATGAGCATGAGCTGAAATTAGGGAGCTAGCGCCAGGCGCTAGCGGTAGCGCCGGCGGTAGCATTCCGAGAACTCTCGAGAAATGGTCCCGAGAAATCCCGAGAAATGGTTCCGAGAACTCCCGAGAAATGGAGCAGACTGAAACAGATGAGCTAACGCCAGGCGCTAGCAATAGCGTCGGCGGTAGCGTCTCTTAGCGGTACCGACTCAGGGCTAGCGCCAGGCGCTAGCCACTAGCGCCGGCGGTAGCTCTAAATCTTAAATAACCTCAATCCCGACTTTTCAGCCATTTTTCTCTCAAGTGATGAGGGCAGAGAGCTGGGACAAAGGAGGGAGAGCCTTTGGAGTTGAGACTTCATCGTGCCAGGAGGGAGATTAGTGAAGAATCGTGTGCGTGCGTGTGCCACCGCGGATTCCAGTCATCCACCTCTCACTTCTATGGCACCGAAACGGCCTACAAGGGTAACGAATCTCCTCCCTAATCCTTGGACATGTACGTCATTTGATTTGCATGCGTTTTGGAATACTTCTACTAATTAGTAGATCGGCTATTCCGGTGGGTTGAAGTGATTTCCCCACAAATTGCATATAGAGTCCGAAACGGTATTACGGACATAGGCATGCTGTGTGAAGCCCATCCGGATAGGTCGAGCCGGATTGGTGATGCTTAGTGCGTGTAAAGTGCCGGAAATAATTTCGTGTACGTGCTGTGATGCGGGTCATGAGTACTGTTTTGTACAAAAATAGGACCTGGAGGTGTTTCCCAGGCTGGACCCGAAATTTGGTGGCAGAACTGAGTTCTGTCACTAGTGCCGGGCGCTAGCGTTAGCGCCGGCGGTAGCTCCAGGTGAGCTACCAGTGTTGATGTCTGGAGGTGTATTCCCAGAGGTAGCAGGGTTGAGTTCTGTTACCAGTGCCGGGCAGAACTAGGTTCTGTTGCTAGCGCCGGGCGTTAGCGTTAGCGCCGGCGGTAGCGCCCAACACACAGACAGTGTGTTTCAGTGCTACCTACATTTTTGGAGGCTGGATGCGTAGCAGAAAAAGTTGTGGAACTTGCAAAACCCAGCTTTTAGAGATGGGTACTAGGTGACGCTTACCCGTATCGTGCATAGTGGAATCGCGGTATTTGAGCAATGGGCCTAGCTGATCCGAACCCTCCCATAGTGGTGGTGAAGAGGTCGCCCCTCGGTGCACCGGGCTATGGATGAGTGCCGGAACTTCGTGTGTACGGACTCGCTCAAATTGCTTGTCTAAGTTGAAATAAGACTTAGCGTGAGGGTGTAACTCAGGGAGTATGCCAAAGTGTGCCTTGAGAGCACAAAGCGGGTGGCTTGGTTTGCCTCCGTTGATGTTGTTTGCGGATATATATATATATGTTGCTGACTCTTACTTGCAGGGAAGGAGCACCGCCGCCCCGAGTGTGGGGCGGGGTCGTTATAAATCTTGGTCAGCTAAAGCTGACCGGTTGCTTGTTTTCCCACCAATTTGTGGATTTGTTTATACAGGTCCCGGTGAGACTAGCGGGAGATAGCGGGCTGAAGCCCCTGCTGCTTTGCTGTGCTGGCCCTTGAAGGCCAAAGCTTTTGTTTACTTTTGTTCATGTGTGGCCGGCCTGCGTGTCGATGTTTAGAAGCCACGTAGATGATGTAAACAAACTCATGTAAATAACGTTTTTGTATGTCATTCCTCGTTGTACAGTGGACTTGTTATGAACTGGTTTTACATAAAAATAAATATGCTTCCGTTATGCGACTCTGATGCTGAGATAGTTATATTTGTAACTGGTTAAACACTAATTCTCGTAACGCGCTCTTCTGTTCGTTTCATATGGCGTGGGGTTCCGGCCGGACCTACTGTTATATGCTATGTAACAGGGAGGGTGTTACAAAACTGCAGCCCCAAACTAGCCCTAAAAAAGTTTTTAGATTTCAATTTTTATTTTATATTAAAATACAAAACTTATGTTTGCTTTGTTTAAAAATTTAAAATATTATGGTTTTTTTATCCTTATTTCTTTTGCTTTCTCCCCGACAGAAAGGAATTTGTTGAGATCACATGTGTGTGTGTGTGTGTATATATGTATATACACACATACCCACGAGTGACAGGTACGGAGCTCCGCCCCTACTGCCAAGCGTGACAGTACCCGGCAGTGGCGGATCCAGGAAATTGATAATGGGGGCACAAATTTTTTTTAAATAAAATGACAATTAAATATTAAAATTTTTGCACTATAAAGTCATACAAAACTACATAACACAGAAAATTACAAACTACATGAAAAATTATAATTGTCCACGACGAGTTCTCATTTTTTGAAAATGATCGATAACATCATCATCAGTTACTTTCAAAAATATCTCTCGTTCAATAAAAGTAACTAGACAATCATTCAACATTTGATCGCTCATACTATTGCGCAACTTGTTCTTAACATAATTCATGCCTGAGAAAACTCTTTCCACACTTGCAGTAGCCACGAGAAGAATCAATACAAACTTCAAAAGCTTGTAGATTTGTTGATAAGCAACATATTTACCAGTTTCAACAAGGTTCGTAGATAGATGACCAAGGTCCTTCAAATTAGAAAATCTTTCATCACCTTTCATATCGATAATGTAGTAGTCAAGTTGAAATTCAAAATTAAATAACTCCAAACTTGAAAAGTCATTCGGATAAAACTCTGCAAGTCGCAGCACTTTTTGCTTGTCAAAACAACAAAATGAGTTAGCGGGATTCAAGCAAGCCATACAATGAAGCAACTCCATATTCACCTCATCAAACCGGTTGTTTAGCTCTTGTAATTGTAGATCGACGACTTTTAAGAAAATTTCAACCCGATAATGATGCAAGTTTGTGTAGTCTTCGACAAACCGTCTTGATCTTCCACGGGAAATATACCGATCATCCATATTGGGGATACGAATACCATATTTTGCACAAAAAATAAGACTTTTTTAAGAAGAGAGTCTCATCCATCATCTCTTAAAGTTTGCAATTGTCTTTTTGTCAAGCTAACAAAAGACATGACATTGACAATATCTTGATCCTTTTTTTGCAAAGCGAGATTTAACTCGTGTGTGTACCCAAATATAGTTGTCATCACATGAACCATTAAAACAAAATCAAATGATTCCAATGCAAACAACACACCTTGTGCTTTCACTCGATCATTTGCTTTACTCTTCCCAATCTTCAAGAGTGTATCAACCATATTAGGATATAATGAAATAATATGCACCAATGTTTTGCGATGTGACCCTCAACGAGTATCTCCAGGTCGACTCAAACGAAGCTCCTGATTTAAACCTGATCCGGTTTTCAGTTCACCATCTTCTAGTGCCTTGACAACCTTTTGTACTTGACTTTCTCTAAGCATTTCATTTCGTTTACATGAAACCCCAATCACATTTAGCAAAGTTGAAATTGCTTCAAAAAACCACTGACAATCATCATTTATCTTAGCAACTGCAACTTGTGTTAACTGAAGTTGATGAGCAAAATAATGAATGTAGTAAGCACTTGGATTTACCTTCAAAATCAAACTTTTAAGACCATTTACCTCTCCACTCATGTTACTAGCACCATCATATCCTTGCCCACGAATTTTAGACAAATTCAATGAATGCTCTATTAGTAAAGATTCAATTGCAGCTTTAAGTGACACTGTAGTAAAGCCAATCCTTGACGCAAGAGATATCTCAAACATTTAAGAGAAGCTAGTAACCGTGTTTTATGTTCAAATTTAGTCATGTCTGATTGTTTGTCAAGAGCAACAATGATTGATTTCTTAGGTTCTTTCAGTGCTTCAAATTTTTGCAATGCCAACTGATGCGCACTATTACTCTTTCCGACATGTTTTGTGAACCCTTCAGGTTTATTCCAAGACCTATACCCTCCACCACTAACAAAAGCATCCCCCCAGGAGCACTAGTTACGGTATCATTCTTGAACAGGTAGCATACAAAATAAAATGCAGCATCTTTTTCAACGCTATATTCAAGCCAATCGAACATATCAAACCATGTGCTACAAACCGACGATACCGTTCTCCCATTTTCTTGGTGGAAAAGAATGAAATTTAGGCTGGCACGGACCTCTTAATATATAAGCTTTCCTCACTGCATCTTGCTCATTTAAAGGATATGTGGCTATACTTCTTCTCTTTCCAGGATCATGTGGAAGCAACTCCACATCAAATACAGACCTCATTACAATATCATCGGTTGGAGAAGGTGAAAACACCTCATTGGTTGAAGGAAATACATTTTTACTATAATCGGGTGGAGAAGGGGAAAACTCCTCATTCTCACTCTCTTGAGTTGGAGTTTTACATGTTGAGGACGACTCTTGCGATTGCGATTTTAACTTCTTCCGAAACATGGATCAATAAGACTAGACTTTTTCTTCTGTCCGTCCATATTTAAATTTTCACTAAAGCTACATCAATTTAGGTTAAAATTATGTAAGATAAATAAAGATTCACAAGACTCGCAAGTCGCAACATTCATCACAAAAAACATTTTTAAAAAAAATCAACAAAAAGTTCTACGTGCTCCGCTTGATCCTCCACCGACCAATACTACGAAGCACCCATACAAACATACATCACAGAGTCTACTATGTTTTGCTTAGCCACTATTTGACTAATACCTCAAAGCACGCCTAAATACATGAGTATAAAAGGAAATAAAATGCATAGAAGAAAACTAAGAAATATACCTCAAAGCCCTCTGATTACAAACTGGATCTCAGCTATATTATTCTTCTTGAGAGTTGAGACTCATTCTACTGCATAAATACATAATAACATAAGGAATAATTAGTGTATATCCATTCACACTCTAATCATTCAAATTGGAACAAAAAAACCATTGAGGTTTTGAATAATTTGTGTATATCCATTCAAACTATTCATTCATATTGGAACAAAAACAATTGTGTCGGTGATTAGCCCCATTTTCATGGGCTCATGGCTACATTTAAGAATGGGCAGATATAAAAAAGAGTTGCAGATATAAAAAAATTGGCTCTAATCCACGCATTTACCTGCCGGTGAAGCCCCATTTTCATGGCTAGTCGACGTCGAGGAAACTGGAGAGTGGAGAGATCAGCACTACACTTGGATCGACCAAGAAGGTTCGACACTTGGAGGCAAATCACACCACACGTCCACACCGGCAGGCGAAAACACTGCACGTCCGTCGCCCCTCGCCCGTCGGGAGGAATCAACACTTGGAGGCTGGAGCCTGGAGAACCGAGAACCGACGACAGCCTGCGGGAGTTGGGAGCGAGATGGTGAGAGCGGTCGAGCGGGAGTTAGTGTTTGGCCTTTCGCCCTTTCGGGATTGCGGGATGTATCATTATGCGGACTGCGGGACAGCGTGAGCTGGGAAAATAGGCGGGAAATAAGAAATTAGGATATGATTGGTGTGCGATTAGCCAACATTATGTGTGCGGATATCCAAATTTTTGTGGCCTTATAGCAAATTTCAAAAAATAATGGGGGGGGGGGGGGGGGGGGGGCAGCGTCCCTAGGGCCCCCCTCTGGATCCGCCCATGGTACCCGGCCAGCGACGGCGGGATTCGCATATATATATATATATATTTATATATATATATATTTATATATATATATATGTATTTATATATATATGGGTATGCTGGAAATACGGGCAGCGCAGATTTTCTCTATATCCGCGCGTTCGTCGAACGCGGGCTCCGTTCGACGAACACGGTGCTCCGTTCGACTAAAAATATATGTTTATATCCGCAACGCCCGTGTTCGTCGAACGGAGCCCGCCGTTCGTCGATCGAAGCCAGCCCGTGTTCGTCGAATGGAGCCCGTCGTTAGCTCGCCGTTCGTCGATCGAAGCCAACCCGTGTTTGTCGAACAGAGCCCGCTGTTAGCCCGCCGTTCGTCGATCAAAGCCACCCGTGTTCGTCGAACAAAGGTCGCCATTAGCCCGCCGTTAGCCCGTCGTTCGTCGATCGAAGCCACCCGTGTTCGTCGAACGAAGGCCGCCGTTAGCCCGCCGTTCGTCGATCGAAGCCACCCGTGTTCGTCGAACGGAGCCCGCCTTAGCCCGTCGTTCGTCGATCGCAGCCATTCCACGTTCATCGATTGTCGATCGTGGCCATTCGCCGTTCGTCGATCGGCGAATGGCCACGTTCGACGAACACGATCGACGAACGGCGAATAAGCTTCGATCTTTAGCACGCGTTGGTCGATCGAATATTATTCGTCGATCGTGGTTCGGAGCTGTGTTCGTCGAACGGAGCCCCGTGTTCGTCGAACGGAGCCCGCGTTCGTCAAACGCGCGGATATAGGGAAAATCCGCGTTGCGCGTATATACATTAATCAGTATATATATATCTCTTTAACTACTATATACAAGAAGTTGTCTTTGGTGCAACATTCTAAAGTGTCAAATATAGCCTCATTCGTTTACTCCAATGACTTAACATATATTATGAAAAAAAATAGAAATTCATAAAATATAATGGCTATTTGTGTAATTACACAATATCTCCATAATAAAAATAGGACATTGTTATTAGCAAATCTGATTACGCTATTAGCAAACCATGGTTATTAGCAAACCATATATTTCAAAAATGGCTATTAGCAAACATTTTTGTTATTAGCAACCATCAATAAATTAAAAAAAAAATAGCCAACATCAAAACCCTTCTTCATTCAAAAAAAAGTGTCAAAAATAGCCCACATTTCTTGCTTTTCATTGTCCAAAAAATACATTCTCCATAATGCAAACATCAAAACCCTTCTCCATTCCAAAAAAAGTGTCAAAAATAACCAACATTTCTTGCTTTTCATTGTCCAAAAAATACATTCTCCATAATCCAAACATCAAAATCCTTCTCCATTCCAAAAAAAGTGTTGGATATCCTGCATAAAAATCATTCCAAATATTATCAAAATGAAGTAGAAAATTGAAAAATAATCAAATATTAGCATATGACTCACCTTTGTGCTTTAGCATTGGAAGCGTGAAGCATAGATGCTCTCCCATGAACTTGAAATTGGATGATGATACCTACTCCAAGGATGGTAGATTTGCGGTAGTAGACATCCATCTTTCATGCTTAACCCCACAAAGTGATTGTTAAATCCAATGAAAATTACCTTATGTGTTGGAGGTACCGGTGAATCCAATGGTAAAAAGTTATACTTAATTTGAGCCTTTGATACTAGAACAACTCCAACATTGTAACATGATGATATAATTAAACCCATGTCCGGCATGGACATCCACTTTTCTAACGGTGCGGGTACGGTAACACAATCTAGGGAATAGAGTAATTCTTTTAACCTTGAGTTGCCCAAAATCTGACCATAAAGAGGTTCTTTTGTACTAATCTCATTAGAAAGGTCTCTTCTTACTTTAATCCATCCTTCCAAAATGTTCAAAGCTTCCACAATAACATGATATCCGCAATGTCCATCGGAGGCCGCATTGAAAACATCTACCACATTAGTTGTTATTTGTGGTGGTAGTTGGCGTCGTACCCGGTCATAGAATTTATTTGTTTGTGTTGTTTGACACTTATATGACTTCTTCAAATTTTTCAACATATATGGAGCATCCAACAAAACATGCTCAAAGTGTGAAGGCTCACGTTTTGTATTCTTTAAATCTTCTTTAAACTTCTTTGTACTTCCTTTTGGTCTTCCCTTTGACTTGCTCGGCATGTATGACTCTAATGTGAGACTTGAGCTCGGATCCATATTTTCGCGTAATTTTCTCTTCATCTCCAATTGTTGATGTTGAGAGGTGTTTTGATACCTTCTTATGATACCCTCAATCTCAATGTCTAAGTCACATTTCTCGCTATTTTCATGTTGCTTTGCTTGTTTAAACTCATCTTCCATGTCTTCTAAACTCAATTGTTTCCAATGTTTATGAATTAACCATAAGGGATATGCCTTGTTTTGAGTGATATAAACACATAACTCATGAGCACAAGGTAATCCTAATGTGTTCCGGGTTGTGTGTATGCATTGTTCTTCACGCGGATACTCATTGCTAGTTAATTTTTTTCCTCTTGCTTCATAATAAACAATGAATTTAGTGAGACATGCCCAACAAGATTTGAATATAATATACTCTTGAACTCATTACTCAACTGTATTGAACTATGACCAAATGCCCTTCTAATTTCTGTATGTTGCAGTGTAATCATCTGATCAAAAGCCCTCCAAACTGTGCTCAAGCTGCCAATAGATACTTCAAGAAATTTTTTCAAGTGATTGTGTCCACCCTCTACACGATTTGTTGTGGAGTTCCCCAAATGAAGGTATTTGTCAATCCATGCTGACACAAAGTACTCCTTATAAGGTTCCACCCATGTACCACTAACATATGCCACAACTTTGGGGTAATTTGCTGAATATGATGATATAATAGCATTGTAGCGCATATGAAATTCATTTTCTGTTCTAGCATCTACCAGCCGTTGCCATACCCCAAGAAATTTTCCACATTCTTTGCCTTCTTTGAAATACTTCTTACAATTTGCCAAAACATTTCTATGCACGTGCACTTGACATAAAATATGCTTCAGAGTAGGAAACACATATTTTATGGCATTCAACAATGCCAATTCTCTATCAGTTACAAGCACAAGTGGTAATGCATTTTGATATAATATGGATTTGAATTGTTCAAGTGCCCACTTATAACTGTCCTCAGTTTCATTTGACAAGAACACAAACGCTGAGAAAAATGATTGTTGAGTTGATGTCATCCCAACAATGGATAATAGCGGCATTTTATATCTATTCGTTTTGTATGTGCAATCAAACAAGAAGACATTGGTAAACATTTTGCATAATTTAATCGATGTCGGATGTGCAAAAAACAAACTCTCCAGCATGTGCTTCCCATCATTCACCCTACTGAAACTAACATATCCACTTTCAGTTATACAATTATATAGAAATTGTATGGGTGTACCACCTTGTAATTCCTTTTTGTGAAATTTGAACCTCTCGTTGTATATAGTTCTCATGATCGTTTTGTTTCCAACATTTCTCTTTTTAAGAGTAGACAATATTTTCCGTGGTTTTACATTAGAAGCATACATATCTTGGACTATTTTTTGTTCTTCACTATCTAATCTTCCGGTAAATGCATGTGCTTCTAAGTGTACCATGTCATGATTGTGTGCTCCACAATTTACTGCAGGTTTCCACCCATCACTGAAGGCTTCTTTTTGACCAATTAGTAGGAATGGGCAACCACATCGTTTTGAGGTGGTCTTCCTTATATTCTTTTTTACCCATCCTTTTTTACATTGATTAGCACGATAAGATCCGGCTCTGTCACAACTCAACATTACACGTGGTCTAGCTTTAGCACCGCACAATTTATCAGAACCTTTTATGGTAATTGCAAAACTAAGACGTTTAGCCACATTCCAAGCCCAATCAACTAACTCATCACGGGATGAAAAAATAGTTTTAGTTTGAAAGTGAACTCCAAAATTTACCTGTAAACTAATATCACGCGCAATACCTACTTAGAGACCATCTAAGCAAAAACATTTTTTAAAAATAAAAAACAATTATACCTTAATACGGTAGAATTTGCGCATTCTGCCTCATCCTCCATGATGCTAGCTTGATCAACAAATCACACTGAAAAAAGAAACAACAAGTTTGAACATAATTGCTGCTACAAACACAGTGCACAAGCACATTGCACAAACACATTGCTGCTACAAACACATTGCACACACATTGCTGCTACAAACACATTGCACAAACACATTGCTGCTACAAACATATTGCACAAACACATTGCACAAACACATTGCACAAATACATTGCACAAAGACATTGCACAAACACATTGCACAAACACATTACTTCTACAGATCTAATACGAAGCTAATGAGAAACTAATGAGAATACATAGCTAATACTGATCTAATACAAATCTAATCAGGCACGCAGGCGATCCATCCAAGGTTTAGCTGCTAAAAAATCCATAAGTGTAACACCCTGCCAGTACGAATAGTATAACAGTAGGTCCGGCCGGGACCCCACGCCATACAAACCACACTAGCTAGGAGTTAAAAGGTGATAAACAGAAAAAACTACAACATAGTAAACTAAACACTAGCGGAAGCATAATGATTTAACATTTCATTTAGAACTGTCCACTATCATAGGAATGAAAGCATAAAATAGAGTTACGGCCTTAGGGCCTTACATTCACCAATGTACAAAACTCAGAACATACTTTGGCACGTACGCCGACAATACATGAGAAAGCAGAAAAGGGAGGCTGACCTTCAAGGGCCAACTCGGCAATAAGGCCATCGCCCGCTATTTCCCACTAGTCTCACCTGCACCTGCATAAGAACATTCCACCGAGCGGTGGCAAACAAAGTAACGGTCAGCACAGCTGACCAAATTATAACGACCCCACCCCTTTCCCGAGGTGGCGGAGCTTCTACCCTACAAGCAAGACATACTAGCACAAGTACTAATATAAGGAAAGTGCAACTATAAAAGGTGAGGTTTCAAGCACAATCAATCTTCTAGGTTGAGCATCAAAAACGAGGGAACCTAGGTATGCACATGATGTTGGTTGGGTTCACCCGAAGGTTCACCACAACCGCCAAAACAACCGCATGAGGCTAATAACATCAATTCATCACAAACGTGGGTACACACAACCTCACGCTCCATGCTCACAAGGCATGCACCAAAGGTACTTCTTCCCGAGCACCAATACCATCATGAGTCCGAAAACTCTAGATGGAAAAGAGTTTTTGGTCGGTCTAGGCAAGACGCCCTTCCCAACCTCTCCCAAGGTCGTTCGGGTTTACAAGAGATAAATCCCCCTACCGCCGCGCCTGGAAACGGGTTCAGTTCAGCCAATTCCCGTGCTTTTGTCATCGATTGAACACACGATGCGGGCATGACATCACCTCGGCCCATAAGGGTTTAGCACTCGCTAGTGCTACACAAAACATAAGTTACAACACCCAAGCCTTCACGAGGACTTAGGCTTTACACGTAACCAAAAAGGAGGTACAAGACCACTCCTCAACAATTCTAGTGGTGAAGGTTTGCATTCAACCACTCGCAAAGCATGGGGCTTTCGCTAGGATCTTCACAAGACGCTTACGCTTAAATCCCACAATACTATCACATATATCACGGAGTCATTCTCCGGCACGCATTCTAGGCTTAACCTAAATGCAACGTCGCAAATCAAGCATCACCGATTCGGGCTCACGGCCACGAATAGGCTTCACACACAATGCCTAAATCCGCACGACTACCAGATTTTCTACATGCAATATGCCGGGGACGGACACAATCAACCCGGAGTTCCAAAGAACTTGAGGAAATCCTACACTTCACCCGTTTGGTGAAAGGGATTCCTCATGCAAGCATAGAGAAATGAAGGAGAGGACAAATGACAAGTCCAAATATCGGGAGGAAGAATCGTTACCCTAGAAGCGTTCTTCTTAGCCATGGATCTGAGATTTTACACGGAGGGAAAGGACCGCACCGGGCTGCACTCTCCAGATCTGGAAACGGCTCGCGAAACGGAGCTCCGTCAATGGCGGGATCTCCTCTTCTTCTTCCTTGCTTCCTTCTTCTTTCTCTAGCCTAAGAGAGAGAAAACCCTCAAAATAATGAGGATTGATCTCCTCTCATAAGCCCTAATAGCCTCCAGCCAAATCCCCCAGCCGTTGGATCCAAATCCAACCTAAATGAACGGCCAGATCGCCATCTCCGTTCATTTTCGCGGAGCAGAATAAACAGGGCGCACGTTCACAGGCGCACGGTCACTGGTCGTGCGCGAAGAACCTCTGGTCGTGCGCGTATTGCCTTTCAGCCGACCATATTTCCTCTCAATTAACGCACGATCATGCGCACGATCACTGGTCGTGCGCGAAGAAGAGTCCACTGGTCGTGCGCGTACACCCTTTCAGCCGACCCCTATTTCTCATAATTAACGCACGATCATGGCGCACGATCACTGGTCGTGCGCGAAGAAAGCCACTGACCGTGCGCGAGGAGCAGGTAGGGAAAATTCAGCATACTTCGAGCGCAGCACTACCATTCCGCCTACTTCGATAAACTACGATTTTTGGGGTGTTACAACTCCACCTCCCTTAAAAGAATTTCGTCCCGAAATTTCGAAAACGTAGTAGTAGTAAATACAGTTAAAATTACCTGAGGGGAATAGCTCGGGGTACTCCGCGAGCATTGTTTGCTCTCTTTCCCAAGAGAGTTCCTCTCTTCCGCAATTGTTCCAACAGACCTTTACCCTCCGAATGGACTTGTTCCGCAATTGCTTCACTTCAGTGTCTTCAATGCAAATGGGCTTGACTTTCGTCGCTAGCCCACCATCTACCGACACTTCGTTGACAGCAACAACCACATTAGGCTCTTTAACAGCCTTCCGCAACACAGAGATGTGGAATACATCATGCAACCCGCTCAACTCCAAAGATAGAGCAAGCCGGTAAGCAGCTGCGCCGATGCGCTCCAAGATCTCGAACTGTCCTAAGTACCTCGGACTTAGCTTTTTCAAGCGTCGGATCCTTGATACTCCTTTGAACGGTTTGATCTTGAGATAGACCCAGTCGCCAACGGCGAACTCGACATTTCGGTGATTTGCATTGTAATATTTTGCCTGCCGATCCTGGGCAATGAGAAAGCGCTCCTGAATAGCCCGGATCGATGTATTCGTCTCGTCCACGTCCTTGCATTTTAACAACTTTGTGTCGCCCGTTTCAGCCCAAGATAACGGTGTGCGACATTTCCTACCATAAAGAGCCTCGAAAGGGGCCATCTTTATACTCGCTTGGTAGCTGTTGTTGTAAGCAAATTCGATCATAAAGAGATGGTCCTCCCATCTCTTTCCGAAATCCAGGGCGCACATCCTCAGCATGTCTTCCATCGTCCTATTGGTCCTTTCGGTCTGTCCATCCGTTTGCGGGTGGAAGGCCGTGCTAAACTTCAGCTTGGTACCCAATAGTTGATGAATCAGCTTCCAATCATTCGATGTGAACCGCCCATCACGAACATTGACGATGCTACAGGGAATCCCGTGCAACCGTACGATGTTATCCACATACAACTTTGCCAGTTTCTCTACAGAATCATCCTTCCGGTTCGGAATGAAGTGTGATACCTTTGTCAGTCTGTCCACGATCACCCAGATGGCGTCGTTTCCATGTTGTGATCTCGGCAATCCGTGCACGAAATCCATCGAAATATCATCAAACTTCCATTCTGGAATCGGCAAGGACATAAAAAATCCACCGGGACGTTGACATTCCTCCTTCACCAACGCGCAAGTATTACACTTGGCCACGTAGAGGGCAATGTCTTTCTTCATACCCGGCCACCAGAAAAGTTTCTTCATGTCCATGTATATTTTCGTGCTCCTAGGGTGGATCGAGTACTTGGTATGATGAGCCTCGTACATCAACTCCGCCCGTAGAGTACTAATGTTTGGGACGCACAATCTGCCCTCTTTCCACATAAGGCCATCTTCGAAGGAGAAATCAGCGTTTAACCCATCCACGGTTTTCGCTTTATAGCGTTTCATGCTCTCATCCAGCTCCAATGCTTGTCGAACTCGGTCGGCAAGGTCGTATTGAACCTCCGTCCAGTTCAAGCATGCTGAAGTAGACGCTCTTCTATCAACGCAAATGATCTCCATTTCTTCCAGTTCGCGGATTAGACGCTCATCGTGCATCAAAATCCAAATTGCTTGAGCGTGAGCCCGACGACTCAACGCGTCCGCAACTACATTTCCCTTTCCAGGAGTATATTTGATGTCGAAGGTGTAGTCCCCAAGGAACTCCATCCACCTCCTCTGACGCATATTCAACTCCCTTTGATCCAGCAGGTACTTGAGGCTCTTGTGGTCGGTAAAGATGTCGATCTTCACGCCATACAAATAATGCCTCCAAAGCTTAAGAGCAAATACCACGGCCGCTAGCTCCAAATCATGGACCGGGTAATTCCTCTCATGAACCTTCAGTTGCCGGGAGCCATAGACAATTATCTTTCCGAACTGCACTAGGACACAACCCAAGCCACTCCCCGAGGCGTCGCTATAAATTTCGTAGTCTTCCGTACCACATGGCGAGCATAGAATGGGCGCCGTGGTTAGACGGCTCTTCAGCTCTTCAAAAGCTCGTGCGCACTCGGGCGACCAAACGAACTTAGGATCTTTCCTAGTCAGTTTAGTGAGAGGGAGTGCAATCCTCGAGAAGTTTTCCACAAAGCGCCTATAATAGCCGGCAAGTCCTAAGAAACTTCGGACTTCCGCTACGTTTTTCAACAAAGGTCACGCTCGGATCGCTTCTATCTTCGACGGATCAACTGCAATTCCTTCTCCACTAACAACATGACCAAGGAATGCTACAGACGGTAGCCAAAACTCGCACTTGGAGAACTTGGCATATAGCTGACTCCTCCACAAGGTGCTCAGAACTGCGTGCAGATGCCCTACATGCTCCTCTTCCGATTGAGAGTATACCAAAATGTCGTCGATGAAGACGATCACGAATTGATCCAAATACTCTCGGAACGTCCTGATCATTAAGTCCATAAATACCGACGGTGCATTAGACAGACCGAACGACATCACCGTGAACTCATAGTGCCCAAAGCAGGTACTGAACGCTGTCTTTGGAATATCACATTCCCTTATACTAAGCTGATAGTAGCCGGACCTTAAGTCAAGCATAGAGTATACCGTCGACCCAACCAGTTGGTCAAGTAAGTCGTCAATTCTCGGAATCGGATAACGGTTCCTCTTGGTCAGCTTGGTCCGCTACAACTAGGACAACACAAAAAAAGGTCTTAGGCCCCGAATCCTTCAACAAGGTGAAGAACATCTTCGCGCCTTTTCACAGCTTCTCCTATTCGCGCTCACTCGAGATCTATTGGGCAGCATTACCTCCAATCTATCCTTGACTAAGGTAAATGTTAATTCGATTCATAACACGAAGTCCTTAGACAAATAGGAAAACGATGCTCCCACACCAACAGAGCTCTCGTCGAATAGTCGATAATTAGGACAAGGCCTAATTGCACACAAATACAAGACATAAAATTTTGTTGTCAACAGATACAGTGGACACATTTCTATCTCTATCCGCACACGGGGTAGAAATCATATTAGGAGATGATCATCCATACCTGTGGCCACATCACATTGTTGAGTGACCTCTTGCTGGCCATAAGAGTAGACTCTCGGTTGGGTTAGAGAAAACTGGGGAATCAAAGACTCCACCGCCTTGCCTTTCTCCATAGAAGCTGAACCCATCACACGAGCATAGTCCACTTCTCCGTTTTTTGCTTTTGGGGGACCACTTCGACACACTCGGGCTTTGTGTCCCACCTTTTCGCAAGTGAAACAAATTAAGGAACACCGTGCAGTCTTAACTTCCACAGAGTTGAACTTTCTCTTGTTTCTTCTGAACTCAGACTTGGACTGAGAGACCGACGCATGAAACTCATTGAAGTCTTTCGCGCGCGGCATACTCTTCATATCCATTTCCAGAGATTTAGCTGTTTTCACTAAGACGTTGAAGCCGAGTAACTTTGGACCCACAAGCATTAGTCTTAGGTCATCTCGCAGACCATTGTAAAACTTGTTGACCTTGGTTTCCTCATCTTCCCACATAGACCTCTCATAACGATTCCGACCGATGAACTCCTTCAGGTACCCATCCACTGAGTGCTCTCCCTGCTCTAGGTGTGAACACTGATCTTGTAGTGCAGGAATCTTAGTTAGGGGTGTGAACTTTAGAAGGAAAGACTCATGGAAGTTTTCCCAAGAGATTTCGGTAAGTTGTCTCCCACCAAACTTGTGCACCAACTCCTCTTCCCACCAAAGTCTTGCTTCTCTTATAAGTAGGAAGGTGGTTAAGGTTACCAACATATCCTTGCTTATAAGCATTGACATTAAAGTCCTCTTTACTTCTGACAACAACTCAACAGCTCTCCCAGGGGATTCCGTCCCCTCGAAGGATGGAGAGTTGAGGCTCAGAAAGTACTTTAATTGCTGGTCACGCGCTCGCCCCACAACTACCTGCGCAACTCGACATTCCACCCCCAGCTCTACCGCAGGTTCCACTGCAGCAACAGTTACAGGGGCCACATCCAGAGTCGGAGTAGTAGGCTGTGCAAGCCGCCCAGACTGAGTGTTGATCATCGCGAAGACCGCTTCAGCGACTATCTTGATCATCTCAGCCGAAGGAGTGGTCGCTGACACCTCAGACGACCCACTACTTTCAGGGGTGTTACAGGGTCGAGACTGCCCCGCAGCACTTCTAGTCACCTATAATCATGCAAGGCACAATTTAGTGACCGAAAACATAGCAAACAACAATCATGGAACGCTCAGGTTCCGCAAACAAGTATGTTTTTCCATTCCTAAGTGGACATTCTTATTAGTTTTTGTCGTTTTAGGTGAATCCACGTCCCGTGCACACCACCCCTTAAAAGGAATTCGTCCCGAATTCGCTAAACTACGGATCGACGCCTTAAGTCCGATACCAAATTGTAACACCCTGCCAGTACGAATAGTATAACAGTAGGTCCGGCCGGGACCCCACACCATACAAACCACACTAGCTAGGAGTTAAAAGGTGATAAACAGAAAGAACTACAGCAGAGTAAACTAAACACTAGCGGAAACATAATGATTTAACATTTCATTTAGAACTGTCCACTATCATAGGAATGAAAGCATAAAATAGAGTTACGGCCTTAGGGCCTTACATTCACCAATGTACAAAACTCAGAACATACTTTGGCATGCAGGCCGACAATACATGAGAAAGCAGAAAAGGGAGGCTGGCCTTCAAGGGCCAACTCGGCAATAGGGCCATCGCCCGCTATTTCCCACTAGTCTCACCTGCACCTGTATAAGAACATTCCACCGAGCGGTGGCAAACAAAGTAACGGTCAGCACAGCTGACCAAATTATAATGACCCCACCCCTTTCCCAGGGTGGCGGAGCTTTTACCCTGCAAGCAAGACATACTAGCACAAGTACTAATATAAGGAAAGTGCAACTACAAAAGGTGAGGTTTCAAGCACAATCAATCTTCTAGGTTGAGCATCAAAAACGAGGGAACCTAGGTATGCACATGATGTTGGTTGGGTTCACCCGAAGGTTCCCCACAACCGCCTAAACAATCGCATGAGGCTAATAACATCAATTCATCACAAACGTGGGTACACACAACCTCACGCTCCATGCTCACAAGGCATGCACCAAAGGTACTTCTTCCCGAGCACCAATACCATCATGAGCCCGGAAACTCTAGATGGAAAAGAGCTTTTGGTCGGTCTAGGCAAGACGCCCTTCCCAACCTCTCCCAAGGTCGTTCGGGTTTACAAGAGATAAATCCCCCTACCGCCGCGCCTGGAAACGGGTTCAGTTCAGCCAATTCCCGTGCTCTTGTCATCGATTGAACACACGATGTGGGTATGACATCACCTCAGCCCGTAAGGGTTTAGCACTCGCTAGTGCTACACAAAACATAAGTTACAACACCCAAGCCTTCACGAGGACTTAGGCTTTACACGTAACCAAAAAGGAGGTACAAGACCACTCCTCAACAATTCTAGTGGTGAAGGTTTGCATTCAACCACTCGCAAAGCATGGGGCTTTCACTAGGATCTTCACAAGATGCCTACGCTTAAATCCCACAATACTATCGCATATATCACAGAGTCATTCTCCGGCACGCATTCTAGGCTTAACCTAAATGCAACGTCGCAAATCAAGCATCACCGATTCGGGCTCACGACCACGAATATGCTTCACACACAATGCCTAAATCCGCACGACTACTGGATTTTCTACATGCAATATGCCGGGGACGGACACAATCAACCAGGAGTTCCGAAGAACTTGAGGAAATCCTACACTTCACCCGTTTGGTGAAAGGGATTCCTCATGCAAGCATAGAGAAATGAAGGAGAGGACAAATGACAAGTCCAAATATCGGGAGAAAGAATCGTTACCCTAGAAGCGTACTTCTTAGCCATGGATCTAAGATTATACACGGAGGGAAAGGACCGCACCGGGCTGCACTCTCCAGATCTGGAAACGGCTCGCGAAACGGAGCTCCGGAGCTCCGTCAATGGCGGGATCTCCTCTTCTTCTTCCTTGCCTCCTTCTTCTTTCTCTAGCCTAAGAGAGAGAAAGCCCTCAAAATAATGAGGATTGATCTCCTCTCATAAGCCCTAATAGCCTCCAGACAAAGCCCCAGCCGTTGGATCCAAATCCAACCTAAATGAACGGCTGGATCGCCATCTCCGTTCATTTTCGCGGAGCAGAATAAACATGGCGCACGTTCACATGCGCATGGTCACTGGTCGTGCGCGAAGAACCTCTGGTCGTGCGCGTATTGCCTTTCAGCCGACCATATTTCCTCTCAATTAACGCACGATCATGCGCACGATCACTGGTAGTGCGCGAAGAAGAGGCCACTGGTCGTGCGCGTACACCCTTTCAGCCGACCCCTATTTCTCATAATTAACGCACGATCATGGCGCACGATCACTGGTCGTGCGCGAAGAAAGCCACTGACCGTGCGCGAGGAGCAGGTAGGGAAAATTCAGCCTACTTCGAGCGCAGCACTACCATTCCGCCTACTTCGATAAACTACGATTTTTGGGGTGTTACAATAAGCTATGCATTTTATATCGTTTATTGACCGAATGCAAACAATGAAGCTCAATCCTGCATTGCAGATCAATACCTGAACGGGAACGAAGGGCGTCGGACACGAGGACGAAGGGCGTCGTCGTCGTCGACGGGAATGACGTCGGACACGAGGACGAAGGGCGGCGACGTCGACGAGAACGGAGTTGTAAGAGAAACCAGTACACGAGGACGAACGTCGTGGGCGGCGGCGTCGACGGGAATGGGATCGCACGAGGGAGGGAGCGGAAAGGGTTTTCACGAATGAGGAAGGCAGCGCGGCACGGATCGGGAGTTGGAGTTCCGAAAACCTAAATAATGGTTTGCTAATAGAGGTCTTTTAGAATTGAAAAAATAGACTAAATTGACTTAAACCCGTTTTTTTTTTGCAAATAGCGAATCTCGGTTTGCTATTAACAACGTCCTAAAAATAATGATAGATATTCATAAAATTCAAAGAAAAAATTTAGTAGACCTCGTACACCTACTATGATAGGTAATCATTATGTCTTCAAAAACTAATTTCGAAATATAGTGATTTACTTTAAAATGATTTTTGGTTAAAATATAAATAGTTTTGAAAAAAATAATTATAAAATATATTGATGTATATTTTTTTACGGTCATTTTGAGTACTCATATGTATAAGTTGTGGTGGAAGCCCGCCGTCGCCAGTCAGGTACTGTCGTATGCAGACACAACCCGCTCGAATGCTGGCGCAGCTCGCTCGAATGCGGGCACAACCCACTCGAATGCGGGCGCAACCCGCTCGAATGCGGGCGCAACCCGCTCGAATGCGGGCGCCATTGGAGCTCAGCCCGCTAAGAGTCTTAAAATACAAAACTTATGTTTGCTTTGTTTAAAAATTTAAAATATTATGGTTTTTTTATCCGTATTTCTTTTGCTTTCTCCCCGACAGAAAGAAACTTGTTGAGATCACATGTGTGTGTGTATATATGTATATACACACACATACGAGTGACAGCCACGAGGCTCCTCCCCTACGGTCAAGCGTGACAGTACCCGACCAGCAACGACGGGCTTCGCATATATATATATATATATATATATATATATATTTATATCTTTAACTACTATATACAAGAAGTTGTCTTTGGTGCAACATTCAAAAGTGTCAAATATTGCCTCATTCGAGCGGGTTGTGCCTGTACAATCCTCATATTTGCCGAGCTGACATGGCCCGGTGCAGCTAGGGGGAGCAGTCGATCGACTCGTCGGAGGTCGTCTAGACCGGAAAAGAAAGCAGGGGGGCAGACTTCCTTGGACGAGTGGACCTTGGGTCCACTCGCCCTAGTGCGGGGGGGGGGGGGGGGGGGGGGGAGTGGACCTAGGGTCCACTCGCCCAATGGTGTGGCCACTCGCCCCCGGCAGTCGGGCGAGTGGACCAAGGGTCCACTCGCCCGGAGGGTTGAGTGGACCGTGAGGTCCACTCGCCCAGTCAGGGTGGTGGACCTCGGTCCACTCATTCAACCCCCGACAAGGGGGGAGTGGACGTCTCGTTCTCCACTCACCCCTCCTCCAGTTCTGGTCGTTCCGGTTCGTGGTTGAGCTGCGGATAGTAGAATTTTGGCTATCCGCAGCCCAATTTTGGGAAGTCTATAAATAGACCCCATGGGCACCTTGGGAAGGGTTGGACTCTCCTCTCCCTCACGTGTATCTTGTGAGCAAGCACTACCCCCTCCCCTTCCTCCTTTGTCAGTGAAGGTTGGTGGTGAGGTGATCCATTGTGCCCTCCTAGGTGCCCAGGCTTAGCATTGGCTTGGGAGGGGAAGTTTTTTGCGAGCTTCCGGGTGTGTGGTGGGACCTCCACGCTGTTCTTCAAGGGCAAGGTCTTTCAGTTCTTAGCAACTGGTCAATGGTTCTAGCTCGGGTCAAGTAGGGGTTAGCTGCATCCCCCTTTCGAACGTCGAGACCAGTTCTCTGGTTTCAACATTCTGGTGCGGTGAGAGTGGAAGCAGCTAGTTCGAAAAGTCCTGAGCAAGTCTCATGGCTGGAAGCGATGAGCCGGGGAACTCCCCCCCACCCCCACCAGCGAGTACGTGAAAAGAGTAACCTTGACGAGTTTAAGAAGTCGGTTCTGGAGCTTATGTGGGTGGCACTCCACCCTCACGACAAGTGCTCGACACCACCCACACCCGTGCTCGCCTTGCCATCTCCGATAGAGACGGGGCAAGCACGTCGGCAAGAAAAGGGGTTAGCCTCAGAGGAGGGCTTGGGTCTCCAAGCGAGAGTGCTCTTCAACAGCTCTCCTGGAACCGTCTATCCCAGTGAGGAGGCAGTGAGAATGCCTTCGACTCGCCAGGTAGGATGGGGGAGTCCCTTATGTGAGCTGATCACCTCGGCTCCCATTCCAGACGGGTTCAGCGAGCCCGCCATGCCTTACTACGCAGGGAAGGACGACCCTCTCCAGCACCTCTAGTGGTTTGAAGACATTGTCTCGATCAGGGAGATGACGGACGCCTCCAAGTGCAGGCTCTTCGCCATCACTTTCAAGGGAAAGACAAAAGACTGGTTCAACCAGCTCCCATCAGGTGCCATCTACAGCTTCAAGGACCTGCATCAGAGTTTCTTGTTGAGGTTCTCCACCTCGAAGAAGGGGAGGAAGGGGGCGGAGTCCTTATTCTTGATTCAACAAAAGCACGGGGAGACGCTGGGAAGCTATGTCGATCGGTTCCAGGAGCAAGTCCTCCGCCTCCAGGTTGATCAGAGATGCAGGAGGGACCAGGAGAAAGAGAAGGAATAAGAAGACAAAGAAGATAGAGGAAGTAATGAAGGAGATGGCCAAGGTGCATGTGGCCGAGTAAGCGCGAGAAAGCGCATTGTAATGGTATGTAATCTATTTATAACGTATCGAAAGTAGTTAAATATAGCATCTAGGTCGAGTCCCCGACTAGAGACCATTCACCGGGCTCAGTAATGCCAGCAGATGGGAGGCTCATCGGGTCGACTCGCTACAGGATGATTGGTTTGGGAAAGTGTTGAGTTCCTCTGCCTCCAGGTGAGGAAAGCATCTAGGACGTGGACGGGTACTCCGCCCCCAATTGGTAAGATCCATGACTAGAGACCATTCACCGGGCTCAGTAATGCCGGCAGATGGGAGGCTCATCGGGTCGACTCGCTACATGATGATTGGTTTGGGAAGGTGTTGAGTTCCTCTGCCTCCAGGTGAGGTAAGCACCTAGGACGTGGACGGGTACTCCGGCCCCAATTGGTAAGATCATCGACTAGAGACCATTCACCGGGCTCAATAATGCCGGCAGATGGGAGGCTCATCGGGTCGACTCGCTACTGGATGATTGGTTTGGGAAGGTGTTGAGTTTCTCTGCCTCCAGATGATGTAAGCACCTAGGACGTGGACGGGTACTCCGCCCCCAATTGGTAAGATCCTCGACTAGAGACCATTCACCGGGCTCAGTAATGTCGGCAGATGGGAGGCTTATCGGGTCGACTCGCTACTGGATGATTGGTTTGGGAATGTGTTGAGTTCCTCTGCCTCCAGGGGAGGTAAGCACCTAGGACGTGGACGGGTACTCCGCCCCCAATTGGTAAGATCCCCGACTAGAGACCATTCATCGGGCTTAGTAATGCCGGCAGTTGGGAGGCTCATCGGGTCGACTCGCTACAGGATGATTAGTTTGGGAAGATGTTGAGTTCCTCTGCCTCCAAGTTAATCTATGCCCCTAGGACGTGGACTGGTTCTCCGCCCCCAATTGGTTTGGGAAGGTGTTGAGTTCCTCTGCCTCCAGGTAAGTTGAATACCTAGGACGTGGACGGGTACTCCGCCCCCAACCGGTAAGAACCCCGACTAGAGACTATTCACCGGGCTCAGTAATGCCGGCAGATGGGAGGCTCATCGGGTCGACTCGCTACGGACAAGACTTCAGAAAGGGTAATTGGTTTGGTAAGATGGTTGAGTTCCTCCACCTCCAAGTGAGGTAATCACCTAGGGCATGGACTGGTTCTCCGCCCCCAGTTGGTTTGGTAAAGTGTTGAGTTCCCCTCCATCTCAGGTTGAGTTCGGCTCGCCGAGAGATGTTGAGTCCCCTCCATCTCAGGTTGAGTTCGGCACGACCAGAGATGTTGAGTTCCCTCCATCTCAGGTTGAGTTCGACTCGCCGAGAGTTGTTGAGTCCCCTCTATCTCAGGTCGAGTTCGGCTCGACGAGAGATGTTGAGTCCCTCCGTCTCAGGTTGAGTTCGTCTCAACCAGAGATATTGAGTTCCCTCCATCTCAGGTTGAGTTCGACTCGCCGAAAGATGTTGAGTCCCCTCCATCTCAAGTCGAGTTCGGCTCAACTAGAAATGTTGAGTTCCCTCCATCTCAAGTTGAGTTCGGCTCGACCAGAGAAGTTGAGTTTCCTCCATCTCAGGTCGAGTTCGGCTCGACTAGAGATGTTGAGTTCCCTCCATCTCAGGTTGAGTTCGACTCGCCTAGAGATGTTGAGTCCCCTCCATCTCAGGTCGAGTTTGGCTCGACTAGAGATGTTGAGTTCCCTCCATCTTAGGTTGAGTTCGACTCGCCGAGAGTTGTTGAGTCCCCTCCATCTCAGGTCGAGTTCGGCTCGACTAGAGATGTTGAGTTCCCTCCATCTCAGGTTGAGTTCGGCTCGACCAGAGATGTTGAGTTCCCTCCATCTCAGGTTGAGTTCGGCTCGACTAGAGATGTTGAGTTCCCTCCATCTCAGGTTGAGTTCGGCTCGAAGAGAGATGTTGAGTTCCCTCCATCTCAGGTCGAGTTCGGCTCGACTAGAGATGTTGAGTTCCCTCCATCTCAGGTTGAGTTCAGCTCAAAGAGAGATGTTGAGTTCCCTCCATCTCAGGTCGAGTTCGGCTCGACTAGAGATGTTGAGTTCCCTCCATCCCAGGTCGAGTTCGGCTCAACTAGAGATGTTGAGTTCCTCCATCTCAGGTCGAGTTCGGCTCGACGAGAGATGTTGAGGTCCCTCCATCTCAGGTCAAGTTCGGCTCGACCAGAGATGTTGAGTTCCCTCCATCTCAGGTTGAGTTCGGCACGACCAGAGATGTTGAGTTCCCTTCATCTCAGGTCGAGTTCGGCCCGACTAGAGATGTTGAGTTCCCTCCATCTCAGGTCGAGTTCGGCTCGACTAGAGATGTTGAGTTCCCTCCATCTCAGGTCGAGTTCGGCTCGACTAGAGATGTTGAGTTCCCTCCATCTCAGGTGGAGTTCGGCTCGACCAGAGATGTTGAGTCCGCTCCATCTCAGGTTGAGTTCGGCTTGACCAGAGATGTTGAGTTCCCTCCATCTCAGGTTGAGTTCGACTCGACTAGAGATGTTGAGTTCCCTCCCTCTCAGGTCGAGTTTGGCTCGACTAGAGATGTTGAGTTCCCTCCATCTCAGGTTGAGTTTGACTAGCTGAGAGATGTTGAGTCCCCTCCATCTCAGGTCGAGTTCGGCATGACTAGAGATGTTGAGTTCCCTCCATCTCAGGTTGAGTTCGGCTCGACCAGAGATGTTGAGTTCCCTCCATCTCAGGTTGAGTTCGGCTCGACCAGAGATGTTGAGTTCCCTCCATCTCATGTCGAGTTCGGCTCGACTAGAGATGGTGAGTTCCCTCCATCTCAGGTCGAGTTTGGCTCGACTAGAAATGCTGAGTTCCCTCCATCTCAGGTAGAGTTCGGCTCGACTAGAGATGTTGAGTGCCCTCCATCTCAGGTTGAGTTCGGCTCGACTAGAGATGTTGAGTCCCCTCCATCTCAGGTTGAGTTCGGCTCGACTAAAGGTGTTGAGTTTTCCTCCACCTCGGGTCGAGTTTAGCTCGACTTGAGGTGTTGAGCTTTCTCCACCTCGAGTTGAGCTCGGCTCACAAGAGGGTGGTTAAGTAGAGAAATGTTCGCCTTCCGCCTCAAGTCTAGTTCAGCAAAAAAAGCTCGGCAAGAGTAACCCGTTGGCAGGGCCCTCCGTGGATTATTCTAAAGCCCACCTACTCGTCAAATAGGTGGGTTGGACTTTCTTTCCGAGCTTGAGACAAGCTCAAAAAGAGCGGGGATTGTGTACAACCCTCATATTTGCCAAGCTGACATGGCCCCGTGCAGCTAGGGGGCCGTCGGAGGTCGTCTAGTCCGAAAAGAGAAAGCCGGGGGGGGGGGGGGACTTCCTTGGACGAGTGGACCTTGGGTCCACTCGCCCAAGGCTCCGGGCGAGTGGACCATTGGTCCACTCGCCCGAGTGGGTGGGGGGGGGGGGGGGGGGGGCGAGTGGACCTAGGGTCCACTCGCCCAAGGGTGTGGGCGAGTGGACCAAGGGTCCACTCGCCCGGAGGGTTGAGTGGACTGTAAGGTCCGCTCGCCCAGTCAGGGTGGTGGACCTCGGTCCACTCATTCGACCCCCGACAATGAGGGAGTGGACGTCTCGTTCTCCACTCGCCCCTCCTCCAGTTTTGGTCGTTCAGGTTCGTGGTTGAGCTGCGGATAATAGAATTTTGGCTATCCGCAGCTCAATTTTGGGAAGTTTATAAATAGACCCCCATGGGCACCTTGGGAAGGGTTGGACTCTCCTCTCCCTCGCGTGTATCTTGTGAGCAAGCACTACCCCCTCCCTTTCCTCCTTTGTCAGTGAAGGTTGGTGGTGAGGTGATCCATAGTGCCCTCTTAGGTGCCTAGGCTCAACATTGGCTTGGGAGGGGAAGTTCTTTGTGAGCTTCCGGTTGTGTGATAGGACCTCCACGCTGCAGCTTAAGGGGGTTCATTTTTGGACTCAAGTGTTCTTCAAGGGCAAGGTCTTTCGGTTCTTAGCAACTGGTCAAGGGTTCTAGCTCGGGTCAAGTAAGGGTTAGTTGCATCCCCCTTTCGAACGTCGAGACCAGTTCTCTGGTTTCAACAGTGTCTGCATACGACAGTACCCGACCGACGACGGCGGGCCTCCCCCGCAACTTATACATATGAGTACTAAAAATGACCGTAAGAAATATACATCAATATGTTATAATTGTTTTTTTCAAAAACATTAATATTTTAACCAAAAATTATTTTAAAGTAAATTATTATATTTCAAAATTAGTTTTTGGAGGTATAATGATTACCTACCATAGTAGGTGTATGAGGTTTACTAATTTTTGTTTGAATTTTATGAATACCCATCATTATTTTTATTATAGGGATATTGTGTAATTACACAAATAACTATTATATTTTATGAATTTTCATTTTTTTTCATAATATATGGTAAGTTATTGGAGTAAAAGAATGAGGCTATATTTGACACTTTTGAATATTGCACCAAATGCAACTTCTTGTATATATTAGTTAAAGATATATATATATATATACGAGTGCTCGACACGGGGCTCCGCCCCTACTGCCCCGCGCAATAGTATGCGCCCCCCATGAGGGCATCGCCCGCCCCTAACATGGGGCTTCGCCCCTACGATCAACCACGACAGTAACCGGTGGAGACGACGGGCTTCGCCCACCCCCGACGAACTTCTAGTATGCACTCGAGCTAAATAAGAAATTTATAGCGCGAATACTATTTTTTAAGTTTTGAGGCCCAAATTTTATCTTATTTGAAAAAGTGATCAACATGAAAGTTATAGATCTCATCGAGATATACAACTTTCATGTTGATCAACTTTCGATTTGAAGCCGTTTAGGGGCACGATTTGGGCCTCAAAAAAAGTCACATCGACTTTTTTCGGGGCCCAAATCGAGGGCCTAAACGATTTGAAATCAAAAAGTGATCAACATGAAAGTTGTAGATCTCGAAGTTGTAGATCTCGAAGAGATCTACAACTTTGATGTTGATCATTTTTTCAAATAAGACATATTTAGGGCTCAAAAACAAGAAAACTAAAAATAAAAATGTTGGTCTGCGAATAACTGCAAGCGCAAAACTGATATGCTAGGCCTTTAGTCCCACATCGTGAGAATAGAAATAATTTTCGTGTTTAAGTAGCAGGATATGAGTGCTTATTTAAAATTTGAAATGGGGTGAGCTATGTAGAGCGGGTGGGCTTGTATGCAGGCCGACTTGTGATATATGCAGACCTGGAGTGCATATTTTATATGTAGACCGGGTTTCACTTGGTCAAATTTTTTTAAAATCAGAAGGGTAAAAAGGTAATTTCTCACTGTAGGGCAGGAGTCCTACGAAAATATAGGTTTATGGCACCTTACTACTATTGGGTTAGGAGACCTACGAAAATTTGGAGAGAGAGTGCAGATTAAAAGGTTTAAATCCGACGGTGATTGAATTACTGAGCCAGATCTGATGACCTATATTATTTGTTGAAATTTTGAACTCATGTTATTAGCAGGCCATAGTATTTCTGTATATATGGTAGATATATATATATATATATCTATCTGGGAGAGATGGCTGAGTGGTTGATAGCCCCAGTCTTGAAAACCGGTATAGTTCTTAACAAGGAATTATCGAGGGTTCGAATCCCCCTCTCTCCTTTTGCTTGCTTAGTAAATTACTTCTTTACTGGTTTGGCCTGGCCCCCCTTTTCCATAGAGGGAAATGACTCGGCTAGGCGAGATAGCCGAGCCAGAATAGAAAAAAAAATCTCAGCTAAGAGGGGTCATGGAAAGAACAGGTTCCAAATCACAATCGATTCCTTTTTCAAACCCCGCTGCAGCTGCACGCGCCCTTCCCGCATGCCACAAATATATATATATATATATATATATACTATATAATAAGGCATTTTAGATGGCTACAGTGTCAGCCGTTTCGTCCGTTCGCCAATGTCTACAGTACCGCCTCAATTCATTCACGTCAGGCGTCGGTAAGAGGGAGAGAGAGAGAGAGCGAGCGGGAGGGGGCCGCCCGAGCGGAAGGTGAGAGAGGGGGAGAGAGAGAGAGAGGGAGAGAGAGAGGGAGAGGGGCCGCCCGAGCGGAAGGGGGGAGAGGGGGGAGAGAGAGAGAGAGATATAGAGAGGGAGGGGTCCGCCGGAGCGGGAGGGGGGAGAGGGCGAGAGAGAGAGCGGGAGAGAGAGGGAGAAAAAGAGGAGAGAGAGAGGGAGGGGGCCGCCGGAGTTGGAGGGGAGAGAGAGGGGAGGGAGGGGGGCTGCCGGAGCGGGAGGGGAGAGAGAGCGGGAGATAAAAAAATTATGTAATGTTTATATAAAAGTTTTATATAAAGTTTTTATATAAAAAAAATATATAAAGTTTATATAAAAGTTTTATATAAAGTTTTTATATAAAAATTTTATATAAAGTTTATAGAAAAATAGTAATTAAATTTCAGGTAAGATAGATACGAGCATCTTCGCATGGCACTACGCCCGTGCTCGATGCTCTCCGCGCGACAGTACCCCTGTCTCGGTAGTATCCCGGCACGACGGCGCTCCTGCAGCTCACAAACCCCCGCGCGCAGTAAATGACAACAATTAACATCCCAACTAAGAAAGGCAGCCCAAACAGCAAGTTAAAACCCGGCCAACACAAGCTAACAAATCCAGCACTAAGGGCTGCTATGTGGCACCACCAAGGGCTGCCAACAGCAGCTCCAAGGGCTGCCACTGCAGTCCAAAACCTCTCCAAAATAGTGGATCAAGAGCCAGCTGAAAACAGCCCAAAGACATCCAACAGTCAAGAGAAACAACAGCCCAAAGGCATCCAACAATCAAGAGAAACAGCAGCCCAATTCACAAAAATCTGAGCCAACCAAGGTTTAGTACTTCAGAGCTAATTGAATCAACAAGGTCAGCTACAGCAGCCTCCAAGCAGCCATAACAGTACCAGGTAGCTGAGTAAACAGCACACCCAAATCCAAGGTAAACATCATGAAATTATTCAACTCAGATATGGAGGGAGAGGGAGAGGAAATTTCTTTAAAAAAACCTAGCAAACCCCCATAACTCATTCAATAAAGGAATCAAATCCCCCAACACTGAAACCCTACTCCTTTCTAATTTCAGCAACTAGCAAGAGCAAAACAGCCATTTGTTAAGAAGGAGAAGAGGGGGGAGTAGAAGAAGAGCTCACAGTGAGGAGAGCAGCAAGAACAAGAGCCTAAACAGTCGACCAAACCACTTCCAGCCAACCACCAACACCAAGGCTGCAGGAAAACAACAATAGCAACAATAATAGCACACGATGGCAGCAGAATTTCTTCTAGAACAGCCACTAGAAGGAGCGGGAAGGAGAGGGGCAGTAAGGCTCCAGGAGGCGGTAAGTAAAAAAATCGGGAGCCCTCAATAGGATAAATTATAAGACTGAAGATCCACCGCCTAAGGGATAAAAATATATATTTAATAATCATAATAATAAGAAGCAACATGTTGGGTCCAGCGTCTCCTCACTTGACCCGTAGCGCCCTTCCATTGATATAAAGATCAAGTTGCGCCTTCACCAACAGTCCGGGCTTTTGGTGTAGTTGGTTGCGCTGGGTCCTCTCAATTGGTATCAAAGCAGGTTGCGGGTTCGAGACCGGGGGGCGCTGATAATTCCTGAAATTCTCTCTACCTGTGTGGGTCCCGGTGGGTCAGGCGGCCGCAGCCATGTGTCAAGCCACCTCTGAGCCTGCGGGCCATGTGGAGCACCTCTGAATTGCGGGTCGTGCTGGACGCTGGGGGGGGGGGGGGGATTGTTGGGTCCAGCGTCTCCTCACTTGACCCGTAGCGCCCTTCCATTGATATAAAGATCAAGTTGCGCCTTCACCAAAATTCCGGGCTTTTGGTGTAGTTGGTTGCGCTGGGGTCCTCTCATAACACAACAAGGCTCAGCCAGCCCAAATCAGCCAGGTCAAATAGCTAGCCAAATCAGCCAGCCACCCAAATAACCTAATAGCTTGCCCACCAAATCTAATTCCACCTCCAATTACATCAATTTCAGAATTTTATTTCAACATCGGAATATAAAATAAACACGAAACGAACGCCGCAAAACATCACAAATCTCGAATTTCAAAAATAACTTGTGCGACGTCGAATCGACACTGAATCTTATTTTCTTTTTCATTATCGGGGATTTTATTCATTTACGTCTTTTTCAATTTCGCTTAAACGTTTTGGGCCGTTACAAACTCCTCCCTCCTGAGGAATTTTCGTCCTCGAAAAATGCCGATAACAGTACATTCCTTCTAACAAAAACAACAATAACAATTTTATTTGAAACCAAAGATCGAGTCAAGAGTACGCATAATTTACATATCGTTAAGCAAAGCCACACTAGGTTCATAACATTCCTTATACATAATAGAACGAGACGGTCTCACTTCCTTCCTTCCCATGGCTGGCCTAAGTTGAAAGCTCGGGGCTCGATATGACGTACTTCTGGAGCTGATTCTTCTTGTGCTGGGGTGGACGCTAACGATTCAGCTCCGATCTGGAATAACTTCTGCTGTGGAGGCCTTGGAGCGGCTCTACCTTCTTTTTAAATTGATTCAACTTTGGGCAATCGGCTCGCCTATGCCCTGGTTGACGACAATAAAAACAAACGCCTGCGAGACATTCTCCCTTATGATTTCTTCCACATTTTACACATTTTACGGATACCTGTGATGTCTGAGATGCCTGTGATACATTGCTACTTGTTGCAGACGCAGCTTGCGAGACCTTCCTTTCTTTCCACTGCGGCTCACTCACATTTTCAATCACTTCCTTATTCAAACCTTCTCTAAACCTCTTTCTGGCTTGTTCACGTCTCTACCAAGATTTTTCTGCATCAATTTCAACTAGCCTGGCTATTTCCACTAATTTTTCGTACTCAAGGATATCCATAGGTACCAAGAGAGCACAGATTTCATCGCGAAGACCTTGCTGAAACTGACGATACCTACTTCTTCTGTTGCAATCAAGGAGTCTGCATAATAACCTAATTTGGTAAATTCTGCTTCATACTGCAGTACTGATTTACTTCCTTGAACTAAACGGAGGAATTGATCGTGCAACAACCTTTTCTCAGATCTCGGAACAAACCACGATGTAAATTCTTGCAGAAACTCTCTCAAAGTAATAACTGGCATACCACGCACTTCGTACTTTCTCTTCATGATGCTAGTCCACCACCGCTTCACCTCCCCTTCCAAAATAAAAGCAGCTAAACTCACCTTCCTATTCTCGGGGCACTCCATTACTTCAAAAATGGTTTCCATTCGTAAAATCCAATCTTCAGTTTCGAGCTGGGGCAAACCTCCTCTAAACGTTCGCGGCTTCAATTCTAGAAATTATTTAAGATCCACATCTACTTGACGGTGCTGAGACGGAACTGCAGGCACTGCAGGAATTACAGGAACTATCGGCAACTGAACAGGAACTGGATTCATGGAAGGCACAATCTCAGGAGGCAATTGCACGGGTGGAGGTACAGGATCAATACGAGGGGCAGCTGGACCAGTTGCAAGTAGGGTTGGCAAGACCAACTTTAAAGCTTCAGCAAGAGCTTGGGTGAGGTCATTCACTTAGGGACGCGGCTGATTTCCATTATCACTCTCCGCTGACAACATATCTTTATTTACCTCATGTTCGTCTCGACCATCACGTACTCGCTTACTAGCATAGACATGGACGGGGTCCTTGGAAAACAATTAAATTAGAGTTTCATAAACATTTTCAAGATCATTTATGTATCATGTACTCATGCCTATCGACATGTTTGATAAACCTCGCTCTGATACCAATTTGTGAGGCCCCGAGCTAGACCTCACAGAAAATCTGTATCTGAGTCTCTTTGTAAGCATTTATCGCAGCATAATAATAACATGAGTACAATAAAAATACATAAACAAAACTCATACCTTTGCTCGTTCTTCAGTTTTAGTCAGTCTAGCTTTCCTCGGAGCACTCGTAGTCGCATCCGTTACCTAAAAAGATAAACCACGACAGGTTTAGTCATAAATAATATGACTAAGCGAGTAACATACCTCTTTAACTATTGTACATGCACGCCACAAACGTTAGTAGCAATATGCATAAATATTCAAGTGTATAATCAAGAACAGTAAAGTATTCAATTTCAGTGTATAATCAATCAATAACAGTAACTACATTGTTCGTACTATAATGATTTCTATTTCAAATTCTGGTATTTGATCTAGTTTATTAACAGTCATTTCGTTCATTCGTGTCAAACATTCCATCAATTCCGTTTCACTTTTGGAATCATATTTCATTTTTTTCGCATCATAGCTCATTCAATTTGTTTCACTTTTTAAATCAGATTTCTCGTTTATCTTTGATTTAATTTAATTAGGAAATCATAAGAGTTGCTGTATATTCATCCCTTCTTGGTCTTCAACGACCTCTGGGCCTTCAACAGCCTCTGGCCTTCAACGACCTCAAATAAATCTCAAAAACACATTCCGCCGTAGCGTATTCACGCCCCCACTACGGCTACTGGGTCAACCCTTATCATTTCAAATATTCGTATGCATCGATGCAATATTCTTATTCAATCGAATAGTAGTTTTATTTAAAATATTCCCCTCAGAATTTATTTCATCGCTTCTTTCTTGCCAATTCAACATTTTCCAGCGATTTTTGGATTTATCAGTGATTCAAAATTCGAACAATTTTAATTTCATGTCAATGCACAGTCACTAAAATACTTTCTGTATAAAAATCTATCATATGTATAGTAAAAATAATTCAAAGCTATGCATAATTAAAGAAATAAGTACTCACCACGTGTCCTTTACCTTTAATCGTACCAGGATTTTCATCGGGTCTATCTCCGGACGCCATCCTCTGCAGTATCAGTGAAATCATTTACTTTAGGGCTGCGTCTCGAATTAGTTACGATTTACTTCCTACTACGATTACAACTACGACTCGATAGGAGTTGCCTAGGGAAAGACAAACTTGGGTGACTCGAAAGAGTTGCGAAAATCAGATTTTTAACTCGTACAAAGATCAGATTTCAGCCCTTGACAACTCACAAAAACATTACTACTAACAGCCCACAATAAGCATGAAGATGGTAGCTAAGAGGAGTCCTCAAGAACCAATAATAAAAGCCTGCCAATGAAACCAATTTCTTGTTCTCTTGTGAAGCTCGGGCCCTCAACAAGTTGAGGGGCAGCTAGCCCTTACTGATCCCTCGGAAGGAACGGACCGGAGATTCGGAACTAGACTAAAACCTTAGTCGCAGCGAGGAGGTCTCACCATAAACCCGGAAGATCTTTGAGCGCTTCCCCTCCCAAGACAAAGCTGAGACTGGGAACCTTGGAGAGCTAGAGAGCTAACCCAAGAAAACCTAGGGAGAAAGAAGCTGAGAGTCTGAGATTGGAATTCTCTCCAAGGTGCCCTTCAACGCCTATTTATAGCTTTTTGTTCCTGGTCTGCTAATAGCGGAGTCCCGCCTTACATTCTTACTATACGCAGCCCAAAATGGTCTCCCATGTAACATCCCCCAAACTGCTAGACCCCTAAGATGGTTTTGTCATGACTGGGTCATGGCAAAACCATAGGAAGAACCTTTTTGGACCTAAGAGCTTAGGAAAGGAGGAGGAAGCCACCTTGGTCTGCAAATAGCAATTCCCATCTTCCAAGCTTGGGATTGGAATTTAGGGCTTCAACTTAACCCTTGGACCCCACCATAGTGTCCCTAACCCTTTAGGGGTCCCCTTAGGGCACCAAGGGCCCATTGAAGTCAACCTAAGAGACCAATTTGACTAAGGTCAACATAAACCCTCAAATTGGTCAAAGTAGCTCATTTAGAGCCAATCAACCCTTACCATGTCAAATTGATCACACTCCTAGGTTTATAATACCATTATAGACCTAGTGGACCCAAAAGCCCCATCATGGGACCCCCAGGGGTGCAAATTGACCAAAGTGCCCTTTTTAGGTCAAAATGACCTTTCTTCTCAAAGTACCCCAATTGACCTTCACCACATTAAATTGACCTCACCCATAGGGCTATCATGTCATAGGGGAGCTAGTGGACCAAAAAGCCCCATGACCAAGTCAACCCTAGGGCTCAATTTGACCAAAGTCAATTTAGCCTATTTTGGTCAAATCATATTAGATTGGGTCAACCAAGAACCATATGACCAAATTGACTCCACCATTAGTTCCTAAACTTAATTTAGAACCTATTGAACCCAAAAGCCCCATCCTAGGGTTCCCCAATTGACCAATTTGGCCAAAAGTCAAAATTGCCCAATTTAGGTCAAAATGCTCAAACCTAACCCAATCTCTTTGGGCTAGCTCAATTGGATGGTCAACCAGCCCATGTGGACCCTCATTAAACTCAGGAGAGAGGGTAGAAACCGACCATGGTGGTTAGGAGAGAGAAAATGGGGGTTTCACCATTTTTGGAAGAGAGAGAAGAGGCCATTCATGGCCATTAAGAGGTTTTACCTCTTGGCTCCCCCAATTGATGCCTCCATTCAACTCCTCAGCCAGCTGGGAGAAGTTTCCATCAGTTACACAAGGGAATTAAGGCAGGGGAGATGGAGAGGGGCCGGCCATGGAAGAAAACGAAGAAGCCATTAATGGCCATGGAGCTTAAAGCCATCACCACCCCCAATCGAACCCCCCTTCACCTTCAGAGACCTGAGAGGAGAGAAACCCCTATCTTACCTAGAGATTTCGTGCACTGTAGGAGGGAATCGGCATGGCTTCACAACCGACGGCAGCTCCCATGGTGTACTCGAGGTTGACCCGACGGCAAGCCCTCCAGCAGGTCCCGTTCTCCTCCCTGAACTCTAAGGGTTAGATCCAAATCGACGGCGGCTCGATCCGTGGCCAATTGGCCGGGAATCAAGCCGGCCTTGCCCCCCGTTGATCGGGTTGGGCTTCCTCTCCCAGATCACGATTCCGGCCACCTCCGGCCGATCAAACACCGCTCATCGCCGGCCCCCACCTCAACGGAGGTGGTGGTGGCGTTGGTCGGCCGGGGCGGCGCTCAGGTGGCCGGGAAATCATCGCTCAAGGTGGCCCAGGCGCGGTAAATCTCAGCCGCTGACTCATTGGGGACGATGACCCAGCGCCCTCCGATCTGCTTTAGGATTCGTGCTAATTTAATTCAATCCTTATTAATTCTGTGATTAAAATGCAGCCCCTATTTAAATCTGGGAAAAATAGTTAGAGGCCGAATCATGAAAAGTGGTCAACATAGAAAATGTAGCCCTTTGGGTCTAGTTTCATACAAAATTGAAATCACTCAATTTGGAGTCCTGGTTAGGGCTCAGCACTCATTCTAGTGGAGGCTGTCTTTAGGGCTAATCAGAACTCATTTTTGATGCCCACCCCATTATAGAACTCCAAATGACTTGATTTTTGGGGTGTAGTCTAGTCTTGTGCATACTTAGGTCATGTCCAAAGATCACAAGGATTGGAGAAGTTTTCTTCTTAATTTTTGGGAAAGACCAATAATCCTAGTTTAACCTAATTAGGTGTCCTAAACACCTTAAAACCCTTCCTAACTTGGATGGGTGGTCCTAAGGGGTATGTATAGGCCCTGGTTAAAATATCATGATTTATGGAGTTGTTTTGGTAGGGTATTCCACCAAAATAGCCTTAGGCTCCCTAGGTTTAGGCAAAACTTTGGGTGAGTGCCCCCACTCTTCCACAAGGTCTTTTGGCTCCATATTTGGGGTGCACCTCACCCTCCCCCATGCCAACCTCTGGTCCAAGTTTGGTGGCCATTGGAGGGGTTTTGCCCTAGTAAGTCAAAAAGGGGCTAAATTGCTATTTGCACCCCAAATAGGTGCCCATTGGAATCCCACTCCCCACCAAATGTTGGTAGGATCTTGGGTGGTCTTACACTGACCCATGGTCAGTATGGTGAGTAGCATGGACTTGGGCAAGGTAGGGAGACCTTTGAGTCTAGTTTCTCTTAAAGGTTATGTTTAGGGTAAAGGTGAACCTAAGCTAGTTTTGGGGTGTGGAGGGGTTTCCTCCCACTGATTGTTGGGGTAACTTTGGTCACTGCCTTGGGAGGTAGGAGGCACCCCAAGGAGCCACATTGGGTGGGTTAGGATCTATTGTGCCCATAAATCCTAATGGTTGAGTTTATGGTACCTTTTAGGGTTTGTGAAGGAGGTAGGAGTAAATGCCCATGGGGAGAAGTGTAATAGACCTCTCTGAGTCCTAAGAGTGGTATAATCCCCTCCCAAGAGGTTTGAGTGGATTTGGAGATGTTTAGGTCCTAACCCTAGGCTAAACCCTTAAGGGGTGCAAATAGAGGTCAATGAAGGGAGTAGGGTCAAACCCTAGTGGTTTGACCTAAAGTTTTGGTGGGTAGGTCATAGTGACGAGAGAAGACTCCCTGGTGAATTTGAAGAGGTTTGGAGTTGTCTAACCTAGGTAATAAATCCTTGGGTAGATTTGTAAATAATTGGAATTTGGAGATCTAGGAAGAAATAGCACTTAGGGAATCACCATCTTCTGTCACCCACTTGTTTTTGAGGTTATGAATCTCTGGAGTTCCTACTAGAGCTGTTGGAGAAGGTTAGACCCTAACCCTAGGCTAAACCCTAATGGGGTGCAATTAGAAGCTAACGAAGGAAGAGAGGTCAAACCTTAATGGTTTGACTTGAAATTTGGTGAAGGTGGCCTTAGTGACTAGGGAATGCTACTGTGAGAATTTGGAGGAATTTGGAGTTGCCCATCCTAAGTAATAAACCCTTGGGTAGATTTGTAAATAATTAGGGTTTGGGATTTTAGGGAGAAATAGTACTTGTCAATCTACCATCTTCTGTAATATACATGGTTTTAATGATATAAATCTCTGGAAGAATTGGTTAGATCATGAGTTAACCCTTGGAGGTCCAATTTGTAATATTCCTCATTGTTGGCAATTTTTGGGTTGGTTAAATTTATGATGATAAATTACTGTAATTGCATGTAACCTTGCTGGATGTCTTTTCATAACAATATATAACCACTGTAATTTTCCCATAATTTATGGATCAATATTTTTGGTACCTCTAGTTCATTTTGGAAGAAGTTGCAAATATATCCGTGGATGTAATTACAAATATGCCCTCTGTGGAACATGGTCAAACTTTGTAGGACTTAATATTATATCATGATACACCACTGTACCAATTTGCAAAAGGTTTAGAGATCATATGAGGGTACCTCCTTTGTAAATTATTGGAAATTATTGTGTTTTGGAATTTCTAAAAATAGTAAGCCTTGCTGGTTTTTCCTAAAATTTCATACCTACTGTTTATTAGGTACTTTTGATTTATGTAAAAATTGGAGTAGGCATTGGAGGTCAGGAAAGTACACTTGTAGTTCAAACCTTAGTAAAATGGCCCTTTGGAAAATTATTTAAAATACTTTTATTATTGGAAAAATTATGAAACCCTAGATTTGGTCTGAAATGGGTAGCAGGGGTCCCCAGTAAATCCCTTGGGTCAAGGGGATGGTTATTTAGTGTACCTCTCTTCATGAGCATCAAATCGTTAAGGTTGGTCTGCGTTTAGCAATTAGACAACTTTGGGGTTAAGGGAGGGTCAAACTGGTGGTCTTGGGTCTAGAGTAAAGAAGGTTGGGTGGTAGCCTAGTTTTATGTATGAATCCCTAGAGGAGTTAGGGTTTGGTAAGTCTTAGGGTGGTGGAGTGCCACCTTCGGAATAGGTCGTCCGGGGATTGACAAAAGATCGTCTTTTCCTGTTGAGCGTCTTTTAGCACCTAAGTTTCTATAGCAGGAAAGTTATTATGAGAATGTGTTTGTGGAAGTCTGGCCGGTTTAATCCGGTGATCTTTTGTTTCGGAGATGTTTGTTGGTGGCGGGCGGGTTAGCCCGGGGAGCTTGTAGCTCGGTGTTGTTGGAAGATATCTTGCATGTGCATAAGGTGGTGGGTCCTTAGTGTTGGCGGTCGTTGCACCGACGTTGATACTTGGGCTCGGCTAGTGCGGGTTAGTATTTAGCCATAAAATCTGGCGGTCCAGTCAGTAAGAGTACGCAGACGCTCCGCGGGTTTAGTGGAGGCGTACGATCGGTCTAGGTCGGGTAGTGCATTTACCAACCTAGAGGTGGGCGGGGCCCAACCCACCGCTTCCGTTTGCCACTACGGGAGTATCCGGGGAGTCTAGCTCGCTCCAAAAAGGGGGAACTAAAGGTCTATGCGCATAGAGTCGTAGTGGGTGAGTTGCACTTGTTTGATCACCGCATAACAACATATTTGCATGTCATAGCATAACCATTGCATTCAACCCCTGACACCTATCGTATAAATTGGTATGGGACTTTTTATACGATAGGCCCTGCTAAACGACCCCTTGGTCTATAGGTTTGAATGGGCACTCCTATAAATCAATGGTTAATATTATAATATTTAGATTGTTTCTACATTTACTCATTACTGCTTTACCTATACTTTACCCTGCTGTTTTTATTTCGGGTTTCATTTACATATATGTATCACCTGTGTAGCGTAGATATTTCCTTGTCACCTGCATTTGTTTTACCCCTTGTTTGTCCTCCGCTTCCTCCTTCCCATCCGGTGCCTAGGAGCCTTGGGGGGAGGGGTGGGGAATTGGCTGAGTCTTTATGACTGACGGTCGGTGGACCTTATCATTTTAGGAGACCGCGGCGACGGAGCAGCACCGGAGGCCGGTGCAAATGGAGGCGGGACAGTCTAGCTCAGGAGCTCAGATAACAGGATCCGTGAGTGTTGGTTTAGTTGTTTTGCTTCCGCGAGTGAATCATGTAGTGAGGATCTGATGTATTGGGCAAGGCCCTAGCTATCTTATTTCCTTTCTTTTCAGTTACATTGTGGACATCTTTTGATGAGTTATTTATATATGTGATGTGGACTTAGCTTGTTCTACTAATCAGTTTAGCTTACTTTTCTTGTGATCGATTTGGCCGGCAGGATCGGCATTTTGTAGTAACGACCTTCTCGAGCGAAGGTGTCACCGCAAAATGGCGGTTCTGGGCCTAAGACCCGGTGGTTTTTGAAAAAAAAAAAATTAGGGTCTTACAAGTGGTATCAGAGGAAACATCGATCCAAGGAAAAGAAGTCCACAAACCCTGGGCCACCCCGCGCGAGCTTAGTTTGCGGACAAACTAGCAGCGGAAGCAATGGTGTGCCCATAAGGGAAATCACATGAAAAAGTCCACTTATAACTGAAATGTTTCTTCCCTTTAGCTAAGTCCCTTATAAGTGCAATCTTTCTTGTGTAGCCGGCAACGGAACCTTCACCGCAGCATGGAGTCCCGCCGACTCCGAACGTCGTTCCACCACCACCGGCTCCTACCCCGTTCCAGCAAACGGAATTGGGGCAGACTCTGACTGCCATTTTAGAGACATTCAGAGCACAGCAGGCACCGGCTCCTCAGCGAAACCCTGGGGCCAACTGGCTGAGCATCTTCCGGGGGCTCTCTCCGCCAGCTTATATTGGGACGGAGACGGCTGTAAGAACTGAAGAGTGGGTGGACATTATGCAAGAGATGCTGACAGGAATCCAGTGCCCGGCAGACATGGAGGTGCCACTGGTGGTTTCATGCCTGGAATCCCATGCTAAGAGGTGGTGGAAGAGGTTCCTGGCTACATCGTACCCGGGATTAGAGGCAGCAGATGTTGCTTGGGATGATTTCAAAGCGGCGTTGTTGGAGCATTTTGTGCCGCAGTCGGCAAGAGATGACTTGGAAGATAGATTTCTGCAGTTGCGGCAGGGGAGTAGATCAGTGCTGGAGTACCATCAGGAGTTCACTCACCTGTCCCGGTTTGCGGCATCCTACCAGCTGGATGATGCAGGATATGCTAAGAGGTTCTATAAGGGCCTCCGTGATGAGTTGAGACAGGCCCTTCTGTTCGTCTCCGATGGCAGCATGACGAAGATTCTGGAAATGGCAAAGAAGCTGGAGGGAGACCAGCAAGTTGTTCGAGGAAGGAAGAGACCCATGGAGGATCAAGGAAGAAATGGGAGAAGAGATCAGCCGAGAGGCCGAGACGCCGGGGAAAGAAGGACGGAGGTCCGACCCCGTCAGGAAGAGAGGCAGGAGCAAAGGGAGCCGGTAGTTTTGGCTCCCCAGCCCTTGCAGATAAGGGAAGTGCCAAGGATTGGAGGAGGTGGGCCACCTCCTGAGTGCTTTCACTGCCATCAGGTCGGCCACATCAAGAGGAACTGCCCCCAGAGGAATGCCCCTCCAGCACCACAAGCAGCACCTCGGGGCCAGCATCCCGGAGGCCGAGGACGTGGTCGAGGCCGTGGATTTCAGGGTGACGATCGGAGGCACTACAGAGAGCAGGCTTATGCCTTAGATTTGGCCAGGCCCAGGGACCCGGCAAGGGTCATCGCAGGTATTTGTCGCTTTTAATTTTAAATAGTTAATGTTTTGAAAGTTTTAGTTTTACCTTAGCATTGAACCTAGCATCAAACCTTCAGGTTTAGTATCCATTTTCGGCAAACCTGCTTTTACCTTGTTCGATACGGGTGCCTCGCACTCGTTCGTCTCGGCTAAGTTTATTGAATACCTAGACCAATTCAAGCACTTCAAAAGCGACTATAGGAGAGTGAGATTTCCGGACGGATCAGAGGTCTTAACAAATTTAACATGCCTAATGAGTCTGGAGATTGGAGGAAGACTGTTCGAAGTCCCGGCAACTGTTCTGAAGATGAGGGATTACGACCTGATCCTGGGCATGAGTTGGTTGTATGAGAACCAGGCAAGGATTGATTGCCCGGCTAGGCGGATCGTGCTAGAGCATAAAGACGGTGTTGTGGTATTCGAAGGTACTCAACCTACCTCTCGTCTCTTTTTATCATCCATTCAGGCCGTCAAGGCCCACCTGCAGGGAGATGAGGTTTACCAGGTGCTCTTCGAGGCGACTGAAGTCAAGGACTCAGTGCCAAGTATCCCGGTAGTTCGAGATTTTGCTGATGTCTTTCCAGAGAAGCTTCCTGGGCTACCACCGCACCGCGAGAAGGATTTTCAGATTCAGCTGGTGCCAGGGGCCAAGCCGGTGTCCAAAGCTCCTTACCGAATGGCCCCAAAGGAGTTGGTGGAGTTTCGGAGCCAGCTGCAGGAGCTGGTGGAAGCAGGGTTCGTTAGGCCGAGTTCCTCACCTTGGGGAGCACCGGTGTTATTTGTGAAAAAGAAGGATGGGACGCTCAGACTGTGCATCGATTACAGAGCTCTGAATAGGCTGACGGTACGGAACACGTATCCTCTGCCAAGGATAGACGAGCTCTTTGACCAGCTAGAGGGAGCCCACTGCTTCTCGAAGCTGGATTTAAGATCAGGTTATTATCAGCTGAGGATCCAAGAGGAGGACATTCCGAAGACGGCTTTCAGCAGTCGGTATGGATTGTATGAGTTCACGGTGATGCCGTTCGGGCTCACAAATGCACCTTCAGCATTTATGAGCTTGATGAACCGGGTGTTTGAGCCTTACCTTGACATCTTTGTCATAGTGTTCATCGACGACATCCTCATCTACTCGAGGACGGAGGAGGAGCATGCGCAGCATTTGGCACTAACCTTGGGGAAGCTGCGGGAGCATCGGTTATATGCTAAGTTCAGTAAATGTCAGTTCTGGTTGAAAGAGGTGGCCTTCCTGGGCCACATCATCAGTGGAGCAGGCTTGGCAGTAGACCCAGCAAAGGTTCAGGCAGTACGGGACTGGCCGCCGCTAAAGACGGCCACCGACGTAAGAAGTTTCTTGGGACTTGCCGGCTACTACCGGAAGTTCGTTCAGGGGTTTTCCCAGATAGCCCTCCCGCTTACCTCTCTGACAAGAAAGGATGCTGTTTTTACTTGGACGCCGCAGTGCGAGACAGCTTTCCAGGAGCTGAAGGGTCGGCTCACTTCAGCTCCCATCCTTGCCCTTCCATCGGGGAAGGAAGGATTTCAAGTGTATACGGATGCATCTTATCAGGGGATGGGTGCCGTTCTGATGCAGAACGGGCATGTGATAGCCTATGCCTCCCGCCAGTTGAAGGACCACGAGCGGAATTACCCAGTGCACGATTTGGAGATGGGAGCAGTCGTATTCGCTCTTAAGATCTGGCGACACTACCTCTATGGTGTCCACTGCGACATATTCTCAGATCACAAAAATCTGAAGTATGTTGATACGCAGAAGGAGTTGAATATCCGACAGAGGCGATGGGTGGAGTTCTTATCAGATTACCAGTATACGATGCATTACCACCCAGGGAAGGCAAATGTGGTAGCAGACGCTCTGAGCAGGAGAGCTACTACATCAGGAGCAGAGCCTAAGCTGATGGCCATGGAGTTGGTGCGAATGTTCGAAGATATGCGGATCTCCCTGGTATCTGAAGATGATCCGGAGCTATACAAGGAGTACCTAGCAGCGACTGGTGCCACTTATGACATTCGAGACCGCATCAGGGAATGGCAGAGACAGGATGCCAAGCTGGAGCCGATTTTCAGAGCCTTGGAGGCAGGTTCAGCTGGAGATTATTCGATGAAGGACGACCTGTTGAGTTTTAGAGGTCGGGTGTATGTGCCGGCGGGAGATCAGATCCGGGAAGATATTATGGCAGAGGCTCACTGCAGTAAGTATTCAGTGCACCCGGGTATTACCAAGATGACGGCAGATCTGAAGAGGACCATGTACTGGCCGGGTATGAAGAGAGATATCATTTATTTTGTGACCCACTGCGAGACCTGCCAGCTTGTGAAGGCGGAGTGTCGGAACCCCGCGGGATTATTGCAGCCACTCCCAGTGCCGGAGTGGAAGTTCGACGATATAGCGATGGATTTTATTCATGGTCTCCCCCGATCCCGTACGGGGAATGACTCGATTTGGGTGATCGTCGACAGGTTGACGAAGGTGGCTAGATTCATTCCGATCAGGAAGGATGATTCAGTCGGAGTTTTGGTTCGAAAGTTTGTGGAGCAGTTTATCCGTTATCATGGTGTGCCAAGGACGATAGTTTCCGACCGAGATGGACGTTTTACGTCAAGGGAGTGGAGAGCGGTGCAGGCCTATCTAGGCACCCGGTTGACCTTCAGTACAGCTTTTCACCCCCAGACAGACGGGCAAACGGAGCGCACCAATCGGACCTTGGAGGATCTTTTGCGTCTTTGCATTCTAGACCGTGGGGAGCCTTGGGAGAGACTGTTGCCGTTGGTCGAGTTCTCTTATAACAACAGTCACCAGGCTAGCATAGGCAGAGCACCTTACGAGGCATTATATGGACGGAGGTGCAGGACACCGTTATCTTGGATTCAGGATGAGGACCCCAAGGCTCTTGGCTCAGAGTTCGTGGAGGACACGGAGGCCCAGGTGAGGTTGATTCGAGATAGGATGCTGGAGGCCCAGAGCAGGCAGGCCAAGTATTACGATGCGCGTCATCGTATGGTGGAGTTCCAGGTGGGAGACCGGGTTTTCTTGAAGATACGTCCGATGCATGGAGTCTCGAGGGTTCGCGGCCGGAAGAAGCTCAGTCCAAGGTTTATGGGACCCTATAGGATCCTGGAGCGGATCGGCCCCTTGGCTTACAGACTGGAGCTACCGCCGGATTTGGAGGGACTGCATGACGTATTCCACGTCTCTTCACTTAGGAAGGCTTTACTTTGGCATGAGCAGCAGGTGCCTACTTCTGAGGGGCCAGTAGCTACAGACCGATCGATTCACTTGGAGCCGGTTCGGATAGACGACACAGAGCTACGAGTCTTGCGGCGCAAGAAGGTCCCACTGGTCAAGGTCCTGTGGAGGAATCATGGACAGGAAGAACATACTTGGGAGCCACTGGACTTGATGCAGCAAAAATATCCGCGGCTTTTTACGACAGGTACAACTTACTTTTCTGGGATGTTACAGTTTTTCCTCTAGTAGAAACCCCATAGGCTTGTCTGAATTTCGGGGACGAAATTTTTATTTTTATGTATTGGGATTTGTAACATCCCCCAAACTGCTAGACCCCTAAGATGGTTTTGTCATGACTGGGTCATGGCAAAACCACAGGAAGAACCTTTTTGGACCTAAGAGCTTAGGAAAGGAGGAGGAAGCCACCTTGGTCTGCAAATAGCAATTCCCATCTTCCAAGCTTGGGATTGGAATTTAGGGCTTCAACTTAACCCTTGGAGCCCACCATAGTGTCCCTAACCCTTTAGGGGTCCCCTTAGGGCACCAAGGGCCCATTGAAGTCAACCTAAGAGACCAATTTGACTAAGGTCAACATAAACCCTCAAATTGGTCAAAGTAGCTCATTTAGAGCCAATCAACCCTTACCATGTCAAATTGATCACACTCCTAGGTTTATAATACCATTATAGACCTAGTGGACCCAAAAGCCCCATCATGGGACCCCCAGGGGTGCAAATTGACCAAAGTGCCCTTTTTAGGTCAAAATGACCTTTCTTCTCAAAGTACCCCAATTGACCTTCACCACATTAAATTGACCTCACCCATAGGGCTATCATGTCATAGGGGAGCTAGTGGACCAAAAAGCCCCATGACCAAGTCAACCCTAGGGCTCAATTTGACCAAAGTCAATTTAGCCTATTTTGGTCAAATCATATTAGATTGGGTCAACCAAGAACCATATGACCAAATTGACTCCACCATTAGTTCCTAAACTTAATTTAGAACCTATTGAACCCAAAAGCCCCATCCTAGGGTTCCCCAATTGACCAATTTGGCCAAAAGTCAAAATTGCCCAATTTAGGTCAAAATGCTCAAACCTAACCCAATCTCTTTGGGCTAGCTCAATTGGATGGTCAACCAGCCCATGTGGACCCTCATTAAACTCAGGAGAGAGGGTAGAAACCGACCATGGTGGTTAGGAGAGAGAAAATGGGGGTTTCACCATTTTTGGAAGAGAGAGAAGAGGCCATTCATGGCCATTAAGAGGTTTTACCTCTTGGCTCCCCCAATTGATGCCTCCATTCAACTCCTCAGCCAGCTGGGAGAAGTTTCCATCAGTTACACAAGGGAATTAAGGCAGGGGAGATGGAGAGGGGCCGGCCATGGAAGAAACCGAAGAAGCCATTAATGGCCATGGAGCTTAAAGCCATCACCACCCCCAATCGAACCCCCCTTCACCTTCAGAGACCTGAGAGGAGAGAAACCCCTATCTTACCTAGAGATTTCGTGCACTGTAGGAGGGAATCGGCATGGCTTCACAACCGACGGCAGCTCCCATGGTGTACTCGAGGTTGACCCGACGGCAAGCCCTCCAGCAGGTCCCGTTCTCCTCCCTGAACTCTAAGGGTTAGATCCAAATCGACGGCGGCTCGATCCGTGGCCAATTGGCCGGGAATCAAGCCGGCCTTGCCCCCCGTTGATCGGGTTGGGCTTCCTCTCCCAGATCACGATTCCGGCCACCTCCGGCCGATCAAACACCGCTCATCGCCGGCCCCCACCTCAACGGAGGTGGTGGTGGCGTTGGTCGGCCGGGGCGGCGCTCAGGTGGCCGGGAAATCATCGCTCAAGGTGGCCCAGGCGCGGTAAATCTCAGCCGCTGACTCATTGGGGACGATGACCCAGCGCCCTCCGATCTGCTTTAGGATTCGTGCTAATTTAATTCAATCCTTATTAATTCTGTGATTAAAATGCAGCCCCTATTTAAATCTGGGAAAAATAGTTAGAGGCCGAATCATGAAAAGTGGTCAACATAGAAAATGTAGCCCTTTGGGTCTAGTTTCATACAAAATTGAAATCACTCAATTTGGAGTCCTGGTTAGGGCTCAGCACTCATTCTAGTGGAGGCTGTCTTTAGGGCTAATCAGAACTCATTTTTGATGCCCACCCCATTATAGAACTCCAAATGACTTGATTTTTGGGGTGTAGTCTAGTCTTGTGCATACTTAGGTCATGTCCAAAGATCACAAGGATTGGAGAAGTTTTCTTCTTAATTTTTGGGAAAGACCAATAATCCTAGTTTAACCTAATTAGGTGTCCTAAACACCTCAAAACCCTTCCTAACTTGGATGGGTGGTCCTAAGGGGTATGTATAGGCCCTGGTTAAAATATCATGATTTATGGAGTTGTTTTGGTAGGGTATTCCACCAAAATAGCCTTATGCTCCCTAGGTTTAGGCAAAACTTTGGGTGAGTGCCCCCACTCTTCCACAAGGTCTTTTGGCTCCATATTTGGGGTGCACCTCACCCTCCCCCATGCCAACCTCTGGTCCAAGTTTGGTGGCCATTGGAGGGGTTTTGCCCTAGTAAGTCAAAAAGGGGCTAAATTGCTATTTGCACCCCAAATAGGTGCCCATTGGAATCCCACTCCCCACCAAATGTTGGTAGGATCTTGGGTGGTCTTACACTGACCCATGGTCAGTATGGTGAGTAGCATGGACTTGGGCAAGGTAGGGAGACCTTTGAGTCTAGTTTCTCTTAAAGGTTATGTTTAGGGTAAAGGTGAACCTAAGCTAGTTTTGGGGTGTGGAGGGGTTTCCTCCCACTGATTGTTGGGGTAACTTTGGTCACTGCCTTGGGAGGTAGGAGGCACCCCAAGGAGCCACATTGGGTGGGTTAGGATCTATTGTGCCCATAAATCCTAATGGTTGAGTTTATGGTACCTTTTAGGGTTTGTGAAGGAGGTAGGAGTAAATGCCCATGGGGAGAAGTGTAATAGACCTCTCTGAGTCCTAAGAGTGGTATAATCCCCTCCCAAGAGGTTTGAGTGGATTTGGAGATGTTTAGGTCCTAACCCTAGGCTAAACCCTTAAGGGGTGCAAATAGAGGTCAATGAAGGGAGTAGGGTCAAACCCTAGTGGTTTGACCTAAAGTTTTGGTGGGTAGGTCATAGTGACGAGAGAAGACTCCCTGGTGAATTTGAAGAGGTTTGGAGTTGTCTAACCTAGGTAATAAATCCTTGGGTAGATTTGTAAATAATTGGAATTTGGAGATCTAGGAAGAAATAGCACTTAGGGAATCACCATCTTCTGTCACCCACTTGTTTTTGAGGTTATGAATCTCTGGAGTTCCTACTAGAGCTGTTGGAGAAGGTTAGACCCTAACCCTAGGCTAAACCCTAATGGGGTGCAATTAGAAGCTAACGAAGGAAGAGAGGTCAAACCTTAATGGTTTGACTTGAAATTTGGTGAAGGTGGCCTTAGTGACTAGGGAATGCTACTGTGAGAATTTGGAGGAATTTGGAGTTGCCCATCCTAAGTAATAAACCCTTGGGTAGATTTGTAAATAATTAGGGTTTGGGATTTTAGGGAGAAATAGTACTTGTCAATCTACCATCTTCTGTAATATACATGGTTTTAATGATATAAATCTCTGGAAGAATTGGTTAGATCATGAGTTAACCCTTGGAGGTCCAATTTGTAATATTCCTCATTGTTGGCAATTTTTGGGTTGGTTAAATTTATGATGATAAATTACTGTAATTGCATGTAACCTTGCTGGATGTCTTTTCATAACAATATATAACCACTGTAATTTTCCCATAATTTATGGATCAATATTTTTGGTACCTCTAGTTCATTTTGGAAGAAGTTGCAAATATATCCGTGGATGTAATTACAAATATGCCCTCTGTGGAACATGGTCAAACTTTGTAGGACTTAATATTATATCATGATACACCACTGTACCAATTTGCAAAAGGTTTAGAGATCATATGAGGGTACCTCCTTTGTAAATTATTGGAAATTATTGTGTTTTGGAATTTCTAAAAATAGTAAGCCTTGCTGGTTTTTCCTAAAATTTCATACCTACTGTTTATTAGGTACTTTTGATTTATGTAAAAATTGGAGTAGGCATTGGAGGTCAGGAAAGTACACTTGTAGTTCAAACCTTAGTAAAATGGCCCTTTGGAAAATTATTTAAAATACTTTTATTATTGGAAAAATTATGAAACCCTAGATTTGGTCTGAAATGGGTAGCAGGGGTCCCCAGTAAATCCCTTGGGTCAAGGGGATGGTTATTTAGTGTACCTCTCTTCATGAGCATCAAATCGTTAAGGTTGGTCTGCGTTTAGCAATTAGACAACTTTGGGGTTAAGGGAGGGTCAAACTGGTGGTCTTGGGTCTAGAGTAAAGAAGGTTGGGTGGTAGCCTAGTTTTATGTATGAATCCCTAGAGGAGTTAGGGTTTGGTAAGTCTTAGGGTGGTGGAGTGCCACCTTCGGAATAGGTCGTCCGGGGATTGACAAAAGATCGTCTTTTCCTGTTGAGCGTCTTTTAGCACCTAAGTTTCTATAGCAGGAAAGTTATTATGAGAATGTGTTTGTGGAAGTCTGGCCGGTTTAATCCGGTGATCTTTTGTTTCGGAGATGTTTGTTGGTGGCGGGCGGGTTAGCCCGGGGAGCTTGTAGCTCGGTGTTGTTGGAAGATATCTTGCATGTGCATAAGGTGGTGGGTCCTTAGTGTTGGCGGTCATTGCACCGACGTTGATACTTGGGCTCGGCTAGTGCGGGTTAGTATTTAGCCATAAAATCTGGCGGTCCAGTCAGTAAGAGTACGCAGACGCTCCGCGGGTTTAGTGGAGGCGTACGATCGGTCTAGGTCGGGTAGTGCATTTACCAACCTAGAGGTGGGCGGGGCCCAACCCACCGCTTCCGTTTGCCACTACGGGAGTATCCGGGGAGTCTAGCTCGCTCCAAAAAGGGGGAACTAAAGGTCTATGCGCATAGAGTCGTAGTGGGTGAGTTGCACTTGTTTGATCACCGCATAACAACATATTTGCATGTCATAGCATAACCATTGCATTCAACCCCTGACACCTATCGTATAAATTGGTATGGGACTTTTTATACGATAGGCCCTGCTAAACGACCCCTTGGTCTATAGGTTTGAATGGGCACTCCTATAAATCAATGGTTAATATTATAATATTTAGATTGTTTCTACATTTACTCATTACTGCTTTACCTATACTTTACCCTGCTGTTTTTATTTCGGGTTTCATTTACATATATGTATCACCTGTGTAGCGTAGATATTTCCTTGTCACCTGCATTTGTTTTACCCCTTGTTTGTCCTCCGCTTCCTCCTTCCCATCCGGTGCCTAGGAGCCTTGGGGGGAGGGGTGGGGAATTGGCTGAGTCTTTATGACTGACGGTCGGTGGACCTTATCATTTTAGGAGACCGCGGCGACGGAGCAGCACCGGAGGCCGGTGCAAATGGAGGCGGGACAGTCTAGCTCAGGAGCTCAGATAACAGGATCCGTGAGTGTTGGTTTAGTTGTTTTGCTTCCGCGAGTGAATCATGTAGTGAGGATCTGATGTATTGGGCAAGGCCCTAGCTATCTTATTTCCTTTCTTTTCAGTTACATTGTGGACATCTTTTGATGAGTTATTTATATATGTGATGTGGACTTAGCTTGTTCTACTAATCAGTTTAGCTTACTTTTCTTGTGATCGATTTGGCCGGCAGGATCGGCATTTTGTAGTAACGACCTTCTCGAGCGAAGGTGTCACCGCAAAATGGCGGTTCTGGGCCTAAGACCCGGTGGTTTTTGAAAAAAAAAAAATTAGGGTCTTACATCCCAACAGCCAAACTCTGCTGTTTGGAGAGGCTAACTGCAGACCACCAAGGGCTTTGGGTAAAAACATCTCTGGACCCTTGCTGGGCGAGTCTTCACCGAGAAGAATATGACTAAGCGAGTAACATACCTCTTTAACTGTTGTACATGCACGCAACAAATGTTAGTAGCAATATGCATAAATATTCAAATGTATAATCAAGAACAGTAAAGCATTCAATTTCGGTGTATAATCAATCAATAACAGTAACTACAGTGTTCGTACTATAATGATTTCTGTTTCAAATTCTAGTATTCGATCTAGTTTATTAACAGTCATTTCGTTCATTCGTGTCAAACATTCCATCAATTCCGTTTCACTTTTGGAATCAACTTTCATTTTCTTTCGCATCATAGCTCATTCAATTTGTTTCACATTCTAAATCAGATTTCTTGTTTATCTTTGGTTTAATTTAATTATGAAATCATAAAGGTTGCTGTAGATTCATCCCTTCTTGGTCTTCAACGATCTCTGGGCCTTCAACGACCTCTGGCCTTCAACGACTCAAATAAATCTCAAAAACACATTCCGTCGTAGCGTATACACGCCCGCACTACAGCTATTGGGTCAACCCTTATCATTTCAAATATTCTTATGCATCGATGCAATATTCTTATTCAATCAAATAGTAGTTTTATTTAAAATATTCTCCACAGAATTTATTTCATCGCTTCTTTCTTGCCAATTCAACATTTTCCAGTGATTCTTGGATTTATCAGTGATTCAAAATTTGAACAATTTCAATTTTATGTCAATGCACAGTCACTAAAATACTTTCTGTATAAAAATATATCATATGCATAGTAAAAATAATTCAAAGTTATGCATAATTACAGAAATAAGTACTCACCACGTGTTCTTTGCCTTTAATCGTACCAGGATTTTCATCGAGTTTATCTCCGGACGTCATCCTCTGCAGTATCAGTGAAATCATTTACTTTAGGGTTGCGTCACAAATTAGTTACGATTTACTTCCTACTATGATTACAACTACGGCTCGATAGGAGTTGCCTAGGGAAAGACAAACTTGGGTGACTCGAAAGAGATGCGAAAATCAGATTTTTAACTCGTACAAAGATCAGATTTCAGCTCTTGACAACTCACAAAAACATTACTACTAACAGCCCACAATAAGCATGAAGAGGGTAGCTAAGAGGAGTCCTCAAGAACCAACAATAAAAGCCTGCCAATACAAGTAGTAGCAGCAGTAAATGACAACAATTAACAGCCCAGCTAAGAAAGGCAGCCCAAACAACAAGTTAAAACCCGGCCAACACAAGCTAACAAATCCAGCACTAAGGGCTGCTATGTGGCAACACCAAGGGCTGCCAACAGCAGCTCCAAGGGCTGACACTGCAGTCCAAAACCTCTCCAAAATAGTGGATCAAGAGCCAACTGAAAACAGGCCAAAGGCATCCAACAGTCAAGAGAAACAGCAGCCCAATTCACAAAAATCTGAGCCAACCAAGGTTCAGTACTTCAGAGCTAATTGAATCAACAAGGTCAGCTACAACAGCCTCCAAACATCAATAACAGTAAAAGGTAGCTGAGTAAACAACACACCCAAATCCAAGGTAAACAACATGAAATTAATCAGCTCAGATATGGAGAGAGAGGGAGAGGAAATCTCTTTAAATCAAAATCCTAGCAAACCCCATAACTCATTCAATAAAGGAATCAAATCCCTCAACACTGAACCCTACTCCTTTCTAATTTCAGCAACTAGCAAGAGCAAAACAACCATTTGTTAAGAAGGAGAAGAGGGGGGAGTAGAAGAAGAGCTCACTGTGAGGAGAGCCGCAAGAACAAGAGCCTAAACAGCCAACCAAACCACTTCCAGCCAACCACCAACACCAAGGCTGCAGGAAAACATCAATAGCAACAATAATAGCATACGATGACAACAGAATTTCTCCTAGAACATCCACTAGAAGGAGCAGGAAGGAGAGGGGCAGCAAGGCTCCAGGAGGCGGTAAGTAAAAAAAATCGGGAGCCTTCAATAGGATAAATTATAAGGCTGAAGATCCACCACCTAAGGGATAAATATATATATATATATATAATCATAATAATAAGAAGCAGCACAGCAAGGCTCAGCCAGCCCAAAACAGCCAGGTCAAATAGCTAGCCAAATCAGCCAGCCACCCAAATAACCCAATAGATAGCCCACCAAATCTAATTCCACCTCCACTTACATCAATTTCAGAATTTTATTTCAACATCGGAATATAAAATAAACACGAAACGAACGCCGCAAAACATCAAAAATCTCGAATTTCAAAAATAACTTGTGCGGCGTCTAATCGGCACTGAATCTTGTTTTCTTTTTCATCATCAGGTATTTTATTCATTTACGTCTCTTTCAATTTCGCTTAAACGTTTTGGGCCATTACAGAGCGGCCTCGGCGGCACCCCGCTTGGTGGGGCGCGGCCTCGGCGACGCCCCGCTTGGTGGGGTGCGGCTTAGGCTGCACCCCGCTAAATGGGGTGCGACCCGCACCCTCTTTGAGGGGTGCGCGTCTGACTGCCCCCCTAAGTGGGTTGTTGTGGCGGGGTTCGGCTGGGCTTGGCGTCGCATGACGGATGTGGCGGTTTTTCCATTATCCTTCTCCCTTTGTCATGAGACTTTGGCGTGTCTCCACTATCCCCACTCAGTAATGGTTGAGCTTTGTCTAAATGCACCCCTTGATTCTGCGATGAGTGCATATCAAGTAACAATAGGACTTGTGATAAGTAATATCATTATAAAATGAAATTTTGCAAATTTTATTATTTGAATGAAAACTAGTTTACTAAATATTTATTTTAGTCACTAATTAAATGAAAATAATTATTTAGTGACCAACTTCTAATTCTGTCATAAAAGTACATCTTTAGTGACAAAATATATTTGATCACAAAACAGTTTTCTTGTAGTGTACATAAATGATAGTGTGTCACTCATGCTGCTACATTCACATTCAAGCTCTCCACAACATAAAAGAATTTGACTCTTAGCCAAAATAGTTGAGTAGATGAAATCTCCACCGAATGTCACAATCCAATTCCTTCACTACCCAACACAAGTATTGCCTGCAGACTAGCTTCAACCTCATGCAAAGGAAGAGCCCTAGAAGAGACCGACCCCCCCAAAACTCATCAAACATTGTTAAACGAGGAGGTCAAGAACTTCATCATATTCTTATTAGATCTCAATTAGATCAATTCAAGAGATACAACACTTGCTTTGCTAGCCAGTCCACTCAAAGGAGTTGAATTTTAAGCAAAGAGAACAATGCATTTGGCCTAAAAGAAATAAGCAGTTCTAGTGATTACACCAAGATTATGAGGGTCAGTAACCTAATCCGGAGCATTTCAGAGAGGTGATAGTTGATCGCTCTTTGCAGGAGGATCAAGTTCCTTTATGGGAACCATCTCCATAGAAGAAGCATCATGAACCAAGCCTCGATGTGGCGGTTTTCCACCGCCATGTTCATATTGTGTTTAGAAACTTTGATGGTCTTCAGGCTGATGACATTCAACCTCGATTATTGATACCGACAGAACGTAAGTGTAACGCCATGTTTCCCCTCTTTTATTAAATTTAATGATTGTATGGTGATTGAGATCGACTTGTGTAGCGTGTAGCTACTGGTGGGGTAATCGGAAAGTCATCTTATGGCTTTTTCCAGTTTACATCATAGGTCCACGTTATGTACCCAGGGCGTGTAGCACAAATTTTTCTGTAGAAGCTTCCAGTGATGTACATGGCACGTTACATGGTCAAATTTATGGTGTACAATTGCACGTCCTATGTACATGTCGTGTACCCAGGGCATGTACCACATTTTTGTGTAGAAGGTCCCATTGGTGTATACAGTCTATCCCACAGACTAATTACACATCGTGTGCAATTACACGCCCTAATTACATATCGTGTCTAGAAGAGGACTTGTTCGGAGGCTTGTTTTTCGAGGATGTGTTATTTTGAGCCCATATCGTGGAAGTTATAGTTTTGGATGGTTAGGATCAATCATGAGGTCATTTTGACGTGAATGAAAGAGTTAAAACACCACTTTCATCATTTAGTTCTCATGTTCAAGGGATTGAGAGAGAAGATGGGGAGAGAGTTTTGGAGAGGAAGAACTTGTGCCGCCGGAGATCTAGAGGTCCGATCGAAGATCTGTTTCTGCCTATAGAGGATCCTTCCTCGCGCGTTCTACATCCTCTTGGTTGAGTATTTCATGGATGGATGAAAATCGAATAAGGTAACGGTATTTTTCCTCTCGGTCTTTAGGAACGCGATTTATTTTATGTCTTTCTCTTTGTTCTTTATTGTAATGGCGGTACTTAAGTTCTCTAATTAAAGGGCTTATGGTGACCACGATTCATTGCGAACCACCATGGCGTGAGATTGCGTCCTCGACATGATTACATTAGAAACTCGACATATTATTCTGAATTAGGCATGGTATGTGAAGCTTATTCGTGATTGTAGTCCCAAATCGATGATGTTTGATTGATGCTCATTTTTTAGTTTGAGACCTAGATGAGATTATGCCGTCGTTGGGACATTGTTTGGCCTTGGTGTAGTGTAATAAGACTAGATTTAATGCCGCCTTAGAAATTCTTATATGATTTTGTGATTATAATGAAGGCGATAGAATGACCTATTAATATAATTGATCTCCTTCATAGAATATTTTATAAGGTGAAAGAATGGCTTATTGCTCACCTTAATTGAAATTAACTAGAAGGTTGGAAGAGGGCATATTGGTATAACCATCCTTCTTCGTAGTTAGGGTGTTAGTAGAAGGGTCTATTAGTATAACTGGTCGCACCCGTGTTATGAAGATTGCGGTAGAAGAGCCCATTGGAAATGGTATAACCGGCTAGTCATTGGAAATGGTATAATCGGCTAGTCTTCATAGAGGTTGGTATAAGGGTTTATTGGTATAATCGACTAACCTTAAACTTTTGATTGTGAATGCCTTGAGAGCATTATATGATTGATGAATTGGCATGATATATAGAATCATACAAGATTGATTAGGAGTCGTGGAGTTTCCGTAGTGATCTCCCGACATGCTTACATTTTGCATAATAGGCACTTAATTGCATGCTCAACCCGTAGAGAACACGTATGATGCTTGTGACACCCTACTCTTACATCATGAATTTATTTCCATGCTTTTATTATTGTTATACGAAGTGTTGACTTATAGGATGATGTAATTCTCCGGGATCTGGAAGGATAGCTGAGAGGAGTACGATCTATTACACCTATGTCGGTCAGCGTGCATCAAACTGAGCCACATTTCTACTTATTTGATATTGATTTCAAGGTATATTGTGCAAGATGGAGCATAGCTGTCTAATGAAAAGTAAAATTTATGAAGTGCTTTCTTTTTTTCTTTCCCTGTATTTTTATTTATAGCATTCAGGTCTGCGATCTTTTGTTGAAACATGTATTCATTTGGTTTTGTATTGTGTGATCATAAATCCCTAGGCATTTGACTATGTGTAGTTGTGGACAATCTTATATTCAGTTACTATTTTTTATGTTTTTTTACTCTAAGATATATGGATGTTGGAGACGCTTCTTTTATATCATCTTATAGCATTCAATTTGTGAGTGTTATATATTATCGGGTCCAACCGGACCTTTATGATACGATAATTACAGGTTAACATGAAGGAGACGGTGCCACATTAGTTTAATACATCTCGGCTAATCATAATAAAAACGGAAGTATAAATTAAAAATCATCGCTTATAAGTCTAGCTCGAATGTCATGCATACTTTGTGGACATTGTCTTTCTTCGGCCAAAGTTTTATTTGAACGTCTCCATCTTATCGGGGTCGTTTCTCTCTCATTCGGTCACCGTTTTCGACGTGTAGGTACTCAAAATTCATCGCCTCAAGAGAGAAATCTAAATCCACTATCATTGTATGAAGAAGTGGAAGCCCCCCCCCCCCCCCCCCCTTTAGATCCGCCCACGGGAGAATCTTCACTTTCCAATCATTGTATGAAGAAGTGGAAGGTCGTGATTTGATGCATGCGGGCCTCCACCACTGCTCCACCACTGCTGTTGGTGGCTCCTCAATGGCGGCGGTGGCCATAGGAAGGCGTATCCGCCGATGGTGGTCTGGTTACCTGTCATCATCGATAGTGGCCGAAAATAGTCAAACTGTGAACTATCGTTATTCTTACATCCCATTTTCATTCTCCTTGTCTTCTCCGGTGAGGGGGGATTTTCATGGGCCTTTGGGAGGTCCTGGTGGGCCTCTCCACCCATTTACGATGCACCATCGACCATTGGGGTCGGTGATTGGTCGTTAAAATCTCGTGGGTGGTCTGAGAGCTCTTATCTCGTTGGGATTGCTTCTCCGAAGATCAGAGAGTTCGTCGAAGGCTCAAGAATGGTACCTGGAAGCAATTGGGAGTTGTGGTACTCATTTGGTGTTCGTTTAAAGCCCGACTGGTTACCTTTCATCATACATTTAAAGTATGTGGCGTGCGTTTAATGCCTGTCCGGCGTGCGTTTAGAGCATGTCCGTCTAACCTCCAACATATGCATAACAATTCATCATCCTAAAGATCAAATTTTGCATATGCTCTAGGCACTACCAAGTTAAAATAACTTAATTACCTCATTAAATTCTCAAACGGGAACACGCAAGGGATGCCAACATCTACCCTACATCTAAAGTCCCGTATACCTTACGATGGTAAGTCGGAGAGTTCTCTGATAGCTAGCGCAACTAGATTAAGCCCTAATGCATTTGTCATATAACATTACCGATTAGGACCCACAACCACGAATAGACCACACAATATGCCTAATTTGGAATCGAATGTCGGATTTCTAATGCAAAATATGTCAGGAATGTAACCCTATACATCGGGGTTCTAACGAACTAAAGATGATTGTTCCTCCACTAATTAGAGAGAGAGGTGGTGGCATGCTAGTAAACACGTGATATATATATCGGCAAGTGCATCGATGTCGCAAGTAATAAAAGTTGTGAGAAAGTATCGTCTCCGCTAAGATTAATTATGAATAACAATATAGCTACTTAGAATATAGTTTATCTAGAGAATCAATTAAATTGAGGTTGTTTACAAGTAATGAATAAAAATAATTAACTAAAAATTTAAATGACACAAAATAAGATTTGATAAACTATGAGAATTAGAGTTACTGTGATTGTTTCATAATGTAAATATTGACTAGGATTAATCATGAGTGAAGTGATTGATTTTATAAAGATTTTTGTATAATTGACGGTGAGATTTACAAAGCACGTCGAAACCCCTTGATTCGAGTGAATCAATTATAATTCTCTACCAGACGTCATGTCGTGAGCCAAACATGTTTAGAATATTAGTGAAAGCTTTAATGCACTGTGAAAAATGCTAATTACATCAACATTTAGAAATGCATTTACCGCATATACCAATACCACGTGACACATGTATTTAAATTTATGACGTTATTCATAAGATTTGTAAATCAATTGATTCATGGTTCGATACCAAATGATTATACACAAAATTAGAGTATTGATCAATTACACTAGAGTACACATTATACACATGGATAGATTTAATTATAGAAATTATAATTGAAATTCACAATCACTAGTATAAATCTTAACATTATTTCACATTACATCGCAATCACCCAACATGAGAGTTAGACTCTCATTGTTGGGCAAATCATAGAAAGATTGAAAATGAAGAAGATAAATTACATGATATTAGGGCTTCGTTTGGCGCGGTGGTGACGTTCGTGAACGTTGTGGTCATGAACCGTCGTTCGTGAACGCCCGACCTCACCTAAAAAAAATTCATGCATTTTATGCTCAAAACTAATTTATTTTCTTCATAGCGGTCATAACCTTTGCCTTGCCAAACATACAATCTACGATAACGGCATTTTTGATCAAACTCGCCGGAGCAAATAAGCCGCGCCAAACGAAGTCTAGATAAGAAGTTCACGAAATATAAAATAGAAATGCAATTGCTACGACGACCATCAATCTTGTAGGACATCCACAAGATAAACTTCAATTCAGACTTCCAACGATTGTTTCTTTGATCTTCTATGGTTCTCCTATATAAAATATCTAAAATACAAATTAAAAATGCTTTATAAAGTTGTTTTAAAGGAGGCTCTGAATAATGGGGGTTGGCTTCCTCTCCCTTCTCTAAACGAAATAAGAAATATTTATATAAATAGTCAAAATGCATGGGCGGGCGTGAAGATGTACGGGTGTGCACGAAAATGCATGGACATGCGTGAAAATGCACGGGTGTGCGTTTTTCATAACTGCAATAAACCACCCACGAATTGCAGGGAACCGCCTGAAACTGTTTGTTGGAACAACCCTATTTGTGATTTGGGCTAGGATCACTATATGTTATCTAAGGACAAGTTGACCCCAATGTATAGTTTATGGGTCAAGAGCTCTGCCTGAAATTTGTCGAACGCTGGCTGGGAATCTGTCAAGCGCCGGCAGGAATTCGTCGAGCGCTGGCAGCCATTTGTCGAGCGCAGAGATGACTGGATTTCGTCGACCGCTTCCTTGATATTTCTTCGAACGCCGTCCGACGAATGCTGAGCGCCGTTCGACGATTGCTGAGCGTCGTTCGACGAATGCTGAGACTTAGTGATATTTCTAGTTATAACAGACAAATTTCTTCCTAAACTCTTGACCCATAAACTATACATTGGGGTCAACTTGTCCTTAGATAACATATAGTGATCGTAGCCCAAATCACAAATAGGGTTGTTCCAACAATCTCCCCCTATTTGGGTTAGGACACTATTTGACAAAAGTTGAAAAATAAACTAATGCTAAAACATCAAAAACAACAGAGTATGAATATATCTGATATATTTTAAATATTTTATCAGATATGAAATGAAAAGTACTCTGAGTTTTAAAAATACATTTCAATAAGAATAAAACTGAAAATACAATCAGAACCTGAATTATCTGAATTCTGCTGCTTCTTTTGAAGATCTGAAATTCTGATTTTGTCTGATCTGTGTTGTTCTAAATTCTGATCTGAACTGAACTGTATTGTTCTGAATTCTGAATTGAATCTTTATCTGATTTCTGAATGTGTTATCTGCTGCTCCTTTTGATCAACTTTATAATTTTGATTAGCTATGCTGTAGTAATAACTGATATTGAATTTGCTATATAAAAGTTCTTCTACTGAACTGTATCTGCAGCAATAACTGATCTGAACTTGATCATGAACTGTAATCAACAAACTGTGATCAGCAAACTGCTGTAAGCTTTATCAAGCTTTTCTTCAAACAGCAACTCCCCCTGAGAGTGTCTCCCCTGAGTTCTGGAGGTTCTTCAGCTTTTCTCTCTTGCCTAGATTATAGAACAACTCCCCTTGAGCAAAACAATGCATCAAATGGAGCTTGTTCATGCAAGACTTCTCCCCCTGCCTAGTTTCAGGAAAGGCCTGAAGCTAGGCCCCTTGAAGAAGGGACATTTGATGGAGGTAGGGAAGTATGCAAGTTTTATATTACTGTTATTCCTGCACAATAAAATAGAGATTAAGTGCAAAGAGAACTGGAAAGAGAAGCAATTCTGTAGATATTCAGCTAATAAAAAATTTTATTAATAAAGACAGGATGAAATAAAATGCTTCAAAAAAACTGGGTTCGACGAAAAAAATGAGTTTTCGTTGATCTCGGTTCGACGAATTTGATGACTTCGTCGATCTCCGTTCGACGAAAAACTTGATTTCGTCGAGCTCAGTTCAATGAAGAGCTGGGTAAGTAGACAACTTAATTTTTTAACAGATTGAGTCTCCATCTATCATTCCCAACTGATTTATAAAGAATATGTATTTCTTTTCATCCAAGGGCTTGGTGAAAATATCTGCTCTTTGCAAATCAGTAGAGATGAACTGTAGGCAGATTTTGTTTTTATCCACATTATCCCTAAGGAAGTGGTGCCTAATTTCTATGTGTTTAGTCCTACTATGGAGAACTGGATTTTGTGCTATAGATATTGCACTAGTATTGTCACAAAATATAGTTGATTTATTTAAGTTGACACCATAGTCTAGGAGCTGATTTTGTATCCACAATATCTGTGAGCGGCAACTGCCAGCAGCTATGTATTCAGCTTCAGCTGTTGATGTTGACACAGATGTTTGTTTCTTACAAAACCAAGACACAAGCCTATCACCAAGAAACTGACAAGTTCCTGATGTGGTTTTCCTGTCTACTCTGCATCCTGCATAATCTGAATCTGAGAATCCAGTTAATTCAAATTCAGATGTTGTTGGATACCAGAGACCTAGATTAGGGCAACCTTTTATATATCTCAAAATCCTTTTTAGTAAAATTAAGTGAGATTCTTTGGGGTTAACTTGGAATCTAGCACAAATACAGGTAGCAAACATTATGTCAGGCCTACTTGCTGCTAAATAAAGTAGTGAGCCAACAATTGCTCTATATACTTTTGAATCAACAGGTTTCCCTGATTCATCATTATCAACAACAACATTTGAGGGCATAGGTGTTTTCATGGTGGAAGAATCAGACATACCAAATCTTTTCACTAATTCCTTAGCATACTTAGATTGGGATATGAAGATTCCATCTGGGGTTTGCTTCACTTGAAGACCAAGGAAGTATGATAATTCACCCATACTACTCATTTCAAATTTAGATTGTATAAAATTAGAAAATCATTTGCACAAATTTGAATCAGTAGAGCCAAAGATAATGCATCTACATATATTTGAACTAGCAATGTTTTATTTTTATGTATCCTAAAAAATAAGGTTTTGTCTACTATGCCTCTACAAAATTTATTCTCTAGAATAAAACTAGTTAAAGTCTCATACCATGCTCTAGGAGCTTGTTTGAGACCATAAAGAGCTTTCTTAAGCTTAAATACAAAGGAGAGTTGAGTTGGAGAGATGAAACCTGGTGGTTGTTCCACATAGACTTCTTCTTTGATTTCTCCATTCAGGAATGCACTTTTTACATCCATTTGATAAACCTTGAATTTCTTGTATGCTGCAAATGCAAGAAAAATTCTGATTGCTTCAAGTCTTGCAACTGGTGCAAAAGTCTGATCATAATCAATTCTTTCTTCTTGTGAGTATCCTTGAGCTACTAGCCTAGCTTTGTTTCTCACAATATTTCCATCTGCATCTAGCTTATTCCTGTAGATCCACTTAGTTCCAATAACTGGATGGTCTTTTGGTCTAGGAACCAAATCCCATACTTTGTTTGTCTCAAACTGATTGAGTTCCTCTTGCATAGCAATGATCTAGTTGGGATCTTGTTCTGCATCTTGTAGAGATTAAGGTTCAATCTGAGAGAGAAAACATGTGTGCATCATGTTCTGATTTACTTGATTCCTTATTTGCACACCTGCTGAAATATCACCAATAATCTGGGATATTGGGTGATCTCTAACTGTGATGTGATCAACAGTTGGAGTGAGTTCAGCAATAATTTCCACTTGGGGAATTTGTTCAGCTGCTATATCCTGTGGAGGATTATCTGCTGTTATCTGTACTGAATTTTCAGTAAAATCTGGGAGATTTTCTTATTCACTCTCTTCAGCATTCTGTTGTTCAGGATTTAGAATTCTTTCTTTATGTAGAGCTAATTGATCTAGCTGCTCACATAATATAGGTACCTGCAGATTTTCTATGGTAGAAGAAATCTTCTCCTTGTAAAACATATTAGTTTCATCAAAAGTGACATGCATAGATTCTTCTATTTTAAGAGTAGATTTATTATAAATCCTATATGCTTTACTGATTAGTGAATACCCTAAGAAAATTCCTTCATCTGATTTTGGTTCAAATTTTTTAAGGTATTTCTTATCATTATTGTGAATGAAACATCTACAGCCAAATGCTCTAAAATAATTAACTTTAGGTTTCTTCCCTTTAAGTAATTCATAAGGAGTCTTTCCCTTAAGTTTGTGTATCAAACTTCTATTCAGAACATAATTTGCTGTGCTAACAACCTCTGTCCAAAAGGATAGGGGCAAATTAGCATCTGCAAGCAATGTTCTTGCTGATTCAATTAGAGTCCTATTTTTCCTTTCAACTACCCCATTTTGTTGAGGAGTTCTAGGAGCTGAGAAACAATGTCTGATACCTTCCATCTCACAGAATTCTTGCATAAGAAGAGACTCAAACTCAGTACCATGATCACTTCTGATCAATGCAACAACAGTAGAGTACTCAATATGTATGCTCTTAAGAAAGTCTGTAAGAACTTTAAAGTTATCTGACTTCTCTCAAAAAGAACACCCAAGTGAATCTAGAGAAGTCATCTACAATAACTAGAGTGTAAGACTTCCCCCCTAAGCTCTTTATTGCTATAGGTCCAAAAAGGTCCATATGTAGCAAATATAAGATTCTAGGTGAATCACATTTAGATAATGATTTAAAGCTATTTTTAGTTTGCTTGCCTAGTTAACATGCCCTACAAAGACCTTCTTTCTTGTATGAACCTAAGGGTAAACCTCTAACAAGATTGTCCTTAGATAATTTAGCAATGGTCCTAAGGTTTACATGTCTTAATCTCTTATGCCAAAGTTCACTAGATTTGCTTACATAACTAAATAAACAAACTTCTGAAGTAGATGAATTAAAATTCATTAAATATACATTACCCTGCCTAATACCTGATAAAACAGTAATACCATCAGTCGATTTAATAAGGCAATTCAATTTATTAAATGTTACCTGATACCCTTCATCACATAATTGACTTATGTTGATAAGGTTATGCTTCAGTCCTTTACATAAGCTACTTCTTTGAAGGTGACTTCTCCAACCTTGACTTTTCCATAGCCTTTGGTCTGTCCACAATTGGAGTCTCCAAATATGACTTTTGGTCCAAGCTTTGCCTTGAAGTTGTTCAGGTTGGCCTTGTTCCCTGTCATATGTTTTGAACAGCCACTGTCCAAATACCATTTCTCATTTGTTCTTGGACAGCTGTGTTCCTGATCTGCATCAGTTTCTGCTTCTGATTCTAATTCCTCTTCATCAGAATTACTGGCTGAGGAATTGATTGCCATCAAGCAAAAGTTCTTCTCTTCTTCATAGTCTTCATCATCACTGTATGAAGAAGCATTTCCTGACTCACTGTCTGAGTCATAAATTGCCATCAGGCACTGATCATTCTCTTTTGTTTCTTCTTCATCATCTGAAGAGCTGGATGATGATTTTGATTCAGTTTCACTCCAAGATTCTGCTACAAATCATCTTCCCTTCTTTTTGTGTTTGTGAGAGGAAGATTTGCTAGAGGTTCTTTTCTCTTCTTTTTCCTTTTTCTTTTCTTTCTTCTGATTTTCTGGACAGTCTGGTGCAATATGTCCAGGTTTCCTGCAACTTAAACATATAATTTCTTTAGAATTATTTTTGTCATACCTTGGCTTTTCATAGCTTCTGGATGACTTTTTCCTGAAGTCTTTTCTTACCATCTTGTAGAATCTTTTGGCAAACAGACTCATGAACTCCTCATTGTCAGGAGTTTTTCTTTCTTCTTCTGTAGCTTTGAAGGCAATATTCCTGTCCTTCTTTGTAGAAGAGGAGGTGCTGACTTGTTCAGCTTCCCTTGTCTTGATGAGTTGCTCATAGGATTTGAGCTTTCCTAGTAGTGTCTCAGTGGTTATCTCATTAAGACTTCTGGCTTCCTTGATAGGCCAGATTCTAGAGTCCCAAGTGCTGGGGAAGCACATTGGGATTTTGTCATTGATCTCAGTTAATGAGATTTCCTTGTCCAGTGTTCTGAGTTCACTTATGATTACACTTAATCTAGTGTACATATCTGCAACTGATTCTTCTTCACCCTTCTTGAAGTTCTCATACAGAGAGATCAAGTGAGATCTCCTGTCCTTCTTTCATCAGCAGAACCTGCAACCATATTGTTGAGAGATGTACATATCTCTCTAGCTGAGGTGCAATCCACCACTTTCTGAAAGATGTCATCAGACATGGTTTGAGCCAGAATATTCATGGCTTTAGCATCTGCACTTCTTTGCTTCTTTTGGGTTTCTGTCCATTCAGGAGGTGGGACAGCAGTGTTGTCTGCTGTGGTTCCAGTACTTGTTGCTGCTGTAGGTGTTGGAGGTCCTGTCAGAATAACATTGAAAATCTCTTCATCAATAGAGTTCATATAAAGCATAATCCTTACTTTCCACAGTGCTAACTTACTAAGATTGCACATAGGAGATCTTGTGCTTGAATACTCCTTGTTTTGTGCCATGAGTTTTTAACAGAAAATAGATAAAGAAAAACTCTAAATTAATTTAAGATCTAATTGATCTTTGTGATCCAGGTGTTAGCCTGTGTGCAAAATCAACTTCCTCTCGACAAATGGCTGCCAGTGCTCGACGAATTCCTGCCAACGCTCGACAGATTCCCAGCTAGCGTTCGACAAATTTCAGCCAGAGCTCGACAAATTATTTACTGAAGCTCAGATTGACAAATACAGTTTCCAGAATATTTAATACTTAAAGATCAGTTATATATCAGTTCTCTGAACACCGTTCGACGAAGGCAACGGCTCTTTCCAATCAGATCAAGTAAGGAAACATATTTCTTTATTATTTAAGTTATAGTCGTTGACACTTCCAGCAGAAAAGGACAAATCGTGGAAAAAGTAAAGAGATTACTGCGTGCAGCTGTACTGTTCCCAGATTATCTTTTCAGATATATTATATCCCTTAATATAATGGATCTGCATTTAATAGTTGTCAGATATTTGAAAAGGGAGAATATATACAGCAGATTATGCTCAAGTTTATACGGTAGATCAAATAAAATAGAATACTTTACATATTTGCTGGATAGGAAATCGACAGAACAGATATCGAGAGATATACAGGAAGAATAAAAGAATAGATCATCATCTTCTTCCTACTAAGCATTATTCAGAGCACAGAACTTCATCTTCTTCTCTTTTAGCAGCACATACTTTCTGAGAACAGCTACTCCACCACTCAGTATTTTCCTGCTGCAAGATTCAAGAAAGAAAGAAGAAGAAGAACAAGCATTCAAATCTTCAAAAGAGCAACAACAAATTGGAGAACTTGTTCTCTCAATTTAATCAGCTACAGGAAGATTAGTTCTTCAAGAAAAGCTCCAGCAACATCTACTGTCAAACAAATCCATATCAGACAGAGGAGCATTTCAACATCAAATCCACTAGAGTCTTCTCTATACATCTTGACAGAGAAGAACACTTAAACCCCTCTCCATTCCATTCTGTACATGGTTAATACTCCCTTCAAAAGTGTAACTCGCTGGTGACAAGACACCTTATCAAAAAATCCTTGTTTGGTTTTTAAGCACCTTATCAAAAGCTTAACGGTGAATTGGGCACCTGATCAAACTCCCATTGGTGTGTGGACACCTTATCAAAAAATCCCTTGGTGTGAGGGCACCTTATCAAAAATTCCTAGTGAATCCTACCAGTGTGGTAGAAGAGTAGACGTACCCAGGTTTTTGGGGAACTACTATAAATTCCTTGTGTCCTCTGTGATTGTCTATTTCTTTGTGTCGTGCTGTGTGATTTCATTTATCGTGTTTTTTATTTATTTTGTTTTATATCTCACACTGTTTACACATATATTTAAACACTATTTTAATTCTGCTATAAAAACTAAGAAAAAGTTTTAAACTCTATTCACCCCCCATCTAGAGTTAATTTAAGATCTAACCTCCTCTTTCACTGTTGGGCGTGGAGATAACTGTCTGGGATGTACGATCATGTGTATAAACGCATGGGCATGTGTTCATATTGAACTGCCAATGAAAAGTGGAGTCGGGGAGAACACATTGGCATGCTAGTTGGCGCATGGGCCTGCCTTTGGAAGAAGCGCGAGTGTGCATTTGGATTTATACTGGAAACGCGTGAACCTGCATGTGGGCGCATGACATGCTTTGTCTGTGCATGGTCATGTGTTGGCACATGCATATGGATGCACGATTGTGATATTGGTCATATATGTGCTTTTGCCTTTGTCTATGTCTCATTCCCATCCAAATTGATTTCATTAGCCCGAATAAGCTCCAAATTGTTCATTTCTTAATTCCTTAATAAGAAAAATATAAATTCTGTGTAAATCCAACTCTAATTCAATAAAACACGTAGAAATTCGTTGTTTTCTAGGGTGAAATGAGGAAAATAATTGTCACATATTTGATGTTATCAAGGAGAACTTATCAAATGCAAAGAATGAAACTACTAAAACATACAAACGATCCTAAGACGGGAGAAAAAAAATCGTTACCCTTGAAGTTCCCCAGAGTACCATGAAAAATGAAGAAGTTAGTGGAGAATGTTCAGAGAAGCGAGCTCTACTCTTCTACATACTCGAGCTGTTGTTTAGAGCTCTAGATCTCTGACAATGGCTCTTACTTTCTCGAGCCATGGTGTCCTCTCTTTCCTTCAAGTCCTTGGAGATAGAAACAAAATGAGGGAATGATGGTTATAATCCCTTTTCCACCACCTAAGGACACTAGAGATCAATCTGGGATGTCCAATGACTTGATCGAGTGAGTCCTAATCGAGATTTAATGGTGTCAATAAGTTCTTGTCTCACTCGCACAGTCGTGCTTCTCAGGGGGCACAGTACTCGTGCGTCGATTTTATTACTTGCAGCTCATAACGCGTACGATTTGTTGCATGGTCGTGCATGAAGGTGCATGATCACAACCAATACTTTAAAATTCTAATGTTTAACCTCTACATGGCGTACGATCATGCGGTATGCAGAACACGATCATGTATGAAGAGAAGTTTAGGTTTTCTACCTATGTTCATCTCGATGAACTCTCCACACACCTTTCATGCATGCACAAGTGATCAAAATGATTCTAGAAATGAAATCAGGGCATTACACAGGACCCACTAGGGCAGAGTGTGATGTATGTGTGTTCACCATATTCAATTGAGCTAACTTAGGTCTAGTGTGGCTCTGGTTGCATTGATCAGGCTAGTTAGACCAAGTTGGTGCTTTGTGTGTTAATTAGGACTCACTCCTTGCACTGAGGGGCTCAATTAACACGCGTGAGATTTGGTAGGGTGATGTGGATGTTATAATGATTATTAATCTCTACATCGTGTAATTTTCTGCCCTCTACCTCACACCATTGCTCTCTCCTATGATCAGTGCTTGCATAGAGCCTCTCTAATAGCTCATGCACCCACTAAAGGCGTTGCTTTGGAAAGAAGTAAATTAATAGTCACATATAAATTCACATAAATATCGATTTAGCATATAGCAATAAGACTTCAACTAAAATAACATGTCACAAATGTATGAAACAAATCAGTTGCATGTTGACACCTTTGTTGCATATATCTAAGTGATTAATGACCACCCGTAGCCCCATTTGGGACACATCGGGCCGACAATACAAATTTTGATACATAACCCTAGTTGGGTGGAGCTTGGTCATTTTGAGTCAACCGTACTAACATTAATTGATTTTGGTCAACACCATTCAATATTATATCAGACCCAATATACCATTCACGACATATGTTAATAAAGTCATAGCCTGTTGAAATTGTTGAAGTGGAAGTTAGAGGTTCTTTTGACCTGGGCGGTCTGGGAGGAGGTCGGGCGGTCTGGCTTGACCGCACGACTTGGCGGTTTGCCTATGCGGACTGGCTTGTCTTAGCCTAGCTGCGGTCTCCTGGCTTGATCGCCGGTATCTGGTCCAAGGCGGCTGAAGGTGAAGGCCGCGGTCTGTTTTTGAACGTGTGGCAGGTTGTTCGTCTTCAGGTGTGCGCGGTTTGTCTCTAACCGCGTGGCGGGTTGTCTTCCTCAAGGCTGTGGCGGTCTGGTGTGACCGCACAGCCTGTTCCAGGTTTTCTCCAGAATGTGGTCTGGTGGCTGACCGGGCTTTCTGGTGGTATTCGCGGACTAAGGGTCTTAGTCGCGCGAGTTCAGTTCGCGGTCTCAGGAGGAGACTAGTATGCGAGCTGGACGATGTTCGTGGTCTCAGGAGGAGTCCGGCATGCAGACAGGAGTTCGCGGGTTGATGGCGAACTGGTTGTGTTCGCGGTCTCGGGAGAACACAGGGGGTGAACAGCTTCGGGCGGTCTGGCGATCTCCTTTGGAGTCGCGATCTGCTGTGGGAGTGGCGGTCTCTCATGGTTGATGTTGAAGCTGGCGAGTTCACCAAAATGAAGCAGGAGTACTATTGCTGATCGCGCGGTATGACCGGTCAGGTCGCGCGGTTTGATGGGTGGTGATCCTATCTCATAGGGTGGTGACTGCATCAGGTCCCATGCCTATAAATAGGAGCCACTATAGCAGCAAACATAGACACACCAAGTGTAAGCCGAGTTCTCTTCTTTCCTGCGGTCTCTTTCTGTCTGACCGGGCGGTCTGCTGATTGAACTCTTCTTGTGCAGCTTCTGCGGATAGTGCGGGCAGCAGCGATCACCTCTTCCTCTGAAAGTGTTCGGGCGGTCTGCGGCTTGGAGTTGTGGTGCTGGAGTTTGCAAGGAAGGGTGCGGTCTGATCGGCGGTCTGGTGTTGTTCTGAGATCGGCAGCGGGTTGCGATTTGGTGAGTTGCTGAGGTCGCAAGGGAGACCGCGCGGTCTCAAGTTTCTTCAATTTCTGTTTTTCCCTTTGGTGTTTGTACTGGCGAAATCATGTCTCGCCAAGCATGCCTTGCCTTGTAATTTGAAGTTGCTATCAATAAAGATCTCTTGTTTGCCTCCATTTGCTTCTGGTTGTTTGGCTTGTAACTCTAAGTTGACTAAGTCCTGCTCGCTTCATAAAGATTCGAAAAAATTTCACATGGTATCAGATCTAGGTTGGAGTGATTGAGCAGTGAATGACTTAGAGTAGCCATCGCCTTTGTGAAGAAGGAACCAGTGGTAGAGCAATGGAAGTGAGGGGTCTTGGAATTGAGATGCTTACATCGACTAACTTCAAGAAGTGGAAGTCGTGTATGCAAAGCTATCTTCTAGGTGAGGACCTATGGGAGGTAGTTGGAGGAGATCAGACGCAGGAAGTTGTCCCAGAAGGGGATAATGGGGCTGAGGTGAGAACTTGGAGAAGGACGAATGCGAAGGCAGAGTTCACTCTGAAGAGGGCAATCTCACCTGATCTGTTTGATCACATTCTGGGATGTGGATCGGCTGCGGAGATCTGGAGAGCCCTGGATGAGCTGTTTAACAAGAAGAATGTATCAAGGCTACAGTTCTTGGAGAATGAGCTGGCAAGGTCGGCTCAGGGTGATCTTTCTATTTCCACTTTCTTTCTGAAGATGAAGAACTTATGCGCTGAAATCTCAGCATTGGATCCTGATGAGCCTATCTCTGAGGAGAAGCTGAAGAGGCGCATCATCCGCGGCTTGCGGAAGGAATATGTTGCCTTTGTGACGTCGGTGCAGGGATGGGCAAATCAGCCGTCTCTGTTGGAGCTGGAGAACTTGCTTGCATCGCAAGAAAGTTTGGCAAGGCAGATGGCGGGAGTGTCAGTGGCTGGGGGAGATGGCGAAGTGCTCTTCTCAGGGAAGAAGAAGAAGTGGGATAAGAAGAAGAAGACCGCTGGAGGAGGCTATGAGCCTTCAACTTCTGGGCAGCAGGAAAGGGGGTATGCTCCCGAGGCTGACGGGAAGAAGAAGGGTGAAGGTTCGAAGTGCTTCAAGTGTGGCAAGTATGGCCACATCAGGAAGGATTGCAGGGTGGTCACCCAAGCTGGGCATGCTGCGGAAAAGGAGGAAGCTGAGGCCAGACACTTTGAAGGAGGTTGGGGAGGAGCCTTCTCGGCTTCTGTTGGAGCTTCGGCTCCTATCAACTATCTGGAGGATTGGATCGTGGACTCGGGGTGTGGTCATCACCTCACCGGAGATGAGACCAAGCTTTCTTCTACACAGCCCTATACAGGTAACAATGCAATCATTACTACTGATAATACTGTGCATCCAGTAGAGAAGGTGTGTGTTGTTTCCTTGGGCAGTGATAGAGGGCCACTTACTTTGAAGAGTGTCTATCACGTGCCTGGTATGAGGAAAAACTTTTTCTCCGTGACCAACGTTGTAGACGCTGGGTATCACGTTCTGTTCGGCCCAACAGAAGTGAAGTTTCTACGCAATTTTGAGGCCGTAAAGGCCGAGGTCGTCCATATCGGGAGACGGGCAAAGGACTTGTTCGTTTTATCGACTAGTTCCTACGTCGACAAGATGAAGACGAATGATGGTGCCGTTATATGGCATGAGAGGTTGGGGCACGTAGGGATGGACAAGCTGAAAGCTATGGCGGTGAGAGGTCTGGTCAAGGGCCTGCCAAGTCTATCTTCCTACGGTGAAGGTCATGTTTGCGCGGGATGTCAGTTCGGCAAGTCTCATCGACTACCATTTGACAAGTCGCAGACAAGGAGTAGTGTGTCGTTGGAGTGCATCCACGGTGAATTAATGGGACCTACTGCTACCCCAAGCCTCGGAGGCAGCAGATATATGTTGGTGTTGATCGATGATTACACCAGATATGTCTGGGTATATTTCCTGAAGGAGAAGGCGGAGGCGTTTGCCAAGTTTGTGGAGTTCAAGGAGCTCGTGGAGGGTCGGCTAGGACTGCGGGTGAAGAAGCTGAGGACTGACAACGGAGGGGAGTTCACCTCTAGTGAGTTCTCTACTTTTTGCAGGAAGGCAGGCATTCGGAGAGAGCTCGCTTGTGCACATACTCCACAACAGAAGGGAGTTGCAGAGCGGAAGATCCGTCATCTGACGGAGACCTGCAAGTGTTAGTTGCATGCCAAGAGTATCCCAAAGTCCTTCTGGGTGGAGGGAATGTCTTGTGCTGCCTACGTCATCAACAGGATGCCTTTGAGTCCCATCAACATGTTGACTCCGCATGAGATGATGTTCAAGGAGAAGCCAAGCGTGGCACACCTTAGGGTGTTTGGTTCCACCTGCTACGTGCATGTTCCAAATGCTCTTCGGACGAAGCTAGATGCGAAAGCAAGGAAGCTAGTCTTCGTGGGATACGATAAGCGGAAGAAAGGATGAAAGTGCATGGATCCGGAGACGTGGAGGTTTGTGGTATCTCGCGATGTCGTGTTCGACGAGGTGACATCTTACAAGGGGTCTTCTGATGTGGAGCTACCAGAGAGCAGGGTGGAGATGCCGGAGAAAGCTGTGGAGGATCTTCAGGTGGAGCTACCTGTGTCACCAGGTGGTCCATCTCCTTCTAGTTCCGAGACGGGGGCTTCTGGTTCAGGGAGCAGGGGGAGCGATGCTCCTAACACGTCTGGAAGAGGAGCTAGGGAAGAAGCAGCTGGAGGTAATGCGGTTCAGGGGAAGGAGCTGAGGAGGTCGAAGCGAGCGATCGTTGCCCCTGATCGCTATACAGGAGGAAACGCAGTGAGCTTCGTCTCATGTTTCTTCGCTGGTCCCTTGGATGAGAGGGAGCCTGTTGGGTCCAGCGTCTCCTCACTTGACCCGTAGCGCCTTTCCGTTGATATAAAGATTAAGTTGCGCCTTCACCAATAGTCCGGGCTTTTGGTGTAGTTGGTTGCCCTGGGTCCTCTCAATTGGTATCAAAGCAGGTTGCGGGTTCGAGACCGGGGGGGGCGCTGATAATTCCTGAAATTCTCTCTACCTGTGTGGGTCCCGGTGGGTCAGGCGGTCGCAGCCATGTGTCAAGCCACCTCTGAGCCTGCGGGCCATGTGGAGCACCTCTGAATTGCGGGTCGTGCTGGACGCTGGGGGGGGGGGGGGGATTGTTGGGTCCAGCGTCTCCTCACTTGACCCGTAGCGCCTTTCTGTTGATATAAAGATTAAGTTGCGCCTTCACCAATAGTCCGGGCTTTTGGTGTAGTTGGTTGCGCTGGGTCCTCTCAGAGCCATCGAGCTTTGAGAAGGCCAGAGGCGTGAAGGAGTGGGATATTGCTATGCAAGAAGAGATGGCAGCTATCGAGAAGAATGAGACCTGGTCTCTTGTGCCCAAGCCCAAGGGCACCACTCCTGTGACATGCAAGTGGGTCTACAAGCTCAAGAAGACAGCTGACGGCAGCATCGAGCGGTACAAGGCTCGCATTGTAGCTCGGGGGTTCTCACAGCAATACGGTGAAGACTACGAGGAGACGTTCAGTCCGGTGGCAAAAATGACTTCTGTTTGATTTATCATTGTCTTGGCGGCGTTCAGTGGATGGGAGATTTGGCAGCTCGACGTCAAGAACACTTTCTTGTATGGAGAGATTGACAAGGACATCTTCATGGTCCAGCCACCTGGCTTTGTGTCTGAAGATTTTCCGGAGCATGTCTGCAAGCTGAAGAAAGCCCTGTATGGGTTGAAGCAAGTGCCGAGGGCGTGGTACGGGAAGATCACAGAATATCTCCTATTCTGTGGTTTTAGTGCTTCAGACTCAGACTCAATCTTGTTCGTTAAGAAGAGAGGGGAGCTTCAGGTCATCGTGCTGCTATACGTCGACGATATGATCGTGACGGGGAACTCGAAGGAGGAGGTAGCGCAGCTTCGAGCCGAGCTGTCTATCAGGTTCGAGATGAAGGACTTAGGTGAGATTCATCATTTCCTTGGACTCGAGGTGCAGAGGAAGGAGAGTGGAGTGCTGGTGTCCCAGGCAGGATATGCGGAGCGAATCGTGGAACGATTCGACATGAAGGAAGGGAAGTGCACTTCCACACCTCTAGAGAAGGCCACAAGACTTCGCAAGGATGAGGGGAGGATCATGCAAGATCCGTTGGTGTTCCGAGCTCTGGTTGGGAGCTTGATCTATCTGACGATCACGAGGCCAGATATTGCATATGCAGTTGGCAGAGTGAGTCGATATATGGAGGAGCCACGAGTACCTCATCTGCTAGCGGCCAAGAACATTCTGAAGTATGTCAAGGCGACCTCGGACATGGGTCTCCTATACAGGAGGGATGCGGGCTTCGAGGTGCACGGGTACATGGATGCTGACTACGAGGGAGATTCGGATGATCGGAAGTCGACATCTGGATTCGTCTTCATGGCGGGACCTACAGCTATATCATGGTGCAGCAGGAAGCAGAATTCTGTGTCGGTCTCCACCACGGAAGCGAAATACAAGGCTTCAGCCTTGGCAGCTCAGGCAGCCATCTGCCTTAGGAGGTTGGTGGGAGACGTCCACAAGGAGGTTCGGGAGCCGACTCTACTACGCGGTGACAACGAGAGTGCTCTCAAACTGGTTACCAATCCAGTTTGTCACGCGAGGACCAAGCATATCGAGATCGAGCACCACTTCATACGGGAGAAGGTGCTGGAGGGATCTCTTTCGGTCGGGCATGTGCGGAGTGCGGACAACGTGGCAGACATCTTCACAAAGGCGCTGGCGAAGGGGCCGTTCACACGGCTAAGGAGCCTACTGGGGCTTATTTCAACTTCCCACTTCAAGGGGGAGTGTTGAAATTGTTGAAGTGGAAGTTAGAGGTTCTTTTGACCTAGGCGGTCTGGGAGGAGGTCGGGCGGTCTGGCTTGACCGCATGACTTGGCGGTCTGCCTCTGCGGTCTGGCTTGTCTTAGCCTAGCTGCGGTCTCCTGGCTTGATCGCTGGTATCTGGTCCAAGGCGGCTGAAGGTGAAGGCCACGCGGTCTGTTTCTGACCGCGTGGCAGGTTGTTCGTCTTCAGGTGTGCGTGGTTTGTCTCTAACCGGGTGGCGGGTTGTCTTCCTCAAGGCTGTGGCGGTCTGGTGTGACTGCACAGCCCGTTCCAGGTTTTCTCCAGAATGTGGTCTGGTGGCTGACCGGGCTTTCTGGTGGTATTCGCGGACTAAGGGTCTTAGTCGTGTGGGTTCAGTTCGCGGTCACAGGAGGAGACTGTTATGCGAGCTGAACGCTGTTCGTGGTCTCAGGAGGAGTCCGGCATGCGGACAGGAGTTCGCGGGTTGATGGCGAACTGGTTGTGTTCGCGGTCTCGGGCGAACACAGGGGGTGAACAGCTTCGGGCGGTCTGGCGATCTCCTTTGGAGTCGCGATCTTCTGTGAGAGTGGCTGTCTCTCATGGTTGATGTTGAAGCTGGCGAGTTCACCAAAATGAAGCAGGAGTACTATTGTTGATCGCGCGGTATGACCGGTCAGGTCGCGCGGTCTGATGGGTGGTGATCCTATCTCATAGGGTGGTGACTGGATCAGGTCCCACGCCTATAAATAGGAGCCACTGTAGCAGCAAACATAGACACACCAAGTGTAAGCCGAGTTCTCTTCTTTCATGCGGTCTCTTTCTGTCTGACCGGGCAGTCTGCTGATTGAACTCTTCTTGTGCAGCTTCTGCGGATAGTGCGTGCAGCAGCGATCACCTCTTCCTCTGAAAGTGTTCGGGCGGTCTGCGGCTTGGAGTTGTGGTGCTGGAGTTCGGGAGAATCTGGAGTTCGGAAGGAAGGGTGCGGTCTGATCGGCGGTCTGGTGTTGTTCTGAGATCGGCAACGCGTTGCGATTTGGTGAGTTGCTGAGGTCGCAAGGGAGACCGCGCGGTCTCAAGTTTCTTCAATTTCTGTTTTTCCCTTTGGTGTTTGTACTGGCGAAATCATGTCTCGCCAAGCATGTCTTGCCTTGTAATTTGAAGTTGCTATCAATAAAGATCTCTTGTTTGCCTCCATTTGCTTCTGGTTGTTTGACTTGTAACTCTAAGTTGACTAACTCCTGCTCGCTTCATAAAGATTCGAAAAAATTTCACATAGCCTCTCTGGAAGTTTCGAGCCAAGAAGGGTAAACATTGTTAGACACCAAAACACCATATCAATATGTCACCCTGACCCAATTTGAGTCTTTTTACAAATTGATAATGTTGAGTGGACCAAAGCTAACCTAAAATGTCAACTTGACTTGTGAGACCGTGCTCGGACCCACATAGCCAGATTTACCAGAAAATAACATGATGAACCTAGAAATACTTCGACCGTAATACATCCTTTTGGTGGGTCCTAATTGGCACTAGGTACACTCAATTTGGGCATAACCCTCAAGTTGATGGAGGTGCACCACTAAACCTAACCCTATTTGGTCAAATCCCTAATATGTTTAAGCTCCACCCAATTGGGACACAAATGACCCAACCACCCGAGCGAGACCAAATTTAGTTTGGTGGGGCTCAATTTGATCCCCATAATCCAATCAAAGTCATATATGAGTCCAATTGGCTATGGTGCCTTTGAATTTGGCTCAGTGCACCATACCACCTTAGCATCACGACTAGAGAAACTCGATATGGGGCTTGATAACTCCATTTTTGAGTTGATGGCAACAATTGGCCACACAAACAAACTATAAGTCGCTAAAGCCAACTTGAATTGTGGGAGACATTATTTCATAACAACTCACTGTCACGCACAACCACCTATTCTCATTCCATGTGCAATCTCGACTGGTACTGCTCCCAAAGAAATATCCCGGGGAGGCAAAGCTGCCTTTGACGACCTCTGTGCCACAAGAGTTCCATCAACGAACTCCACAAGGCTCACCATAGGGAGTAGAGCTTAACTCTAAGTTGAGCTCCACTCCGAACACCATTATTGGTTGTCAAGGTCACAACCCTCAATGCGAACTAAAGGGAGGTATTGGCTTTGAGCAATGATAAAAGAATGCTGGCTTTTAAGAATTTATAGCTCAAAAGGTTCTTTAAACAACAAAATCCACCCACACCATTTCTCTCTCTTCAGAGAGAGTAGTCTAGATCAAAAGGAGGAACAAATCTCTCCCCAACAAACAAAATTGCTATGTTTAGTTTAAAAAAGAAAAAAGATGTTACCCTCATCATTTTAATATTTTAATTTAATTCCAATGGCTCATAATTAAAAAAAAGTATTAATCATTAAATTTAATTATTTGGGATAAAAATAGACTGTTGCAATTCTCCACACTTTAAAGGAAAATTTAGTCCCCAAAAAATACAATGCATACCAAAAGAAAAAAAAATGAAGGTAATTATCTTCCCAATATTTGGTAAAAATGATCGTGTCGGTGATAAAAAAATGATTATAAAAAATTAAAATAGATCTATGATATAATATATCTATGATATTAAATAAGCAAACATGGACTTTCTAGTTTCTACAGTACCAGGGGCGGATCCAGAGGGGGGCTCGAGGGACACTGCCCCCCCCCCCCCCCCCCCCCCCCCCCCCAATTATTTTTCAAAATTGTTAGTGGATTTGGATTCCTCTCGTCGAGACAATGAATTTTGACTACTTATATGTCAAAAATGGTGGTCAGATGAGGGAGAAACAACTCCGATAAGATGTAAGTGTTCTCACGTCACGTAACTAGTTTGTTTTGAGACAAATATTGGCTATTCGCGGACCAAAGTTGGCTATTCATAGACCAAATTTGGCTATTCGCAGACCAAGTTCAGTTATGTGCACCCCCAAAATTAATTTCCAACATGTGACCCACGACCCTCCTACTCACCCTACTAGCATTTGTGTTTAGAAATTTTTTGTGCACCCCCATTTATAATTTTCTAGATCCGCCACTGTACAGTACCCAATTGGAACTAGGAGATGACAATTTTTCCCTCCCTTGCAGTGAAAAATGAGGACTTAGACAACCCAACCCGACATCAAGCTCAAATAAACTCCGACCCAGCGGGCCGGCGAGCACACAGGAGTGAATTCGGCCCCAGCGTGGTGGCGGGCAGGCAAGCCAAAGCAAGCCCAGAGTTGAAAAGTTTTCAATGACACAAACTGGTTTATTTATGAGCGTTGTTACGCACATGCCGCTTTTGGCTTTATGCAGGCCACAGATGTATGCAAGACGAAAAATATTTCATGCAGACCAAATTTCCGTAGATCGCCCATACTTTCTGGGAAAAAATGAAAACATTTGGGAAAACGGAGGCAAAGAATCATGGAAACCCGCAGACGCGTCGATCTGGATTATGAAGTTGCATTTACCGGTGGACTGGTTGATCCGTCACCATCCCAAGCTCCTGGAAGAAGTAGCTGGCCTCCTTCGCCAAGACGAGCGACTTGGATGCCGAAACCTGGCCGGAGAGATCCATGGGGAACTTGGGTTGCCCGTCGTAGTGAAAGATCCCCCAATGCCGCTTGAAGTTCCCCGGATCGACGTCTATATCGACATTCGGCCAGAGGGGGGGTACCCTGCTTTCGAGCCAGACGATGAAGAAGACCGTTGTAGAACCTCTCCGCGTATTTAACGTTGTCGTTTATGTCGCCGTCAGTGGGCCAGCCCACCTCTCTGAAGATGATTGGTAAATTTGTCCGCCTTTAAAGATGAGACGAGAGTTTCGAAATTGGCGTCGAAGACGTTGGTGTACTTTATCCCGTTGTCAACGACGACGGTACGGTGCCTTCGAAGAAGCCGTAGTCGAAGGGGAAGTCCTTGTTGGCGTGGAAGACCACGTCCAGGAAGGTGGAGATGGTGGGCGGCGCCGGAGAGTCAAGGACGGCTACATCTCGTATGGCATCGGAGATGTTGTAGAGTAGTCGATGCCCCGCATATCTGCGGCCTGCATATATCTTAAGAAAAAGAAAATGTCTTCATACAGCCAAAATCGGCATGCGCGTAACAACGGTCTTATTTCTAGGGTGATATTAAATGCACACCCAAACCGGCTATATGCATACCAATGATAGATGCACACTATTAAATTTTAAATGCAGGCCAAATTGTTAAATCACACCCGTACCAACAAAACAAACATATTTATCATTTCCCTTATTACTAGCTACATGTATAATTAAGGCGATTGTTATCCGCACAACAGTTTGGCTATTCACTCTTTTGTATGTTATTACGCGCCTTTTGTAAATACGTCATGTACATGCATTTTTAGGAAACGTGTTCAACACGAAAATTGTAGATCTCGTCGAGATCTACAACTTTCGTGTTGAACACGTTTCCTAAAAATGCATGGACAAGGCGTATTTCCAAAAATTCACTATAGTTACGCACTGTTTCAATCAGGACGGCAATACACCTTGTGCGTGTATTTTTAGAAAAAGTGTTCAACACAAAAATGCATGTACAAGACATATTTCCAAAAGACGCGTAATAACTCATATAAAAAGAGTGCGGATAACAATCGCCATAATTAATTCTACTCGTGTAAGAAGTTCAAAGAAGTGAAAAATGAATTCAAATAATTTATACCCAAATTGTGAACGGTGGCATAAAATTTTGCTTTAATCAAATTGCTATAAAATTTTGCTCAAATCAATTATTTTGAAAGAAATCTTTACAATTTCTAGAGTTCTTGGAAACATTCGGGGAAAACTAGAATAAAACTTTGGCCTCGAACGGAGGTGTTTGATGGCGTAGATCGAGGAGTAAGTCGGACGGAAGCTAAAAAGGAGGAGGTCGTTAGCCAGAAAGGTGGAGGATGTCGCCGGCTCGAGCAGAGAAGGCAGATGCAACCTAGGGCAGAATATCTGATCGCATGTGAAGGCAAAGGTACCGAGAAAGACTTTTGGATTTTTTTGGTGTGCATTTAACAAGTTCCGCCTAAAGAAATAAAGAGGGGAAATTTTTTAAAAACTGATCTGCATATAGCCAATTTAGGATGTGCGATAAATGGAATGTGTGGGCAGGGAAACATGGTCTAATATATAAAAGCTGGATTCCTGTAGGCGGCAGGTTAAGTAGGTATCATTAATATCTATAATAATAGTGATATATAAAAAAAACGTTTAGAACTGTCTCTCTTTGGGGAAGTGGCGGCAGTGGAAAAAGCTCTATTTTACTGTTATCGCTCTTCTTAGGTTGTTTGGATGATAAGATTTTTCAAAAGAGCTTTTTCAAGAAAAGTATTTTGAGTCTTTTTGAGCAACCGACCAAAATCATTTTCTCAGTTTTTCATTTTTCCTCTTTTAATCGAGGGTTTACGAAAGTCACGCTCCGACCATTCACGATTTGCCTTTCTTCCTTCTCGCTGGAGCAAATGTTTTCTTCTCTCATTCGCGATTCTTCACTCATTCGCTATTTTTGCTTCTCGCACCTTTTGTAACTTGCTTATTTAGGATTTACATAATATTACTTATCTATGCATAAATGATTATCATAAAACACCATTTTATTATTGATAGGGTTTCCTTGAAGGCGCTAACTGCACCTCATTCATGGGTGTGCGGTTATCCAAAGAAACCCCACTAGCCCCGTAACCACCCAACATGTGGGTGCAAATAGTAAAATCCTTCAACATGGGGGTGCAAATAGTAAAATTCTGCATCATGGGGTGCAAATAGTAAAATCCTCCAACATGGGGGGTGCAAATAGTAAATTCCTCTATCATGGAGTGCAAATAGTAAAATCCTCCAACATGGGGGTACAAATAGTAAAATCTCACATCATGGGGTGCAAATAGTAAAACCCCCCATCATGGAGTGCAAATAGTAAAATCCTCCAACGTGTAGGTGCAAATAGTAAAATCCCACATCATTGGGGTGCAAATAGTAAAATCCCACATAATGGGGGTGCAAATAGTAAAATCCCCCATTATTTGGTGCAAATAGTAAAATCCTTCAACATGTGTGTGTAAATAGTAAAATCCTCCAACATGTGGGTGTAAATAGTAAAATCCTCCAACATGGGGTGCAAATAGTAAAATCCTTCAATACGGTCTGCGTATAGCAAATAATATGGTTATGGTGTGCGCATAACCATATCCGTCATATGACTATATATCACCGCAAAACTATACAAACTGGTGTGCGTGTAGCTATATTCATGATAAGTGTGCGTATAACACATAAATTGGTTATGGTGTGCGGGTAGCCGCATAACCACCATAACTACCCTAACCACTCATTTAATTACGAAAGTGCCACCCTCAAAAATTATAAATAGAACCCCAAGGCTTCTCTTTTTTCGATCTTCTCCTCCTCCATCTCCCCCCCTGTAAGCCCCCCCTCCCCAAACTGAACCGGGTTCAGGGAGGGGGGATCTTACTGCCCAAAGAAGACAACCCAGCGCTTTCCGGGTGGCAACGTCCCACCCTCTCAAGCGCTGAGCAGTCTCTTTGTCAGGCACAAGAATCATCACAACACATCAGAACGCACAGCGGAAGCAATCGAATATAGGAAAAGCTAAGCATGCAGATTATATTACTTATTTAAATATGGTCGGGGCCTATCGTTATACAAAACATTGCCTCGAGGGCTACATAATCTAAAACAAAAGGGAGCTCTAGGCTAGTCCTTATACTCTCGAACTCACGTCTCTGAAGATAGGGGGCGAGGCTGGGGTAATCGAACGGGCCATCTCCAAGGCTCGTAACTCATCCTGCGGTGCGGGGCTCCTTGCTGTCCCATCTCTTGTGATTGGTTATAAGAAATAACCGTTAGTCACAGAGCTAAGTAGAAAATACATCCCCTCCCCGGATCCATATCCAGGGGGCGGCTAAAGGACAGAAATGAAATAGCCGAAGCAAGGTAGAGGGTTAGTAGCAGGTAAACATATATCTCTCCGTATATATATATAGGGCTTCCCACCCTAAAACTCGTAATCGCGCCGTATAGTAAATACACAACACTATAACGCGCAGACACGCACACCCAGGTATTCAAACCTGTACGCACACAAAAGACCCTATGTCGACACAGTTTACACCGCTTATTTCAAGCAGGGGAGCTAACCCCGCGGGCCACACCGATGTGGCCGTCGGTGACAGTGGCCAGTCTTGCCACTTCTGAATGTAGTCGTACCGTATCATTCAGGCCCTCCTGTACAACTTGGTGTACTAACTGGATGTGAGCGACATCCGACGAGCCGATTTGTAGGCCGACCAGAGGAGGTAAAACTGCAGGCTCGGAGGGTGATAACCCGTTGTGCACATCTCCCTGTCGCCATGAGTCGTCAACCCACCCGCACCGGTACGAACGGTCTGCGAGCGTGACCAACCCGCCACTCCCAAACAATCTTCACCCGCTTTATATAGAACAAGCACATAAGTGTCATGGCAATTCTACTCGACCGGTCACACCACCTCTGACCGGGAGGATTAGCGGTATGAGGGCTCCTTGCTTGGGGCTAACCTGGGAGGAGGAACTCAACCCTGAGTTTTTCCCCAACTAAGGCCTCGTAGGAGGGAGGATAAGCACCGCATGGTTGCCATGACAGTTCTGCATTAGCAAATAAATTAGGCCGAAAACAGGGGCCGTGGTAATAAACAGAAAAGTATGCCGAAAGCAGAGGCCATGGTAATAAACAGAAAAGTAGGCCGAAAGCAGAGGTCATGGTAATAAACAGAAAAGTAGGCCGAAAGCAGAGGCCATGGTAATAAACAGAAAAGTAGGCCGAAAGCAGAGGCCATGGTAATAAACAGAAAAGTAGGCCGAAAGCAGAGGCCATGGTAATAAACAGAAAAGTAGGCCGAAAGCAGAGGCCATAATGACAGGACCAGTGCGAGACTGGATTTAAATGAAAGTACAGAAAGTAAATGTGGGGGACCAGTGCGAGACTGGATTTAAAGAAAAGTACGGGAAGTAAATGCGGGGGACCAGTGCGAGACTGGATTTAAAGGAAAGTACGGGAAGTAAATGCGGGGGACCAGTGCGAGACTGGATTTAAAGGAAAGTACGGAAAGCAGTAACAGCATAAGGAAATGGTTAGTAGTCCAATCGCTATTTTATTATTGTCGCGGCGGGGTTAAATTTCGGCGCCGCGCCGCGATTTCGTTCCGATTTTCGCGTCGATATTCCGAGCTTAGTTGATTCCTTGGATAGATACGCATAATTTTTAATAGGCATTTAAAAATATGCGTCGAGGGGACGCCGATTCATTTTGATGAATTTCGTTCTTTTTGGGCGTTTATTTTCGCTTGTAAAAGCTTTTGGAGGACCAAAATAAGAAACCACACCTCCCAATTTTAATAGTATTTGTAAAATACCTTTAATTAGAGCCCTTAATTTTTGGTGATTTTTGCGAACTTATTTGGACGTTTATTTTCTCAAAATAAACTCCATAAAGGGTTTTAAAAATAGTAAGACTTCTCCTAAAAATCCCAAAAAATTACAGTAGGTGCCCTTAGGGTGGGACACATTTTCCATTTAGAAAACTTTTCCCAAATCTGCCCCATTTTTTTGAGAAAAAATGGGGAAGGGGAAGGGGAGATTGGGGTGCGGTTAGGAAAAGGAAGGGGGGGGGGGGGGGGGGGGGAATTGGGGTGCGATTAGGGAAAGGGAGGGGGCGCAGGGGTCTTGCACCCTGCGCCTTCCCGCGGCTCCCACAGCGGATCTGCGGCGGATCCGCTGTGGGGGCACACAAGTGGAGGCGGGAGTTAAGAATATCGGGGCCGCACGATTTTCCTGGGGGAAAATTGTGCGGCTCCCGATTATTATCGGGAGGCGGCCGCTGCCGCCGCCGGGCAGCGGCTGGCTGGGCTGGCACCGCCCCCGGTCGATGCGCCGGGGGTCGGCGACCATTCCGGGGGTGGTCCGGCGGCCTGGCGCCGCCGGCCACCGCCGGAATTAGAGCGAAAGAGGGGGGGGGGGGGGGGGGGGCGGGAGGCGGAGGCCTGCATGCACCATGCATGCCGTCGCGCCACCGCCCCCGAGGGGAGAGGGGCTGGTGCCGCCCCCGGACGGTGCGCCGGGGGCCGGCGACCACTCCGGTGGTGGTCCGGCGGCTTGGCGCCGCCGGACCCCACCGGAAATTAGGGCAGGAGGCGGCGGGAACGCGCGGCACAGCTTGCATGGGCTATGCAAGCTGGCCGCGCCACCGCCTCCTCGGGGAGGGCCCTCCCTGTCACCCCAGGTCGGGGCGCCGGGGAGGGGGCAGACTTCCGGCGGGGGTCCGGAGGCCTGGCGCCGCCGGCCGTCGCCGGGGTTGGCGTGGTTTCCCCTACAGGAAAAGAGCAGGGGGAGGAGGACTCGGGCGCCGCCGGGGCTGCGTCCTCCGGCGGCCCGGCTGCCTCCCCTTCGTCGGCGCAGAGGTCCCCGAGTGGGGACCTGCTCCCCCAGCGCCACCACCGGCGCTGGGGGGGATTGGTTTCCACTGCCAGCGCCGCCACCCGAGCAAGCTCGGGGTGGCGCTGGTGGCGCTCCGGCGACGGGGAGGGGGCGGCTTGCCTCCAGGAGGTAAGAAGGAGGAGGGGGGGGGGGGGGGGGGGGGGGGGGCGATTCTACCTGGAGATGAGGTGGGGCTCGAGAGGTGGAGGGGCGGTGGCCGGCAATGAGGAAGGAGGAGGAGGTGGCGGCTTGGGGTTGGCTTGCTCCGGCAAGGTGGAGGAGGAGGAGGGCTGGGCTGGTCGGCAGGGTGAGGCTGAGAGGGAGTGGGGTGGGGGGTTTGAGAGGGGCTGCCCCTTCCTTTTATAGGAAGGGGGGAGCTCTCCTCCTTATCCCCCACGTGGGGATAAGGGAGGGGGAGATATTTTCTCCCCCTCCCCTCCCTTCTCTCTCTCTTGCCCCCTTTGCCCAAATAGGGGCTGCCTATTCATGGGCTGCCCCTTTTCTTGGGGGGCTTTCTCTCTCCTCCCCCCCCATTTCCTTTTCATTTCCCAATAAATTTCAAGCCGGGGGGGGGGGGGGGGGGTTTGGCCGAGTCAACTAAGGGCGGGGTCCTCCTTGGTCCCCGGGGTCCAATAAGAGTTGCCGGGGCCGATGCCGGGTTCGTATGTTTTATATCTCGTGCGTTGTACTGAGGCAATTTGCATAGTCGTAAAATGGCATACTTTCCATACGACCTTGAATCGAGGCTCAACTAATTCCGTTGCGCTCGTATTGTTCGTACGAGTTTACCAGAACTGACAGAAGTTAATCCGGGGCTCGTACGGTCACTATTTACAGCCGGGAAAATCCTCCTACGGATTTTCTCTCTCCTCCTTCTTCCTTGCGCGCTCACAAGCGCGCGTCCTCCTTGCGCGCTCACAAGCGCGCGTCCTCCTTGCGCGCTCACAAGCGTGCGTCCTCCTTGCGCGCTCACAAGCGCGCGTCCTCCTTGCGCTCTCACAAGCGCGCGTCCTCCTTGCGCGCTCACAAGCGCGCGTCCTCCTTGCGCGCTCACAAGCGCGCCTCCTCCTTGCGCGCTCACAAGCGCGCATCCTCCTTGCGCGCTCACCAGCGTGCATCCTCCTTGCGCGCTCACCAGCGTGCGTCCTCCTCCTTGCGCGCTCACCAGCGTGCGTCCTCCTCCTTGCGCGCTCACCACCGCGCCTCCTCCTTGCGCGCTCACCAAGCGCGCCTCCTCCTTGCGCGCTCACAAGCGCGCCTCCATGCGCTCCGCTCTCAAGACCGCTCCAAGCGCGCCTCTGTGCGCTCTGCGTTCAAGACCGCTCCAAGCGCGCCACCGTCCGCTCCGCTCTCAAGACCACTCCAAGCGCACCTCCGCGCGCTCCGCTCTCAAGACCGCTCCAAGCGCGCCTCTGTGCGCTCCGCTCTCAAGACCGCTCCAAGCGCGCCACCGTGCGCTCCGCTCTCAAGACCGCTCCAAGCCCGCCTCCGCGCGCTCCGCTTTCAAGTCCGCTCCAAACGCGCCTCCGTGCGCTCCGCTCTCAAGACTGCTCCAAGAGCGCCTCTGCGCGCTCCGCTCTCAAGATCGTCCAAGCATAACCCCGCGTACTCAGCAATAAGCACTCCGCGCACTCAAGAACAAACGCTCCAGACTCCAGCAAGAGCATCACTCCAAACTCCTCTCGCGCAGCAAGACACAACCGACAGAGACAAAGACGCACATAGCACATCGATCCAACCTTCAAGCTGCAGTCAAAACCTCTAGAGCGCTTAGAGCGCAGCATCCCCCTCTGCATCAGACAAAAGTCTTAGCTCCAGGAGCGGTGGCTTGTCACCCTCCGAGTATCTCTCTCTCAACAATTGTAACGAGAGGCGGCCTGTCGCTCTCGAGTTCTTTAAAGTAGCTTTGTACAACAACCAACAAATAGTGGAGGTTTCGGCCGGCACAGACCTGGCCGCGTGGTTTTTCACCCAGTTGACGGGTTTTCCACGTTAAAAAAATTGTCTTGTTAGCTTTCTCTTTTTCTGTGATTGTTTGCGCGCTCAAACGCTCCCGGGCTAAGACGGTCCAATCTAGTCCGATCTACCGGAGCCTTGAGTGGACCGCAACAGTTTGGCGCCGTCTGTGGGAATCGAGTTTCCCCAAAGCTTGAAGAAGACTCTGAAGACAGTATCCGTTGCACAACGGTACTCGTGACTAGAGATCATGGCAGGAAAAGCCATCCGCACAAGTGAAGAATCAATCCCCGGGGGGCATGCTGATTTGGCTCCCCTCCACTCGCTTATCAGCAAACCCGAAGGAGAGCTCTCCGGTACGAATGCCCAAGACCGTGTGGCCCGTCCTGACAGAAGTCCAGAAACTCAGTATCACTGCAACCGCCCTGAAGCGACAGGCCATGAGCCTGCAGGTGGGAGGCTCACATGTGAAGAAGTCTGTCACATAATTTTTGAAGAGCACGAACGAGCAACGCAGCGTGCCGCTTTGGCCCCTCGCCCTCTCCATTGTCGCTCACCATTTGTACCTGAGTTTCTGACACATCTAATCCCCCTTGGCTTCAAGCTCCCAAAGATTGAGACATACGACGGAGCGAGCGACCCATCGGAGCACGTCAGACACTTCGCGATCATGATGCAACTCTGTAATGCCACAGATTCACTGCTGTGTCAGGCATTCCCGGCAACTTTGAAAGGACAGGCTTGCACCTGGTTCCTATCCTTGGGGGAGGGAGAAATCAGGGATTTCGCAGAGCTGACTCAACAATTCACAGACCAGTTCATCGCTAGCCGCCGGATAGTTAAAGATCCCACCCACCTATCCGGGATCCGTCAAAGCGAAGGGGAAACCCTTACAGATTTCTTCCGTCGTTTCACCGCTGAGGCACGACAAATTCCTGGAGCAAAACAGAGCTCCTGTGAGGGTTTTTACTCGCAGGGCTCCGCCCTGGTGGCTTCCACTCTGCATTAATACGGGAGACTGTACACAGCTACCCCGATCTCGTTCAACGGATCGACGCCCAGATCACTGCCGACGAAGCAATCGAAGCACATAAACAGCAGTTTGACAGAGGCATGAAAAGGCAAAGGGAACAAGAGGCTTCATCAGCCTTCGGGAGGAGCAATGAACGTCACGTCAACCCACAACCTCGGCAGCGCCAGAGAAACACGCCCCTCAATACCTCCAGAACAAACATACTTTACGCAATCCAAGGTAAGGTGGCGCTTCATAGACCTAAGTCGATCGCTCCAAACAAAGGAGACCAATCACAATACTGTGAGTTCCACCGCGGACGCGGGCATGACACGGAAGATTTCACAAAGCTAAAGAAGGAAATCGAACGTCTTATTCGACAAGGACTTCTGAAAAGATTCTCGTGAAGCAAAACATTAAATCGGTTGACGACACCTGGGCAAGCGAGAGATCGACCGCCCGCTTGCCTGGAAAGACTGGGGGGCACCCCTACAAGTAATCGCACCAGGAGAAAGCTCCCTCCCTGTTCACCAAGTTGTACTTGCACCTCCTCTCCTTCATGCCGGCTTTATCAACATTCAATAAAGACGTGTGATTTAACTTCTACACGTGGCTCCTGCGAATTACTTTCTGATTTCATTAACTTCATATGTTTCAGATAACATAGTTTCAATAGGTAAGGTCGCCAGACCTCCGCCTGCCATCTTCAAGGGCCTGCCCCCCTTGACGACCGGTCCCCGCCAAGTTACAATAGGTAAGGTCTCCAGACCTCCGCCTGCCATCGTCAGGGGCCTGCCCCCCTTGACGATCGGTCCCCGCCAAGTTACAATAGGTAAGGTCGCCAGACCTCCGCCTGCCATCGTCAGGGGCCTGCCCCCCTTGACGATCGGTCCCTGCCAAGTTACAATAGGTAAGGTTGCCAGACCTCCGTCTGCCATCGTCAGGGGCCTGCCCCCTTGATGATCGGCCAAACAAAGTTACAATGGGTCTGACCTTCTACCCGCAGTAGGTTGCAGCGTCGCCATGCCCTGCCCCCTCGCGCTCACAAACGGTTCGAAGCGTCTGCCTTTCACTGCGACTATCAACGACATCCCCTCGAATCGCCCTCCATTCGCCCACATAGTAAGTTCCATCACCACCTGTGTCTCGTCCTCCAAACGCCAACATCCAAGAAGAAAAATGCAGTTGACCGCGCAAGATGGTTACAACACCACAAATGCTTAACCATCATCACAAGCAAGTGATCAAGGCTGGAACAGTAAACAAACACTCAAGCAACGCTCAAGGAGCTACCAAAACTCTGTAAGCAAAGTACCAAGCTGCTGCACAATGCAAATGTGCAAAGAAATGATAAAGACGGAGCCATGCCTCATCCACATCAACACCAGTCTCCCTCTGTTGGGTATTGTATCCACAATAGCCTTGATTCGTAGAAAGTCAACTTTGAACCAAGGCTGAATTGTTTGTGTATTTGATTTGGTTTTCTAGTAATGTTCTTGCAGGTTCACTTTGCTAAGTGTAGACCAATGTCAGGTCACAATGGGTCAATAAGCACAGTCTCATGCAATGTAATTCTTCATTGTATGAGGTATGGGGTTGACTCATGTGTGGTCTCTCAATTGGGATACACTTTATGATCAAGACATCAAAAAGTTCAAAGCCTTGGTGTGCAGTTTTGGTCTGAAGACAAAAGAAGATTTTCTCTAAGTTAACTTTTCGAGAAGTAAGTAGACTTTCCGAGAAGTCTATATGAGCTTTCGAAAAGTCCTTCTATGCTCTCGAGAAGTCCTTGTTTGTTTTCGAGAAGGGTTGGTTCAGAAGTACTTTTGTTTTCGAGAAGTCTTTTCTCTCTCGAGAAGTACTTCAGTTTTCGAAAAGTCTTTTCTCTAAAGGTTGTTCTCGAAATAGTTCTGAAGTTTTCGAGAAGTTTTCTTGTATTTCTCGAGATGTCTTTGTTCTCTCGAAAGGTCTTACTTGTTTTCGGGAAAAGCTCTTTTCTAGCTGATTTCGAGAAGTATGTCTTAGCTTTCGAGAAATCCTTTTTCTCTCGAGAAGTCCGGTCTTGTTTTCCTTGATCTTTCTCTCTTGTAAAGCTGTTTTCGAGAACTAGCCATATCTCTCGAGAAGTATTGTAATTCTCGAGAAGTCTAATCCTTCATTTCTCGAAAACTTTGTTTTTCCGGTTTTGACGACAAGTCCTTTCCGTCAGTATGACGTGACGTCTTTCCTTGTCTTAAGGTTAAATCGTTAGGATGTATTATATATAATGATTGCTCCTTAAGATTCCACATAAAGAAGTATTAAGTCTTATCATCAAGTTTTCAGAGCCACTAGATCAGAGCTCGTACTTTTCAAAACCCTAATCTGATCCAAGTTCGTCGTCAAGTGCCGCGCATCGCCATCATTGGAGATCGATCGTGAATTTCCTGAATTCGTCTCCAAGGGAAGAGGAAGGTCTTTCGATCTTTGCCTTACGTGTTTTGATTCAGAAGGTTCGATCAAGATCCTTGAAGATCTGAGTTGCGCCATATCGATTCTTCTTCAATATCAAGCCGAAGCTGTTTCTATCACAAGAAGGAAGAAGATCGTCATCATAATATTCAGATCTTTTGGTGATTAACAAGTATATTCTTTATATCAATTTCTTATTTGATTGTAGGAGAGATTGTTCTCCGAGTTGTAGGAGAGGTGTTCTCCGAGTTGTAAGAGAGGGTTCTCTCTGAGTTTGTAGGAGATTGGTCTCCGAGTTGTAAGAGTTTTTGACTCTGAGATTTGTAGGATCGTTCTTGATCCGAGATATAGTGAAGTAGTCAAGTCTAGCTGTGGTGCTAGATTGGCGAGGCCGGCAACTGGATTACCCAAGAACGGGGAACCACTATAAATTCCTTGTGTCATCTGTGGTTGTGGTTTGCTTTTCATGCGTTCTTTATTTTCAAGATTTTCAATTCCGCAAAAGACGCTGTTATCACCTATTCACCCCCCCCCCCCCCCTCTAGGTGATTTTAGGTTGGCAATTAGTTATTTCAATTGGTATCAGAGGGTCGTTGTTCTTAAAAGATTAACATCTTAAACAAGATCTCTTCATTCTAATTGCCTTCAAATCATGGAAAAGTGCAAGGAATCGTCTTCGTTGAAATTGCCAATTTGCACAAAGGCTAACTTTCCTATGTGGAAAGAAAGAGTCAGATTCTACATGGAAGCCGCTGATCCAAGAATCTTCCAAGTGGTGGAAGAAGGACCTCATGTGCCAATGACCGCCTCAACAATCAATCCTACAGTTCAAGTTCCAAAGAAAATGATGGACTTAACAAAGGATGAGATCGCTCTCGTTGCCTTGGACAAAAAGGCAAAGAACATTATTGCCAGTGCAGTGGATGATTCAATGTTGCAAAATTTAATTCACTGCAGTTCAGCAAAAGAAATGTGGACATCCTTAATAGTTCTTATGGAAGGTACTGAAGAAGTAAGGGATGATAGAAGATCTCTTTTGAATCAAGAATATGAAGCCTTCAAGCAGTATAAAAAGGAGTGCATTGCCGATGCATATGAAAGATTCTTCAAAATTGTAAACGGTCTGAGAAACTATGGTCGTGAATTCTCAAATGGTGAACTGAATGATAAATTCCTGCGTTCCCTAACAAAAGATTGGGATAGCAAGATTGTTGCAATCAGAGAATTTGGGAAGTTACCAAATCTAGACCCTCAGAATCTGTTTGGGAAACTATTATCCCACGAGCTACAAATGAACATTCGAAAAACAGAAGAAGAAGGGAATAGAGCTTCAAGCAAGGAAAGAACCTTGGCTATGAAGGCTGAAAGTTCTAGTAAAGGCAAAATCTTGTCTCAAATCAGAATACAAAAATCTACTGATGAAGAAGAATCTAAGACCGGCTCCTCCAGCTCAGAAATGTCTGATGGGGAATTTTCTCTAATCTCCCGACAGTTTAAGAAACTGCTGAATAAAAGAAGGCAAATGAGGAACAAGCCATCTTCCTCAGATTATAGACACTCACATCGTGAAGCCGATTACTATAAGAAAGGCTCAAGCACAAATGACAGGTATAAATCCAAACCGAACAAACATACTTCTACTGATATTATTTGCTATTGTTGCAATAAGCCAGGGCACATGATCGCTGAGTGCCCTCATAAAAAGAAAGACGGCGGAAGAAAAGATGTGAAGAAACCCACTAATGGGAAAAAGAAAAATGAAAGAAGCTTAGTAGCCAAGAAGGCTAAAACACTAAGCGATAATGATTCAGATAAATCAAGCACTGAAGAAGAAGCATACTTTGGGCTTATGGCCATGACAGATGATGAAGAAGAACCCCCATACACTGGGAAGGTAAATTCTCACACTATGCTCTCAGATTCAGATTATGCTTCTGCTAAACAGAAAGATTATTTCTCTGATGATGAATCTAATCTCATGACCCAATACACCGAAATGCTCAAGAGCTTTGACAAGTGCCGAAGGGTTGTCAAATCTCAGACCAAGGAGATTATGTCTCTTAAAGAAATGGAAACCAATTTGAGAAAGGAAGTTGAACAACTTTCTTCCTTCAAAGAGGAAGTCCAAGTCTTAAAAGACAAGATCAAAAGCTCGGATGAGCTCCTTGATCGGAGAGCGAATTCTATCAAAGTTTTGGAAGAACAGCTAGCCGCTGAACGAAAGCTAGTTGAAAAGTTTTCACAACCTAAAACAATTCTTCCACTCATTGATAGATTCACTGCTCAAGCAAGTACTAGTGGATTAGGTCATGTGGAAGGTCCTAGTAACACTACTAAGGGCATACATGCCAAAAAGAAATTCATGAGTGCTAAGAAAGCCACGATTGAAGAGAAAGGGAAAGCCCATCAAAAACATGTACCATTTCAGAAAGTCATATTTCCCTCAAACATTTATGACATGCAAAGCACTTATGGTCACTTGACCCGACAAATTAAGTCTGGACCCGTCAAGGACTATAAGGGATGGACTAGACCTCGAAACTTCGGAGATAGTGTTTTCAAAGCATCTCATGAAGAGATAAATCTAAGAGATTATGGTCCTTACGTTCATGGACATAATGAGAAGAAAGCACCAATTGTAAAGGCTGTTGCACCAAAGTCTAATGAGATAGCATTACCTTGTGTATGCTGTACTCATGAAACATCTTCATCCAGAAGGGTTGCTCCTGCCAAAACCAACGTTCAAAGAGTTAAGCAGGAAAATATTAAGAGAAGGTACAACAGGTTTAACTGTTGGTGTTGCGGCAAAATAGGTCACTTTGCCGTAGACTGTTGGTTCAATTTTACATATTCCAAGAGACCACAGATTAACAATGCAAGAAAGACCACTCGCAATGTTAATGCTCTTCGTGGTACTCAACTAACAAAGGACCAAGGACCCAAATTTGTTTGGGCTCCTAAGGCAAAATAATTTGTTTATGCAGGTATGTCCAAAAGCCATCAAAAATCCTATCTGGTATTTGGACAGTGGTTGTTCACGGCATATGACCGGAACAAGAAGCCTTTTGCAAAATTTCATTCCTGTTGAGAATGGCCCAAAAGTTATATTTGGCGGATCTGACAGAGGAATAACAAAAGGTTATGGTATGATCTCTAATGGTAATGTATCCTTTTCGGATGTTGCTTATGTGGAAGGATTGGAACATAATCTGATAAGCATAAGTCAGCTTTGTGATAAAGGGTACATAGTTGATTTTCGTAAAGACAAGTGTTTGATAAAGTCGGCAGAAAATTCCGAAACGATTTTATCAGGCACTCGTCATAGGAATATTTTCTGTTTAAATTTTATTTGTTTATCTTCTTCTACACCAGTATGTCTTTTAGCAAAAGATAGTGCATCTCTTGTTAAGCAATGGCATAAGAGATTAGCACATATAAACTTCAAAACTATAAATAAGTTGTTTTCACAAAACTTGGTACGTGATGCTCCAAATATTAAGTGCATTAAAAATAGACCTTGTCATGCATGTGTAAAAGGCAAGCAAACAAGAGCTACTTTTAAAAGCATTATAGGTAAGGATTCAACTAGGTGTTTATACCTAATTCATATGGACTTGTTTGGTCCTTTGCAAATTAGGAGTTTAGGAGGTAAGTCTTTCACGTTAGTTATTGTAGATGATTACTCACGTTTCACATGGGTATTCTTTCTCAAACACAAGTCAGATACGTTTACCATTTTTACTAAGTTTGTCAAGCAAATCCAGAACGAATTTGAATGCACCGTGGTCAAAATCAGAAGTGACCATGGAACAGAATTTGAATCTGGGGCTATGACAGATTTTTGTGAAAGTCAAGGTATCTTTCATGAGTTTTCCTCTCCTCGAACTCCACAACAAAATGGGGTAGCTGAGAGAAGGAATAGAACACTCATTGAGGCTTGCAGAACCATGTTGAGTGACACTTCTCTGCCCGAATATCTTTGGGCTGAAGCCGTCAACACTGCATGCCACGTGCAAAACAGAGCACTCATAAACAAAAACCATGAAAAGACTCCTTATGAACTACTAAAAGGCAAGAGACCAACCATCTCTTATTTTAGAATCTTTGGTTGCAAATGCTTTGCACTTAATAATGGAAAGCATTACAAAACCAAGTTTAGCGAAAAGAGTTTTGAAGGTATTTTCGTAGGCTATAGCAGCCATAGTAAAGCTTATAGAATATTTAATAAGAAAACTCTAGTGGTAGAAGAATCAATAAATGTTGTATTTGATGAAACGAGCGTGCTTCATGGCATCTCTTCTAGTTCTTCTATTGAAGGTGCAGGTTCAAAGACACAAAATATTACCTTAGATGAGCCAGTCAAAGATGATGCTCAAACCTTCGTCAAGATTTCTTCCCCAATCACAAATGAAGAAGAAGATCATATTGATGAAGAACCAGCACAAGCGGAAGAAGACATTCAAGGAGCTGATAATACTCCTGATGTTCAAACTGATGCAAGGAACCTTGAGTTCAGACATATGAGAGATCACCCTATTGATCAAATCATAGGAGATCCTCAAGTCGGCATTAGAACAAGAAGAGGTACTACTAACGAAATTATGCATTTAAGTTTTCTTTCACAGGTAGAACCGAAGAAGTTTCAAGAAGCAAATGAAGACCCCCACTGGATAATTGCAATGGAAGAAGAGTTAAATCAATTCAAGCGTTGCAAGGTGTGGACACTAGTTCCTAAACCCAAGGGTAAAAATATTATTGGAACAAAGTGGGTTTTCAGGAACAAATTGGATGAAGATGGAACAATTATAAAAAATAAAGCAAGACTTGTAGCAAAAGGCTATAGACAAGAAGAAGGGATCGACTTCGATCAGACTTATGCTCCAGTAGCAAGACTTGAAGCAATCAGATTGTTCTTAGCTTATGCTGCATACAAAGGTTTCACCGTATACCAAATGGACGTTAAGTCAGCTTTTCTAAATGGCAACTTAAAAGAAGAAGTATACGTAGATCAACCTCCAGGTTTTGTAGATTCTGAACACCCTGATTACGTTTACTTATTACAAAAAGCTTTATATGGGTTAAAACAAGCTCCTCGAGCTTGGTACGAGACGCTGTCTAACTTTCTTCTTGAGAACAAGTTCACAAGAGGAAAGATAGATAAAACATTATTTCTTAGGGAAGTAAAAGGCAAGATTTTGTTAGTACAAATCTATGTAGATGACATTATTTTTGGCTCTACAGACGACAATCTTTGCAAAAAGTTTTCAAAACTTATGCAGGGAAAGTTTGAAATGAGCAGTATGGGTGAGCTGAAATATTTCTTAGGACTTCAAGTGAAACAATCTGAAGATGGAATTTTCATCTCACAGACGAAATTCACCAAGGAGTTGATTAAGAAATTTGGAATGGAGAGTGCAACCTCTATGAGGACTCCAATGAGCTCAGCTATGTCTCTGGACAAGGATGAGAAAGGGAAACCTTTTGATGAAACCAAATACAGAAGCATAATTGGCTCATTGCTCTACCTTACTGCTAGTAGACCTGACATAATGTTTTCCACATGTGTATGTGCTAGATATCAGGTGAACTCTAGGGAATCTCACTATACTGCTGCAAAGCGAATTTTGAGATATCTTAAAGGCACACCAAATCTTGGCTTATGGTACCCAAGAAGTAATGATAGCGAACTAATAGGCTATTCAGATGCAGATTTTGCAGGTAGCAGAGACGACAGGAAAAGCACTTCCGGAACATGCCAATTTATCGGAAGAAGGCTTATATCCTGGAGTAGCAAGAAGCAGAATTGTGTTGCAATCTCAACAGCCGAGTCAGAATATATTTCAGCAGGCAGTTGTTGCGCACAACTTCTATGGATAAGGAACCAGCTTCAAGACTACAATGTGAAGATAAAGAATATTCCAATGTTTTGCGACTCCTCCAGTGCAATTGCTATAGCAAATAATCCGGTCTCACACAGTCGGACAAAGCATATTGAATTAAGATATCATTTCATCCGAGAGCATGTGGAGAATGGGGATATCAACTTACGTTATGTCTCCACGGATAAGCAAATAGCAGATATATTCACGAAGCCGCTGGATGAGACCAAGTTCTCTTTCTTCAAGACGGAACTTGGAATGCTCAACATGGAATAATGGTCAACAAAGGAGAAGAGAAGGAGATAAGTGTATTTTCTTAAATTTTATACTATTTCTTTATGTTCTAAAAATGTAAGTACAGGTGTATCATTTGCAAAGAAAATAAATTTCTGCTAAGTCAATTCGTCGAGATGACTCGGGTCATTCCGACGAATCCTGACGAATGCTGACAGGTCATTTTGGCTGGGTTGTGAAGAAAAATCAAGAAGAAAAATCCAAGTCATCATTAAAACTTCTCGAGAAATGAAGTTAATATCTCGAGAAATGACTTACTTTTGGAAGAAGATAAAAGTTTTCGGAAAAATGAATTCATACTTCTCGAGAAATGGGTTATCCCTCGAGAACTTTATTTTTCTCTCGGAAGATGATCGGCAGAGTTTTGATACTTCTCGAAAACTTTTACGACCTCTCGAGAAATGACTTATACTTCTCGCAAACTTTAATTTCAATTTTCGAGCATTCGAAGAGCCAGGTACGCGTAAACTTTATTCTGTTTAAACTTAAATCAAATTAATTGTCACATCAAAACCAAGCTATAAATAGAGTGTCGAAATGAGTTAAGAGTTCACGCGAGGTTCTTCCATCGTCTCTCGAAAAGTGCCGACGGTTCATCTACTCTCTCGCAAATCGACGTTCCAGTTCGCATTCAGACCTACATTCTCTCGTTCCAGCACTCACTTCAAGTTACTCTTACGATCGATGGCTCCTTCCGGAAAACCTAAGATCAGCGTGGGCAGTGAACTCGTGCGTGAAGGTCTCCAATCTTTGTCAGATGAGTTTCAAAATCTTTTCTATCTTATAGATGCAGCAGGACTTTCGTTTTTGCTAGAACATCAGTGTCGTATTCTTTTTCAAGAAGTGGAGGATTTGTTTATCAACATCAAAGTGCACAAAAGCGGAAATAGGATGAAATCTATGGTTGGAAATTTCAAAATCAAGATTAATCCAAAATCCCTTTCCAAGTTTTTGCAAATTCCTCTTATAGCAGATGAGGATTCTTTGAGTAATGAGGATTGGGCTCATGCCCTAATGTTCTGTGGATTGGATAAAGGAACTACAACTATTCGTAGACAAAAGATGAGTGATGTGGGAAAGTTGTTAGTGGACATTATTTCAAAGGTTTTACTTTGTCATACTGGGAGCCTAGGTCATGTTTCTTCAGATGTATTCTGTTTAGTAGCAACAGTGATTTGTGGTAAAAGGTTCAGCTGGGCAGATTTCTTATTCAACAAGATCAAAGAAAGTATAATGAGTCCCAATTTTGCAAGGATTCTATCTCTCTATCTGAATCAGCTTGATCCAGTTGTGTTTGACATGTCCAAGGGAGCCATTATTCATCATTTAAAGAAGGTAGATGTTGTCACTATGCAAAGGTGGAACATCAGGTTTAATAAGCCAGCAGCAGGTGCAGGTCCTCAGGGGGAGCCTATTACAGCAGCTCCTTCAGTTCATGAGTTTGAAGCTCCTGCTCCTTCTCCAGAACCATCAACAACTCCAGCTCCACCTCCAGCTCAACACAGTTCAGTTCCAGCTCCAGATTCATCTCCAGCTCCTCAAGACTCCACTCCTCCAACAGATACAGTTCCTTCTCCTTCAGCTCAAGATCTTTCAGAACAAGTTGCTTCAGAACAGGTTGTTCATGTCTCCCCTCCTCCAGCTGTAAATGAGGACTTTGTTGATTCCACCATAGCAGATGTGGTGAGTGAGATTTTAAAAAGTGCTGATGATGTGCATAGCACTAGTGACCACTTGGGTGGGTCAGGGGCAGATTTTGACTTTAATCTGGAAGCAGATGATGTTTCAGTACATGATTCCTCTCCTCCCCCAGTACATGTTGAGGGGGAGCAAGAACCTTGTTTAGACTCAAACAAGGATGCTCAGGATAATGTTATTTTGTTATCTCCTGTGAAGCTTCCAAGTTCAGTTGTTATTGAAGATATCCCAGAGGAAGTTCTGCCAATCCCTCCTCCTCCATTTCTTTTTGATGAAAATTCATTTCTTGGAAAAGTTGAATTACTACTTCAAAGACAGAGTGCAAAAATAGATTACTCCTTCAAGGAAGTTCATGCTAGAATTTCAGATGTTGAAACAGAGATGTCCAAGCAGTTGAAAGAATTCAAAACCAGTTCAGATCAACTAAAAGAGGTTGTTATTCAGGGAGGAAAGGCTATTGATCACACCATAGAGGGTGTAGCCACAGTGCTAGCTGAAGTTATTCAAGTAAGAAAAACTCAAGAAAACATGGCTTCAAGGGCAGAAGATAATACCTTTAAGGTTATTGATGAGGTAGGCCAGTTCAAGGAATCAATTCTCCAAACCCTCTCTGTAGAAGTCAGAAAGGGGGAGGACAGTATAACTGAGAAAATGACTGGGCTAATTGATCAAACTCTTTTTGATTTTCACAAGCATTTAATTAATAAGTTTGACCAGTTGTCTCAAGGTGTCCAACAGCAGGTAAATGAGTTAAAAGACTTCACTTCCCAAACTGCTGTTTGGCTACATCATGAAATATTTCCTGATTTGGGTATTGACCCTGATCAACCTCCTCCAAGCTTTGATCAAGTTCAATCTGAAGCTCCTCAGTTTTCTCCAAGACCAGCAAGGAAGTCTGATGATATTTCTTCAGTAGAACCTCAATCTTCTAGGCACTATTCTAGAAAAAGAAAGTATGGTGATGGACCTTCTGCTAGCAGATCTATTCCTGGCTCCAGCTCAGCAGGCTCAGGCAAAGCAGTGGTAGATGAATCTAAGGCTTATCCAGAGAGTTGGAGTCCAGTTTCTAAAGTTGTAATTCTTGACTCTCTTAAGCTTGTAGAAGAAGGAAATGTAAAACCTGAAGAATTTTACAGCTCTTCTGAATGGAAGAAATATAAGACAAGCCAAACAAAGAGAAGAATTCATTTCAGGAACTATGGGTACAACAATCCAGCAGCTCCAGAAGCTCCTCCCAAGTATCACCCAAAGCCATATGCTTACTTTGAAAGGATAGAAATGCTGAGAAAAAGAAATTCCAATGTCTGAAGTCAAGTCTTTGAAGAACCTTTAAAACATTATTTCTATATGCTGTGTGAACATTAATTCATTAGGCAATCTTACATCTAAATATAGTTTTTGGTTCTGATGTGACAATCATGCTTTTATATTTAGATATTGTTGTTAATGTTCTTTCCAGTATATCTCTTTTATATTTAATATGGCTACAATTCATCTTGGTAAGTAGGGTTCTGACTTCTACAAATAGGGGGAGATTGTTGGGTATTGTATCCACAATAGCCTTGATTCGTAGAAAGTCAACTTTGAACCAAGGCTGAATTGTTTGTGTATTTGATTTGGTTTTCTAGTAATGTTCTTGCAGGTTCACTTTGCTAAGTGTAGACCAATGTCAGGTCACAATGGGTCAATAAGCACAGTCTCATGCAATGTAATTCTTCATTGTATGAGGTATGGGGTTGACTCATGTGTGGTCTCTCAATTGGGATACACTTTATGATCAAGACATCAAAAAGTTCAAAGCCTTGGTGTGCAGTTTTGGTCTGAAGACAAAAGAAGATTTTCTCTAAGTTAACTTTTCGAGAAGTAAGTAGACTTTCCGAGAAGTCTATATGAGCTTTCGAAAAGTCCTTCTATGCTCTCGAGAAGTCCTTGTTTGTTTTCGAGAAGGGTTGGTTCAGAAGTACTTTTGTTTTCGAGAAGTCTTTTCTCTCTCGAGAAGTACTTCAGTTTTCGAAAAGTCTTTTCTCTAAAGGTTGTTCTCGAAATAGTTCTGAAGTTTTCGAGAAGTTTTCTTGTATTTCTCGAGATGTCTTTGTTCTCTCGAAAGGTCTTACTTGTTTTCGGGAAAAGCTCTTTTCTAGCTGATTTCGAGAAGTATGTCTTAGCTTTCGAGAAATCCTTTTTCTCTCGAGAAGTCCGGTCTTGTTTTCCTTGATCTTTCTCTCTTGTAAAGCTGTTTTTGAGAACTAGCCATATCTCTCGAGAAGTATTGTAATTCTCGAGAAGTCTAATCCTTCATTTCTCGAAAACTTTGTTTTTCCGGTTTTGACGACAAGTCCTTTCCGTCAGTATGACGTGACGTCTTTCCTTGTCTTAAGGTTAAATCGTTAGGATGTATTATATATAATGATTGCTCCTTAAGATTCCACATAAAGAAGTATTAAGTCTTATCATCAAGTTTTCAGAGCCACTAGATCAGAGCTCGTACTTTTCAAAACCCTAATCTGATCCAAGTTCGTCGTCAAGTGCCGCGCATCGCCATCATTGGAGATCGATCGTGAATTTCCTGAATTCGTCTCCAAGGGAAGAGGAAGGTCTTTCGATCTTTGCCTTACGTGTTTTGATTCAGAAGGTTCGATCAAGATCCTTGAAGATCTGAGTTGCGCCATATCGATTCTTCTTCAATATCAAGCCGAAGCTGTTTCTATCACAAGAAGGAAGAAGATCGTCATCATAATATTCAGATCTTTTGGTGATTAACAAGTATATTCTTTATATCAATTTCTTATTTGATTGTAGGAGAGATTGTTCTCCGAGTTGTAGGAGAGGTGTTCTCCGAGTTGTAAGAGAGGGTTCTCTCTGAGTTTGTAGGAGATTGGTCTCCGAGTTGTAAGAGTTTTTGACTCTGAGATTTGTAGGATCGTTCTTGATCCGAGATATAGTGAAGTAGTCAAGTCTAGCTGTGGTGCTAGATTGGCGAGGCCGGCAAGGGGATTACCCAAGAACGGGGAACCACTATAAATTCCTTGTGTCATCTGTGGTTGTGGTTTGCTTTTCATGCGTTCTTTATTTTCAAGATTTTCAATTCCGCAAAAGACGCTGTTATCACCTATTCACCCCCCCCCCCTCTAGGTGATTTTAGGTTGGCAATTAGTTATTTCACCCTCTCACCCTCGAAGAGACCTCCGACATCAAGCTCAGATATATCTCAGCAATGCGACAACACCGCCGTACAGGGGAACTTCACTCCCGGACTTGCAGGTATCCCATACCGTCACTTTCAAACATCAACATGCTCCACAACTAATGAGGAGCGCCACTACATAAACTACCCCTGAGGACAATGCCTCGCTCCCTGAAAGGCCAAGGAGTCGCCCGAGTCTTCACGAGCAAAGGCTCGTAGGTATGAGCAACATCACACAAGTGCGCTCCCCGCGCGCTCACCACATGTGGGCGCCACTCCTACATCCGCACAACATGCGAGCGCACCTTCCTCACACCGCTCCGCTACAGGAAGTCCTTTCCGAGACTCTTCAAGCACCTCTTTCCATACCACGTTACTGACTCCACCACAATCGCCACAACTATTTCGCACAAAAAGTCTCCGCACCTCTCTCGCCCCGGCTCTGAACTTCGGGGACTTAGGGGGCAAATGATAGGGTTTCCTTGAAGGCGCTAACTGCACCCCATTCATGGGTGTGCGGTTATCCAAAGAAACCCCACTAGCCCCGTAACCACCCAACATGTGGTGCAAATAGTAAAATCCTTCAACATGGGGGTGCAAATAGTAAAATTCTGCATCATGTGGTGTAAATAGTAAAATCCTCCAACATGGGGGTGCAAATAGTAAATTCCTCAATCATGGAGTGCAAATAATAAAATCCTCTAACATGGGGGTGCAAATAGTAAAATCTCACATCATGGGGTGCAAATAGTAAAACCCCCCATCATGGAGTGCAAATAGTAAAATCCTCCAACATGTGGGTGCAAATAGTAAAATCCCACATCATGGGGGTGCAAATAGTAAAATTCCACATCATGGGGGTGCAAATAGTAAAATCCCCCATTATGGGGTGCAAATAGTAAAATCCTTCAACATGTGGGTGTAAATAGTAAAATCCTCCAACATGTGGGTGTAAATAGTAAAATCTTCCAAAATGGGGGTGCAAATAGTAAAATCCTTCAATACGGTCTGCGTAGAGCAAATAATATGGTTATGGTGTGCGCATAACCATATCCGTCATATGAATATATATCACCGCAAAACTATACAAACTGGTGTGCGTGTAGCTATATTCATGATAAGTCGTATAACACATAAATTGGTTATGGTGTGCGGGTAGCCGCATAACCACCATAACTACCCTAACCACCTATTTAATTACGAAAGTGCCACCCTCAAAAACTATAAATAGAACCCCAAGGCTTCTCTTTTTTCGATCTTCTCCTCCTCCATCTCCCCCCCTTTTGAGACTTTCTCTCTCTCCAGCCGGGAAAATCCTCCTACGGATTTTCTCTCTCCTCCTTCTTCCTTGCGCGCTCACAAGCGCGCGTCCTCCTTGTGCGCTCACAAGCGCGTCCTCCTTGCGCGCTCACAAGCGCGCGTCCTCCTTGCGCGCTCACAAGCGCGCGTCCTCCTTGCGCGCTCACAAGCGCGCGTCCTCCTTGCGCGCTCACAAGCGCGCCTCCTCCTTGCGCGCTCACCAGCGTGCGTCCTCCTTGCGCGCTCACCAGCGCGCCTCCTCCTTGCGCGCTCACAAGCGCGCCTCCTCCTTGCGCGCTCACAAGCGCGCCTCCGTGCGCTCCGCTCTCAAGACCGCTCCAAGCGCGCCTCCGTGCGCTCAGCGTTCAAGACCGCTCCAAGCGCGCCACCGTGCGCTCCGCTCTCAAGACCGCTCCAAGCGCGCCTCCGCGCGCTCCGCTCTCAAGACCGCTCCAAGCGCGCCTCCGTGCGCTCCGCTCTCAAGACCGCTCCAAGCGCGCCTCCGCGCGCTCCGCTCTCAAGACCGCTCCAAGCGCGCCTCCGTGCGCTCCGCTCTGAAGACTACTCCAAGAGCGCCTCTGCGCGCTCCGCTCTCAAGACCGTCCAAGCATAACCCCGCGCACTAGCAACAAGCACTCCGCGCACTCAAGAACAAACGCTCCAGCCTCCAACAAGAACAGCACTCCAAACTCCTCTCGCGCAGCAGGAGACAACCGACAGAGACAAAGACGCACAGAGGACATCGATCCAACCTTCAAGCTGCAGTCAAAACCTCTAGAGCGCTTAGAGCGCAGCATCCCCCTCTGCATCAGACAAAAGTCTTAGCTCCAGGAGCGGTGACTTGTCACCCTCCGAGTATCTCTCTCTCAACAATTGTAACGAGAGGCGGCCTGTCGCCCTCGAGTTCTTTAAAGTAGCTTTGTACAACAACCAACAAATAGTGGAGGTTTCGGCCGGCACAGACCCGACCGCGTGGTTTTTCACCCAGTTGACGGGTTTTCCACGTTAAAAAAATTGTCTTGTTAGTTTTCTCTTTTTCTGTGATTGTTTGCGCGCTCAAACGCTCCCGGGCTAAGACGGTCCAATCTAGTCCGATCTACCGGAGCCTTGAGTGGACCGCAACAATTATTAAAAGCTAAATAAATATTTTACAAAAATTATTATTACAACACTTTTATGAAAAACACTTAAATGTAGATTTTTCAAACAATCTACAACTTTTTCAAATGTGCTTTCTGAACAGCTCTAATGTCATCACTGCTGTGTTTTTTTCACCGCCAACACCCCAAATTGAGCCTATATGTACAAAAAAAAATCACCGCCGGAGCGCCGTCGCCGCCCCAAACAGACCCTAAGTTAAAGCTAACATAAAAATGAGACATTAAATTAGGGAACTGTTATCCGCAGACCAAAAAGGTTATCCCTAGACCAACCTTTTCTACTTTACAAATTGTTATCCGCAGACTAAATTTAGACTTGAGCATTCAACATCTTTGTTCTCCCGAGCAGAGCCCGACAACGAAGGAACATCTCTGACGACCTTCTAAGCATTTCATTGTGTGCACGGATCGCGATTCGTAAAAAAAATGCACGGATAGAGACCGAGTTGAGGAAGAAACACGATTTCTTCACGTTCATGCGATTTCGGTTTGTTTGGGAAGATTTAGATAGCTAGGGTTTGTTTGGGAAGATTTATATAGCTAGGATTACTCTCTCCCAAAGAAACTGAAATCGCATGAACGGTGACGAAATCGTCTTTCTTCCTCAACCCGGTCTCTATCCGCGCAGATATTTTACGAATCACGATTCGTGCACACATTGAAGTGCTCAGAAGGTCATCAGAGATGTTCCTTTGTTGTCAGACCCTGCTCAAAAGAACAAAGGTATCGAATGCTCAAGTCTAAAATTAGTCTACGGATAACAATTTGCAAACTAGAAAAAATTGGTCTACGGATAGCCATTTATGGTCTGCGGATAACAATTGCCTTAAACTATAATGAACATAACACGAGCCCCCGGTGTCTCGCGCGGCAGTACCCCTGCCCGTGCTCACCTGATCTCGGGCACACGGGTTTCGCACGACGGCACTCTCGCCGTTCGCAGCCCCCCAAAGCGCATTATGTCGGTTGTTGCTCGATTTTCTATCACGCACAGGTGGGCTGTGAGCGTCGGAAGTTCCGTCGTGCGGAGCCTATGTGCCCGAGAGCTGGTGAGCACGGACGAAAGTACCGTCGTGACCGGAGTAGTGTCACTTGAGACGCATGTGGCTTTCCGTGCACGATCACTCGCGCGCGTGGAGAGTGGAGCGTGGAAGTGTTGGCAATTCAACTTTATGTTCCACTAGGGGATGGTAGAACAGCACTATCCATGTTTGGTTGCTTTCAGCCTGTCAACAGAACAAATAAAGCTCCCAAATCAATCAAAGATTGGAACCAGCATCAAAAAGATGCGACTGCTTCTAATTTGGTGATTTGGTTAAATCTCTGATTAGAGTTAGAGCGGTTTTGGCACGGAGGGCCCACGTGCCACTTGCGTCCGTACGCCCGTCACTTGCACCTCCCTCGTCGGGACTAAATAGTTGGTGCGTGTAATGCGAGCAATATTTAGGTGGGGGGTAACACACCTGGAGCAAGGAGCAATTTTTCGGTCGGGAGCCCGGTTGTAACCGGGAGATATCCAGGAAGTTGACATTTTTTGGGGAATGGCGCCCGATAAATTCAAAGCGTTATCTAAAAAGCGCTTTACACATGGCGCGTCATTATTGACCACAAATTTCTCTCTCCTCCGGACTGAAAATGAAAAATCTCCCTAGAGTAAGGTGCAATCTGACGCCCAACAAAAATCCATAATTTTAAAAAAAATCGGCTGAGGTGGTCCCAGCACCTTACTCTAGGTGTGTTACCCCCACCTTAAAAAATTTCGTATAACGCACCTTAAATCATCGTGCGTGACTCCCGATCACGCCGTATATTTCCTCCGGCACGAATAAATTCACGCATGACTGATATAAAATACGATTACTTGTCAATACGATCGTATTACACAAATACGGCCGTATATTTTTGCAAACAATCTACACCGTTAAAATCAGGGATCAAATGGTTGTACTTGCTCCCATACGGCGGTGATCTATTATGATCACCGTGCGTTACCCGTATCTAACTATCTCTCCACGTGGAGTGATGAGACATCCCTCGATGTTCTGTCACACACGGGAGATTGCAAGCGGCGAGCGTACATTTGCACCGGGCATGAGAGTCTCGCGGCTGCTCATATATGTAATTAGTACTATTCATAAGTGACAAATATGTGATATTCTTCATAGTTATATGATATAATTTTAAATATGCTAATGTTTTTTTTAAAAGTTGTAAAAAAAAAGTTGATTATATAATTGATAGTATTGATAAGTGATAATTGTTGCAAGTTTGCTCGGTGTTGTCGCAGATCAATTGAGTCGGGTTGTTTTAGCTTGAGAGTGAGATAAACGCACAAACAGTCAAAGAGAACTGACATCAGTATTGTTATGTTGAAAATCTAGAAAGGAAAAAAAAACAAAAAGGACAGACGTAATTCGACAAAATCTACTTGTAGTAATTTGGAGTATAGTACCACGATCTTTGCAAGGACGACAATCCACCCCTCGAATTGCACGAGTTGAAAGAAAAAATAGTGCACCCACTATGAAGAAGTGTGCCCACTCCGAAGAACTCCACTCACCGCGTTGAAGCCATGCGATTCCGCTCCTAGAAGCGCAGTTCGTCACGCTGAAGCTCTGAGGTTCCGTTCTAGAAACCTCCACGGTTTCCCTCCAGAGAGCTCCTCCGCCGCGCAGAGAGTTTCATGATTCCACTCCAGAGAGCTTCCCTCACATCTACAGTTCCGCTCCAGAGAGCTCCGCCCACAGTGCAGAGAACTCTGTAAAGTTGTTCCGCTCCAGAGAGCTCAGCGGCTCCGCTTCAAAAGGCTCCTCTCGCCACATAGACAACTCTTATGTTCTGCTCAAGAGAGCTCCTTGTTGTGTTTTGAAGTGAGGCCGGGCGACCTGTCTGGTAAATCGGGCGGCCTGTTCTTGTGTTGGAGTTTGCTGGTGGGTGTTATTGGTGGATCTGCTATGTGATTGGTGTTTCTTTCGGTGTTTGGTGTTCTGGCTCTGGTTCCTATATATTTGTGGTGTGGGCTCCTTCCCATATAAGTTTTTACATAGCAGATTCGGGCGGCTTGTTTGTGAAGATGGGCGGCATGGTGTGTGGAGGAGGTGCAGTGTAAGGTTGGGCGGCTTGGTGCGTGGAGGAGGTGCAGTGTAAGGCTGGGTGGCTTATTTGTGAAGTTGGGCGGCTTGGTGCGTGGACGAGGTGCAGTGTAAGGTTGGGCGGCTTGTTTGTGAAGTTGGGCGACTTGGTGCGTGGAGGAGGTGAAGTGTGAGGCCGGGCGGTTTATTCTTAGGCTGGGCGGTTTGTTGGCTTGGTGCGTGGAGGAGGTGAAGTGTGAGGCCGGACAGTTTGTTCTTACCGGGCGGTTTGTTCTTGGAGGATAATTAACCAGGCAACTTATTGGAGGAGACCGGGCAGCTTGGAAGAGGAGCAAGACCGGGCGGCTTGTTGGAGGAGTCCTGTCGGTTTGTTTGTAAGAAGAAGAGATTCAACTTCAGTGTGGAAGTCGTGGCAGCTTGCGTGGAGATCACCGTTCCTTTGCTTTGTTGTTTTGTGTTTTTTGTAATTGTGCAGTACCACGCAAAACTGTATTGCGATGGTTGTGCCCTTGTAATTGTTTTTTTAGTAAATGCAATTGATTTTCTCTATCTTGGTGTGCAACGAGAATTCTCACATGGTATCAGAGCTAGGTTCGAACTAGTTGCGCTGATCTCGTTGCAAGGTGTGTGCTTGAGTATAGAAGGAAGAGGTTTTGGAGTAGAGCTACTCTCGCACCTAAACTACAAGAAATGAAGATCTTGCATGGAGAGCTACTTACTAGGGGAGGACCTATGGGAAGTTGTGGGCGGAGATGAGCAGGAGCAGGTTGTTGCAGCCGGGGACAATGCTCACGTTGCCAGAGCATGGAGAAAGACAAACGCCAAAGCCTAGTTTATTCTCAAACGAGCAATTTCCCCAGAACTATTTGATCATATTATAGGGTGCAAGTCAGCATCATAAATATAGAGAGCTCTGGACGGCCTATTTAATAAAAAGAATGTGACACGGCTACAGTTCTTGGAAAATGAACTGGCAAAAGCCACTCAAGGTGAGTTGACGATTTCAAGCTTCTTTCTAAAGATGAAAAATCTATGTGCGGAGATCTCTGCTTTAGACCCTGACGAGCCAATCTCTGAGGCGAAGTTAAAAAGACACATTATTCGTGGTCTGCGAAAGGAGTACGTGGCCTTCATAACTGATGTTCAGGGTTGGGCTACTCAACCATCCCTGGAAGAGTTGGAGAACCTCATATCATCTCAAGAGAGTTTGGCAAGGCAGATGGCAGGAGTAACCCTCACAGAAGGAGAAAGTGAGGTTCTTTTCTCTGGGAAGAGAAAGACGGTTGAAAGACAGAAGAAGAATTCAAGAGACGGGCCGTCATCATCCTCTCAAGGAGATAAGAGTAACTTTCTTCCCCGGTATGATGAGCAGAATAGGTCATTGTGCTTTGCCTGTCGCAACTACGGACACATAGCAAGAGACTATCGGTCAAATTTAAAGGTCGGACATGTTGTGTGAGGCCCCTATTTGGACCCCACATACATTTGTATTTAAGCTATGTTCTTACATGTGTCCCAGGTTGAAGTAAGGCTAGTGAATATGAAATAAACAACACATAATATAAATTTACTTTCATACCTTGCATTATTCGCTGAATCTTTTCTGTTCTATCTTAATAAGTTCATTTGGTTGTGCGTATCCCAAGACATGTCCGTTACCTACAAAATTTGACGACGGGCTTAGTCATAAAAATATGACTAAGTGAGGATATACCTCTTTCATTGCTGTAAATATTTACGCATGTTAAAATATGTTTTTCATACTAACCATTTATCTGTCTCAGTAGTGAACTTATGAAGCATATAACTACATGAACATGTTAGTATCACTAAAACATTATGAGCAATATAAGATCATAACCATATCATGTACCATGTAACTTTAAAGCAGTGTGTCTGTGTATCAGTATCTATGAGAGAACATAATAACTGGGGGAAACATATCAGTATTCATAAACAGTATAAGGAGCTATATCATTCATATGAACTATGGAACATGTAAACAATGCAAGTATCATAACTGTTTCTATATCATGGAAGCAGTGCAAATACATAACTTTATATCAGTTTTCATGTCTATAAACATTTATCCATGTATCTTAATAACTTTATATCAGTATTTCCATGACTATTTCTTTTCTTAGGATATATTAGGGGCGATTGAATTGACATTCAACTTCATTTTCATTTTCTATGGGCCCGACCCCTCTGGGTCATCTATCCGAATCAAAACGTGCCTCGCGTTTCCGCCTACGGCCGACTGACTCGGTAAATTGGCCCGACCCCTCTGGGTCCTGTATCCAAATCAGTACGTGCACACGCGTTTCCGCCTACGGCCGACTGACTTGGCAATTCATCATATTCATTTCATTCATATGCATGCACTTCAATTCGCCCGTAACATAACCTCGTGTCGACACGCTTACATAAAGTGAGTTATTCATTTTTATAATTCCCTCAGAAATATCATTCGCCTGTTTGCCTTTTTCAAGGCCATACAATATAGCGACATGTAATATCAGTGATATCAACTATGCATGTAACATTCAGTATAAAAAAAAGAGTGTGTATATAAAAAGGAAGTAAAGCCATAAAGCATAAATGAAACAGGTAGCTCTCACCATCAGTATCAGTGTTCATAGCATTGTCATATCTATTTTGAGGTGCCATCCTCCGTGGTATCTGTATAAGCATCATATCATTTAGAGTCGTTTATATCGGGGTTGCACCTCGCTATAGCTACAATATTGACTACTATAATTACATCATTTGGAAGCTACTGAACCTGTCTTCTAGTTTAAATGACCATCAAAGAGGCGAGTTCAAGTCAAAAATATAACCCAGTTCAACCCACTATTTTCACAAGGTAACACCCAATATATAGACATATAACTACTCACTAGTTTCCATAATAAAAATCAGCCGGCCAATATTAACTCAAGCCCAATTTATAACATGGAAGAGGAGCAGTAAGGTAATGAACATGAACTTAAAGTTTTTCATAGCAGCAGCACTTTTGACAGGAATAGGAATAGCCGACCAACATGTAATCATTTAAGAGTTGTCCAACAAAAATAAATAACAGCCATTCTAATTAAGGTGAAAGGCACAACTTAAGTAACAGTTTTGACTCAATTCTCCTAACAGCACAGCCACCAAGCTGTAAAGAGGAGCAATCATAACCCAGCCGGCCAAAGCCAAGGTGAGAAGGCAAGAGGTATAGAAATTTCTTAGGGCACAAGTCATGAAATTCTCCCAAATCCTGAATTGATAAAGCTATAACCATCCACGAGAAATCATTATGTAGAGATAAGAAGAGATAAAAAGGAAGGAGGAGCTCACAGTGCCAATATCTCGATCAAAACCTGCTGTTCACAAACATCAACACCGCATGACCACAGCAGCCAAGGCATAATCTCAAGGGTAGCGGCAAGCTCTCTAACACCGGCGACAACATGGGAAGGAAGGATCGTCGAGGAGGAAGAGGGGTCGCTGCCAGCCCTAGTTTCCAGCCTGACAAAAGCTCCAGACAGGGAAAAGGATAGGGATCGGGAGAGAAAATCGTGAATAAGCATATAAAGTCCACCGCCTTCAAAGCTAATCCCAATTAATTTAAACCCACAATTGCTATCAGCACACCTTAGAATAGCAAGGATATTAGGATATCAAATCGTCATTGCTATAAGCACACCTAGTAGCAAATGTTATTAGTACACGGAATAGTAGATGCTATTAGCACCCTACCAGAAATTGCCAGCACACCTTTATAGCACCTCACATGTAAACTTTATTAATAAATGAACATGGCCTTGGTATACTAAGGTAACATCACCCTTATTCTTATGCCACCGACGGCGAACAAATAATCATGAAATCGTACTTCTTCATAAACATACATATTATTAAAAATGCAAACACTGGTTTTTATTTTCATCATAGGGGACAAACTTTTTATTGAAATTTTAGTATTCATTTGGGTCATTTCACGTTTTGGGTCGTTACATGTTGCTGAGAAGGAGGAGCATCCAAGGCGAGGAGAACATGGAGAAGAAGGAGAACGAGGTGGATCCAAAGGAGATCATGATTGGGGCAACTGCTTCATGATAGACATGACAGCGAAGTACGTCGATGCCCTTGCTTCCATCGACTTTCGGGAGGACTGGATCATCGACTCGGGTTGTGGACACCATCTCACAGGGGATGAGTCGAAGTTCTCCTCTTGGCACCTTTATAATGGGAATGATGCGATCGTGACTGCTGACGACACGGTGCATCCGGTGGAGAAGGAAGGTTTTGTATCCTTGAGCAGTGAAGGAAAGTCTCTCACGATGAATGATGTGTATCATGTGTCAGGGATGACGAAGAACCTATTCTCGGTAGCTAACGCAGTGGATGCAGGCTATCATGTTCTCTTCGGACCAAAGGAGTTCAAGTTCTTGCGGAACTTCTCCTCAATAAAGGGTGATGTGACTCACACGGGGCGGCGGGTGAAGGATTTGTATGTGCTATCATCAAGCTCATACGTTGACAAAATGAGGACCAATGACAATGCAGTCATATGGCATGAGAGGTTGGGGCACATCGGGATGGACAAGCTGAGGGTTATGGCAGCAAAGAGCCTGGTGAGAGGCTTACCTAAGCTGGCCTCGTTTGGCGATGAGCACGTTTGTGAAGGATGCCAGTTTGGGAAGGCTAATAGCCTCCCATATGATAGATCGACTTCCAGGTGCAGGGCAGCACTGGAGTGCATACACATCGACATACTGGGTCCATGCCCCACCCTCAACCTTGGTGGGAACAGGTACATGTTGGTACTTGTTGATGACTATACTCGTTTCACTTGGACTTATTTTATGAAGGATAAGTCAGAAGTTTTCAAAAAGTTTAAAGAGTTCAAGGAGCTTGTTGAAGGCAGGTTGCAGCTGAGAATCAAGAAGTTGTTGTTGGATAACAGAGGAGAGTTTACCTCGACAGAGTTTGCCAACTTTTGCAGGAGGCATGAGATCCAAAGGGAGCTGTCGTGTGCTCACCCCCCAGCAGAATGGAGTGGCAGAGAGAAAGTTGAGGCATCTGACGGAGACATGCCACAATTGGCTGCATGCCAAGGGAGTTCCCAGAGCCCTATGGGCAGAGGGGATGGCGTGCGCAACTTATGTGATCAACAGTATGCCGCTGAGCCCTATGAACATGAAGTCCCCCTTTGAGATGATGCGGGGAGAGAAGCCGAACGTGAGTCATCTTCGGGTGTTTGGATCTACATGCTATGTGCACGTTCCGAATGCGACAAGGACCAAACTGGAGGCAAAGGCTCTCAAATGTGTCTTCATTAGTTACGATGAACGCAAAAAGGGCTGGAAGTGCATGAACCCAGAGACTTGTCAGTTCCTTGTCTCGAGGGATGTGGTGTTTGACGAGCTGGCATCATATAGAGGTGTCTCTACTATTCAAATGCAGGAAAGCAGGGAGGAAGGAAGAGTCGAAGAGAGGAGAGTTGTTGATGACTCTCTCGTGGAGCTACCTCTGTCCCCAGGTGCTCCGTCTCCATCAGGCTCAGGTGCCTCAGAATCCAGAGATAGGGGGAGCATTGCTCCAAGGCAAGCTGAAGTCGAGGAAGAAGTTACCATTGTTGCTGCAGAGAGCGGTGCTGGGTTGAGGAAGTCTAAACGGACTATCATACCACTGACATGTTATATGGAGAGTAACTTGGTGAACACTTGCTCATGTTTCCTTGCAAGACCCCTAGACGAGCGAGAGCTAGCGTGTTTTGAGGAGGCCACTGTAGTGAAGGAATGAGAGGTAGCCATGAAGGAGGAAATGTCTGCCCTGAAGAAGAATGAGACTTGGGACCTTATGCCCAAGGTCGATGGCATCGCCCCTGTCACATGCATGTGGGTCTTCAAGGTGAAGAAGAAGGCGGATGGAAGTGTGGAGCGGTACAAGGCTCGTCTTGTGGCTCAAGGATTCTTGCAGCACTATAGAGAGGACTACGATGAGACTTTCAGTCCTGTTGCTAAGATGACTTCTGTCTGAACGATGATTGCGCTTGCTGCTAGCCAGAATTGGAAAGTCTGGCAACTCGATGTGAAGAACGCCTTTCTTTACAGAGAGATTGACAAGGACATCTTTATGCTACAGCCACCGGGTTTTGTGTCCAAGTCGCACCCTGGACATGTATGCAAGCTGAGAAAAGCTCTATATGGGTTGAAGCAGTCACCTCGAGCCTGGTATGGGAAGATCGCGGAGTACCTACTGTTTTGCGGTTACTTTGCTTCCGATTCTGACTCGAGTCTCTTTGTAAAGAAGAAGGGGGAGAGGTACACGTGTTGGTGCTGTTATATGTTGATGATATGATTGTAACATGCAATGATGATAGAGAAGTTGCAAAGCTTCGGGCAGAGCTGTCAGTCCGGTTCGAGATGAAGGATCTTGGTGAGCTGCACCATTTCCTTGGCTTGGGGGTAGAGAGGAAGAAGAGCGGAGTGCTCGTATCCCTGAAGGCTTATGCAAAGCAGATCGTGGAGCGCTTCGGCATAAAGGAGGGGAAGAGCCGCTCTACTCTGCTTGAGGTTGGGATAAAGCTCGGGAAGGATGAGGGGAGAATCCTTCCAGACTCGAAAGTGTTCTGAGCCCTTAAGGGGAGCTTGATCTACTTGACTATTACTCGACCAGACATCGCATTCTCTGTGGGTCTAGTTAGTCGGTATATGCAGGAATCGTGAATGCCTCATCTGGAGGCAGCAGAGAATATTTTGAAATATGTAAAGTCAACCTTGGAGTTTGGGTTGTTTTACAGAGTGGGCGTTGAATTCATGTTGCATGGGTACACAGATGCAGACTATGGGGGATATGCGGATGGTCAAAAGTTAACATCTGGCTACGTCTTCATGTGCGGATTGGCTGTCATCTCTTGGTGCAGCAAGAAGCAGAGCTCGGTGTCTTTATCAACTACAGATGCAGAGTACAAGGCGTCATCTTTAGCAGCCCAGGATGGCATTTGGTTGCGTAGGTTGGTGGGAGACATTCATGAGGAGGTGAGCGAGCCAACCTTGCTCTGCGGCGATAATTCAAGTGCCTTGAAACTGGTAACCAATCCAATATGTCATGCACGGACAAAACATATCGAGATTGAGCACCACTTCGTATGAGAGAAGGTGCTGAATGGAACGCTGGAGGTGGAGTATGTGCAGAGTCAGGGCAACATTGCTGACATATTCACGAAAGCTCTATATAAGGGGTCATTTGAGCGTCTTCGGTCTCTTCTTGGTGTTGTCCCCCGGGCTCACTTCAAGGGAGAGTGTTGAGTTTTGAAGTGAGGCGGGGTGGCCTGTTCTTGTGTTGGAGTTTGCTGGTGGGTGTTCTTTGCGGATCCGCTGTGTGGTTGGTGTTTCTTTCAGTATTTGGTGTTCTGGCTCTGGTTCCTATATATTGGTGGTGTGGGCTCCTTCCTATATAAGTTTTTACATAGCAGGTTCGGGCGGCTTGTATGTGAAGCTGGGCGGCTTGCGTGCAGGAGGTGCAATGTAAGGTTGGGCAGCTTGGTGCGTGGAGGAGGTGCAGTGTAAGGCTGGGCGGCTTGTTTGTGAAGCTGGGCGGCTTAGTGCGTGGAGGAGGTGAAGTGTGAGGCCGGGCGGTTTGTTCTTAGGTCGGGCGGTTTGTTGGCTTGGTGCGTGGAGGAAGTGAAGTGTGAGGCCGGGCGGTTTGTTCTTAGGCCGGGCGGTTTGTTCTTGGAGGATAACCAGTCAGCTTGTTGGAGGAGACCGGACAACTTGGAAGAGGAGCAAGACTGGGTGTCTTGTTGGAGGAGTCCTGTCGATTTGTTTTTAAGAAGAAGAGATTCAGCTTCAGTGTAGAATTCGCGACGACTTGCATGGAGATCACCGTTCCTTTGCTTTGTTGTTGTGTTTTCTGTAATTGTCCAATACCACGCAAAACTGTCTTGCGATGATTGTGCCCTTGTAATTGTTTTTTTAGTAAATGCAATTGATTTTCTCTATCTTGGCGTGCAACGAGAATTCTCACACTCCTCTCGTCATGTAGCCAGCTCTGATGTTCTGCTCCAGAGAGCTCTGCTCGTCGCGCAAAAAGCTCTCCTCCTGAAAGCCATGCTTCTTTGCGCCATAATTTGACCTCCCTAAATGAAGGATTAAACCTCATTTTATAAATTTTGATCGAGGGTGTCTCTATTTAATATATCGTGTACGGATAGAAATGCTCAGTTTGTGTCACACGGGTTGCCCTTCTGGGCAGGCTGGTTGGGGCCACTAGGGTTGGGGCGGCCAAAGTTCATGGACGGAACTATTCACAGGCACACTCGGGCACGCACCCGGGTCAAAATTTTCGGAAAACAAATTAGAGGTATTTATTTGGGTCAACCCAAATACATCTAAATTCAATTTGGGCACCCTTAAGGCCCGAATTAAACAATCGAATCAGGAAAAACTATCCAGCAAACAAAAAACATCTTGCGACCACCCGTGATCACTGAATCCTATGTATTTACACTTCTCTAGTGATATCAGTCATTCAGTGCAGCATGTGACCCCTTCCTCACCCCGCACTCGACCTTCCACAGCTCGGCTCTTCGTCTCAGCCATCGGGCGCCGCTTTATCGATGCCTTGACGGACGATGGCGCACGGACTGCAAAGAGCCCTCTTTGATTCTCCATTATGTCTTGCTTACCTACTATCCTTCTCGAGTCTAGAATCTTGTATATTGAGTATGTTAATATTAATGTATTTAATATTATTTATTGTATATCTTTTTTAGTCTCACACAACCTGTGGTATTTTCGGGCTCTCCTCTTGCTCTATATGTTAAACTCAAGAATCCTTTTCTGCGTTAATACATACAGTTGATTTTTTCTCAAGTCTAACATGGTATCACAGTCATGTTGCGCTTAATTAAATTTTTCCGCTCAATTAAATTTTTAAGCTCGCACTCTGCAACCTCCAACCCTGCCCGGAGGCCCTCGCCCCTGTTCGCTCCCACAAGGCCTCTCACCTTCCTGTTCGCACCCCACCTTCCTCACCCCCTGCTCCCCCCAGGGCACTCGCGCACCCCCATGTCACTCGCGCCCTACCTGCTTGCGCCCTGCCTGCTTGCGCCCCTGCTCGCGCCCTGCCTGCTCAACCCCCTGCTCGCGCCCTACCTGCTTGCGCCCCAGGCCACTTAAGCCCCCCAGGTATCTCGCGCCCTGCCCGCTCGCGCCCTGTCTGCTCGCGCCCCCCATGTTCGTTCCCCCCAGGCCTGCTCGCGCCCCTTGCTCCCATTGTGCCAGCCTTCTCCCACGACCTCCGCCAACAACCTGCAAGACCGCCAGTCCCCTGTCGCCTGACTGCCCAGCTCCTTGGCTACCCCATTGATCTCGCCACCTTTGAAGGCCACATCCTTCCAACTCGCTACCGCCAACGACTGGTCGGACTGGGCTCTAACTGTTGAAGCCACCCTCTCCTTTCGTGACCTTTGGGTTCACATCACTGGTGCTCCTCCCACTGCTGCGACCTCTACCACTACTGCCAGCTCTGCCAGCACCACCGTACCTGCCACCACTCCGGATGACGACACCCTTTGGCGGCGTCGCGATCAAGCCATTCGGGCTTACATCTTGGAGTCTGTTGCTTGTCCACTCCTCACCTCCATCGGTCGTCTGTCCTCAGCCCGCGCCATGTGGGAATATCTTCGGGATCGTTTTGTCCCCCGCGGTGGAGCTCGGCGCCATCGTCTCATCTGCGACTCTCAGTCTGCTCGCCAGGAAGGGAGATCCATTCAGGATTTTTTCACCACGATGAGCACTCAATGACACAAATTGGACTCCATGATCCCCCTCCCATGTGGTTGCCCTCGTTCCTTAGAGTTTCAACACCACCTCTCTGAGGGCCATCTCCATCAGTTCATCGTTGCTCTGCGTCCCGAGTTTGCTCTTCTTGCCGCCCAACTCCTTCATCGGGTTCCTCTTCTTAGCTTGGATGAAGCCTTGATTGCCCTGCTTGATGAAGAGACCCCTCTCCGTCCTCCCGTGGTCCTCCCACCTGCTCCTGGGATCGACGCTTCTCTATCTATCCGACCACGTGACGGCCATGTTACCCGCAACTACTTTAAGAAGGCGGGGCACATGAAGTTCGAATGTCCTACTCATCCCCCTCGTCCTGATGAGCACAAACAGCGTGACAACTGTCGTGATGGCCGTGGTCGGGGATGTGGTCGTGGCCTCGGATCATCTGCCACGCCTCCTTATCCTACAGCTGTTGCTGCTGCAGATCAACTTCAACGACTAGAGGAGTTACTCCTTCAGTCTCCTCTGCTTCAGCCCACCACTCCCGCCAACTCTTTTATTGTCACTAGCCTGCTAGCCGCCTATGGTACTACTGTTGTTCGGATTTCACCAACTATGCATTGGTATTTTGACTCTGAGGCCTCCTGCCACCTTACCTTCGACTCCAGCACCCTTACCAATTGTACCTCCACCCCCACTCACCTTCAGGTCACCACTATTGATGGGAGCTCTGTCCCTATTTTGCAGTCCGGCTCGATCACCCTGGCATTTGGCCATCCCGGCCACCTGTTGGGTATTGTATCCACAATAGCCCTGATTTGAAGAAGTCCCCTTCAAACTAGGATGAATTGTAATTGTATTTGATTATGCACTTTAGCTGTGTTGTGACAGGTCATTCCACTCTAGGTACAAACCAATGTCAGTTTTCAATGAGTCGTCAAACACAGGCTTGTGCAATGTAATCCCTCATTGTATAGACCAAAGTGTTGGCTCATGTGAGATCTCTCTATTGGGATGTACCTCATTTCCTAAGTGCAAGAGAAGGAGGACTGGAGCTGATGGCGGACTTTTCATAGAAAGGGATTTTTCCCAAGTAAAATTCGGTTATATCATTCAGAAACATATAGTCGAATTCGACTATATAGTTGGGATGGATATAATCGAATTCGGTGAATCATAGTTCGAATTTCCTTGAAGAATTAGAATAACCGAATTCGGTTATTGCAATTCGGTTATATCATTTAACCGAATTCGATTCGGTTATTGCCATTCGGTTATACCATTTAACCGAATCGGTCTGCAGTAATTCTTCCGGTTCGTTTTTGAATGCGCGTTTCTTAGGGCTTCTCCTATGTTCAGTACACGTGGAATTAGATCCGTATTTCGCGCATATGACCGTTGTAGAAGACCGTATAAATACTCCTGATGTATTTCCGTTTAGCCCTAATCTAATCCAATCAATCTGAATCGAATCAAAAATCGCGAATCAAACAGAAAGAATCGCAAGTCTCGACCGATCTCTCTCGCGCTCAAGTTTCGTCTCCGACAAAGCTGTGATTTGTGATTCGTCTTCTACAGATTCAAGCATCTCAGATCCAGTAAAGAATCGCTCAAGATTTCTTCGTTCTTCCTCTAAACGTATTGAGATTCTTTGTCAAGAAGAAGAAATCTATTTCTCAAGATCTGAAGAAAAACTTCATCTGAAGTTTAAGAAGATTGTTTCAAATCTACGTTGTGTTGTAATAAACAATTTTATAAACTTTGTAGGAAGCTTGCTTCCGAGTGTTGTGTAGATCCTTGTTTAAGGATTGAGTTGTAGGAGTGGTGCACTCCGAGTTGTAGGAGTTCTTACTCCGAGGTGTAAGATTATCTTAATCTGAGTTTGGTGAAGTAGCCGAATCTAGCCTCGAAGAGCTAGATAGGCGAGGCGGGAAAGAGGAGTACCCACATCGGGGAACCTCTATAAAATCCTTGTGTCTGTGCTGTTTTTTTTGTGTGCTTTTCTGTGTTATAATTTTTAATTCCGCGTAAAGACATAGAATCCACCTATTCACCCCCCTCTAGGTGATTTAGGCCGCAACTAGATACTTTCAATTGGTATCAGAGGGAGGTTGTTCGCTATAGGTTAACACCTTGAATAAGGCCTCCTCATCTAGTTGCCTGAACAAGTATGTCTGGCATGGATAAGACCAAGGATTCCGTCAAGCTTCCAGTCTGCACAAAAGAGAATTTTCCTATGTGGAAGGAGAGAGTCAGATTCTTCATGGAGGCTGCTGATCCAAGAATATTTCAGATTGTGGAAGAAGGTCCTCATGTTCCTATGAAACCATCTTCCATAAACTCTACAATTATGGTCGCCAAGAAGATGCTGGAACTTACAAAGGATGAGATTGCACTGGTCTCTCTGGACAAGAAGGCAAAGAATATCATTGCAGGTGCAGTCGATGATTCCATGTTGCAGAATCTTCTTCACTGCAAGTCCGCCAAGGAAATGTGGGACTCTCTGGTTGTTCTGATGGAAGGAACAGATGAAGTAAGGGATGATCGAAGATCATTGCTGAACCAAGAATACGAAGCCTTCAAGCAACGCTCTGGTGAATCCATTTCTGATACTTATGAGAAGTTCTTTAAGATCGTAAATGGTCTTAGGAACTATGATCGTGAATTCACTACTGGCGAACTTAATGATAAATTCCTAAGATCCCTGACCAAAGAATGGGACACTAAAGTTATAGCCATTAGAGAATTCGGAAAACTCGGATCAACGGAGCCACAAATGTTGTTTGGGAAGCTCCTGTCCCATGAATTAAAGTTGAACACCCGTAAAGCTGAAGAAGAAGGAACCAGAGCCTCTGGAAGGGAGAAGTCCACTGCACTTAAAGCTGTAAGTTCAAGAAAAGGCAAGGCTCTCCCACCTGTCAGGAGATCCTCCTCTGATGAAGATAAATCTGATGCTAGCCCCTCAGGCTCAGAAATGTCAGATGAAGAGTTCTCTTTACTCTCCAAGCAGTTCAAAAAGTTCTTTAACAAACAAAGGAACATGAGAGGTCAAACCTCGTCTTCTCGTCATAGAAGATCAAACCGTAATGAGGATCATCACAAAAAGAAGCATGAAGATGACAGGTATAAATCTAAACCTAGTAAACATTCTTCTAACGATATCATTTGCTATTGCTGTAATAAGCCAGGACACATGATTGCGGAGTGTCCATACAAGAAAAAGGAAGGCTCAAAGAAAGAGGATAAGAAATCCTACAAAGGTAAAAGGAAAGAAAAGAGCCTCATTGCAAAGAAGCCAAAGACTCTGAGTGACAGCGACTCAGAGGTGTCAAGCACTGATGAAGAAGCCTACTTTGGGCTTATGGCACAAACGGATGATGAAGCAAGCGACACCTCATATAAGGCAAAGGTAAATCTTCATACTCCTCTTTCTGCCTCTGAGTGTGAAACTGCATCCAGAGCAAATGAAGACTATTATTCACAGGATGAGTCAGAATTAATGACTCAGTACAAAGCTCTTTTGCAAAGTTTTGACAAATGCCGCAAGGTTGTCAGATCTCAAGCAAAAGAAATTGTCTCTCTCAAGAACGTGGAATCGGCTCTGAGAGAGGAAATCGAAAGATTAACTCCCCTCGGAAATGAAGTCCAATCCTTGAAGGAGGAATTAAGAAGCTCTACTGAATCATCAATTCTGAAAGAGAAACTTATAACTGAACTGGAAGAAAAGCTGGTGGCAGAGAAGAAAATATCAGAAAGCTTCAACAAGCCAAAAAATGTTCTTCCTCTTATTTATAAGTTCTCCACTCCTGGGAAGGTTAGTGGCATTGGTCATGAGGCTGAAAATAGTAAGGCTGCCGAGATAAGAGCCAAAAGAGGTAAAGGGAAGGCTGATCAAAGTCAACCTTCGTTCAAGAAGGTCGTTTTTCCGACAAACCCGCTTGACTTTGAAACATCCTATGGTCATCTCACTAGACCAATACCTGTTAAATCTAGCAATAGATATCAGGGATGGAGCCGACCTCGAAACTTTGACTCGACTCCTTTCAAGGCGCCTTATGAAGAAGTAATTCTCAAAGACCATGGTCCATTTGTTCATGGATCAGTTGCAAAGAAAGCACCAAAAGTTAAATCTGTTAGTGCTAAGCCTAATGAGAAGATGGAACCCTGTGTTTGCTGCAAACATGAGGCATCCACCTCTAAGAAGGTTGCTCCTACTAGACCTCCCGTTCAAAAGGTAAAGCAGGAGAACAAGAGAAGGTACAACCGATTTGATTGTTGGTGCTGTGGCAAAGTTGGTCACTTCGCCATAGATTGCTGGTTTAATTACAGTTATGTTAAGACCCCACGAGGTAACAATGCAAGAGTGACTCCTCGCACTGTTAACACTCAAATTGGTGGTCATCTGACAAGAAGCCAAGGACCCAAATCTGTTTGGGTTCCTAAGGGCAATTGATTATTGATTGCAGGTATGTCCAAAGGCCAATTCAAATCCAATATGGTACTTGGACAGTGGATGTTCTCGGCACATGACCGAAACAAGAAGTTTGTTACAAGAGTATACACCCGTAAAGGATGGACCAAAAGTTATTTTTGGCGGATCTGATCGGGGAATCACGAAAGGCTACGGTATGATAACCAACGGTATAGTCTCTTTCACAGATGTAGCTTATGTCAAAGGATTACAACATAATCTAATTAGCATAAGTCAACTATGTGATAAAGGCTATATGGTTGAGTTCTACAAGGACAAGTGCTTGATAAAGTCGTCTGATACGTCAGAAACTATTTTAACAGGCACTCGAAGTAGGAATATTTTCTGCTTAAATTTTCTTTGTTTAGACTCTTCTACACCAGTGTGTCTTTTAGCAAAAGACAGTGCATCTCTTTGTGACCAGTGGCACAAGAGACTAGCACATATTAATTTCAAAACAATAAGTATGTTATTCTCTCACAACTTAGTTCGTGATGCTCCAGATGTTAAGTGCATTAAAGAGAGACCTTGTCACGCCTGCCAAATGGGTAAGCAGACTCGGGCTACCTTTAAAAGCATTATTGGCAAAGATTCTACCAGATGCTTATATCTGCTCCATATGGACTTGTTTGGTCCCATGCCAATCCGAAGTTTAGGAGGCAAGTCTTATACGCTGGTTATTGTTGATGATTACTCACGCTTTGCTTGGGTATTCTTTCTGAAATACAAGTCAGACACCTTTGACTCGTTCACCACATTCGTCAAGCAAATTCAGAATGAACTGGAATGTTCTGTGGTCAAAATCAGAAGTGACCACGGTACAGAATTCAAGTCTGGGGCTATGACCGAATTTTGTGAAAGCCTAGGTATCTTTCATGAGTTTTCCTCTCCTCGTACTCCACAACAAAATGGAGTAGCTGAGAGAAAGAATAGAACACTCATAGAGGCTTGCAGAACAATGTTGAGTGACTCTTCTCTCCCAGAATACTTCTGGGCTGAAGGCATCAACACTGCCTGCCACGTGCAAAACAGAGCACTAATCAACAAGAACCATCATAAGACTCCTTATGAACTCCTGAAGGGCAAGAAGCCAACCCTGTCTTATTTTAGAATCTTTGGCAGTAAATGCTTCGTGCTTAATAACGGGAAATACTACAAAACTAAGTTTAGTGAAAAATGTTTTGAAGGTATTTTCGTAGGATATAGTAGCCATAGTAGGGCATATAGGATTTTCAACAAGAAAACCCTGGTTGTAGAAGAAACTTATAATGTTATATTTGATGAAACTAGTATGCTTCAAAGCAGTTCTTCTAGTGTTTTTGTTGAAGATGCAGATGCAAGGTTCAAGGACATAAACTTGGAAGAAGCTGTAAAGGAAGATGCTCCAAAGTCTATTGAAGTCAACATTCCATCCGCACATGAGGAAGATGAACCTCAAGAAGATGAAGATGTACCGGAAGTGCAGGAACCCCGTGGACATCCAAATGCTGGAATGATCCGACACTTAAGGGACCATCCTGTAGAGCAAATTATTGGAGATACCCATGTTGGTGTTAGAACAAGAAGAGGTACAGCTAATGAAGTTTTACACTTAAGTTTTCTTTCACAGGTTGAGCCAAAGAAATTCGATGAAGCAAAGAACGATGCTTCATGGATCATAGCAATGCAAGAAGAACTCAATCAATTTAAGAGATGCAAAGTGTGGACGCTTGTACCCAGACCCAAAGGACAGAATGTCATTGGAACAAAATGGGTATTCAGAAACAAGTTGGACGAGGATGGTGTGATCATCAAGAACAAGGCCCGACTTGTTGCTCAAGGGTATAGACAAGAAGAAGGGATCGACTTCGATCAAACTTTTGCTCCCGTAGCAAGGCTTGAAGCGATCAGGTTGTTTCTAGCGTATGCTGCTCACAAAGGATTTAAAGTCTATCAAATGGACGTGAAGTCAGCCTTCCTTAATGGTGATATAAAGGAAGAAGTATACGTAGAACAACCCCCAGGTTTCGTGGACTCCTCATTTCCTGATCATGTTTATTTTCTTCGAAAAGCTTTATATGGTCTCAAGCAAGCTCCCCGTGCTTGGTATGAGACGTTGTGTAGCTTCCTCCTTGAAAACAAATTCACAAGAGGCAAGATAGACAAGACATTATTTCTTAGGGAAGTAAAAGGCAAGATTTTGCTAGTGCAAATCTATGTCGATGACATTATTTTCGGATCTACCGATGATATCCTCTGCAAAAAGTTTTCCAACTTGATGCAAGGGAAATTTGAAATGAGTAGTATGGGAGAGCTGAAGTATTTCTTAGGACTTCAGGTAAAGCAATCTGAAGATGGAATTTTCATCTCTCAGACGAAGTTTACCAAAGAGTTAATTAAGAAATTCGGAATGGAGAATGCAACCTCTATGAGGACTCCAATGGGTTCAGCTATGTCTCTAGACAAGGATGAGAAAGGGAAACCTTTTGATGAAACCAAGTTTAGAAGCATAATTGGATCCTTGCTTTACCTTACCGCAAGTAGACCGGATATAATGTTTTCAACATGTGTTTGTGCTAGATTTCAGGTGAACACTAAGGAATCTCACTACTCAGCTGCAAAGCGGATTTTGAGATACCTTAAAGGCACACCAAATCTTGGCTTATGGTACCCAAGAAGTAATGATTTCGAGCTCACTGGTTTTTCAGATGCTGATTTTGCAGGAAGCAAAGATGACAGGAAAAGTACTTCGGGAACGTGCCAATTCTTAGGAAAACGGCTCATCTCCTGGAGTAGTAAGAAGCAAAATTGTGTTGCTATCTCAACTGCTGAATCGGAGTATATCTCTGCAGGCAGTTGTTGTGCACAATTGCTCTGGATAAGGAACCAACTTGAGGATTACAACCTAAAGCTCAAAGAAATTCCTATGTACTGTGATTCATCAAGCGCCATAGCAATTGCCAACAATCCCGTGTCTCACAGCAGGACAAAGCACATAGAGATTCGTTATCACTTCATCCGAGAGCATGTGGAGCACAAGGACATTGATCTTAGCTATGTCCCGACGGATCGGCAAATTGCAGATATTTTCACTAAGCCGCTCGACGAATCAAAGTTCAATTATTTCAAAATGGAGCTTGGTATGTTAAACAAAGACTCTTAGAGACTCTCAGACTCTCAGAAGTCAAAAAGATGTTTTGTCGAACCTTCATTTAACCGAATTCGGCGATTCTATTTAACCGAATCCGGCGATATCGATTAACCGAATTCGACTAATTCCTTTAGCCGAATGACGAATTTTCGGGAATTCAATTCTTTCCTAAATGGAATTCGAAGGGTCACGGTTCAAATCTCAGGTACGCACTCTCTCTAAATCTTCATAACACTATATAAATGTTACTTAAGAGAGAAATTCGAAACCCTTGATTCCGAATCGTGCGACTCTTCATCTCCCGATTCGTGCGTCCGTTCGTGGTTCTCTTCTCCAACCGCCGCTCGTCTGGTTCGCTCGCATCCTCACCTCCTTCAACCGATTCCTCCTCACCATACCTACGCAATGCCTAAGAAAGCCTCAGAGAAGCTGCTCTTCGGAAGTGAGCTAGTCAGAACTGGTTTCGACACCTCAGTAGATGAATTCAGAAACGTCGTTCTCATTCTTGAGGTGGCCGGTCTGGGCTATGTTCTAGAACATCCTTGCAAGGTGTTGGAAGCAGAGGTTCTAAAATTCTTCAAGCATGCAGAACTGAGAAAGCAAGGGTCTGTGATAAAAAGCAGGATTGGTGATGTCCAAATCAAAATTTCATCTTCAAGTCTGACCAAGCTTCTCAAGCTACCAGAAGTTTCAGAAACAGATACTCTATCTCCAAAGGATTTCAAACAAGCTCTCCGGTTTTGTGGTTTGCCCAAAGGAACAAAATCCATTTATCGAAAGCAGATGAATGAGGAAGGAAAATTACTGTCTGATATTATGGGAAAGGTTCTCCTCTGTAAAGTCGGCTCTCACGACTATCTCTCTAATGATATGTTCAAGCTACTGGGTTCAGTTATTTGCAGAAAAAGGGTTGACTGGGGAAGTGTGTTGTTTGACAGAATCTCCGCTAGTTTAAATACCCCAAATTTTGGGAGAATTCTCTCTCTATATCTCTACCGTCTGGATAAAACAAGATTCAACATGAAGAATGGAACTCCCCTCCATCATTTCAAAAGAATTGACTCCTCTATGATTGAGAGGTGGTCCAGGAAAGTTGGTGAGTCAAGAGTGATATCTCCCAGGGCTCCAAAAGTTAAGAAAATTCCCCGCATTGAATCTGACAGTGAAACAGAAAGTGATCCTTCCAGTAAGAAGGAGAGTGAACAGGAAGCTGAGCAACACCATGAGAACCAAGATGGTGAGAAAGAAAATGAGAAGCAGGGTGAAGACCTGAATGAGAAAGAAGGTGAACCCTCCAAGGGGGAGTGTTCCAAGCTGCCTGAACCAAATCCTCCCCTCTCTCCAGTGGGTTCTACAGTCGTATCTCCCAAGATTCCATCTCCTCACAGCTCTCCTTCTAAAGAAGAAAATGCTGATAGCCACATTGACAGTGATGGAGATGATGAAGGGGGAGATGATCCTAATATTGATGCTGTGAAGACAGGTCAATCAGAGAAAGGTCAAGCTGCTCCTCCTGAGGCTGCTATCCCCGCTCAAATTGAGGGGGAGAATGTTCATTCTGATCTCTCTGCTCCTGAAGAAGATAAGCAAGAGCAGGCAGACCTTCCTACAACCCCTGAACATGTTACTATCCTCATAGAAGATGACAGTGTTGCAGGGCCCTCTGCCTCAACTTCAAAAGTTAAGGGAAAATCTGTGCAAGCTCCCAAGGTGCACAAAATCCAAATAACAGTCGAAGACAGGAGAAATGAAGAACCCTCCCCTCCTCCAGCTCAAAATGAAGAAACTCTTGATGTTCAACAGTTTTATCACTATATGAAGGATGTGGATTCAGCAGATTTCCTCGTAGCAGAAGATGATTTTGGAATCTCTTCTCGCTTGCAAGATCAACCTCCCTCTGCCGTCGACTCAATGCTACTCAGTTTGGAAGAAATGCTTATCAAACAGAAAAAGTACTTTGAATTTGCTATTCATCAAATCTTTGACAAGACCAGAGATATAGACAAAGGAATGGGCAATCACTTGCAATCTATAGCTCACAGCATGGACAAGGTAAAAGAAAAACAGGATGAGTACCTTTCTCTGGGTGCATCCACCCTTAAGCATGTTGGGGAAGGATTACAAGCCGTTTGTGAGAATACTACAAAGCTTTCTGAAAATCAAGAGTACATGTTTCAGCATGATCAACAGGGAAGATCTTCAGTTCAGAACTCTCTCCAAGCTATCAAGACAGAGATCATCCAAACCCTAACTGAAGAAGTCAGAAAGGGGGAGGAAAGACTGCATGAACGAATTCAAACTCAAATCTTTGATTTAAATAGAGAGTTAGAAGGAAGGATTCAGGAATCACAGTTAAATGTTCAATCTCAGATTGCTGAAGTCTCAAGGAGTATTGATAGCAAATTTCAAGACTTATATGGTTATCTGCATCAAAATCAGGTTTGGTTGCATAATGAGCTATCAAGAGGCTATGCCCATGGTTTCCAAGGGACAGGTCAATCTTCTGAGCAGCCAGCCTTTCCTTCTGAAGAATTTAATCCAGACAGTCAGTTTGCTGCTCCTCAGGGTGAATATGATCCTCCCGAAGGCTATATCTGGTCTGATGATGAAAATAAAATATCTAGAAAAAGGGTGAGATCTGAAAGATCTGAAGCTGCTGGATCTGGATTCATGAGAGATGCTTTCAGAGCAGCAAATCCAAGGCAGGATACTCAGAGAGCTGAAGGCTCAAAAGTTGTTAGTACAGGAGCTCCTCACCAAAGAAGGATTGATGGCGAAGTCTGGAGCCCTGAATCAAGAAATATCATCCTGGATCATTTCAGACTTATCAGCTGTTCAAATGAACTTCCATCAACTTTTTATGACCGGGAAGAAATTAACAAATGGCAAGCATCAATGTTGAAGAGAAAGATTCATATCAGAAATCATAAAGAAGATGAAAAGCCTCCTCTACCTCCTCCGAAGTATTTTCCGAAGCCGAAGGCTTATTTTGAGAGACAGCTCAAGAAGTATCAAAAGGGAAAGAAGCTTGATAACTGATCTCTTTTAAGAACATTTATATAGTGTTATGAACTTCAATCTTTTGTTTATGATGACTATATATAGCTTCATAGTTCAGTTCTTTACTTGCTTATATTTATTTTTCTCCTAGCAATTCACCTCAGTAGATAGGGTTCTGACTTCTTCAAATAGGGGGAGATTGTTGGGTATTGTATCCACAATAGCCCTGATTTGAAGAAGTCCCCTTCAAACTAGGATGAATTGTAATTGTATTTGATTATGCACTTTAGCTGTGTTGTGACAGGTCATTCCACTCTAGGTACAAACCAATGTCAGTTTTCAATGAGTCGTCAAACACAGGCTTGTGCAATGTAATCCCTCATTGTATAGACCAAAGTGTTGGCTCATGTGAGATCTCTCTATTGGGATGTACCTCATTTCCTAAGTGCAAGAGAAGGAGGACTGGAGCTGATGGCGGACTTTTCATAGAAAGGGATTTTTCCCAAGTAAAATTCGGTTATATCATTCAGAAACATATAGTCGAATTCGACTATATAGTTGGGATGGATATAATCGAATTCGGTGAATCATAGTTCGAATTTCCTTGAAGAATTAGAATAACCGAATTCGGTTATTGCAATTCGGTTATATCATTTAACCGAATTCGATTCGGTTATTGCCATTCGGTTATACCATTTAACCGAATCGGTCTGCAGTAATTCTTCCGGTTCGTTTTTGAATGCGCGTTTCTTAGGGCTTCTCCTATGTTCAGTACACGTGGAATTAGATCCGTATTTCGCGCATATGACCGTTGTAGAAGACCGTATAAATACTCCTGATGTATTTCCGTTTAGCCCTAATCTAATCCAATCAATCTGAATCGAATCAAACAGAAAGAATCGCAAGTCTCGACCGATCTCTCTCGCGCTCAAGTTTCGTCTTCGACAAAGCTGTGATTTGTGATTCGTCTTCTACAGATTCAAGCATCTCAGATCCAGTAAAGAATCGCTCAAGATTTCTTCGTTCTTCCTCTAAACGTATTGAGATTCTTTGTCAAGAAGAAGAAATCTATTTCTCAAGATCTGAAGAAAAAATTCATCTGAAGTTTAAGAAGATTATTTCAAATCTACGTTGTGTTGTAATAAACAATTTTATAAACTTTGTAGGAAGCTTGCTTCCGAGTGTTGTGTAGATCCTTGTTTAAGGATTGAGTTGTAGGAGTGGTGCACTCCGAGTTGTAGGAGTTCTTACTCCGAGGTGTAAGATTATCTTAATCTGAGTTTGGTGAAGTAGCCGAATCTAGCCTCGAAGAGCTAGATAGGCGAGGCGGGAAAGAGGAGTACCCACATCGGGGAACCTCTATAAAATCCTTGTGTCTGTGCTGTTTTTTTTGTGTGCTTTTCTGTGTTATAATTTTTAATTCCGCGTAAAGACATAGAATCCACCTATTCACCCCCTCTAGGTGATTTAGGCCGCAACTAGATACTTTCACCACCTTACCCTCTCAAACATTCACCATGCCCCTCTCATACACATGAATCTTATTTCTGTCAGCTCTCTTTGTGATCTTGGTCTGACTGTTTTATTCTCTTCCTTTGCTTGTGTTGTGCAGGATTCACAGACGGCTCAGATGATTGGACAGGGTCGTAGGACTGGTGGCATGCATCAGATGGAGTATCTTCACATTCCACCCTCCTCATCTTCATCTACTTCTGCTCTCTCTGTTACCTCTAATGCCGACTTATGGCACAGATGTTTAGGTCATTTGTCTAATGACCGACTCCGAAGTGTTATCTGTTCAAGAGCTTTGGGTCGAGTCTCTTCTTCCCCCTCTCTGTTTGTACGAGATGTCGTTTGGCAAAACACCTTGCTCTACCATTTTCTAGCAGTGTTTGTCAAACAACAGGCCCCTTTGACTTAGTTCACTCTGATGTTTGGGGTCCGGCCCCGATTGCCTCTCATTCTGGCTATTTGTATTATGTGAGTTTCATTGATGACTTCTCTCGCTGCTCTTGGGTTTATCTTCTTCGACAACGGTTTGAAATACCAACTGTACTTATCGCGCGTTCACCACAATGCTTCACACTCAGTTCAGACGTCGGATTAAAATCTTTCTCTCCGATTGTGCTTAGGAGTTTCTCTCCTCCACCATGCGCGACCTCACTCAATTTCATGGCACCATCCATCAACAGTCTTGCCCGCACACCCACGAACAAAATGAGGTCGTTGAACGAAAACATCGTCACATCATCGAAACTGCTCGTGCTCATCTCATCTCTGCCTCTGCTCCTCACTCCTTCCGGGACGAAGTTGTTCTCACCATTGTTCATCTTATCAACATCACTCCCTCCCCGGCCCTCTCTGGAGTCACTCCTTATGAATGACTTTACTCACGTCCACCAACTTACGCCTCTCTCTGCACGTTTGGGTGCACCTGCTTTGTTCTCCTCCCTATTACTGAACGCACCAAACTCTCTGCTCGCTAACTCGTTGTGTTCACTTAGGCCTCAGTGTTTACCACAAAGGATATCGTTGTTACGACCCGGTGACTCGCCGCATCCGCATCTATCGTCATGTCTCCTTCCTTGAACATGAGATGTTCTTCTCCTCCAAGCCAAATCCAACAACATTTCCCGCCCAAACCTCCTCTACTCCACCGCTCTCCCTTCCGCTACTTCCCCCTATACCCACTCGTCCCAGGACCCAAATTGCCCCTCCTATCCCGGTACCAGCTAGTCCTCCTACCGAGGATCCTCCGTCAACTACATCTCCCCCTTCCGCTCACACTCCTTCTGATACGGTCTTCTCTGACGCTCCTCCGTCCGCCTCTCCGTCTTTGGATCCTGCTCCTCCTCGGGGTAACCCTGCTCGCCCTCGACATCCGCCCGCTCGCTACGACCATAGTCCTGACAGGTATAAACCATCTGCTCTCACCACAGCTATCTCCTATTCCCTTGCCTTTCAGGCTTTCCTCACCGCTCTCCACTCCCACCGGGAGCCCCAGTCATACCGAGAGGCAGTTGGGCATCCTGAATGGCAGCAAGCCATGACCGCTGAACTTCAGGATTTCCACCAAACTCATACATGAGACCTCGTCCCCTGCCCCCTAGCGCGACTCCTATCAGTTGCAAATGGATATTCAAGATCAAGACTCGGCCGGACGGGTCTATTGACCGACACAAAGCCCGCTTAGTTGCTCGTGGATTCTTGCAGGAGCATGGGATCGACTACGATGAGACCTTTGCACAGGTTGCTTTTATGACCGCCGTGCGCACCTTACTTGCAGTTGCTGCTGCCCGCAATTGGCCTCTCTATCATATGGACTTCACTAATGCTTTTCTTCATGGTGATCTTACAGAGGTAGTATACATGACTCCTCCCTCAGGTCTCTCCGTTCCTACCAGCCACGTCTGTCATCTCCGTCGGGCTCTCTATGGTCTCAAATAGGCCCCACGTGCCTGGTTTGAGCGCTTTCGTACTGCTGTTCTCAATGCCGACTTTATTGAACACCGGGTTAATCATGCATTATTCACTCGCACTTCTGGTCAGGGATATGTCATCCTTCTTCTATATGTGGATGATATGATTATCACTGGCGATGACCAGGCAACCATTGCCTCTCTTCAACAACACCTCCACAGTCAGTTTGAGATGAAGGACATGGAGCCCCTTTGCTACTTCCTTGGGTTCGAGATTTCCCGGTCCAAACGTGGCATCCTTGTATCTCAATAGAAGTATATCTTTGACATCCTCTTTGTTTCCGCTCTCACTGACACCCGCACACCTGATACTCTCATCGAGCTTAATCTAAAACTTCTCCCAACTGACGGTGAACCACTACCGGATGTCTCCCGCTATCGGTGCCTTGTCGGGATGCTGGTCTATCTTACTATGACTAGGTCTGACTTTGCCTATGATGTTAGCTTTGTCAGTCAGTTTGTCTAAGCTCCTCGCTCGGCTCATTAAGCCGTTGTCCTCCGGATTCTTCGCTATCTCGACACCTCCGTCACCCGCTCACTATTTCTCTCCTCCACTTCTCCACTCACCCTCCGAGTATTCTCCGATGCTGACTGGGCGGGGGATGCTGCAAATCGTCGCTCTACTACTGACTTCTGTATCTTCCTGGGTGACTCTCTTATCTCCTGGCGTAGCAAGAAACAGGACTCCATTGCGCGCTCCAGCACTGAGGCCGAGTATCGTGCCATGGCTTTCACCATTGCTGAGATCGTTTGGCTTCACCGACTACTCAGTGATCTTGGTGTGTTGATATCCGGACCCACTCCCCTATTCTGTGATAATCGAAGTGCTATACAAATTGTCTATAATCCAGTATTTCATGAACGGACGAAACACATCGAGATTGATTGTCACTTCACTCGCTAGGAGTTCCTCGCCAACACTATCTCTCTACCGTTCATTGCATCTGAAGAATAAATTGCGGACTTCCTCACCAAGCCTCTCACATCTGCAAAATTCTAATATCTCATTAGCAAACTCTCGGTTCATGATCCACCGTGAGTTTGAGGGAAGGTGTTAATATTAATGTATTTAATATTATTTATTGTATATTCTGTTTTAGTCGCACACCGCCTGTAGTGTTTTCGGGCTCTCCTCTTGCTCTATATGTAAGACCCCAAGGGTCCTCTGAGTCCTTGCCTTCTTGATATCAAAAGTAGTCCCTTTTTAAGGGTCTGTTTGTTACGACGGTGAGAGTTTGAGCGGTGGGAATGTGAGTGCTAGCAATGGAGCGGGGTGGTTGTGTTCTAAAAAAAAAGTCAAAATGCCAAACAGTTTTTTAAGCGGTGGTGTTTCCCCCATTAAAGATGAAGCAAAATCGCCGAAACAAACAGACAGCTAGTCTTTACTCTCTCTAGTTTAGGGTTTTTTCTACAACCTGGGGCTGGGGGAGATCGAAATAAAAAATGATGAGCTCATCGGGATTCTGTCGTTTTTGGATGGAATATGCAACACCTCACTTCAATTTTACTGCAACTCGAGAGACCGAAATGATTTTTGTTGGCAAAATTATAAAATTGGTCCATATTATTTCGTATTTATTTGGCAAAATAGAGATTTCAGTCCCTAAACTTGTATGTCTTTAAGAATTCAGTCTCCGTGCTTTTTGCTTTAAAAAATGAGTTCTCAAACTTTCTTACCTTTAAGATTTAAGTCCCTAAATTCATTTCAGGCATTTTTTTTAAATCAAATGTGAAATCATTTATCTAGGTGGCAAAATAAAGATGAGTAGATAAGCATATTTTTTTTAATTCTAACAGCCAGATTAAATTTTTTATCTAATTAATCTGGTGTTAAACTTGTAGATAACTTAAAAGCCTCCCCTTTCTCAAAGTCTTCCTCCCCGTCCCCGAAGTCAAAAGGGCGATCAGCTTGCAGCGGCGATCATCCTCATCAACGGAGCGCTTGGTGCGACCATCTTCATCAAGGGAGAGCTTGGAGTGATCATCTTCAGAACTTGATCTTCCTCGACAAGCGGCGATCTTGCTCGACAAGCGGCGACCTTGCTCGACAAGCGGCGATCTTCCTCGACAAGCGGCGATCGTGCTCATGGGTGGCTTTATCTCATTTGGTTATTATTAGGTGGTTTGTATGCAGTGGTGGATGCAGAGATTTTTCTCTGTGTGGGCGGTGTATAAGAAATATAAAAAAAATGAAAATATTACTAATTTGAATTACATCTAAAAATTATAAATAAATGTGTCACAGATAAAAATAAAATGATAAGTAAATGTGTAATATATAGGAAATAAAATGATAAATAAATATGTTATGAAATGAAATGATAAATAAAACTTGAACCCAGGAGCATACAGTTTTATATCAAACACTCTACCAACTTAGCTAAAAGACTTACTTGAATTTATTCATGAATATATATTATGTATCTAACAAATAAATAAAATACATTTTTTACTATTGAAAAATGATATTTTTAAAAACCAATGTGGGCGGCCGCCCCTATATGTATGTATGTATGTATGTATGTATGTTTATTTATTTTTTGTTTGATGCAATGATTGATGAATATATATGCATTTTGGGCTTATTAGGAGAGCTGAGAACTAAGGAGTAAAAATCAGTTTAAGGAATTCATGGTTCCATGTATAATTTTCGCAGGTTGTTGACACGAAAGATCTCTTATTTAAAAGATATATACATTCAATATGACATTAAGACTCCGTTTGATCCGCGCCGGTCGAGCGGACGAAACTGCCCGGCCGCATTTGTAGTAGTTTCAGAAATTCGATATGGTGGTGCCAAAATAATCATTTAAAAAAGAATGTGTCTTGAAATAATATGTAGCTTATTACTTGCACTAAAATGAATGCACCACAAAAAAGAAAAATTGAATGAATCATTTAAAACTGAATGAATGCATTCATTCAGTTTTTAGAAATTGGATAGGGTGGTGCCCAAAAAAATACTTATTAAGTAAGGGTGTTTATATTGGCAGCCCGGAAATAGCTATTGGCAGCCACAATAAACTTAACAAAACACAAAATTTGATTTGACTCTTCTCTAATAGCAGCCCCATTTAAAGACTCTTCATTTCCCCCCGTTTTCCCCCGTTCTCGTCGAAATCCCCCGAAAACTTCTGATTTCTCGCCGGCGGTTGTCGCCCACAACCGCCGGAGAAGAACCATTAGACACCGTCGAACTTCTCTGGATATTTTTTGGCGACACTGGCGAACCCTTCCAAAATCTAGCATATTTTCTCCTACTTTTGATCGGGTTGCCAATACCGTTTTGTTGGGCTGTTATTATCATTGCGCTGCCAATAGTCATTCACGGGCTGCCAATATAAACACCCCAAAACTATAATACCATCTAAAACCATATTGCCACACTTTGAAAAGTTGTATGTCTGTCTTACTGCTTGCTGAGAATCATTTCAAATATGTAGGCCGATTGAAGGTTTGGATGATTGTTTCTGAAAGGTTATTATACCGTAAACTTCATAGTCTTAAACATATATTGTCTTCTTACAATTTTATCCATCAATTAATTATTTTTTAATTGTACGCGCGGATTGATCCAAGCATTCAAGGAATTATTGCCTTTTGTTGATCACAGGTTTTGTGTGCGACATCTTTATAATAATTTTCGAAAAACATATAGTAAAAAATTTATAGTGTTGGTTATGGAAGGCATATGATCATCTAATTGCTATAGATAAATATTTATGGTGCAAGCACGAATTCCATGAACGTCCAATGTGTGATGTGGTAGACTGGTAGTAAACAATATGTCTGAAGCATTCAATCGAGTCATATTAGATTTGCGTCACAAACCAATACTTAAAATGTTTGAGGGCATTCGAGTTTGCTTGATGTGTAGATGGGTTAAGGTTAAAAAAAACCCGAGAAACAAGTTGGTGATGTGAATCCTAAAGTGGCAAAGAAGCTTGACGAGGAGGCTAGCCACAGTGGGAAATGAATGTCTTTATGGTCACATCACAGGGTAATCGAAGTGGTAAAGGTGTGTCCGACAAGTTCGTGGTTAAACTTGATAACAATTTTTTTGTTCTTATGAGAAATGGAGAATTATCGGGCTTCCTTATCAGCATGCTATTAGTTGCATCTATTACTTAAATATTGATACTAACATATATGTTCCCTGAGTGTTTTAAGAAATCAACATACATCGATAACTATAGGATAAAAATCCTATATATGTGTACCACCCATAATTCGTCGAGATCAGAAAGGCCTAAGGAGACGCTTATTCGTAGACCTCGCTGGGCGAGCATGGGCGAGCAGGGGCGAGCAGAGGCGAGCAGGATGCGAGCAAGGGGCGAGCATGGGCGAGCAAGATGCGAGCAAGGGCGAGCAGAGGCGAGCTTGGGCGAGTACCAACTCGCGAGCAGAGGCAGTATACTCGTCTGGATCCCCCCCCCCCCCCCCCAAGATTTCTCTATAAATAGACCCCCAGGGGTACTAGAAATGACACTTTGGGAAGTGGTCGAGGGCCCCCCAAACTGGATACTCGCCAATTAAGTCCATGCCCGTCTAGTACCTCGCCCAGCTTTTGGTTGCGGAGGGGATGTTTCTCCTAAACTTTCGGGTATGTGGTGGGACCTCCCTGCTGGAGCACTTGGGGTGTGCTTATAGTTATTTTCTCTCTCCTGTTTTAGCTATCCGAGCCGTGAAGTTTGATCACATGATCAGTAACCTCCGGCTGCATTGATCTGAATCTTGGAGGCGGGATTTTCCTGGCTTCAACAATATGACACTCAAATCATCATCCCAAGCTAAGAACATGAAAATGTGTCATCCTCTACACACTTATAAAAAGATAGTATTAATTATCTAATTCATATCCAAAGACATTCAAACAGTGAAATCTCTTCGATTAAATTGTGTATGATATATTAAAATGGAAAACCAAGCTAAAACCCATTAGACTCCAATCAAACTCAACCGAAGAGACAATCCTATAATGCATATGATTTCATGAAATTTGATTTTTTTATTGCATAAAGAGTGAAAACATGTAGACATGAGAAGAAAACTTACATTAGAGAGACCGATTCGTATCTCAACATGCATGTCGTTAGCCGCAAAATTAATCAGAAGCATCAAAGCAAAAGCAAACCTTGAAAGTTACTAGAAAATGAAGAAAGATTGGTAAAGAAAAGAGAATACAAACAAAATCCTCATATGGTGCAACTCATTCTAACTATCTATCCATTAACAATTCCAAAAAAAACTTGATGTGTTGAAGGCTAAACCACTCTTTACTAGTTGATGATAATTTTACAGCAAGAAATCGAGGTTAAGTCCTTCGAATTCCAGATAAAAAAAGGAATGACCTCAAGCGCCAGCATCATATGGAGGAGGACGAAAAACAGTATAAAAACATGCGTGAAAGAGATATACCGCAATAGTATTGCAGGCGGAGCACTTCTCTTTCATGGTAGAAACAAAGGAATGGACCGAAAGAATGACCAAACTTTATAAGATTTTTGCTACTGAAATCTAATGTTGCCTAGACCAACTACTGATAGGAGAAGGATTCTTCAATTATTTCTGGTGAACTCTCCAAGATTTTGGAAGAAGAAACCATCGCACCTTGACTGGGCGAGCAGAACTCACCGTCGGGAGAGCTGAAATCGCCGCCCGACTGGAAAAAAATGTCGGCCCGCTGCTCCGCTCATCCTCGTCTAAGTGCGTCGTGCGGCTCGTGCCCTAATCGCTAGAGGAGAAGACGGGATAGAGGAACGCACTCGCTGGTCACGGAAGGGAGCCTCTTATTTCGCAAAAATGTGGGTTTAGGGTCGTGACGTGGCTAATACTTGAGTATTAGTATTAGCCACACTGTTTTTCTTGTCGTGGCTAATACTTAAGTATTAGCCACAATTTTTGGTTGTCGTTGTTGGAACCGTCAACCGGCCCAACGAGGAGTTCGGACCCCTAAGAGGGGGCAACTAGCACTTACTGATCCCGCGGAGGAACTTGACCGAAGATTTAGAACTAAACACCGACCCGAGTGGCCCTGCTCAGGAGAACAAAGATATTGAATGCAATTCCCTAAACAAGAAAAAATTGGTCTACGGATAGACATTTTTGATCTGCGAATAACAATTCCCTAAATTTATCTTTTTGGAGAGTGACAATTTCAAAATGAACATCATGTTACTGTATTTTTTGGATAATATATGTTCTAATGATTTTTATTTGCAATTATTTTGGATATCACTTTTTGTTATTGTAAAAGATTTGCATGTAAATCTTTTGGGTTCATATATGTTCTAAAATGTATTTGAGGTAGGCTGCCCAAGCATTTTAGTTGTGACTTGAGAGTGGCTGCACATTTTATTTCGTGTTCATTAGTAAAAAAAAAGTTCATTTTTTAAGGGAATTGTTAAAGGCAAATCAAATTTAGCTATCTGTAAACCATTGTTAACAGCAAATCATATATTTTGAAAAATACAAGGTGCAAACCCAAATGTCAACCACAAACCAATATTGTTAACAACAAACCAAAAATACAAACTACACAAACAAACTTTCTAGACAAAAAAAAACTAAGTTCATGACATTTCCAGCACATCATTCAACAAAATAATACGTTTACAACCAAATGAAAAATCTGAAAACCATATAAAAAGTTGAAATTAGAAACTGAAAACCAAATGAAAAACTGAAATTAGGAACTGAAAATTAAATCTGAAATGGAAAACCAAATGGAAATCTGAAATGGAATTTTGAAACCATAATACATGGAGAACTAAGTTTCAATTTGCAACAATAAACCCAAGTTTGATCTTATACCTTGAAAATCCTCTAATGTTGACGTATGCGTATCGAGCGCCTCGCCGGAAGTCTCGCAAACCACCGGCGACGGGAGAAGCAACGGGAGAGGGGACGGGATAGGTGGCGTGAGAGGCGACGGGAGAGGCGACGACGATAGGAACTCCGGAGTCTTCTCCATTCAGTGAAGCGCGAGAGGGTTTGCGATTTTGCGGCTTAGGGTTTGCGTAAAGAAAAACATGAGAAGAAATTTTGGTTTGATTTTTAAGACTTTTGATGTGCGATTAACCAATTTGGGTTTGCCTTTAACAATTCCCTTTTTAATAGGCTGCAGATGGACATGTGGCTGAATTTTTTTTTATCATTAAGGCTTTGTTTGGTTAGGCGGGTGCAGAAGGGGCGCGCGCAAACGCCGCCAGAGATAGTGACCGGAGGGAAGGGAGCTGGGGTTCGGAATGGATCGACATCTCCGTTCCGCAGAGGGCTGGCGGGAGCACCAAAGCGCACACATCGTAAAGTGCATTGCACTGATCCACGCGAACCGTTGGATCAGTGCACTTTACCGTAAAGTGCATTTGCGTACTTTATCACCCTCCCCGGGGCAAATTTACATGAGAATTAAATGAGACAATTCCTTTCTCTCTCCTAATCACTTGGCCAGCTATGCATTTTCTGTTTAGATCCTGTTAAAATAGACGGTGAGGGCTTAGGACCAGGATCCTTTCTATTTGGGACCAGAAACAGAGGTCCATTTTATGACATGAATGTTATCCGCACTACAATTTTAGCTATCCGCACTTTTTTTGTATGAGTTATTACGCGCCTTTTGGAAATACGCTTTGTACATGCATTTTTAGGAAAAGTGTTCAACACGAAAGATGTAGATCTCGTCGAGATCTACAACTTTCGCGTTGAACACTTTTCCTAAAAATGCATGTACAAGGCGTATTTCCAAAAATTCGTTGTAGTTATGCACATGTTTCAATCAGGGCGGCAATACGTCTTGTGCGTGCATTTTTAGGAAAAGTGTTCAACAAAAAAGTTGTAGATCTTGATGAGATCTACAACTTTCGTGTTGATCACTTTTCCTAAAAATGCACGCACAAAACGTATTTCCAAAAGACGCGTATAACTCATACAAAAGATTACGGATAGCCAAAACTATAGCGCGGATAACAATCACCTTTTTATTACAAGAAAAATAAAAAAGTATGAGATTAGTGAACCCGTTGGATCAGCTAAAAATTGATCTGGACCGTTCACTTGTAACGGGGAGGATCCTGATTCGAGGGGTTAAACCAAAAAGTAGAATAAATTTGGGACAAAAATCTGCTTTAAAAAATATGAGTGCTGATTTCAAAAGGTTGGGAAATAATAGGAAACAATTTCATAATTTTGCCATTTTTTTTTCTTCATTCCTCAATCTCCAGTTTAGGCTTTCAACATTTTACAATAATCTTTTAATTGCGCACAGTTTATTAACAAATTAGCTCATCAGATGGATGAACAAAGCAAGGAACATTATGGCTTTGTTTGGCACGTAGATGTTCAATAATCTTTTAAAAATGCGAGGTCTACAAGCGGATCGGTTCGGTTTTATGTAAAATCGAAACCGAATCGAATAGCCTCGGTTTTTTCACACCCAAAATCGAAACCGAACCGAATCCAATCGGTTCGGTTTTTTACTCGTCGGTTCGATTTTTTACCCATCGGTTCGGTTTTCTACGTTTGCTTCGTAGTTTAGTATTTTTTTAGGTACATACATTTTATCATAAAATTCTACACGGTTTTTGAACTATAATTATTATTTTATACAGAAACCCACAGCCCTAAGAAAGCATACATAAGAGAGTATACAACAACAACAACAACAACAACAACAGAACCCATATAGTCCCCAATCATTGGGGGTATGGGCAGGGGAAGATTGGAAACAGACCTAACCTTTGACACTATGCACAAAGTGGAATCTCTCAGAGGAGAAAGACCTAACCTTTGACAATAAATGCACAAAGTGGCTGCTCACAGAGTACCACTGAAATAGTGGCCCCCTATACCATCGTGTTTGCTGCGGAATCATGCCCTCAAATCAAAGCCAAAGACATCAGAGAGGGCAGACCCAAGAATCCATTTTGATTTATGTGCACATAATCATGCTTCCTTCATTCAGCATCCAGAGCATTGGTGAAGCACCATATACATAAGAGAGTATATAAGAGAAAATTTAATACTTTTTATAAAAAAAATATCTAAGAAAGACAAAATTTAATTATGATATTTTATTTTAATACTTTTTATTTTGCTGGTCGGTTCGGTTCGGTTCAACTGGTTTTTCCATGGTGAAAAGTGAAAACCGGACCGAACATGGGTCGGTTTTCAGCCACCACAAACCGAAACCGAAATCGAACTGGTCGGTTCGGTTCAAAAGTCGGTTCGGTTGAATCTGTTCGGTTCGGTTTGAGCGGTTTCGATTTTTAACACACAAGCCTAGATATGTGCAGGCCGCGAACCTCTCTCCATTCCTCCCGAATCCTCCACTCTCTCCTCCTCATCTTCTCTTCCGACGTTCTTCTCGCCACCGACCACATCAACCTCTACTCCCGCCTCCGCGCCCTCCCCGCCTTCGTCCGCTATGACAGGTAGATGTTCAAATCAAGCGACGACAACCTGCACTTGTTGTTCGGATCGACGACGATGGTCTTCCCCATTAGCACAACATCAAAACACAACCAGTAAATTAGCAGCACCAATTCTGATTGTAGACACAGTACCATTCCTCTGGCTTCCGATTCACGTCGTCTCCTCTCAGGTGTCGAAGCTCCTCCTCCATTGAAATAATAAAACATAAATTAAATGTGACATCCATTGATGATTTATTTAAAAATATATGAATTTATTTTTTGAATATGGTCTGTAGATTTGAAATTTGGCATGCATAAATAATATTTTGGCCCGCATGAATAATATTTTGGCTTGCATGAATCCACGGCCTGCATAAAGCCAAAAATGACCTGCATATAACATTGCTCTTACAAAATTCCACACAACACAAACTCAAGGATTTGGGGAAAGACAAAATCCGCCAAATCCAAAATAGAAGCTATGATTAATACTCAACTCGAGGATTGTTCATATGAACCATGGCGTCTTGCAATGACATAAAATACCGAACAACTAACCCAGAAATCTAGGACGAGGAAACTAAGGCGGACGGATTGATAGTTACTTAACGGCAAAGAAGATAAGGCCACAGCCGCTGCGCCTAAGGAAAGAGCGGTAAGATGAAAAAGGATCAAATCCGCACCGGGTTAATCGGCGGCTTCGCCTTGCGCTGAATCACGAGTGTCCATCCGGCGGCCTAAACCGTCAACCTTCCTTTAAGCAAAAAATATTTTGGCTGATTGCAAAACCACCCCTCTCAAGGTTTTAAAGATAAAACCTAGATTAAAATATTACAAAGCAAAGCCTTGGAAGATTGTAAATCTAAACAACAGTTAAAATTTCATAAATTAGACCCTATAATCTCTACAAATCCTTGGGCCCAAAAAAACTTTGTTGAATTCTCGCCATAAAATTTCTGATGCCCCGCTATTCCCTCGATGCCCCGCTATTCTGCACGCACGCCAAAAACCGCAGTTTTTGCCGCGACAACTGAGGCTCCGAACATGAAAATATAATTCAATTATCCAGTAGAAGAATATGAGTACATGTAATTTCAAATGTGCTCACATCAGTTTGGCAGTCAAAGCTCATCCAACAAAATGACTTTAAGTAAATTTGTTGATGGTCGCTTTGTTTGGCACAGCGGTGACGGTCGTAAGCGCATGGGTTAAACTGTCATTCGTTAACGACCACATAAAAAACTGCATCCGTTTGAACGTAAAAGTGGATGAAGTTTCTTAGGTGGGCGTTAACGAATGAATGTTAACCCCCCATGTTCACGACAGAGCCTAAACCACACAATGACTCCGTTTGGCACAATGGTGGTGGTCGTAAACGCATGTGTTAAACCGTAATTCGTTAACGGACACCTAAAAAACTTCATCCGTTTGAACGTAAAAGTGGATGAAGTTTCTTAGGTGGGCGTTACGAATAACTGTTTAACACCCATGTTCACGACCACCACCACTGTGCCAAACGAAGCCATTGTGTGGTTTAGGATCTGTTTGTGACGGAATTTTTGGAACCGGGCTCCGAACCGTCCGGGTAGGAGATCATTTCACCTCTTTTGCGTGCGAGCAAATAAGAAGATTGCAACGATCTCCAAGGAGGTCACAACGATCTCCAAGGATGTCGCAACGATCTCCAAGGAGATCATTATGATCTCCGGCTCAGACAAAATTTGGAAACGGAGTCCAGTTCCAAAAATTGTTTGTTTGGGACGGCTGTGGCAGTTGGAAAAACGGTGGTGAGAAACCTGTGGAGGGATTAGAGCTTTCAAAAAGTAATTGTGGGAAAAACCAAAGGAATAAAAAGAAGATGTAGACGCACGAGAACATAAGCATGAAAATGTGAAAGACTCAATTTAGCTTTTTTGGAAGTGGGAGAGCTCACTACTGCATTTTAAAAAGTCAAGAAAACGCCATTTTGTCATAAAAGCACTTTTCCCACCGGTGGGAAACCAAATGCCTCTAAAATGACGGCGGTGGTAGGAACAAAACTTTAGGAGTTGCATTCGACAGACGAGAAGATGAAGCTAGATGATGTTCCGACCTTAGAGGCAACCCCCACGATATATGTTATTACTTCCGATCCATCGCTTAAAGATGTGAGCTTCATTAATGCTTTCAACCCCGAATATTTTGCATAACTTTTATCTACAACCTTAACTTATGCAATTGTCTTTCATTGCCCAATCATTTTGACTAGCGATCTCTTCATCTCCTATCGATCTCTTGATCGATGATCTACATACATCTTTTTCTATTACCAACATTTTTTTTCATTGATTGAAGATATGTAGGGGAGAAATTTAACTCCTCAATTTCAAACATGAAGCTTTTTGTTCATGCTTTGGATGCATTGTTGAGTGTAGTAATCCATTGCAATTTTCTTGCCCTAGCTGTCCAACGGCCACACCATCTCCGAGAGCTTCTGCAATTCTTCTGCCTCACGCAGATTAGCAAACAGAGCTCCTCCGGCTAAGGATTCTAGCTAAGGTTTGGCTCTCTTAATATCAATTTCCTTTTTCATTTTTGTATTCCAAGTGTGTTTTGAAGTATTAGTCAAGTAGTGACTAAACAAAGCACTATAGACTCGGTGATAAATGTTTCTAAGGATGCTCTGTAGTATTGCCAGTAGAGAGTCAAGCTGAGCAAATATAATATTTATACGATGGAATTTCGTTATTTACTTTGCATAATTGTTAATTGCATTATCAAATTAGTAATATTATTGATTAAATTAATAGAAGTAAAGAAAATATGAAAATGGAGGGTCATGAGAAAGGATCAAGATATTGCTAATGCTATATTTTTGTTAGTTTAACTAAAAAAAAATTGCAAACCTTGAGAAATGATGGTTGTGATACTCTGTTCAATAATGTCTTTTTTGTGTGTGGCAAACATGACATTCAAATTTCTAATATGGAAAATCGGTATTTTCCCGATGAAGATGAAGACTACACAACTCTTCATCACTATAAGATTGAAATGTTCATAAAAGTCCTCGATTTACAATTACAAGAGCTTAACAATCAATTTGATGAGATAAGTATGAAGTTGCTTAATTGTATGACTTGCTTGAATCCTATTAACTTATTTGGTTATTTTGACAAGTAAAAGGTGCTAAGGCTTAGAGTTTTATCTTAATGACTTTTCAATTTTAGAGTTGTTTACTTTTGATTTTCAATTCGACAACTTCATTGTTGATATGAGAAGCGATGATGAATTTTCTAAATTGAAGGATCCTGGTCACCTCTCTATGAAGCTTGTTGAAACTAGAAACATGTTGCTTATTGACAAATGTATTAACTTTCGAAGCTTGTGATGATTCTTCCAAAGGCTACTGCAAATATGGAAAGTGTATTTTTGGCTATAAATTATGTCAATAACAGGTGGCGAAATAGTATGGGTTATCAAATGTTGAATAATTTTATTTCTTAGAATTTTGCGATAATGATGTGATTGATCGTTTTCATAACATAAAGGCTCGTTGAAGACAATTATACTTTTTTCATACATTTTGTAAATTTTAATTTAGACAAATGGATGTAATTTTGAAATTCTTTTGGGCACCCCTTCAATTTTTTTTTTGGATTTTCTACTGCCAAAAATGAATCTATTGTGGGTGCAGAACTTATGTGAGTAGAGACTACATAGATAAACTAAAATTCACATCAAAATTGAAAGACAAGTTATTGGACTAAAGTAAAAATTCAGAACTCTAAATACTAAGTCAACTTTTGGACCATTCGAGTGACTTGTATGGAAAATCTCTGCAATTAAGCATGTTCCAATGGGAGTAGTCACATGATATAAAGTCTCCTAGGAATTGCTCATAGACCACCTTTGGAAGGGGACAAAACTGTGAAGTTCAGCTTAGCATAGACTGAGTTGAACCAAAACGGACAATACATCTACTATTGTGGGTCGGTTCATTACTCCAATTGCCCTTCTTTCTCTACGGCAACCTGCACAACCATTAAAACCTATGTAAACCCAAAATTTGGAATCTCATGTCACCTTAGTTGTTCAATAAAATCAAAAATTAAAAGCGAGGTTGGACTCCTCTCAAAATAATGTACGAGATAGGCTCTTTAATCGTTGAATTTCATAGATTTTTGACAGAATTATAATTTTTTTTCAAATATACATCACGACGTCGGCTAAAATTCATTGTAACTAGCGAGCTTGTATCAAACATTGTACTGTGGTGGTATTTTTTCGCGGATTGTAGATCTATAGGTAATAAATTTAACTCCTGAATTTCAAACATGAAGTTTTTTCTTGTTCATGCTTTGGATGCATTGTTGAGGGAAGTAATCCATTGCAATTTTTTTGCTCCAATTGTCTAGGGTCCACACCATTGTCGAGAGCTTTGGAAGTTCTTCTACCTCATAAAGACTGACATATAGAGATTCTTTGTCTCATCTCTAGCTATTGATTGTAGTTGAGGTTTTGCTCTATTCATCTCGATTTACTTTTACCTTATTGTATCAATAATATTGACCGGTATAAGGTCAAGCAGAGAAAATAGAACTTTATTTACATTGCATTATTATATCGTGGTGGTATTTTCTTTATTTACTTTACATAATTGTTAATTGGTTTATCAAAGTAATAATTCAACACAAATTCACCGAGGGAAGGCCAAGCCTAATTATAGGCATCGTTAGGAGGAAATTGACCATTGACTAAGAAGAATAACATCACCAAATATAAGAAGAGAACAACCAAGGCCTAATGACACATGCCAGTCATCTCGCAAGCGAGATCCTCCCGAGATCACTTAGGCGAGGTCCTTACATGATCTCCCTAGGAGCTCGCACCGCCAGGGCCGAGTTCACGAGATCATTCTGGGCGAGCTCAACCAGCTCGACCGAAGTTTTATTCCATGACAAATCCAGTATTCTGCGGGGACGGATATTCACAGACCTCAAAACCCCTAGTCTAGATTGCCTATTATAAATAGAACCCCGAGACACACATGAAAGGCACACTGCCCCCCCCCCCCCCCCCCCCCCCCCCCCCCCCACCCCCACTCACCCCACCCAAGGTTTCTCATTTTGCTAATATCATGTTTTCCTTGTGCCGCGCAGTCTTGGTTTTAGGAGGGGGAGTTCCAATAAACTTCCGGATGTGTGGCAGGACCTCGCTGCAGCTCGTGGGTCTTGTTTATTGACAGTCCAACCTCAGATCTCGTGAATCATATCTCTTATCATTTGGTTCATGGTGTTAGACAGCGGGGTTAGTAACCTCAGGCTACCCCTTTGTTTAGAACTCAGTTGAACCGATTTTCTGGTTTCAACATTTTTGGTATAATGAGCGTGGATCGTAGCGGGAGGATGAAATTCTTGATAAAAGACTCTATGATTCACGATGGCGAGCCGGAGACGAACACAAAGAACTCGCATACAGGTAGTGAGTTCGTTATGCGAGCTGACTTTGTAGCTTTTCATCGGATGATGGAAGGCACTTCACGAGCTCTGCTTGCACCTCGATCATGCCAAGGTTGCAACAACCTCGCCTCTGATCGTCACGTCATTAGATGAGCCAGAGTCTTCTTATTGATACGACAAGGAGGTATATATGTTGTGAATTTCCTGTGATTTTATTGAAGAAAGCACGAGAAAAGACAACCCATTAGAGAAGAAATTAGTACAAGTGAAGACTAGAAGAAGATACAAAAGGCAGAGCCAAGGAATCAGATCCTAGAAGAAAGCTGATCAAGATGCCAGTGATCAATGATCGCTGACTGGTGCCAAGCATCAACGGTTATTGACTGGGGTTCGCTGAATGGAAGACAAGAGTCAATAATCAACGACTCAGCGATCAACGACCGAAGATTGAACCAAGGCTCAGCGATCGACGAATGTTGATAACCGTTGAAGAATAGAGTCATTGTGGATTCAAAAATAGCAAGTTCCAAGGTGACAATCCTCTTAGACCTTGTTTAGGAGGGAGTAATGACAGAGGAAGAAACACGACAAAGATATATACTCCTACAACAATAACAAGAAGAAAAAAATGCTCTCACTCCCCTCCATCCCTTCTTCTCTCTATTGTAATTGATCCCCACTTCTTCCGGGATACATGAATCACCATTCTCTGTGTGATAAATTTGTTTGATCTAAATTGAAAGTGAGGTTAGATCTTAGATTTACTCTAGAGGGGGGGGGGGGGGGGGGGGTGAATAGAGTATTAAAAAGTTTTTCACTTAATTTTATAGCGGAATTAAAATAGTGATACTTATATGTGTATTGAGTGAGTTATAAAAACAAACATAAAGAGAGCACACAGCACAATACAGAAAAATAAACAAAAACACAGAGGACACAAGGATTTTATAGTAGTTTCCTAATCAACCTGGGTACATCTACTCTTCTACCACCCTTGGTAGGATTCCACTAGGTTTTTGATCAGGTGGCCTATCACCAATGGATTTTTGATCAGGTGTCCAAACACCAATGAGCTTTTGATCAGGTGCTCTAACCAAGCTACAGGTTTTTGTTCAGGTGCCCTGCCACCAATGAGTTAACTTTTGAAGGGAGTTATAACCCTGTACAAGATGAGATAAAGAGGGTTTAGATGTTCTTCTCTGTCAATAATCTGATAGAAGAATCTAGTGGAATGTATTGATGTAAAGCTCCCCCTGTCTGATTGAAATGATTGACAGTTGAGGATGGAGCTTTCTCTTGAAAGAAGTATCTTCTTGTATCTTCCTGATAGCTGATGAATCTGAGAGACAAAGGTTTCTCAGATTGTTTGTTGCTCTTTTGAAGATCTGAACTTGCAGCAGAAAAACTGAGAGAATATTTGTTGATGTTGTTCTCAGAGATTGAGGTGCTGCTTGAGGAAGATGATGATCTGAAAGCTTTTTCTATATTTTTCTTTCTTCTTTCTCTCGACAGTATTCTTCTTCTTTTTCTTCCTGTTGTACTGTTCTGTAATAATGTTCAGTAAATCTTCTTCATTTTTCTCTTTGATAATATATCTCTGATTTGAATTTCAAATCTCCTGTATAAGGAATATAATAATCTGGAGGATTATTTCTTGGAACTGCAAACCAAGACTTTAATTTCTTTTTCTTTTTAATTTAATGTATCCTTTTCTGCCAAACGGCTATTTTCTCGGGAAGAGAATGGAAAGGAATAAAATAAAAAGGAAAGATAATATCCTTGACTTATCTGGAATAAATAGAGCTGTTGCTGATAAATCTGAGTTCAGAGAATAATATAACTGATCTTCTGAAATTAATCCGCTGAAGAGAATTTTCGTCGATCTGAACAAATTTCGTCGAACACAATCTGGAGTTCGTCGATCTCAACATAAACTGCTTAAATCTGCCTGGAAGAACTGAGTTCGTCGATCTGAGCATCTTGTTACTTATTCTTCGAGCGTAGAGCTGAGTTCGTCGAACGCTGAGACTGGGAGGTTCGTCGAACGCTGAAACTTGGTCAACCGCTGAGACTGAAGTTCATCAACCGCTGAGACTGAAGTTCGTCGACCGCTGAGAGCATTTCGTCGAACGCAGAGAGGAGTTTGTCGAACGCAGAATGAGTTCGTCGAACGCAGAACCTTGGCAAGTTCGTCGAACGCAGGAGCATGTCGTTCGTCGAATGCAGGATTGAGTTCATCGAACGCAGTGTGGAGTTCGTCGAACGCAGAAAACTTATCTTTTCCTTAGTTCTAACAACCTAAAAACCTTGACCCTTGCACTATACAATTGGGGTCAACTTAGTCCTAATAAAAAGATAGTGATCCTAGCCCAAATCAGTAATAGGGTTGTTCCAACAATCTCCCCTTATTTGGGTTAGGACACTATTTGACAAAATTGAATAATAAAATAAACAACAAAACAACAGAGCATATATATCTGATAGATTTTAAATATTTCAGCAGATATATAAAATATGATACTCTGAGTTTTGAAATTTTACATTGAAAACAAAACTAATAAAAACAAATAAATCAGAACCTTTTGCTTTCTGAATTCCGACATTGCCTTCAGCTTTCTGAATCTGAGTTGTATCTGCTATATTAACCAACATTTCTGAATCTGCATTTTTCAGCTTTCTGAATTTGATTATCTGAGTTGTATTTGCTATATCAAACAATGGTTCTGAATCTGTATTTTTCAGCTTTCTGAATTTGATTATCTGAGCTGTATTTGCTATATCAAACAATAGTTCTGAATCTGCATTTTTCAGCTTTCTGAATTTGTTGATCTGAATCTGAAACAAAACTAAAACTGCAAACTGCTGTGAGCTTTATCAAGAACTGAAAACATGCTTCTTCATCAACTGAATGATTTTTCTTTTCTTTTTCATACATCATCTCCCCTTGAAACTTTGAGCATCTTCATAAAACATCTCCCCCTATCATAAAGGAGTTTCTTCAAAATATCTCCCCCTGTCAAAAGGAAAGTATCTCCCCCTAACAAAAAGGAGCTTCTTCAAGACATCTCCCCCTGCCTAGTTTCAGGAAGGCCTGAAGCTAGGCCCCTAGAAGAAGGGACATATGAGGAGGTAGGGAAGGATGCAATCTTTTTGAAGAAATATTGCTATTGGTCCTGCAAAATAAAATAGAGATCAAGTGCAAATGAACTGGAAGAGAAGCAATTCTGTAGGCATACAGTTAAAATGAAAAAGATTTGATTATAAGGAAAGATAAAGAAAAATAATAGACTTCATCAAAACTGCGTTCGACGAAAAATAGATTTTTGTCGATCTCAGTTCGACGATCTAGATGACTTCTGTTGGGGAAATGATTTATCTTAACCCTTAGAAATGAGTAGAAAATGAGTTCTCATAGTGAAAAATTAGTTTAAGTAAATATGCGTCGAATAGTAATCGACGCAACATCGAAGTGAAGTCGACGTGCCTCTCAAAATGAGTCGAAGTAACTCTAAACAGAATTCGACGTAATCGTAATCGACGTAACTCTGATTTCTAATCGACGCACGTCGATTTCTATGACATTCAAAATCGCGCCAGATCTCTTTCCTTTCTTTCTGTAGATCTGAATTTATGGAATTATATTATTCTCTTATAACCGTTTAGAATTAAATCTTTCCTTCTAATTGATTCTTGGCTAATTTGATTAAGATTATTATGGATGTTATTTGAAAATTGAATGACTTCTTTCCTTCTACAGAAATATTAATTATGGAAGATCTCTCTCTCTTACCATTTCTTTGTGAGCTAATTGGTTATTCTCCTATAGCAATATTTTTGAATAAACAAAGCTATAAATACACAAGGAGGTCGGCAAAGAAAAAGGACAAGTGATCCACTCCATTTCTGAAAAAGAGAAAAAGCTCCCAAGAGAGAAGAAAGAGAAAATTGAGAAAAGTGAAAGAGTGTTGCAGCAAGAAAAAGCCTTCTTCTTCTTCTTCTTCTTCCTTCTGAAGTCATACTGCTGCAAATTTCTGAAATCTCTCACTGAAATAGAGAAAGGCCTACAATCTCATTCTCACTATAGAAGAGAGATTACATTCACTATACTTGTGCTTCTAATCTTCTTGCTAGGAAGAAGATTCCTTCTTGCACAAATTGTTTCTTATTCTTCTTCTTCTTCTTATTCTTATTCTTATTTCAATTACAATAGTGTAAAAGAGTTTTTAGAATCTCTCTTCAAAAAATTCAGTTGTAGTGGTTCTAAGAGTCTCCTTATCAAAAGACTCAGGCTGGTTCTAAGAGTCTCCTTAACAAAAGACTCAGTGCAAGATAGTGAATTCCTACCAAGGGGGTAGAAGAGTGGACTACCCAATGTTTGGGGAACCACTATATTTCTTTGTGTTGTGCTGTGATTTTCTTTTTGCTATTTCTTTCTTTATTTGCTTAATTCTTGTTGGTGTGTGGGAAGCTTAAATCTGTGTATATTACAGATATATATATTTGTTAACTTTGCACAAAATATTTTTAAATCTCTATTCACCCCCCCCCCCCCCCCCCCCCCCCCCCTCTAGAGAATTCTAGTGAGGTAAACTGTGCACTTTCAACTTCGTCGATCTCCGTTCGACGAACGACTAGATTTTGTCGATCTTAGTTCGATGAAGGATGGGATAAGTAGAAAATTTAATTTTTTTTTCAATTGATTGAATCTCCATCTATCATTCCTAGCTGATTTATAAAGAAGATGTGTTTCTTTTCATCCAATGGCTCGGTGAAAATATCAGCTCTTTGTAAGTCAGTAGGAATAAATTGTAGAAAAAAATTATTTTTATCCACATTATCTCTGATAAAGTGGTGCCAAATTTCTATGTGTTTAGTCCTACTATGGAGTACTGGATTTTGTGCTATAGATATTGCACTAGTATTGTCACAAAATATAATTGAATTATTTAGATTGATACCATAGTCTAGGAGCTGATTTTGTATCCACGATATCTGTGAGCAGCAACTGCCTGCAGCTATGTATTCAGCTTCAGTTGTTGATGTAGAAACAGATGTTTGTTTCTTACAAAACCAAGACACAAGCCTATCACCAAGAAACTGACAAGTTCCTGATGTGCTTTTCCTGTCTACTGTGCATCAAGCATAATCAGAATATGAGAATCCAGTTAATTCAAATTATGAAGCTGTTGGATACCAGAGTCCTAGATTTGGACAACCCTTTATATATCTCAAAATTCTTTTTAATAAAATAAGGTGAGATTATTTGGGGTTAACTTGGAACCTAGCACAAATACAGGTAGTAAATATTATATCAGGCCTACTTGTTGTTAAATTAAGTAATGAGCCAACAATTGCTCTATATACTTTCTAATCAACAGGTTTCCCTGATTCATCATTATCTACAACAACATTTGAGGGCATGAGTGTTTTCATGGTGGAAGCATCAGACATACTAAACCTTTTCACTAATTCCTTAGCATACTTGGATTGTGATATGAATATGCCATTTGGAGTTTGCTTCACTTGAAGACCAAGAAAGTAAGATAACTCACCCATACAACTCATTTCAAATTTAGATTGCATCAGGTTAGAAAACCTTTTGCATAGATTTGAATCAGTAGAGCCAAATATGATATCATATACATATATTTGAACTAGTAAAGTTTGATTTTTATGTATCCTGAAAATAGGGTTTTATCAACTATGCCTCTATAGAAATTGTTCTCCAAAAGAAATTAGCTGAGGTCTCATACCATGCTCTGGGAGCTTGCTTGAAACCATAGAGAGCTTTATTAAGCTTAAATACATAAGAGGAGTGAGTTGGAGAGATGAAACTGGTGGTTGTTCCGCATAAACTTCTTCTTTGATGTCTCCATTCAAGAATGCACTCTTCACATCCATCTGGTATACTTTGAATTTCTTGAATGCAGCAAAGGCCAGAAAAATCCTGATAGCTTCAAGTCTTGCAACAGAAGCAAAGGTCCGATCATAGTCAATTCATTCTTCCTGTGCATATCCTTGGACTACCAATCTTGCTTTGTTTTTGACTATGTTGCCTTGATCATCTAGCTTGTTCCTGAAGACCCACTTGGTGCCAATAACTGGATGGCCTTTTGGTCTTGGAACCAAATCCCATACATTGTTCCTTTCAAATTGATTGAGCTCCTCTTGCATTGCGAGAATCCAATTTGGATCTTGTTCTGCATCTTTTATGGATTGAGGTTCAACTTGTGATAGGAAACAAGCGTGCATCTGATTTTGGTGTAGTTGATGCTTTGTTTGAACACCTGCTGAAATATCTCCAATCACTTGAGATATTGGATGATCTCTAAATGTGATGTGATCAACAGTTGGAGTTGGTTCAGCAATGGTTTCCACTTGAGAAATTTGATCAGCTGTCACTTGATTTGAATTGTTAGCAAGATCTGGATTATCCTCTTCTTCATTGTCTTCAATTATTTCATTTGATGGAAGTAGAGAAACTTTATTCTGTAGATCTAATCCATTAAGCTCTTCACATAGAGTTGGTACCTGCAAAGTATGTTTGGTAGAGGTGGTGTTCCTCTCCTCAATTAACATGTTAGTCTCATCAAAAGATACATGCATGGACTCTTCTATCTTAAGAGTAGATTTGTTGTAAACTCTATATGCTTTACTAGAAAGTGAATATCCAAGGAATATGCCTTCAGCAGCTTTTGCTTCAAACTTCCTTAGATACTTCTTGTCATTGTTATGCACATACCATTTATAGCCAAATATCTTAAAATAGTTAACCTTAGGTTTTTTATTCTTGAGTAATTCATAGGGAATTTTACCCTTAAGCTTATGTATCAGGCTTTTGTTCAACACATAATTTGTTGTGTTCACCGCCTCTGCCCAAAAAGAGAGTGGCAAGTTTGCATCAGCAAGCAATGTAGTTGCTGATTCAATTAGGGTTCTATTTTTCCTTTCAGCTACCCCATTTTGTTGAGGAGTTCTAGGAGCAGAGAAACATTGTCTGATCCCTTCTTTTCCACAGAATTCTCTCATCAGAAGAGATTCAAACGCAGTGCCATGATCACTTCTGATCAATGCAACTAGAGTAGAGTACTCAATCTTGATAGACCTGAGAAAGTCTATCAGAACACTGAAGGTATCAGACTTGTTCCTAAGAAAGAACACCCAAATGAATCTTGAGAAGTCATCTACAATAGCTAGAGAGTAATGCTTCTCTCCTAGACTTTGTATTGCAGTGGGTCCAAAAAGGTCCAAATGTAGTAAATACAAAATCCTAGGTGAATCACTTTTGGATAAAGATATAAAACTACTTCTAGTATGCTTACCTAATTGACAAGCCCTGCAGAGTCCTTGCTTCTTGTAAGAACCAGAAGGCAGTCCTCTAACAAGGTTGTCCTTAGAAAGCTTAGATATAGTTCTAAGGTTAATATGTCCTAGCCTTTTATGTCATAATTCATTTGTTTTACTAATAGAATTGAATAAACAAATATCTGAGTTGGCAGAGTCAAAATTGACTAAATAAATATTTCCATGTCTAATACCAGATAATACATTTATGTTTTTATTATTGGTAATAAGACATAAGGAATGGTTAAAGGTTACCTGATAACCTTCATCACATAACTGGCTTATGTTGATGAGGTTGTGCTTCAGACTCTTGACATAAGCTACCTCCTTGAAGGTAACTGCTCCAACTTTGATCTGATCATAACCTTTGGTTTGTCCACAGTTGGAGTCTCCAAAGATCACTTTGGGTCCAAGCTTTGCCTTGTAGTTGCTCAGGTTGGCCTTATTTCATGTCATGTGCTTTGAGCACCCACTATCCAAATACCATTGTTCTTTTAATTTTGGATATCCTTGTACCTGCACAACAGAAAAAATAAAATAGTTGTTTTTGACCCATACTACCTTGGGTCCTTTTGTTTTTCCACAAAATTTTGAAATGAAAGACATCTCAGGCTGATCCTTATAACCTTGTGGATGATATCTCTTTGGAGGAATTATCCATTCAGTGAAAGAATTCTTAGTATGTGAAGAATAAGAATTCTTCAGATTTTCTGTATATTTTCCGTTCGACGAATTCAGGTAAGTTCGTCGATCGCCGTTCGACGAAGTGAAGTGCTTTCGTCGAGCGTCGTTCGAATAATAACTATACTGGAAATCTGTCTTCAGAGTTCGTCGATCTCCGTTCAACGAAGTGAATTCATTTCGTCGAGCTCCGTTCGACGAATTCTGCTGAATTCCTTTATTCTTAACAGCCTTGCCTGAAATGTTTTTATCTATTTCTACAGCCTCTTTGCCCTTGACAGAAATGAATTTTACTGGTGTAGAAAGTATGTTCTTCTTAATAAGAGGTGGCTCACTTGATGATGCACCCAAGCCCAGTTTGCCACTAAGTCTGGCGTTCACTGTGCTTGTGATGTCCATCAGTTTGATACTTCTCCCATTTAGGGATTCTTCAAATTTCTTAGCCTCAGATAGTTTGTTCTCAATGAGAATAATATGTTCTTTGGAGGCAGCCAAATCTTTCTTAAGAATAGCATTTTCTTCACTTAGTTGGTTCATTTCATCCAACTGATTTCTGGGAGAGATTATCTCTTTCTCAGATTTGATTAAATCTAAGCAAAGAACTTTGAATTCATCTTTGAATTCAATTGAATTAAAATCAAAATTTGAGATTACCTGATACTCTGATTCATCTGAGTTGTTTGCTGAGGCATTGATAGCCATCATGCAGAAATTCTTTTCTTCTTCATCATCCTTATCATCACTGAAGCTGGATGAAGATGCATTTTTTGGCTCACTGCTTGAGTCATAAATAGCCATCAAGCACTGGTCTTTGTCATTTGATTTTTCTTCATCTTCAGATGAGCTGGATGAAGACTCTGATTCTGTTTCACTCCATGTTCCCGCTACAAACCCTCTTCCCTTATGCTTGTGTTTGTGGGATGATGGCTTGCTGGAGTGCCTTTTCTCTTCTTTCTCTTTTCTTTTCTCCTTCTTTTGGTTCTCTGGACACTCAGACAGAATGTGTCCATGTTTCCTGCAGCCAAAACAAATTATTTCTTTAGAATTAGATTTGTCATACCTTGGCTTTTCTATGGATCTTGAATCCTTCTTTCTGAAGTCCTTCTTAGCCATTTTATAAAATCTCTTGGCTAGAAGATTCATGAACTCCACATCTCTTGGAGCTTTTTCTTCTTCTTCAGTAGCTTGGAAAGCTATGCTTCTCTCCTTCTTGGGTACTGGAGATGAGGCAGACTGTTCAGCTTCTCTAGTTTTGATAAGCTGCTCATAGGATTTAAGTTTGCCTAACAAGCTCTCAGTGGAGATCTCATTAAGGCTTCCGGCTTCCTTGATTGGCCAGATCCTAGAGTCCCGTGTGCTGGGGAAGCACATTAGGATCTTATCATTGACCTCAGTGATGGAGATCACTTTGTCCAAGGTCTTCAGCTCATTGATTATGAGGTTGAGCCTGTTGTACATATCAGCTACTGTTTCATTTTCTCCTTTCTTGAAATTTTCATACTGGGAGATTAGGTGAGATCTTCTATCTTTTATTTCATCTGCTGATTCTTCAACCATATTGTTGAGTGACATCCAGATTTCCCTTGCTGAAGTGCATTCCACAACTTTTTGGAAGATGTCATCAGACATTGTCTGTGCCAATATATTCATAGCTTTAACATCAACACTTCTCTGCTTCTTTTGAGCATCTGTCCACTCAGGAGGTGGAACAATATTATTTGTTGTGGTGGTTTCAACACTTGTTGTTGTTGTAGGTGTAGGAGGTCCTGTCAAAATAACATTAAAAATAACCTCATCAATAGAATTCATGTACAATCTGATCCTTGCCTTCCATAGTGCAAACTTATTTAGATTGCACATAGGAGGTCTTGTGCTTGAATATTCTTTGTTCTGTGCCATGAGTTTTTAAGCAAAAGAAAACTCTAAAATAAATTTAAGATCTAATTAATCTTTTGATTCAGGTGTTAGCCTGTATATAATCAACCAACCTCTGAAACCAATTGAAAGTGAGGTTAGATCTTAGATTTACTCTAGAGGAGGGGGGGGGGGTGAATAGAGTATTAAAAAGTTTTTCACTTAATTTTATAGCAAAATTAAAATAGTGATACTTATATGTGTATTGAGTGAGTTATAAAAACAAACATAAAGAGAGCACACAACACAATACAGAAATATAAATAAGAACACAGAGGACACAAGGATTTTATAGTAGTTCCCCAATCAACCTAGGTACATCTACTCTTCTACCACCCTTGGTAGGATTCCACTAGGTTTTTGATCAGGTGCCCTATCACCAATGGATTTTTGATCAGGTGTTCAAACACCAATGAAATTTTGATCAGGTGCTCTAACCAAGCTACAGGTTTTTGTTCAGGTGCCCTGCCACCAAGGGGTTAACTTTTGAAGAGAGTTATAACCATGTACAAGATGAGGTAAAGAGGGTTTAGATGTTCTTCTCTGTCAATAATCTGAGAGAAGACTCTAGTGGAATGTGTTGATGTAAAGCTCCCCCTGTCTGATTGAAATGGTTGACAATTGAGGATGGAGCTTTCTCTTGAAAGAAGTATCTTCCTGTATCTTACTGATAGCTGATGAATCTGAGAGACAAAGGTTTCTCAGATCTTTTGTTGCTCTTTTGAAGATCTGAACTTGCAGCAGAAAAACTGAGAGAATATTTGTTGATGTTGTTCTCAAAGATTGAGATGCTGCTTGAGGAAGATGATGATCTGAAAGCTTTTTCTGTATTTTTCTTTCTTCTTTCTCTCGACAGTATTCTTCTTCTTTTTCTTCCTGCTGTACTGTTCTGTAATAATGTTCTGTAAATCTTCTTCCTTTTTCTCTTTGATAATATATCTCTGATTTGAATTTCAAATCTCCTGTATAAGGAATATAATAATCTGGAGGATTATTTCTTGGAACTGCAAACCAAGACTTTAATTCCTTTTTCTTTTTAATTTAGTGTATCCTTTTCCGCCAAACGACTATTTTCTCGGGAAGAGAATGGAAAGGAATAAAATAAAAAGGAAATATAATATCCTTGACTTATCTGGAATAAATAGAGTCGTTGCTGATAAATCTAAGTTCAGAGAATAATATAACTGGTCTTCTGAAATAAATCTGCTGAAGAGAATTATCGTCGATCTGAACAAATTTCGTCGAACACAATCTGGAGTTCGTCGATCTCAAACATAAACTGCTTAAATCTGCCTGGAAGAACTGAGTTCGTCGATCTGAGCATCTTGTTACTTATTCTTCAAGCGCAGAGCTGAGTTCGTCGAACGCTGAGACTGGGAGGTTCGTCGAATGCTGAGACTTGGTCAACCGCTGAGACTAAAGTTCATCAACCGCTGAGACTGAAGTTCGTCGACCGCTGAGAGCATTTCGTCGAAAGCAGAAAGGAGTTCGCCGAACGCAGAATGAGTTCGTCGAACGCAGAACCTTGGCAAGTTCGTCGAATGCAGGAACACGTCGTTTGTTGAACGCAGGATTGAGTTCATCGAACGCAGTGTGGAGTTCGTCGAACGCAGAAAACTTATCTTTTTCTTAGTTCTAACAGTCTAAAAACCTTGACCCTTGGACAATACAATTGGGGATAACTTAGTCCTAATAAACAGATAGTGATCCTAGCCCAAATCAGTAATAGGGTTGTTCCAACATAAATCACTCATTGTTGTAAAGGGTTTCTGATCTCTCTTTTCAAAAGAGATTGCTATGGCACCCGAACCAAGATTCATTGGGTTTCGTCGCCACTAGAGGAAAAAGTTGATATTGGGTTGGAATCTCCTGATGGAAAAGACGCGTCGTCTTGTTCGAGAGACAGTGTTAGACCACATATTATGGAAGGAGGAATGTACCCATATTTTTTGGGAACCTCTACAAAATTCACTGTGTCATCTGGATGATCTATTTCTTTTTCTTTCTTTTGTGATTGTATTATTTAGATTTACTGCAATCTTTATACATATATTTATCTTCTTAGTTAATCTTACATCTTGTGTAATAAAATATCAAAGAAAATATTTAGATCTATCTTTTCTGCAATCTTTTAATTAGTATCATAGATAGGTTCACCTCTAAGGATTAAAACTTTGATGAATCAAAATCATGAGATCTAAATATTATTTCCTCTCTTAAAATACAATATCTTTACTGAGAGACTTTGCCTCAACTTCAGGACCTACCATGAGCAGTTTATTTGCTTCATGGAAGTCTAAGGTTGATGTGTACATGAACTATATCGATACAACCATTCTTGAATCTATATTACTAGGTCTCTTATTCTTAAAAAGGAAGGTTATGAAAATGTACAGAAAAACAAGGGAGAGATTATCAAAATTTGGAGTGAAACTTCCTCTGAAGGAATCTTATTTGAAAGTGAAGGAGAACTTGATGTCCATTGTTTGACATCTATGGATGAAGAGTGTTGCACTTATCCAAGAGAAAAAAAAAAGGTTATTGCAGATCTAAGGAAATGGAGAGATGCATCAAACCTCAAGTAGAAGATGAAGACTGCAACAATTCTAAAGAAGAACAATGTTGTAGTTCTCAGAAGAATGTGGAAACCTCAAACTCTCATGAGGTAATAGATTTTAGATCTTTTGATTTCACTGATCCTAACTTTAGGAATATTTTTGAGAGATTGTGTCTATATAACATCAAGTATGAATGGAAAATTAAGTCTCTCCTTCTAGAGAAGAAACATCTCTCCCAGTGTAACTCTGAATTGCATATGAAGCTTGCATCTCAAGCTTCAACAGAAGTCACTAATTGTGACTCCTGGGAAGATAAGAAGAAGACTCTTGATTTGCCACAAAATATAAACTACGAACCTCACTGTACAACCCTGTATTCGCCGAGTAGGTTCTCGAGACAAGAAGTCTTTCGGAACACCATTTCTCGATATGATCCCGGAGAGGGCGGAGAGGGGGAGGGGCGGCCTGCCCCCCCCCCCCCCCCCCCCCTCTCGCCCTCGCCCAGCAAGAAGGGGCGGAGAGGGGGAGGGGCGGCCTGCCCCCCCCCCCCCCCCCTCCCCCCCCTCCCCCCCCTCCCCCCCCCCCCCCCCCCTCTCGCCCTCACCCAGCAAGAGGGGGCGGAGAGGGGGAGGGGCGGCCTGCCCCCCCCCCCCCCCTCTCGCCCTCGCCCAACAAGAGGGGGCGGAGAGGGGGAGGGGAGGCCTGCCCCCCCCCCCCCCCCCTCTCGCCCTCGCCCAACAAGAGGGGGAGGAGAGGGGGCGGGGCAGCCTGCCCCCCCCCCCCCCCTCTCGCCCTCGCCCAGCAGAGGAGGCGGAGACAGGGAGGAGATCAGCCCCCTCTCGCCCGGCCCCGGGAGGGTATTCTGGTCTGCGTTTAGCGCTGCAGAACAGCGAGATTTGGTTATTCGCAGGCCAAATCCAGGGGCATTTTGGTAACTTCGAAGGCAGTTTTTGGTTATTCGCAGCCCATTTCCAAAATCCTATAAATAGGACCAAGGGGGCACCATTTGGAGGGGCTCACTCTAGGCTAGCTCTCTCCCTCTCTCTCCCTCCCCAAGTCTCTCTAGGGGGTGAGGAGAGCCTTCAGTGGTGCCCAAGCTTAGTAGTGGCTTGGGAGGGGAAGTTCCTAAGGGGATTCCGGGTATGTGGCGGGACCTCCCCACTAAGCCCTTGGTACAGTTCATAGTTCCTCAACCTTCAACCTAGAGATCTCCCTTGGGGGGAGTAAGGGTTGGTCGCCCCTCAGCTTTCTAAGGGCCCCGAACTCCACAGAGACCGAGAAATCGGTTTCAACATTATGGCGCGGTGAGCGTGGAGTGTGACCGATTCAAGAAACTCTCAAGATGAGCTCCATGGGCGGAGGTGGAGGAAGTTCCGACCCAGGTCACTCGCAACCCCCGGTGGCTGGAGTGACGTTGGAGATGTTCGAAAATCTCAAGCGGGAGGTCATGCAAACCTTGCAGGTAGCTTTCGCCATGATAAGCGAAGGCAGGAGAGAAAGTGGTCCGGAGGCCTCACCTCAGCAGGTGGGCGAGAGCATCCTCGGCCAGGCATCCGGGAAAGAGGTGCCGGAAGGGGGCGAGCGGGGTGGTCATCGACCCCCACTCGCCGAGACCCAAGTGGGCGAGTGGGGAGGTCCTCGACGCCCACTCGCCGAGACCCAAGTGGGTGAGTGGGGAGGTCCTCGACCCCCACTCGTCGAGGCGCAAGGGGGCGATAGGGGAGGCTCCATGCCCCCACTCGCCCATCCCCAAAGGGGGCGAGCGTAGGAAGTCCTTTGTGTGAGCTGATTCTCTCGGCCCCGGTTCCAGAGGGGTTCGGAAGGTTGGAGATGTCTCACTACTCCGGCAAGGATGACCCCATCCTGCACCTGCAGTGGTTTGAGGATATGGTCTCCATCAGGCCCATGACGAACGCTTTTAAGTGTCGACTCTTCGCGACAACTCTGAAGGAGAAGGCTAGAGATTGGTTCCACCAGCTCCCTGCGGGATCCATCTATGCCTTCGAAGACTTGCGCCGAGTTTTCCTGCTACGCTTCTCGACGTCAACGAAGAGAAAGAAACATGCCGAAGCACTTTTACAGATCAAGCAAGAGCCAAGGGAGTCGCTGGCTCACTATCTGGAGCGGTTCAGGGAGGAGGTTCTTCTCGTCCAAGAAGTGCCCGAGTACACCCTCAAGCTTGCCTTCACGTTAGGGCTGCGGGAGGGCTTCTTCAAGATGGACCTCAAGAGGAGAGCTCCTTTGTCCTTTGAGGAGTTGATGGAAAGGGTGGCAGAAGAAGTTGAGAGTGAGGAGGCTAACCCGGAGTTCGCAAGAAGGTTGGTCAAGATGAGTGAACTAGAGGCGAGGCAGCAGGGGGAGAGGGTAGGGGCCCCCAAGAGGAAGTTCGACCAGGAGGAGGCCAACTTCCAGGGAGAGGTGGCCGACCTCCCAGGGTGGAGGCAGGGACCGAAGGCACCCTCTCCACCACCCCAACAAGCCATGGTGATCGGCCACAGAAAAAGAAGAAATCGTAAGGGAGGAAGAGGGGGCATCCGGGTGGAGATACCTTACTGTGACTTCCACGATGAGGAAGGTCACGCGACATCCGCCTGCCCCGAGTTCTTAGAAATGAAGGAGTCAAGGGGTCCGAAGTCGCAATGTCAGCAACCAGAGGAGGTCGAGGAGGATCGCGCCTGGGAGTAGAAGTCCGAGTCCTGGCCTTTATGCTTGGTTTTTTCTATAAGTCCATGTAGTATGACGGTGTGTTTCCATCCTTAGTTTTTCTTGCGTATAACCGGATGACTAATGTAATAAAAGTTTTTCCAAGTGTTCTTCACCCCTCGGATGGTTCCGCTGACCGGGCTCTCACTAGCCGGCAGGTACAGGTTGACCTCCCAGGGAGGCTATGTTCTTTTCCCCTCGGATGGTTCCGCTGACCGGGCTCTCACTAGCCGACAGGTATAGGTTGACCTCCCAGGGAGGCTATGTTCTTTTCCCCTCGGATGGTTCCGCTGACCAGGCTCTCACTAGCCGGCATGTGCAGGTTGACCTCCCAGGGAGGCTATGTTCTTCACCCCACGGATGGTTCCGCTGACCGGGCTCTCACTAGCCGGCAGGTACAGGTTGACCTCCCAGGGAGGCTATGTTCTTTTCCCCTTGGATGGTTCCACTGACCGGGCTCTCACTAGCCGGCAGGTACAGGTTGACCTCCCAGGGAGGCAATATTCTTTTCCCCTCGGATGGTTCCGCTGACCGGGCTCTCACTAGCCGGCAGGTGCAGGTTGACCTCCCAGGGAGGCTATGTTCTTCACCCCTCGGATGGTTCCACTGACCGGGCTCTCACTAGCCGGCAGGTACAGGTTGACCTCCCAGGGAGGCTATGTTCTTTTCCCCTCGGATGGTTCCGCTGACCGGGCTCTCACTAGCCGCCAGGTGCAGGTTGACCTCCCAGGGAGGCTATGTTCTTCACCCCTCGGATGGTTCCGCTGACCGGGCTCTCACTAGCCGACAGGTACAGGTTGACCTCCCAAGGAGGCTATGTTCTTTTCCCCTCTGATGGTTCCGCTGACCGGGCTCTCACTAGTCGGCAGGTGCAGGTTGACCTCCCAGGGAGGCTAGGTTCTTCACCCCTCGGATGGTTCCGCTGACCGGGCTCTCACTAGCCGGCAGGTGCAGGTTGACCTCTCAGGGATGCTATGTTCTTTTCCCCTCGGATGGTTCCGCTGACCGGGCTCTCACTAGCCGGTAGGTGCAGGTTGACCTCCTAGTGAGGAAAAGTGTTCTCCCGAGGTGGTCTCGCTAGTCGGGCTCTCGCTAGCCAGCGGGGTTGGAAGACCACTCGGGAGTGGCTGTATGTTTTTCTCCCGAGGTGGTCTCGCTAGCCGGCGGGGTTGGAAGACCACTCGGGGGGTGGCTGTATGTTTTTCTCCCGAGGTGGTCTCGCTAGCCGGGCTCTCGCTAGTCGGCAGGGTTGGAAGACCACTCAGGGTGGCTGTATGTTTTTCTCCCGAGGTGGTCTCGCTAGCTGGACTCTCGCTAGCTGGCAGGGTTGCAGGAACTCTCGGAGAGGCTAAATGTTTTTTCCGAGATAGCACCGTTAGCCGGATTCCCAGCGACACTCGTCGAATATGCAGGGTTGGACGTTTCTTTCCGAACGTGTACCTCGCTCGAAAAGAGCGGGGATTGTGTACAACTCTGTATTCGCCGAGTAGGTTCTCGAGACAAGAAGTATTTCGGAACACCATTTCTCGGTATGATCCCGGAGAGGGCGGAGAGGGGGAGGGGCGGCCTGCCCCCCCCCCCCCCCCCCACCTCTCGCCCTCGCCCAGCAAGAGGGGGCGGAGAGGGGGAGGGGCGGCCTGCCCGCCCTCTCGCCCTCGCCCAACAAGAAGGGGCGGAGAGGGGGAGGGGCGGCCTGCCCCCCCCCCCCCCCCCCCCCCCTCTCGCCCTCGCCCAACAAGAGGGGCGGCCTGCCCCCCCCTCTCGCCCTCGCCCAGCAAGAGGGGGCGGAGAGGGGGAGGGGCGGCCTGCCCCCCCTCTCGCCCTCGCCGAGGAAGAAGGGGCGGAGAGGGGGAGGGGCGGCCTGCCCCCCTCTCGCCCTCTCCCAGCAAGAGGGGGCGGAGAGGGGGAGGGGAGGCCTGCCCCCCCCCCCCCCCCCCCCCCCCCCACTCTCGCCCTCGCCGAGCAAGAAGGGGCGGAGAGGGGGAGGGGCGGCCTGCCCCCCTCTCGCCCTCTCCCAGCAAGAGGGGGCGGAGAGGGGGAGGGGCGGCCTGCCCCCCCTCTCGCCCTCGCCCAACAAGAGGGGCGGAGAGGGGGAGGGGCGGCCTTCCCCCCCTCTCGCCCTCGCCCAGCAAGAGGGGGCGGAGAGGGGGAGGGGCGGCCTTCCCCCCCCCCCCCCCCCTCGCCCTCGCCCAGCAAGAGGGGGAGGGGCGGCCTGCCCCCCTCTCGCCCTCGCCCAGCAGAGGAGGCGGAGAGAGGGAGGAGATCAGCCCCCTCTCGCCCGGCCCCGGGAGGGTATTCTGGTCTGCGTTTAGTGCTGCAGAACAGCGAGATTTGGTTATTCGCAGGCCAAATCCAGGGGCATTTTGGTAACTTCGCATGCAGTTTTTGGTTATTCACAGCCCATTTCCAAAATCCTATAAATAGGACCAAGGGGGCACCATTTGGAGGGGCTCATTCTAGGCTAGCTCTCTCCCTCTCTCTCTCTCCCCAAGTCTCTCTAGGGGTGAGGAGAGCCTCCAGTGGTGCCCAAGCTTAGTAGTGGCTTGGGAGGGGAAGTTCCTAAGGGGCTTCCGGGTATGTGGCGGGACCTCCCCACTAAGCCCTTGGTCCAGTCCACAGTTCCTCAACCTTCAACCTAGAGCTCTCCCTTGGGGGGAGTAAGGGTTGGTCGTCCCTCAGCTTTCTGAGGGCCCCGAACTCCACAGAGACCGAGAAATCGGTTTCAACACTCACAGTGTATACATAATTCCAAAAGTACAAAGAATTATGGCTAATCTCAATACGATAGTCTTCTCCTTGGAGTCGCCAGAATACTCATCGCCGGAGTCACTGCCACCCGAGTTGCTCTTGCTCGAAGAGGTGCTTGTGCTGGTGCTCGAGCTGTAGGTCATGCTGGTCGAGGCGACATAGAGCATGGGCAGAAGGTTGTCCACCGTCTTTTTCAGCCCTATCTCTGTGAGATCGCCTGCCTCCTCCAGGCGAGCTAGTATGAGCTCGCCACCCTACCGGCCGATCTGCCAGTGTATGGCTCTAATTTCGGAGGCCAGCATGCGACTAGATACCAATCGTACGACAGTATAGGAAGCTAGAGATTGATTCGTTGCGGGCTGAGACTCCATTATCTTAGCTGCTCAAACCCTAGTAGCATGCATCCATCTATGTCTGCCTAGCAGCCAAGGCCTTCTCCAATTTGGAGAGTTCTGACGCCGCCGGAATCTTGGTCTCCCGCGGGATGAATAGCTCGAGGCCAAGAAAATTGATAAAAAGGTACCAAGTAAAAGAAAATAGGTCGCGCTTTACCATGGACACATCAATGGTCATTTGCATCAGTAGCTTCGCCTCGGCCTCTGCCAGTTTGGCTTTGATCTCGGCTAACTCGGCAGTGAGTCGAGCTGCCTCAGGCTCACAGAACTTCCCTGTAATTTTGAGATTATTTCTCGCGATTTGATGAAAGAGCTCGACACTTCGAAGGAGTGACCGAGAACCCTGTTCGGTGAGGTAGCAAGGGGAGGCATGATACAACGTCTGAGCATCATCTCGCCCATAGAGTCCGAACATGACATTTAAGGCATCATCATTTGGCTCGCCGTCCTCTATCTCGGACGGCATGCACGAGATTAGGTGAACCTAGTTCCGGGTGGGATCCCAGGACAACAAGGGCTCTCCCAAGGCATTTGTGCCCCCGGACCCCATACCATAGTTGGAATCGTCCTTATCATCTTGCCTCTTATAGGCGACCTCCCTCTTCCGCCTCTTTGGTGCCCGCGATGTTCCCGCCTCAGACGATGATGCTGGCTCAGATGGAAAGTCCTCCATGCTAGCGGGATCAATGGTCTCGCTGGGTGGATTGGAGGGGGACGCCACTTTCAGCGGCTTAGCCGACCCTCCTCAGTCTCTTCAACCGCAGATATGACATGTTGGAAAGATATATAATCAGCTCGTCTATATTCACTCAAAATAAAAGTGCATTTATTACCCCACCGGGACCACCTATTTATAGGCAATGCCTACTACCTAGCACGTATGCCGAGCTGGGAGATGGTCTAGCGACACGAGATTAGGGGGATTGGCGAGTCCCTCCCAGAACTCGCCAGGCGAACCAATCTAACAACTTACGAACTTGTTTTTGTCTCGCCTTACGGTGACACAAGTTACATTTGAAAAAGCTTATCAAGCTGAACTCGCATATTGGCGATCTAACTAAGAGAGTACAACAAATAACATAAAGAGCAATAGAGATAGATATTGCCAATAAGCGACCCGATGAAAGAAAAATACACCTCAAAATAAAGACAAATAATCTCACCTATAGGTGACTTCATCATACATAAGAGTACAATAAATAATCTCCAATACGACGTAAAAAAATAAAAGCGATAATATTACAACAATATATTACATAGAATATAGAAATTAAACTCATTGCAAAGCATATTCATAGGGCCGCGGGGATGCGAGGTCTGTGCATGACGACCTTGCCAACCCATCTCGCTAGCAGCTCAGAACAATTTATTTTCCCTCGCCACTATCTCCTCGCCATGTCAGATATGTTCTACCATCCACGAAAAGTTACCAACGGATCTTGCACTCAACCAAAGCCCATGGAGGTCACCCTCCAACACATTCTGTCAATGCTCTAGATTAGCAACTCGCCTCTTCGGGTCTTGAATGACAAAATACTTGGCCTCGGACCCCAAAATACGAAACTCGAACTCCACTACCTTCTCCATTCAAACCTCCAGCGAGATCAGTGATGATTTGGATCGCACGCTGCAACCAAATTCAATTGAGAATCGAAGGAGACAAGGACAACAACGAGGCAAGCCCAGAACTCGCTAGAAGATGCACCCAGGCCAGCGAGTAAATCAGCGACCGAAGAAGGAGCACGATCGACAAATATTAGTGCAAGCTTAGGAAGGGATCATCCCTTAGAGCAAAACGAACATGGGGCGCCTACCTGGACGAGGATCAATGGTTCTCTCATCCCGGCGAGGCGAGCGATAGTACGGCCTCGACCACTCATGATTATGAGGGTGATCTCACGATCGAGATAACCTACACGACCTGTTGGGTTGTCCCTACCCAGGATCTGTGGGCGGCACTTGAGGTGCTTTCCCACGGGAAGGAGACGGAGGGTCCCACCGGATGGATTCGCAGCATCAGGAGCTCGCAGAGGAACTTGCGACAGAGGAAGAGTATTGGATGCTCCAATATGAAGGCCCCCCTATGGAGGGGGGCCAAAAGGAGGATGCGGTAATGTCGCCATCTCCGAAGAAATCACCTCGACAGGTAAATTGCTTGCCAAGATCACGACAACCTCCAGCGTCACGGCAAGGGAAGGATCTGGAAACTCCTCCGATAATCGTTGGTCGCGACAAAGGGGTTTAGCGAGGAGGATCCAATGGGGAGGTTTCCGGGGGGGCGAGACCACTCGGTATCCTCCAAGGGTGGTGTCCTACACACTACATCGAAATACAACAGAGGTTCGCCAGATGGAGCGACCTCCGATGGCGGATGTTCGCCAGATGGAGTGACCTACGACGATGGACGTTTTCCAGATGGCGCGACCTTCGCCGGAGGTTTGCCAGATGGCGCAACCCCGGTCGTCTCGACAGGAGTGAATAATGCAAGGAACAATCAAGTCATAAAGAATGATAGTCTGGATTCGTAGGCCGGGAAGAAAATTTTCTACCTGACGATTAGAGCTCAATAGGAATCTGAACTCTGATATCACTGGGTGGAATCGCCGCTGAGTTCCCTGCCAAAGGGGTTGAGATATTGTAATCCTCGCTGAAAATGCTCTCGAAGGACACAAAGTCGGATAAATCCAAGGCCTAACAAGCAATGATAAGATCAACGGTGATGACATTTCAGACCACTAATAACTTATGACCAACTTGCTCATTACCTCATGAACATGCTCCGGAAGAGTCGACTCTCACCTTTCAGGAGGCTCGCCTCCCTCTGTCGATGGCCCACTATCGCCATGAGTTGGTTTGGTAGTCGGCGAGGTGGAAGTTCTCTTTCTCTTCCATTCTCTCTTTTCTCTCCTCTTCTCGCACTTTTTATCATAGCGAGAGGGACGCACTTGGAGGGTGGCGAGGAAATAATTAAGTAGACTTAGCAGCTACCTTTGTCGATGTGGACTCCATCTCGCCGGCCATCAGTCAAGGTTAACGCTGTAGAGACCCCACTCCCTATTTATAGATACAGAAAACTCGCAACCTATCAACTCACATAATCAACTCAGAAGATGAAACTCGACGAATAAGGGTTGGATGATTCTTTCTGAGCTCCGAGTGAGCTCGCAAAGAGTGAGGATTGTATATAACATGTATTCGTCAAGGGAAGCCCAAGCCTAATTATAGGCCACGTTGGCAGGAATTTGACCATTGACCAAGAAGAATAACATCACCAAAGATATGGAGAGAATAACCAAGGCCTAACGATGCATGCCAGTCATCTCGCTACTGAAATCCTCTCAAAATCGCTTAGGCGTGGTCTTTACGAGAGCTCCCAAGGAGCTCGTCAATGAGCTCTCACCGCCAAGGTCGAGCTCGCGATATCATTCTTGATGACCTAAATTAGCTCTCCTGAAGTCTTATTGTATAACAGATCCAGTATTTTATGGGGACGGATATTTGCAAACCTCAGAACCCCCAATCTGGATTACCTATAAATAGGACCCCATGATACACAGGAAAAACACATTGCCCCCTCCCCCCCCCCCCCCCCCCCCCCAAGGTTCCTCATTTCGCCGAGATCATGTTTTCCTTGTGCTTAGCGCAGTTTTGACTACTTTAGGAGGGAAAATTCTTATAAACTTCTGGGTATGTTGTGAGACCTCTTTGCTACAGCTCGTGGGTATTATTTATATTTAGTATAGCCCCCAACTCTCATGAATTGTTTCTCTTGTCATCGGGTTCGTGGTGTTAGATTGCAAGATCAGTAACTTCGGGCTATCCCTTTGGTCCGAACTCAGTTGAACTGGTTTCCTGATTCCAACAATAATGTTATTAATTAAATTAATAGAAGTGAAGATAATATGAAAATAGAGACACGAGAAAGGATCAAGATATTGTTAATGTTTTGTCATTTGTTAGTTTAACTAAAAAATAATTGCAAACTTGAGAGATGATAGTTGTGACACTCTATTCAATAAGGTTTTATTTTTTTGTGGCAAACATGATATTCAAATTCCTAATATGAATGATCAGTACATACCCCTGTGAAATTTTATGCTACCCCCAATACAAGGACACCAACGAGGACAAAGAAGAACCTCTTTATAACTTTGCAAACAATTATAACTAGACAAGCTGAATACAAAGTGCATACATCTTGATTCAAGACAGCTGATAGAAAAATAAACTTTGTCGCGGACAGGGTTCGCTTCTCCACTTAGTGCAGTTGACCTTGCAATGCACTCTCCACCTCTCACACCGCTCGCAATCCTGCACTCACCACCTCCACTTCTAGGTGCACTCTGCACTCTCCACCTCACACTGTGGTACGGGTTGGGGTTGGACACTCTTGGGGTGTATGCACACACAGCAACACTCTCACGCACTTGTAACACTCTCACTTACCAAGGTAGGCCGTATTAGGGGGAGGGGGTATTTATAGGAGAACACAAAAGGAGGAGAGAGGAAGGGGGTGCACTTGCCCCACATTCACTGTACACTCGCCACCCCCCCCCCCCCCCCCCTACATGCACTCATCCCCCCCCCTTCATGCAGTCACTCGCCCAGCACAAGGGACTCACCCCTTACACTGTGCACTCGCCCAGCACAAGGCACTCGCCCCCTCCTTGCATTCTCCCCCCCCCCCCCCCCCCCCCACCCAGAATCACTTCAACTTCAACACTCCCTCTTGAAGTGAGCTTTAGGGACAACTCCAAGGCAAGCGCGAAGCTTCTTGAACGGCCGCGCAGATAGGGGCTTTGTGAATATGTCCACCAGATTCTCTTCGCTCCGCACATGCTCCACCGCAAGCGAGCCACCCAACATCTTCTCTCTGATGAAGTGGTGCTCGATCTCTATGTGCTTTGTCCTTGCGTGACAAACTGTGTTGGTTGCCAGCCTCATGGCACTCTCATTGTCGCCGCACAGCACAGTAGGTCCGCTGACCTTCTCATCCACATCTTCCATCAGCCTCCTCAGCCAGACACACTCCTGAGCTGCTAAGGACGACGCCTTGTACTCAACCTCAGTGGTGGAAAGGGAAATGGAGTCTTTCTTCTTGCTACACCATGAGATGGCATTGGATCCACACATAAACACATAACCTGATGTCGACTTGCGGTCATCAGCGTCACCTGCATAATCTGCATCCGTGTAGCCATGCATCTTGATGTCAGTCCTCTCTCCATAGAGCAACCCCATCTCAAGGGTTCCCTTCACATACTTCAGTATCCCCTTAGTTGCCTCCAGACGAGGCTTTTGCGGCTCCTGCATGTACAGACTAACTCGACCGACGACAAAAGTGATGTCAGGCCTCGTGATAGTCAGGTAGATAAGACTCCCCATCAGTGCCCGAAAGATCTTCGGATCAGGAAAAATCCTCCCTTCTTCCTTCCGAAGCTTCAACCCAACTTCCAATGGAATGGAGCTGCTCTTCCCCTCCTTCATGCTGAATCTCTCGACGATCCTCTCAGCATAAGCCCTCTGAGAAATGAACAACCTGTCTCTTCTCTTCTCTACTTGAAGTCCAAGGAAATGGTGCAGTTCACCAAGATCCTTCATCTCAAACCGAATGGAAAGCTGCTGTCTCAGTGCAGCGACCTCTTCACTGTTGTTCCCGGTCACTATCATGTCATTGACGTACAACAACACCAGCACATGAAGATCTCCACTCTTCTTCATGAACATGCTAGAGTCTGAGTCTGAGGCGTCATAACCACAAAACTGCAGATACTCCGCAATCTTCCCATACCAGGCTCTCGACGCCTGCTTCACCCATAGAGGGCCTTCTTCAACTTGCACACATGATGTGGCTGAGACTTGGACACGTATCCAGGTGGTTGCACCATGAATATGTCCTTGTAAATCTCTCCATACAGGAATGCATTCTTCACATCAAGCTGCCACAACTTCCACCCTCTACACGCTTCCAGAGTAATGACCGTCCTCACAGATGTCATCTTCGCCACATGACTAAACGTCTCCTCGTAGTCCTCTTCATAGGTATGTAGGAAACCCCGAGCGACAAGCCTAGCATAATACCACTCAACTCCCAGCTCTCTTCTTAACCTTGTACACCCACTTGCAGGTGGCATGTTTGATGCCCTCCACCATGGGAACAAGGTCCCATGTCTCATTCTTCTCCAAGGCATCCATCTCTTCGTTCATTGCCACGTACAACTCCTCAATGCCAACTGCATCTTCAAAGCGGGCTGGTTCCCTCTCGTCGAGTGGTCCTGCGAAGAATCAAGAGACCAAACTCACGAAGTTCCCCTCCTTATAGCAAGAAGGCGGGACGATGGTCCGCTTCGACCTTGTCAAGGCCTGGCCTCTTTCTACCACTCTGGTAGACTCCTCCTCTACAGCTCTTCTCCCACCATCTTTTGGAGCACTGATCCCCTGCTTCTAGAACTCGAAGCTCATCATGAGCTAGATGATGATGGAGCACTTGTAGATAACTCCAACTCAACAGTAGAGTCCTCAGTGACTCTCTCTTCTCTTCTGCTTAATTCTTCACTTTTCGGCAACACCAGAGAAGAGACTCTCTGATACGAGATCAGTTTGTCAAACACCACGTCGCGCGAGACGACGAACTTATGGGTCTGCGGATCCATGCACTTCCAACCCTTCTTCCGCTCATCATAGTCGATGAAGACACACTTCTGTGCTTTCGGCTCTAGCTTGGTTCTCTGAGCATCCAGAACGTGCACGAAGCAGGTAGAGCCAAAGACTCTCATGTGACCCACATTTGGCTTCTCCCCGAACATGAGCTAGTGTGGAGACACCATCCTATTAGGACTCAGAGGTAGTCAGTTGATCACGTGAGTTGCACACGTCATTCCCTCCGCCCATAAGGCCTTGGGAATCCCCTTGGCATGTAGCCAACTTCTGGTTGTCTCCACCAGATGGCAAATCTTCCTCTCTGCGACCCCATTTTGCTGAGGGGTATGGGCGCAAGAAAGCTCTCGCCGAATGCCGAATTTCCTGCAGAAAAAAGCAAACTCATTAGAGGTAAACTCCCACCCCCCATTGTCACTTCTCAGCTTCTTCACCCTCAGGTTCAGCCTCCCCTCCATAAGTTCCTTCCACTCCTAGAACTTCTCAAACACTTCTGACTTCTCCCTCAGAAAGTAAACCCACGTGTACCGGGTGTAGTCATCCACCAGAACCAACGCATACTTATTTCCTCCATAAGTAAGGGTAGCGCACGACCCCATCACGTCAGCGTGTACGCACTCAAGAGGTGTCTTACACCTGGTCTCCGACATGTCAAACGGAAGACGATGCGACTTTCCATATTGACAGCACTCGCATACATGACCGTCGCCGCAGGAAGAGAGATTAGGCAGGCCAGTCACAAGGACCTTTGCAGCCATCATCTTCAACTTATCCATCCCTACATGACCTAGCCTCTCATGTCAGATCGCAGCGTTGTCATTTGTCTTCAGCTTATCAACATAAGCATTTGCAGAAAGAACATACAAATCCTTCACCCTCCTCCCTATGAGCGTGATATCAACATCAACAGATAAAATGTTCTTTAGGAACTTCACCTCCTTCGGTCCGAACAACGCGTGATATCCGGCATCCACTGCGTTTGCAATCGAGAAGAGATTCTTCTTCATGCCCAGCACAAGATACACACTTTTCAGTGTCACAGTCTTCTCTTCACTTCCAAGGGATACCATCCCTTCTTGCTCAACTGGATGCACTGTATCATCCGCAGTGATGATAGCATCCGTTCCTCCATATGCCTTTAGAGAGGCAAACTTGGACACATCTTCAGTAAGATGGTGCCTGCAACCGGAGTCCACTATCCAGTCATTCTCAAAGTTGATGGAGGATAAGATATCGACTGGCATTGTCGTCATCTCAACCAGGAAGCAGCTGTCTCTGCCTTCACCACCCTGGTGACCTTCACCTCTCGCTCCACCTCTCCAGTGGCCTCCTTCCTTCTCAGCAACGTGACCGGCCTTCAGATTGGACCGACAATCCTTTGCCATGTGTCTGTACTTCTTACAGGCATAGCAAAGAGGTCTCCCGCTCTCATCACGAGTAGGGAGGAACTTCCATTTATCTCCTTGAGAGGACATTGATGGTCCATCTCTGGAGTTCTTCTTCTTCTTATCCCAGGTCTTTTTCTTTCCTGAGAACTGTTGGAACATGGTCTTCCGCATCTCCTAGGTTTGAGAATAACAAATCTTATGTGTATTTGATCTTGTGTGTTTAAGTGTGTAGGATAACAAAGTCCACATGACTCAAGGATTACATAAGAAGGTTGCCCCCAAATTTGAGCCATCAAATCCAATACTCCCTCTAGCGTCGACGGTATCAACTAACGTTAGGCGCTAGCACTAAGGAACCGCTGAAATGCAGAATGCCGTTCGACGAATGATGAAGCGCGCTCGACAAGCTGCTTACTCTACCGCGTCGCGGTAGTACTAGCGCGGGCGCTAGCTGTCGTTCTACGAACTGTTAGCGGCGCTCGACGAAATCCTCGTAACAGCGTTCGACGAAAATTCGCTCGACAAACTCTTTGCTGCGTTCGACAAAATTTCGATCGACGAAATGTTTGCTTAAGCGCAATTGCCGAGAGAACTTATAGAAGGCGATAGCGCCAGGCGATATCTGATAGCGCAGGCGATAGCGAGGAGCACAGTAGGCAAGAGAGAAAAGTTTCCTCCGATTGAAGATTCTGCCGCGTAGAATATGTCTTAATATGGGATAGCGCCGGCGGTACCTCTAGCGCAGGCGCTAGCGCTAAGTCTATAAAAAGGACCCATTGGCTCCGTCTTAATCAATCCTCTAGAGATCCAGAATTCCAGAGCTTCGTGCCACATCATAGAGAGGAAGTTTCAGAGAGATACTCCCACAAATCTATAAAGGCTAAAGGAGATCCGTGGAGAAGATTTCAACACGCATCATCATCGTGACGAAAGACCGCATCAACTACGATCATACTCTGTGTCTTCGTCTACTTCTCCAAGAGATCTACATAGAGGGAGTTTTATATTATTGTCTTTTTATTTCACATCTTTTCTGTAATCGTTTGGTGAACTCGCCACGTGTTGGCGACTAGGTCTGGGTAGGACTTAGGGCAGAAATTCGCCTCGTGTTGGCGACTAGGTCTGGGTAGGACTTAGGGCAGTAATTCGCCTCGTGTTGGCGACTAGGTCTCGGGTGTAGGTCTAGGGGGTGCTCGAGGCCATATCCGGGGAAGGGTTGGCTAGAGCGGCTTGAGGCCGTATCTGGGGACGGGTCGGCTAAAGCCAACCGGTTCTTGGGGATACGAGTCGGTATAGAAAACAAAAAGAGTCTTTCTATTCGCTTTGATTTCTAGCTTCGATAAGAGATCAAGTTTTGTAATCATGCTTCTCAAGTTAATAAAATCATGTCTTTACTTTTACTTCACTTGATTTGTCTTAATCTTCTCTAGTTTAATAATCAAAGCTTTTTCAAAGTAATTCAAAATATATCTAAAGTTTTTTTAAACCCTTATTCACCCCCCCCCCCCCCCTCTAAGGCCGCCTACTGATCCAACAAGAACAACACCTCACTATCTCCCCCTGAGATAGATACTTCAGCCATCTGCTTTGCCAAGCTCTCCTGTGATGACATCAGGTTCTCTAGCTCCAGTAAGGTGGGTTGAGTATCCCATCCTTGCACAGAAGTGATAAATGGAACATACTCCTTATGCAGACCTCGGAGTATGTGCCTCTTCAGCTTCGCCTTAAAGATCGGCTCATCAGGATCCAAGGCCGAGATCTCTACACGTAGATTCTTCACCTTCAGGAAGAAGGTGGATATCGACAACTCTCCTTGAGTGGATCGTGCCAACTCATTCTCCAGGAACTGTAGCCGAACTACATTCTTTTTGTTGAATAGCCCATCGAGAGCTTTCCAGATCCTAAAAGCTGACTTGCAACCCACTATGTGGTCGAATAAGTCAGGATCAATAACTCTCTTCAGAGTGAACTCCGCCTTGGCGTTGGTCTTCCTACAAGCCCTCACAACTGGACCATTGCCTTCGGTTGCCCAAACTTCCTTCTGCTCTTCTCCACCAACAACCTCCCAAAGGTCCTCTCCGAGTAGGTAGCTCTCCATGCATGACTTCCACTTCTTGTAGTTGGTCTGGGTGAGCAGCTCAATGCCTAGTCCTCTCGCATAACCTCCTCCGCCGTCCATCTTGGTTGTCAACCTTGAACCTTGATAGAAAAACTCCGCTTTACCAACCTACCTATGATACCATGTGAAATTTTATGCTACCCCCAATACAAGGACACCAACGAGGACAAAGAAGAACCTCTTTATAACTTTGCAAACAATTACAATTAGACAAGCTGAATACAGGTGCATACACATTGATTCACGATAGCTGGTAGAAAATTAAACTTTGTCGCGGACAGGGTTCGCTTCTCCACTTAGTGCAGTTGACCTTGCAAAGCACTCTCCACCTCTCACACCGCTCGCAACCATGCACTCACCACCTCCACTTCTCGGTGCACTCTGCACTCTCCACCTCATATTGTGGTACGGGTTGGGGTTGGACACTCTTGGGGTGTATGCACACACAACAACACTCTCACGCACTTTGATGAGTCCCAATTTTATACACATTTTCGGACTCATCTGGGCTTGTTTTCACACACTTGCACTTCACTTCCAGTTTATTATTGCTTATATTCCACTTAATCACATCTCTTCACGAAGTGCACTTGTTGGCCTGTTGTAGTGTGCAATTGAGCGCTATTTTGTTGGGGGCAAGCACATTGTGCTCCTAATTCTTTTTTTTATGTTATTATACTTATGCTGGAGGTGTGTTCCCAGTGTGTGGTTTCGTTGTGCAGGTGGACAGATCACCCATAGTGCCCAGAATTCATCTTGTATGGATCGCACGGTCGTGCGTTTACTTGGCGCAAGGTCGGCTGCGGTCGTGCGCTATGATCGACTGGTCAATATGGTGATCTGCCCCGCTCGTGCATTTTCTTCACGCACGATTGGACTCAACCATGCGCGAACAAAACGCACGACATCCTATTCTTTGCCGGATTTAGTGCTTTCCGAATTTACCCGTGCGTTCTTACGCACGATCGGATTCGACCGTGCGTGAGTAAAACGCACGGGAGCTCTGGGCTGTCTTCCTGGCATTTCTTTTTAATTAATATCGCACGGTTCACGCACGGTCGTGCGTTCGACCGTGCGTGACCAAATTTCTGATCTTTTCCTATAAAAGCTGCAGTTTTCAACCTAAACGATGACCGGACAGTTCCGCCTTTTTCCTCTGCAAGGGGAGTTCCAGCTCCGTTTTTCTTCACTTCTTACTCCACCTTTTGCCCAAGGCCACCTCACATCATCCAAGAGCTCCAAGGATAGGGATCCATCCATACCTCCACCATTATTTAAGGAGAAGGAAGCTTGGTCGTGCGGTCAGATCGTGACACGAAGAAGACTGGCCACTGGAAGGTAGTGACAGCCTTCTCTACCCCGGACGCAGTTGAGGACCGAGTTTGGATGCGGATTGACAACCCAGCGATTCCAACCGTGAATCTTCGATTCCTTGCTCTCTCTCTCTCTCTCTTTGTATTGGTAGTTGTAGATGGTAGATCTCTTATATCTTGATGATGTTGCAGTTTATATTTGTTGAACTTCATGTTATATATTATGAAATGTTTCCATGTTTTATGAGTGCTTGAGGTGTGCTTTTGTGGTGACTGTAGTGTGAGTGTTTGGTGTTGCCGCACTAGCAATTGTTAGTGGCGCGCCTGTTGACAAGGTGCTTGCGACCCTCATTCCGCCGGTGTGACCCACTCCATCCGCAAGCCTACTCCTCCATCTGCCTAGTAAAGCGTGGCATAGCGACCCGTGTAATCCATTCGCCTAACGAAGCAGCGCGCTCAAGGCCTGCACAGTTCGATTCCGCTGGCCTACTCATCCATCTGCCCTTGCGAAGTAGTGCGTTCAAGGCCTACGTAGTTGTCCATCCCGCCTGGCGAAGCATTGCATAGCGGCATTGCATAGGAGTAGTTGTAGTTGTTTTCTTTTATTTTCCAAAAGCCAAATCAACTCTCCCGCAATCCATCCGACTTAAGGACTTCAATCTCAAGTCCGTCCTCAATAGTTAACTCCACCTTACTGTGTTCCTTCGATATCAATACTCGGGGTTTCACTCCTCGTTTTATATTACTTGAACGATCGGTACACTGCCGTTTCGTGTCGCAGTCTCGCTACCGCCTATAGCGGTGTGCTAGATTTGCGCATCAAGTTTTTGGCGCCGTTGTTGGGGAACACAGTCGTGTGAGTTTTCTGGAGAGGGAGAATCTGAGAGAGAAGCCCTTCCATTTGTAATTTGCATTCTTTATTTTATTTCAGTTTTTCTTATTCTGTTTTCCTGCTTTATATTAGGTTGCTTTAGTAATTATTGTTAGGTGTAGTATTTTGCACAATAGTATTTTCCCTTTTGAATCTTGTTATCTTCACACAATGTGGGCTTCATTTAAAATTCGTTGTCGTTTGTGTGGAGATATATCTTATGCTAGTGATAGATGTCCAAAGGGAGATAGTAGCCCTAACACTCAAGGCCCAGTATATGGAGCACTGACTTCGTCTGGTACTCCATATGGTGCGTGTAAGTCCTATGGCTACTCTTTCGCTCCGCACATGCCCTTTTTGCATTCATCTCCGGCCTAATTTGAGCCGAAGAAAATTGCAAAACAGTGCTTGTTTTGTCGGAGCATGGATCATGCCTTGAAGGATTGTGCTGCATTTCTTCGCCAATTGGACGAGGATGACAAGCCGGATATCCGGATCGTCCCAACTCCTAACTCTGACAGCACACCTTCCACCTCTGATTACGTCGATGTATCACCTTCAAGTTTTGAAGGGAATGATGCAAACACGCTCATCGGAGTTGTGGCTGATCTAGGCTCTGACATGGCTGAGCCCATCTCCCCTGTGCATATATTACCATGCATGGATTCGATTCGTTGTGAGAAATCGGTGCTTGACTTTTATCCAAGCCCTATTTCTCCCCCTGTTGTGCATACTACATTCGTCTCTGACGACATTGTTGAGGATGTGTCGCAGGATGAGGCTGGCGATTGATACGTTAAAATTATTATTTTTTAAGTGTGAAGCCTTGCTTTCTTCTTTTATTAGAATTCGGCGGCGTTTTTGAAGAGTCCCGCGAGTAATCCTACTTCGAAGAATTACCCGTTATCCTATCGAAAGATAGAAGTAACGGCCTTTTCCTCTTTCGAAATATCGAAGATTACTCTTTGGCCGCGTCGCCAAAAGCTAAGTAGAAAAGATTGAAAAAGGGCTTTATGTTGAAATTAAAATTGAAAGCTTTTTGAAAATATTGTTGCAACAATTTTTTGAGTAGTTGCAACAATTCTTTAAGAGCGTTTTAAAACTTCTTTTACCTTGAGCTAGTTGCAACAACCAAAGAGGTGTTGCAACAAATTTTTTAGTGTTTTTAAAAGAGAGTTTTAAAAAGTGCTTTAGAGAGAAAGCTTTTGGGTTTATGTAATTATCCGGACTAAAATCAATAAAGGCAAGTGGACCTTATCGATAGTAGTATATGATATTTCTTTTGAAATATCAAGGTCGTATTTTTCCAAGGTCGTATCGATTATTTCTACTTCTTAGGAACGCGCTATTATTTTATCGAAAAGAGTTTGAAATTGATTTTTATGATTTTATAGAAAAGCTAGTGACGAAAATGATAACTATCGCGGGCTTGGTGTGCGTTTAGCAAAAACCAAGAAAAGCGATGAAAAGAAAAAGAACGAAAACGTTAATTTAAAAAGTAGTTTTGCTTAGAATTTTTAGGGTTTTATAAAACGATAATGATAACTACGGCGATAATAAGCGATTGAGCGGGTAGCGGAATTAAGCAAAAAGCAAATATATAAAAAATAAAAGACGCACTAATTGAAAACTCACGCACTCTACAGAATTAAAATGAAAGCTGTAAATTGCAGAAATTGAAGAAATGCGATCCCTACCCAAATAGGTAGAGGGGAAATAAATGCGTGAGCAAGTCCTATCCAAACGGATAGGCGGGAAATAAATGCGTGAGCAAGTCCTATCCAAACGGATAGGCGGGAAATAAATGCGTGAGCAAGTCCTATCCAAACGGATAGGCGGGAAATAAATGCATGACGGAAATGGAAACTATTCGATTACAAAAAAGGCGCAAACTTTATACTCATACACACACCCACTCTACGTTAATGAAATCTAATTAAAATAAAACAAATCTAAACGCATACACTCACACACACAACAATAATGAAACTAAGTTAAAAAGAAAAGAAAATCTACTCTCATACACACACACACACTTACAAAAAAAGCAAAAAGAAAGTAAAAACACCAAATCAAAACAAAACAAAAAAAACTATTTAAACTCCTACACTCACACACACTAATATGAAATCATCTAAAAATTACAACAAAGCTAAAAATAAGAAAATTACACTCATACACACACACACCCAAATTAAAATGACAACTTAACAAAAATTACAAAATTACATAAAACCAAAAATAAAAAGAAAAAGAACAAAAAGAGAACACACACACTAAAACAAAGAGAGACAATAATTACAAGCTTAATTTATTTCCATCAAAAAAGGGGTTACAAAACTAGAGAGAGAAAGTGCAAAATTACAAAACACCAAAAAGAGGCTGGATGGTTTTGCGGGAATTATCTTCTAAGAAGATTTTGTGCGTGCAAAAAGAGGGATTTATCCCCCTAATATCGGAAATCTGCCATGCAATTGCATGGCGATGCGTGGACAAAACTTTAACTAATTCGGAGGTTTCCGAATCGGTTAAAGAAGACGAAATAATAACCGGGAGTTTTAAGTCCGCGGCGAGAAAAGCGTATTTTAAATGGTCGGGGAGTGGCTTAAGCTCCAAGACCGGGGGTTCTTCGTAAGAAGTTGTTATTTTTAAACTTTTAGAATTAAAAGATTCGAAAGGCGAATCTGGCGGTAGCTCGTCCAAAGGGGCGAGGTCCGCCAAATCCGGATCGTCTAAAGTTAAAGCGAGTAATTCTGCAAGCGAAGAACATTCATCCTCGAACGCGGATTCTAAGTGAAAGCAGGAATCATCGTTCGATAAAGAATTTCGCATCGAGGGATTAATAAGAAGGGTAACTTCGTCGTCCCCTACCCGAAGGAGGAGGCGACCGTTACTCACATCAATTAATGCGCGGGAGGTCGCGAGGAAAGGGCGACCGAGGATAATTGGCACCTCGGCGTCCTCCTCGATGTCGAGGATGACGAAGTCTACCGGAAAGATAAACTTGTCAACCTTGACCAGAACGTCCTCCACTACCCCGATAGGATATTTTATCGAGCGATCCGCGAGTTGGATGCTCATTTTTGTTGGGGTGGGAACAGCCAAATCTAGTTTTTAAAGAGGGAGAAGGGCATCAAATTGATGCTCGCTCCCAGGTCCGCTAGGGCGTACTTTATTAATAAATTGCCGAATAGGCACGGGATGGAAAACCTTCCCGGGTCGTTTAGTTTTGGAGGCAATTTATTAAGTAGGACCGCCGAGCATTCCGCATTTAAGGAAACACGCGAAATACCCTCGAGCTTCTTTTTATTGGAAAGGAGCTCCTTAAGGTATTTCACATATTTCGGCATCTGAGAGAGTGCCTCGCAGAAGGGGACGTTAATTTGAATTTGTTTAAATATTTGTAAAAACTTTTTGTAATGTTCGTCCTCCTTCTCTTTATTAAATTTTGCGGGGTACGGAATTTGCGGGCTCGAGACGCCCGGCGCTAATATTTTTTCCGTATCTACTAAAATAAAAGACGAGGGTGCAGGGGTCGGAGGCGAAACAGTTACCTGATGCTCAACCCGCAATGGGGAGTCGACCTCCTTGCCGCTGCGTAAAGTAATGGCGTGGGCATTTTCACGCGGGTTCTGCTCCGAGTTCCCAGGTAGTGCTCCAAGTGGCCGCTCGGAGACCATTTTTGCAAGCTGTCCAACCTGCATTTCTAAATTTTTTAGCGATCCGGTTATATTCCGGATATTTGCGTCGTTGGAAGCCATGTATTTTGCAAAAATCTCCTCGAGCGGAGAAGGTTTTGGAGGAGGAGGCGCAAAACCCTGCTGAAATCCTTGGGGATATCCATGCGGAAATCCTTGCGGGATCGCAGGTGGAGGGCGTTGCGCATTATTAGGGTTACTCCAGGAGAAGTTCGGGTGGCTCCTCCAACCCGGGTTATAGTTATTACTATATGGGTTGAAGGGCGCCCGCACTTGATTGCCCACATAATCCACCGATTCCTCGCTTAAATTATTGTTATTATTAATATTATTATTAAGATTATTATTATTAAGATTATTAAAATTATTATTATTATTATTATTATTATTATTAGGATTATTAGCCCAAGCGGGAGTGGAGGAGGAAGCAGTCATCTCCGCCACTTGCTTACTTAGCCGCTCTACCTGCGAGGCTAAGTGAGTAGTGGCATCCACTTCGAAAATACCAGCCGGTTTAGGAGGAAGCGACCTTGGCACGTTCCATTGGTACGCGTTCATGGTCATTTCTTCGATCAGAGCTTGAGCGGCCTCCGGGGTTTTGTTGTTTAACGTTCCCCCGGCGGCTGCGTCGATCATTTGTCTCGTTGAAAAATTCAAGCCGTTATAGAACGTTTGTACCTGAAGCCAAGTTGGTAGCGCGTGATGAGGACACCTACGCAAATATTCTTTAAAACGTTCCCAAGTCTCGTAGAGAGACTCGGAATCGAATTGAATGAAGGATGCGATATCGGTGCGTAATTTAGCGGTTTTTGACGGAGGAAAATATTTAGTTAGAAAATTCTCCGTCAATTCGGCCCACGTGGTTATGGACCCTCTCGGAAGAGAAGTCAACCACGATTTCGCCTTTGTCCGCAGGGAAAAGGGAAATAAGCGCAAGCGAATGGCGTCATCGCTGACGCCATTAATCTTGAAGGTGTCGCAAATTTCTACAAAATTATTAAGGTGTTGGTTTGGGTCCTCATCTGGCAAACCGTCAAACTGAATCGACTGTTGTACCATTTGAATTATACTGGATTTGATTTCGAAATTATTATTAGCTACCGCAGGGCGGGTAACGCTCGATCCTGTATCCTCTAAATTTGGCCTAGCATAATAGACCATGGTCCGTTGTGGGGCCGCATTTAGATTAGGATCGCCCATCACGCCTATATGTATATCGCCGACGGATTCCTCGGGATCTATTTGTAGATTTTGATTATGAGATTGGCGGCGCTCGTGAAGCGTGCGCTCGATTTCGGGATCAAAAGGTAATATTGGATTATCCGAAGATTCGCCTCGGGTCATACACTATTTTTTTTAATTAATTTTTTGAAGAGTTTTTTTTTTCTTTTATAGATTTTTTTTTGATGTTTTTGTTTTAGAAATATTTTTACAAAGATGAAAAAGAAAGGAAAGAAAGTAAAAGAGAATAATATATTTTTTTGGGTTTTTCTTTACTTAAGTAAAATATATAAATATATATTTTTTTTGGGTTTGATTTTTGTGGGGCTTTTATATGAAAATATATGTAGCTGTATTCGAAAATATATGTAAAAAAGGAAAATTGAAAAATATAAGTATTTTTTTTTCTTTACTTAGATAGTATATTTTTTTTAGTTTTTGGTTTTTTAGATAGAAAAAGAGATGAAATATAAGATAAAATTAATAGCGTTTCCTATTTCAAAATAACGACACAACTCCCCGGCAACGGCGCCAAAAACTTGATACGTTAAAATTATTATTTTTTAAGTGTGAAGCCTTGCTTTCTTCTTTTATTAGAATTCGGCGGCGTTTTCGAAGAGTCCCGCGAGTAATCCTACTTCGAAGAATTACCCGTTATCCTATCGAAAGATAGAAGTAACGGCCTTTTCCTCTTTCGAAATATCGAAGATTACTCTTTGGCCGCGTCGCCAAAAGCTAAGTAGAAAAGATTGAAAAAGGGCTTTATGTTGAAATTAAAATTGAAAGCTTTTTGAAAATATTGTTGCAACAATTTTTTGAGTAGTTGCAACAATTCTTTAAGAGCGTTTTAAAACTTCTTTTACCTTGAGCTAGTTGCAACAATCAAAGAGGTGTTGCAACAAATTTTTTAGTGTTTTTAAAAGAGAGTTTTAAAAAGTGCTTTATAGAGAAAGCTTTTGGGTTTATGTAATTATCCGGACTAAAATCAATAAAGGCAAGTGGACCTTATCGATAGTAGTATAGGATATTTCTTTTGAAATATCAAGGTCGTATTTTTCCAAGGTCGTATCGATTATTTCTACTTTTTAGGAACGCGCTATTATTTTATCGAAAAGAGTTTGAAATTGATTTTTATGATTTTATAGAAAAGCTAGTGACGAAAATGATAACTATCGCGGGCTTGGTGTGCGTTTAGCAAAAACCAAGAAAAGCGATGAAAAAAAAAAAGAATGAAAACGTTAATTTAAAAAGTAGTTTTGCTTAGAATTTTTTAGGGTTTTATAAAATGATAACTACGGCGATAATAAGCGATTGAGCGGGTAGCGGAATTAAGCAAAAAACAAATATATAAAAAATAAAAGACGCACTAATTGAAAACTCACGCACTCTACAGAATTAAAATGAAAGCTGTAAATTGCAGAAATTGAAGAAATGCGATCCCTACCCAAATAGGTAGAGGGGAAATAAATGCGTGAGCAAGTCCTATCCAAACGGATAGGCGGGAAATAAATGCGTGAGCAAGTCCTATCCAAACGGATAGGCGGGAAATAAATGCATGAGCAAGTCCTATCCAAACGGATAGGCAGGAAATAAATGCGTGACGGAAATGGAAACTATTCGATTACAAAAAAGGCGCAAACTTTATACTCATACACACACCCACTCTACGTTAATGAAATCTAATTAAAATAAAACAAATCTAAACTCATACACTCACACACACAACAATAATGAAACTAAGTTAAAAAGAAAAGAAAATCTACTCTCATACACACACACACACTTACAAAAAAAGCAAAAAGAAAGTAAAAACATCAAATCAAAACAAAACAAAAAAAACTATTTAAACTCCTACACTCACACACACTAATATGAAATCATCTAAAAATTACAACAAAGCTAAAAATAAGAAAATTACACTCATACACACACACACCCAAATTAAAATGACAACTTAACAAAAATTACAAAATTACATAAAACCAAAAATAAAAAGAAAAAGAACAAAAAGAGAACACACACACTAAAACAAAGAGAGACAATAATTACAAGCTTAATTTATTTCCATCAAAAAAGGGGTTACAAAACTAGAGAGAGAAAGTGCAAAATTACAAAAATTACAAAACACCAAAAATCAGCAAAATGGAACAAAACCTTAAGAGAAGCTCCCAAAATTTTGAACCCTTGCACTCAGCTGAATCTGGCTATTTATAGAAAATTTTTTTGGATTACACGCCCTCGGACACGGGCGTGTCTGAGGGCGTGACACGGCTTGGGGTGCGAATAGCCAGAACAGCTGGATCCAGGCGGGCATCTGGAAGGCTTGACCGGCGACTTGGAAGTACACGGGCGTGTTCGATGTCGGCATTGTGCTGTCGGCTGCTGGGCGTGACGGGCGGCGTGTCCTTTGTTCTTCTGGAAGGAATTGAGGGTCACGGGCGTGTCTGAAATGTCACGGCCGTGACTTTGATTTTTTGGATGAAATGCTTCAAGTGGCTGGAATCTGGGATGGATATCCAACACGGGCGTGACCATGGTACACGGCCTCGGTCACGGGCGTGACCGAGGGCGTGACTTGATGTTTGAGTTGGAAAAAGAACAGAGAAAAGAAAATGTTAGGGATTAGTGAACACGCCCTTGGACACGGGCGTGACCTAGGGCGTGACTTAACAAAATTACAGAAACTTTACAAAATGAAAATAAAACTAAGTTAAAAACAAAAATAACAAAAACAAACATTTTATTCATTAATTTACATATATTATTTAGAAATCTAATTAAAATTATACTAAAAATTATATAGAAAAATGCGTATATTTACTATTCATCAGCGATCTATGTGTTATGCCTACTCCTATGGAGGAGGACAACCTTCTAGGTGAAGAGGAGCTTTCCTCAGCACTGGTGGAGGAAGTCCAAATCATGGGCAGGGCCACTGTTGATCCCGCCGAACCTTGTAGCATTGATGACAGTGCAAACATTATTTTGCTACTCCAACCTGATGAGAGTGAGACCGGGACCACTCCCCCGATTTCTACTTATTTATGTCATTCTTCTCCTTTATTTCCCGAACCACCTTCTTTTTCTTCTGAGCCTATGCAGGTTGAGCCTTCACAGGCATTTCAGGAGGACTTGGAGCATTTTGCTCCAACCAATGATGAGGATGTCCTCTTATGTGAGAAGGTTGACCCTTCTTTCACAGTGGAAACCTCAGTCATTGTGTCCCCCTCCTACTGCCTCCCTGAAGACGACACCTTGCTAGGCAAGGAAATTTATTTTGGTGAAAGTAGAGTGGAGGACTCTCCCTCCACCTCTTTCTTTCTCTCTCCTCTACCTGTGACAAGCAGGTATTATTATGTAGGTAGAGGAGTAGTGGTTCTATCACCGTATCGGTACCCGTTACCGACACGGATATCAGAACAGTTGCCTGCCCACTTCTCCTTTCATACTCTCATTAGCAAAACCCTCTACTTTCTGAATAAGTCGTGCTGAGAGGACAATAACCTCATTAGTTATCTTATTTTTTCCTTGTCTTTTAATTTCTCGACATCAAAAACTAGTTAGTTATGTGTTGTTTTAGTTTGCTTTTGTGGAGCTCACCCCTGCAGGTATTTTCTATTTGTGAAGGCGGTGGTCGTGACTCTTCGTATGGCGGCTTTACCTTGGATTTTCATGCGTCTTCTGGTATGCTCACTTGCTGAGCATTGGGTACTCTCTTCCCCTAGCTCTATTTTTAATTTTCATGATATGCATTATGTGGTCTGTTTAGTTTAAGTCTGGGGGAGAGTCATTTTATGCGCCCACTCACGTGCACTATCGTACTGCATACTAGAAGCTTTCACTCAAAATGTCTTATTTACTCTCTTCACACACCACAACACCCACATGAGCGCACTCACTTGTTTGTGTGTTTCCGTTCATGCTTATGTTGGTTGGGATGTTTAAATAGGATGTTAGTTTAAGTATTGCAAGTTGGAGCGGGATGTTGACTCTAGTAGTGTTCTAGTCACATATTCGTGCTTGCATAGCAATTTGGGTAAAATTAGATTATCTCTATGCTCTTAATTTACAATTAGTGTTTTTGCATAGTTTTTGATTTATTCTACTCATTTGGTGAATATGACTAAAATTTGCGGTAGCACGGTGTTGTGTGTAAGCGAGCGCTAGTTGTGCGTTGCTCGAGTCGGAAGGAAGGTTTATCTTTCTCGTGGGCTAAGAACTTACCCCAAGCAACTCTTGAAGCATGGGTGAGAGATACTCATTAAGTTAAAACGTGATGTAGGCCATCTTTTTGGCTAGTTTGAGCTTTGTTTTCCGTGACCGATTCGCTTACCATCGCAAGCCAAATTTGTGTCTACCCTTCCTTTGTTCAGCTTCTCTTTCAATCACCAAAACCTGAAGCCTATCCTATTTTTGCAACCAAATAGCGAGTTAACTGAAACCATATTTTTTGATTTGGTGTGATGTATGGAACCTTTGTGATGTGAAAGAAAAATTTGTATTATTTGCTGAACTCATTTTTGTGAACCAACCAGGGGATAAAAGAAAAAGAAAAAGAAAAAAAAAAGAGGTTAAAAGAAAAATCTGAAAAGTATTGGAATGAAAAGAAATCCCTTTTGAGCGTAATAGAAAATTCAGTTGGTATTTGTTGGAGTAGGCTGCGTGCACACCCAGTCTTCAAGTCAAGTCTGGGGGTGTGTCACTTTCGCATTGGTCTTGTTCTTGTCTTGGTACAGTGTTTTCTGTTAACTCAATTGGGTTGCGTAGCCATCTCATTTATCATTGACTATCATACTGTAACCTAAGCCCCATTATAACCTGAAAGTCCTACTGATTTAACTTGTGAGTTCGCTAGCGCCGTGGAGAGAGTGTAACCGGGCAAGCTTATGGCTCTCGTCTTTGATGGATTTCAGCAGAGTTATCCCGGAATTCCGGTCTTTTGCAACACCCTACTGCGTAGCATGTTTACTTTCACACCGGGGCATGATTGCAAAATTCTTCATGATTCACTATCTGAGTAACTTAAATCTTTATTTACGCATTTATACTATTATAAATTAGTTAGCATAGTTAGAATCTTCTTTTACTGAATTTCTATTTGCATGAGTATGATACTTCGCATCCTACTCTTTCTTTGCAATTCTCTACGCTAACTACCATTTTCTATCTTCTTTTGGCTAGTTTGAGCTTTGTTTTCCGTGACCGATTCGCTTACCATCGCAAGCCAAATTTGTGTCTACCCTTCCTTTGTACAGCTCCTCTTTCAATCACCAAAACCTGAAGCCTATCCTATTTTCGCAACCAAATAGCGAGTTAACTGAAACCATATTTTTTGATTTGGTGTGATGTATGGAACCTTTGTGATGTGAAAGAAAAATTTGTATTATTTGCTGAACTCATTTTTGTGAACCAACCAGGGGATAAAAGAAAAAGAAAAAGAAAAAAAAGAGGTTAAAAGAAAAATCTGAAAAGTATTGGAATGAAAAGAAATCCCTTTTGAGCGTAATAGAAAATTCAGTTGGTATTTGTTGGAGTAGGCTGCGTGCACACCCAGTCTTCAAGTCAAGTCTGGGGGTGTGTCACTTTCGCATTGGTCTTGTTCTTGTCTTGGTACAGTGTTTTCTGTTAACTCAATTGGGTTGCGTAGCCATCTCATTTATCATTGACTATAATACCGTAACCTATGCCCCATTATAACCTGAAAGTCCTACTGATTTAACTTGTGAGTTCGCTAGCGCCGTGGAGAGAGTGTAATCGGGCAAGCTTATGGCTCTCGTCTTTGATGGATTTCAGCGGAGTTATCCCGGAATTCCGGTCTTTTGCAACACCCTACTGAGTAGCATGTTTACTTTCACACCGGGGCATGATTGCAAAATTCTTCATGATTCACTATCTCAGTAACTTAAATCTTTATTTGCGCATTTATACTATTATAAATTAGTTAGCATAGTTAGAATCTTCTTTTACTGAATTTCTATTTGCATGAGTATGATACTTCGCATCCTACTCTTTCTTTGCAATTCTCTACGCTAACTACCATTTTCTTATCCCGCCGGATTTGTTTGCTCGGGACGCGCAAACAGGTAAGTCTGGGGGTGTGATGAGTCCCAATTTTATACACATTTTCGGACTCATCTGGGCTTGTTTTCACGCACTTGCACTTCACTTCTAGTTTATTATTGCTTATATTCCACTTAATCACATCTCTTTACGAAGTGCACTTGTTGGCTTGTTGTAGTGTGCAATTGCGCGCTATTTTGTCGGGGGCAAGCACATTGTGCTCCTCATTCTTTTTTTTTCAGTTATAATACTTATGCTGGAGGTGTGTTCCCAGCGTGTGGTTTCGTTGTGCAGGTGGGCAGATCACCCATAATGCCCAGAATTCATCCTGTATGGATCGCATGGTCGTGCGTTTACTTGACGCACGGTCGGCTGCGGTCGTGCGCTATGATCGGCTGGTCAATATGGCAATCTGCCCCGCTCGTGCGTTTTCTTTACGCACGGTTGGACTCAACCGTGCGCGAACAAAACGCACGACATCCTGTTCTTTGCCGGATTTAGTGCTTTCCGAATTTACCCGTGCGTTCTTACGCATGATCGGATTCGACCTTGCGTGAGTAAAATGCACGGGCGTTCTGGGCCGTCTTCCTGGCATTTCTTTTTAATTAATATCGCACGGTTCACGCACGGTCGTGCGTGACCAAATTTCTGATCTTTTCCTATAAAAGCTGCAGTTTTCAACCTAAAAGAGGACCGGACAGTTCCGCCTTTTTCCGCCGCAAGGGGAGTTCCAGCTCTGTTTTTCTTCACTTCTTCCTCCACCTTTTGCCCAAGGCCACCTCACATCATCCAAGAGCTCCAAGGATAGGGATCCAGCCCTACCTCCACCATTATTCAAGGAGAAGGAAGCTTGGTCGTGCGGCCAGATCGTGACACGAAGAAGACGGGCCACTATGTGAGAACTTGAAAATAACAGGAATTTTTATTTCCAAAAATCTAAGTATTACAAGTGTATTGCCTCCTTTATATAGACTAGGAGGGAAACAGTAAAATACAAAAATACGATGTGGGACTAAATACAAATACACAGTACACAAGAGAGCTGGGCGGTCTGGGCGATCAGGAATATTGAGACCGCAGCGACCTCTGCGATCTGGAGTGAGGTCGGGCGGTCACACGACAGGAGGAAGGTCGTATTCAGAGGAGACCGTCGGACGGTTAGATCGTTCTAGCGAACACTCCCCCATAAGGGAGAGACCGGGAGGGCCAGACCGCTTCTCTTCATAAGAAGCGATCTGGTATATCCGAGATGAACCGGTAGTCTTGTACTTGGAGACCGTTGAGACCGCTGGCTCTAGACTGCTTGGAGAGGTGGAATGTTGCTGACCTCCACAAGATGCGACCTCACATACTTAAGGAGAAGTGGCGGTCTGATGCTGGGAGACCGCACAGACCGCGGTTATCAAACAGTTGTCTGATAGAGCTGGAGATTGCCGACCTTCATTTGGCACGATCTCGCATATCTGAGGAGGAGCAGCGGTCTGATTCTGGGAGACCGCACAGACCGCTGACTTGAGACCGCGCAGCTTCAAACCATCTTTATTCGGCGCGATCTGGTATATCAGAGGAGAAGTCGCGGTCTAATTGTTGGGAAAATGATTTCTCTTAACCCCTTGAATTAAGATTTTAAGAAAGAAAAATAAGGTTAAGTAAATATGTGTCGAATAGTATTCGACGCAACGTCGAGCTGTAGTCGACGTTCCCTTCAGATTAAGTCGAAGTAACTTTGGGAAGATTTCGACGTATGTGTTGTCGACGCTACTCTGATTTCTAGTCGACGCATATAGAGAAGTCGACGCACCTTAGTCGACGCATCTTCCTTATTCTTCTCTCGACGTCCAGCCAGGATGAATTCGACGCTTACGTCGAATGGTAATCGACGCACGTCGATTTATATGACAGATTTAAATATGCGCCAGATCTCTTTCCTTCTTTCAGTAGATCTAATTTATATGGAATAATGTTAATATTTTATAGCCGTTCTGAATCATTCTTTCCTTCTATTTGATTCTTGGCTAATCTGATAAAACTCATTATGGATATTATTCGAATTTGGAATGAATTCTTTCCTTCTATTGGTATGCTAATTATGGAAATATTTCTATTCTTCCAATTTTCTGACTGCTAATTAATTATCCTCCTATATCATTATTTTGAATACACAGAGCTATAAATAAAGAGGAGGTCGGCAGAAAATAAGAAGTTGAGTGATCCACCACATACATTTGAAATAGAGGAAAAGCTCCCAAGAGAATAGAAAAAAAAACTGAGAAAAGAGATAGTGTGCTGCAGAGAAAAAGCCTTCATCTTCTCCTTCTTCTTCAGAAGCCATTCTACTGCAAACTCTGAAAGTTCTCTCAAAAGAGAGAAAAGTTTTTACAATCTCCTTCTCACTATAGAAGAGAGATTTTCATTCACTACTTCTTGTGCTTCCAATCTTCTTGCTAGGAAGAAGATTCATTCTTGTTCTTATTTCTTTCTTTCTTTCTTTCTTACTTATAACATTGTAAAAGATTTTTTAGAATCTCTCTTCAAAAAATTCAGTGTACTGGTTCTAAGAGTCTCCTTGTCAAAAGACTTAGTTGGTTCTAAGAGTCTCCTTGTCAAAAGACTCAGGGTGGTTCTAAGAGTCTCCTTATCAAAAGACTCAGTACAAGATAGTGAATTCCTACCAAGGGGGTAGAAGAGTGGACTACCCAAAGTTTGGGGAACCACTATATTTTCTTGTGTTGTGCTGTGATTTCTTTTCTTGCATTTACTTTCTTTACTTGTTTAATTCTTGTTGATGTGTGGGAAGCTATAATCTGTGATCATGCACGTATATATATTAACTTTGCACAAAATAATTTTTAATCTCTATTCACCCCCCCTCTAGAGAATTCTAGTGAGGTAAACTGTGCACTTTCAATTGGTATCAGAGGGAGGTTGATCTAAAAAGGATAACTCCTTGATCAAAAAGATCTTACCTCTCATATATATATATATATATTTTTCAAAACTATTTTATCATATGGCACAAATCAAAGATTATGCTTCCACCACACCTCCAATGTGCAATCTTGAAAAGTTTGCAATTTGGAAAACAAGAATTAGAATTTATATGAATTCCATTGATGTGGACTTGTTTGATATTACTATGACAGGTCCCCCAAAGCCTTATAGAAAGGATGCAAATGGCAATGTCACACAAACACTTGTTCCAAGATCTGAGTGGACAGAAGATGAAAAGAAGGCAAGAACATATGATCTAAAGGCCATGAACATACTTGTCTCAACTCTCTCAGATGACATTTTTCAAAAGGTTATTGACTGTGAATCATCCAAAGAAATTTGGGATGCTCTCACAAAGATGGTGGAAGGAAGTGCTTATGAAAAGAAAGATAAAAAGGCTCTATTGATCTCTCAATATGAGAACTTCCAAAAGAAGGCTGAAGAAAGCATCTCTGAAATGTATGACAGATTCAGTCTGATCATCAATCAACTAAGAGACTTGGATAGAGAAATCTCTCTCACTGAGATTAATGACAAATTGCTAATGAGTCTCCCTAGTTCATGGGACTCAAGAATTTGGGCAATAAGAGACACAAGAGGACAAAAAGAGATCTCAACAGATGCTCTCTTAGAAAAACTCAGATCCTATGAGAAGTTGCTGAAAACTAGAGAGGAGAAGGAAAGAAGAGAAAACACTCCAACTTCCTCAAAAAGCAGGAACATTGCTCTAAAGGCAACAGAAGAAGGAACCCCTGTCACTGAAGAAGAATTATTCAGTTTCTTGGCCAGAAGATTTAAGAAATGGGTCAAGACAGATGGATCAAAAAGGAGGGAGTCAAACCCAAGGTATGACAAAACCCCCACTAAAGAAATTATTTGCTATTCTTGCAGGAAACCTGGACACATTGCCCCAGAATGTCCAGAGAATGCTGAAACGGAAAAGGATCTGAAAAAGAAAGATCTGAAGAAAAAAGGGGAAGAAGAAAGAAAGAGGCTTCATTGCAGAAGTCTGGAGTGAAATAAACTCTGAGGATAGTTCATCCTCTAAGAGCGACAATGAAGAATCTAGGCAAGAAGACCTATGCTTGATGGCCTTTGAAGACTCAAAGAATGATGATTAATCATGGAGTGAAACAGGATCAGAAGAAAGCATATCTTCTGATGATGAAAAAGAAAAGAACCTCATTCTCATTGAGGAATCTGAGGATGAGGATGAGGTAAGCATGTTTGATGAAATAGATTTTCAAAGTGATAATTTTAGAAATGATTTTATGGGAATGTACCTAGATCAACTAAAAACAAAACAAGAAATTAAAGATCTAAAAGAACAAATAAATGTAGCTAAAAACCAGAGAAACACAGAAATTAAATCCTCTAAAGATTATGAATCAATAGCTAGCAGAATAGAAAAGGAAATAGAAAGGGCTAGAATAGAAAATCAGTTCCTTAAGGATAAAGTAACCCAGGCAAAAGCCTTTGAAGAATCAATAAAAATGAGAAGCCAAACTCTTAAGGAAATCACTGAAAAACAAACAATAAGACACAACCATCTTGGGTTAGGGGCTGATCCCTCAATCAGCCTAATTCCATCCAACAAACCTGCTTGGATGAGCCCTGTAAAATTCACTAAACCTGTCAAAATGACAAACCAAGAAAAAGACCCAAAAGATAAGGAAGAAAACTCCTTCAAAGAAATAAAGGAATTTGATGAAACATCTTATTATTCAGCGGATGACTCACAAACTTCATCTGAAGAAACAATCAAACCAAGAAAAACAAGACATAAAGAAGTAAAAACAGAGAAGGGCAAAATGAAAATTTATGAAGATACAGTTGCGTCGACTTCATATCGACGCATGCACGATAGTGCGTCGACTTCATATCGACGCATGCACGATAGTGCATCGACTTCTACTCAACGCAATCTCTCAGATGCTTCGACCTCTTCTAGATGGATGAACAAAAGCATGTCGACTTCCAATCGACGCAACTTTTTCTATGCGTCGAAATCAGATCGACACCATCTGAAGAAAGCGCCGAATACAAATCAACGTGACTATCAACATGCGTCGAATGGATATCGACGCACAAAAATTCAGAACAATTTAAACATCTTTCCTCCAAAAGTCTATCATCCTAACCCTTATTCAGGTCCCATTCATCCTGATCATAATTTCTATACTAATCAACATTCTAACCAAAAATTTTACCCAAAACTTGGTAACCAAACTTCCCATCCTAATGAAACCTTCTATCCTAATCAACACTGGTATCCTAGTCAACACTTCTATTCACCTTTAAACTCAAACTCTCACAAAAGTAAGATACTCAAGTGTTACATATGCAACAAAAATGGCCACCTTGCCAAAAAGTGTTGGTATAATCAATCAAATTGGTCTTAAAACCCAGTCCTAGGCTACCTTAGAAACCTTTAGGATTAAGAAGAGATAAAAAGAAATAAACACCCAGAATTTTTCAGGAAAATTAAAAGTCACGTCGACCTCTAATCGACGCAACGTCGATAACTCAGATCAATAAGCACAATCGACGCATGCGTCGACTGCTATCGACGCATACGTCGATAAGAAACCCTTGCATCCTAAAGCAGACTAAATCGACGCTCACGTCGAATTCCACTCGACGTAACGTCGACCTCATAAAAACGAGCGGCAATGCTAAATTATTTTCGGTCACATCCACTGAAGTACCGAATAAACCTCGAATTGAGTCCAGTTTCGACGCTTCACCTGACTTAAAAAGACTCTTCAGTTAGAAACCTTCACAACACTGCCTCTTTCATTCTTCATGCTCCTCAGACCAGCTAATCTCTTCCTCTCTCCTTCACTAACCTAAAATGGCTCCCAAGACCAACTCAGGCTTCGACATTGACCTTGAGTCCTTCCAAGCTGCCGCAGAAAACTACAAGAGCATCATTGCTCTCTTTACTGAAGCAGGACTGGACAAACTCATCTCCACTAGGTGCAAGCTCCTGGAATCAGAGCTCACAGAGCTAATAACTCATGTTCAGATATCTGAACAAGGAGAAATCCAGGGAACACTATATGAGACACCAGTCTCAATCTCAGCAGAACATATTAGGGCCACCTTTGATCTTCCATCAGGTATATCCTACTATCATCTTAGTTTAAAAGAAATAAGGAAAGACAATGAGCCTCCAAAAAAAATGACTAAACAAGTCTTGATTATTCCCCTAATAGGTGATGAATCCATTGAACTCACACCTGATGAAATCAAGCATTTGCTCACCACCATGAAATTCTCAAAAGATAGACCAATCCATCTGAAAAAGGTAGACTTTTCTGATGAATATAGGCTGCTGGCTGATATAGTAGGGAAAGTTCTACTGTGCAAGATCTCAGCACATGATGCAGTACCAAAACAACAACTGAACATCATGGGGGCCCTTGTGTTGAAGAAGAAGGTAGACTGGGCCACATGGCTACTCAAGATGATAGGCTCTAAATACTCTCACAAAGAGAATGCCTACATGAGAATCATGAGTCAAGTCCTCTTCCATTCCTTTCCTGACCTATGTAGGTCAAAAGGAATCCCCATTCCTCCAGGAAAGAGGATGTCAATTGCTCTCTTTTCTAAATGGACCAGGCAAATCCCTAAGCCTGGTTCCATCCCTGAAAGATCTCCCTCTCCCTCTAACTCTCCTGCTCATCCTCCTCCTCCTCCTTCAACAAATCTCTCATCTGTACCTTCATCATCCACACAATCACAAATACCACCTCAATCACATGCCCAAGTCTCATCTATTCCTCCACCTCCTCCATCAAATATACCTCCTCAAGATAATAGAATCCCCTCTCCACATCCATTATCTCCTCCTCCTCCTCTATCACCTCTTCCTCCACCATCACCTCCTCATCAACTCTCACACCATGAACCATCTGAATCCACTGAGGCTCTCATCACCCAGTTCATACAATCCACAGCTCAAAGATTCCAAGCAATGCTAGATGAGCATTGCTCCCAGATTCATTCCTCCATCCTTCACATGCACACCCAAATAGATGGGGTCAGTGCCTCTGTGCAAGATCTGAAATCTTCTCTCTCTTCCTCTAGAGTGACTAGGTCTTTCTTAACCTCCTTGGCCAAGAAGGTCAAGAAGAGGGAGAATCTAGATGAAGAACAACCCTCCAATCCTAAATCTCTCTCTCACAAGTCCCCTCCTCCAAAATCTGACAAAATCCTTGGGAATGAGACAGTACCTGAGCTACATAATGATGAACAAACAATAGAGGTACTCAACATAGCAAGGGATGCTGCAAATCAAATGGCACTACTACAAGGGGAGGGAAGCAGAGCAGAAAATGAGGCTGCAAAGGAAGATGGTGAGAAAGATAAAGAAACTGAACTTCAGGGGGAGCTGGAAGCTGTGTTTATAAATGAAGCTGAGACTCAGGGGGAGAAAATGGCTGAGACCCAGGGGGAGCTAGGAGAACTTCCTACAAATGAGAAAGAGAAACTCTCCTCTCCTAAAACAGTAGTATTCAAGAGAAAGAGAAAGACCCCTCCTACCCCTCCTGAGTAATATTTGAAAACAATGCTGATATATTTTTGAGTACTAATTGGAATGAACATGACATATATTTATATGATTCTGGAACATTTGATCTCTTCTTCTAAATTTCACTTTTTGATTATTTGATATATTTCTTTTCTATACAAATGCTGTGCTGGATTGATTTTATGCTAGTACAATTTCCCTCTAAAATAAGGTTAAGACAAATAGGGGGAGATTGTTGGGAAAATGATTTCTCTTAACCCCTTGAATTAAGATTCTAAGAAAGAAAAACAAGGTTAAGTAAATATGCGTCGAATAGTATTCGACGCAACGTCGAGCTGTAGTCGACGTTCCCTTCAGATTAAGTCGAAGTAACTTTGGGAAGATTTCGACGTATGTGTTGTCGACGCTACTCTGATTTCTAGTCGACGCATATAGAGAAGTCGACGCACCTTAGTCGACGCACCTTCCTTATTCTTCTCTCGACGTCCAGCCAGGATGAATTCGACGCTTACGTCGAATGGTAATCGACACACGTCGATTTATATGACAGATTTAAATATGCGCCAGATCTCTTTCCTTCTTTCAGTAGATCTAATTTATATGGAATAATGTTAATATTTTATAGCCGTTCTGAATCATTCTTTCCTTCTATTTGATTCTTGGCTAATCTGATAAAACTCATTATGGATATTATTCGAATTTGGAATGAATTCTTTCCTTCTATTGGTATGCTAATTATGGAAATATTTCTATTCTTCCAATTCTCTGACTGCTAATTAATTATCCTCCTATAGCATTATTTTGAATACACAGAGCTATAAATAAAGAGGAGGTCGGCAGAAAATAAGAAGTTGAGTGATCCACCACATACATTTGAAATAGAGGAAAAGCTCCCAAGAGAATAGAAAAAAAAACTGAGAAAAGAGATAGTGTGCTGCAGAGAAAAAGCCTTCATCTTCTCCTTCTTCTTCAGAAGCCATTCTACTGCAAACTCTGAAAGTTCTATCAAAAGAGAAAAGTTTTTACAATCTCCTTCTCACTATAGAAGAGAGATTTTCATTCACTACTTCTTGTGCTTCCAATCTTATTGCTAGGAAGAAGATTCATTCTTGTTCTTATTTCTTTCTCTCTTTCTTTCTTACTTATAACATTGTAAAAGAGTTTTTAGAATCTCTCTTCAAAAAATTCAGTGTACTGGTTCTAAGAGTCTCCTTGTCAAAAGACTCAGTTGGTTCTAAGAGTCTCCTTGTCAAAAGACTCAGGGTGGTTCTAAGAGTCTCCTTATCAAAAGACTCAGTACAAGATAGTGAATTCCTACCAAGGGGGTAGAAGAGTGGACTATCCAAAGTTTGGGGAACCACTATATTTTCTTGTGTTGTGCTGTGATTTCTTTTCTTGCATTTACTTTCTTTACTTCTTTAATTCTTGTTGATGTGTGGGAAGCTATAATCTGTGATCATACACATATATATATTAACTTTGCACAAAATAATTTTTAATCTCTATTCACCCCCCCTCTAGAGAATTCTAGTGAGGTAAACTATGCACTTTCACTAATTATTGGAGACCGCACAGACCGCTGGCTTCAGATCGCGCGGTTTCAATCCTTCGAGACCGCTTGGCTTCAACACTCCCCCGCAAGCTGGAGCATATATATCAATCATGCCTAGCTTGTTACACACATCGGAGAAGGATGAAGATATAGGTTTGGTGAAGATATCAGTCAGCTCTTTATCTGAAGTTACGAAGGGAGTGCAGATTTGTTTCTTCAAGATTTCTTCCCTGATGAAATGACAGTCCACTTCAATGTGTTTGGTTCTCTCATGAAAGACCAGGTTCTGAGATATATAGATTGCAGCTTTGTTGTCACAGAACATTGGCAATGGATGGTTGTAAACTTCTCCTAAGTCTAGAAGGAGAGTTCGTAACCACTTCAACTCGCATGTAGTTTGGGCCATGCTAATGTACTCGGCCTCAGCACTTGATCTGGATACTACTGCTTATTTCTTACTGTTCCAGCTCACCAGATTTCCTCCCATGAAGGTACAGAACCCAGATGTGGATTTCCTGTCTCCTTTATCATCAACGTAGCTAGCATCTGAATAGGCTTCTATCTTGAGATGGTTATTCCTTTGGAACAGAAGTCCCTTCCCTGGAGATCCCTTAACGTATTCTAATATGTTTAAAGCAGCTTGAAGATGACATTCCTTCGGAGCTTGCATGAATTGGCTGACCTTCCCAACAGCATAGCAGATATCAGGTCTTGTTACAGTTAGGTAGATGAGCTTGCCTACAAGACGACGATATCTAGTGCTATCAAGTAGAGGAGGAGAGTTGTCAGTCCAGAGTTTGTCGTCTCCAATTGTCATTGGATATTTAGCAGGTTTAGCACCCAGAAGACCTGTTTCTTTTAGAAGGTCAATAACATACTTCCATTGTGAGAGAACAATGGAGCTATGCTTCCTTGAGATTTCAATGCCCAAAAAGTACTTGGGGGGTCCCCATATCTTTGGTCACAAAGTGTTGGAGGAGATGTTTATTTGTAAGGGAGACACCTTCAACATCATCACCTGTGAGAAGGATGTCATCAACGTATACAGCCAGAACAACCATTCCATGAGATGTCTTGCGAATGAAGAGAGAGTGATCCGCAGAACTACGGACAAATCCAATGATCTTGATAACTTCATTAAATTTTTCGAACCAGGCGCGAGGACTTTGCTTAAGACCATAGATGGCCTTCTTTAGCTTACATACACGAGTCTCCCCTGGAGCAACATACCCTGGAGGTTGCTCCATGAAAACAACCTCTTGAAGATCACCATAGAGAAAGGCATTCTTGACATCCAATTGAGAGAGTTGCCAACCTTTGTTGACGGCCACAGAGAAGAGGACCCTGATGGTGGTAAGACGAGCGACAGGTGAGAAAGTGTCAAAGAAGTCTACTCCATATGTCTGAGTAAAAACCTTTGGCAACCAAGCGAGCTTTGTAGCGGTCAACAGAGCCATCAGCACAATATTTTATCACAAAGACCCATCTACACCCAACAACATCTATCCCAATAGGTGGAGGAACAAGAGTCCAAGTGCCACGGTCCTGAAGGGTGGAGATTTCATCATCCATGGCAGCCTTCCACTGTGGGATGGCAAGAGCCTCCTGATAACTGGTTGGGGTGGCAGTATCTGTAATAGCAATAGCAAAAGCCCTAGCAGAGGGGGTAAGTTGAGCATAAGTTACAACATCGTGAATAGAGTGTTGCGTACATGAGCGAACTCCCTTCAGAAGAGCAATAGGGAGGTCTTCAGTGGTGACTATATCTGCAGGAGAGTCATCATCAGAAGAAGATAGTGCTGGCCCAAGAGCCGGGAGAGAAGGACCCGGAGTAGGAGGACAGGTGGAAGGAGATGCTGGAGGTGGTGGAGGGAAAGGAAGAGGTGGTGGTGTTGGGAGAGTAGGTGGTGGTGGTGGAGAGTAAATGAGCGGTGTTGTTGGACTAGGCGCAGGAGGCAGAGAGGCGGAAGAGTTAGAAAAGTATGGAACTGTTTCAAAGAAGGTGACATCAGCGGAAACATATTGTTTGCGGAGAAGGGGATCATAGCATCGGTACCCTTTCTGAGCTGGAGAATAACCAACAAAGATGCATTTAACTGCCCGAGGAGAGAGTTTGTCCCGACCTGGGGAAGGAGTGTGGACAAACGCAGTACAACCGAACATCTTGAGAGGTAATGAGAAGGGTTGTGAGGTGGTATATAGAAGAGAGAAGGGGGTGGAGCCTTGAAGAAGAGTGGAGGGAATGCGGTTAATGAGATAGCAGGAGATGAGGATGGCATGACCCCAATAGGCTTTGGGCATATTCATCTGGAAGAGTAAGGCGCGAGCCATGTCGAGGAGGTGACGATTCTTACGTTCCGCTATCCCATTTTGTTGAGAAGTATAAGGACAACTAGTCTGATGTATAAGACCATGATTCATGCAAAACTCAGAAAATTGATGAGAAACATACTCTTTAGCATTATCAGTGCGAATAACCTTGATAGACACTCCAAACTGAGTGAAAATTTCATTATAGAAAGTTTTGAAAACCGAAAAAAGTTCTGAGCGTTCTTTTAACAGATACACCCAAGTACATCGAGAGAAGTCATCAATAAAAGTAACAAAATACAAACTACTCCCACCTACTGTCTTGGTAGGAGAAGTACCCCAGATGTCTGAGTGGAGGAGATCAAAGGGATGAGTCGAGCTACGTCCATGTTTGGCAGGGTAGGAAGCCCGATGGTGCTTTCCTAGTTGACAAGCGTCACAGTTGAGAGGAGAGGTATCTTTGGTAAGGCGAGGTAGAAGTTGATACAGCAGCCGAGGTGGAGGGTGACCAAGACGGAGGTGCCATTGATGGAGAGAATCAGAGATGGCAGAAGCAGAGTGAGCAGCAAGAACGTCAAGGAAGTAGAGGCCTCCACTCTCAGTCCCAGTAGCAATTGTCTCTTTCGTATGAAGATCCTGAAAATAACAGTTAGTCGGAGTGAACATAATAGAGCATTGTAATTGTTGAGAGAGTGTCTTGACTGATAGTAAGTTGCATGGCAAAGTAGGCACATAAAGAGTGTTCTGAAGAGAGATAGTCGGAGTGACTTGAACAATTCCAGTCCCACACACATGTGAGGGAGAACCATCTGTTGTTAGAACCAGAGCAGCGCTCTGATTCTAGGAGACCGCACAGACCGCTGACTCGAGACCGTGTAGCTTCAACCCATCTTTATCCGGCGCGATCTGGTACATCAGAGGAGAAGCCGCGGTCTGATTATTGGAGACCGCGCAGACCGCTAGCTTCAGATCGCGCGGTTTCAATCCTTCGAGACCGCTTGGCTTCACACACTAGAAGGTAGTGACAGCCTCCTCTACCCCGGACGCAGTTGAGGACCGAGTTTGGACGCGGATTGACAACCCAGCGATTCCAACCGTGAATCTTCGACAAGGCTTCGGATTGGGTCGATTCCTTGCTCTCTCTTTCTTTGTATTGGTAGTTGTAGATGGTAGATCTCTTATATCTTGATGATGTTGCACTCTATATTTGTTGAACTTCATGTTATATATTATGAAATATTTCCATGTTTTATGAGTGCTTGAGGTGTGCTTTTGTGGTGACTGTAGTGTGAGTGTTTGGTGTTGCCGCACTAGCAATTGTTAGTGGCGTGCCTGTTGACGAGGTGCTTACGACCCTCATTCCGTCGGTGTGACCCACTCCATCCGCAAGCATACTCCTCCATCCGCCTAGTAAAGCGTGGCATAGCAGCCCGTGTAATCTATTCGCCTAACGAAGCAGCGCGCTCAAGGCATGCACAGTTCGATTATGCATGCTTAATCGTCCATCCTCCCTTCCGAAGTAGTGCGTTCAAGGCCTACGTAGTTGTCCATCCCGCCTGGCGAAGCATTGCATAACGGCATTGCATAGGAGTAGTTGTAGTTGTTTTCTTTTATTTTCAAAAAGCCAAATCAACTCCCCCGCAATCCATCCGACTTAAGGACTTCAATCTCAAGTCCATCCTCAATAGTTAACTCCACCTTATTGTGTTCCTTCGAGATCGATACTCGGGGATTCACTCTTCGTTTTATATTACTTGAACGATCGGTACACTGCCGTTTCGTGCCGCAGTCTCGCTACCCGCCTATAGCGGTGTGCTAGATTTGTGCATCACACTTGTAACACTCTCACTCACCAAGGGAGGTCGTATTAGGGGAGAGGGCGGGGGGGGGGGGGGGGGGGGGGGGGGGGGGGGGGGGGGGGGGGGGGGGGGGGGGGTATTTATAGGAGAACACAAAAGGAGGAGAGAGGAAGGGGGTGCACTCGCCCCCCCCCCCCCCCCCCCCCCCTCTTCATGCACTCACTCACCACCCTCTTCACCACACTCACCCAACACAAGGCACTTGCCCAGCACATGGGACTCACCCCCTACACTGTGCACTCGCCGAACACAAGGCACTCGCCCTGAAAGTGTCTAGTTGCGGCCTAAATCACCTAGAGGGGGGTGAATAGGTGGATTCTATGTCTTAATGCGGAATTAAAATATAACACAGAATTGAAAACAATAAAGCACAACATAGAGACACAAGATTTATAGAGGTTCCCCAAGGGTGGGTACTCCTCTCTCCCGCTCCGCCTATCTAGCACTTCGGACTAGCGTCGGCAACTTCACCAAAACTCGGATTTATCAACAAATCCTACACTCAGAGACAACGGCTCCTACAAGCTCGGAGACAACACTCCTACAACTCGGAAGATAAACTTCCTACAACTCGGAGTAAACAACTCCTACAACTCGGAGTAAAGAACTCCTACAAAATAACTCGGAGTAAACAACTCATACAGAAATAACTCGGAGTAAACAACTCCTACATAAATTAAATAAAGTTTAAAATGAAACTTCTCTTGAATCTCAATAGAGATTAACTTCAGATCTGGAGAGACTGAATCTTCTTCTTCCTTTAGAGTGGAAGCTTGGATCTTCAAGGATTAGGAAGAATGAAGAATCGGCAAACCTGATCTGAGTAGGCCCTTTGATTAAATCGTAAAGATCTTCAATATTGAGAGCAGCAACTTGATCAAAGGCCTTCTTATCTGAGAAATCTTTAGCACCACTGAAGAATGAAACTTGAGAGGCGCAGAAGTTAGATCTCAGAAAACTTCTTCAGCACGCGAGGAAGAAGACGGCTGGCTTCTTCTTTTTTTTTAACAATCGAGAGATATCTCTTATATTTGCCCTAAAATAGAAGACTATTTATAGGGAAATCTCCAACGGCTCGGGCGACAGACAAGGAGGGGTCGCCACGTGTACTGTACATGTCGGCCAACCCTAATTTTGGAAAACGAAACTGAAATTTGAAATCCGTCTGTCCGTCATTCGTCGAGACTTCACGCGAACATTCGACGAATTGACTTAGCCACAGAAAAACACTGAACAACCCGTGAAAAACACCTTCTGTTTTCATTCGTCGGGATTCGTCGGGAGTTCACGAGAACATTCGACGAATGGACTTAGCTGCAGATTTTTCTTCACAAGACTGTCTTTTTGACTTCTGTCTGGATTCGTCGAGATTCGTCGGGAGTTCACGTGACATCTCGACGAATTGACTTAGCCACAGAAATTTCTTCTTCAGACTGGAAATTTGGCTTCTGTCTGGATTCGTCGAGATTCGTCGGGAGTTCACGTGACATCTCGACGAATTGACTTAGCCACAGAAATTTCTTCTTCAGACTAGAAATTTGGCTTCTGTCTGGATTCGTCGAGATTCGTCGGGAGTTCACGTGACATCTCGACGAATTGACTCAGCAAAAATTTCTTTTCTTTTCCTGAAAACCTGCTCCACTCCTCAAGCTTGAAAACCTTCAGTTATGAGTATATGAAGTACACCCCAAAAGAGAGATTACACATGGACCAACACTTTGTTCTGCACAATGAGGGATTACACTGTTTAGAACTGTGTTTGGTGATCCATTGCAACCTGACTTTGGTGTGCACTTAGCATTAAGACCTGCAAACACATAACTAGAGAACAACATCAAATACATCTCAATTCAACTTAGTTCACAGGAACACTTCTTCAAATCAAGGTAATTGTAGCTACAATACCCAACAATCTCCCCCTATTTGAAGAAGTCAGAACCTATGTACTGAGTTGAATTGCACTTAAAAAATATATATCAAATAGATAAGGAGAGTTATAAACTTAACTTTTTCAACTTTCTCTCCCTTTCAACTTTCTCTTTCAACTTTGCCAATTCTAACTTTGCCAATTCTAACTTTGCCAATTCCTCCCAACTTCAAATTCTCTTGCAAATTCAACTTCTCTCCCCCTTTCTGACTACTTCAGATAGGAAAGAAAAAGCATGAGAGCTCAAAGCTCCCCCTCAGCAACTGCATAGGAGTAGTATATGTAGAATCAGCTCTCCCTCAATCTTTTCTCCCCCTTAGTCTTATCTTCCCCTTAGAGTTTCAGTGCCTGGACTGATTTCCTAAGCTTTTCAGCAACCATACTATATTTCTTCTATGTTCTGGTCATGTACCATGAACATCCACTTGTCCAAATGCCTGATTAGAGTTTTGGTTGGCCTTTGGACATACCTGCAAACACAGATTAATTTCCCTTAGGAACCCAAACCGATTTGGGTCCTAGGTTCCGGTTAGCATAACAATAAATATTTCTACTAACTGTAATTCCAGTAGAAAAGCTCTTCTTTGCATTAGACACACAAGGGTTGTGCCAACAGTCGATGGCAAAGTGCCCCACTTTACCACAGCACCAACATTCATGGATGTTGTACCTTCTCTTCCGAGCCTCCCTTTTTGATTTGCAAGTGGCATCAGAATGCTTGATTTCAGTTGAGAAGGCAGGAGCATTCTTTCTATTTTTCATAGCAAGTGGCTGATTGGTTACAAGAGCATATCCATTTTCACTTGGTTTTATCTGTTTGACAGCAACAGATGAAAGCTTGGAAGCTCTTATGGTGTTGATGGCATCAGATATATTCGAGTGAGGGTTGGCTATGGTGTTGCACCCAGTTTGCTTCCTTGCTGGAAAAGATTTGAGGATGATGCTTCCTTACCCTTGAATGTAGGGGCTGGTGCATTGAACACAAATGGTCCAGGTTGGGCCATTTGGATTTCTTTATGGGGAGCATTCCGAGTACTCACCACCATCCCCTTTCTTTTACTATAGTTAGGAGTATTTTCCCTGCCATAACAACTTCCAGTCTTCCAGTGATCACGGATGTTGTCCTAAGCATACCTATTAGGGGAGTTCGCACCTTTTGAAAGGTGGTGTGAGGCCTAGCTTTAGCTGTGCTCTTTCCTCTAGTCTCAAAATCAATTGATCCAGGTTTAGAGAATTTAGCCACTGGCTTTCTTTCCATATAAAGCTTCTTCTCTAAAGATCTGATGGTTCTTTCTTGAGCCTCAGATTTCATTCGAAGTAAAATGAGTTCATTGAATAAGTTAATTACCTCTTTGGTCGTTTCATTTACCTGAGATTCGAAAGGCTTAAGGATTCTGATTTCCTCAGCCTGAGACTCAATCAATTTCTTGCTCTTTTCAAGATCTACTAGGAGAGCATTATACTGATTTTCTAGATTAGGTGTGTCATCATTTTCTGATGAGCTTATCTCAGGTTCAGAGTCTGTAACAGACATAGGTGCCCTTATGCAGACTTGTTCGGGATGGGTTTCATCTTTGATTTCCTCTTCTGACTCAGATATCGCAGTCAGAGCAAGAAGTGTTTCTTCTTCTAATTCTGAACAGCTTGAATCACTGTCACTTAAGGTCCTGACCTTTTTCTCATTTATGGTGTCTTGGTCTTCCTTTGATCCTTCCATAAGAGCTATTAGGTCTATGTTTTCCTTCCCTTCATGAGGCGAGTCATAGTTATCCGAATCTGAATTTGCTGCAAGCCCAAAATAAGCTTCATCATCCGAGCTTGACTTAACTGAGTCACTGTCGCTAAGAGTCTTGGTCTTCTTTGCTAAGAAGCTCTTTTCTTCTTTCCTTTTTCCCTTGAAGGATTTCTTCTCTTTGTATGGACATTCCGTACTTATATGTCCTGGCTTATTACAATAATAACAGACAATATCAGTCGAAACATGTTTATTCGGTTTGGTTTTATACCTGTCGTTGCTGTGTTCTTTCTTGTGATGTTCATCATCACGCCTTGACCTTCTTTGGCTCCTTTTTCTGAGCAATTTCTTGAATTTCTTGGCGAGTGAAGAGAACTCTCCATCGGACATGTCTGAGCTTGATGAACAATCCACAGACTCATCGTCTTCATCTGACGGCTGTGTCTTTTCAAATGATCTAGCTTTACCTCTTCTTGACTCTTTGGCCTTCAGTGCCACAGAGTTCTCCCTTCCAGAAGTGGAGCATCCTTCTTCTTCAGCTTTTCTAATACTCAGCTTTAGTTCATGTGAGAGAAGCTTGCCAAACAATATTTGTGGCTCCATCGTAGCCAACTTTCCGAATTCCCGGATAGCAATAGCCTTGGTATCACATTCTTTCGTTAGGGATCTCAAGAACTTGTCATTTAGTTCTCCAACGGTGAATTCCCGATCATAGTTCTTAAGACCGTTGACGATCTTAAAGAACTTCTCATAAGTATCAGAAATGGAGTCTCTTGGATCTTGCTTGAATGCTTCGTATTCTTGGTTCAGCAACGATCTTCGGTCATCCCTCACTTCTTCAGTACCTTCCATAAGAACAACTATGGAGTCCCACATTTCCTTGGCAGACTTGCAGTGTATAAGATTTTGTAGCATTGAATCGTCCACTGCACCAGCAATAATGTTCTTTGCCTTCTTGTCCAAGAAGACGAGGGCAATCTCATCTTTGTCTAGCTCCAACATTTTCTTGGGAATCATAATAGCTGAATTTATTGACGATGGCTTCATAGGAACATGGGGACCTTCCTCTACTATCTGAAAAATTCTTGGGTCGGTGGCTTCCATGTAGAACTTCATTCTTTCCTTCCACATAGGGAAATTCTCCTTAGAACAGACGAGCATCTTAGCAGAATCCTTGGATTTTTCCATATCAGACAAACTTGCTCTTGCAACTAGATTTAAGGATCTTGTTCAAGGTGTTAACCTTTTAACGAACAACCGCTTTGATACCAATTGAAAGTGTCTAGTTGCGGCCTAAATCACCTAGAGGGGGGTGAATAGGTGGATTCTATGTCTTTACGCGGAATTAAAATATAACAGAGAATTGAACACAATAAAGCACAACATAGAGACACAAGATTTATAGAGGTTCCCCAAGGGTGGGTACTCCTCTCTCCCGCTCCGCCTATCTAGCACTTCGGACTAGCGTCGGCAACTTCACCAAAACTCGGATTTATCAACAAATCCTACACTCGGAGACAACGGCTCCTACAAGCTCGGAGACAACACTCCTACAACTCGGAAGATAAACTTCCTACAACTCGGAGTAAACAACTCCTACAACTCGGAGTAAAGAACTCCTACAAAATAACTCGGAGTAAACAACTCCTACAGAAATAACTCGGAGTAAACAACTCCTACAGAAATTAAATAAAGTTTAAAATGAAACTTCTCTTGAATCTCAATAGAGATTAACTTCAGATCTGGAGAGACTGAATCTTCTTCTTCCTTTAGAGTGGAAGCTTGGATCTTCAAGGATTAGGAAGAATGAAGAATCGGCAAACCTGATCTGAGTAGGCCCTTTGATTAAATCGTAAAGATCTTCAATATTGAGAGCAGCAACTTGATCAAAGGCCTTATTATCTGAGAAATCTTTAGCACCACTGAAGAATGAAACTTGAGAGGCGCAGAAGTTAGATCTCAGAAAACTTCTTCAGCACGCGAGGAAGAAGACGGCTGGCTTCTTCTTTTTTTTTTAACAATCGAGAGATATCTCTTATATTTGCCCTAAAATAGAAGACTATTTATAGGGAAATCTCCAACGGCTCGGGCGACAGACAAGGAGGGGTCGCCACGTGTACTGTACATGTCGGCCAACCCTAATTTTGGAAAACAAAACTGAAATTTGAAATCCGTCTGTCCGTCATTCGTCGAGACTTCACGCGAACATTCGACGAATTGACTTAGCCACAGAAAAACACTGAACAACCCGTGAAAAACACCTTCTGTTTTCATTCGTCGGGATTCGTCGGGAGTTCACGAGAACATTCGACGAATGGACTTAGCTGCAGATTTTTCTTCACAAGACTGTCTTTTTGACTTCTGTCTGGATTCGTCGAGATTCGTCGGGAGTTCACGTGACATCTCGACGAATTGACTTAGCCACAGAAATTTATTCTTCAGACTAGAAATTTGGCTTCTGTCTGGATTCGTCGAGATTCGTCGGGAGTTCACGTGACATCTCGACGAATTGACTTAGCCACAGAAATTTCTTCTTCAGACTAGAAATTTGGCTTCTGTCTGGATTCGTCGAGATTCGTCGGGAGTTCACGTGACATCTCGACGAATTGACTCAGCAAAAATTTCTTTTCTTTTCCTGAAAACCTGCTCCACTCCTCAAGCTTGAAAACCTTCAGTTATGAGTATATGAAGTACACCCCAAAAGAGAGATTACACATGGACCAATACTTTTTTCTGCACAATGAGGGATTACACTGTTTAGAACTGTGTTTGGTGATCCATTGCAACCTGACTTTGGTGTGCACTTAGCATTAAGACCTGCAAACACATAACTAGAGAACAACATCAAATACATCTCAATTCAACTTAGTTCACAGGAACACTTCTTCAAATCAAGGTAATTGTAGCTACAATACCCAACACGCCCCCCTACATGCATGCACTCGCCCCCTACAACACTCGCCCCCACCTTGCATTCACCCCCCCCCCCCCCCCCCGACTCACTTCAACTTCAACAACCCCGGGAAAGATCAAGACAATTTGTTGAAAAATACACAAAAAAATTATTATTATTTAAACGAGATATTCTTAAAAGTAATCAATCTACAACTATAAGTGTTTAACTATTGAAATCAGAGAACCGGTCTCGACGTTCGCAACGGGTATGCAGTTGGCCCTTACTTGACCTGAGCTAGAACACTTGACTAGTTGCTGAGAGCCGAAGGACCTTGCACCGAAGAAGACTTGGAATTTGAAACAGACCCTTAAGCTGCAGCGAGGAGGTCCCACCACAAACCCGAAAGTTCAAAGAGAGCTTCCCCTCCCAAGCCAATGTTGAGCCTTGGCACCTTGGAGGGCACTAAGGATCACCTCACCGTCAACCTTCACTAACAGGGGGGTGGAGTGCTTGCTCTCAAGTTACACACGAGGGAGTGGGGAGACCAACCCTTCCCAAGGTGCCCATGTGGGTCTATTTATAGACTTCCCAAAATTGGGTTGCGGATAGCCAAGATTCTGTTATCCGCAACTCAACAACGAACCTGAACGACCAAAACAAGAGGGGGCGAGTGGAGGTTGAGACGTCCACTCCCTCCCTTGCCGGGGGTCAGGAGAATGGACCTAAAGGTTCACTGCCTAGGTTGGGCGAGTGGACCACTCGGTCCACTCCCCTTAGGGGTGAGTGGACCCATGGTCCACTCGCCCGAGTGCCCGGGGCGAGTAGACCACAGGTCCACTCGCCCCTTACCCTATGCGAGTGGACCATGGTCCACTCGCCACCCATGGGCGAGTGGACCTGGGGTCCACTCGCCCCTGCCTTGGGCGAGTGGACCACTAGGTCCACTCGCACTGGTGAGGAAGTGGACCTCCGATCCACTTCTTCCCCCTGGACTTCTTTTTTGGTTTAAACGACCTCGATTTCCTCCAATTGGTTAATTCATTATGTTACGACTACTTTCACTATTGCGACCTCGTCTGCGTTGGGTCACACCAGCTCGGAAAAATATGAGGGTTGTACACAATCCCCGCTCTTTTCAATCTTGTCTCAAGCTCGGAAAGAAAGTCCAACCCACCTATTTGACGAGTAGGTGGGATTTTTGAATAAGTCACGGAGGGCCCTGCCAACGGGTTACTCTTGTCGAGCTTTTTAGATGAACTATACTTGAGGCGGAAGGCGAACGTCTCTCCACTTAACCACCCTCCGGTGAGCTGAGCTCAACTGGAGGTGGATAAAGCTCAACGCCTTTGGTCGAGCTAAACTCGACATGAGGTGGAGGAGAACTCAACACCTCTAGTCTAGCCTAACTCGACCTGAGGAGGAAGGCGAACCTTTCTCCACTTAACAACCCTCCTGTGAGCCGAGCTCAACTGGAGGTGGAGAAAGCTCAACACCTTTGGTCGAGCTAAACTCGTCCTGAGGTGGAGTAAAACTCAACACCTCTAGTCGAGCCGAACTCAACCGGAGGTGGAAAGCGAACCTTTCTCCACTTAACAACCCTCCTGTGAGTCGAGCTCAACTGGAGGTGGAGAAAGCTCAACACCTTTGGTCGAGCTAAACTCGACCTGAGGTGGCTGAAAACTCAACACCTCTAGTCTAGCCGAACTCGACCTGAGGTGGAAAGCGAACCTTTCTCCACTTAATAACTCTCCGGTGAGCCGAGCTCAACTGGAGGTGGAGAAAGCTCAACACCTTTGGTCGGGCTAAACTCGACCTGAGGTGGAGGAGAACTCAACAGCTCTAGTCGAGCCGAACTTGTCCTGAGGTAGAAAGCGAACCTTTCTGCACTTAATAACCCTCCTGTGAGTCGAGCTCAACTGGAGGTGGAGAAAGCTCAACACCTTTGGTTGAGCTAAACTCGGCCTGAGGTGGAGGAAAACTCAACACCTCTAGTCGAGCCGAACTCGACCTAGGGTGGAAGGCGAACCTTTCTCCACTTAACAACCCTCTGGTGAGCCGAGCTCAACTGGAGGTGGAGAAAGCTTAACACCTTTGGTCGAGCTAAACTCGACCTGAGGTGGAGGAAAACTCAACACCTCTAGTCGAGCCAAACTCGACATAAGGTCGAAGGCGAACCTTTCTCCACTTAACAACCCTCCGGCGAGCCGAGCTCAACTGGAGGTGGAGAAAGCTCAACACCTTTGGTCGAGCTAAACTCGACCTGAGGTGGAGGAAAACTCAACACCTCTCCAAACCAACTTGGGGCGGAGAACCAGTCCACATCCTAGAAGCTTAGCTCACCTGGAGGCAGAGGAACTCAACACCTTCCCAAACTAACTGGGGGCGAAGAACCAGTCCACGTCCTAGGAGCTTAGCTCACCTGGATGCAGAGGAACTCAACACCTTCCCAAACCAACTGGGGGAGGAGAACTAGTCCACGTCCTAGGAGCTTAGCTCACCTGGAGGCAGAGGAACTCAACACCTTCCCAAACCAACTGGGAGCGGAGAACCAATCCACATCCTAGGAGCTTAGCTCACCTGGAGGCAGAGGAACTCAACACCTTCCCAAACCAACTGGGGGCGGAGAACCAGTCCACGTCCTAGGAGCTTAGCTCACCTGGAGGCAGAGAAACTCAACACCTTCCCAAACCAAATGGGGGCGGAGAACCAGTCCACGTCTAGGAGCTTAGCTCACCTGGAGGCAGAGGAACTCAACACCTTCCCAAACCAACTGGGAGTGGAGAACCAGCCTAAACCACCTGGGGGAAGAGAACCAGTCTACGTCCTAGGAGCTTAGCTCACCTGGAGGCAGAGGAACTCAACACCTTCCCAAACCACCTGGGAGCGTAGATCCAGTCCACGTCCTAGGATCTTAGCTCACTTGGAGTCAGAGGAACTCAACACCTTCCCAAACCAACTAGGGGCGGAGAACCAGTCCACGTCCTAGGAGCTTAGCTCACCTAGAGGCATAAGAACTCAACACCTTTCCAAACCACCTGGGGGCGGAGAACCAGTCCATGTCCTAGGAGCTTAGCTCACATGGAGGCAGAGGAACTAAACACCTTTCCAAACCACCTGGGGGCAGAGAACCAGTCCACGTCCTAGGAGCTTACCTCACCTGGAGGCAGAGGAACTCAACACCTTCCCAAACCACCTGGGGGCGGAGAACCAGTCCACGTCTTAGGAGCTTAGCTTACCTGGAGGCAGAGGAACTCAATACCTTCCCAGACCAACTGGGGGCGGAGAACCAGTCCACGTCCTAGGAGGTTAGCTCACCTGGAGGCAGAGGAACTCAACACCTTCCCAAACCAATTCCTCTTCCTGAAGCCTTACCAACTTCTGCATTCACGGGCTAGAGTAACTATTGTAAGATGGAGTAAGAGATCTTTCCGAGAAGAAACTCAATATTCATTAAGGATAGAAACGTTTGAGATCGTCGTCACTCCAAGTATTGCCAAGGGGAATTCCCGCAACAATTTGAAGGCGATACCCCCTGACCTCAGGGCTTCCAGGATTACATAGGGTCCCTCCCAATTGGGCTGAAGCTTTCCTACATTCGCCGACCTTCCCGCGGCGTCGACCTTTTTGAGGACCAGATCTCTTAGGACGAATTGCTTGAATCTAATGTTTTTATCAAAATACCTGGCCATCCGGCGCTTCACTTCCTCTTGCCCAATCGATGCAAGGTCTCAGAGCACCTCAACCACATCCAGCGAGAGCCGTTGTTCCTCCTCATTGTCTACCCTCCAGTCTTCGCCACCCCCCTGGGCGGCCACGACCCGGGGGGACCTGACCTCGAATTCCACTAGGAGTACGGCCTCGGATCTGTGGGAGAGCTTGAACGATGTTTCTCCCGTCGCCATGTTGGGTGTCGTTCTCAAGGCCCACAAGACCGAGGGAATCTGCTCCACCCAGTTCCCTTTCAAGTTCTCCACTTTTTTCTTCAGCAGGTTGATTATGACTTTGTTTACCGCCTCCACCTGCCCGTTGCTCCGAGGATGATGAACGGAGGCGAAGCGGAGATCGGTGCCCAACTGACCCCAGAAGCTAATGAGTTCCCCACTAGCGAACTGTGGTCCATTGTTTGTCACTATGGCGAGGGGGAGCCCGCACCTGCAAATTATTTCTCCCCAAATAAAATTCCTTATTACCTGCGAGGTTGTTTTTGCCAAAGCTTTAACCTCCACCCACTTTGAGAAGTAGTCTATCATGACCAACAGGAACCTTCTTTGACCCTGGCTTGAGGGAATGGGCCGACCAAGTCCATTCCCCAGATGGCGAAGTGCCAGGGTGCTGTGATTGTCCTGAGCCCTTGAGCGGGTTGGAGTTGGAGTGGTTCGAAAAGCTGGCACTTCTGACACTTCTTCGCAAAATCCATGGTGTACTTTCGAAGGGTCGGACAGAAGTATCCCTGCCTCAGCTCTCTCTTCTCCAAGGTTTGGCTTCCAGAATGGCTTCCACACTCCCCGGAGTGGATTTCTTCCAAGACCTTTGGAACTTCATCTTCCGTTACGCACCTTGCTAGGAGCCCGATCAGGGTCTTCCTGTACAAGCTTCCTTCTCGCATCAGGTTGTGCGCTGACTTGTACTTGAATCACTTCTTATCTGGGACCTCCTCCGGGAACTTGCCCGAGGTCAGAAAGGTAAGGATCGGGTCCACCCACGAGGCTCTTGGATCGATCTCCATCAGTTCTCCTTCCACGATGGATGGGCGGAACAACTCGGTCACCGTTCCTCCCGCGCGAGGGCCGTATTTCGCCAACCGATCTGCTCAGACATTTTCCTCTCTCGGGATATGCTGGATGGAGAAAGTGTGAAACCACCCGATGAGATCTCTAACCTTCACCAAATACCTCTGGAGGGTCGGCTCCTTCGCCTCGAACTCTCCTTGAACGTGGGAGGCCACCACCATCGAATTCGTGAAAACCATCACATCTCGGATTCCTAGTTCCCTCGCTAGACGAAGCCCAGACACCATTGCTTCATACTCGGCATGGTTATTGGTCACGGGGAATCAGATGTCAATCGCTTGTTCGATCCTTGTCCCTGCGGACTGACTAGGATCACCCCTCCGCCGAGGGAGTTCTTTTCTGATGCCCCATCTGCGAATAGCTCCCATGCTATCAACCTGGTGGGTTCCACCTCATCCACCTCGTTCACATACACTGTCAGGAAGTCTGCTACCGCGTGCGCTTTCATTGACAGTCGGGGGACAAAGATGACATCGAACTCGCTAAGCTCGACTGACCACTTTGCCAACCTTCCTGAGTGCTCCACTCCTTCCATAATGTTGTGAAGGGGGTGATCAGTCACCACTCTGATCGAATGAGCCTGGAAATAGGGACGGAGTTTTCGGGCTGAGATGATCAAAGCGAACACCAACTTTTCCAGGACGGGATACCTGAGCTCTGCCTTTTTCAGGACTCGGCTAACGTAGTAGATCGACAACTGCTTCTTTCCCTCCTCCCGGACCAGGACCGAGCTCACCGCCTCAACTCCTACCCCCAGGTAGAGAAAAGTGTCTTCTCCTTCCCTCGGTCCCTGGAGCAAAGGAGCCCGCGTCAGTTGCTCCTTCAACGCCTGAAAAGCCTTCTCACATTCTGGCGTCCACTCAAACTTCTGACCCTGGCATAGGGCTCTAAAGAAGGGTGAGCACTTCTCCCCTGCTTTGGAGAGAAACCGGCTCAACCCTGCTAACTTCCTTGTCAGCCTTTGAATCTCCTTCGCACTCCTCGACGACTCCAACTCCAGGATGACTTTGACCTTGTCCAGATTGGGTTCGACCCCCTCTGGGGTGAGTAGGTGACCTAGGAACTTTCCTCGGCTTACTCCGAAGACACATTTAGAAGGGTTAAGCCTCATCTTGAACCTCCGAAGGGTAGCAAAGGTCTCCACCAAATCCTACAAGTGGGACTCTACGTCCCTGCTTTTGGCCATCAAGTCATCCACATAGACTTCTAGGTTGCGCCCCTTCTGCTCCTTGAAGATTCAGTCCATCATCCTTTGGTAAGTTGCTCTTGCGTTCCTCAATCCGAAGGCATCATCTTATAACAATAACATTCGCCGTCTGTGATGAAAGAAACATCCTTAACATCGGGCGGATGCATTCGGATTTGATGGTAGCCGGAGAACGCATCCAAGAAGCTCATCACCGGGAAGCTGGCAGCTGAGTCGACCAACGCGTCGATCTGAGGCAAAGGAAAGCAATCCTTAGGACATGCCTTGTTCAACAGGGAGGAGTCCACACACATTCTCCACCTCCCTTCCCCCTTCTTTACCATCACCACATTAGAAACCCATCCTGGATATTGGATTTCTTCTACAAACCCTGCCTCTAGTAGCTTTCCCACCTCCTCTCTGATCTGCCTGGCGAGGGTGGTCAACACAGCTCTCTTCTTTTGGCAGATGGGGCGGATGCTTGAGTCGAGGTTGAGGCGATGACATGCTACATTCGCATTGACACCTGGCATCTCTGCAGCGCTCCACACGAAGATGTCCACATTCTGCTGGACACATCTTTGGATTTTCCCTTGATCCTGCTCGCTCAGCCTCCTGCTGATTCGTATCTTCTCCGGCCTTCCACTGCCACTGACGACCTCCCTCTCTTTCACCTCTTCTGCCACCTCCAACTTGGTCAGATCATCCAACACATGATTTGCCTTCTCTGCATCCTCTTCCCTTGCCAATAGCTGCGGCTTGTTGGGAGGAGGTGAGTTCCTTGGCTCTTCGCTTCCAGCCATGAGACTTGCTCAGAGCTTTCCGAACTAGCTGCTTCCACGCTCACCGCACCAGAATATTGAAATCAGAGAACCGGTCTCGACGTTCGCAATGGGTATGCAACCGACCCTTATTTGACCTGAGCTAGAACACTTGACTAGTTGCTGAGAGCTGAAGGACCTTGCACCGAAGAAGACTTAGAACTTGAAACAGACCCCTTAAGCTGCAGCGAGGAGGTCCCACCACAAACCCGGAAGTTCAAAGAGAGCTTCCCCTCCCAAGCCAATGCTGAGCCTGGGCACCTTGGAGGGCACTAAGGATCACCTAACCGTCAACCTTCACCGACAGAGGGGTGGAGTGATTGCTCTCAAGTTACACATGAGGGAGAGGGGAGACCATCCCTTCCCAAGGTAGCTATGGGGGTCTATTTATAGACTTCCCAAAATTGGGCTGCGGATAGACAAGATTCTGATATCCGCAGCTCAACTACGAACCTGAACGACCAAAATAAGAGGGGGGCGAGTGGAGGTTGAGACGTCCACTCCCTCCCTTGCCGAGGGTCGGGAGAATGGACCGAAAGGTCCACTGCCTGGGCTGGGCGAGTGGACCACTCGGTCCACTCCCCTTAGGGGCGAGTGGACCCATGGTCCACTCGCCCGAGTGCCCGAGGAGAGTGGACCATAGTCCACTCGCCCGGGGCTTGGGAGAGTGGACCGGGGGTCCACTCACCCCTGCCTTGGGCAAGTGGATCACTAGGTCCACTCGCCCCAATGAGGAAGTGGACCTCCGGTCCACTTCCTCCCCCGCCCCCCGGACTTCTTTTTTGGTTTTGATGGCCTCGATTGCCTCCAATTGGTTGATTCATTATGTTACGACTACTTTCACTATTGCGACCTCATCTGCTTTGGGTCACACCAGCTCGACAAATATGATGGTTGTACATTAACCATTGGTTTAATGAAGTAAATCTACAGTTGCTTAATTGTATGACTTGTTTGAATCTTATTAACTCATTCGATTATTTTGGCAAGAAAATGTCATAAGGCTTGCATAATTGTATCATAATGACTTTTCAAGTTTATAGTTATTTATTTTGAATTTCAATTCGACAGCTTTATTGTTGATATGAGAAGAGATGAGAGCTTTTTTGAATTGACAGACCTCATTATTTCTCTATGAAGCTTATTGAAACTGGAAACATGTTGCTTATCAACAAATCAATAAGCTTTTGAAGTTTGTGTTAAATTTTTAGGTGAGTATCTCTCACCTAAAAATAGGCGCGAGAGATAAATAGGGGTATTGAACCGAACCGGGCCCCACTGGATTTCAAAATTTTCGTTGTTCCTTCTCGTGCAAGACGCCTTTCCTCTGAAACCCCCTCTTCCACGACGGCGATTTTCGTCTTCCTTCTCGAGCAGCGGCGATTTTGACGAGTTCTCCTCTCCACCGACGAAGATTATCCCAGTCCTTCCTCTTCATTCTCAAGCAGCGACAGCCGTGTATGATTCTCCATTTTTTAACTACCGTATTTTGCGGATGTGCCCTAGAGGCCGAACAACGTCTGCATTTTCAGAGAATTTTTTTTAAAAGTTGATTGAAATCAAAATCTTCGGTATTGATTTTCTATATTTTACAACCTGCCAGAAATTACAGTATTAGTCGTCAAGAATATCACAGGCAACTGCGACCGAAATACTAGGGCTTTTGTAAGGTAACTTATAAAAAACTACCATATTTTATACTAGTTTTGTCAATAAAATACTGTTGTATTAATATGATTTTATCATATTGGTTGTTTATTATTAAGTATAAAGTTCAATACTGTTGGATTAGCAGTAATACTGTCGAGTATTTGTACATACTATTAAGATAGCAATAATACGGCAGTATTTTGTATTTTTTGATATGCAAAAACTAAACCTCTTTTCCAAAGTTGAGAGGTGAATAATGTTTGATTTTGGAAATACTGAATGATGTGAAAATACATTGAATGATTTTGAAAATACTGAATGATTTTGAAAATACTATGATGTGATTTATTAGTTGTGGAAGAAGATGAATTATGGTGCTTAGTTGTGAATTGCCCAATATTAATAAATATTGTGATTACATTGTTTGTTTATTAAGTTCAACGTCCAGTACTATTGGATTAACAAGAATAATGTCGTTATTTGTACATACTATGAAGATAGCAATAATACTGTAGTATTATTGAAATTTCGATGTGAAACTACTGAACATATTTTACAATGTTGAATGGTGAATGATGTTTGATTTTGTATGTTTTCCTATTTTAGGATATATGAAAATAATGTGTGTTCAATTATCCGCGGACTCATTTGTATATTGTATATGCAGATGAGCCGTTACCAAATTTTAAATTGCAGATGTGGTGTAGCTTCGTTCAAGGAGCGTGTGAAGCCACTCCTAGATATAATTACTGAAAGGTCTAAGAATGATATTCGTGAAGCGGGGATATTACAATTGTTTTTCATCCAGGACATAAAGCAAAACATCCCACTCCTCAGCACCTTGCTAAGATCCTACTCGACCAAGAACATGGCATTCCTTCTCGGAAATGTTTATGTCAAGTTCACTGCTAATCATGTAGCGTTGATGTTAGGAATGCCAAATCGCGGGGTTGAGTTTGATTTCCAAAGACGTCCTTTTTCTTCCTTCCAACAGAATAATTTAGTTGTGGAGATTGATTTGCTAGCTGCTGAGGATTGGTCCGAGGATATAGAGAAGAGCAGGGTAGACACCTTAGTGAAGTACGTACTTTGCAAGTTCTTTTTCCCGCTAAATTTTTTAAAAATTTGGACTTGCATACAAAATTTTGGTGGACTTGAAGAGTTTAGAAGGTACAACTGGCCGAAGACAGTTGAAAAATTTATGCAAGCGCAGTTCAATTTGTTAAGTCGAAAAGCATGTCGAAAAGGCACAGAGGATAGTATAGGATACTTGGAGGGATGTTCAGTTCTGCTCGTGGTAGTATGTGCATGTTGATTATTGTTGAGTTTTTTTATTTGAAAAATAATGTCCATATTTACAATTATTTTGGTTAGGTATGGTTCTTAGAGGTAACGAAGGTTACAAATAGCTTCGAAGACTTAGCTAGACCCCGACTCTCCCGGTGGTCTTCTAAGACGAGCTTTACTGCCAAGTATTGTTTGTCATTAAAGTTGAATCTAAGGGGTGCCCATAAGGTTAGTGTTATCAAATTGGACATTATTTTATGATTCCACATTTCAATTAAATTTTGTCAACAATTGTTAGGTTTGTACCGCCTTCGAGAATGTTCTTCCATCTGAGGAGAAACTTCTTGGAGTTCAAGACGAAGACTTTTCGGATTTTGAAAATAATTCAAAAGAAGAAGAGGTGGAAGAGGAGGTGGAAGATGAGGTGGACGAGGATGAAAAGCAAGAGAGTATTGAGAAACATATCATGAGGTTTGTTAGAAGTCGACTAGGGAAAATTAATGATGTGGGGGGAGTAAAATAAGCAAAAGTGAGAGTAGGAAAAAGGAGAAGAAGAAGAAGGAAAGTCAAGAACTTAAGAGAAAGGAAATGGAGAAGGCTGTACAGAGAGAGTGCAAGAGAACAGAAGCTGAAATGGATTATAGAATACGGAAATGCATAGACGAAGTCCGTCAGTATGTTGATGATGAAGTGTTGAAGCTACGTCGATACTGTGATGAAAGGTTTGATGCGTTGACTTCCAAACATACCTCTCCTTTGCATCCGACATCAGGTAGGGAGGCATCTCCTGACGATCAATTAGTGATTGCCACACCATTATCATCGCTTCAGTATTTACCAACCCCTCGTCCATTGAGAAATCAAAAAATCGTAGATGAAAGTAGTTTGATTAAAGGAATTAAAGGACGCCCAAACAGGAAGAAGAAAGTTATATTCTCTCCATCTGTAGGTCTATTTTCATTTCCTGGTAGAGCGATGGTTTCACCAAAGGTTCGGTCAGTAATAGACCGATTTTTGGTCCAATTTAAAACTAGGTATTCATTTATTAATAAATCTTATGAAAAATATAATTATATATGTAACTAACCTAACATTTTTTTATTTGTTTCAGTTCTGACATAATATTTGAGCAAGGAAATTTGATTATGCATCGATCAGATATTGAACAAATAATCGGGAGTGGGTGGCTAAGTGATCTTCATTTGGATACCTATAGTTTCATCTTGCGGACGGAAAATACACTTCATCCAAGTTTGGTGAAGCCGTTTCCTTACATTTCCCCTACTCATGCTGTAAGTAATTATGAATTTAACCGTAACATACTAAAATTTATTCATATTCTAATGTGTGTTATAAAAAAAATTGTGTTCACATAAATACTGTGATATTAAACAGTACTTAAAGTAATACTGTTAAAACTGATAGTATTTATTCCAAAATGACTGTAATGTTTGTGGATTTATATGAAATTGTTATTTTACTGATTTCTTAAATTATCAGCACTAATGTAATTGTATATTGGGCCATAATACTGTGATATACTCAAGTATTACAAGTTGAAAGTGACTGTATTACAACTTCATCCAAGTTTGGTGAAGTCATTTCTTTACCTTTCCACAACTAACGCAGTAAGTAATTATGAATTTAACCGCAGCATACTAAATTTTATACATATCCTAATGTGTGTTCAAAAAAAATTTTGTTCTCATAAGTATTGTGATATTAACCAGTATTTGATGTAATACTGTTAAAACTGACAGTATTTATTCCAAAAAGACTGTAATGTTTGTGGATTAATATGAAATTATTTTTTACTGATTTCTTGAATTATCAGCACTAATGTAAAAATTACAACAAATTACAACTATACTCACCTAAAAATTACTTGTTTTTGAAGATTATTTGCATGATTAAGTAATTCTAAATTTAGTAATACTGTCCAAAATACGATAAAAGTTAGCAGTATTTGAAATAATACGATTTCAACTGATACTATTTACAGCAATTCAAAAGTAAAGCTTGTGCATAGATATGAAATTGTTAACTTGCTTATTTATTATAGTCCCTCATTTTTAACTTATACCGTCATATTTAACAGCCTTTCAACTTATACTGTTTACAGTGACCGTATTTAAACGAATTCGATAAGGTTTTTCAATTGTAAGGTTAATAATACTAATTTATTGTATTACTTATAACTGATACTACACTTGCAACAATATAAAAGAGCATCAGTCAAAAATACCAAAGCTCTAATAAGTCACATTACTTCCGATAGCGTGAAATACTCGGATATGCTTCTTTTACCTATTCATATTGATGGCCACTGGGCATTACTAGTAGGTAACATGAAGGATGAAGTCTGGGAGTTTTATGACTCCCTGCCATACGGAAGGCATTTGAGGACCTTGGACGAAGTGGTAAGAATGACATGTCCATAAATATCAATTAGGTTACCTATAATTCAACTATTTATGAACATTTTTTTGAAGCTTCAATTCCTATACGAGGATGTTGGAGATTGTCTATGTAACACCTCCCCTGTAATGACTATATAATATAGGTCCGGCCGGGACCCCACAGCATATAACCACCACAGTTTCAGTATTAAAAGATGATATAACTACCCAACTCAAAACTCAGATGACATAGCGGAAACAAAACTAAGAAACACAGAGATTGTCCACAACTACATAGGAGTAAAACCGGCCTTAAGGACTTACAAAACCAGTGTCCAAGTCATCAAATATTCAACACAAAAAGAAATCCCCCAAAGGGAAAAACTAGCTTCCCTAAGCTACCTCGGCATGCAAGCCGGAAACAAGAAAAGACAAGTACAGAAATGCAGGAAAGCAAGGTAAACACTTCATGAGGCTTTAGGCCTTTTTGGCCGGCGAGCTAGGTCCAGCCTGCGATCCTTGGCCTGCATCCAAATCACAAAAGCGGGAAGCGAGGGTCAGCTATGGTTGACCACAAACGGTGTAACAACACCCCTCCTCCCGGCCGTCCTAGCGGACCCCGGGGAATTACATCACCCTGCAAGTCAGCTCTTCGTATGCACATGTATATAAAGAAAAGCAACATAAACAACAGGCATGAGTGTCACAACCATCATCCACGTTTCTATGTTGAGCAAGTAATAAAAAGGGGCCTACAAATGCAAATATGAATGCAACCCGGGTTTCACCCAAGGGACCCTAATGTTTATGAATCTTACACATCATCATCCATCACATCACAACCATAGGGTACTCATCATTTCCCCCAAAGGGCATCGTAGTCCAAGGCCAAGAACTCATGTCGTGATCCCACCTCGCCTGGCCCACCATGCCATCGGGCTCATCCATCAACTCACCTGTTCTTGCCTCCATCCTCGCAATCAAGCATCAACGATGTTAGGCACTCGTGCCTGGACCCCACCCGCACATGGCTCACAACGCCATCAGGTTTGTCCTTATTCCAAGGCGTTCTCAATCTCATACAATCTCATCAATTTCACTACAATCAACACAGAAGGGGGGACTGTCTTGCTGGGACACCCTCCACACATGACTTGCAATATCACGGGCGGGCCAGCCGACCACAAGGCAATTCCGCGCCTTCACAATACAAACAGGCATCACAAGCCATAACTCACGCACAATATTTCCCCGCCCACAAACCAACATTCGTTCTCATACGAAAATACAAGGGCATTACAACGACGTTTTCGCCGTAATTTGATTTCTAGTAAAATCCCTAAAATGCGCGTCAAACAACATCACTGAATCGAACCAACGGTCGCGATTCCGGATTCAACCACAATGCCTAATCCGCTAACGGAGCAGATCTCTAATGCAAAATCATGTCGGGGACGGACTCAATCGACCTGATGGTTCCTCTTGAACCAAGGCGACCCAGATCCCTCTCACTCGACGGATCCGGTGCCAAAATGTAGAAAAATAAAGAGGAAAAGGGATGCCATGCACGCATCCTAAAGACCAGGAGGAAAAATGTCGTTACCTTTTGAGATTTTCTCCTAGCCATGGGAAACTTGAAAAAGAATGGAGGAGAAGAAGCGCCTCGACGTCCCCTACGCGTTGCCGGTCTCGGATCGACGAACGGAGCTCCGAAGCTCCAACAATGGCGGGATCTAGATCTCTTCCTCCTCCAAACCCCTTCTCTCTCTCAAACCCTCAAAACCCACGATGGAAAGAAATGAAGAGGGAAAACCCTCTCAGCCCTACTTAGGGTTCTCCCACGAACCCCTCACAGCCATCTGATCAAGATCTAAACCAAACGGACGCCCAGATTTAGCTATTTACAGATCTGGTTCCGAACGCACGGTCGAACGAACGACCGTGCGTTAAAACGCACGACCAAAGTCGGAACTCCATTTTGCCAGCCGAAGAGCACGCACGGTCGGATCGATCATGCGTCAAGAAAAACGCGCGATCGTGCGTCAAGAAAAATCTGCCATTATGGCGCTTCCTAGCGAAGAAGACCTAGCGCGCGGCGTTAAATCTCAGATCAGCAAAACTGGGGTGTTACAACTCCACCCCCTTAAAAGAAATTCGTCCTTGAAATTTCAAAACTGAAACAGAAACTGCGATGCATACCTGATGCAAAAAGTTCCGGGAAGTCCTTCCGCATCTCTTGCTCACGCTCACAAGAGAATTCGTCTCGCCCACAATTATTCCATCGCACCTTTACAAGCCTGACTTCCTTATTACGCAACTGTCGGACTTCCGAGTCCTCCACGCAGATCAGACGAACCCTCATCCTCAGATCCTCCATCACCGGCACCGCCGCCGCTTGGACCACGACGCTTGGCTCTACCAAAGCTTTCCTCAGCACAGAGACATGGAAAACATCATGTAATCCACTCAGCTCGGCGGACAATGCCAAACAATAGGCTGCTTCGCCTATACACTCTGTAACCTCAAACGGACCAAAAAATCTCGGACTCAACTTCTTGAGTTGCCGCACACGCAAAACGCCCTTGAACGGCTTGATCTTCAAGTAGACCATGTCGCCCACTGCAAATTCCACATTTCTATAGCGCGCGTTAAAATACTTCGCTTGCCGATCCTGAGCAACCTTCATGCGCTCCTGAATCGTCCGCACGATCTCGCAAGCATCTGCCACCACTTGCTTTCCCAAAAGCTTAGTGTCTCCCACCTCTACCCAAGACATCGGCGTTCGACACCTCCTTCCATACAATGCTTCGTATGGCGCCATCTTGATACTTGCCTGGAAGCTATTATTATAAGCGAACTCCACCATGAAAAGGTGGTCTTTCCAACTCCTACCAAAGTCAAGAGCACACATCCTCAACATATCCTCCAATGTACGGTTCGTTCGCTCCGTCTGACCATCGGTCTGCGGATGGAACGCGGTACTAAACTTGAATTTGGTGCCTAAACCTTTCTGCACTAACCTCCAGTCCTTCGACGTGAACCGCCCATCGCGATCACTAACAATGCTCTTAGGAATCCCGTGCAACCGCATAATATTTCGAACATAAAGCTCCACGAGCTTCTCCACGACATCATCCTTCTGATTCGGAATGAAGTGAGACACCTTGGCCAGATGATCCACTATCACCCAAATCGCATCGTTACTCTGCTGCGATCGAGGCAAACCATGCACAAAATCCATGGAGATATCGTCGAATTTCCATTCGGGGATAGGAAGAGGCTTCAAGAACCCGCCGGGCCTTTGGCACTCAGCCTTCACTAAAGCACAAGTCTAACACCGGCTTACATACTCAGCTACAACCCGCTTCATCCCAGGCCACCAAAAGGATTTCTTCATATCCGAGTACATCTTTGTACTACCTGGATGAATGGAGTACTTCGTAAAGTGAGTCTCAAACATCAACTCCTCGCGGAGCTTGCCAAAGCGCGGAACACAAACCCTTCCGTCTCTTTTCAAAATCCCACCGACCATCTCCAAAGCACTGTCTATGCTTTGCTGAGCTTCCAACACCATCCGTTGGCACTCTTCGTCTGCACTAGTTGCCTCTCAGATTCGATCTGTTATATCACACTACATTTCAATCCAGTTCAACCGAGCCACGCTAGACTCACCTCTAGCCACACAAGCAATGTCAAGAGCATCCAAGTCTCGCACCAAACACTCGTCATGCGCCTCAATCCAATTACCTTGCCCGGAGTACTTCGTACTCAAGGCATCCGCCACCACGTTGGCTTTGCCTGGCGTATACTGAATCTCCACATCGCAGTCCCCAAGGAACTCGACCCACTTACGCTGCCGCATATTCAGCTCCTTTTGGTCTAGGAGATACCTCAGGCTTTTGTGATCCTTGAAGATCTCCACCTTTGCACCATATACGTAGTGCCGCCACAATTTTAACGCAAAGATTACCGCCGCCAAATCCAGATCATGGACGGGGTAATTCCTCTCATGAGACTTTAACTGCCTTGACCCATAAGCTATCACATTGTCGTGCTACACCAGCACGCAACCCAAACCGCAACCTGATGCGTCACTGAAAATCTGAAATCCTTTCATCCCACTAGGAAGACTAAGGATCGGAGCAGACATCAACCTTTCCTTCAAATTCTCAAACGCGCGGGCACACTCCGGCGTCCACACAAACTTTTGGTCCTTGCGAGTAAGAGTGGTGAGGGGCAATGCCACTCGCGAGAAGTTCTCCACGAACCTTCTGTAATAACCGGCTAGTCCAAGGAAACTCCGGACTTCCGCCACGGTTCTCAAACAGGCCAATCCCTAATGGCTTCAATCTTTGTCGGATCTACCGCCACCCCATCTCCACTGATCACGTGACCCAAAAATGTCACCTTCTCGATCCAAAACTCGCACTTCAAGAACTTAGCATAAAGCTGGTTCTCCCTTAGAGTCTGCAATACTAGCCTCAAGTGAGACTCATGCCCCGCTTCCGATTTCAAATATACCAAGATATCATCTATGAACACTACCACAAATGAATCCAAAAACGGTCGAAAAACCCTGTTCATCAAATCCATGAACATAGATGGCGCGTTCGTCAGTCCGAACGGCATCACCGAAAACTCATAGTGGTCATACCGAGTCCCAAACGCGGTCTTGGCAATGTCCTCTTCTCAAATCTTCAACTGGTAGTACCCCGACCTCAAGTCCAACTTGGAGTACACCACCGACCCCACTAACTGGTCGAACAGATTATCGATTCGGGGAATCGGGTATTTATTCTTGACGGTCAACTTATTCAGTTCCCGGTAATCAATGCACAACCGCATACTTCCGTCATTTTTCTTCACGAACAATACCGGCGCGCTCCACGATGAAGAGTTGGGCCTAATGTGCCCTTGCTCTAACAATTCTTGCAACTGAACCTTAAGCTCGGCCAGTTCCTTCGGTGCCATCCTAAACGGAGGACGCGGCGCCGGCCTCGCACCCGGTACCAATTCTATCGAAAAAAAATCGATTTCACGCTGAGGAGGTGCTCCCGGAAGCTCCTCGGGGAATACATCCTCAAACTCTTCCACCACCGGAACATCTCCAATAGCCAACCTTGTGGAGTGAGTCTCCAACAAAGCTATGAACGCCTCGCCTCCTTGGTTTACCGCACGCCTCATTTGCATGGCGGAAATCAGGGAGCAAGCCACTCCGCTTAGGCCTTCAAACTTGACCTCTGCTCTACCTTGCCTCTCAGGGTTACCACCTTCAACTGGCAGTCTATACTAGCTCGCTGCTCTGCAAGCCAGTCCATCCCTAAGATAGCATCAAATTTGGCTAGTGGCAGAATTGCTGCTACCAACTCGAAATCACAATCGCAAATTTGCAACACGATGTGTCCTTCCCTCACGGTGGTCATGAAAGACCCATTCGGTATGCGCACGCTCAGTACCACCTCTACCTTGACAGACTCAACACTGATCCCCCGGGTAAAGCTTCCCGCAAGAAAAGAGTGTGACGCTCCCGTGTCGAACAACACTCGAGAGGGGTAACCAAAGACTAGCACGAAACCTAGATACGCGTACAACAAATACGAAAGATCACAAACAGCTTTAAGATAACAAACGAAAATCTAAACTTTTCGTACCTGCCGTCACATCGGGTTGACGAAACGTCTCTTGTTGCCCAAGGGCAGAATTACTAGGCTGCACCAGAGGAAAGCGTGAAGCGCTCGACTCCACTGATTTTCCCTTTTCCGCATAACTAAGACCGGAACGCACCGACTGTTCCATCCCCTGCTCCGACTCAGCTCCACCCTCGGAACAGAACCGAGCGATGTGGCCCACCTTGCCACACTTAAAGCATGACATGGGTCCTTTGGAGCGGATCTCCCCAGAAGCTGCAACGCTTCTCTCACTAGGCTTAAAGGAACGAAATCTTTTCCTTCCTCGGCTTCCCTCCGATTTCCACTGTGATTTGGAAGGTTCCCCTTCACATCGCTCTGCTCCAACGTCCTTTCGACTCTAGGCTTGGTTAGAATATCTCTCCAACACTCTAGGAACTGTCAACTCTCGAGCTCCAACTGGTGTGACAGGCGTCGCAACCGACGGCACTCTCACCGCTAGAGCTGGCACCAAAGCTTCTTCTAGCATACGACAGAAATCAGTCAGGGACATGCCCACAATCATGAGGCCTGGAGCAGTAGCACTGCTCCCCGGAGGCTCCTCCTGCCTCCTCGACGTTCCCGCATTGTCGTCAACATCCTAGCACAAGCAAGGAAACAAACTAATCAAGCTCTACTCGCGAGACTCGAACACAGGGATACTCATGATCCCGCACAATACTCCTATGTGGACAATCTCTTTACGCGATCCGAAAACACTAGACCTCGCAAGAACACTCAACCTATCTCTGATACCAAATTGTAACACCTCCCCTGTAATGACTATATAATATAGGTCCGACCGGGACCCCACAGCATATAACCGCCACAGTTTCAGTATTAAAAGATGATATAATTAACTACCCAACTCAAAACTCAGATGACACAGCGGAAACAAAACTAAGAAACACAGAGATTGTCCACAACTACATAGGAGTAAATCCGGCCTTAAGGCCTTACAAAACTAGTGTCCAAGTCATCAAACATTCAACACAAAAAGAAATCCCCAAAAGGGAAAAACTAGCTTCCCTAAGCTACCTCGGCATGCAAGCCGGAAACAAGAAAAGACAAGTACAGAAATGCAGGAAAGCAAAGTAAACACTTCATGAGGCTTTAGGCCTTTTTGGCCGGCGAACTAGGTCCAGCCTGCGATCCTTGGCCTACATCCAAATCACAAAGAGCGGTAAACGAGGGTCAGCTGTGGCTGACCACAAACTGTGTAACAACACCCCTCCTCCCGGCCGTCCTAGCGGACCCTAGGGAACTACATCACCCTGCAAGTCAGCACTTCGTATGCACATGTATATAAAGAAAAGCAACATAAACAACAGGCATGAGTGTCACAACCATCATCCCCGTTTGTATGTTGAGCAAGTAATAAAAAGGGGCCTACAAATGCAAATATGAATGCAACCCGGGTTTCACCCAAGGCACCCTAATACATCATCCATAACATCACAACCATAGAGTACTCATCATTTCCCCCAAAGGGCATCGTAGCCCAAGGCCAAGAACTCATGTCGTGATCCCACCTCGCCTGGCCCACCATGCCATCGGGCTCATCCATCAGCTCACCTTGTACAACCCTGATATTCGCCTAGTGAATGATCAAATCCAAGCAGCGCTCGGCGATCTGAAATCCAAGCAGCGCTCGGCGATCTGAAATCCAAGCAGCGCTCGGCGATCTGAAATCCAAGCAGCGCTCGGCGATCTGAAATCCAAGCAGCGCTCGACGATCTGAAATCCAAGCAGCGCTCGGCGATCTGAAATCCAAGCAGCGCTCGGCGATCTGAAATCCAAGTAGCGCTCGGCGATCCCGTCTCAGCGGATCCGCTGGGACGATCACTTAGCCGGCCGCTCGCAAGAAGGCAAGCGAGTCAAGAATGCGAGCGGGGCGGGAGTGCGAACGAGGTCTTCACATGCCATTCGCCCAAAGGAGGTGAACCAGATCTACCAAAGGTCACCCAGGGGAAGAGGCGCGAGTCAAGTTCCCACGAGCCAGAGCCTCAAGGTCGACCGGCAAGAAGGCGAGCGAGCCAGATGCTCGCCAAATGCTCGCAAGGAGGCGAGTGAGCCAGAAACTCGCTGAGTGATCGCGAGAAGACAGGTGAGCCGGATTTCTTCCAAAGTCTCCGAGATCGACGAATATCCTTCGAGGTCGACGAACTAAGCCCGACGCTCGACGAAGTGCGGGCTGCGTTCGACGAATCCGCTGATTTTCTATGTTCGACAAAACTATCTCTCTATCCCCGTTGGCCTGCCATTAGCCTATCCAAACAGCGGAGTTCAGTTGTTAGCAGGCCAAACTGGGGTGCGTTTAGTAAAACCGAAAGACGGAATTCCGCAATTAACAGACCATGAACAAAAAACTATAAATAGGCCTTAGAGGGCACCTTGGGAGAAGATTTCGATCTCAGATCTCGGAGCTTCTTCTTCCCTTGGTTACTTTGGTTTAGCTCTCTAGCTCTCCAATGTGCCCGAGTCTCATCTTTGGCTTGGGAGGGGAAGCGCTCAACGAACTTCCGGGTTAGTGGAGGGACCTCCTCGCTGTGACTAAGGTCTTAGTCATCTTCCTAGTCTTCAGTCTACCTTCTCCGAGGGATCAGTAAGGGCTAGCTGCCCCTCATTTCGGTGAGGGCCCCGAGCTTCACAAGAGGCCGAGAAATCGGTTTCAACATTTTGGTGCGGTGAGCGTGGAGCGTGGCTGGTCCAAGAAAGTTCCAAGGAGCAGATATGACAGGAGGCGAGGATCAAGGCGAGGGGTTCATCGAGTCACCGCAGGTGGTGACGCCGATGATGTTCGTGGATTTTAGGAGGGAGGTGCTTGACACTTTCGGACTCACGGTCGCGGCGCTGCGAAGTGAGTTCGCGACCCCAGCATCTCAGGCGACCCCTCCCCCAGCAGCAGTCGACGAGAATGCCCCGGGGGGGAGAGCCGGAAAGGAAGCCGCGGGAAGTTCAGTTCAAGACTTGGAGGGGCGAGTGCTGTTCGCCAACCCGGCAAACTCTTTGCCGGCGAGCTCTGTGCCAGCGAACGCGGCGCAGGCGAGCGCGCGCCCGGAGGATGTAGCGACCGTGGGAGTGGTCTAGGCGAACACCATCCTCGCGAGCGCAGTCCCTGTGAGCCCGAGTCTGGCGAGAGAGCTTGGGGGGCGTGCGGAGCGAGAAAGGGTGGAAGAATGGGGAAGTCCCTCCTGCGAGTTGGTACTTTCTGCACCTGTCCCGGCAGGGTTCGGAGAGTGGCACAAGGTGTACTACAACGGCAGGGATGACCCTGTCCAACATCTCCAGTCCTTTGAGGACTCGGTCTCTATCAGGCCGATGTCGGATGCTTTCAAGTGTCGGCTCTTCGCCGTCACCCTTAAGGAAAAGGCCAGGGACTGATTGCATCAGCTCCCTACAGGGTCGATCTATGCCTTTGAAGATTTGCGCCGAAGTTTTCTGTTGTGATTCTCGACTTCGAAGAGAAGGAAGAAACATGCCGAATCTCTCTTCAAAGTAAAACAGGAGCCCAAGGAGTTGTTGGCTCGCTACGCGGACCGGTTTCAGGAGAAGGTGCTGGTCACTCAGGAGATGCCTGGGTTCGCACTCCAACTCGCTTTCACCGTCGGGCTAAGGGAGAGTTTTTTCAAAATGGCATTGAAGAGGAAAGCCCCCGTCTCCTACGAGGAGTTGATGGAGAGGGTGGCGGAAGAGATTGAGAGTGAGGAGGCCAACCCGGAGCTTACCAAGAGGCTAGCAAAGCTCAGTGAGCCAGAGGTCAGGAAGCAGGAAGTAAGGAGAAGGGAAGAGCCCGGGGCCCCGGAGGGGGAGTGGAGGCAGCGTGCCGAAGGAATGCAAGGTCAGGGAAGGGGCTACGGCCCGGGAAGGGGTAACTTCTGTGGAGGGAAAGGAAGACCCCACCAGTTGGGATGGAGGCAGGGTCCGATGCAATTGCCTCTCCCGCCTCAGCAAGCCATAGCGATCAGGCGGGGAAGAGGAGGAAGAGGAAGAAGAGAAGAGGCTAGAGAAGAAGCAGGGGCAGGGAGAAGGAGGAGGAATAGGATGGAGGAAGGCGAAGCAGGGGAGGTGACGTTGTCGTATTGTGACTTCCACGATGAGGAAGGTCACGCGACGGCCATTGTCCAGAGTTCCTGGAAGCAAAAAGGGGCCGAGTACCCGCGCCGAGGCAACAGCAACAGGTGAGAATCGAGGAGGTCGAGCCTCGAGGAGAGGAGGAAGAAAGGTGTGAAGACAGAGTTGATGTGGGGAGTAGAGGAGGGATCGGGGTGATCCATGGGGGGTAGGGGTGGAGGCAACCCGCAAGGCTAGCCTCCATACCATCTATCGGCGGAGCATGGCCTCAACATCCACTGCTCCACCCCCAGCAGAGAAAATTACTTTCTCCCAGAAGGACATGCCTGGATATGAAGATTTGTTCTGCGATGCGCTGGTCATCCAGACCGCTATCGAGAACTTCACCGTCTCACGGATTTTAGTCGATAACGGGAGTTCGGTCAACGTCGTCTTCAAGAAGGCGTTTGACGAGATGAAGGTGGAGGACCGGAGGGTGTTGGCCTCGGATGGCCCCCTATTTGGTTTTTCGGGAGAAAGGAAGGAGGTAGAAGGTGGAGTGGGACTCCATGTGACTCTCGGAGGGCAGTCCCGGAACTGACACTTCGTGATAGTGGACGCCCCGAGCAGCTACAGCGCCATCTTCGGACGGCCTCTCATCACTGCGTTTCGATGCGTCCCTTCCACTTTCCAACAGTGCCTCAAGTTCAACGCGGGTGGAATCCAGGTCCGGGTCCGGGGAGACCCCAAGGTGGCAAGACAGTGCTATGTGACGGTTGTCAACACCGTCACCTGGATGGGAGAAGCGGAGGAGAGGGATAAAGTGATGGAGGAGGCGGCCGAAGCCCGAGGCGAGGGGAGAGTAGAGGAGGAGATGGAGGAGGAGGAAGTTCATGCCCAGGAAGGGGTAGCTGAAGGGCCCAGGGCGGAGGGAGGAGAAGAGGAGGAGAAAGAAGGGAGTGCCCAAGAAAGAGGGGCGGAGGAGTTGATGATAGTAGGGGAGGAAGAGACGGAGGAAGAAGCCCAAGCGCTCGTTTGCGGCGGAGAGAAGGAAAGTGCTTGGGGAGAGCAATCTAGGCTGGAGGCAGTGGATGAGGTCGTGGAGCTTGAGGTCACCACTCGGCTTGGGGTGGTGGAGAAGGTCCGAGTTAGCGGAGAGCTCAGTTCGGAGGAGCAGGCTGAGATCCTAGCCGGCGTGCAGAAGAATGTGGATGTCTTCGCTTGGAGCGCCGCGGAGATGCCCGGGATCGATGCGGATGTGGCTTGCCACCGCCTCAACCTCGACCCTGGCACCCGCCCCATCCGCCAAAAGAAGAGGGCCACAACGGACAAGCTAGAGGGGCCGATCCGCGAGGAGGTGAAAAGGCTCCTACAAGCAGGTTTTGTGTCGAAGATCCAGCATCCCGGCTGGGTCTCCAATGTAGTCATGGTGAAGAAGGGAGGAGGTAAGTGGCGCATGTGTATCGACTTTTCACTACTTAATAAATCATGCCCGAAAGATTGATATCCCCTGCCTAGAATCGACGCGCTGGTTGACTCAGCCGTCGGTTTTCCTATAATGTCTTTCTTAGATGCTTTTTTAGGTTATCATCAAATCCGCATGCACCCCCCGGACATCAAAGATGTCTCCTTCATCACGGGGGATGGATGCTATTGTTATAAGATGATGCCCTTCGGGCTCAACAATGCAGGTGCCACATATCAAATGATGATGGACCGGGTCTTTCGCGAACAAAGGGGAAGAAACTTGGAGGTCTATGTTGATGATCTCATGGTAAAGAGCCGGGACTTTGGGTCTCATCTCCAAGACCTGGAGGAGACGTTTGGGACACTACGGAAGTATAAAATGAAACTCAACCCCTTGAAGTGGGTCTTCGGGGCTAGCCGAGGGAAGTTCCTAGGCCACTTGCTCACCCCGGTGGGGGTGGAACCTAACCCAGACAAGGTCAAGGCGATAATGGAGTTGGGGTCGCCGAGAAGCCCGAAGGAGGTTCAGAGCCTCACGGGGAAGCTGGCCGGACTTAGCAGATTCCTCTCCAAGGCGGGAGAGAAGTGTGCACCCTTCTTCAAGGTGCTGAGGGGCAATAAAAAATTCGAATGGACCCCGGAGTGCGAGGAAGCTTTTCAGGCTTTGAAAAGGCAACTCACCCAAACCCCCCTACTTCAAAGGTCGAGACCGGGAGAAGACCTATCCCTGTACCTGGGAGTAGGACTTGAAGCGGTAAGTTCAGTATTGATCCGGGAGGAAGGAAGAAAGCAGTTCCCCATCTACTATGTCAGCCGAGTGCTGAAGAAGGCGGAGCTCCGGTATCCAATTTTGGAGAAGTTGGCTTTCGCATTGGTGGTGGCGGCTCGGAGGCTCCGGCCCTACTTCCAGGCACATTCAATCAAAGTGGTAACATATCACCCACTTCGCAAAGTCATGGAAGGGGTGGAGCACTCGGGAAGATTGGCAAAGTGGTCCGTGGAACTGAGTGAGTTCAACATTACGTTCGTCCCTAGGGCGTCAATTAAGGCCCAAGCAGCGGCGGACTTCATGGCCGACTACACATCTGAAGTGGGGGAGCAGGAACCGCCTCTTCCAGTGGCGTAGAAGATGTTGGTGGATGGTGCGTCAGGAAGGCACTCCTATGGAGGGGGAATCATCCCGGTAAGTCCTCAAGGTACAAAGATCGAACAAGCGCTGAACATCCACTTCCCGATTACCAATAACCAAGCTGAGTACGAGGCGGTGATAGCGGGCCTCCGGCTGGCCCAAGAACTGGGAGTGCAAGACGTGGATGTCTCGACGGACTCCATGGTGGTGGCATGCCAAGTCCGGGGAGAGTTTGAAGCGAAGGATCCGACTCTCCAACGGTACCTGGAGAAGGTCAAGGGAGTCATCGGGCGGTTTCGCACTTTCTCCATCAGACACGTGCCGAGGGAGGAGAGCACCCCCGCGGACCTCCTAGCCAAGTTTGGTCCCCAAGCAGGCGGAACAGTTTCGGAACTCTTCCGACCCACCATCGATGAAGGAGAACTGATGGAGATAGATCAGCGGACCTCGTGGATGGATCCTTTCATCACCTTCCTATCATCAGGGAAGTTCCCTGAAGGAGACATAGAAAGGCGACGCTTCAGGTATAAGTCAGCTTATTATTCCTTGCATGCAGGAGGGCTATATAGGAAAACTCTCTCGGGACTCCTGGCCCGTTGTGTTCCCGAGGAGGAGGTCCCGAAAGTCCTGGAAGAAACTCACTCTGGGGAGTGTGGCAGTCATTTCGGGAGCCAAACCCTGGAAGGGCGAGTGTTGAGGCAAGGCTACTTCTGGCCCACCCTCAGCAAAGATGCGGTGGAGTTCACAAGAAGATGTTCAAAATGCCAGCTCTATGCCCCACTCCAACTCCTCCCAGCCCAAAGGCTCCGGACCATCATGGCTCCCTGGCCTTTTGCCATATGGGGGTTGGACTTAGTTGGCCCTTTCCCCCAAGCTAGTGTCCAAAGAAGGTTCTTGCTGGTCATGATCGATTATTTTTCCAAGTGGGTAGAAGTGAAGGCGAGCCGCGAAGGTAACATCTCAAGTTGTAAGGAATTTTGTGTGGGAAGAGATAATTTGCAGGCACGGGCTCCCTCTGGCCATAGTGACGGACAATGGGCCACAGTTTGCTAGCGAGGAATTTGTTAGCTTCTGCACCCAGCTTGGCGTCGACCTCAGGTTCGCATCGGTTCACCACCCAAGAAGCAACGGCCAAGTGGAAGCGGCAAACACAGTAATCGTCAACCTACTAAAGAAGAAGGTGGAGAACCTCCCTGGGAACTAGGTAGAGATAATTTGCAGGCACGGGCTCCCTCTGGCCATAGTGACGGACAATGGGCCACAGTTTCCTAGCGAGGAATTTGTTAGCTTCTGCACCCAGCTTGGCGTCGACCTCAGGTTCGCATTGGTTCACCACCCAAGAAGCAACGGCCAGGTGGAAGCGGCAAACACAGTAATCGTCAACCTACTAAAGAAGAAGGTGGAGAACCTCTGGGGGAACTGGGTAGAGCAGCTACCATCCGTCCTCTGGGCCCTGAGAACTACTCCAAACACCGCCACCGGGGAGACCCCGTTCAAACTTTCTCTTGGGTCCGAAGCAGTCCTTCCCATAGAATTTGAAGTAAAGACCCCCAGGGTGATCGCCGCAGGTGAAGGGAATGAAGAGTGGCTAGTAGCTAATGGCGAGGAACAAAGGCTATCTTTAGACCTGGTGGAGGAACTCCGGGACCAGGCAACCATCAGGCAGGAGGAAATCAAGCGACGAATGGCCCGATATTTTGACAAGCACATCCGAGTAAAACATTTTCAGAAGGGAGATCTGGTCTTGAAGAAGGTCGACGCGGCCGGAAGAGGGGCCGCGGTAGGTAAGCTCAACCCCAATTGGGAGGGTCCATACATTATAAGCGAAGTGCTCAAGTCGGGGGGATATCACCTCCGAGATGTGGAAGTGGTACCACTTAACCGAGCCAGAAATGGGGATGATTTCAAGCGGTTCTATCCCTGAGAGTTTTATTATGATATTGGTTAAACATTTTACTTCTTCACCCGATAAATATAATTGTTATGCGAGGACAAGCAGGTGACAAGTATTGGTGCTGGAATGCCCCAGATCGATTCCGCTCCAGGGCTCTCACTAGACGGGGGGTTTCAGGTTGATCTCTGGAGAGGCTGGCAAGGTAACAAGTATTGGTGCTGGAATGCCCCAGATCGATTCCGCTCCCGGGCTCTCACTAGACGGGGGGTTTCAGGTTGATCTCTGGAGAGGTTGGCAAGGTGACAAGTATTGGTGCTGGAATGCCCCAGATCGATTCCGCTCTCGGGCTCTCACTAGACGGGGGGTTTTAGGTTGATCTCTGGAGAGGCTGGCAAGGTGACAAGTATTGGTGCTGGAATGCCCCAGATCGATTCCGCTCCCTGACTCTCACTAGACGGGGGGGGTTTCAGGTTGATCTCTGGAGAGGCTGTCAAGGTGACAAGTATTGGTGCTGGAATGCCCCAGATCGATTCCGCTCCCGGGCTCTCACTAGACGGGGGGTTTCAGGTTGATCTCTGGAGAGGCTGGCAAGGTGACAAGTATTGGTGCTGGAATGCCCCAGATCGATTCCGCTCCCGGGCTCTCACTAGACGGGGGGTTTCAGGTTGATCTCTGGAGAGGCTGGCAAGGTGACAAGTATTGGTGCTGGAATGCCCCAGATCGATTCCACTCCCGGGCTCTCACTAGACGGGGGATTTCAGGTTGATCTCTGGAGAGGCTGGAAAGGTGACCAGTATTGGTGCTGGAATGCCCCAGATCGATTCCGCTCCCGGGCTCTCGCTAGACGGGGAGTTTCAGGTTGATCTCTGGAGAGGCTGGCAATGTGACCAGTGTTGGTGCTGGAATGCCCCAGACCGATTCCGCTCCCAGGCTCTCACTAGACGAGGGGTGTCAGGCTAATCTGGGGAAGGGCGGGTAAAGTTACATGTGGCTTGGGCTGGGAAACAAGTTACTCATAGCAAGGGTTTTGGCTCGCAGGCAACCTCAATAGTCGGGCGAGGCGGGATCGAGGATCCGATCGCATGAGGGAATAGACCGCGGCAGAACGGCTGAGTCCGCTGATTCGCAAGACTGCTTGTGAACTTCGGTGGCGCGAGTGACGTTGGCGGGACAGAGAGGGCCCGCCTCCGCGGTGGTCCCTGGATGACAAAATAACTCGCAAAAGGCGAGTGCGAGGGAGGTAAGCGAATAACAGGCCTCTCTCGCAAAGGACCTCCACAAGGTACTTCCTAAGCAAGGATAAGGCTCAGCGACCTAAGCCTTACCACTGCCTCAGAAGGGAATGGGGGCGAGAGCGGTTTAGGTATAATACGACGAAAGGAGAATCGTCAATTAAAGAGACGTAGATGCGAGCATCAGAACGAAAGTCTTAAAAGCGCGAGCACAGGAAAACCAAGATCGCGCGAACGCGAATAAAAGAATGCATGCGAACGAAAAATAAAGAGATCACACTGAAAAGATGGACAAAATATTTCTTTTTCATTTCTCACAAAAGATTACAGTCCAATGGCGAGCTCGCCGGCAAAAAAGGAAAAACCTTTTACATTATAAACAACAAAAATTTTTAAGGCGATTCGCCAGATAATGTTTCAGTCGCTCTCTCGACCCTCCGCCTCGGAGATGGGCGCGAACAAGTCTGGGACGACTTCCTCCACAGTGAACTCCATAGCATCGGGAACGATCATGTCCGCTCCTTTGAGAGTGTCGAGGATGAGCTCCGCGATCTCCATCGACCTCTTGCGGTCGGCTTCTTTCTCTTCCCGCGACTGACCGCGAGTCCCGGCTCGCGGAGGAGGGAGAGGAAGCACCGCCGAGGTCAGGTCGTGGACCTGAGCCTTGAGGCAGGTGTTCTCCAGCTCTAAGTCAGCGATCCGTGCGTGAAGCTGGCTGACGGACTCGGCATCCTGCAAAAAGCGGGTTAGCGAAAGAAAAGCGAAGCCAAACGGGAAAGAATTTTTGCAAAGCACTACTTACCAGTCCGCCTTGAAGACTGGCAAGGAGGCCCTCAGATAAGGCCTCCTTCCCCTTGAGCCCCGCGACTTCATCCGCAGACCTCTGGAGCTCAACATTCAGCTCCTTGATCTCCCTATCCGCCGTAAAGTACCGGCGACCCACCATGTGGGTTAGCTCCATCGCCCAGAATTGGGCTCGCATTGCCTCATATACGACCCCCCTCGGCGTGAAGGACCGAAAGAGGGAGGCGTCCTCGCGACCGAAGAGGCCGAAGGCGAGGGCGAACGCCTCACCCCCGACCTTGTCGTCCTTTACCCAGGAAGGGAGTAGAGAGGAGCAGACGACCTTGTTCTGGTCGGGGTCCCACGCGAGCACCGGTTCGCCAACCGCTTCCGCCAGCTTCATGTCGAGCCCGAAGTTAGTATGGCTCGTCGGCTTAGGCTTGGCGGACGTCTCCCGTGGCTCGCCCCCCTCTTTGGAGAGCTCCTGACCCGCTGCAGAAGGAGAGGGGAGATCGGATTCGGATAAGTCCACGACCTCCTTCGCCTTGGCAGCAGAGGGACCCTTCTTGGTCTTCTTCGCCGCCCCCTGCGAGGCAGGCCGGCGTAGGGGAGGAGGGCGCTTCTTTCCCGACGAAGAACTCAGGACGTCGCGGCAGGCTTCAGCGGGCGCGCGCGCGAGCGAGCTGGAGGTGAGGGAAGAAGGAGGCGCGTGAGGAGGGTTGAGGGGGAGTTCACGCTCTCCTGTGAAGATAATGGGGAACGTTATACAATCGAAGGAGGAGGGAGTAAGAAAGTTGGCGAGGGCGAGTCAAACTTTCTCCTGGGAGGACGGGTGGCAGGAGGTCCACTCGCTTTCGAAGGAAGGCGACCTCGAAGTTTTCTCCTTTGAGGTATTGGTACAGCGCCGCATCACAACCCCCTTGCGAGGTCGGAGGGCGATAGGCGGCCTCGTCTCACTGGGTGGGTGGGAGTATAGGAGACGCTGCCGAAAGGACCCTTCACCAGGATGAACTTCTGCGTCCAATAATGGGACTTATTCATAGTCTCACAGACGACGACGTGCTGGCTCGCAAAGTGAGCCGTCCCGTCCTTGTACGCACGGAACGAGAAGACCTTGCGGAAGACGAGCAGGCTGAACTCGATCTTCTCCGCCCTGAGGTAACTGGCGAACGCGACCACCACGGCGATCGCGTTTGGCGTTAGCTGACTCGGCAGAATGCCAAAGTACTTGAGCACCTAGAAAAGTCAACAAGAGTTAGAGCGTCATTCGCGAAGCGAGTCAGGAATGGAAGGGTCGAGAAATAAACATACTTGGCACACTTCCGGCCAAAGTGGGAGTCGCAACCCATTCTCGAAATGGGCGACGGGGATAGCGAGCTCGTCAGGATGCGGGTCGCTGATGGTTTCCCGCTCGGTAGGGCAGCGAGCCATGAAACCGGAATGAATATATTGGTCGGCGGTGGCCTGATAGTCCTCCTTCGTGAGGTTGGCGCCGAAGAAAAGACCATCGAGGAAAGCCCCGACACATTTGGACCGCCCCTCAGCTTCCGCCTCGCCAACCATGATGTCTGGGATATGTGAAGTCGCAGAGACCGCGAGAGCGAGCTAGGTTTGCGAGAGAGTCAGAAAGAGAGGGAGCGCGAAGAAGAAACAGTAAATGCGGTGGTTGGAAAGGAAAAAGGGTCGACTATTTATAGAAATGAAAAAGGCGGGAAGAAGTCGAAGCGTCGGAATCTGCGGATAACGGATTCACGCGGTACTCTTCCGCCTCTAAGGGATCTATTCGCTCCCAGCGAATCGACACCCTGTCAAAGCTTTCTCCCATTAATCATTGGCGAGCTGGCGTTAAGTAATAAAACATAAAAAGCCAGGGCAATACGCAAGTGAGAGTAATAGAAACACAAACACAATCCGCGCAAGAGCGAGCCAGGTAGGGTGAAAGAAGAGATGATAAACAGGGAAAATAAAGGGCTCGCAAGCGAGTCAAGGTATCATTATTACAAACCTATAATAATTGTTCGCGACCCCTCCTATCAGAGAGGAGGGGGAAGAAAGACAATAAAAAGTAATACAAGAATCCTCAATATCGCAACCATTTCCAGCGACCGCGTCCCCGGACACCAGAGCGAGGGGGGACTCGCGGGTAGTGATACTCGCGAAGTAACCGGTTCGCCAGACTCGTCAGCCGCACGTAATCATTGATACGGGCAATGTACACCCCGGGGGAGGTCGCGTCACCATGATCGGTCGGCCGTATCTCGGCGAGAACGCGCGCATTCGCGTCCTCCATCGCGGCGAACCTTTCCTCATTAGCGAGTCGATCCAGCCGATTCTGCTCATGTAGATCCCTCAGCAGGGTGGTGTGCTTCTGGAATATCTCAGTAACCCGCCTCTTCATTCGCTTTGGATCGCTGGGATCCCCCAGAAAGTCGGCGACCTGACTCGGCGAGGGAGGTGGAGATATCTCCAATGCTCCAGACTCTGACTCGGAGAGAGGGGTCATGGGATTACCTGTGAAGTGGGAATCAGCGACAAAATGAAAAATAACACTCAATGGCGACAGTCTAACCTAGTGGAGGAGTTTGAGTACTGGCCCGCTGGCGGGAGGTGCCCGACTGGCCTCGGAATGCTTCAATAAAGGCAGGGTGAGGGCCTTACCCAGACCGGGGGCGAGCGCGGGTCCAGAGCCAAGCCCAGGCTCGGAAATCAAAGCCCCTCCTGGGCTCCTATGACCCAGGAGGCCGAATCCAGGAGTAGGGATAGTCTGGTTCGGCATGGTGGACGAGTCCGCCGGAGGAGGAACTCGTTCCTCTGGGGCCGCAAGAGGGGACACTGCACAAAAAGTAGATGTGATTTAACGGGTCGAGAGACGTGAAGGAAGACGAGGTAAGCCACTCACCTCATTGCGAAGGCGAGTCCCGTCGGCCGACGGCCCTCGCATCCATAAGAAGAGCGTCAGCTCCACCCACAGAAGGGAGGTTGGTCTCTGTGACTGGCCTTCCTGAGGCGCTCTCATCCGGGGGATCATTCTGCGAATAGGATAAATAAGGTCGAAAAGGAAGAACATCAAACGGGCGAGCTTGGCTATAATACCTGCGAGGCGAGCCCGTCATCAGGAGAGTGCGGTGAAGAAGAAGACCCTCCCCCGCCAGCCGCGCGCCAAACGGCCTTTGCCGTTCTTAGGGAGGGCGGAGGCGGAGAGCGCCGCGGTGAATTCCAGGAGGCGATGGCAGCGGCTTTCCCCTTCTGGGCCGCTTGCGAGACCTTTAAGCGAGCCAACATCTCGTCTTTTTTCGACATCACGTTGGGGCCAGCGGCGAGTAAGAAAAGATAGAGAAGAATAAAAAGTTCGAATGACGGCCAGGGAGAGTGATATTTATAGTAGTGAGCATGGGGCCCACCGAAAGATTCTCGCCACGTCCCCAAGGGGCCGGCGAATATCAAGGGTTGGATGATTCTTTGCAAGCCTAAATAGCCTCGCGAAGAGCGGGGATTGTGTACAACCCCGATATTCGCCTAGTGAATGATCAAATCCAAGCAGCGCTCGGCGATCTGAAATCCAAGCAGCGCTCGGCAATCTGAAATCCAAGCAGCGCTCGGCGATCTGAAGTCCAAGCAGCGCTCGGCGATCTGAAATCCAAGCAGCGCTCGGCGATCCCGTCTCAGCGGATCCGCTGGGACGATCACTTAGCCGGTCGCTCGCAAGAAGGCAAGCGAGTCAAGAATGCGAGCGGGGCGGGAGTGCGAACGAGGTCTTCACAGGCCATTCGCCCAAAGGAGGTGAACCAGATCTACCAAAGGTCACCCGCGGGAAGAGGCGCGGGTCAAGTTCCCACGAGCCAGAGCCTCAAGGTCGACCGTCAAGAAGGCGAACAAGCCAGGTGCTCGCCAAATGCTCGTAAGGAGGCGAGTGAGCCAGAAACTCGTCGAGTGATCGCGAGAAGACAGGTGAGCCGGATTTCTCCCAAAGTCTCCGAGATCGACGAATCTCCTTCGAGGTCGACGAACTAAGCCCGACGCCGGATGAAGTGCGGGCTGCGTTCGACGAATCCGCTGATTTTCTGTGTTCGACGAAACTATTGCTCTATCCCCGTTGGCCTGACATTAGCCTATCCAAACAGCGGAGTTCAGTTGTTAGCAGGCCAAACTGGGGTGCGTTCAGTAAAACCGAAAGGCGGAATTCCGCTATTAACAGACCATGAACAAAAAACTATAAATAGGCCTTAGAGGGCACCTTGGGAGAAGATTCCGATCTCAGATATCGGGGCTTCTTCTTCCCTTGGTTACTTTGGTTTAGCTCTCTAGATCTCCAAGGTGCCCGAGTCTCAGCTTTGGCTTGGGAGGGGAAGCGCACAACGATCTTCCGGGTTAGTGGAGGGACCTCCTCGCTGTGACTAAGGTCTTAGTCATCTTCCTAGTCTTCAGTCTACCTTCTCCGAGGAATCAGTAAGGGCTAGCTGCCCCTCATTTCGGTGAGGGCCCCGAGCTTCACAAGAGGCCGAGAAATCGATTTCAACACACCTGTTCTTGCCTCCATCATCGCAATCAAGCATCAACGATGCTAGGCACTCGTGCCTGGACCCCACCCGCACATGACTCACTGCGCCATCGGGCTTGTCCTCATTCCAAGGCGTTCTCAATCTCATACAATCTCATCAATTTCACTACAATCAACATAGAAGGGGGGACTTGTCTTGCCAGGACACCCTCCACACATGACTTGCAATATCACGAGCGGGCCAGCCTACCACAAGGAAATTCCACGCCTTCATAATACAAACAGGCATTACAAGCCATAACTCACGCACAATATTTCCCCGCCCACAAACTAACATTCGTTCTCATACGAAAATACAATAGCATTACAAAGATGTTTTCGCCGTAATCGAATTTCTAGTAAAATCCCTAAAATGCGTGTCAAACAACATCACCGAATCGGTCCAACGGTCGCGATTCCAGCTTCAACCACAATGCCTAATTCGCTAATGGAGCGGATCTCTAATGCAAAATCATGTCGGGGACAGACTCAATCGACCCGATGGTTCCTCTTGAACCAAGGCGACCCGGATCCCTCTCACTCGACGGATCCGGTGCCAAAATGCAGAAAAATAATGAGGAAAAGGGATGCCATGCACGTATTCTAAAGACCGGGAGGAGAAATGTCGTTACCTTTTGAGATTTCCTCCTAGCCATGGGAAACTTAAAAAAGAATGGAGGAGAAGAAGCGCCTCGACGTCCCCTACGCGCTGCCGGTCTCGAATCGGCGAACGGAGCTCCGAAGCTCCAACAATGGCGGGATCTAGCTCTCTTCCTCCTCCAAATCCCTTCTCTCTCTCAAACCCTCAAAACCCACGATGGAAAGAAATGAAGAGGGAAAACCCTCTCAGCCCTACTTAGGGTCCTCCCACGAACCCCTCACAGGTCCGATCAAGATCTAAACCAAACGGACGCCCAGATTTAGCTATTTACAGATCTGGTTCCGAACGCACGGTCGAACGCACGACCGTGCGTTAAAACGCACGACCAAAGTCGGAACGCCATTTTGCCAGCCGAAGAGCACGCACGGTCTGATCGATCGTGCGTCAAGAAAAACGCACGATCGTGCGTCAAGAAAAATCTGCCATTACGGCGGTTCCCAGCGAAGAAGACCTAACGTGCGGCGTTAACTCTCAGATCAGCAAAACTTGGGTGTTACAGTCTACCTGAGAACGTTATTGAATGGCCTATCCAGCCTGTGTGCGAAATTCCTACGCAAGATAACGGAAATGACTGTGGAGTGTTTGTGCTAATGTATATGAAAAATTGTGCTTATTAGGGCGGAGACTTGCTGGAGTAGAAAGAAGGGTTGGGCCAAGAAAATGCCTGTCTATCGTGTAGAAATAGCGGCTGAAATTATTGAGACATTTTGTTCATTGAAAGACTAGTATGGTGGTCGAGACAATTATAATTTTACTGCGAAGCTGTTTTTGAACAATATCTCTTTAATGTTATGATCTTGTTAATTTATTAAGCTAAATGTTGTCGTTAATTAGAATAGATAATTCAAATTTACTGTGTTGATACTATAAAACTTCACAAATTTCTGTTTTAGATGGTGTAAATGGTGGTAATATGATGCTGATTACAATGTGTTGGTTGAAACAAAATTAATTTTTTTCTCTTGTTTAATTTACAGTATTGTTGAATCTGTTGTGATGATCATATTTGTGGGTAATGTTCGATATTGTCGGATTACCATAAATTTTGACAATTTTTTGTAAATTCAGTGCAGATAGAAATAATTTTGTTAATCCCACGGTATTACTGCTCTACGAATGTACGAAATAATTACACTATATTCCTATCTTCAGCAATGATATTCTGACAGTATATCACAATCATAACAGTATATTACTGCTGAAGAAACCCAAAAAAAAACTGATAGTATATCAGACTTGAAAAAACCCATATTACAGGTCTTATGTACTTGCAATGATTTTTCGTACAATATTAGTGCTTTAAGCTACCGTATTTAGCTTAATTGTCACAGAAATAGTTTGATGTTGTGAGTCTAACAAGTATGATTAATTATAGACATTTATCGCAAAAAGATGGTTGATTTCACTTCACATGTTCACTACTCTCGGATTATCAATAATACTATCAAACGTTGCCAGCATTATAGAGAAATTAATAGAACAATCATCAGTAATAATGTCTGCTAGTTTAATGACTTATACACATCATGAATACATTAAAATTGTAAAGGAATATTAATAGAAAATTCATCATTGATAGAGAATTCATCAGTTTGCTCCACGACAGCTAGTGTTGCTACTGAATTAGAGTCCCCGTAATTTTGGTCCTTTTGTGATTCATGATCTTGAACTTTCATTGATCCTTTATCCTTTGCAGCTCGATTCCGCTCTGTATGACATTATAAAATGTAAGAAACCTAATCATAAAATTGAATTTGAAACTAAAAGTATTTAGAAAAAATTACTTGTTCTTTTTGAAGAAGTCTCCCAAAAATTCTTCAAACGTGTATTAGGCCTTCCTTTATTAGGTCGCTTAGAAGGTGGATCCTTGAGGAAGTTTGTCCCTTTGTAATTTGAGGGAGGGATGCCCTTCTTAATCATCTCATCATAATCCACCATTTCCTCTACAGCTTGACCCACATCATTCAACACATTAATTAGATGTTCCTTGGCAATCTACAATGTGTAATACGATTACACAAATCATAAGTGTATCGCATTATTTGATTTCTATAAATCACGTTAGAATAACAGTCATTCGATGTAGTTTCCTGTTTAATATAGATTCTCTTCTTTGCATGCAATGTCAATCGCTTCGGTATATATTGTGGATGAATTTCCTTCTCATTCCTAATATTATAAACTCATAGTACATGTTTGCATAAAAGGCCTATTGTTTGAAAACCCTGACAAGAGCATTCTACATCATTAGTCTTTGTATCAAATGTCACAAACCATTTCTTACCAACTTCATGACCATCGCAATTTTTGACAACGTATACTACATGATTTGTCCCATAATGAGTTTCATCAGCAACCATCAAACTAGTTGTTGCTTCCATATAAGCATCCTCAAAAAGTAAATATATTTTTCTTGTGTACAGTTTTGACATTTGCTTCAGTATTAAACAGTTTGGGAATTTAAGTGTAATACTCCTTTTTTTTACATTTAAAGTCCTCTTCATGTTCGTTCCTGTGCCAACCGGAAATTAAATTCTTCATTCCAAGAAAGCATTCAACAAGTGAACTTGTTGATTTAGAGCATCCATGCAAACGATTATTCGCCGACTCACTTCGTTGCGTGGATAAAATGTCAATATCTAATACTTCTTTGTTATAGGCGGTGGACCACTTCATCCTAATGTTGAAAAGATCATTTAGTCATCGATTGTCATGCAAGTTGCCACGCATTATCATCTCTCTCCAATGTGTTTCAAATTCCTCTTCATTCTCACATTTGCTCATGCAATTGTAAAATAAAAATCGAATATACTTTTCTTTATTGAAAGTTGGTACCTGATGGTGCTTTCTTTGAAATATGTTATTGACACAAACGATGTCGAGTTGAAGTTAATACTCTCTGAATAGCTACTGACATTGATTGATCTTGATCTGTGAAAATTGTGACTGGTTGCTTACCATGCACCAACATATTTTAAGAAACACTCAAAAACCCAGCAAAATGACTCAATTGTTTCCTCTGCAACAAAAGCCCCGCCCACAAAAACGTTTTGCCAATGGTGGTTTACTGCAATAAAAGGGACACATGCCAAATTGTACTTGTTCAAACGATAGGTGGTGTCGAAAATAATAACATCTCCATAACAATCATAATCAATTTTTCCACGACCACCAATCCAAAAGAAACTCTGCAGCCTGTTGGACTCATCTACCTTCACATCAAAAGAGAACATGTTATCCTCGCACTGTATCTCTTTAAATATTTCCAATAATCGCGTTGCGTCACCAGACTCTATTAGTGCTCTTTTCTCTCGATGTATAATTATACTCATCCAATTTAGAGAACCTCACATTCTGTGCACCGCCAACTTCTTCTGCTAGGAAATTATATGCATCAACGGTTCGAATTCCCGCTCTTGTCATATTTTTAATAGGAGATGTTTGATGACTAGATATATGACGATGCGCCCGCAGAAAATGTGAATCTACCTGTGGTGCTAGTGGGTGATTGTGCTCTTCAACAAACTTTGAAATCTTCCAATTCTTTCCCTCTTTATCAGCGGTGAAGTACATGCACGCCAAACATCCGGTTCTAGTATCAAGTTTGTGAAACTTTCTTTGCACCTCACTTGTCGGTTTTATAACCTTATGACCTGCTTTCGCGCAACAATATTATATGCCCTTTATGATCTTTGTATGAGTCCAGTAATAAATATGTTGTTTTCGGATACCAAAACCCATATTACGAGCATACTCAGCGTACATTCTGTATGCCTCTTCTTCGGAATGAACTGTATGGAAAAGTGTAGCATCCTTGCTTTCCTGCATTGAATAACAAAAAAATTACTACATTTACTCATTCTTAACAATTTCAACAATATTAACGTTTTAACATATTACAATTGTGTCATAGCATAGATAAATTCGACAGTATTGATAACATACTGAGTTACAAGCATGATCAAGTTTCTCCGATTGTACATTTCTTGCCTCTTCATCAGAAGAAATTATATTATTAACTGGTGAATCCTGCAGTCCATTGATTCCCTATATTGAACATAACATACCGCATTTAAAATACAAGAATATTTATGTACAGTATAGTAATAAATACCCCATTTAAAGTTCATGAAAAAAGTGTGATAACATACCGCGTTAAAAGACTGATCTACTTTGCCAGATTACATATATGTTGGTTCTTCATCAGACTGAACTATATAAACGGGTGCATCATTGAATCCATTGCTTTGCTGCATTAAACCAAACAATTTTGATGTAATAACACTACAGTCCAACATAACAAAAAAAATTACAGAATACGGTTATATTATCCGATATGGTACGTGTTATTATCGAAAATATGTCAGTATTAATTTGCGGTATAGTATTAAACATTAAAAATACAGTCGTACTTTTGCAATACTAATGTATAATAACTACGTGATTCTATTGATGTGTGCAGGAGTACGCCAGTATTTATCCAAGTATACTACTATTAGTCCATTAATACGGGAGCATACAAAACCAATAATAATGTTATAGTGTCATTGATTAAATTGCTTCCATTGCTTTTCAGCATTAAACAAATCATAATTTCCTGCAATAATACTACAGTCCAACAGCACGAAACGATTTATACAATACTATTGTGTTATCTGATATACTACGTGTTGTCAATACGGCAGTATTTTCTCGCGGTTTAGTGTTAAACATATTAAATACGGCTGTATTTTATCAATAAAACTGTTATAATAACTACGTGATTCTAATGATATTTAGAGAAGTAAGACTGTATTTTTCCGATAATACGCACTTATTCCTAATGAAGTTCATGAAAATTTATTGATAACATTGTAGGTCATGAAAATACTGTAATAACATACCAAGTTAGAAACATGATTCATTTCCTTCCTCTAAGCCTTCCTCCTCCCGTCGAAAATGGCCACCCGTCGACCCCCTTAGTCGCGGAAATTTTTCTTAGTCGCGAAAGTAGAATGAATGGAAGCAAGCAGTTGGAGCGCCAGAGATCTGCAATGGCCCAGGTCGCCCACCTTCGGAGGAGAAGGGAAGAGGGTCTAGGCCGGAGGAGGAGGAAGAAGGCCTGGTTTTGCAGCCGGAGAACGACGAGGGTTTCTATTCGGCTTAGAAGGACGAGAAGGGCGGGGTTTGGCCACGTAAAACGAAAATTTTCGAAATCCCGTGAGTCCGGTTCGGTTCAATGGCACCTATTTATCTCTCGCACCTATTTTTAGGTGAGAGATATTCACCTAAAAAATTTTCTTCTTCCAAAGACTACTGCAAATATGAAAAGAGTATTTTCGGTCATGAATTATCTTAATAATAAGTTGTGAAATGATATGAGTGATCAAATATTGAATGATCACATAGTTACTTTTATTGAGAATAGAGATTTTTTTTATAAGTTTACGATGATGATATGATTGATCGTTTTTAAAAAAACGAACTCATCGATAATAATTGTAATTTTTTTTTTCAAATATTTTGTATTTTTTAATTTAGACAAATAAATGACATTTTGAGAATTTTGGGCACATTTTAATATTTTTCTAGATTCACCACTGCCAAAGAGTGTGGGTGCATAACTCATGTGAGGAGCAGAGACTACAGAGATAAACTGAATCTCAAATCAGAATTGGAAGACAAGTTACTGGGCTTAAGTAATATTTCAAAAATCTAAATATCATAGATGCCTTTTGAAGTAGTTGAGGGAATTGTACGAAAAATCTCTGTAATTAAGCATTCTCCGGCGGGAGTAGTCCCGAGATAGACAACCTCCTGGGAAGTGCTCATAAACCATATGTGGAAAGAGACGCAACCGTGAAGTTCACCTTAGCATAAACTCATTTGAACTAAAGCGGACAATACACTTAATATTGTGGGTCAGTTCATTACACCAACTACCCCTTTTTCTCTACGACGACCTGCCCGACCGTTAACCGATACACAAACACAAATTTTGGAATCTCATGTCACCTTAACAGTTCAATAAAATCAAAATTTGAAAGCAAGGTTTGACTCCTCTCAAAATAATGTACGAGACAGGCTCTACGACCAATGAATTTCACGGAGTTCCAAATTTGTTCAAATGTACACCATGACATCAATTGTCGGAGATCGGGTGGTAGACCACTGCTCGTTGCAGGGGGTGCAGAGAAGAAAGAGAGAGAGAGAGAGAGAGAGAGAGAGAGAGAGAGAGAGAGAGAGAGAGAGAGAGAGAAATCTCTAAGGATGAAGGAGATCTCCAAGAGCCTAATGAGATCTTCAAGTCACCTTCGAATGAGATCTTCGAAGGGGAATGAGATCTTCGAAGGCAGAAAGAGATCTTCGAAGGCGCGTTTGGCTCACTCTAGAGCTGAGACGATTCAATTCAACCGGACTAACGAGAGCTTCAAGCGACCCTCAACAATATTATTCGCATTTTATTGGTTTATTTTGTCTCTCGGTAGAACTGAAGCTTTGGAGTTGAAATTGAAGGTTAAATTCAATTAAAAATGACCTCCAATTCTAATTCTATCCAAATGAACAAATAGATGTTGGCTTAACAGGCCTGTTTGAATATTTTCTAAATATTTCTATATTAATATATAATTTTCGATTTTTATAAAACTCTTGTAAAAGAATAACAAGAAGATGATAATAAACTTGCATAAGAGAGTGATGAGAAATAAAGGAATTCAAAGTAATATATAGATTTAGAATCGAGTCTGGGTAAGACGTGTGCTCACTGCCCTAAAGAAGTTGCACCACCCTCCGACAGGGCTTTCGACCAATGCTCACTCCTCCAAGGTACAACACCCGGCTAGATCCCGAAAACTCCGATGTGCGCGGACACCGAATAAGCACAGAGCACTCGAATTCCCACTTGATGAAACAAATGTAAAGAGAAAAGAATCACGCCAAAAGATCGCAAGAATCAGAGAGAGAGAATTCCGAGAGCGTAAAAACGTGTTGAAATGATTCAGAATAAATCTCCTATATAGGAGTTTAGGAAAATTAACACGTAATTAATTCCAACGGTTATAATTGGTAAGAGATAATCGTGCAGAGAAACGTGGAAGATTTACACCGTAAAAGAGTAATGTCGAGAAAACGCGTAAAAGAAAACGGTTAGAAATTACGCGTAATAGTTGCGAAGAGAAAACGCAAAAACGACAGGTCGCGTCGAATTCAATTCGACTTTGAGTCGAATTCAATTTGACTTTGCGTCGAATTCAATTCGACTTTGCGTCGAAAACATATTGATGCAACTCGACGCTACGTCGAGTTCTTATCGACGCGGGTCAAAACGACGGACTGCTTGTCGACGCAAGCGTCGAGTACTTATCGACGCAAAGTGGTCACATCGAGTTCTTGTCGACGCAACTCCAGTCGACGCAAGTCGGGTGCGTCGAGTTCCATTCGACGCAGCTCCAACTTCAGGTTTTCTTATCGACGCTGCTTCGAGTTCCATTCGACGCAACTTCGACTAAAAACACTGAAATTATTTTGTACAAAAAATACAATTCAATTCAATTATTCCCCAAATCCGGATCCAGATCCAGCGCGCGTGCGCGTGTATGGTTCATAGATCCTCCTTATGTTCCCTTTGAAAAAATAAGAAAGTGTAAAAACATTTATATACTCACTAACAAGAAAAGGAATTGGCATGGTGAGACTAATGAATTCATCATTTTCTTCATGGAAGGTTCCCTCTAAACATTTGGATTCCCTCCATTTGATTTTGGAGTTTTTCATCAAATATAAGGAGTCAAACACCAAACACCATACTAGGCTCTAATAAAACATTATAAATTAAATGTTTTAACAGGCCTTCGTGCTTGAATTTACACCGTCTGGCAACAACAGGTAATTAGCGAGACAATTAAGTTAAATGTTAATGCTGCCCTCAATAGAAATATTTATTTCTCCGCAAAACTTAAAAAGATATTTCACGAATTTTTTTTTAAAATATTTTCAATTTTCACAGAATAATCATTTGAGTGAAAATCTTAAGGCCATGAAAAAAAGAGCAATTCAGGCTTGTACGGATTCTCTCCATTTCTGACGAAATGAATAGTATTATTATTTCACGGTATAGATATTTTTCAAGATGATCTGACAAGTTTAGTAATCCTATCTTTTTATAATTTTTTTAATAAAAAAATGCACCTATTTCAGAATGATCTTGTCCGTCAAATAAGATCGGGATCCTCCGCCAGCAGCCTACTTGGACACACGACTAATTTTCACGGGAAAATCTGGGGTTAGGTTGGTAGTTGGTGAAGAGAATGCAGCGACTCGTTCGCTCGCGTAAGAAGGAAAAAAAACAGAGGGATAAACCCATAAATGCAGGAAGGGGTACAGAAACAGAGAGAGAGAGAGAGAGGGCGGAGCAAGAGGCGAAATCAAAACTTCCCTTTTACATCTCATCTTCTTCCACAGTATACTTCCAATCGGTCTACAGAGGTTTCAAGCGTTGATGGAAACGGCAACCGCGGCGCTTCTTGGAGCCAACTTGGCTCTCCCGGCAGTATCGCCCGTGTTGCTCTGGCGGGGGAGAATAGGATCCCGCGCCGGACGGAGGGGATGGACGGCGATGTCCTTGCTCGAAAAAGGTGTCGGACATGGGAGCGGTAGTAATGGGAAGAAGGTTAGCGTGGCCAATTCGAACTACGTCGTGCCGCTTGACATGGCGGCGGCGGGTTTAACGCGCCCCCTCAACGAGATACTGCGCGACCTTAACAAGAGGGTTCCGGACAAGATCATCAACCCCGGGAACAATTCCATTCCCTGGTACGCCATTCTTACCTCGCTGTCTTTTGCTTATTTGCTTAATCGACGTCTCAGTTTTTGGATCGGGCTTGATTCCTTGTGGATCCGGCGAAAGAGTTATTGACCATTGGTTGTGTCGGATTGATTGAGGGTTGGGGCCATTTTACTGTCATTTGATTGAGATAGGATGGATGAAGCTGAAGATATGCTGCGTTGGTAGTGGATCTCATAAGCAAACTCACGCTTCCATCTGAAGAAGATGAAGAGGCGACGATTAATAGAACTTCAGTATTCCAGTTCTTTAACACGGCTGCATGTATCTGCAGAGCTGCTATTTGTCTAAACGACGAACCTGCACTATAGAAAAAATTAAATCCGAAGAAAAAACTTCGTGTTCTTTGAGAATTGTGGAGGGTAGCTTATTGTTTCTTGGACGCGAGTCAAGCTGAAACTCCTAACAAATGATTCTCGTGCATTTGAACCACAAGTGGCAATGTTTCGCTCTTCTGAACCATAATGTTAATGCTTCATGATTTCTAACATTGGTAGACTTGGTCCATTGATTTACCCAGAGATCGATCAGAGGCCGAGGGAGAAGATTGCTTCTGGCTGTGATTTCATTTTTCTCCTGCCTTTGAGCGTTTTGCCTAGATCTAGATCCAAGCTTATCCTGCGATCCTGCTTCTTGTCGAGATAATTGTTAGTTCAATTCTTTCCTTTTCTCAAAAAAAGGCATTTTTGGTCATGCAGTTCTTTTTTTTTTACATTTTATTGAATTAATTATAATTAAGATGATTCAACAGCTATGAATTGCACAAGGATGAGATGGAATTTAAACAGGGTTTTTGACACTTTGCACACATGAAATACGGGTTTTTTTGCACTTTGTACCCCAAATCTTTAAAATTGGCGTAGCTCAAAATACAAGCTTGCCAACTAGGTTCTCAGATTGATGCTCATGCGACATCTCGATAAGAATGTTTGCAACTTGATGAGTTGTGGGAATGTGTGAAATGCAAATTATATTATTGTCAATCTTCTCCTTATCGATTGTGTCAACTCCAACATGGTTTTTTTCTGTCTTGAAGAACATGATTGTGAGCAATAGATGCCGCAATTTTGGTATCACCACAGACTCTTACAAGTGAAGGGGCGAATATCTTAAATTCTTCAAATAACCCTTTTATCCGGATCAATTTACAAATCCTAGATGCAGCCGAACAATACTCAACTCAACATTGGTCTTAGGTACAACATTCTACTTCTTTCTCCTACAAGTGACAAGATTACCTCAAACAATTGTACAATAGCTAGAAGTGAACCTTCTATCCATTATACTTCACGTACAACCAACGTTGGTATTAGCCTCAATTTGCAAGCATCCTAAATCAACCCCCTTGTAGATATTCCTTGTATGTACCTTAAGATTCGAAAGACGGTTCAAAATGCTTTACCCCTGGATGGGTGCATAAATTGGCTCACCAGTCACCACACTAACATAAAATTCTATATTAGGACGAGTATGCGATAGATAAATAAGTTTACTCACAAGTATTTGGTTCTTTCTATCGATCATGTTGTTGGCATCGGCAGACTGCAACTTCAGGTTTGGCTCAATGGGACTTCCAATTGGCTTGCGAACTAGCATTCCAATTTCAATAAGTCCAAGATAATTTCGCTTATTGGGAAGATTTAGTCATTTGGTCTTGCAGACTACATACTAAAGAAGTACTTCAGAGTCCCTTAAATTTATGATCTCAAACTCTTGTGAATGTCTTTTCTTAAGTTCTTCAATTTTAGTTCCAATCATTACCAGTCATGATCATGTCATTCATGTATACAATCAAATGAGGAGCTCACTTATTTTTTAAGTGTTTGAAGAGCATACTGTGGTTACTTGGTTCTGAATATACCCATAGCTCTCTAGGGGAATGTTTGAGGTTATATAAAGATTTTGTTAATCCGTATACCTTGTTGGTCCCAAGGCTCTTCTTAAAGCTAGGTGGGAGATCCATAAACCTTTCCTCCAGTTATCAGTTTATTAATTGCACCCTGATGACAGAACTCAGAACTTGCATCTGAGTCTCTATAAGAAAAGAGTCTAACACATATGTTATCTTGTAAACTCGCATGTCGAGATAGTTCCATGGAGAGAGAGTTTGACGCATTCTCCGAATATCTATCTTGAGATCTTCTTGTTGAGAGCCCATTGTCTACTGAGCTTCTTACTTTTTAGCACACTCCAAAATCCTGAGGCTTGCGCTAAAGTTTTGGAAACTTGTATTGTTAATCTTTTATTTGTTATTTATAGCTATTGTGGGCCCCACTTTGTAATATAAATAAGAACACTATACATGTTAAATTGTTGATGACAGTTTGAAACTCTAAATCTGTGTGTTTGCTAGACAATAGTGTGCATGTGAATCGTTGGTTCTTAGCAATTGAGTTTTCCTACGTTGCAGGTACACTGCATATTGGCTAAGCAAGAATTGCTTGGAGTTTCTCTTGTATGTTTTATTTTTGGGATTGTTCCATGATGTGACAATTTTCACAATTGATCATGCTAGTTGTCTGATACTGCCCGTGTTATGAACATGAATCTTGATGAGCGATCCGCTTGAGCGACGCGCGCGAGAGAGCGATTAAGCAACTCAGACGATGGACATTTGCATTAATTAATTAAGGAGATACATTCTTGAGAGATAGAGATGGGAGAGTTCTAAGAGGAGAGGGAGATAGAGAGGGAGAGAGAGAAGTAGAGAGAGAGAGAGCCCCAAACAACTAAGATACTCCTGGATCTCCAAACCCTTATGCCTCTCCCCCTTATATAGATGAGAGAGGGCATATTACACATACACAATACTCTAATGAATATTAATTAATAGTCATTAATAATAATATTATTATATTCCTCCATGAATGTACCATGGCGGCTTCCATACGCGCGCCCGATGGTTTTGACGATGGGGGGGGGGGGGGTCTGTTTTAGCGAATGTCTGTGCGTAACACTATACTGCCCTTAAAAATCAAACTTGCCCATAAGGTCGAGCCTCCAAGAGTCCTCGGGATCTGTAGAATGGCGGTGGCGGACACGAAATGTAGAAAGGGCGGCATGACAGTGAGAGTGGCAGGTGAGTTTTGGATCAAATAAAGTGTTAAGTTGGATTTAGGCATGATGAGTATAGAAAACAAATGAGCGACGACTGCTAGGGAAGGGAAAATTGGTCGTGGCAGTCAGTGGAGGAGAGGGACAACTGGTGTGGTGGGAAAAGAGTATCTTTTTTGCGGTCGGGGATGCAGACAGAAGGGTAAACCATGGGTTTGAGGCATGGGTGTACAGGTGGGTGCAAAGAAAATGAAAAAGGGTATAGGAAGAAGGGAGTAAAGTTGCATGCCCGCGACTTTAAGAGCAGGATTGTTGTGCCCGACAACTGTAAAGGGTAACAGAGAAAGAAAGTCGGAAGCAGGCTGCTGCCGGTCATCAGGAGAGGACACATGTTCGTCGGGTCCTGGGAAAGAAAAATGAAACAACGGGGAGGGGGGAAACCAGACGCATGTGAAGGTTGCGGAAGTGCGTCGATGGCGAAGGGGGGTGCGGGTGCTTCGTCGAAGAGGAGGTCGTCGTCAAAGGGGAAACTGGTAGCAGTCGAAGCCGGAGATCATGTTGAAATGTGGAACGTCGATGTCCATCTGCAGCAGCGGCGCAAGGCCCTTCGGGAAAGGCGACTTCATCCTGCTCGCCTGGCAGATGCTCGTCAACTCGATCGGCTGGGGACTTGTCCCGAGGGCCGAAGACGAGCCGTTCAAGACTCGCTCAGCTTGGGCCACACGAGCAGTTGTTGGCATGCCCTGTGTTGCTGCAATGTGGCGAAGCTGGGTAAGCCGGGGGAGGATTGCATGGACGGTGGATTCTTGTGACGGCTCTTGGCGAGTGGAAGTCCCGCGATGGGATGCACAATGGCAGGGGAGCTGAGGTATGGTGACAGTGAGAGCAACGGAGTAATGGAATGTACCGCTGGTGCGATTCGATCGAGCTTGGCGAGTCGATCAAGTTTAGTTTCGAAACGGTGCGCCATGGCGAGGATGTTGGCGAGCATATCACTTTGTTGATCGAGGCGCTCGTGGACGGATGCGGCAGATCCAACCGGTTGCCGAAGGGAGCGCTGGTGGAAGTCTGGCGATGGAAACCGCGGCCGGAGAGCGGTAGGTCGGACCACTTATTACGAACATGAATCTTGATGAGCGATCCGCTTGAGCGACGCGCGCAAGAGAGACGATTAAGTAACTCAAACGATGAACATTTGCATTAACTAAGGAGATACATTCTTGAGAGAGAGATGGGAGAGTTCCAAGAGGAGTGGCAGATAGAGAGTGAGAAAGAGAGAGAAGTAGAGAGAGATCCCCAAACAACTAAGATCCTCCAGGATCTCTAAACCCTTATGTCTCTTCCCCTTATATAGATGAGAGAGGGCATATTACACATAAATAATACTCTAATGAATATTAATTAATACTCATTAATAATAATATTATATTCCGCCATGAATGTACCATGGCGGCTTCCATACGCGCGCCCCGATGGTTCCGACGAGGGGGGTCCGTTTGAGCGAATGTGTGTGCGTAACAGCCTGCCTCAAGCAAGAGATACTCTTTTTAAGATTGATAATGTCTGCCTCTTTATGCAAGTGATAGTTCATGGTTGTGTTTGAATAGCTCATCATATATGGCCTACTATTAATCTCTTGGTATAAGTATAGTTTCAGTTACACCTCAGCTCAACTTGTGCTATTTTTGTTTTGTTTTTAGGTATCATGCAAACAGAATGCTGAGCTTTTACGCACCAGGTACGCAGCTCATCCTATATACACGAAGTGAATTGTACTTCTGTTTTTCGTCATATATCCTCTGGGGCATTAATCTCTCTTATAATCATCCTTACTCTGAAAATTCATCATAATGTATAGTTTTCTTCTAGTATGCATTTTACATTTCCAGTGATGTAGCTTCGACGGTAATTGTCAGGCCATTAGGCTGCTCCTTTTGTTACTTCACTCTCTGCATTTCGTAGTTGGGTGCATATACGTAGTTATTACCAGATTTGCAGTTGGAATAATTAATGTAGCACATGTAGGAGAAAGGATAAATCCAATATACATGGATAAAAATTGTAAGAGAAGATTTTTGCATAGCGTAGATTTATCATCTCGGGGGAATGAATGAAATATGATCATTCATACAGCTGCCCCAAATTGTTGGGATAATGTCAATGATGATGATAATGACATATTAACAGTTTTAAACATCCAAATCATAGTTAAATACTTCTTTGTAATTCTAAACTCATAGCTGAAAGCTCAAAAAAATGTGGCATGAATAGTGGAATGCATCAAAATTGTCGTTTGAATGATGTTTGCTCGGTTTGCCGGATTATTGCCACGGTTTTCCATATGAGCGGACGGGGAGTCCTTTTATTTTCCCTTTCAAGTCTGATAGGTGACCGACTGGATGGGTAATATTTTTAATTGGGTTAATTACTGAGACACCCCCACTAGGAATCTAGGAATTTGCGTACTTACAAGGACCTCCCCTATACTTTTTGAAATTACCAAAAACCTCCCCTCCGATTTTACATTAACTACCTCTCTGCAGTGGTGTACTCATAGTGTATGTTCACTTAGTGGGGTGTCTTGTAATATTGCAAACTCAGAGAGAAGATCCATGTAATTATGCATAGTCCTTCGGGAGGTCCCCGTAATTAACTCTTTTTAATTTTATAGATTTCTTGTTAGTTTGACAATCTTCTTCATTGTTAAATTTTCTTCAAGCTCTACTTTGTTTTGCATGTAAGCTTCCTGATCACATGAAAGAACCTATGTTTATTTGTGCAAGGCTGGTGCGGAGAAGTTCGAGATGTTATCTTCTCAGAGAGCGGAAGCGTGACTGTAGTGTATCGTGTTACTATACGTGGATCAGATGGAGAGGTAAACTTGAATTTTGCTAGTTTCAATGTTCCATTCCCTTTTATATCAATAAAAGGGCCCAACTTTTTGTCTACATTTCTTACCTCATTTGAAAGTTGCGACTATGTAAGCTATGATGTTAGGGGTCACAAATCTCTACATTAGGAGCTTTGTCTGTGCCACACTTTCTTTGATATCTAGTTAATATGAATATGACCTCATGCACATCTGTCCATAATATAAACATTACTTTGAAAATTATCTTCGAGGTGAACTTCGTCTTTGTGTTGGCTACGTTGGTTAAAATTACTCTTTTTCCTGAATATGTATTTGGTGATAATGTTCTTCAAACTTAATCATGATAATTGATTTATGATCCTCTCAAGGATTGGCCAATTCTAGGGAGCTTGATTTGTGTGGATCTACTTTTTTTGACCCTCTAATATGATTAAAATAACATAAAAGTATTTAATAGCTGCAGGAATAGAATAAGAAGTGTGATCTTTAACATTCTCACATAAAGTGGTTAATTTCTGAAATTTTAATTGCTTTGCTTGATAATTAATAATTTCAGAAATGATAACTATACTATAGTATTTCAAAGTTCGCCCTATGTCTCGCTCTACCTAATTTGACGGACTTTTTTATTCATGGTCTTATTGGACGGTCACACCAATAAGCTGAGCAACGAGCGCGTGGAATATGCGTGATACAAACAAAAACACAAACAAATAATGTGCATGAAAAATAAATCAATTTGCGTGAAGACGTGCGCGAAATTAATAAATAAACGACATAAATAATAAAATAACGATGCAAACTCTGGTTGCATCAATTCTCCCGGGGTTGAGAGATCTCAACCCAATCAAGAATATGATAGTTTCCGCTATGGAAACATCCATATGCCAATCCGAGAAAATGCTTAGTCACTGCCCTGTTGTGGTAGATACTGAGGCCGAGGAAGATCCTGTTGTTGCTGCACTTAATCAAGTGGCACCCCCTCTTTCCTGAAAGATGCAGGAAATCAATCGCTTTTAAAAAAATATAATTCTCGTTGATAAACTCAACCATGGTATTATAGATTTCTGAAGATGCTCGCAAACTGTTAGCCTTAATTTTATGCATAATATGTAAATAATCAGTAAAAATCAGAGCAACAAATAGATAGGTGCATAACCAAGAGGAAGGAAAGGTGGAATATAAAAATACGGTAAGAAGCAAGGCAAACAATAAGCAACATCAACCAATGGAATCATTAAATCAAATTGCATCAATTGCTCGTCTGCTAGACACCCTCGTGCATTTACTAAACCAAGGTCAATCATCTCACTGACATCACCCGCTGCAATCCCACCAGTGTCACAAAATTTTAAAGTGATCCCAAATCCATCATTTAAGGTCTTCCATAAAAAATCATGAAAACGTATACCTATTAGGAATAAAAATTCTAGGGATCGACTCGATTCTCCTAATACAACTAAGCTTATAAAAATAGGAAATCAGACGAAGAGGCTCCAAGTGCTCGCCTACACTAAACGTGTGATCGCCGAATATAAAATCAATATGAGGTGGTGCTTCCAAAACATCCAAGATGAATGGCTCTCCAGAGTTTGATGCTTCTTCCTGGAGCGGGGGTCCAAGTAGAACTGTAGCACTAAATAGAAGTGGTGTAGTGGTAACTAAGGAAGGCCAGGCAGATGCTGGTGAGGTCGCCCCAAGAAGCCTAGGAACATGACTATTTTTTGGGGGGAAAAGAACAATCTTTCGCCCATGGTGATCAAAGGAGTGGGAGTTCCTCACACCATCATGCATAACACGTCCATCGTACTGTCATGTTCTACCTAACAGGATATGACAGACATCGATGAGTGCGACATCACAAAAAACAGTATCATGATACACGCCCCTATAGAGAACTTTACAAGACATCGATGAGTAACGGGCATAGTCAAGTGACTATTAACCCCAGATAAGTGATAGGGATGCTCCAAGGGGTGTCTCGAGTCCTAGCGTCTTAACCATACCTTGGGAAACGAAGTTTTTCATGCTACCGCTATCAATGACAATGGAACAAAAGTGTCCCTGAATGCGCGCAGTAGTGCGGAAAATTTCATTCCTCTGTAATTCATGCTCTTTGGTCTCGCTAGGGGAAACTAAGCTATAGCATAGGACACAAACTAAATGCTCGGCTCGCTCCGACGAAGTGGTGTCGCGGGCACTCAGCAAATTTGTGCCCAGGCTCCATTCACTTGAAGCATCGAAATACTCCAGTGTTGGGCTTGGACCCAATGAGCTACCCCGAGTGGGGCCAGTGGGAAGAGTCGGGGTCCCGATAGTAACATGAGGATGAGGGGTACCTGAAATCCTAGAGGTGGACACAGTGGTGGTGGTGGTGCTCGAGGTAGTTCTATTAGTAGACATATGTCCATATGTCCTCTTCTGAAGTGTGGCCTCTACTCTACGGCTTTACTAGACACTTCACCCAAATCTCTAAAGTCGTGCAACTCTAGCTCGTTCCTAATAGCGTAACAGAGCCCGTTTATCTTCATGAAGATCTAGCCTAGACTGCAGCAATAAGAACTTGTGAGTGTACTCATCCAGGAAAGCTTGTCCTGACGATGGTTGTGGAACCTCCGATAAAGAGTTTGCAAATAGTCCGGGGGAACATATCGCTTCCATAACTGCGTCTTAAATTCTACCCACGCAGTGATAGGGGCTTGGCTAAGGTGAATCGTGTGCGCTCTAGCTGAACCCACCAAACTAATGCGGGTCCTTTAAGCCTAAGAACACCATACTCGACATGCTAATTCATAGGCATTTGTTTCCAAGCCATGAATCTCTCAACACGCTCACACCAATCTAGGCATTTCTCGGGCTCCACATGACTCTCAAAATCACCTACATCTAGCTTAACTCCATCATACCAACGAGGTTGGCGATGGAGTCCAGGTTAAGGCTGTGCAGGCTCTGCTTGTCTAGAGTTGTGCTCCTCGTGTTTAGGGTTTTGTTGTGGTCCTTGATTCAAACCTAGGTGACGTTCGACTTCTAAAGTATTAAAGAAGGTCCTTAACTGTTTTCGACGTGGTTATTATCTCGCATGTTGGCAGAGGGTGCATCTACCGTCTTCATCAGATCACTCATTCGATTGGCTAAGTCGCCTATGCTGGCTTCTATTCGATCTATACGATTCTCCATGTTGTTTAAAAACTCGGATTTTTTTCTCTTTTTTAAATCAGCAGTAAAGAAAATATGTTTTTTAAACAAAGTTTTTTTTTTCTTTAAAACAGAAAGGAATTTTTTTAAGCATTTTTTTTAAATAACTTAACTAAATAAACTAAAATTAGGATCATCCGATTCACGATAGAGGTGAATCAAACCTGCTTTGATACCAAACTGATGCATACTAAAATCTGGAATTTATATTTTAAATGATAAAATGGGATTCTTTTCAATTTTTGTGGCGCAAGCAAGCCCAAACAAAATGAAGAGTGAAATGACTGAGGGTTCACAAACACACTTAAACATTTAGTATTCCCACAATGATTTAATATGATTGAACGCATTCCACAGATGATAATAAAAAGGAAAGGTAAGAAAATGGAAATTAATGACAAAGAGGTAAATTGAAACTAGGGCGAACTCTGACTTTTAAAGATCATGAAAATACTAGCACAAAATTAAAAGCAACATGAATTGAGCCAGATGGAAAGTAGAGGGTATACCAATAGGAATCAATCTTGAATTCTCGAGGCAGCGGCCGGAGGGGAATACGATTGTCAAGGACTCGACGGCCTTGAACGGGGAGGGCCGAGGCGAGGACGACTGGGTGCAAGAGCCACCGTGAAGCAGTTGCCGGAGCTGACAGGGCCTGTCGGAGTCGCTCTGGGCGTCGATCGGGAAGAAAAGAGGGCTGGCGTGGATCCTGTAACCCTGGAGGCCGCCGACCTCGACAGAGAAAGTCGCAGGAAGGGTCGTCGGGGCCGGACGGGACCTTCGGCAGCAAAGACGGACGAATGGAGATTGGGCGGTCGGGGGGGGGGGGGCGTTGTGTTGCGCTGGAGAGGAAACCGAACGAGCAAGATGACTCGTTCAGTTTTCTATTTCCAGGCTACCTTTTGGAGATGGGGACCAGCAGCTTTATAATAGAGACATCGGTTTTGGTAAAGGGGAAGTTACCAAAGTATAGTATTTAATGGTTAATAATAGAGCTGACAGGGCCTGAAATTTAAATTGCTTTGCTTGATAATTATAATTTCAGAAATGATAATTATACTTAAATAATAGTATTTCAAAGTCCGTCTTATGTCTCACTATACCTAATTTGACGAACATTTTTATTCATGGTCTTATTGGACGGTCACACCAATAAGCCGAGCAATGAGCGCAGGAATATGTGCGATACAAAGACAAACAAATAACGTGCACGAAAAATAAATCAACTTGCGCGAAGACGTGTGCGACATAAATAAAATGCGACATAATAAATAAAATAACGATGTAAACTCGGGTTGCATCAGGGTATATAAAGGTGTACAACGGCATACAAAACTCTAGTAGACCATGTGGGACTAAACTCATACATACTTAAAGACTAAAATAATATGCAAACTCCAACACTCCCCCTCTGGAGGGGAAACCTTCAGCTTGAAAACATCAAATAAAGTTAATGGAGGTAGGTGATGTGGGAAATATCATCAGACGAGCCACCGGGGGAAATTCCACGCCGGGGAATCAAACCAGGGACAAAGCCACACGCGATGCAGACCCACACACGACGCAGGTCCCACACATGTGGAAGAGAACAAAAGATGTGGGGCTAATCATCAAACGGGCAACCGGGGATAATCCACACAAAGGGTAGTCCCACACGACACGGTCTCACACGACATGGTCCCACACGACACGGTCCCACACGACACAACCCGTTGAGATTAGGACAACCACAACAATCGTACTACAACACATGTACCAATTGAAAGAAAAATTGGGGAGACGCAAATAACATAAGATATAAGCCTGGAGGGCCGTGCGGGACCAAGGAAAAAATCTGGAAATACCATCCGAGTTGCCCTCGTCTCAAACTCTTCCCCTCACGTGGAACACACATGCATATATGCATGACAAGACCATACTAAGCAAACATTAATAATTACCAAACAAAGACAATTAATGACACGGAAACAACGACCAAACCAATAAGAGGCTCCATCATTGAGAGATTACCACCCTAGAAGGGGATGTTGTGGTTGGAATCGACATAAATCGGAGCAGCGGAGAGTCCGAGATTGGAACAAATCAACTGGATAAGAGAATGTCTTGGACAGAGGTAGACGACAAAATACGGAGCAACCCACAAAGGTACTGCCTCGAAAGAAACAAGCTGGAAGGGCATTCATCCCCGTCGAATAAGTTGCAGCCACATTCGTTGCTGGAGAACACTCATAGATGTAGGGGAAGGCGCCGACGAGAATCCACGCTGGCTGACTGGAGGAGAAAGCGCAGCTGGGCACAACATCGTGAAGATTCGTCGGCGAAGCCGTCGACTGGAAGATGGTCATCAACCGCAGTTGGGATCGAGAAAAGCCAACCAGAACGACAGAAACTGGCGTCAACAGGAGCAACAAGGACACCAAAAACTCGTAGATCAGGAGCCAATATAACGATGATAGGCTGGCAAGAACGCGACGGAATTGTCAATGTCGACGACGCAATCTGGAGCAGTGGACGGGATCGACGAGGCGGAAACAATGACGGGATTAACACCAGGTGGCAAGAACGGCACAGGAGCACGAAGAGGGATCGAGAGTAACCGCAACCTTCGAAGATGAGCGGGAGCGGCGAGAACCAGCGAGTATTCTCGTGCGAGAAGAGAAGCGGACGAAGCCGCAGCGAGCGTTCTTGCGCGGACGAAGCCGCTTGGGTTCCGAACGAGGGATCCAACGAGAAATCACTTTCCCTCCTCTGATACCATGTTGAATATAAGAAAAGAAATAATACGGTACATTTTTTCATCCCTCGGAGGGGGTATATAAAGGTTCACAACGACATACAAAACTCTAGTAGACTATATGGAACTAAACCCATACATACTTAAAGATTAAAATAATGCGCGAACTCCAACAGAGCGTTGTGTTACTCTTCTTTCCCTTAGATCTAAGGTTCTCCTGAAATGATTAAAGAATGTATTCAGGATGCCTTAGTACCTTAATTGCTATCATCATTTCGATAGCATTTCACTAGGCCCTAAATTCTTTTGCACAAGAAGAGTGTTTGGATCAACTTAGGAGGAATTCTTAAACTAGAACTACACAAGTTAAATAAACATATAATTTAACTTATGAAAGAATCAATTCTGGATTTTTGTGTATTTACACATCATATTTTTCTTAGTTTCTCTTTCCGCTAACAGCTAAATCTTATGTCGATTTCTATTATATATTGCGTCTTTTCTCGACTTTATCATGCACTTGGAATTTAACTGCGTTAATTTTTTTTTAAAATGTAACTCGAACTATGTAAATTTCGACTGAAATTTGAATGCTATAAAAATTTGTGATCAAATACCATACTCGTAGTTCTAGATTCCTCGTATAACTAGTTCATGCTTTAGCAACAGTCCTTTTCTCTGTGTGATGATAAAAATGGAGGGATATTAAAAATCGTGGGCCGACATCAGTGATCTCTACCTTATTCTTTCATCGTTATCATCTATATATCCTAATTATTTGGATGTTTTAAATCCAAACTTCATGGATCATCTTGAACTACTTTCATCCATATTATCTTTGGTCTGCCCTGTCCCTTCCTTACATAATCATTCAATAGTAACTCTACCTACTCTTCTAATTGGTACATTTCCTAGCCTTCATTTATTAATTTTATGTATTGTAACACATCCATCTTGGTATTCTCCTATCTATCATAGTCAACTTAGATATCAATGACATTTTACTACCCAACATTGTCGGCTTAACCGGCCAGGGGCGGATCCAGTGGGGGGTCAAAGGGGGACACTGACCCCCCCCCCACACACACACACACACCTTTTTGCGATTTGACACACCTTTTTTGCGATTTGTTTTAAGAAGACCAAAATTTGGCTATTCGCTGATCAAATCTAGCTATTCGCAGACCAAGATCAACTATGTGCACCCCAAAAAATAATTTTTAACCCGCGGCCCGCCTACGCACCCCCGCTCAATATAACATTCTATGTACTATTGTGTTTAAAAAAAAATTTGTGCACCCCCATTTGTAAATTTATTTTTAATCCATCTTATTGCATGGTACTCTGGAGAGACTTAGCCATTCTAACAATTATCCTAACTCTAAAAGAGTATCTTTTTGAATGATGATCCAAGGTACTATTTAGGTACTCTTTTGCTTATAAAATAAATTGATAATTTTTTGTCACCCTTTCCTTTGGTACTGAAGTGATTTGTATATATCTATATATATATATGATGAGAGTTTTAATTCCATTTTTTTAATTTTGTTAGCGATATAATACTATAAATTAATTAGGATAGATGCTAGAATATTGCTTGTACTAAAAATAATAATAAAACAATAAGTTCACAAAGAAGTGACCTGAGATTCTAACCTCAGGGCTCACAAATTGGCCCCAAAAGCTAATATAATTTTGTGCTGAATTTCTCGATGCAGGCACACCGCGAGTCTACCGGGACGGCGTCTTTGAATGATGGACGATACGAAGACGCTGTCGCTTCCGCCGAAGAAACAGCGTTCTGCAGAGCCTGCGCTCGATTTGGTTTCGGCTTGTATTTGTATCATGAAGATGAAGCTCTGTGAGCCAGAGTGATGGATCTGCGTCTCATAAAACATTTTCATGTTACTCAAAGTCGTCTTCCGCTAACATAGAAATCCGGTGTTTGGGAAAGGTGCGTTGTAATAAGCTGGGTTATGTTGAACAGCTAATAGCATGGATTTGTCATCAGTGTGGTTTTGCAGATATAGTTAGGTAACCTTTTATGCATTTTGGTTTTAAGCTACTAGGCAAACTCCGAGCACCGTGAATATTTCGCTAAATATACCGAGTGATTTAAGAATTGCGGAAAAGTTTCCTTTTTCGCCATGCTTGTATGCGATGGTACTTCTATAACGTAATCCCACTCTGTTTCAGAGCGAAAAATACAGCAACTTCTTGATCATATTATGCCGGCCCGAGTTGATTTTGGGTAAAAATAAAAAAAAATTGGTTCAGTTTAGGACTATTCAAACAGGTAAAAATAACAGCATTTGGGATCGATGATTTCAAATGAAGGCTATTCAAACAGTACGTTAAAAAAAACGGACAGCCTAATTATCTTTAAGGTGATATTTTGACATTTTGTAGAAAATTAATTAGTATTTCTTCTGCCGTATTTTCAATATAGTTTTTTATCTACATTAATACAGTCAAAACTCAAAATTGTGGCTGATAATTTTCTTTGCGAATATCATTAAACCATATAATTTGTTCTAGACTAGAGCATTAATAATTGCCGCATTCATGACTGCCAAAGCCGTGCCAAACAGACCCCAAGTCGGGGTGCGATAGTGTAGCGTAACTGTATTTAATCAGTAGCATTTGATCGCATGATGTATGGTAAGATCAATAAATAAAAGAGTTGTTACTAGTAGTCCCTTTTTCACTATTCGCAATCCAATTTATATCAGTTTTACACGCTTTTTGAAAATACGTTTTGTACATGCATTTTTAGGAAAATTGTTCAACATGAAAATTGTAGATCACGTCTAGATCTACAACTTTCGTGTTGAACACTTTTCCTAAAATAGCATGTGCAAGACGTATTTACAAAAATTAGGCTCATGTTTCAATCAGGGCGGCAATACGCCTTGTGCATGCATTTTTAGGAAAAATGTTCAACACGAAAGTTGTAGATCTCAACGAGATCTACAATTTTTATGTTGAACAATTTCCTAAAAATGCATGTACATACGTATTTTCAAAAAGCGCATAATAACTCATAGAAATTGGACTGCGAATAGGGAGAACTTGCATCTTGAATATTCCAATCATAAGAAAACACATTTTATATTTATTTAATAAATAATCAGTCAAAGTAACTTTTTTTTTTAATCCTAACTTTGTTTTGATTGGTTCTTCTAATTCCATGTCTATTAATAAAAATTCAAATGAATGTCGTAGCATCGAGCTTTACTATACCACGCTGTCGTAGGCATCGCGGTTTCTCGCGTCTACACCCGTGCCCCCCCTTACTTTCTTTGCTCTCAAGTCAACATTCAAACTCACACAACGGAATACTAAAGAGACAGAGAAACGAATACTGCATTGCAATCTTTTTCCAGAGCGTAATTGGGTTTGAAGATCACTTCTGGATCGGGTCTTTTACTAATTAGTCCGGGTAAAATCCCGAGCCAGCGTTTTTTTTTTTTAAATGAAGCCCTCGATACCAAGACATATTGATGGGCGATGTTATTAGCAATCCTATGACGGCTATTCCCAATCCTAAAATCACATAAAACGGTAATTCGCAGTCCTAAACATACTTAAATTCATTGGGCTGCGTTTAGCCACTGCTTATAACATTGCCCCTTTTTAATTCACTTTCATTTGACAAAAAAAATCTAAATTCAGACTGAACTAAAGGATCAGCAAAACAAAACTCAATAAAATCAATTTTATCAAAATTCAGATTTTTTTTATTAACAGGAAATTCAGATTTTTTTATTTTATTTTTTGTATTAACAGGAAAAATACTGCCCCCTTATAGGCTTACAACATACACAAAATGTTCCCAGAACCTTCTACACACTCATTAGGCCTATTTACAAGTTCTGAGAAATGTTTATACATTTCTAGATTTATACATTTCTAGATTATTCTAGACATCTCTAGAAGATCATCCTCTCTTCCAAACCCCTAGAAGTTTCCAGACCGGTCAAGAACGGTCGCTCACTAGGGATTAAATTCAATGTTTCTACAGACGGTCATGGGTGAACATTGTGTTCTTCACATATTCTATGATTACAAATTAGGGTTAATTACCGGGACCTCGTATAATTACAAGTTGCACCCCTCTCTTTCAAGAGGATTCACGGTATGTCGAGCCCTGGTAGGGTTCTTCATTTCGCATCGAATTAAACCATATGTTGCACCGCTTGTGCGGGCCCTCGTCAACTCTTGAGTTTCATTCGCAATATCGTGAAGCAACTCTCTAATAAGATTCAGATATTTTCATTGTGACTACTAAAAGAAAGCCTAGCAAAATAATAATAATAATAATAGCTGAATTTCTGAAATCCCAAAGGCAAATATAGAGGCAAGATTTGTGGGAATATCGATCTCTTTCGAAAGATTTGAAGCAAGGGTTCGATTGCTTATGGATGCCAACAGATTTAAGGCTTAGGATTTTGGATTTAGAGTTTAGGAATTGTTTCTAGTATTGTTCTTCGGCTTGATCTACTGGGAAAAAATGGAGTATGACTAGAAAATAAGGTGCAGCAATGCCGTTAGGGTTAGGGCTTAGGATTTACGATTTAGATTATATGGTTTAGGGATTATGGATTCAATTTCTTCTAAATTTGCTCTTTAACTTGTTCTAATAGAAAAAAAAATTGTTGTGGATAGAAAATAAGGTGTAGCAATGTAGCTGGATTTAAGGTTTAGGATATAGGCTTGAGGGGAGTTTCGGGATTCAATTTCTTCAAAATTTGTTCTTCAGCTTGCTACTAGAAAAAAAATGGAGTATGACAAGAAAATAAAGTGTAGCGGCCTTGCTATAAAACACTTTTTAAGTTTTCAATATAAAACACAAATGCATTGAAGCTCCAAAAGTTCCCGAATAAAAATGGTTACAGTTCACTACAATTCAGCGACTGGCTCATAATAAGATAGTTTTATTAAATTGAAGAAAACTTACAGATGCAGCCACAGCAAAAGCCACCAGGCCGAATCAGTGGCGGCCAAACATAGAAGCACCTGAAGAAGGATTGCTGCTTCGATTGGATTTTCCGCGCTGTGATTCGTGCTTGATAACAGTATCAGCGAACTTATACAGATCTTGACGCGAGCTCCCTCCCTCATTTCCATATGCAGGCGCCTGTGGCTGATAGACATTTTGTGCGACCCCCATAGATCTGTAACCAGCTGAATTCTCATAATTTCTTCTGTCCCAACCATGAGGAAGACTGGAATTGTCCAGTCTGGAACCAGGAAGCTGCTGTGGCTGCGGCGGATACCCGTGCTCATTTTCGTCTTCCGGTGTCTCTGATGAAGAACGAAATGGTTCCTTGGACCGTCTTTCTGGAAGACTGTAGGGTTCAAGATGTTCAGCTTTTCGCTTCAGAGTTGGGCCTGGGGGAGTCCATCCCTTCTCCAGGTATATTTCTAATTGCATAATCTTTTTATAGATGTTTATAGAACCAAGTGTTTGTGTGCCGAGCTTGTGGTCCTCTATGCACTTAGCAACTGATTTCAGTATTTTCAACTGCCTCGTATCGGATTCTTTCTGCGCCAAACAAAAAATGAGGATCTATATTATCACAAGAGATTTCAAATGTGCAATGAAATTACAGTCTTCTAAGTGCAATTATAGATAAAGAAGTATACTCTAAACTCAGGGTGCTCTACTTTCAAGTTTCAATCAATGTTAAGTCAAGCGAACACATGAGCTGAACAATGCATAGATTATTCCAAACACGTTGATTATAAAAAAAAATCAGCAATGACTATAATGCAGTGGGAGATTTTTGCAAGATGGCGCAAATGTCAGGATTATGAATCATAGCATATGAGGATGATTGCGGAAAAGACAAGAAAAAACAATGCAATTGTACAGCAAACTACATATGAGTCGATGAGACAGTAATTATTGTACTAAATATTATTTTTACGGTCGCTTACCGGGACCTCCACTCTAAGTTTGCAAAGTTACAGGTTGCACCCCTCTATTTTTGAAATTACAAAACCTCCCCTATAAGTTTACATTTCTTAACATGCATGCACAAAAATACCCCCCCCCCCCCCCCCCCCCCCTAGAGGAAAGTGTCAGGTTGGAAATTTTGTGCATGCATGTTATGAAAAGTAAACTGGAGAGGTTTTTGTAATTTCAAAAGATAGAGGGGTGCAACCTGTAATTATACTAACTCCCATGGGAGGTTGGGTAATTACTAGTTATTTTTAGTGAGAATATAGTACTATGTTGAGAAACTTATGTAGCTTTGTGCACTTAATATATCATTTGGGTCCCTCTACCTATAATAATTGGTATCTAAGAAGATCAATCCCAACAACCCACTCTCACACAGCCAACTAAAAAAAAGTCCAAGTGATAGATGCGAAAGACCCGACATGTGAGGGACTGAGGGTGTGTTGAGAATATAGTTCCATATTAGGAACCTCATATATATTTCAATATTTAATATAGAACTTAAGTACCTCCACCTATAACAAAATGATTTTAGGTTGGATGATTAGATTCATTTCTTTTATATTTAACAAGATTATTTATGCGTTGTCATCCAAACAAATAACTTATCAGCAAGATTTCATAGTACATTCCAATTATAATAAAAAGAACTACAACATCAAGTAGCAAGAATATAAAGAGTGCAAGTGTTAAAAGTCATGAAACAGCCTGATTTGAAAAAAAAATGTATTTAGCATGCTCAATGAAAGTAAATTGGCACAATGTGCATTCAATCACAAATTGAAGAGCTATTCAATTTGAGAATAAGGAGGAAGATAGGTCATACAATTAAGTGTGGAGAATCCATCCATTCTTCTCGATCCATCTTACTAACTTCTATCGCTTTTAACGCGGAGGATGATAATAAAGGCAGAGGAGGGAATGTGTCAGTTAGCCCAAAACCGCAAGAAAGGTCAGCAGCTTCAACATACATTTCGTCTCTGATTAATGACTTGATAATGCCTGCAATGCACAAGAATCAGCTAAATCTTTAAGAAACAATTTCAATTACTGTTCATATGCAATATTACAAGCCTAAATATATTTTTCATCATAATCATCATCACCATCATCAAAAAAGTATATTTTCCAGGGATCTTCCCTCTATCCTTTTTACAAATACAGAGACCTCCCTCTATCTATGCATAGTTACAGAGACCTTCCCTCTATCTTTGCATAGTTACAGAGACCTTCCCTCTATCTTCCCTTAAATGTTTACATTGTTAACATGCATGTACCCAAAAAAACCAGGAGGGGTTCCAGGTAAGTCTTGTTTGTACATGAATGTTAATCCTATATGTTTTTTTTGTAAGTATATGTTAACAATGTAAATGTTATGGGTCAGGAGCACCGGGCATAGTTATTTATTGTTATCTTTATTGTTGTCTTTAGTAGACGTTATCATTGTGTTAGGCGCCTCAAGCACCGGGCCTAGTTATTTATTATTGTTGTCTTTAATAGGTGTTATCATTGTTGTTTGTCTTTTAGTGCGTTGTAAGCCTACATAAAGGCATGAGTATGTTTGGATGAAATCAATCAATGAAAGAAGTCTATTTTCTCAAACCTTAAAGAGATTTTGGTAGCTCTCCACCCGAGCCACTTAGGCGGCGATCCCTCCACCTCCGGCCACCACTCCGACGAGCACGTAACAGCTTGGTATCAGAGACACCGATTCTCCTCTTCCTCTCCACTACCACAAACTCCCACTTCATCTTCCTCAACAACCTCACCGCACGCCATCAGTCTCACACGTCTCTCCATCGTAGACGCAAGCAAAATCCCTTGCAACAACTCCATACAGGCCGCCTTCTCCTTTTTTACCAGTGTCGATCCCGCACCCATCCTTCCGTTGTCGTTCGACGCAAGGAAGTCGTGGTCGTCGTCGACCGGCACCAGCAACCCGCACGCCACCTTCCGCAAGCACTCCCGTCCCGCCTCTCTGGATCGAAGCTCTGACCGCCGCTCTCCGCTCATTCCGCACGCCAGCAACCGCCATCACCTCGGCTTCAACACCGTGTGTCGCTTCTTCATCATGCATTCAGCGCCTCCTCCACAGGCTCCAGTCCCAGCACCGCTGGTTCTCACCTAGGTCAAGCCAGCTCTGTTGCATCCTGCAACACCTCCCCCAACCTCGATCTCGCTTCTGTCTCGAGCCGTCTGCCTCGTGTGCATCTTGAGTCGCCTGCCTCCCGATTAATTAAGAGTTGGGAGTATTTTCTTCGTGGTTGGCCCCATTGGGAAGTGTCGCGGCTCTCGCGACAACCCAAATTCAACCGCTTCTGAGGACTCCAACCGTCTATTCACCCGCTCCATCTCTTGGCAAGCAATTCACCAGATGGGGGACTCGCCAGATTTCATGACTGCTCTCCAAGACGCGTTGAAGCCCGTCATGACCTCCATGGACACGCTTTCGGGGCGTCGACGCCCGTCATCGGGACGACATAGCCACCCTCACCGCCAAGCTTAATGAGTTGGCAGCCACCCTTCCCGTTGTTACTAACCCACCTACGGATCACGTCAGTAGCAGTCAAGTACCGCCACTGCCACTCATTCGCCACGAGCCACCGCCACCGTCCCTCATACCGCCATAGTCCGTCATACGCCCTAAGACAGTTACACTACCATGCTACCCCAGGTTGGATTTTCCGACTTATGATGAAAAGATGGGCCCATATGGTTGGCTCACTAAGTGCAAACAATTTTTCGCCCACCAACAAACACTGGCCATGGAACAGATTCATACGGCACATCCTTCCACCTAATTGACTCAGCTCTGCTTTGGGTCACTCGTCACCTCACCGACCAGCCAGATCTGATATGGGAAGACTTCAAGCGGTTCTGTAACTTGTGTTTCGGTCCTTTAACCCGCAGCAACCCTCTTGGTGAGCTTACGACTTTACGACAGACGAGATCGATGAACGACTATCTGGAGCAGTTTCAGCATCTCCTGGCACACATCACGCTTCTCCCTGGGAAGCAGGTCTCCATCTTTACTTCCGGCCTTCACGACCGTCTGCAGCTGGATGTCGAATTTGAGACTTCTCGAGACTTAATGAATGTTATGAGTTTGGCTAAGATTTGCGACCGTCGCCTCCAACTGGCGCGGGAGGCTTACTTTTCTATTGATACAGGGGCTCCACCAGGACGCACTGAGGGCCCTCCAGGCCCCCGATTCGTCGACTCTCTCGTGCTGAAATGAAGGAACAACGAGTGCAAGGCTTAGGTTATAACTGCGACGAGAAATATACTCGCGGAGATCGGTGCAAAAAACTTATTTATTTGCACGTCGAGGACTCTGACGATGATGACATCAAATGAGGTTGCTACCGCCGTCGATCTTCCTAGAGCTTGAGGTCAAGCTCTTTTTGCAGGGCGTGAGAGATGTTATGGGCCTTGAGCATTAAGTCTAGTTATTTATTGTTATCTTTAGTAGGTGTAATCATTGTGTTATGGGCCCCAAGCACCGAGCCTAGTTATTTATTATTGTTGTCTTTAGTAGATGTTATCATTGTTGTTTGTCTTTTAGTAACTTGTAAGCCTACATAAAGGCATGAGTATGTTTGGATAAAATCAATCAATGAAAGAAGTCTATTTTCTCAAACTCTAAAGAGATTTTGGTAGCTCTCTCACCCAAGCAAGCCCCGCTTAGGCAGTCGCGGTTCAGGCTCCGCAGTATCCCCTCCGCCTCCGGCCACCACTCCGGCAAGCGCGTAATAGTAAACTTAGAGGGAAAAGTTTAGTAATTTTGGAAGAGAGAAGAAAGGCCCCTACAACTATGCAAAGTTAGACATGAATTTTTCGTAATTATTCATTCACTCATGACATAATTGATGACATTAATAGATTCATTGAGCACAAATCTTTTTAGAAAATCAATTGCTAAATGGTTAAGTAGTCTCTAAGGTGGCGTTTGGTTTAGATTTTTAGCTGCTGTGCGGCTGAGACGCACAACCCTTTTTGTTATAAGCGGCGTTTGGTTCAACTTTTGTTCAAACCGCCGTTTATTAAAATCCTCCATTTCCTGAATCGCTTCGTCCGCGTCTTTTTGTTGCGTTGAACCGCAGTCGCGCCTCATCTTCCGGAACCCTACCGATGGTTTAGCGAGCAGCTCCCGATCCCCCCTCCCCTCCTGATTTCGCGAGTAGCTCCTGATCCCCCTCCCCTCCCGATTTCGCAAGCAGCTTCCCTTCCCTCCCTCGTTTCTGACGACGGCGAGAAACCCTGTTGTTTTCTCCGTTCTGACGTCAAGCTTTTTGTGAAGTTCCGACAGCCTCTACGACGGCGTCTCGCTCCATTCCGACATCCTCTACGACGACGAAACCCTGCTCTTTGATTCTTGCCGATAGCACTTTGTTCCGACGTCAAGCTTCAAGAATGTTGTGAGGTATATTTCTTCCTCCTCTGGATTTTCCCCTTTTTCACAGATTTTTGTTCAGATTTTTGTGTAGTTCATCTTGTGGCCTTTCAAATTTTTGTGAAGTTCATCTTTGTGAAGTTCAGATTTTTGTTCAGATTTTCCACAGCTGTTTCTCTTGATTTGTTCATATTTGTTGTCTTAGATTTGTTCATATATGTGTGTGTGTGTGTTATTTTGTATGTGTATGTGTGTGTGTGTGTGTGTGTTTGTGTTATTTTGTATGTGTATGTGTAGTTGTGTAGTTGTGTAGTTGTGTAGTTGTGTGTGTGTATTGTGTGTATATGTGTGTGTTGTGTGTATATGTATGTGTAGCTGTGTAGTTGTGTAGTTGCGTGTGTGTGTGTATTGTGTAGTTGTGTGTATTGTGTGTGTGTGCGTATTGTGTAGTTGTGTAGTTGTGTGTGTATTGTGTAGTTGTGTAGTTGTGTGTATTGTGTAGTTGTGTGTGTATTGTGTGTATATGTGTATGTGTGTGTATTGTGTGTATATGTGTATGTGTGTGTATTGTGTGTATATGTATATGTGTATTGTGTGTATATGTGTGTGTAGTTGTGTTTGTGTGTATTGTGTGTATATGTATATGTATGTGTATATGTGTATGTGTAGTTGTGTAGTTGTGTAGTTGTGTAGTTGTGTGTGTGTGTGTATTGTGTGTATTGTGTGTATTGTGTGTATATGTGTATTTGTGTGTATTGTGTGTATGTGTATTGTGTGTATGTGTATTGTGTGTGTGTATTGTGTGTATTGTGTGTGTCTGTGTATGTGTGTGTGTATGTGTATGTGTGTGTGTATGTGTGTGTAACTGGTTCAAGTATGTGTATTGTATGTATATGTGTATTATGTGTATATTTTTTTCTTATATTTTTTTGGAAAAAAAAAATTCACTCAAAAGTCAAAACTCCGTTTTGTTTCCAAACAACTTTTTCAAAACTTCGTTTTACAAACTCCATTTCACTCAAACAGTTTTTTAACAAAACTCCGTTTTCCAGAATCAACAATTTTCCTATCAGCAGCATTTCATAAGCAACTTTCCATCAACAACATCCCAACCAAACAAAGCCTAAGTCTTCAAGAATTCATTTATGATTTCTATCAAAGAATAGTTCAGCAAGTTCTAAAAAACAAAGGATAAATACAAATCTACTTAAAATTTTAAACATATCTCTAGTGTTATCTGAAGGACTTGGGTTCGAGTCATCAAAACAACAGCTTGCAAATAAAATGGTAATGCAACATTAGTAAGAACTTCATGCACTGGGTATGACCTACTACTAACAAACAAGAGCTTTAGGTCATTTGGGATAAATTTTGTCCATGTTTATAGCTGAATAAAAGTAATATAGTTTGTCAAAACTTGCTTGAACAAACTTTAGGTTAGAATTAGCCTACTGTTTACGGGTTCGCCGTAGAACGTTAGTGGAGTTGCCGGAGGATAGCCGGAGTCGGGGATGACGGAGGCGGGGATGACGGAGGCGGAGGATACTATGGAGCCGGAATTGCGGTTGCCAAGGCGGAGTGTTCTCAGGAGGAGAGAGCTATCATAATCTCTTCAAGGGGGAAGAGAATAGACTTCATTAATTCATTGATGATCTTGCATGAGTCCAAGGGTCCCTATATATATATAAAAGACTTAATGACATGGGCGTAAATAAACCCAATATAAAAGAGATGCGCAAAACCTAAACATTAAGACTCTAATGACTCATAACTACGACTTGACTCAATACGACGCGACTCATACAACTCGAAATTAAATACATAAAGAATCATAATGAAATATGTGCAACATAACCGACGACGGATAGTGGGGACCCATAACATCCCACCTTGCCTTCAAATCGAGCTTGTCTTCAAGCTCGAGAGAAGCGCGGACTGAGTGATCTGGCTCATTAATTTCCTGCCAAAAAAAATCTTCATAGTGTGTCGTAGCGAAGGCTACCTAGAGAAGGGATCTTCGATGGATGCAAGAGCTGGCAAAACTGAGTGGGGTTGGGAGTCGGTGCGAAAGAGGCACTTGTTGAGGGAGAAATGTCGGAAGTCAAAGTTGGAGATGGGACGAGGGTACCTAGTGCTAACAGAAGATCGGGGTGACAATGAAGCCTGCAGAGTGGGAACCGCTGTGATCGGGCGTGGCAGTTCCAGCTGGGAAGCAGTTGCCGGAAGGAATGTCTCGAGAGTGGCCGACGGGGGAGGTGGCACGGAGCGCAAAGTCGACGAAGGATGTGGCTGGAGGAGAACGACATGGATCAGTTAAATGAGACCGAGGAGCCGGAGTCAAGTGGATGTGGCTGTGTGAGGAGGAGATCTACAAGAGTTGGTGATGGCATGGATTGCGGTGGCGTAGTCGTTGGGCTCTATAGCGACACGGAGAACGAAAGACAAGAGATCAGAGTCACCAAGGTTGGGTTCCCCAAAGTTGATGGGTTTCCAAGGGCAGCAAGGGCGACCTAGTGTCGTGCTTACGCTTCTTGGTGTCAGACTGCAGTTGTGGTTATAGTTGTTATATAAGTGTGCATCATGTCCTGAAGCTTGTGTAATTGGGACTGAAAATCTCCCTTTTTTGAATTAATCCAATTAATTAATCATTTAATCATGTGAGGAAATGATCAAGTAATAATTAGCTAATTAATACTTATTTAATCACTACAGGAATAGTAGGCGGCTGTCTGGAACTATGTCTGCGGGCTCGAGTAAAAGGTTTGGGGCTCGATACAGTAATTGGCAGTGGAAATCGTCCGCTGGGCTTGATGATTTTCAGGAGTGGGGCTCGATGATTTTCAGGAACGGGGCTCGATGCCTACAGGCACTGCGAATGTTGGAAGGGCGTGTGAGCGGGACTGCAGGTGCGTGCAAGCAAGACTGCAAGTGGGTGTTGGGAGAGAGATGTACACGAAATATGCTGGCACGCGGTTTTGACTTGAGGAAGCGGACGTGGATCGACAAGATCCGCATGAAGATGGAGAGTCTAGAGTAGGGCTGCGTCGAGGATTCTCTGTGGCTGAACGATCGCGTGAAGAAGCGCGTGAGTCGGGGGATGTGTAGATGAGCAGTAGCATCGGGAAATAGGGGGTTCATATTTTTCCTTTTTCTACCCAGTCTCGTCAACTGCGTCGATGTTTGTCATCAATTAGATGCAGCGAGCTAGGGGGTCCTTGCTGGATAGCGATGTAGTTAAAAAGCAAATCAATTTGGTGGTGCATCAGTGAGAAATTTTTCGTGGAAACAGGGCCTCAATTTTGGCTCTCCTGCATAGAAACAACGCCAGACTTTCCCACTAAATGTGAAGGATGTTGTGAGGTCGAAGATGCTCGAGGAAGGGTATCTCTGACACCAAGTTGTTACTGGCTCGTCGTAGAACGTCGATAGAGTTGTCGGAGGATGGCTGGAGGCAGGGATGATGGAGGTGGAGGATATTATAGAGCCGAAATCGCGGCTACTTATGTAGGGTGTGTTCGGAAGGAGAGAGAGCTACCATAATCTCTTTAGGGGGGAGAATAAACTTCATTAATTCATTGATGATCATACATGACTCCAAGGGTCCTATATATGTGACTTACAATAGAATGTGCATAAATAAACCCAATATAAAAGAGATACGCAAAACCTAAGCATTAAGGCCTGGTTTGGCGCGGTGGATTTCCCACGGAGGAAATCCGACAGCAGATTTCCTGCGGGGGCGGATCCCCGCCAAAAGCCTGGCGGTCACGGGTTGTGGCATCCGCACGACCGCATCTGATCCCCCCCAAACGAGCCCTAAGACTCTAATGACTCGCAACTACAACTCGTATCGATACGATGCGACTGATATAACTCAAAATCAAATACATAAAGACTCATTATTAAATATGGGCAACATAACCGACGTCGGATGGTGGGACCCATAATACCTACTTTTTTCAATTACACTTCTCTCACATTATTGAACATATATCGGATAAAAACAAAACACCCTATTTAGATTGCCTAATAATAATGTCTATCAATTCAAGTGAATAAAAAGGGCAGCCCTCTGCACAAAGCATCCCCACGCAGCAAGGGTCCGGGGAAGGGTCCCACCACAAGGGTGAATGTAGGCAAACCTTACCCTGCATTTTTGCAAGAGGTTGCTTCCAGGACTCAAACCAGTGACCTCAATTCAAGTGAATGCAGAAATAAAATTACACCATAATCTATTAGAATATCTTAAAATAAAATTTAAATAAAGAATCTTCAACTAAAGGATCATAAACTTAAGGAGTTTTTTTATGAAATGCTTTCAATCTTTTGAGAAAATTAAGTTGACAAAATAAGATAATAAATCATAAGGTTGAAGAAGTGATTCAAAAATCTATGGGAAATTTTTTAACAAACTAAGCAAGACACCAAATTTACTAGAAATATGAAAGTTAGATTTCCACGAGCAGTCCATCGTTGTTTGGTCCTTCCAACTAAACTCGATCACCACAGTCATCAAGATGATTTTCTCTTTCATTGGAGGTTCGTTACCAATGGATGTTCTCACACTCACTTCAAATGTCTGTTGCTAGAGAAAGAAGATTGTAAAATTCACACACAAATGGTGGAAGAAGAAACACAATTTCATTCATCAAAATATCTCATGCATTGGTCTACGTAGAACTCTTGTATTTATAGCCTAGCATGAGTAGCTCAGGGAATGGAGAGTGCAAGTTTATAGGTGGTAGATGAAGAACTTTAGAGTGAGGATTAAATGATGACTGGGTTTGGAAGGTGGAATTTCAAGAGATGAAGTGAAAAAGTTACATTGTGACTTAACGATTGTGGAAGTCAAAGATAGCCATTATGATTAATAAATATTAATCCAAATATTTAAAAAATGCAAACAATGACGTTTATGGTATGATAATTTGAAAATCTCAGCTTTTATTAGGAATGTCGTGGATTTCACATAGAATTTGGTGCAAAATGGGTTAAATTTTTTGGGATAGATTATTGGATTCCACTTAAGAAGAATATTTGGAACTCATAATGTTCAAATTATGATATAATGGTAGAGATACAAATTGTAGGTATGGAAGTAAAGAAGACAACAAGTATGAGTTTAACTCAATGTGGAGTTATATATTGTGATATTACTGAAAGATGGTCTTGCTGGGTTTATCGGGCTCGATTTACATAGGTGGGGATTATTGAGGGTTATTTTGACTTTATCTCAAGCCTTATCTCATGCATGACTTTAGATATGACTACATACGAAACACTTGGAATATAATGGACTCACAACAGACTCTAGTCATCACATAGAAGACAACTCGATACACACAATCCACAATTACATTATGACAAACTCAACAACAACAACAACACTCAAACCTTTATCCCACTGTAGTGGGGTGGCTATACGGATCCTTTGTCGCCATTGTGCCCTATCTTTAGTCATAATCTCACTAATGCCCAAGTAAATCATGTCTTTCCTTATAGTTTCATTCCAAGTCTTTATTGGTCTACCCTCCCCCATTTAACATGCCTAGTGACTAAACTCTCACAACGCCTAACAGGTGCCTCTAATGGTCTCCGTTGTACGAGTCTGAACCATCTTAGTCCAGCTTCCCGCATCTTCTCTACAATTGGTGTCACTCCTGTCTTATCCAGATTTTTTCATTCCTAATTTTATCCAGTCTCGTGTGTCCACACATCCACTTAAGCATTCTCATCTCCACAACTCCCATTTTTGCTCATGTACACAATTCACTGCCCAACACTCAGAACCGTAGAGCATCGCTGGTCTAATTGCAGTACGGTAAAACTTGCCTTTAAGTTTTAATGGTACTTTACGATCACATAAGATCTCTGACGCACCTCTCCACTTCAACCAACCTGCTTGGATTCTATGTATCACATCTTTATCTACGTCTCCATCTTTTTGAACTATCAATCCCAGACATTTAAAGCACACCCTGCGTGAAATATCTTGATTACCCAGCAATATGACAAACTGAAATAAATAAAATTACAATCATGGTTTTGTACGCACATAAAACTAGAAAAAAATAAAAATAAAAATTATTTGAAATTTAGTTGACGCTTATTTTGATGTGAGGCGTCCCTCATCCTCCTCGGCTTCGAAGAATTTGACCCTATCGAATTAAAGATCAAATATAATTGACTATCTTTTGATGGATATCATCTTATAATCCATAGTGAAACCTCGAAATGAGAGTGCATATTTTTTGCAAGGTTTTGAAGGTGTATATAGATTCCTTTGGGAGGAGTGGTTCAGATATATGTTATTATAATAAAATTGAATAATGATAGGTCATTTCCTTTAGATGCAGCCAATTTTTTTTTGGAATTTTTAATAATTCAATTTTTTATTTTGTTTTGCAAAAATGAATATGGAAGAACCATTTTAAACTTTGTCATAGCACATGAGCTTGTGGCAAATACGTACTTCATGAAGAGAGAAGAACATTTAATTACGTTTAAGAGCTGATCAAATAAGTCACAAATTGACTATTTTATGACTCGCAAAATGAATAGAAAGATTTGTAAGGATTGCAAAGTCATATCAGGAGAAAGTTTGACAACACAACACGGGTAGTGAAATATAATAAATTTAAGAGAATGACAAAAATGTTACCAAAAAATCGATGGTAAAACTTGAAGATGGAAAAACAGGATGCTTTCAAGTATGGAACAACTAGTTGATGATCCTTATGTTGATCATAGTGCCACATGAAAAGTTATGTCTTCACATTTAAGAATAAGTGGAAAAAACATACTTTGAGAGTCAAAAGATTGTGTGCCCCCACATAAAGAATATTGGTGGTGGAAAGAGGAAATGCAAGACAGAGTGAGGACAAAGAGGGCTAGCTATAAAACACTCTACGCTTGTAGGAATGATGAAAATTTGGCAAGGTATAAAGTCGCCAAGAAAGAAACTAAAAAGGCTAAACCAGTCATAAGATATTTATAAGTAGAACTTGATATCAATTTGTTTAGCTAAACCAATCATTCTTGTATAATTCATTCTAACATCTGAATAATAAAACTATACAATTTACATATACAATTTACATATATAATTTGATCTGATCGAATATCTGAATTGAAATTCAGACCAATTTCAATTATAACAAGAAGTGAAATTAAAAAGCTCTGTTCATCCATCCCAATTCCAATCAATTGAACGAGCCCCAAAATATTATTACGCCATTGAGCAATGATATCCTAGGTAACATTTGTGATATTATGTTGTGAGTGCAAGAATATTTAGATTGATAGCTATGATTGTTGACGCCGAGATGTCGATCTCAGAGTTCGGACTTGGGTATGGGTCGAGGTTACTAACCCACCGAAGTAGAAACCACGGAACTAAGAGCGGGAATGAGAAGACTAGGGATCCTGCTACTCAAATGACTCCAATGTCGACTAGCGGCAGCTAGGAGGTCCTGTCGCACACTCGAGAGTGCATAGGAACTCCCCCTCCCAAACCAAACACTGTGTAGGTTGGGTGAAGAGGCAGGTTCCAAGTATGCACTAGATAACTCGTGAGTTCTAGGCGAGGTCTCTAGTGAGCACATTGCACTGTCTTTTCCCTCGACATTGGGTTTATTTATGCACTAGACTCTTGACTGTCGCATATTTGTGGGGCCCCTGGCGAGGTGCATTATAGGTAAGTTGATGGTCGTGTCACAGCCCCAGGCTGGACTAAGAGTCAACACACTCCCGGTTGTCGCATGTCTGTGGGGCCCCTGGCAAGGTGGATTATAGGCAGGATAATTTTGCGTCGTAGCCCTAGGATGGACTTAGGATCAACACACTCTCGGCTACCACATGTCCACGAGGCCCCGACGAGGTGAATTATAGGCGGGTTGATTGTCGCGTCGTAGCCCCGAGCTGAACTTAGGATCAACGCTCTCCCGGCTGCCGCATGTCCGCAGAGCCCCTGACGATAGATTATAGGCGAGCTAATTGTCGCGTCGCAGCCCTAGGTTGGACTTAGGATCAACACCCTCCCGACTGCTACATGTCCGCGGGGACTTTAGCAAGGTGGATTATAAGCAAGCTGATTGTTGCATCACAGCCCCCGATTGGACTTAAGATCAACACACTCCCGAATGTCGCATGTCCGCGGGGCCCTGGCGAGGTTGATTATAGGCGAGCTGATTGTCGCATCGCAGCCCCAAGCTGGATTTATGATCAAACACTCCCGGCTGTCATATGTCCGTGAGGCCTCTGACGAGGTGGATTATAGGTGAGTTGATTGCTATGTTATTAAAGGCGCAAGAAGCACAAAAACGCAAAGGGGACCTGGAGCCTAAACGCAAGGCGCAGACGAGCGCCTGATGAATGTGAGGCGCAAAAAAGAAAAAAATCACTATCTAGTTTATTAAATGCAAAAAACGCATAAAATATAACTACCATCATAGCAACACACTAGAATTTAATGTCAACAATGAATAATGTGTTACAAAAGAAGAATAAAAAGCACTATTAAAGGCAAAAATTATTTAAAATGCAATTAATTAATTACTCACCATTTCTATGTCAATGAATCATCCTCAGAAAAGAATATGTCTTCATGATCATCTCCACTGACATGATAATCTTCATTTTACTCGGCTTTCTCATCCTCTTCATCATCATCTCTAAGGCGTACTGGAGTAGGAACCCTCGTCTTAGATGTGCTCTCCTTTTCAACTATCTCAAATATGCATCTTTATAGCACATCTTCTTAAATTAGGAGTTGAAGTTCCATAAGATAGTCACTATTCAGCTGCCAAAGTAATGAATATTTAAAAACTAATCATGAATTCTTAGTATAGAAAATGCTTATTTGAATAATGTTTAATTTACCTAGGGATTTTGTTTTGTTTTTTTGTCGAATTACAAATTTCATTCCAAATAACCCTTCAGAATTTCTATATAAAGTTAATTGGTCATTGATTTTATCTTGCTCATCATGGCTTGGAATCAGTCTTTGCATTGTCTGGTATAAGTCACTCATAACTTGTCCATCTTTTGCAACAGTGAGGTTTGGATAAAAGAATTCTGGAATTAAACAATGACCTGCTGCATGCAAAGGTCGATGGAGCTGGCTTTCCTATCTTCTGCCCACAATTTCCACGTCATTTTTGTATTTATCCTCTTTCTCATTAAAAGACTTAATGATCGACTCTTTAGCTCTATCCATAGCTTCATAGATATAATTCATGACTGGTCTTTTCTCACCATCAACCAATCGCAGTACGCGTACTAAAAGTCCAAAGATCTTTAAAATATACACAATACTGCTCCAGAAAGAGGACATTAATATACTGTCATGTACTTGCTTACCACCAGTTTTCTTCGCTCACTTGTTAGATGTCCACTCAAGTGATGCATGCATTTTACTCAGATTGTTCCTTTGTTTGTGAATGCGCTGAAGAGTAAGGAAAGAAGTCTCAAACCTCGTCACAGCAGGTCTAACAAGCTTCACATGACCTGTAAAGCTCCTCAGTGTGTTGAGTAGTCCAGGGAGAAGATAGATATAACTATTTATAATCATTGCCATCTTTAACGTTCGCTAATATTAGGCATCTTCCCAATATCCTAAAAATTAAACAATGCAATGAGCAGAACACGGTGTCCAATATAAATGTGGTTGTTTTGCTTCCAAAAACTTTCCTGTTTAGTATCATATAAACAAAGAAACATATAGAAAAAAATCATTATATTTGACTAAAATGAAATGAATAATGAATAAATTGTTTACCTGCTAGTACATTGTTGCTTGCACTGTCACTAACAATCTGGACAACATTTGTCTATTGAACCCGTTTCACCACCCTATCAAGCAACTAGATCATCCTCTCTCCAGTCTTCGAGTAATCAGATGCATTGACAGATTTGAAGAAAATTGTTCCTTTGGGTGAATTCACCAAAAAAAATTATCAATGTTCTTTGTATCTTATCTGTCCATCTGTCAGACATGATAGAACAACCATACAACATGCACTCATCCTCATAAGCCTTCATCATGTCTTCGAATTAAATTCATTATTCAGCAAAGGCACATAAACCTTATGGTAACTGAAAGGTTTCAGTCCAACCCCAAAACATCCAATGGACTCCATCACCGCAAAGCTAGGATAACTCACAATATTAAATGAGATAGTTGCGTCATACATCCATTGGGCTATATTTTTGGAAGCTCGCCCTCTAAGTTCCTTCCTATAGGCTTCATTAATAGAAGTTTGTTTCATTGTTTTTTTTCGTGCTTTTTTTGTACCTTCTTTTCAATGTTTGGTGTAAAAAACATATATCGGTCCTTTAGCCGAAGGCTTCTTGGACACACCTCCTCTTCATTGTTTTATTGTGCTTTTTTCACCATCTTTTCAATGTTTGGTGCAAAAAAAACATCTATCGATCCTTTGGCCCGAGGCTTCTTGGACACATCTTCTCTTCCCCGAATTTTCTCTCCAATGTTATCAATTTCCTCATCGCTTTCAAAAGTATCCACATCTACAAAGTCAAGGAATGTGCGTTTCTATGTATTGCTGGCAGTAGCTTTCCTTTCCATAAACTCTTGGATTTTCATGCGTACATGTTGGGGGCATTTGAGACAAGGTTTAGTATTCTTAAAGCCCCCACTAATGTGATGTTTAGCACGAAAAATTCTACTATTTTTAACCACGCAAAAAGTTGTAAATCAAATCATTCTTATTAGTTGAAGTCATTTGCCGCGCATACTTCCAGTCGAGATCTTTGTTTGATCGAACACTGGATGAACCAGATCCACTTGCTTCCATTCCAGCCTATTGAACAAATTTTACAAAGTAAAGAATGAGTTAAAACAATATAAAGTAGGACAACTTTAGCATCCTGTAGAATAAAAATCAAGGAAAATTAGTGAGGAGATACCATAGTTCCTAGAAGAGGAAACTCCAACGAACGAAATCCAGGAAAGATAATTGAAGGTCTTTAAAAAAATAATTCTTCATATATTTGCAAGCTTATGAATTAAGGTGAAATCCTTGAATCTTGATAACAGATTTACAAAATCTATGTCATTCTATTTGGCATGCATAGTACAAAAAGTTTGAACGCATTAAAGCAATGTATACCTTGCAATGAAATTTGTGCAACCTGTAGAAAAATCAGAATGAAAAGAAATATTGTATGGAGGATATAAAAAACCAGAATATGACTTAATTTGTGCATTTAATACCAGGAATAATGAATTTTACAGAAAAAAGATTGTATCCACATTCTAAGTTTTCAACCAAGCAAAAACAGTAAAATAACTGCAAATTCAAAAAACGTTGATCTTATGTGATTGGGGTAAAAAGTAAAGGAGTGTGAATCTAATTTTTTGTTATGTGGAACAATTTTAAGTATAACATGTTAGTTTTCTGGATAAGGAGACTCCAACTAATTAGGATAGGGCTACTGATAATAATGTTATTAAGATGAAAATGTTATCAAATGCATTTAGTATAATGTTATCTTAAACATTGTAATATTGTCTAAGAAGATCAATGATGACTATCAATTTTCTGTCTAGATATCAGTACATTTGGCCCACGTCTAGATTTCATCATAATAGGACTTGAGAATTATTGATGAAATTATTATTTAATAATATTGATAGCGAGCCAAATAGAAACAGCTCCTAAGTCTAGTATAATAAGTGTTTGTTGATCATCTATGATGTTGACATTTCCATTCATGAACAGATTAACATGAAAGGTCTTGATGGTATCCAAGGGCCAATCTGCTTAGGCACTGGATGTATTTTCAGAAGGCAAGCTTTATGGAATTGAAGCTCCTATGAAGAAGCACTAGAAAAGCACATGGAATTCTTCGCCAAAATGGAGCTTTCTTTGCAGTTCAGGTAGAAGAAAAAATAAGAAAAGACAAATAAAAATGGGCAATAACAAATACCTGAAGAATAATCGAGAGATATCATTGCAAATTCAATCACTTGAGAGCTTACAAGAGGAAGTTGAAGGTTTGACTGGATATTACTATAAGATTTGTACTTTTTTTACCTTTACTGCAGAAGCTTTACGCGGACGAGAAGGAGAGCCAGCGAGAGGAGGAGCTTCACGATTGGGAGAGAGGGGCTTCACGATCGGCAGAGAGGAGCTTCACGAACAGGCGAGAGGAGTTCCGGCGAGAGGATGTTGTCGGCGAGAACACGCGGGCGAGAGGGCAAGACAGCGAGAGGAGCTCAATCGGGCAAAAGAGGAGAGTGCTTACGGAAGTGACGAAAAAAACCCTAATGATAATAAACCCGATTTCATCTGCTTGCTTGTGAAGAACGCAAGGCGTGCCTCCAGGTGAGGCGCGCCTCAGACACGCTTGGGTTATCTCGCCCTCCTTTGCCTAGCAGAGGCGCACCTTTAACAACGTAGGCTGATTGTCGCATGAGCTGTACATGGCTGTTTTTTGTGTGAGTCGTATTTTTAATTCAAGCGACTTCAGCTCAGCCGAGCTCGCTAGGTCATTCCATTTTCTGTCTCTCAGCAGACCGCTAACGCTCAAAAAGGTACTAGCACCCGAGGGGTGAACAACTAACATGTAAGAGGGGAGTTAATCTCGGTCGTCAATGCAGAAGTTTGGACTTAGAGGCATGCAGCCTGGGATGTAGACCGTTCGCACTGTTGAACGATTGCGAAGAGAGCAGTAGAAGGGTCTGTAGCCCTAGGGGAGACTCCAGAGGAGGGTTATCTTCATTATTAGAGAACGTCATGTGCACCATGGGGGGATAGACAACCAACATGCAAAGGGTCTGTAGCCCTAAGGGAGACTCCTTAGGAGGGTTCTCTTCATTATTTGAGAATGTCAGGTGTAACCATGGGGGGGTTAGACAATCAACGTGCAAAGGGGGAGTTGATCTCGACCGTCGATGTAGATTGTAGAGACTTGGATTTAGAGTCATGTCTCCCGATGGTTTGGTCGACGTCTCGCATAATCGGGAGGTGTCCATTTGTAGTTTTATCAAGAAAGAGCAAGAAATCAGACATCACAGTGGTTTTGTCAGAGTTAGATAAATCAAATAATCTTACTGAATTTGCGAGGAATACAAATTACAAAATATTTACCTCGGGTGCCTCAGAGGAGAGGTTTCAATGGTAATACCTTTTTAGTCATCCCCGCTCCACGTGTTCCCGAAATCTTCAACTTCGTAGGTTGGCAGGCGATAACAACCTCTTTGAAGCGCTTCGCGAACCAGGAATGTACCCTCCCAATTTGGGTTGAGCTTCCCGATGACGGCGGATATCCCGGCGGCGTTGACCTTTTTAAGAAGGTGAAATAGTGGTATATTCCCTGTGATGTGACTCATTTAGGATCATGTTCATAATCTAAATTAGGTAAAAGCATGCTTATTCAAGTCTTAGCAAAGATTCAAGTCATATGTTTTATTCCCCTGAGTCATGAGTGGGTTGATCTTATTTTTTTGGTTCAGCCATTAGTGATTTCTTATAGGCCCGATTCACTTCAAATGAGAAGAAAAATGTACCCTAGTGGTAGCGCCATGTTTGAACAATGTGGGCTCCCTCGTCTCTTCCACTCTCCTTGTTTTTCCTTGTCGCTTATATTCTTTCTTCCATTCACAATCCCCCCCCCCCCCCCCCCCTTCAGTTATAGCTTCCTTCACATTTTCATTGTTTTTGGGTTATTTGATTGATGAACTTTTTCAAAAAAAAATCTGGCCTACGAGTGTGTATATTGTTACCTACTTCAGTCCTTATTGAGATGTTCTATTTCCCGAGTTTAACTTGCATCTGAATAATTTTTAGAGAGAACATGACATCTTATAATTCAAAGGGATTGTTATATTTATACACACATAGTGAGGGTATGCTTGCATGTGTATGTGGACACATGTGCTTATTCCATTGAAGTTTTTTTTTCTTCCCACAATTAATAAATATTACTGTAAGATTTTGTTAATTTCTGTTTTCTATAGTTCTGACTGAATAATACTTTGCACCCCAAATCTTTACATTTGGCACATTTGATGTAAACCTAAAAAGGTTGCATCAACATTGCACCCTCCAAAGTGCTTTAAGTTAGCATTTTACACCCTAGGCTGATATTATAGAGTCCATGAGTCACCTTTCCACGGAGATGAAACACTACGTTATTGATTGTCTAATGAAACAAAATCCCCAATTTTCTATTTTTGAGATTGTTATTTCAGCAAATACCAATGATAATCAAATGACAACAATGCATAATCAAGAATATCTTTTAAGAAAGCATCTACCAGGTCAATCAGTAAACAAAAAATTCCCTTATTCCTCATTTCTCGCTAGGTAAGGTAGAGGAAGACCGAGTGTAAAAGCTTCGCCATTTCGGTGTCCAATCGCTTGAGGAAGATGGGCTGTGGGAGAGGAACTTGGCTATACCTAATATTTGCTATTCTTTAGCCCTATGGTGCAAAATGCCAGCCTAAATATAAATGGGGGTGCAATGTGCCAAACTTAAAAATTTGGCATGCAAAATGGCAATAGTATGAATTTCAGGGGTGCAAAGTACCAATTAAATGTCTGTTTTCTATACTGCAACTAAAATGCATCAGATTGACAAAATAAAAGGGCTGATATTTAGAGAAGTCTGGAAGAGGTTGAGCATGCTTGTACCCGGGATTTTCTCAACTAGGATCCTTGATCTACGAAAGACGTCCCCTTTCTTCTTCAGATTACTCTTCCGGAGAAGGTAGCTGAGATCCCTCAAATTAAATTCCTGCGGAATACCATAGCACGCTAAGAAGAGTATGAGGCCGAGAGAATCGACGGCGCTTGCAGTCTCAATGTCTTCAGAAATGATCCGATTCATCCAGGTAAGAACTGCAGCATCCGTCTCCTTCTTCAACGAAGCCTCCTCATCGATGCGGCCAGAGAGCACCAAAAACTCCAGTAAAAGAATGCTTGCCCGGCGATAAGTGACAAGCAACAGATCCTTGTAACAGCTGCGCCTCTGCATGTAGAACCGTCCTATGGCTTGAAGCACTAGTTTCCCAGGGGACCGGATGCTCTTGAGGGCCTCGGTCACCTCACTGCGGAGCCGAGCAACATCATTGAGGTTGTGTTCAACGTACTTCCGGAGGGATTTCCCATTGTTCTTGTTGCAGATGACCTGGATCTCGCTACAATCAACCTTCTCCTGCTTCATCATAGGGACAGGGCGCGGGGAATGGGCGTCGATAGCAGCAGAGATCGAGTCAAGGGATCGATTAAGAGATTTCCACTGGTCTAGAAATTTGGAGAGAGCGCCATGGAATTTCTCCAGTTCGCTTATCGACTGAAGTAAGGGAAGATTAGACATGACCGGCGGGGGAGCGGTTCCTTCCGATGCCGATGGTTCTTCGGGCTTTGCCGTCTTCTTTTCCTCTCCAACCAGTCCTCGGAATAATTCTTCTTCTTTTTTAACATCCCGGATTTCGACCATTTCCTTTTTCACCTCTTCTACTCCTTTCTCATCTACGCCTACTTCTTTTGCCCCTTCGTCTTCTTCTCCTAAATCTTCTACAGCCTCCTCTTTTTCGAATGATTCTTCCACCGTCTCCTCTTTTTCCAATACTTGATCTACCATCTCTTCTTCTTCTTCTTCTTCTTCTTCTTCTTCTTCTTCTTCTTCTTCTTCTTCTTCTTCTTCTGCCTCCTCCTCCTCCTCCTCTTCATATAACTCCTCTTCTTTTGCCCCTCCGTCTTCTTCGCCCAATTCTTCTGCCGCCTCACCTTTTTCGAATGATTTGTCTACCGTCTCCTCTTTTTCGAATACTTCATCTACCGTCTCTTCTTCTTCTTCTTCGGCCTCCTCCTCTTCTATATCCTCATACTCTTCATCTTCTAGGGTTTCTTCCATTTCCTCTTCGAACTCTTCCTCAAACTCCTCTTCTAACTCATCTTCTAGGGTTTCTTCCATTTCCTCTTCTATATCCTCATACTCTTCATCGCTCGCTTCGCAGGAAGCCGGCGTTTCCTTCATGGACGCCATCACCGGCATAGAGGCGAGCAGCAGTTGACGCCCTCGCACCGTGCTGCGGCTATTGTAGTGGTTTTACGAAGCCCGATGAATATTTACAGAACTTCAGTAAATAAAAATTATAATTATAATTATATTTTTTATTAATTAGATACTATATTTTGAAGAAACCCATCGGTTGTACACTTGCTATAACTCTCTAAAATTTTGGTGTCCGAAAAAGGCTGTGGGGAGGAGAAAATTTTATGTACGCGTAACGTTTCTATAGAATGGTACATAGTTATAGTTACAGTCGTAAAAACATATGTAATTTACAACTGTAACTGTATTTAAAAAAATCACTTTTTAACATGTGTATTTTTAAGCTGTAACATATACATATGAGATCTTAAAATGATCATAAAAATATGTAAATTAATATTCTGCAATTTATTTTTTTAAAAACACTGTAGTTTGGCCTATAAATACAATTTGCGCACCTTCCTTTAAAAACATTACACGTACCTAAGTATTTTTCTGTGGGAAGACCATGTGCAAGAAGACTAAATTGTTGATGTGAGTAACGCACATAAGATTATAGTGCGGAATCTTCGATTGTTTCGTCTATTTCTGCTAGCATGATTTTTCTCACATGATTGATCTAAAATGCGGTCGGTATTTATACGATTGTATTATGCAATTACGGTCGTATATTTTCACAGATCATCTCAGCATCATATGGCTCTATTTGCACTCGCATGGTGATCTTTTTTTTTTATCATCGTGCGTTACACGCACCTACATATCTCTCGCTAGTCAATCGGTCAAAAAAGACCGATGGAACTGTCGAGGGCATAAGGGCACCCTTAGCAGGTCTATTTTAAAAGAGGTACACACTGTATTGCCCCGTACACGACTGCTAGTCAACCAGTCAAAAAAGACCGATAGAATTGTCGAGGGCATAAGGGCGCCCTCGTCCATGAAGGAGGGTTTTATTTCAAAATAGGCACACACTACAGTGCACATATTGTAGCCGGAATTTACTTTGTTAATGATATGAACAATGTAGTCATACAGTAAGAGTAAAAATTAATTATTATGGAGAGAAGTTGAATAGAGTATTAAAAATGTATGGTGTTGGAACCCAGATATCGGTCCAACTATGTTCGAGACTTGAGGAGTAGCTTGAGTTACATCTCTCTTCGTCAGATCCTTAATTCTAAGTATTTCAAGCAGAGAACTGGCCCTCACATAGTGGTAGGTAGTTGTCTAAGGATGGGTCCACTGGCTGCAGCGAGCGGGACCCGCCACTAATCCGGAAATCCTACTAGATTTCCCCTCCAAAAAACCAAAGGCTGAGCCTGTCTCAGATAGCACCAAAACGCAAGGAAGAAAACTCGAGCTCTCTTGGGGGGTGGATCTGTGCTGATCTAAGACATAATGAGTCTTATTTATAGGCAAATTCTTCTAAGGGCAAAATAGTCTTAATGATCTGCGGATAGCTTCCTCCGCCTTAACCAAATTACTATTTGCTGACCCAAATGATCTGTGAACAGCTCCTCGCGCCTTTTTGTAAATACTAATCGCCGCCCTCGCTGGTCTGCGGATAATGAGGGAGGACTGATGAGTTGGGTTGACCCGAACTCGCCTCGCTCCCTCCTTGAGCGAGTGCGGCTGAGGCGACTAGGTCATATCCTACTCGCCGAGGGCGAGTTCTCTCGAGGACAGCTCGCCTGAGGCCAGGTCAAACTTGCCTCGCCTTGGGCGAGGAAGAGCTTTGTCGCAGAGACGGGTTGTTCATGTCTCCTAGATGGATCTCGCTCATAACGTCGAGAAGAGACTATCGTTGAGGACTATGCCGTCGAGAAGAGACTGTCGTCAAGAATGGCTATCGAGAAGAGACTGTTGTCGAGAAGAAAAAGGGGGCGTACTCGCCTCACCCTACCCTGGAAGAGTCAGATCGTTATTGGGTCTACTCGCCGAATACAGGTTGTACACAATCCCCGCTCTTTACGAACTCATCAGAGATTGGAAAGAAGAGTTCAACCCCTATTTGGCGAGACCGCGCGCTTACTGGGCCTTCCTCTATAAATAGAGTGGGGGTATGTTTTCGATCCTTCATGCTGAGATGACTTCTAGAGGAGGTTCTTCCGTGGTCGTCAACCGTGCGCTTGATGACGATGATCCCGAGGCGATCGTCGTTCTTGATCTCATTGGCGAGTTCCTAACCCCTTGCCTTCTTAGCTTCGCGAGGAAGAAGAAGTACAAGAGAAATAGGGTCGATTCTGATCCACGCGAGAAGTCTTCTACTGACTCAGAGTCCACCGCGAGATGCGGGCCTTCACCCAAGAGGTTAGCCACCTCGCCTATTCACGAAGATCCCAACGCTGACTTGCCTCTTCGACAAGGTGAGGGCGAGATCGAGACCACGATAGGTGGGGGTGGGGATGCAGGACACCCTCCGGCCGACACGGGTGCCCCGCCACCACCTCCTATTCACCCCGTCGTGGTACCAGGTAAGGACATTGCCTCCCCGCCTGCCTAAATTGAGCCAAACTTAACTCTTTGCTCTCTGCAATGCCCTCTAGTCATCTAGTGCAGCCTGAACAACTTACCGAGGCACGGTCGAGGGGCCTAGCCACTGCGTCTTCTTCAGTCCCAGGGCGAGTTGGTTCGGCTCTGGCCCCCCTCTCGCGGACGTCTCAGCATCTGTCCGGGGTCGATCAGCCTACTCGCCCCACTTCCGGAGGAAAGTTTTTGGTGATGGGTCCCCTGCTTGGAGGGACGGGTATGGTCCTCCTCCTACCCGCCACTACCGAAGGACTTCGGGCAGATCTGCCTTGGCTTCAAGATGGAGGCCCCGCTCCTGCAGGTACTTTCCCCGCTCATCCTACTAACTTGCATTTCCACCATTTTCTCATTGCCGGACTTTTCTGTTTCAGATAGCCACGTGTCAACCTCCTCCGGTCACACACCGCCTACGGACTCGCTCCTGGAATCGTCATCGCATGCGGCATCCACGCCCTTGAGGGAGCTCCTCGCAAATCCGTCGGGCTTCAACGAGGGGTCGTGGACTCGCCTCATCGCCGTCCTCCAAGCCCATGACTCCTTCCTGATGGCTATGCCGCCCGCCGAGGTGAATCAGTGGTTGGTCGATCTCGGAGATCACCTCGCGGAAGTGGAAGACTTTCAACTACCACAGCAGGGCGAGGAAGGTCTATACGCCCGGGTGGCTGATCTGGAGGCGAGGTTATACGAAATGGAGACTCGCCAACAAGCCACCGAGGACGATCTCAACAGGTTCGCGCAGGTGGCGGGCAATGTGGGCGAGGCCTCCCAGTTAGAGGATCATATCAGGCGACGAGAAGTGCACATAAGATAGAGCGAGGAGATCCTAGAGAGGGCTCGCAAAGACCTGCGAGCAGCCCGCGGCATTACCTGGAGGGCTCGCCATCCTCACCGCACGCGTCGTCTAGGTCGCGGTCCTGTGCGCCGCGGTTGAGATCCCTAGGTCGTCCCTGCCTTTTGATTTTTTGACGTCTGGTGTAATGTTGTACTGACCCTTCGGGTCCTTGTAATGTGAAGGCGATATTTTTTTATGCTTGTCTCTTTTGTACTCGCGTTATGCGCTTAAGGAAATCTGATTTTTGTACTTGCGTTATGCACTTCTTCAAATTATCTGGTCTTTCATTTTGCTTGTACATTGTTAGGTCAGTTACTTGTTTAGTGTACTCGCGCGCAACAGGATTTGGGGTCGGGGTCTCCTGGAGGGGGCGGAGGGGGTACTCTTTCACAGCCTTTCGAACACCCACTATCTCTCGATTCCTCCCCGCAGACCCCCTACGTGTCGCTAACCATAGTGAAAAAGGCATCGGAGAACGGGCGCTCCTTCTGTGCCCGCAATTTCCAAGCGCACAACTTCTCTAGCTCGTAGACCCTTGGCGAGGAGCTTGGTGATGTCGAAAAAAGATACCTGCCATCCGGCTATGCCGCGAGGCGGCCAGGCCCCGACGAGTTTCTCAACGCGCTTTACAGCGGAGAGCTCGCCTTCCATCTGGCTCACTTCCAGGCGGGGCTGAGATTGCCCTTGTGGCCTAAGGTCCGCCAGGTCCTTCGCTACTTCAGGATGATCCTTGTGTAGGTCAACCTTAACGCGATCAGCGTCCTGGTTGGCTACGCCTGTTATCTGCGCGAGGAGAAGATCGAGTTCAATCAATATGCCTTCCGCAAAGTCCTGACCCTGAAAGCGACCAGCGATGACACCCTGTTCTTCACCAGCGTGTAAGTCAGGGTTGCCGAGACGCTCAACAAGGTCCATCATTGGACCGATAAGTTCATCTTGGTGTGGGGCGACTTCGGGAGCATTCCCTTCGCTCCAGTCCAGAAGACAGAAGCGGAATTCAAACCGCCTTGCCTGAAGGGGGATGCGTTGGAGCTCTACCTTTTCCCGAAGGAGAAGGTTGTGAACGTTGTCTACCTGTGGAGAGGCGTGGACCAACTCGCCTTCGTGAATCCAGGAGCGGGTAAGTCTTGGGTAGTACTCGCCTTTCTACTCTTGCTGGGAGCGGACTTGAACTGTCCTTTCTTTTCTTTTGCAGGTGAGCACATCATCCCTTCTCACCCCCTTGCGATGCCTTGCGACAACGGTTGAGTGAGCCCCACCCCGAGGGTGTTCTCGCTGGGGCTATGGTCGTGGTAGACAACAAGACGCTTGCGGTCGCTGATAACGGCAAGGGTCGAGTTGACCCCGAATCCGCCTCAGCAAGCGAGCTGAGGCGTAAAAAGCAAAAGACGAGGAGTTCCCTCCCTCACCCTCCGGGGAGCCCGCCTCTAGACCCCTCGAACCATGCGAACTTTGGGTTGGAGATGAGGAGTGAGGACTCCAAAGGCATCCCCCTTGTTGAAACCGTCAACCGGTCTTTGAGTTCGGACCCACCGGGGGTGTAACCTGCGCTTACTTCTCCCGCGCTAAACTCTCCTGACTTTGGATAGAAAAACTGGAACAGACCCAAGGCTGCAGCGAGGAGGTCCCGCCACACACCTGGAAGATCTTAGAGAGCTTCCCCTCTCAAACCAATGCTCAGCCGGGCACCTTGGAGGGCACTAGCAGCCAACTCCGAGAATTGCCTGGAGGAGAGAGCTTGAAAAAGATCTGTCCCCTCCAAGGTGCCCTTAAGGGTCTATTTATAGATTTTCTAATCTTGGACTGCAAATAGCATGAGTCCGATGTTTGGTCTTACTAACCGCACCCCAAATTGGTCTGCTAACAGCCTAACTCCGCTGTTCTAAAGGGCTATTAGCAGCCCACAGGGGGTATCTAGGTCATTTTTGCCCCCAGATCCCCTTGTGCGAGTGGTCCCTGAGGGCACCACTCGCCTCCCTGGGCGAGTGATCCGTGAAGGCACCATTCGCTTACTTATTGATTCCCCAAGCAAGCGGGGCCTCGACCCTCATACGCCCGTCCGTCTGCGCTCCAGCGCGTTCTCACCAGCGAGTGCTTCCACATGCTCTTCGGGCCAAAGCCCCTTTTGGCTCATGCGAATGCTTACTTGTCCCAAACATCTCTCCTTCTAGTGACCTTGAGTCTGGGTGGGACCTCTCGGCGAATACGGGTTGTACACAATCTCCGCTCTTTGCGAGCGGATCTTTCGCTCGGAAAGAACAGTCCAACCCGGTATTCGATGAGTGTCCTGCTGATCTGGACATAATCTTTCTGTGGGTCCCACCGATGTGCTATATATATCCCTGCCCCGAGCATTTTCTTCGGAGCGCTCTCTTTTCTTCGGCACAACTTCCTCCTACATTTTGAGCTTTCGCCGCTTTAAGATGGCCTTCGTGAGACCGTCCCCGAAGTCAATCTCGCAAGAGATGCTGGATAGCCTGGTCGCGGCCCAGGAGAAAAACGCCCCTAAAACTGTCCGGTTCGCCCCTGGCGCTCTTCGAAGAAAGACCATAACTCTCCTTTCCGCTCTAGGAGAGCCCTGGCGGTTCGGCGGGACCGTGCGGGAGGCGAGTCTGCCTCGGAATCTCCCCATCCGACAAATAACCCCCCGCCTGATACCCAGATGCAGGTATTCCTATTTCCTTTGATACTCATGCCGACCCTCGAGATAGTGTCATTACCAGGATGCTAACCATTCGCAGGAGGCATCCGTTCTTGAAAAAGATCGTGAGACCGCTCCACCAAAAACCGCAACGCCCCGGCCTGATGATGCGAGACCCCTTCCTGACGAGAACCCTGCTCCTTTGAGCACTCGGGGCGAGACTCCGCAGCAAGCAGGTAATCAGAACGTAGTGTAATTATTCCGCAAATTTCCCGCCCCTGATCGCTACTTTTCGCAGCACTTAATCCCGACGCCGCAGAACGGCCTGCCACCCCTTATCGCTCTCCTCTTCGCCAGGGAACTCCCACCTCCGCAAATGGGTGCGGGGGCTCTCCGGGTCGAGACCTTGGCCGTATTCCTACAGTCGCCACTCAGGTGCCTTACCCCCCCGGGAGAGGGAAATCCCTGCATCCTACCACTAGCTTATTCGAAGGGCAGCCTTCCACGCTCCCTCCCCCCAAGCAAGGCGTGTCCGTGCCGAGTTAGTGAGCTCACCCGTCCTGACACATGTCTTTCTCTTTTTTTACTTGTCAAGACTAACATTTTTGCCTTCGCAGTTTTCCGAGAGGCCTCCCCCATGGGATCTTATTATGAGGGGGGAGAAGGGATGGTCTCGCCGCCTCCTTCCCCTGGAGAGCTTTCAGATTTTTTAGGTGACCCTTCCGACTCCCACACCATGAAGGAGCGAATGAAAGAGGTGCTCGGCAAACTCATATTCATGCAGCGGGACCTCGCAGGACAGCTGGACGGGCAGCGGATCGACACAAGGCGCGAGCTGAAGTCTCTTTGTCGGGATTGTACGTGCCTCCTTGCTGAGGTGGATCGCCTGGGTGATGAGGGCGGGGAACTTTCTCCCGGGAGACACGCTGCGCGAGCCAGGGACCAACTGCATTTGGCCAACCGGGAAATCACCGCTATGAACGCTTATTACTACCCGCGAATGCCTCCGGAGGCGGGGATGCGAGGTCGGGTCGATGGCATTGGATCGAGTATTAGCCTACCGACACTCGCTCCCTTGGCTCCGCTGCTAGCTTTTCGCAAAGACGTTACTAGACTCCTTTGGCTCTGTAATAATTTTCTGATTGTTCTGTGAATGACTCTTTTCTCCTCCTATTCCGTCTTGGTTTCTTGTAGCTTTTTATGCTTCCGCCGAATGCTGGCATCTCGCACGCCATTCAAATATATATATATATATATATATATATATATAATTTTTTTTATCGCCTTACTTCTCGTCGGGCGACCATTCGTTCTGTCTTCGCTTCCAACAGGCGAGAAGTCGTGGCGCGGGTTCTGAGGCGTCGGAGAGGCGCTTTCACTATCTGCACACCCGCTGCCTAGGAAACCCCCCGAGTTTTACTTTTCTATAAATAGTTGGTCACCAACTTCATTTATTACGTTTCACTTCGATTGTCCATCTCTCTCCTCTCGCAAGCACTCGCCCTTCTCTCATCCGCGCAACCTCGGATTTTCCTCTCTCGCGAGATGGGTGGCGAACCAGATGGCAGGGGTAAGTGCGCGAGCGCGTTTGCTCAGCAGGATTTCGACCCCTGCGATCTCACCGAAGAGGAATACATGACCACTGTTGCGGACTACATTCCGTCGGCCTTTTCCGCAACCCGCCCTGGGACAGACGACCGCATCAATACCTTTGCCCCGGGCACCCTCGCGGTTCCGCTGGAACACTTCGAGGTGGGCTTCTGCCTCCCCATCTGGCCGGAGCTTCGCCAGACGCTCCGCTACTTCGGAGTCGTTCCCGCCCAGCTTAATCCGAACTCTATTGGCATGTTGGTGGGGTTCGCCCGCTACTTGCGCGAGGAGGGAATAAAGTTTAGCCTCCCCATTTTCCGCAAGCTCTTTACCTTTCGGGCGAAGAGCGGGACAGCCTTCTTTTCGGGCCAGAGTCCACTAAAAGTGGTCGGTCTCGCGAATAAGAACCACGATTGGACCCGCAGCTTCGTCTTCGTCCGCGGGAACTTCGGTAACGTTCTCTTCACGCCGGTGCAAGAGGAAGAATCGACCTTCAAACCCCCGTCCCTGGGCGGTCATGAGGCCAAGCTCCACCAGTACATCTTGGAGCACGAGATGGATGTTGTCTATCTCCGGCGATATGTCAACTCGCTCTCGCCCATTTCTCCCGGAGAGGGTAAGTTTGGGTGGTTTCGGTATACTCAAATTTGTCTCTTCCCTTCTCTTTATAGCTGGGCGAACTTGTTATGGACGCAGGTGTGCGCGACTTTCCGCTCCACCCCCTCTTCCGGCTGGGACGGCCTTGGGACTTTCTCTGTCTGCAGCACGGGCTGCCGCAGAACTCTGTCGGGATGACCTGGCAGCTTCTAAGTCTGGTGGCCAGAAGCGGAAGCCGGATGCTCCCCTTCCCGCCCTTTCCTCTAAGAAATCTAAAACCCCCACCTCCGCGAAAGGTAAAGCACCCTCCCCTGCGAAGGAGATGCCCCCCCCCCCCCACCCGCAAAGGATAAAGGAACCTTAGTTGAGGCTCCTACCACGAATGCTCCGACCGGAACCTCGGCTCTGCAGAAGGAGATTCGTTCGAAGCCGCTGCCAAGAGACCATCGAAATTTCGCGCACGGCGAAATGTTCGTGGATCCCACAGGAGCCCCGCTCGTTCAGTGGGACAGGAATGCGAACAAGGTATCGCTGTCCACCCTCCATTCTTCCTGGATCGAGATCGAGGTAGCCAACGGTGAAGCCCACGCCATCGGCTATGCTATCTACGGCAGAGACGACGCGGATGTCTTCGATGCCGAAAAGACCCAGGTACTCGCTCACGAGACCTCGCGAGCTTTCCTTCGAGCCTTCGAGCTCGCCCATATGTCTTCGCGCTGCAGCATCAACCTCACGCGGAACCTTAGCGATGTGGAGGCTACTCGATCCCTCGCTTCCGCCGAGGTCTTGGAGCTGAAGCTCAAGTTGGAGGCTGCCGAGACCCTTCTTGCCCATCGCCCCGTTCGGGAGGTACGCAATTTCCCGAAAGCATTTGTGTTTTCGCTTTTCTGCACCCCGTCTTACTATCTCCCTCATCGCAGGATACTACTAGCGCCGCCATGCTCAGCGTGCGGGTGGTCGGGCTGGAGGACGAGGTTCGGGAGTCAAAAGCCGAGATCCAGCGTCTGCGAGATGTTGCGGCCTTAAACCTCGGGGAAGGGAGTAAGAAACATCTTTACTCCGATTATGAGTTTGAGGAGTTGCTGCAGGAGAGTGCGCAGGACATCGCGGAGCACACGCTGCAGGTACTTCGCGATGTCGGACACCTGAAGGAAGGCGTCGAGACGCTCTCCGCCCGTCAGGTCGTGTCGGACATCTTCGTGCCAGTTCCCGTCCCCGAGGATGAGGATCCTCTGCGGAAAGATGGGACCATCCTCGTCGACTCGGACGACAGCCGCGGCCTTTCTGGCATAGCCCTAGGAATCCCTGAATGTATTTTGTGATGAACTTTTATCTCACGCTTCTATTTTGAAATATATCGGGGGCGGAACCCCCTCTTTTTTATTAACGTTGTCCCTCTTTCGCGAATGCTTTTCTATTACGTTTTCGCATCTCGCTAGGCTCTTTAGGACGTTGCGTTATTCGCACGATTGTTGCCGCCGCTCAACGAATTACAGGGGGAACTCGCCTTATTTCCACGATGTAGGTTAGTCGCGGGACGTTTCGCCCTCCTTTCACCGGGTCACTCGCCGGAGAAGGTAGATTTGCGTGAGTAGTCGTCGCGCAAGAGGCTGGTCACTTGGCTCGGCGGAGTTCTTGCCCGTTCATCGCGGGGCGTCTCGCAACCCTCAGATCGGTCGGAGTTTCTCCGCGCGCTTCGCTTGCCGAGTGGCGACGTATATATATACCATTCGCCAACGAGTGCCTTTGGTACGAGCATCATTCGCCGATCTTATGTCCAGACTTGTCCCCGCTTACTTTTTGCCTTTAACTTCCCTTTCTTACCCAGTCAATCTTGGGAGTCTTTAGAATCTGCCGCCGAGTGAGTCTTCGACCCCGCCAGCTAGACGAGAGCCTGGACAGCGGGTCTGCTCGGGGCCAACCTTTGGAACTTTTGGAACCTGCCACCGAGTGAGCCTTCGGCCCTGCCAGCTAGGGGAGAGCCTGGACAGCGGGTCTGCTCGGGGCTAACCTTTGGAACTTTGGGAACCTGCCACCGAGTGAGCCTTCGGCCCTGCCAGCTAAGTGAGAGCATGGACAGCGGGTCTGCTCGAGGCCAACCTTTGGAACTTTGGGAACCTGCCACCGAGTGAGCCTTCGGCCCTGCCAGCTAGGTGAGAGCCTGGGCAGCGGGTCTGCTCGGGGACAACCTTTGGAACTTTTGGAACCTGCCACCGAGTGAGCCTTCGGCCCTGCTAGCTAGGTGAGAGCCTGGACAGTGGGTCTGCTCGGGGCCAACCTTTGGAACTTTGGAAACCTGCCACCGAGTGAGCCTTTGGCCCTGCCAGCTAGGTGAGAGCCTAGACAGCGGGTCTGCTCGGGGCCAACCTTTGGAACTTTGGGAACCTGCCACCGAGTGAGCCTTCGGCCCTGCCAGCTAGGTGAGATCCTGGACAGCGGGTCTGCTCGGGGCCAACCTTTGGAACTTTGGGAACCTGCCACCGAGTGAGCCTTCGGCCCTGCCACCTAGGTGAGAGTCTGGACAGCGGGTCTGCTCGGGGCCAACCTTTGGAACTTTTGGAACCTGCCACTATTGAAACCGATTTCTCGGTCTCTGGTGGAGCTCGGGGCCCTCAACGAATTGAGGGGCAGCTAGCCCTTACCGGTCCCTCGGAAGAGATAGGCAGATAACTCGGACAAAGAACAAAGACCCTAGTCTTAGCGAGGAGGTCCCTCCACTAACCCGGAAGATCGTTGAGCGCTTCCCCTCCCAAGCCAAAGCTAAGACTCGGGCACCTTGGAGAGCTAGAGAGCCCAAACCAAAGCGACCTATGGAGAGAAGAAGGCTCAAAGATTCTGAAACCGGTCCTCTTCCAAGGTGCCCCTTGAGGTCTATTTATAGATTTTAGTTTTGTGGTCTGTCAATAGCCAAATCCCGCTGTCCATTCTTACTATCCGCACACCGGATTGGTCTGCTAACAGCCAAACTCCGCTGTTCGGAGGGGCTACCCGCAGACCACCAGGGGTTTTTTGGTAAAGGACCACCCTAGGCGCCGGCGAACCAGAGACCCCTGACCTGTCCAGCGAACACGGGGCTCGCCAAAAGATCTGGCTGGCTCGCCTAAGCCGTCTATCGAACTCCTCCTACCGGCTGACTCGCCTGCCTCTACGGCTCACCTGCCGAACCGCTCCTTAGCGGGCCGAGCTCGCCAAAATGGCTAACTGTACCCCAGAAATGGCTATTTGTACCCCAAGGTCCCGGACCTGCCTAGCGAGCTCCTCCGACCGGCTGGCTCGCCTACCTCTACGACTCGCCTGCCGAACCGCTCCTTAGCGGGTCGAGCTCGCCAAAACGGCTAACTGTACCCCGGAAATGGCTATTTGTACCCCAAGGTCCCGGACCTGCCTAGCGAGCTCCTCCGACCGGCTGGCTTGCCTACCTTTAGGGTCTCTCGCTCTTCTTGGGCTCGCCCCGCCTGGCTCGCCCATCCTCGACTTGCTCCCTTGGGTACGCGAACCAAGGATCCTTCCAGGCGAACATCGGGGTTGTACACAATCCCCGCTCTTCGGGAGGTTGTCTTGAGCTCGCGGAGAAACATCCAACCCTTGGTGTTCGCCGATTCGGCTGACGTGGCGGGAATCTTTCGGTGGGTCCCACATCCAAAACTATAAATACCGCCCGCTGCGGCTAGTGATCGAGCTTTTCCTTCCCCTTCTTCCTCGCAGGAAATAACTTCTCCCTAATGTCTTCCAAGCCGAGCGCGTTGGATCGACTGAAGGCTTCCAGGGAGATGGTGAAGGCCCAGGCCGCCGGAAGCAACGCCTGGATGTTCAACCTTGCCACCTCCCTTTCCCCCCGGACCAAAAAAGCCAAGACGGTTAGGAGGTCACCGGGAGAGGACACGACCTTACCTCCTGATTCGCCCCCTCCGCCGAATACCGAGCTCGCGCAACAGGTATTCTTCGTCTAAATTCTCTACATCGACTCTCTACTTACTCCTTTTCTTCTCGCAGAATCCTCCACCTGAGGAACGCCTGGCGGGCCTCACGCTGACCTCCTCTCGTGCTCCATCCCCAGCGAAGTTGGGGTCGCTAGATGCTGGGTCAACCCAACAGGCGCCTCTCTCGCAACCCCGTAAGTCATACGTATCCTCCTTTATCTCCGCTTGAGTCCATGCGATATCCATGCGTTTGTGGCCTATGCAGATACCCCACCGCCGAGCCCCAAGAAGAAAGGCTCCACACCGGCGCGTTCGCCGATTTCGCCTAAGGTCAACTTGGAGACCCCCGGCTTCGGTTTGGTGGGCAGGCGAAGTCCAGGCGGCTCGCTTCTCGATGGCGCCCAGGTCGCGGAGAGAGTGGTGTACCCCCATGGTCTGGGGAAACCCCATGTCCCGGGGTTCCGCGGAAACTTCCAGGGTCGGCCGGAGTCTTCTCGCAAGCAACGTCGCGAGTCCTCCTCCCAAGGTTAGTACCTTCGTCGGGGCTCGCCTTTTCGCTCGCCCTCTAATCCTACTAGTTCGTCCTTCGCAGACATTTCGGAAGCCACGCCTGAGTCAGAACATGGGAGGGTGGAGATGTCACCGCCGCCCTCACCGGCCCAGATGGAAGACTTCTTGGGCGACCCGGGCGACCCCGAGCGAATGAAGAGACGGGTGTCAGAGGTGCTCCAGAAGCATGGTATGATGCTACGCGAGCTGGAGGAGCGATATGACGCGGACCGGGTCGTCTTCGACGAGAGATTCGCCGCGCTGGAAGACGCGAATGCGCGCTTGATCGCTGAGGCGGAGCCAGTGACTCGCGCAGACGTCACCTCGCCCGGCGTGCACATCTCGCGGGGCGAGGATCAAGCACACTTAATCCTGCGCGAGTTTAAAGCACTTCGCGAATACCACTATCCGAGAGTGCCTCCGCGTGCGGGGAAACGGGGTCGGGGTCGCTGAAAATGGCTTCCTTACCCCTGAGACTGCCGCGGTTTTTTAATTCTACTATCCCCTTGCTTTTATTTCTTTCATGACGCTTCTGTTGAACAATATCTGTTGTAATATTCGCGAGTCCATCATGACTCGCCTCTTATCGTTTTTTATTTTTCTCATTCATTTCTGTGGCGTGCCTGTGGTTCATTTAGTTCGTTTGCTGTGTTTGACACGATCGCCCCCGTGGAGCGCTCGCGAGTTTCTGTGCGACGTTGTGCCCAGACCCCCTTTTCTCGCGGGTCGGCCTTGGGCGGGGTTTAATTACCGCGCAGCGGTGAGCCCGGGCTCGCAAGACTACAGTCCTACCGAGTAGAAATCTACTTTATTTTCGATATCCGCACTCCTGACGCTTCGATTCCCGTGCCCATCCGATTTTCCTATAAATAGTTCGGATTCACTTTTCCATCCGTCACATTTATTTCTCAAGTCCTCTCGCGTTTACGCTCATCTCTGCTCTCGCAAGTTCGTGCTCGCGCTCGCTGCTTGCAGGCTGCCTCTTCCTGACTCGATGCGAACAAATCAGTTAGTGGGCGCGGATGGCGAGAGCGAGGGGCGGTCGAGATGCGCCTCAGCGTTTCAAGCCCATGAATTCTACTGCGCGAACATCACGGCAGAGGAGTACAAACATGTCGTGGATCGTTATCTCCCGGAGGGTTACTCGGCTCGCTGTCCAAGCGAGAGATCTACATTGAACGAGACCGAGGCTGACGAGCTCGCGATCCCCCTTGCTCACTTCGAGAATGGGTTGCGACTCCCTTTATGGCCTGAAATTCGTCAGGTATTTCGCTTAGTCTTCTCGCCGTTCCCTGTTCGCCATCGCGACTTTTTCACCGTTCTTTGCAGGTGCTGCGGTATTATGGGGTGCTGCCGAGCCAGCTGACCCCGAATGCGATCGCGGACATTGTCGCGTTCGCCAGTTATATGCGGGAGGAGAGGATCGAGTTCAGCCTCCTCGTCTTCCGCAAAGTGTTCTCCTTTCGCGCCTTCCGGGACGGGACCACCTACTTCGCGAGCCAGCACGTCACCGTCTGCGAGACGGTGAACAAGAGTCACTACTGGACTCAGAAGTTCATCCTAGTGAAGGGACCCTTCGGTAATCTCCACTTCACCCCTCTTCAGCGGGATGACGCCACCTACCGCCCTCCGAGCTCGCTGGGCGGTGCCGACGCCAAACTCCTCCAATACCTCTCCGGAAAGAACTTCGAAGTCGCCCATCTGAGGCGCAACGTCGACTCGCTACTCGTAGTTCCCCAAGGGGAAGGTACGGCTCGCTTTCGCCCCACTCCCCTTCCCTTTTTCTTCGTCGTGTAACACTTTTACTTCTTCAGGCGAGCGCGAGATCCCCGTTAATCATCCGCACGCGCAAGGCACCGCTCTCACGGCGGACACTCTCGCGACCGCGGCGGCAGAGGCTTGCCGCGATCTTCCTATCACCGGTTCCGGCAAGAAGCGGCCTCCGTCTGCGAGCCAGCCTGGTTCGCAACTCTCCTCCAAGAAGTCGAGGGGGAAAACCCTCGCCGTCAAAGACAAGAGAGCGGTCGTCGATCTAAGCGAGACCGACGGCTCGCCCCCTTCTCCTGCGAAACAGTCGGACTCGTTGGCGAGCCAGGGTGCCGGGAGCTCTTCCACAACCCCCCAACCAAAGGGCCACAAGAACTTTGGTCTGGGTGAGAAGGTTTCTGATATCCTTGGCGAGCCCCTGCTCGCTTGGGATCCCGACGCCAACCGGATTTCTTGCTCCACCCTTCACCCCTCCTGGGTGGAGCTGGGTAAGGCAGGGGAGGAGGCGTTCTCTCTCACCTTCGGCTTATATGGCTGCGAGGACGCCGCCGCCTACAAAGAGATGGGGCCAAGACAACTGGTCTATGAAGAAATGCGAGCCCAGTTCCGCTCGACGGAGCTCGCACATATGGCGGGGCGCCGTTATCTGCAGGCGGATAGGGACATCCGCGCGTACAGAGAAGAGCTTAAGAGGGCTCGCGAGGAGATCAAGGGCCTCAAGGAGAGAGAGGAAGCGTCGGAAAGCCTCCTCGCCGGGATGCAGGGCAAGATGGTAAGCGTCCCTTGGGCTTCTTTTCTTCGCTGTTCGCGACCTCCGACCTTTGTTTTAACTCGTTTTGATGCTAACTCAGGATGCCGATGTAGCAACCAAGCTTCTCGCTCGCAACGGCGAGCTGGAGTTGGAGAATACTATGTTGAAGGCTCGGGTGGACGAGCTGGTTCGCAGCGTGCTGCCTCCTTCTCCTGGGCGAGCCAGGTCTCAACAGGGGGTCGCCGAAAGTGAGGCGCAGAGGCGGCGAGATGCACAGGAGGTCGCTAACCTCGTCTTCACGACCCTCAAGAACGCGAGCATGCTAGCCGACGACGCGATGGAGTTTACAGCCGAAGACGTCTGCCCGGACCTCTTCGACTTGGCGCCATGGTTGGGGGCTCGCAAGAATGGCGAGGGCCCCCCAGAATGAACCCCCTTAGCCTCTCTTCCCATTACTTTGAATGTATATTATTCTTTTTGGGCTGGCGAGATCGCCGCCGAACATAGAAAAATCTTGGGGAATGATAGTTATAATTTTTCGTTAGTATTTATGTGCATGCTCGCGTTTCTTTTTTCTCTCGCCCTTGCTCTTTCTTTTGAATTCTCATGACCAGTTGTTATGCGGTAGTGCTTCCGGGGGGCTCGCGGATGCGTGTGTCTGGGCTCCTCTCGCCAAGGTTCTCCTCTTATGGATTTCGCTAACCCGGGCCGTTGCCGCCCGCGGATACTGCCCGGCGAACCCAACCTTGGCGAACTCAGACATAGGCATCCCGCGAATTAGACCTCCCTGACTCTAGTATCTCAACTCGCTACCTTAGGCCTTATCAGCCTCGACCCTTTAAATTTTGCGAACCGAGCCGTTCTGGCTCTAACTCTTTAACCGGTTACCTTAGGCCTCATCAGCCTCAACCTTTCCAATTTTGCGAACCAAGCCCTTCTGGCTCAACACTTCAGCCTGTTACCTTAGGACTTTGACCCCTATTGCCAGCCTCTCCAGAGATCCACCTGAACCCCCCGTCTAGGTGAGAGCCCGGGAGCGGAATCGATCTGGGGCATTCCAGCATCCATGTTTCCAACCTTGCCAGCCTCTCCAGAGATCAACCAGAACCCCCCGTCTAGGTGAGAGCCCGGGAGCGGAATCGATCTGGGGCATTCCAGCACCAATGTTTCCAACCTTGCCAGCCTCTCCAGAGATCAACCAGAACCCCCCGTCTAGGTGAGAGCCCGGGAGCGGAATCGATCTGGGGCATTCCAGCACCAATGTTTCCAACCTTGCCAGCCTCTCCAGAGATCTACCTGAACCCCCCGTCTAGGTGAGAGCCCGGGAGCGGAATCGATCTGGGTCATTCCAGCACCAATGTTTCCAACCTTGCCAGCCTCTCCAGAGATCTACCTGAACCCCCCGTCTAGGTGAGAGTACGGGAGCGGAATCGATCTGGGGCATTCCAGCACCAATGTTTCCAACCTTGCCAGCCTCTCCAGAGATCTACCTGAACCCCCCGTCTAGGTGAGAGCCCGGGAGCGGAATCGATCTGGGGCATTCCAACACCAATGTTTCCAACCTTGCCAGCCTCTCCAGAGATCTACCTGAACCCCCCGTCTAGGTGAGAGCCCGGGAGCGGAATCGATCTGGGGCATTCCAGCATCCATGTTTCCAACCTTGCCAGCCTCTCCAGAGATCAACCAGAACCCCCCGTCTAGGTGAGAGCCCGGGAGCGGAATCGATCTGGGGCATTCCAGCACCAATGTTTCCAACCTTGCCAGCCTCTCCAGAGATCTACCTGAACCCCCCGTCTAGGTGAGATCCCGGGAGCGGAATCGATCTGGGGCATTCCAGCACCAATGTTTCCAACCTTGCCAGCCTCTCCAGAGATCTACCTGAACCCCCCGTCTAGGTGAGAGCCCGGGAGCGGAATCGATCTGGGGCATTCCAGCATCCATGTTTCCAACCTTGCCAGCCTCTCCAGAGATCAACCAGAACCCCCCGTCTAGGTGAGAGCCCAGGAGCGGAATCGATCTGGGGCATTCCAGCACCAATGTTTCCAACCTTGCCAGCCTCTCCAGAGATCTACCTGAACCCCCCGTCTAGGTGAGAGCCCGGGAGCGGAATCGATCTGGGGCATTCCAGCACCAATGTTTCCAACCTTGCCAGCCTCTCCAGAGATCAACCTGAACCCCCCGTCTAGGTGAGAGCCCGGGAGCGGAATCGATCTGGGGCATTCCAGCACCATCATATCCAGACTTAGTCATGTCAGCACGGCAGTAGTTATGAGCATTATAAAAAAGGAGTAAGACATTCATTAAACAACATAGTAAAGCACTTAAGGGTAAAACCTTTTCAAATCATCCCCACTTCGGGCTCGGTCGAGGGGTACCCCTTCCACATCCTGGAGATGATACCCTCCCGACTTGAGCACCCTGCTTACAATATATGGACCTTCCCAGTTGGGGTTAAGCTTTCCCATCGTGGCCCCTCTGCCGGCCGCGTCGACCTTCTTCAGGACTAGATCTCCTTTCGGAAAGTGTTTTATCCGGATATGTCTGTCAAAATATCGAGCCATCCGCCGCTTGACCTCTTCCTGCCTGATGGTAGCCAAGTCTCGGAGTTCTTCCACCAGGTCCAAGGACAGCCTCTACTCTGCATTGTTACCTTCCAACCACTCTTCATCCCCCTCGCTCGCGGCGATCACCCGGGGGGTCTTCACCTCAAACTCTATGGGGAGAACGGCCTCGGACCCGTGAGAGAGCTTGAATGGAGTCTCCCCGGTGGCGGTATTCGGAGTAGTCCTCATGGCCCAGAGGACGGAGGGTAGCTGTTCCACCCAACTTCCCCGAAGGTTTTCCACTTTATTTTTTAGCAGGTTGACGATTATCTTATTTGCCGCCTTCACCTGCCCATTGCTCCTCGGGTGGTGGACCGAAGCGAACCTGAGGTCAATGCCGAGCTGAGTGCAGAAGCCGACAAACTCCTCACTCGCAAACTGTGGCCCATTGTCCGTCACTATAGCTAGAGGGAGTCCATGCCTGCAAATTATTTCTCCCCACACAAAATTCCTTACAACCTGAGAGGTTACCTTAGCAAGCGCTTTCACCTCTACCCACTTGGAGAAGTAGTCGATCATGACCAGCAGGAACTTCCTTTGGCCGCTGGCTTGGGGAAAGGGGCCGACCAGGTCCAGCCCCCATATGGCGAAGGGCCAGGGGGCCGTGATGGTCCGGAGCCTTTGAGCTGGGAGGAGTTGGAGCGGAGCATAGAGCTGGCACTTCGGACACTTTCTTGCGAACTCTGCCGCATCCTTGCTGAGAGTGGGCCAGAAGTAGCCTTGTCTCAACACCCTCCCTTCCAGGGTCCGGCTCCCGGAGTGACTGCCGCACTCCCCGGAGTGGATTTCTTCCAGCACTCTCGGGACCTCCTCCTCGGAGACACAACGGGCCAGGAGTCCCGAGAGGGTCTTTCTATATAGCCCCCCTGCATGCAAAGAGTAATAGGCGGACTTATACCGGAAGCGTCTCTTGTCCACATCCTCTCCAGGGAACTGCCCGGAGGATAGGAAGGTGATGAACGGATCCATCCACGAGGCTTGTTGATCCACCTCCATCAATTCTCCTTCCTCGATGGAGGGCCGGAAGAGTTCCGAAGTCGTCCCTCCTGTTCGGGGACCGAACTTGGCTAGGAGGTCCGCCTGGGCGCTCTCCTCCCTCGGCACGTGCTTGATGGAGAAGGTGCGGAACTGCCTGATGCCCCCCTTAACCTTTTCCAGGTATAGTAGGAGGGTCGGGTCCTTTGCTTCAAATTCTCCCTTGATCTGGCATGCTACCACCATGGAGTCCGTGGAGACCTCCATGTCCTGCACACCCAGTTCTCGGGCCAGCCGAAGGCCCGCTATCACTGCTTCGTACTCAGCCTGGTTGTTGGTGATTGGGAAATGGATGTTTAAGGCTTGCTAAATCGAGTCCCCTGAGGACTCACCAGGACTATTCCCCCTCCATAGGAGTATTTTCCCGACGCTCCGTCCACCAACATCTTCCATGCTTCTGGGGGAGGTGGCTCGTGCTCCCCCACTTCGGCCGCATAGTCGGCCATGAAGTCTGCCACCGCTTGAGCCCTGATGGACGTCCTGGGTACGAACGTGATATTGAATTCGCTTAACTCCACGGACCACTTTGCCAACCTCCCTGAGTGCTCCACCCCTTCCATGATTTTGCGGAGCGGATGGTCCGTCACTACTTTAATTGAATGGGCTTGAAAGTAAGGTCGGAGCCTCCGGGCTGACACCACCAATGCGAAGGCCAACTTTTCCAAAATCGGGTACCAGAGCTCTGCCTTCTTCAGCACTCGGCTGACGTAGTAGATATGGAACTGTTTCTTCCCTTCCTCCCGGATTAACACGGAGCTTACTGCTTCGGATCCTACCCCCAGGTACAGGGATAGGTCTTCTCCTGGCCTCGGTCCCTGGAGCAGAGGGGTTTGGGTGAGCTGTTCTTTCAGAGCCTGGAAGGCCTTCTCGCACTCCGGGGTCCATTCAAACTTCTTGTTTCCTCGCAGTACTTTGAAAAAGGGGGCACACTTCTCTCCCGCCTTGGAGAGGAACCTGCTGAGCCCGGCCAACTTCCCTGTGAGGCTCTGAACCTCCTTCGGATTTCTTGGCGACCCCAACTCCATCACCGCTTTAACTTTGTCTGGGTTGGGTTCCACTCCTGCGGGGGTGAGCAAATGGCCCAGGAATTTCCCTCGGCTCGCCCCGAAGACACACTTCAGGGGATTGAGTTTCATCTTGTACCGCCGCAGGGTCCCGAATGTCTCTTCGAGGTCTCGGAGGTGAGTTCCAAGGTCTCGGCTCTTCACCATGAGGTCGTCAACATAGACTTCTAAATTTCTTCCTTTTTGCTCGCGGAAGACCCTATCCATCATCCTTTGGTACGTAGCCCCTGCGTTCTTGAGCCCGAAGGGCATCATCTTATAGCAATAACATCCATCTCCCGTGATGAAGGAAACATCCTTGATGTCCGGGGGATGCATGCGGATTTGATGGTAACCTGAAAAAGCATCTAAGAAAGACATTGCAGAAAAACCAACGGCTGAGTCAACCAGCGCGTCGATTCTGGGCAGGGGGTAGCAATCTTTCGGGCATGATTTATTAAGAAGCGAAAAGTCGATACACATTCGCCACTTACCTCCTCCCTTTTTTACCATAACGACGTTGGAGACCCAGCCTGGATACTGGATCTCCGATACAAACCCGGCCTGCAGGAGTTTGCCCACCTCCTCGCGGATGGGCCCTTCTAGCTTGTCGGCGATAACCCTCCTCTTCTGGCGGATGGGGCGGGTGCCGGGGTCGAGGTTGAGGCGATGGCAAGCCACATCCGCATCGATCCCGGGCATTTCCGCGGCGCTCCATGCGAAGACGTCTACATTTTTCTGCACGCAGGCCAGGATCTCGGCCTGCTCCTTCGGGTTGAGCTCTCCGCTGATTCGGACTTTTTCCACCACCCCCAGCCGGGTGGTGACCTCGAGCTCTACGACCTCGTCCATAGCCTCCAACCGGGACTGCTCTCCCCAAGCCCTCTCCTCTTCGTGACAAGTGGGAGTCTGGGCTTCCTCCGAGACTTCCTTCTCTACCACCATCAGCTCTTCCGCCCTTCCCTCCTGGGCCTTTTCTTCTTCTTCTTCTCCTCCCGCCCGGGGTCCCTCAGCTACCCCTTCCTGGGCATGGACTTCATCTCCTTCCAACTTCTCCACGACTACCTCCTTACCTCCGGCTTCGGCCGCCTCCTCCATCATCCTATCCCACTTCTCAGCTTCTCCCATCCAGGAGATGGTGTTGACAGCCGTTACGTAGCACTGTCTTGCCACCTTGGGATCCCCTCTGATCCGCACCTGAACCCCTCCATCGTTGAACTTGAGGCATTGATGAAAGGTGGAGGGGACACAGCGGAACGCACTAATAAGTGGCCGTCCGAAGATAGCGCTGTAACTGCTTGGGGCGTCCACGATGACAAAACGACAGTTCCGGGACTGCCCACCCAGGGTCACATGAAGCCCTACTCCCCCTTCTACTTCCTTCCTCTCCCCCGAGAATCCGAACAAAGGGCCATCTGAGGCCAACACCCTCCCAGGCTCTACCTCCATCTTGTCAAACGCCTTTTTGAAGATGACGTTGACTGAACTTACATTGTCCACTAGGATCCGGGAGACGGTGAAGTTCTCGATCGCTGTCTGGATGACCAACGCGTCGCAGAACGGGTCCTCGTAGCCTGACATGTCTTTCTGAGTGAAAACGATTTTTTCGGCCGGGGGTGGGGCGGTGGATGTCGAAGCCACTCTTCGGCAGTAGATGGTATGGAGGCTAGCCTTGCGGGTCGCCTCTATCCCTACCCCCCATGGATCACCCCGATCCCTCCTCTACTCCCCATATCGGCTCTATTCTCACACCTTTCCTCCTCCTCCTCTCGAGGTTCAACCTCTACGATCCTTAATGGCTGCTGCTGTGGTGTCGCGGGTGCTCTGCCCCTCTTCACTTCTAGGAACTCCGGACAGGTGTCCGTTGAGTGGCCTTCCGCATCATGGAAGATGCAATATGGCACCGCCACTTCCCTCGCCTCGGCCTTTGCCACCCTATTCCTTCTTCTCCTAGCGGCCGCCGTTTCCGCCTCTCCTCCTCTTCCCCTTCCTCTTCCTCTTCCTCGTCCAATCGCCATGGCCTGCTGGGGAGGGGGAGGCATCTGCATCGGACCTTGCCTCCACCCCAACTGGGGGGGCCTCCATTGACCTCCGACATGGTTACCCCTTCCTGGGCCGTAACCCCTTCCCTGCCCTTGCACTCCTCCCCCTTGCGACCTCCATTCTCCCTCCGGGGCCCAGGGTTCTTCCCTTCTCCTGACCTCCTGTTGCCTCACCTCCGGCTCACTGAGCTTTGCTAGCCTCCTGGTGAGCTCCGGATTGGCTTCCTCACTTGCGACTTCCTCCGACACCCTCTCCATCAGCTCTTCAAAGGAGACGGGGGCTTTTCTCTTCAACGCCATCTTAAAGAAACTCTCTCTTAACCCGACCGTGAAGGCGAGTTGGAGTGCAAACCCAGGCATCTCCTGAGTGAGCTGCACTTCCTCCTGGAATCGATCGGCATACTGAGCCAGCGACTCCCTGAGTCCCTGCTTCACTGCGAAGAGGGAATCAGCGTCCTTCTTCCTCTTTTTTGAGGTCGAGAACCTCAGCAAGAAACTTCGGCGCAAATCTTCGAACGAGTAGATGGACTCTGCTGGGAGATGATGGAACCAGTCCCTGGCCTTCTCCTTAAGGGTGACGGCAAAGAGCCGACACTTAAAGGCGTCTGACATCGGCCTGATGGAGACCGAGTCTTCGAAACTCTACAGGTGCTGGACAGGGTCATCTCTACCGTTGTAGTACACCCGGTCCCATTCTCCAAATCCCCCAGGGACGGGTGCGGAAAGCACCAGCTCGCAAAAGGGGCTTCCCCCTCCTGTCACTCTTCCCGGCTCCACTCGTCCCCCAAGCTCGCTCGCCAAACTTGAGCTCGCCGGGACTGTGCTCGCGAAGGTGGTGCTCGCCTGAACCACTCCAACAGTCGCCGCTTCCTCTTGGCGTGCACTCGCCAGTGACGCGCTCGCTGGGATGGAGCTCGCTAGCGCTGAGCCCGCCGGCACGGAGCTCGCCGGGCTGGCGAACAGCACCCGACCTTCCTGGCCCTGGCCTAAGCCGACGACAACTTCTTTTCCAGCCCTTCCTCCTGGTGCCCTCTCGCCGACTGCTGTTGGGGGTGTGGTCTCCTGAGGTTCCGGGGTCGCGAACTCACTTCGCAGAGCTGTGACCGCGAACCCCAAGGTGTCGAGCACCTCCTTTCTGAAGTCCGCGAACATCCTCGGTGTTACCACCTGCGGTGGCTCGCTGAACCCCTCGCCTTGATCCTCATCTCCCGCCATAACCCTTCTCTGGAACTTTCTTGAACCAGCCACGCTCCACGCTCACCGCACCAAAATGTTGAAACCGATTTCTCGGTCTCTGGTGGAGCTCGGGGCCCTCAACGAATTGAGGGGCAGCTAGCCCTTACCGGTCCCTCAGAAGAGATAGGCAGATAACTCGGACAAAGAACAAAGACCCTAGTCTTAGCGAGGAGGTCCCTCCACTAACCCGGAAGATCGTTGAGCGCTTCCCCTCCCAAGCCAAAGCTAAGACTCGGGCACCTTGGAGAGCTAGAGAGCCCAAACCAAAGCGACCTATGGAGAGAAGAAGGCACAAAGATTCTGAAACCGGTCCTCTTCCAAGGTGCCCCTTGAGGTCTATTTATAGATTTTAGTTTTGTGGTCTGTCAATAGCCAAATCCCGCTGTCCATTCTTACTATCCGCACACCGGATTGGTCTGCTAACAGCCAAACTCCGCTGTTCGGAGGGGCTACCCGTAGACCACCAGGGGTTTTTTGGTAAAGGACCACCCTAGGCGCCGGCGAACCAGAGACCCCTGACCTGTCCAGCGAACACGGGGCTCGCCAAAAGATCTGGCTGGCTCGCCTAAGCCGTCTAGCGAACTCCTCCTACCGGCTGACTCGCCTGCCTCTACGGCTCGCCTGCCGAACCGCTCCTTAGCGGGCCGAGCTCGCCAAAACGGCTAACTGTACCCCAGAAATGGCTATTTGTACCCCACGGTCCCGGACCTGCCTAGCGAGCTCCTCCGACCGGCTGGCTCGCCTACCTCTACGACTCGCCTGCCGAACCGCTCCTTAGTGGGTCGAGCTCGCCAAAACGGCTAAATGTACCCCGGAAATGGCTATTTGTACCCCAAGGTCCCGGACCTGCCTAGCGAGCTCCTCTGACCAGCTGGCTCGCCTACCTTTAGGGTCTCTCGCTCTTCTTGGGCTCGCCCCACCTGTCTCGCCCATCCTCAACTTGCTCCCTTGGGTACGCGAACCAAGGATCCTTCCAGGCGAACATCGGGGTTGTACAACCACCGAGTGAGCCTTCGGCCCTGCCAGCTAGGTGAGAGCCTGGACAGCGGGTCTGCTCGGGGCCAACCTTTGGAACTTTGGGAACCTGCCACTGAGTGAGCCTTCGGCCCTGCCAGCTAGGTGAGAGCCTGGACAGCGGGTCTGCTCGGGGCCAACCTTTGGAACTTTGGGAACCTGCCACCGAGTGAGCCTTCGGCCCTGCCAGCTAGGTGAGAGCCTGGACATCGGGTCTGCTCGGGGCCAACCTTTGGAACTTTGGGAACCTGCCACCGAGTGAGCCTTCGGCCCTGCCAGCTAGGTGAGAGCCTGGACAGCGGGTCTGCTATAGGCCAACCTTTGGAACTTTGGGAACCTGCCACCGAGTGAGCCTTCGGCCCTGCCAGCTAGGTGAGAGTCTGGACAGCGGGTCTGCTCGGGGCCAACCTTTGGAACTTTGGGAACCTGCCACCGAGTGAGCCTTCGGCCCTGCCAGCTAGGTGAGAGCCTGGACAGCGGGTCTGCTCGGGGCCAACCTTTGGAACTTTGGGAACCGGCCACCGAGTGAGCCTTCGACCCTGCCAGCTAGGTGAGAGCCTGGACAGCGGGTCTGCTCGGGGCCAACCTTTGGAACTTTGGGAACCTGCCACCGAGTGAGCCTTCGGCCCTGCCAGCTAGTTGAGATCCTGGACTGCGGGTCTGCTCGGGGCTAACCTTTGGAACTTTGGGAACCTGCCACCGAGTGAGCCTTCGGCCCTGCCAGCTAGGTGAGATCCTGGACAACGAGTCTGCTCGGGGCCAACCTTTGGAACTTTCCATCTTCCCCTTGCAAGTCATTCCTACCACACATATATATAAAAATCAAGTAGTAAAGCGAAATATTCTTATTACATGGACTTAGGGATAGAAACGTTTTAAATCATCACCGCTCCGCGTGTGATTGAGGGACTCGCCCTCCACATTTTGGAGGCGGTACCCCCCCTGATTTCAAGGCTTCTTCTACGACATAGGGGCCTTCCCAATTTGGGTTGAGCTTGCCTACCGCGGCAGATCTTCCGGCCGCGTCGACCTTCTTCAACACTAGGTCACCCTTCTCAAACTGTTTGATCCTGACATGCTTGTCGAAGTACTTGGCCATCCGCCGCTTGACTTCTTCTTGACGAATGGTGGCGAGATCTCGGACCTCCTCGATCAGATCCAAGGAGAGTCGCAGCTCCTCCTCGTTTCCTGTCCTCCATTCTTCATTACCTTCCAAGGCTGCCCCTACCCGCGTCGTCTTGACTTCAAACTCCACGGGAATGATGGCCTCGCAACCATGAGAGAGCTTGAAGGGGGTCTCACCAGTGGCGGTGTTGGGAGTAGTCCTTAGAGCCCATAGGACCGACGGGAGCTGCTCCACCCAATTCCCCTTCAAGTTTGCCACCTTTTTCTTGAGCAGGTTCACTATAACCTTGTTTGCTGCCTCCACCTGCCCGTTGCTCCTGGGATGGTGGACGGATGCGAACCTGAGGTCTATCCCCAACTAGCTGCAGAAGCTTATAAACTCCTCGCTGGCGAACTGCGGACCGTTATCCGTGACTATGGCTTGAGGGAGCCCATGCCGACAGATAATCTCTCCCCATACGAAGTTGCGGGCTACCTGGGAGGTGACCTTTGCTAGAGCCTTGACCTCCAACCACTTCGAAAAGTAGTCGATCATAACCAAGAAAAATCTTCTTTGCCCACTGGCCTGAGGAAAAGGTCCTACCAGATCCATACCCCATATGGCGAAGGGTCAGGGCGCGGTGATGCTCCTTAGCCCCTGAGCCGGCAAAAGTTGAAGTGGGGCGAACAGCTGGCATTTTCGACATTGCTTGGCGAATGCCGCCGCATCCCTGCTCAGGGTCGGCCAGAAGTATCCTTGCCTCATTATCCTTGCTTCCAACGTCCTGCTCCCTGAATAACTGCCACAATCGCCGGAATGAACCTCCTCTAGGACCCTCGGAGCTTCTTCCTCTGAGACGCATCGTGCTAGGAATCCCGAGAGGGTCTTCCGATACAAGTCCCCCTCATGGAGTATGTAGTAGGAAGACTTGTACCGAAAGCGCCTTTGATCTGGAACCTCTTCCGGAAATTTTCCTGTTGATAGGAAGGTCACGAATGGATCCTTCCACGAGGGTCGCTGTTCTATTTCCATGAGCTCTCCTTCCTCAATCGAAGGGCGGAACAAATCTGTCAAGGTTCCCCCGACCCGGGGACCAGACTTGGCCAGCCGATCGGCCGAGACACCCTCCTCCCTTGGGACGTTCCTGATGGAGAAAGTTTTGAAGGCTCTGATGAGACCCCTCACTTTGGCGAGATACCGTACGAGTGTGGGCTCTCTTGCCTCGAATTCACCCTTTATCTGCGAGGCTATAACCATTGAGTCGGTGAGAACCTCCACATCATGAACTCTTAGCTCCTGGGCCAGACGTAGGCCGACAATCACCGCTTCGTACTCCGCCTGGTTGTTGGTTACGGGAAAATGTATCACCAGTGCTTGCTCGATCCTCACTCCGTGAGGACTTTCCAACACCACCCCTCCTCCTAAAGAATTCTCGTGTGAGGCTCCGTCGACCAGCAGCTTTCAGGGGATGTGGCGTAAGACTTGCTCCTCCTCCGTCTCGACCACGAAGTCTGCCATGAAATCTGCAACTGCTTGGGCCTTCATTGACAACTGTGGGAGGAAGGTGAGGTTGAACTCACTTAACTCTATCGACCACTTCGCGAGTCTCTCTGAATGCTCTACCCCCTCAAAGATTTTGCGAAGGGGGTGATCGGTCACTACTTGGATGGAGTGGGCTTGGAAGTATGGCCTGAGCTTCCTTGCCGAGATGACTAGGGCGAAGGCTAGCTTCTCCAAATTCGGATATCGAAGCTCCGCCTTCTTCAAAACCCTGCTCACGTAGTAGATAGGTAGCTGCTTCTTACCCTCTTCCCGGACCAGGACGGAGCTTATGCCTTCAGCCCCGACTCCGAGGTATAAGGCTAGGTCCTCCCCCTCCTTAAGGCCTTGGAGCAGCGGAGCCTTGGTGAGTTGGCTCTTTAGGGCCTGGAAAGCCTCCTCGCATTCCTCCGTCCATTCGAATTTCTGATTGCCTCGTAACACCTTAAAAAATGGGGAGCATTTCTCCCCTGCTCGGGAGAGAAACCTACTTAACCCTGCGAGCTTTCCAGTTAGCCGCTGGACTTCCTTAGCGCTTCGCGGCGATCCCAACTCCATTATGGCCTTTACCTTGTCCGGGTTAGGTTCTACCCCCGAAGGGGTGAGAAGGTGACCCAGGAACTTTCCCTTGCTGGCCCCGAATACGCACTTCAGGGGGTTGAGCCGCATCTTGTACTTGCGCAGAGTAGCGAATGTCTCCTCAAGGTCCTGGAGGTGGGAACTCACGCACTTGCTCTTCACCATGAGGTCATCTACGTAAACCTCCAAGTTTCTTCCTCTTTGCTCCCGAAAAACCCAGTCCATCATCCTTTGGTAGGTTGCTCCGGCATTCCTCGACCCGAAGGGCATCATTTTGTAGTAGTAGCACCCCTCCCGGGTGATGAACGAGACATCTTTAACGTCTGGAGGGTGCATCCTGATTCGGTGATAACCTGAAAAAGCATCCAAAAAACTCATCACAGAAAAACCGGAGGCTGAGTCAACCAGCGCGTCGATCTGAGGCAGGGGATAACAATACTTAGGGCAGTCTTTGTTTAACAAAGAAAAGTCAATACACATACGCCAGCGGCCATCGCCTTTCTTTACCATGACGACATTGGAGACCCAGCCTGGATACTGGATCTCCGATACAAAACCTGCTTCGAGGAGCTTTGCCACCTCCTCGCGGATCGATCCTTCGAGCTTGTCGACTATGGTCCTTCTCTTCTGTCGGATGGGGCGAGCCCCCGACTCAAGGTTGAGCCGGTGGCAAGCCACGTCTGCATCGATGCCTGGCATGTCCGCCGCGTTCCATGCGAAGATGTCCACGCTCCTTTGGATGCACTCCATCATCCTTTTTTTGTCTTCTGGGCCGAGGCCCCCGCTGATCCGCACCTTCTCCACCCTTCCTCCCTGGGTGGTGACCTCCATCTCGACCACTTCTTCAGCCGCCTTAAAATGGGTCGGCTCTTGCCATTTACTCTTCTCTTCCCTCCCCTCTGGCAGGGTCTTCTCTTTCTTCGGATCCTCCTCTTTCATCGGTTCGACTCGCTTCTCCGGAGCCACTTTCTCCTCCCCTCCTGGGATGTTGTCCTCTTCTTCTTTTTCCCCTCCGTCTTCACTTGGCCCCCTCGGCCCCTTCATCTCCCTATCCACCTTTTCGACCTCCGCTATCCAGGAGATAGTGTTGACGACAGTCACATAGCACTGCCTCGCCACTTTCGCATCCCCCCGGATCCGGACTTGAACTCCTCCGCTGCGGAACTTTAAGCATTGATGGAAGGATGAGAGAACGCACCAGAAGGTGCTGATGAGAGGGTGTCCGAATATGGCGTTGTAGCTGCTCGGAGCGTCAACAATGACGAACCGACAGTTCCTGGGGACTCCTCCCAACGTCACTTGGAGGCCAACTCCTCCCTCGACTTCCTTCCTCTCCCCTGAGAACCCAAACAAGGGTCCATCTGAGGCTTGCACTCTCTTTGCTTCCACCTCTAGCGCGTCGAAGGACTTCTTGAAGATAACATTCACCGAACTCCCGTTGTCCACCAAAATCCGGGTGACGGTGAAGTTTTCAATCGCCGCCTGGATCACCAAGGCGTCATAGAACGGGTCTTCAAAGTCTGGCATATCCTCCACCGAGAAGGTGAGCTTCTCCGAGGGGGGTGGGGTTTGGGAGGTCGACGCGACGCTTCTCCTGAACATCGCTTCTCTTACGAGTCGCTTTTATTCCCACCCCACCATGGATCACTCCGACCCCTCCCCTAACTCCCACGTCCGTCCTGTCTTCACATCTGTCCTCTTCATCTCTGGGTAGCACCTCTTCGATCCTCACAGGCCGCTGCTGCTGCTGGCCTCTTCCCCTCATCTCCAAAAATTCTGGGCAGGTGGCCGTCGCGTGACCCTCTTCCTGATGAAAGTCACAGTAAGGCAACGCCACCCAGCCCCCTCTTCCACCTCCTCTTCTTCCTCCTCTTACTCCTCTTCCTCGGCCCACTGCCATGGCTTGCTCTCGAGGGGGGTGAGGTGGCCTGGGATCTTGCCTCCACCCCTGAACCATTCCTTCTCCCCTTCGTTGGTGATCTCTTTCCTGAGCTCTCCCTGGACCCTCCTGGGGCCTCCAAGCCAGCCGGTTATTGGGCTCCTGATGGCCCCAATCCCGCTGATGTCCCCTGTAAAGAAACAGGGTGTGCCAAGATGAGAAAATTCGACAGAAGTAATACGAAACAAGAAAGCACAGGAAAAATCACAGAAGACACAGACATACAGAGGTTCACCCAAGCCGGGCTACGTCCCCTCTCCCCCATCCTCTTCTGTTACTCTTTAATCACCAAGATGGATTACAGCTTACAAGGTTACAAGGATCAAATCAGATCATACCTCACACAACCCTCTCAGAAAAGACCAGAGAAACCGCCGCCAAGGAACACCGCACAAAATCACTATTGCACTCTCTTGGACTTAATCACTTTCTTACTTCTAACCCTAAACCAGGATTATGCACCCTTTAAATAGGGCACCAGACCAGGCTCAGACCAACCAACCGCTGAGACGAAATCAGCTGAGACAACATGTACACCAGGCGCCGAGCGTCGAATGCAGGCGTCGAGTGCAGGCGTCGAGCGCAGGCGTCGAGCATCGAACGCGGGCGTCGAGCGCAGGCATCGAGCGTCAACCGCAGACGTCGAGCGTAGGCCTCTCCTGTTCCACGAACCGCTGAGGCAAGGACCCGTTCGTCGAACACCGTTCGACGAACCCTTCTTCGTTCTTCAAGCGCAGGCAGAGTTCAACGAACTCTTCTCCGTTCGTCGAACGCCGTTCGACGAACCCTGACCAGAAGTGTTCCCCAACTCCAACATTCTCCCACTTGGTGAACATCTTCCTCCGATGAGAGCTACACCTTCAACTTTCTTCTTCAACCCTACGGCCGTTGCACACCACTGAAATTTGGCAACAGGAACCGCCTTGGTAAGAAAATCTGAGATGTTCTCCATCGTGTCCACCTTCTCTAGTTGAACTACCTTCTTCTCCACCCTCTCCCGGATGAAATGGTACTGGATGTCAATGTGCTTGGTACGTGCGTGGAAGGCAGGATTCTTGGCTAGCTGAATAGTCCCTTGACTGTCACACCACAGCTTCACTGGCCCCTGCTCAAACCCGAGCTCCAAATATAGCCTCCGCAGCCATATGGCCTCCTTGCTCGCATGAGTAAGAGCCATGTACTCTGCCTCCGTCGACGAGAGTGCCACCACGCATTGCCTCCGACTCATCCAACTGATAGCTCCCCCAAACAGTGTAAACATGTATCCACTGGTGGATCTCCTGCTATCCAGATCACCTCCCCAATCTGAGTCCACGTGCCCAACCACATCCAAGACTCCTCCTTCACCAGCTCCTTCAAAACATAGGGAGTAATTTGAAGTGCCTCGAAGATACCTGAACACACGCTTCACCGCATTCCAGTGTTCCTTTCCTGGTGTAGCCATATACCGGCTCAACACTCCCACTACTTGAGCAATGTCAAGGCGAGTGCAGACCATGGCGTACATCAAGCTTCCCACAACACTAGCATAGGGGACCTTCGCCATGTCCTCGACCTCATCTTGTGTCTTCGGGCTCAGCTCTGCAGATAACTTGCACCTAACTGCCATTGGTGCTCCCACTGGCTTGCAGTCCGTCATATTGAACTTCTTCAACATTTCCTCGACGTACCTCTGCTGCCCCAACCAAAGCTTCTTCTTGCTTCGATCCCTGGAAATTTGCATTCCCAAGATAACACTTGCTGGCCCCAAATCCTTCATCTCGAATTTGGCTGAGAGCAGCTTCTTCACATGTTGGATCATCCTGACACTATTGCCCAGTAGTAGCATATCATCTACATAGAGTGTCAGGAAGATGAACTGCTCTCTCTTTCTCTAGATGTACACACAGTGGTCTGAACTTGACCTTTCAAAATCTAACTCTAGCATGTAGGTGTCAAATTTCTGGTACCACATCCTCGGAGATTGTTTTAGTCCATACAAGGACTTCTTCAGCCTGCAGACCTGATCCTCCTTGCCCTTGGCTTCGAATCCTTCCGGCTGCTTCATATATATCTCCTCCTCCAGATCACCGTGAAGAAAAGCCGTCTTCACATCCATCTGCTCAATCTCTAGATCATGCGCTGCCGCAATAGAGAGAACCAGTCTGATCGACGTCATTTTGGCTACATGTGAGAAGATCTCATCATAGTCAACACCTTCTACCTGGGAGAATCCCTTTGCAACCAACCTTGCCTTATATTTCTCCACAATGCCATCTCCCTTCACCTTCTGCTTGAAGACCCATTTACTTCCAATGGCCTTCCTCCCCTTTGGAAGCTTACACAGACTCCAAGTCTGATTCTTCCTCAGAGACTCCATTTCATCCACCATGGCTAGCACCCACTGATTTGAATCAGCCCTTGATCTAGCATCTCTGGCAGAGATTGGATCTTCACCAAGCATACTTAGGTAACACTGTGCAGCCACTGCACATTGGGGATATCTTATTGGTGCCTTTCTTTCCCTTGTCGATCTCCTCAGAAGTGGAATTTCTTCAGCCTCATCTTCTGACTCATCATCACTTCTCACCACCTCCAAATCATCTGATTCAGAATCAGATTCAGCCCCAACAGTAATAGCTTCTTTCTCAAATCTTTCTTCTACCACCACTGTCCCTTTCTTTGCTTCTTTGGCCTTCTCAGCTTGTGTGACTGCCTGAGGACCGGTTTCATGAAACACCACATCCTTGCTGAATGTAACAGTCCTGGTCACAGGGTTCCAAAGCTTGTAGCCTTTAATGCCATCTTTGTAACCCACAAAGATGCACTTCTCAAACTTGACATCAAGCTTCCCCCTCTTCTCCCTTGGAATGTGAACATATGCATCACACCCAAACACACGAGCATAGGCCAAGTTTGGCTTTCTCTTGAAGATGACTTCAAAGGGAGTACATCCCTCCACAACAGATGTAGGGGACCTGTTCTTCAGATAATTTGCAGTCGCCACTGCTTCAGCCCAGAACTCCTTCCCCAAGCCTGCCCAACTGAGCATGCACCTGGCCTTCTCCATCAAGGTCCTGTCCAGCCTTTCCGACACTCCATTCTGCTCTGGAGTATACGGTGTGGTCTTCTGCCGTGCAATCCCCTGCTCAGTACAGTACTGCCCAAAGGCATCAGAGCAGTACTCGCCTCCATTATCAGAACGGAGGACCTTCACCTTTCTCTCCAACTAGTTCTCCACCAGGTTCTTAAACCCCTTGAACCTGTCCAGAACTTCTGATTTGGACCTGAGAAAATAGATCCAGGAATACCGTGAGAGGTCATCTGTAAAGGACACAAAATACCTTGTGTCGCCAAGAGATGGAGCTGGAGTTGGCCCAAACACATCACTGTGTATTAGTTCCAGCACTTCAGTTGCCCTCGTGCCCGACCCACGAAAGCTTACCCTGGTCTGTTTGCCAAGCAGGCAATGTTCACAGAACCCAAGGCTTGTGGAGCACTCCGGCACACCTTCCACCATCTGACCGGATGCCAAGGTCGACATCCCCTTCTCACTGATATGCCCAAGCCGATGATGCCACAGCCTGCACACCTCCTCCTGATCAGCCTCCTGGCTCTCAGAGATAAGAGCCCCACTTGGAACCACTGTATCAGCAAGCAGAGTATACAGTGTTCCATGTCTTACTCCACTGGCAATCACCATTGCCTCCCTTGACATCTTGCAAGTTTGCTTGTCACAGTTGAAGTGCAATCCTGCATCCGCCATGGAACCCACCGAGATTAAATTCCTGCTCATCCCAGGAATGTGCATCACATTTGGAAGAGACCTTGTGGTCCCATTAGACAGCTTCAGCATCACCTTGCCACGCCCAATGATCTGCACAGCAGAATCATCACCCAGCATGACATCTCCACCGTCAAACCTCTCATACTCACAGAACCAGTGCCTTTGAGGGGTCATGTGGTATGATGCTCATGTGTCTACATACCACAAATCAGAATCTCGCTGTGCAACGCACGCAGCAGCGATGTACATGTCACCGCCATCTCCCTCCTTCTTCGTACCAGAAGTTGTCGGTGTTTCCTTGTTCTGAACGGCCTTGTTTGGACATTGGGACTTCACATGACCAGTTTCATTGCACTTCCAGCACCGAACAGGCTTCTTACTCTTCCCCCTCTCCTGGATTTTGGATCTACCTCGAGACTTATCTTTGTATCCACCTTGCTTGCTCTCCCTTCACTGAGGACGGGATCTAGACACACTCAAAGCACCTTTGCTCTTCGCCTCAGAACCTCCTCTCCTGGTCTCCTCAGATAAAAGAGCTGCACATACAGTATCGTATGACAGTTCCTTGTCTCCACTCCCTCCAATCACGACAATCAGATTGTCCCATGAATTTGGCAGTGAGCGCAACAAGGTGATGGATCTATCCTCATCCGAGATCTTCTCACCGATAAAGATTAGCTGACTCACAATGGTGTTGAATTGAGTCAGGTGCTCTGAAAACGAATCACCCTCACGCATCCGAAGTTTATACCACTTCTTCCTCAAGAGCAATTTGTTTACCAGGGACTTGCTCTGGTAGAGGAATTCCAACTTACGTCACAGACTTCATGCCGAAGTCTCCTCCATGACGTTAGTCAAGATTGAATCTGCTAGGAATAATCGAATCAGGCCCTTAGCCTTCCGATCAATTTTCATCCAGGCCGCCGCCTCCGCTGCACCATCTGCAATCCCGTCTGCAGATTTTCCCTTCAATGCGCTTGCATCCTTCTCTGCTACTTTAGGAACGGGAGGATCATCTTCGACCGCAGACCATAGATCTCGATCAATCAACATATCTTCCATCTTCATGTTCCAAAGATCGAATCGACTTCCGTCAAACTTTTCGATCTCGATCCGCACGCCGCCAGAACCCATCTCCAGGATCAAGAACCTCGCTTTGATACCAAATGTAAAGAAACAGGGTGTGCCAAGCCGAGAAAATTCGACAGAAGTAATAAGAAACAAGAAAGCACAGAAAAAATCACAGAAGACACAAATATACAGAGGTTCACCCAAGCCGGGCTACGTCCCCTCTCCCCCTTCCTCTTCTGTTACTCTTTAATCACCAAGATGGATTACAGCTTACAAGGTTACAAGGATCAAATCAGATCCTACCTCACACAACCCTCTCAGAAAAGACCAGAAAAACTGCCGCCAAGGAACACCGCACAAAATCACTATTGCACTCTCTTGGACTTAATCTATTTCTTACTTCTAACCCTAAACCAGGGTTATGCACCCTTTAAATAGGGTGCCGGACCGGGCTCAGACCAACCAACCGTTGAGACGGAATCAGCTGAGATAGCATGTACACCAGGCGTCGAGCATCAAATGCAGGCATCGAGCGCAGGCGTCGAGCATCGAACGCGGGCGTCGAGCGCAAGCGTCGAGCGCAGGCATCGAGCGTAGGCCTCTCCCGTTCCATGAACCGCTGAGGCAAGGACTCGTTCGTCTAACACCGTTCGACGAACCCTTCTTCGTTCTTCAAGCGCAGGCAGAGTTCGACGAACTCTTCTCCGTTCGTCGAACGCCGTTCGACGAACCCTGACCAGAAGTGTTCCCCAACTCCAACGTCCCCGAAACCCCTGACCTCTGGGTTCTTCCTTTCTCCTTCCCTCCTGGTGTCTCACTTCCGACTCGCTCATCTTTGAAATCTCTTATAGAACTCCGGGTTGGCGGCCTCTCCTTCTATCTCTTCTGCTGCCCACTTCATTAGTTCCTCGAAGGATAGAGGGGCCTTCCGCTTCAGATCCATTTTAAAGAACCCATCTCGCAGCCCCACTATGAATGCCATCTGGAGGGTGAACCCCGGCACCTCCTGCACGAGGAGGACCTCCTCCTGGAACCTATCCACGTAATGGGCCAACGACTCCCTCGGCCCTTGCTTGATCTTAAAGAGCGCCTCTGCATCCTTCTTCCTCTTCTTCGACGTTGAAAAACGCAACCTGAAGCTCCGACGCAAGTCCTCGAAGGCGTAGATGGAACCCACGGGAAGCTGGTGGAACCAGTCCCTCGCCTTATCCTTCAGAGTGGTGGCAAAGAGCCGGCACTGGAAGGCATCTGTCATTGGAAGGATCGAGACCATGTCCTCAAACCACTGCAGATGCAGGACTGGGTCGTCTTTGCCGGTGTAGTAAGACATCTCCGGCCCCCTGAACCCTTCTGGAACCGGGGCCGAGAGGATCAACTCACAGAAAGGACTCCCATCCCCTGTTCGGCGAGTGGTCCTCTCGCGCGGAGTCAGCTCACACACCTCCACACTCGCTGGGCGGTTGAACAGCTGCCACCCGGGGAGATCCCGCTCGCTTGCTTCTGTCGCGACCTCCTTTCCCAGCCGCTGGCCCTAAGCGTTCACGCCGATCTGCTGGGGAGGAATCACCGGGACCACGGGTGTCTCGCACTCGCCCCTGCCGGCGAGAGCCACTTGCATGGTCTGCATGACCTCTCGCTTGAACTTCTCGAACATCTCCAGCCACTCCATTGTTGCCGGTGGCTGCGAGTGGCCTGGGTCAGAACCATTTCCTCCATCTCCTGTCATCGAACTCAACTTGGGATTTTCTTGCACTGGCTACGGTCCACGCTCACCGCACCAAAAATGTTGAAACCGTCAACCGGTCTCTGAGTTTGGACCCACCGGGGGTGTAACCTGCGCCTACTTCTCCCGCGCTAAACTCTCCTGACTTTGGATGGAAAAACTGGAACAGACCCAAGGATACAGCGAGGAGGTCCCGCCACGGAAGATCTTAGAGAGCTTCCCCTCCCAAACCAATGCTCAGTCGGGCACCTTGGAGGGCACTAACAGCCAACTCTGAGAATTGCCTGGAGGAGAGAGCTTGAAAAAGATCTGATCCCCTCCAAGGTGCCCTTAAGGGTCTATTTATAGATTTTCTAATCTTGGACTGCAAATAGCGTGAGTCCGATGTTTGGTCTTACTAACCGCACCCCAAATTGGTTTGCTAACAGCCTAACTCCGCTGTTCTGAAGGGCTATTAGCAGCCCACAGAGGGTATCTAGGTCATTTTTGCCCCCAGATCCCCTTGTGCGAGTGGTCCCTGAGGGCACCACTCGCCTCCCTGGGCGAGTGATCCGTGAAGGCACCATTCGCTTACTTCCTGATTCCCCAAGCAAGCGGGGCCTCGACCCTCATACGCCCGTCCGTCCGCGCTTCAGCGCGTTCTCGCCAGCGAGTGCTTCCACATGCTCTTCGGGCCAAAGCCCCTTTTGGCTCATGCGAATGCTTACTTGCCCCAAACATCTCTCCTTCTAGTGACCTTGAGTCTGGGTGGGACCTCTCGGCGAATACGGGTTGTACACCCTTGCTGACATGGGACCCCGCGGCGGGCATGGTCTCTGTGAGCTCGCTCCTCCCCTCCTGGGAAAACTTCTAGGAGGTCAGCGACCGCGCATACAACCTGCTCTCTGGGTTATACGAGAGCGAGGATGCTGAGGTCCTTGCGGAGGCTCCCATCTGCGAGCTGGCCAATCTCAGCAGCCGCTCCTCCCTTCGCACTTCCGAGCTGGTTCACTAGACCGCGCTGTGAGGGCTTCTGTCGAATAGGCAACTCCGCGACTTGGGACTGGCCTACGAGGAGCAGGGGGGAGAGGCTGGCTCGAGTGGAAGAGGAGCTGGCTCGTGTAACGTCCCGATTCGCGCTAGGCCCCTTGAACGTGTGTTCGTAAGTTGACTCGGGCTCGTAGTGCACTTAAGCAAGGAAAAGATGCCTGCGCTAAAAGACTTGATGAATTTGTCGAGAAGACTTGACGGTCTCGACGATTCGTCGAGTGGACTCGACGATTCGTCGAGACCACTCAACGAATCCGTCGAGACGACTCGACGGTCTCGACGATTCGTCGAGACCACTCGACGAATCCATCGAGAAGACTCGACGATCTTGACGGTTCGTCGAGAGGACTCGACGAATCCGTCGAGAAGACTCGACGGTCTCGATGGTTTGTCGAGAGGACTCGACGAATCTGTCGAATCGGCCTCGACGGTCCGTCGAATTGGTCTCGATAGTCCGTCGAGTCGATCTCGACGGTCTCGACGATTCGTCCAGACCACTCGACGAATCTGTCGAGTATCGGCCCTGTACAGATTTTTTTGATTCTTTTGACGTTTCAGAATATGTGCCGACCGGATAAGAGATTTTTGACTTGTTTAAAGTCTATTTTATGTCTTGTAATCAAAGTGGTCCTATAGAATAGCGACACATGGCGGTGTTGTCCAATCCAGAGCATGGGAAGAACATTAAATTAATCAGATTCTTTTATTAATCTTGGACAAGAAGCCATCCATAAGAAATAGGAGAAATATTTAGAACTTCTTCTTCTTCTTCTTCCTCCATTGACCAAACCAGCCATCATCTTTCCTTATAAGAACAAAGCCGACTAGTGAGACCCTGGCAGCGAAGTCATCTTTACTCCGGTGATCTTGTCGACTCTTGCCAAAAAGTGATTGCACTCTTAGCAAATCATCTGTTCTTTCCCAAATCCTTTTAATTCTTTTGATAATTTTTTATTTTCTTTTAATAAATGTTTATTTTCAGTTTCTAAAACGTCAAGATCATTTAATTTTTTCTATAAATATTTACAAGTTTTTATGTATTCAGCATATAGATCATCGTATGCGGGAGGTGGTACCTTATTGTTGCTTTGGACATTGCTTTCGTCATCCAAAGTGAGTTACCCTTTCCCATGAGGCACATATTCGTCTCTTCATCATCGCTTGAGCTTGAGCCGCTTGATTCCTCAGAGGAAGAGTCATCCAATGTGACCACATTCAACACCTTCTTCTTCTCCTTCCCTTTGTGCCGCTTTTATTTTTGCTCCTTCAGATATTTTAGGAAATTGCTTTGGATAGTTTTGGCCCTTCGACAATGAAAGCACTCTGGTGGTGGTCGCTCCTCGTCATCGTCGTTGTTAGTTTTCCCTTTCCTAGACCACGATCCATTCTTGTTTGCATCTTTGGTGAAGTATTTCTGAAAGATGTTTCTCCTTTCCCGATTTCTCATGAATTTTTTGAAGTTATTCACAAAGAGGCTCGTCTAATCATTTTCGTCATCAACATCGATCTCCTTCTTTGATTTCAACGTCAATGCTTTCTTCTTAGGATCTTTGTAGTATTCTTCATATTGAATCTTGAGTTTAACCTTATGGGTTTTAAGATCTCAACGAGGCTCTCAATTTGGAGTCGTCTTAGTGTTGGAACTGAGAATCGGCCCAACGAGGAGTTCGGACCCCTGAAAGGGGGCAACGAGCACTTACTGATCATACGGAGGAACCTGACCGAAGACTTAGAGCTAGAAAACCGACCCTTGGCGACAGCGTGGAGGTCCCACCACACACCCGGAAGATCTTTAGAGCGCTTCCCCTCCTAAGTCAAAACTGAAGTCGGGCACCTTGGAGAGCTGAAGAAGCTTACCAAAGGCGTCCTAAGGAGAAACAAAAGATCTGGAATGCTCTCCAAAGGTGCCCTTCAGGGTCTATTTATAGCTTTTCTTTATTGGTCTGCTGATAGTTCAACTCCGCCTTTTAGTTTTGCTATACGCACCCCAAATTGGTCTGCTAACAGTCAAACTCCGCTATTCTGGAGGGCTATTGGCAACCCACCAAGGGTATCAGGGTAAATTCACTTGTAGACCCTTGCTCTCCCTGCGAGTTGGGCTTGCGAGATCTCCTCTTGCGAGTCGAGGCGAGCCCCCTCTCGCCTCACCAGAATGGTACTGCGAGACCTCACTTGACTCACTCTGGCTAAATGCACCCCAGAGTGATGTCATGCGTCACTCGCCTCGCCATGCGCCACTCGCGAGATCGGCTTTCTGATTCGCCTCGCTTCGCCTTGGTCGAATGCTCGCCGCGAGTCGGCGAGTACTCTTTGACCCACCTATAGCCGATTTCCCTTTTCATCCCCTTGACGAACACTGGGTTGTACACAATCTCCGCTCTTTGCGAGATTACCCTAAGCTCGCGAAGAAACATCCAACCCTCCGTGTTTGTCTGGACGGCTGCTGAGCTGCAGGAATCTTCGGTGGGACCCATCCCCAGTGCTATAAATACCAACATCTCTGGGTGATGGGTGACCCCTTCTTTCTTCATTTTCCTCCACTAATCGCTACTTCTCTCCCCCAAAATGCCCCTCTCGAAAGAAGCTCAAGCCCGTCTGGACGCGTCCCGGGCGGACCAACAATCCGTCACCACCCAGCTCGCCCCTTGGGCCACCCGGCGGACTCCTCCAACTTTTCCCAAATTGAAGAAGGCGAAGACCGTGCGGCGACACCTCGGGGAGGGAGGGTCCTCGCTCAAAGACCCGTCGCTTGACACTCCCCCCGCTGAGCAGGTATTTGAATTCGCAGGTAATTACCCCTCTTTTTGAGCTAACATTCCCTTTTTCAGAGTGTGCCCTAATGGGATCCCTTGCGAGCGGGAACCTGGATGGTGCCCGCCTCCCCTCTCCTAGAAGAAATGACTCGGCGGCCGCCAACCTGGGCGTCATCGACCTGTGCCCTTCGTCGTGGCCTGGTAAGATCCCTGTGCTCTCTTGTTCGTTATTTCCCCAACTGAATTCTTCATGATGTTGCTTGCAAAGGCCCACCCCGCGACGCCGGGGCGGCGCGCCACTCCATCGGGCTCGCAGCCCCCACCGGACGCGACCATCTTCGTCCCTGGGTTCAATCTTCTGGGTCGTCAAAGCCCCGACAGCTCGCTCCACGCCGACGCACGGATCGCGAGCAACGTTCCCCACCCCCCAGGCCTGGGGAAGTCCGTCACGATATCCTACACTGAGGCCATCCATGGTAGCCGAGCTCCTCTCGCCAGCGCCCTGGTAAAGCGGTCATGGCCCTGTCAGGTTTGGTCAATTATTCTTAATAGATTGCGTCTCGCTTTCTTCACTAAACTCATTCTCGCGGGTGTGCAGGAGTCCACCGAGCTGGACCTTGGGGAGGAGGAGATGTCGCCCCGCCCTCACCAGATAAGATTGTCGACTTCCTTGGCGATCCCCGGGACCCCGAAGTGATGAAGCGGCGGACCACCGAGATGCTTCAGAAATACGGGCATATGTTGCAGGACCTGTACAACCAAGCGCGAGAGGACAGTGCAGCTTCCGAGGAACGGTTCGCCGCGATCGATGATGAGCTGGCGAGACTTCTCGCCGAGCTGCAGATGGACGCCCGCCGCGAGGTCACTTCTCCCGGGGTGCACCTCTCGCGGGCGGAGGACTAAGTCCGCCTGCTGCAGCGCGAGCTCCGCGCGGTCCTCGAGTATCATTATCTGTGCGTGTCGCCGAGCTTGGGGGTGCGAGGGCAAGGCCAATGGAGATGGATCCAGTATTGATCCTTCTCGCGCTCGCACCCACCTGGCGAACCATGTAACAGTTCCTTTTTCATTTATTTGCTTTTCCTTTTTCTCTGACAGTCTGCGAACTATGCCGCTAATTCGATGCCCCCGACTTATCGCGGAATCTTTCTTTCTTTGTTATTACTCCCTCTATATAACTGCTGCCTGTATTGCACTCGCTAGTACTTTTATTTAATATTTTTTTTCTCGCGGCTTGCCTGGGACTCGCCTCGCCTGACGGCGAACTGCCCCTGCTGCGTCTCGGCGAGTGCACGAGGAGTGGGTTGGTTCAAGTACCGATGCGCATCTCCCGAGATCCTGCTAATTAACCGAACCCCTGACGCCTCGATTCCTCCCCGCCGCCTTTAGTTTTCATATAAATAGGCCTCGTTACCACCACATTTATCGCGCTCAACCCCTATTGTTTTCATTCTCACTCCTTCTCGCTCTCTCCTTCTGTTGTTTCTCGTTCTCGCGCTCCAACCTTTTTTTTCAGAACCATGGGCGACTATGGAGGCAACGCGGAAGGACGGGCCAAGTGTGCGTGGGCGTTCTGCGACCACTCCTTCAACTGCTCGCTTACAGAGAGCGGGTACCATTCCGTCGTAGCCAATTACATATCATTGGGGTTCTCAGCTCACCATCCGTCGAAGACCGAGGCCATCAATAACCTCCACCCGGAATAGCTCGCCATCCTTGTGGCCCACTTCGAGGTGGGTCTTCGGCTCCCCTTCTGACCGGAGATCAACCAGGTACTCGCTCGCTACTCTTTCTCCTTTCTCGCATTCGCCGGCGATTTCTTCTAACAACTTTCTGCGAACCCGTCAGCTGCTCAAATACTACGGTGTGATCCTGGGCCAGATGACCCCAACTCCATCGCGGTCATGGTGGAGATTGACTGCTACCTACGCGAGGAGCCCACCTACCGCCCCCCCCCCCCCCCCCCCCCCCCGGTGCTCGGCGGCCACGAGGACGCACTCTTCAAATTCATGTCAACAAACTTCGAGGTCGCCTACCTCCGAAGGAACGTGGACTCGCTACTCCCCGTGCCGCCCGGAGCAGGTTCGACTCGCTTTTGATTCCTATCTCTCATGCCGCCTTATCTTTTTCTAACCTTGATCGTCATCCCTTGCAAGGGGGCGAGATCTTCCGCTCCACCCTCCTTTCGCGAGGGCCGGGACCATCTCCCCCGGCCTCCGGCTCGCCTCCGCCGCTGCTGTTTCATGTCGGGAGACCCCAGCACCTCCGCCGCCTCCAAGAAATGGCCCGCACCCGTGAGCCGCGGGTCGTCCGTTCCGCCTCCGCCGCCAAAGAAGAAGCGGCCCTCGCCCCTTGCAAAGGGGAAAGGGCTTGCCGAAGGCCTGATCGGGGCTAAGCCCCTAGTGGCCCCGCCCACCGACAAGAGAGTCGGGGAGGTCACCAAGGTGGCCGCCGACGTGTCGGCCGCACCCAACCCACTAGAGCACCGAAACTTCGGTTTCGGCACCAAAAACTGCGGCGAGGCCGGCGAGCCCCTGTTGGATTGGGACTTGGAGTCCAACAGGGTTTCGGTCTCCACCCTTCTCCCCTCCTGGGTGGAGCAGGAGACCATCAGAGGGCAGGCCTTCGTCTTGTCCATTGGTCTCTACGTCCGGGAGGATGCCGACGACTTTGACGCCCTCACCTCCCCGACGATTGCGCATGAGAGCGTGCGAGCCCAGCTTCGCGCTCTGGAGCTCGCCCACATGACCGGTCGTCGCTGCCTCCAGGTGGAGAGGAACTCCGAGGACCTGAAGCGCGAGCTGAAGGACGCGACCGAGGAGCTGGCCAACCTGAAGAAGAAGCAAGTGGTCTACGAGGGCCTCCTTGCTAGTCACAAGGATGGGATGGTAAGTTTGCTGAGAACTTGCCTACTACTTTTTGCTACATGTCTTCTTAACCCATTCGCATTGTGCAGGACCCTGAGACCGCGAACCAGCTGCTCACCCGCAAGACGGAGCTAGAGAAGGAGGTCGCGGTGCTGAAGGCCCAGAACCAAGAGCTGGTCCGGGCCGCCCTCCCTCCGCCTCCTCGAAGCCCTCGGACTCAGAGGAGCGAGAAGAGCGCGGAGGAGGAGGCGATGCGGCACAACGCGATCAGTGTGGCGAGGCACATCTTCACCACTCTCAAGGGGGCCGGGCTACTTCTGCCGACGCGGCGCAACTCACCGTCGAGGAGGTGGTCCCGGAGCTGTTCGAGACGATCCCTCTCAGCGAAGATAGCGAGAGCGAGCAATCCACCGACGAGTCTCCGATGTAAACTAGACCTTTCTTTTATTTCAAATTTTTTTGTAAGGCAAGAATCGCCCCTTTTATGTAAACCTTTTGAGAGTATGATGAAAGATGTTTCTTTTCTCTTTAAGTCTCCTTTCTTTTATTGTGCTTTTCTTGTTACCACTCGCTTGGGCGCTCGCGCCTCCACGTTCTCATGCACTCACTCGCGCGCTCGCGCTTCGTCGACACGCATCACACGCGCATCCGCGCTTTGCTCGAACACTCGCGCATTCACGTACTCGCGTACTCGCGCTTCTTCTGGGTGCGTAGCCTCGCCGTTAAGTCTTGGGCGATGGCCAAAGCCTTTCCACCCTACTCGTAGGCCTCGGTCGAGAGACTTGCCCGAATTTTTCCTTGCATTCTTTTAGATAGGTTCTCGCCTGGGTGTTCTCGCCGAGCGAGTGCCTATTTCGGTAGGCCCGCTCGCATATACTGACCGAGAGCCCTGTCGATTTTTGTTGCATTCTTTTCGATAGGTTCTTGCCTGGGTGTTCTCGCCAAGCGAGTGCCTATTTCGATAGGCCCACTCGCATATACTGACCGAGAGCCCTGTCGATTTTTGGTGCATTCTTTTCGATAGGTTCTCGTCTGGGTGCTCGCCGAGCGAGTGCCTATTTCGGTAGGCCCACTCACATATACTGACCGAGAGCCCTATCGATTTTTGCTGCATTCTTTTCGATAGGTTCTCGCCTGGGTGTTCTCGCCGAGCGAGTGCCCATTTTGGTAGACCCACTTACAAACCCTAGTCGTTAGAGCCTCTTCTTGAATATTTCTTTTCTTGCCACTGAGATAGCTTACGGCCCTGCCAGCTAAGTGAGTGCTTAGTCTAGGGACTCGTTTGAGACGATCCAACTCATACACTTTCACCTGCCTCCCCTCTCCAGTAACTCATGAAGGTAAATTTGAAAACGATTTTTTTTCTTTTTGGTGATAATCTAGGAATTAAGCATGAATTTGAAAAATAAAATCCTTCAAGAACTAGCACGCACTATGCTTTCTGAATATGAGTTACCTAGACACTTTTGGGTCGAAGCCGTTAGTATTGCATGCTATGTAATAAATCGTGTTATGTTTCACCCAATTTTGAAATAAACTCCTTATGAACTTTATTTTTAAAATAAGTCTAATGTATCTTATTTTCGTGTATTTGGATGCAAATGCTTTCTATTAAACACTAAATATAACTTAGAGAAATTTGATGAAAAATGTGATGAAAAAGAAACATTTGTTGAAAATGATACCTTAGGAAAATTTGAAGAAAAATGTGATGAAAAAGAAACATTTCCTGAAAAAGATAACTTAGGGAAATTTGAAGAAAAAGATTCATGCAAGAAAGAGCGAGTTGTTACGTGTCGCCGAGTGTGGGGGTAGATTTTGTATAAACTTTAGCGAGCAACGGGTGCACGTACTTCTCATGTTCTTAGAATTTGTATAAGCTTTAGCACCCTGACACTTCTAGAATTCGAAGGGGATAGATTTTGAAGTAACATTTGCACCTATTGTTCGCTTAGAATTTATTCGTATCTTTTTGTATTTGCAAGTTTTAAACGATTCAAACTATTTTAAATAGATGTAAAGAGTTCATTTTTAAACGGGATAATTAATCAAGAAGTTTATGTTGAACTTTCTGGCTTTATAAATGATAAAATTTCAAACCATGTCTATAAACTAGAAAAAATATTTTATGGATTAAAACAAACGTCACGAGCTTGGTATGATAGATTGACAACAATTTAGTTAAAGCACGATTATATTATGGGTAGTGTCGACACCACACTATTCATTAAGCATTTAAATGATGATTTAATTATATTGCAAATTTATGTATATGATATTATTTTTGAAGTCACTAATAAAAAGTTCTGTAATGAAATAGTTAAAGAAATGCAAATTGAATTTGAGATGAGCTTAGTAGGTGAACTGGTGTATTTTTTTGGTTTTCAAATCACTCAACGAAATGATGAAATCTTCATTTGTCAAAGTAAATATGTTCATGATATGCTTAAAATATTTAGATTCGAAAACCTTAAGCAAGTTAATACACCAATGAACGCATCTCTAAAACTAGGAAAAGATGAAAGTAGAATTTCAATTGATCAAACTCTCTATCGAGGAATGATTGGATCATTATTATATTTGAGTGCATCTAGATCAGATATCATGTTTAATGTATGTTTATGTGTTCACTTTCAAGTTAATCAAAAAGAATCTCATTTAAAAGCGGTTAAACGTATTTTTAGACATCTAATAAGCACACTTAAATTAGGATTGTGGTATCCTCATAATAATTCATTTATATTGCATGTTTTTTTTATTCTGGCTTCGAGGGATATTCTTTAGATCGTAAAAGAACTAGTGACACGTGTCATTTCTTAGGTTTTTCACTTATATCATGGTTGAGTCAAAAACAGAATTATGTTGTCATCTCCACCACCGAGACCAAGTATATTGCACTAAGTAGTTGTGACGCACAAGCGTTAAGAATGACTCAAAACTCTAGAAATTTTGAAATTCATCTAAATAACGGAGAACTAAAATGTGATAACAAAAACGCTATTGATCTAACCAACAATCTAATTCACCACTCTAGATCAAAATACATTAATGTTAGACACCAATTCATGATCATATAAAAAAAGAACATTAACTTTTTAATGTTTACATGATCTCAAATCTAAAAGACATCAACATTAATAAACTTTTATCATGAACTTTAAAAAAGTTTAAATACTCAAATGATAGTACTATTTTAATCTACTTCAAAATTCAGATCAACAATAACAAATACTAATTTTTATTATCACGTGAATATTATATTCTTATATGATTAATACCGAAAAAAAATCAAATTTGATGTGCTAGAATTTGTACTTAAATTTTTTATTATCATTTACTTACAATTTGCTATAAAATTTTATGTAATATAAATAATGAATAACATAAAGTCAGACAAAGAACCAAGAACTGGATCAAATCAAATCGAAATTTTTTCTTGTACGGTTCTTAGTCTGAGTACCAATTCCAAGAAGTTATAGTCGAACTTATATGAATCAATTATTAATTATGAGTAGAACCGACCCAAACCGATCAGAGTTGCACTCCTAAAATGCGTAACACAAGCTATAACCACTTTCGCAAGATTCCTCTGCACTTAAAAGTCATGATCTCTTCTTTCGCGAGATTCCTCTGCACTTCAACTTGAGAATGCTCCAGGTAACTTAGATCATAATCTCTTTCCTGGAACAATCAGGCAAGAGACTTTTACTACTTAGTAACTCGACACTTGTACTATTAACCCGCTCTTGCATTCATAGAACGAGACTTTTACTATTGGTGCTGCATTATATACTCGTAACCGATACGTCGAAATGCTCATCATTGCATGACTCGCGAGGATATATTTTCGTTCGAACAGAACGTCGCCCACGATATGGATATGAAACCAATTCCAAAGACCATCAGTATCATTGAACTGGAAACAAGAGAGACAGGTTATACTAAAAATCAAAGGGGGCGAGAATGGGGGCAAAAAAATTGAATGGAATTCCAATTAGCAAATACTGGATGCATATTATGCAGCACTACCACAAATGCCAGCCCTTGCATTTTAGCTCTTTGTTCTAAAACGAGTAAATAAACAGCAGTTCAGCCCAAGAGCACCAAATATAAATCTCAAACTCCCACACATTGCAGGAGTCGGGTCACATTTAAAACATGCATAAAACCCTTCGGAAATTCGCTACGCGCGAACCCGAAGCTGCCACGGTATAAAGTTTGTCATTCCCCGCACATTTAAATGAAGCAGTTTTCACGCAAAATATACGAACACCCCTCAAACCACACAGGTTTGGTCACATATAGGGCGGCGGCGGCATCCACGGAGGCAACGGGTGATAACCGCTATCCGAATGATTCTGAGCGATTAATTCGCCGGAGGCGGTTCCTCTCTGAAGAAAGCTTCCAAACTGAGGGGTGTGATTAGGGTTGAAGGGGCCCCACCACTGGGACTCGCCCTCCACCGGGATCCACGGAAGAGGCGTAAAGCTTTCTCTGCCCCAACCAAAGTAGCGCCGATCTGAATCTTGGTGGCTCCGGCCCGTGGAGCCTGAAACAGAAAACCCGTACAATGTGCCTATGTCGGCGGACGATGTAGTCGATATGAGAGCCACGCCCCTCGGCCTTGACCTTCTGATAGGAGCGAAGTTGGAAGCCCGGGTAGATGATGAAGAGACCGATTGGCCATGGCCTCTGGCGTGGGACCTGACCTCCCGCATGATAGGCGGGCCCATCGACGAAGCCAATAGATTGCTCCCACTTCGTGCTGCAACGGAACTGCAAAAAGAATCGGGCTACATGGCATCAGATGATCTCAGGGAGAGAATGCATGAATAAACTATTCAATATTTCGACAATCCGCGATAACTTCATAAAATATATGTTTGGCATGGCAACAGTTATGACCTCCATTAAGAGAAAACACTAATTTTGAACATAAAAGTGGATGGAGTTCCTTAGGTGAGGTCGGGCGCTCAAGAACAACGGCTCATAACCACCGCGTTCACGTACGCCACTACCGTGCCAAACGGACACTTAGATATTAGTCAAATCTAGAGACATCACTTTCTCGTAAAGCCTCTCTTACTCCAGTTAAGATCTTAAATACATGAAAATTGAACCAAACACGCAACATATATAGCACCGAGTAAACCAAACCAAATCTTCTAAGCCGATCAATACAAATATGCTGACATATTAGGTTTACTCTGGACTTACAGCAGACCATTCAAATCAGTTCTTTGTATCAAATTACAATATGATAAAGAATTGTTATTTGGACAAATATCTCACTGGCTTCTCTGGAGACATGATTTGCATGTAAACACTTCGCAAAAGGTAACATATTTATGCTTTCAACAGTTAAATTGAAACCACAGGTCGGTGGGTCCTTTGTCGTATTTACTCAGAGAGGCTTCTCCTTTTGGGGGGTTTAGGGATTAAGGTATAGGGTTAAGGGTTTTAGAGTTTCGGGGATAGGATTTTAGGGTGTAGGTTTTATGGTATGTAAGGTTTTGGGGATTAAGGTTTAGTGTAATGAAGTAGTCCCTCTGTAAGGAAAATTTATACATAGTTCCATTAAAAAGTGTATTTTGGGATTTGGGTTGTGATGCAACCAGAAATGCATCCTCATGTTATTTTTATGTCACGCATCTTTATATGTTATTTTGTAGCGTCTGTCTTCGTGCATGTATCTTTTTTATAATCGCGCATGTATCTCATTCCAGCTGATTGACGATCCGTCTAGCCTCACCGCCGCCGCCAATGCCCCCATGGACTCCGTTGACGTCTCCTCCAACGAGCCCTGGCGTCAAATGAGAAACACGAGTGTCGGGTGGGAGTTACGAAAAACAGAGAGATTTCTCTGTTCTTTCATTTTTCCCCATAAATAACCTAGGGGACTTAATAACACTTTTTTGGGAATTCTAAGAGTTCATAGGAATGAAATGGGTTCGGAAAATCAAGAGTCCAAGGAGATTAATGTAACCTCTTAGGTTTCTTCACATATTATATAATTCTGAAAATATTAAGTACTTTACAAATTAAAATTTAATTTCATAGTTAATATTTTCTATTTAATATTATAAAATATTTAATTTTAACTTTAATGTCTTCGTTTGCACAAATAAATTATCATTAATCATAATTTGACGGATCATTTCATTCATAGTCTTATTAGACGATCACTCCAATAAGTCATGAATGTAGGAGAGTGCGATGTGCGACAAAAAATACATGGCGTAAACAACGTGCGAGATTAAAAAAAAGTGCGCGATTATAAAAAAAGATACGTGCGTGAAGACAGACGCTACAAAATAACATATAAAGATGTGTGACGTCAAAATAACATAAGGATGCATCTCATGTTGCATCAGGTTGGAAGGACAAATGACTGTAGATATGGAGATTTTAACATATAGCTCAACACACATCAAACTTGTTATAGGATTCATAGTTGTTTTTCATTGCTTTATGACCTACCATCCCGTCTTAGCTTACTTCCGCTCGAATAGCAATCGAAACGTGGAACCCGTGGGAGCTAGAAAGGACCACACTTAGCAGATGTTCATGTTCATGGCACCCATATCATACTTTCAATACATACATGTTTATAACATACACGTTCCTATGTTGATTGAGAACTGAAATTAGTTCTCACCCACTTCTTTGGTTGGGAAAAATTGAGGGAGAAAACATTTTGTTCTTCCTTATTTGTTTGATGGAAAATTAGGTTGTTATTATAATCATTATTATTTAGGGTTAATTATAGGGACATCCCCTAGGATTTTTGTTCTAGATAAGAACGAAGATTTGTTGAAGATGCACTGTGGAGTAAGATTTTTACTAAACTAACTCAATTTGCGCATTTAAAAAATCTGTGCGTTCCTGATATGAATGGGAACAAACACATGCCATGTCAAACACAGTAGGGTGGTTCCTTCTAAGAGCCTCTTTCCAAATGAGAGAAGACTACAAGACTCTGGCATGCCTAAGACTCACAATTCACTCTAACCTACACCCCTAATATTACAAAAATGGCATTAAAAACATTAAAAAAAATAAAAGAAAATTCATGTGCACGTGTCACGTCACATGGTAATTAATCACTAAAAACAATATTTTAATAGGCTAAAGGCCGAGAACATAAGAAGCTTTACAAAAACATATTAGGCAAAGTGAAAAATTACCCATGTGGTAGGGGTTGTGCATGCACAAAGAATCCCAGCCTCTGCAGATTACTCATGTCGTTCCTCGATAATCTTACACCATAAGGAGCTGCAACATGATCAGAATTTCCAACCAAAGGTATGGAAAGTGCAGGTGGCAGCTGTGGCCAGCTGGAGTTTTGGGCCTCCGTTGACGAGTAATTGTGTGAATTGAGCATTTCAGATGATGGTTGCACGCCCAAGTTTGCGGGATGCCGATGGAATGGAGCGGTCTCGGGAATGGAGATGGGAGTACTTGAATGTGCTGCATGCATGTCCTGATGCAGAGCCAGGTAAGGGCAGGCATGTGTGCTGGTAGAAGCACTCGAGAGATCTCCTAATGTGTTGCTGCCAAATGGATCGTGATCTTTGATGGAGTAGAGGAGAAGCAAATGAGAAAATTAGCAAATGATTATTAAACAGAAAATTGCAATAATCAGCTATAATCACAGTATTAAAAAAGAAAATACTTACAGGAATTAGACTGGGCTTCTCCATCCCTGCACCAAAAAAAGTGAACCCAATCAGTAAATATGACCATAAACTACCAAGACTGTGTTATGTAGGATAAAGTGTTTATTCAACTGGTCAATAAGCTCGAACTTATGGAAAGGATGCAACTATTTCCCCTTATATAAATGATAGTGCAAAGTCCCATACTAGTGCACTACGCGTCGGGTGGACATGAGGTGATGCACTATAAGTGACATGGGCTGGGATGTTAGTCCCATTCGAGTCAAATGGTGGTGATGGACCCAACACTCCCCCTCAACGCCACATAGGCAAACCACAAAGGTAACTAGAACCCACACAGGTTAAGAGAACCCGCACAAGATAACACTGAATTACGGGCATTATACCATTAAATCCTACCCCAAGCATTGACGCCCCTTCTTGAACCATAATCTTGCTCTGATATCACTTGTAGGATCAAACACTTACCCAACTGATCTATAAGCTCGAACTTATGGAAACAACGCAATTTCCCCCCTAAAAAAATGGCGGTGCAAAGCCCCGCACTAAGCATCAGGTGGACATGAGATGTTGCGTCGTAAGTGTCGTGGGTTGGGCGGTTAATCTCACTCGAGTCAAAGGATAGTAATGGAGGAAAGAGATAATTTGATAAAAAGGGCAGCACTGTGCACAAAGCATCCCCGCGCAGCGAGGGTACGGGGAAGGGGTCATGTATGTATGTATATATGTATGTATGTATGTATGTATATATGTATGTATGTATATATGTATGTAGATATGTATACATATATATATATATATTAGTTGAACACAGGGGCGGATACAGAAATATCAACAAAGGGGGTCAGACATCGTCTTCCTTCCACCAAATTTTTTTGAACACCTTCATCTTACCGGAGTTATTTCTCCCTCATCAGGCAACCATTTTTGACGTGTAAGTAGTGAAAATTCATTAGCTTGGCGAGGGGAATCCAAATCCACTAAAGATTTTGCAAAATATACGATATACGACCAGCCGAGCCAGTACTATGAGATCGCAAGTGTTCCCAATGTGTACTGTCGGCGTGTCGCAGCAACAATACCTTCATCTGCAATGCAACTTTCTCTCATGCAATACTTTATTTCTCTCCCCTTATATATATATATATTTCTCTAATTTACTTTAGGGTATTTTATTTATTTTTCTCTCCTCTTTTAGAATTTTTATCTTTTTTATACTTTTCTATTATATTTTGTTAAGTTTATTTTATCTTATTTTATATATTTTTATCTTAAATCTTTTAGGTTATGATTCCAATGTAATTAAAAAGTAAAATGTATTGAACTGTCATGACTAATATGATGGTGTTATAGAGGCTTTCTTTCTTTTTATATAGTGTGCAACTGTGCATGTGTGTGCGTTTAAGTGACCTAAACAGGCAAGCAGCTAGTGGCTGAGCATCTAAATCGGGAGCAGCCCAAGATATGCTTGAACTACTTTTCATGGTATCAGACAAATCAACATTTGTCGCACCTTCGCCGAGTTTGTATGGTAGTCCTCTACGTATGTTCCTTCGACAAACTCTTTGTACGACCGGATTATGTGGCGGCGATGAACCTTCTGTTGTTGAGCTCCCCTGATTCAGTCATCTACCCCACTTCCGTCTCCTGAAGTAATGATGCAGGCTATGTTGTCGGCTTACAAATTCGTGAAGCAGGCCATGTTGCATAGTCCTGACGCTTAGCTCACAATGGTGGTTCTTCCTACAGGCGATGCAATAAATGTTATGTTTTGAAATTGCAACCATGCTTCTTCCCCAAAGGTTATGCGTGTAATGCTGCCCCTTGGATCAAATGTCTACTTTTTCAAAGTTCTCTAATTGGTTAAAAGAAAAAAGTACTGAATTTGTGATGCACTCGTAGTTACGTTTCAGTGGGATGAATGTGATTCGATGTAGTTCTAATTGTAATAAAATACAAATTAAGGATGCAACACTAATTTCAACTGTGCGGTTAAAGAGTGACTACGAGGACTTTTACGAAAGAAAAAACTAATTCAACGCACAACATACACCCACAGATGAACAAAATGAAAGTCAATAAACACTAACGTAACAACTCACATTTGTTGGAATGAAACGACTACGTGGACAATAAATACAACAACATATTTCTAGTAAGCACCGATACGGGTACGAGTACCGCCGTACCGGATACAACAACATATTTCTAGCAAAGGTGAACCAAAACCAAAAGTTATGCAGAGGTAAGGGGGTCAATGAAGATCCAGGGGAACGTGAGACAAGTGTTGCAAAGGCAACGGCTGCGGCTCGCAAGGAGGATGACATTGTCGAGAAAAAAAAATGAATGAAGAGTTAGAGGATGTTGAAGAAAAAAAAGTGGAAAATGAGACGAACTCACGGTCCTTCGAAAGGAGCTGGCCACTGTAATCTCTAGTAGGATTTTTCTAATGGAACAGTTCATAAAATTATTGTAGTCAAATTTGGCTTGTGGAAGTATTAATCCGACTAAGTCATTTTCTCCTCTACAACTACAAGTCATCTAGGTTACTTATAATTCTATGGAGCACTTCAGTCATCTGATTTGTCTGGGGATGATATGCACTACTGAACTGAAGTGTGGTTCCTAATTTTGAACATACATATTATTATTATCATGCTAGTAATTATTGCAGATTTATTTTCATATATTGATAGTTAATCGATATCGCCGAACACAAATGAAGTAAATTAATAAGCAACGGAATATAATATATCGAGGCAAGCTCAATATTCGATCTCTTGAGGGCATGATCCCTCTAAGAATTTCTCATATGAGGGTCTAACAAGACTATCGAACCAAGATGAAATAAGATTCCCCTCCATACCCTTATATAGGTGGGAGTGAACATACATGAAATTACAAAAATGTCACAATGGCTACAGACAATATAACACGTGCTCGACTATGGTGACACCTCTTGGCGAAGTGGCCATAGGCCCATAGTATTCGTATGGATACTTCCCACCCAAAAAAATCGACCTTGCCCTCAACGTCGAGGCCCGAAGGTGTCATCCACAAGCGTCATAGGATCCAAGTCAATGAAGTTGGGAGCATCATCTTCGGCACTGATCAGCAAGTGCAAGTCCTTGAGAGCGCATTTGTGTGTTGCGAGTACGACTAATAGCAACAAAAATAGAGGCCCTTCCATCACAGCTCGAGGTACTCATGGCGTGAAAAGCGCTGGGGTGGTTGGGGTACCATCGGTGGCGGAATTGGTAGAGAAGGTGGCAAGCCGATCAACATATATACATGTGGAGGTGGGGGATCCAGTCGATGGAGTGGTGATTGAGGTTTCGGCGGTGGTAGTATTTGTGGGGTGGCCATAAGAGGGCATATGGTCTGTGTTGAGTTCTTCATCGAGGCAACGAACTTGCTCCATAGGACGGGAGAGAATAGATGGGTTGTGTACATGAAGGCACGGGTGAAGGTGGGGTTGCAGACCTGCTAGGAAGTACCCAGGTAATGGTCAGAGGGGAGCCCAGTGACATGCATGATGACCTCGATAAACTCCACGGTGTACGTTGCGTCGACATCAGACTGACGAATAAAGCTGAGGCGCTCGTATGCATTGCTCGCTTGGCATGTCATAGTGGTAGAGTTCCTCCTTCAATGTGGGCCAAGAGAGATCAGAGACATTTTGTCGCGTCCAACACACCCAGTGGAGAATAGTGCCATCAATACAGATAGTCGTCAGGGGGCCTTCCAGTTGTGGGGCTGGACTAAAGACCAAAAAAAATTCGGCACGGTCGATCTAACAAAGGGGGTCAATAACATGGAACGCCATATTATCAATACGAGGTGGGCAGGGTGAATGTCCCCGGCGGAGTGTAACAACCTCATGTAGTCAACGAGGGGTCGGTAGATGTAGTGGCGGAAAAGAGGGCGGAAATATCGGTTGATGGTTGATGACGGTGATTGCGAGCTCGTAAAGGAGAAGAGTGAAATCTTCTAACCAAGCTTCAAGCCGATCCAAACGAGTGGATTGGTGGAGGCCGAAGCGAAGGTGCCCTCATCGGCGCGTATGACCATTGAACGCACGGTGGGCATGAATCAGAGGGCTCAAAGGACGGGTGGGACGACGCGACAAAGAGAAGGCGTGGGAGGAAAAGGAGGCGACCGCAGATGCCGCAATGGGGATGGACTACGGCTGTCGAAGAATAAGCATGGGCGCTGGTGAACTATCGGTGGAAGCGTCTATTATGGGCCCCACTATCCATCTTCGATTATGTTGTGCATATTTCATTACGAGTCTATATGTATGTTATTTCGAGTTGCATGAGTCGGGTCTTATCGAGCCCGGTCCTTGTTACGAGTAATTAGAGTCGTAATGTTTTAATATTTCGCACATCTCTTTTATTTTGGGGTTATTTATACGCATGCCACTTGTAATGTTATAAATAGACCTCATAGGTCATGTATGAGCTAATAATGAATTAATCAAGTTCTCCTTCTCTCTAAATTCCTCTCTCTCTAGTTCTCTCCTCTTCTCATTTCTAGTGTTGGGGTTAAGCAAGGCTTCCCTTCTTACTCTCACCTCGCATTCTCTGCGGGTTAAGCTCGGCTCCCCTTGTATCACCGCGTCCACCGCCACCTCTGACGACGACAGAGGAGATTGCAGTTATTGTTGTTGAAGAGGCACAATGTTGTGTGAGGCCACCTGAGGGGAGACGCATGGGCTGGATCGACGCGTGTGAGCGTTGCACCGCAAAAGCGTGTGAGCTGCCTATGCGGTTGTGCTCGTCGAAGGACGGGAGTGTCATGGCATGTAACACTCGAACAAGTATTTTAAAAGTAACGAATTAAAATTTCCCCGATGATGATAAAACCAAAATGAAATTGTAGTGAATTTTCGGTAATTTTCCATCGCTCATTTTTGCGTATTTGTTTTCGGCTATTATTTTAGCAATGGGCTTTCGCGATGGATTATTTGTCAATGCTCATTTTTTTGATGAAATTTTTCGACGGATTTGGTTGCCAATGTTTATTTATATTTTACCGGTGCGATATTTTCAAGGCTTTAATACATTTGGTGACCTTTGATTTCTCAAGTAATGGCTTGGCATTGATTAAGAAATGGATGTCGCAAACTGCCTTAATGAAAGGGTTAGATGAGCTTAAGTTGGCAGGTAGGATTAAATTATCATAATCACTGATTTGGTTAAGTCAGATAAGAAGGTCGGTTCGGGCTCCCGATAAATCGAGAAACAGCGCAAATCCTTCTCATTTAGCCACATGACCCTTCTTTCCACCGCTAGCCCACGCAGAGTCGGTTGATAGATGATTCTCTTCCTCTCCCGCTTTCTTTCTCACTCAACGAGATTCCTGCGCCGATTGCCTGTTGGTTTCTTGTGCCGACGTGTGTCGTCGACGCAGAGCCTGCTTCTTCGTCGAGGGAGTGTTGTAGCGTCGGTTTTGTGCCCTAACTTCTTCTACCTTGTTGTAAGCACTCTTTCTTTCTCTTTCCCTCTTCTTTTCTCTTTCTGGATGTTGGAATTCATTATACATGAAGCTAGGGCTTTGGAAGAGTTCTTGTTTTAGGTTTTTTCTACAGTCGGATGTTTATGAAGTGTATGGATTTTGTCCCTCTCCTCCTCTCCTATCTTTTTCAGTATGGTGGCATAAATGATGGTATTTACTAGTGTCTTCAATCAGAACTTTGCTTTGGTTAAATTTTGAATTATATGGTGGTATAAATGATGGTATTTACTAGTGTCTTTAATCAGAACTTTGTTTTGGTTAAATGTTGAATTATATGGTCGTATTCTTATGGGATTTTACGGTTTTGCAATTTATAGGATGTGCCTTGTAGGATTTTCAATCAGAAACTGAGTTTTTATGAGTTGTTGGTTGGGGAAATCTGATGTGGCCGGCTGTTAGCAAGGATTTTGTGGAGGATTTGGTCTTTAGTTATTGCATTCGTACTATTGTGTTGCGCTTGAAAAAAATTGCTCCTGATGTTTATTGTTTGTTGTGGCGATCTGCAGGTCGTCACATGGTTAGCCGCTAGTTGGACGAGGGAGCTGCGCGTGGAATCTGGTGGAGTGTGGATTGCGTGCTGGGAACGACGAAGAACCTCAATGGCAATTGTGGAGTTACCGAGCAAGGGGCGCTAGCGAGCAGAGTCTTTGATCGGATACTGGGATGGTCAGGAGAGCAATTTAGGTTCTTGAAGAAACCCTAGAGGAAAGGGATGCCAGCAATGGCCGAATCCAGCATGTCGGACCAATTAATAGCTAATCACTATCGTCGAACACAAATGAGGTAGATTAATAAGTAGTGGAATACATTATATCGAGGCAAGCTTATATCTGATCTCTTGAAGGAAGGATCCCTCTAAGGCTCCGTTCGTTTGGCCCCACTTGGGGACCCCACTTCTTGAGGATGCACGAGATCGAGGTCCTAGGTTCTTACAAAGTGATATCAGAGCCGACTTCCTACAGTATGATGTGTGGGTTGAAAATGAACAAGCAGAAGTTGGTGGGCTTCTAAAATTCTGAATCTGATGAGGGGGATCTGATGTGAGCAGGGAGTGTCTTTGGGGCAATGAAGTCCAAAACAAAGGAAGCTCTTTGCATGCATCTGAGATAACAAACTACTAGGTAAAAGAAAGTACATGAATGAACTGAATCACATAATAGAATTGAAGGAAAAGTAATTGGGTTTAAATCATAATTTGGACCCCCTATCCCTCATATGATAGGAGCTTTTAGAGCAAGTGTTGGAGTTATGTTGGTACTCTCAAATTAAGTGAGCTCTGAGTGAGTAATTCTAAGATGAGTGATCTTTTGAGAAATACTCGTAGGCCACCACAGAAAAATGATAAAACTGTGAAGTTTAGCGTAGTATGGGTTTGGTTGAACCAAAGCGAAAAAAACCTCATATATTGTGGGTTGGGTTGTTACAAAAGAGACAAGCTCTTGCCCGACTCTCAAGACCTGGCCCCTCTAAAAGGCTTCTTCTTTAAAAGAGACAATAAAATGATCCAAGGACACTAGACACATACAAGATTCGTCCTTATATAAACCTCATGACCACACCTAACAACGAAATTATTAACAATAAAGATTCCCCATATAAATATGACTCCTAATATTCCCACATTAATGACATGAGTTAAAGACTCAACTTAACTAACTGTGAAGTCTTGATTTCATTCACTATTAATTAATTACAATATCTCTATCTCATATATATATATATCTTTATTATACGTGTGACAGTGCACGGGGGCCCCTCGTGCCCCGCGCGACAGTACCATGCCCGCCCCCGGCGGGCTTCGCCCGCCCCCGACGGGCAAGCGTGACAGGGCGGCCTTCGGCCGCATCTAGGCGGGCTTCAGCCGCATCCAGGCGGGCTTCGCCCGCCTCCGCACGGGCTACGCCCGCATTAAGGCGGGCTGCGCCCGCAACATATACATGAGTACTCCAAATGACCGTAAAAAACTATGCATCAATATTACAATATTTATTTTGTAAACAAATATAAGTATATACTTAAAATCATTATTTTCTCTCTCTCTCCCTCTCTCTCTCTCTTTCACTCTGCCGCACCTCTCCCTCTCTCTCGCCCTCTCTTTCTCTCTCTTTCCCTCTCTCTCTCTCTCTCTCTCTCTCTCTCTCTCGATCCTTCAGCACTCTCTCCATCTCTCTCATCATTATCCGCCGCCCTCTCTCCTCTCCCTCTCTCTAATATAATATTAGACATTTGGTTCTTGCCGCGCTCTCTCCCTCCTCTCTCTTTCTCTCTCTCTCTCTTCCTCTCTCCCTCTCTACCTCACTCCCTCACTTTCCTTCACCGGCTGTAGCTTTAGGAGGTCTAGTCATTTGCAATTTTTTAATCAGAAAAAATGAACGGCTGATAAAATATGAAGCGAGATCCGACGGCCACAATCTCTTCAATGACTTGATAATTCATAAGTTTGATATATCTTTATATATGGTAGAGATAAAGGAATATAGCATTCTCCATGCTCTTACACTGCTTTCATTTTCCACCGTTGGATCTTTCACATGTTTTATCCGAAACATCTAAAATAAACTCGCTCCCCATTATTTACGCCAAACAACTGAAATGTCTTCCACATGTTTTATGGGAAACATCTTTAATATCTATACGTATTTTTTTTACAAAATGAATATTGTAATATTGAAGTATATTTTTTTACGGTCATTTCGAGTTCTCATATGTATATGTTGCGGGCGCAGCCCACAGACGCATCGAGCATGGGCGAAGCCCGTGCGGAGGCGGGCTAAGCCCGCCGTCGCCGGCCGGGTACTGTCGCGCTTGGCTGTAGGGGCGGAGCTTTGTGTCGGGCACTCGTATATATATATAAAGATATCACCTTATGGCGTAACATGGCCGACAAACGAATACGAGCTTATTGGCTATTCGCAGACCACCGTAGTCTGCGATTAGCCAAACAGTTTTGCGCCGGTTGGCTATTTGCAGACCACTTGCGTAGAGTTTTTTTCCAAAAAATCATAATAAAATACCGTATAAATAATTAAAAAAAAGAAAAAAACTTCTTTAAAAAAAATAAATTAAACCAAAAAATTAAAATAAGCCTGCAGATCGGGGGCGGGTGAAGCACGCTATCGCGGGGCATGCCCCCCCCCCCCCCCCCCCCCCCCCCCGCGCGCACTGTCATTCGTATATGTATGTATCTTTATTATATAAGAGAAGAGGAAAGGGGGCTTGGTGCAACATTTTTTGGACAAGATTGCCCTCCAAACAATGCCCCCTAAATTCCTAATAATCGGTTTTTTGGTCATTCCAAACAACAATCAATAAAAATGAAATTAAAAAAATAACACTTGACAGCCCCCTCCTCTCCCCTCATGCCTGTCCGTATATTTGGATCGAAGTCTTGCGCCCTCTTCCCATGCCATCCCCCTCCTCTGTACCTCTGCCACACGCTGCACACCATCCCCCTGTTCATCGATTGTCGCACATCAAAAAGCTGCCCCTATTCATCTACCCGCAAGACAAGCTTACCCGTGCCCTCATTCTTCCTCCCGCCAGCGCCAACCCTCTTCCCTCACGCCAGCCCCCTCCTCTCTACCTCTGCCACCCGCTGATTTCTCTGCACCCCGCCGAAAGCACTGTGTCGCCTCTCGATTGCTGCACCACCGAAAGCCCATCTCCCGCCAAAAGCAGAACATATACCTGCACCTCCTTTCTACCACATTCGGATGCATCCATTTTTCCACGCCCCCTAACAGGAGAGCCTCTGCTGAAGACCTCCAGCAATCTGCACCGCCGAAGCCCTCCAACATCCCGCTTTAGTGTTCGTTTCTCATATTTCATTTCTTCTCTCTTTTTCCCTCTCCCTCTTTCAGATATCTTCTCGCCCTGCCAACCCCTTTCTCCTACAATCACCGATTTTTTGGTTTCCCTTATAAGATCACTTCTTCTCCGATCTCATGCTTTACATCTTCTCTCTTTTTCAAGTTTTTTTTTGGATTTATTCTTTGGCATCCTACAGTTGTCACTTCCTGCAATTCCGATTGTTTCTCCTTCAATCTATAAAATAGGTACTCTCCCCTCTTTCTCACTCTCAAGCTCTGTCCTGGGCTCTCACCCTCTGGCTCTCTCTCCATGTGTGTTCTCAGGCAGCGACAACTACGGAAAGGAAATCCTAGGTAGACTATAAAGAGTCCTACGGAAAGGAACTCCAACTTCACAGGTAATATCTCATTTTTTCGTGCCTCTCTAACTGCACATATTCTGTTCTCAGGTATTATCCCATTTGTGGAATATTTTTGTTGAATGTATATTGTTCTCCTACAATGCTTTCATTCTACTGCATCTTTACTCGGATAACACCTGTGTACTCTCACTGTAATGTTTACTACAGAGATTTATTTCGGGTTCCCTTATGTGAAATTTTCTGTTGTTTTCTTCATTTTACTACAATGTATTTGCATTGTTTTATTTTTGGAATGTTTATTGTTGTCACCTGATGAAGACTATAATATCATGCAAGCTCCAGCCGACCAGCCCTACCTAGCTCCAAATCTTTTGATTTTACTCCACATGCAACTTGAAACCCCATTTAACCGGTGGTGATTGATGTTTGTCGGGGAGGTGGCTTCATTATCTTTCATTGGCTGTGTATAAACGTATAGCTAGGAGTTTATATAGCACCTTCATTGGTTTCTCTCACTTTTTCCTTCATAATGTGGCATTAAACATTGTTTTAAATTTTGTACATTTTTAAACTATGGTAGAACTCAGGTCTCTCCACATATAATTAACCAACAAATGCTGAATTAGTTGCTTATATTCTAACAACTACATTACTTAAGAATTAATTAATTTATCAATTGGATTAGTTATTTATTTTAAAATTGGGTAACTGAGGTATACTTAAAATTAATTTAAGTAATAGTACAAAGGAGATGCCAAATTTTGTTGAATCTGTGCTGATAATGTGGTGTTATTGTGTTAGCTTCTCATTTATACATTTAAATATTGAGAAGCAAGTCTCCAGGAAGAAAATTTGCACACCTCTCTCCATTTATTAATTTAAATATTGATTTTTTTATTCAGGTGGACTCCATAATGGCCATGCGCAATACACACCTCTCTCCATTTTTCTGTCTGCTTGCACTCCAGCTATAGATTATTGCTTTATGCTGACATAATTTGTTTATTTATAGGCAAGATTTATAATTGAAGGTTGTGATGTTTTTGGAGGGGCATTTTCAAGACATTATCTTTACTTTCTGCCTTCTTTTCCAATTAATATTTCTTATACTAACTTGCCTGGACATCTCATGGACACTCCAGCAATGCAACAATATTATGGTTATTTTTTTTTCTTAGGGATAATAAAAGATCAATGTTGATTAACTAAATGAAATTAATTAGCTATAGTATTAAAGATCTCTATTAGTTTCGTGTGATCAATGTTGATTTCTTATAATGATCTGTTTAGCTATAGTTTATGTGATTTGTTTAGCGGCAAGAGAAGACCAGCCTGATCAAAAAGACCCTTCCTCATATTGGCAGCCTGATGCTTAAGGCCAACATACTACATGCAAGAGACAACACATCATCATTGTCATATGAATGTTTTCATATATGTGGTTACGTCTTATTTCATTCTATTAGTAGTCACTTTTCTTATTTCATGCAGGAGACACCACATCATTATAGAGTCAATTTGATTATTGAATTACATATTTTCATTATGGATTGAAATTTTCCCTCAAATTGATTCTAATTTCACATTATTCTATTGCAGTACCAATGTCGGTTCCCTGTGTTTTATGAGGCTTACAGGAAGCAACAACACAGGTGGCATTCCAACTTAATACAATTACATTGGCTTTTCCTTTATGTGTAATTAACTTCAGGTGAGCCACATATAACCTATAAAAGATTTTATTATAGTTTCTTACCTATTTTTACAATTGAAAATTGTGATGCTGCTACATCAATTTAAGGCCAGTAGATTCATATACGCATGTTCTATATAAGCCCAATGCTATACTTTACTTCAAATAGATGATAAATGTTGACCAGTAGATTCATATATGTAGGTTTTATATGCTTTTGATTTAATAACATACATCCTCATTCTATAAATTAAAAGATGTATGTATTTGTTTTCAGCTCTCATTAATTTCATAGCTATCATATTCCAATAATTAATTTCACTTGGTTTTCTACTGAAATCATTTTAATTTGGGTCTTAGGTTTTCTTCCTGAAATTGTTTTATTTAGCTTGAGTTCGAATCGAAGGGAATCCAGTCCTTAACTGCGTATCCTCCGCCGAAAGCAGCACTTTTGGTATATGCTAATCTCTTTTCGGTTTTAAGCTGAACTAAATGATAACTTACAATGGTTTTAATTGCTATCTTGGGTTTTCTACTGAAATTGTTTTAAATCTATTTCTGTTGAAAAATTTCAGCTTGAGTTCTTCAAGTGCTCCTCCTCAACACCTTCCTAAAGCATTGTTCTTCACTTCCTTTTTCAAGGTAGATCCTTTCTATTTGTTGAGTTCATTTGTTATGCGGGAAATACACCAGCCATAACCTATAATCATTAGTAGATTGATTTATGACAAATTGACAATACATGTTTATTTGTTTAAGAGGATGAAAATTAGATAGTTTCTGCAATGACTTCCTCTTAAATGTTTCCTGGTAGCTCATTAAATGTTGCATCAAATTTTATTTGTTTCATTTTTGTTAGAGAACATCACCTTTCTTATTTTCTCTTACAGTCTCATATACAGTACAACCAAATTTGAATCATTAGTTGCTTCTACTAGGCAAAAAACAATTAGATGTTCCTTTGTTTCTGATAAACTAACAAGTGAACTGTGCATTTAAATAATGATGTTCCTTTGATGTTGTTTAACATTTATGTTTCACATCTCCACCATATTGGACAGCCATTGTGTAGGTCATCTTCTGCATACCTGCTTAGACTCATCTAGCATCTCAACATGAAACACCTACCAAGGTTAAATATATATACTAGATTTCAATTTGCTGGAGGCTAATACTAAAATTTGAATCTTTAGGCCCATTCCAGATAGTCAAAAAAGTGTCTCATTTCAATTTGCTGGAGGCTAATACTAAAAACTGAATCTTTAGGCCCTGATCAATGTCTCCCCCTGACCAATGTCGCCCCCACGACCAATGTCACCCCCGACGACCAATGTCGCCCCCCACGACCAATGTCACCTCGACGACCAATGTCGCCGCCCACAATCAATGTCGCCACCAACGACCAATGTCACCGGATCGACCAATGTCGCCGCCCACGACCAATGTCGCCGCCCCGACCAATGTCGCCGCCCCGACCAATGTCGCCCCCCACCCCCCCCCCCCCCCCCCCCCCCCCCCGCACGGGGTCCCCCGTGCACGACTGCTCGTATATATATAAGAGAAGGGGAGACGGTAAATAAATACTCCCAATGTGGGACAAAAACATAAATATAAAAATATGAAATATCAACACTCCCCCTCAAGCTAGAGCATATATCGTATGCATCAAGCTTGCTACAAATATAGGATATCCTGGTGCTTCTGAGTAACTTAGTGAAGATATCAGCAAATTGGTCATTCGAGTTGATTATGCAAGTAGTTATTTCTCCAGACAAAACCTTTCACAAATGAAATGACACTCAATTTCTATATGCTTTACTCATTCGTGAAAAATAGGATTGAATGTTATGTGTAAGGTCGGCTGATTATCACATATGAGGGGCATATAGTTAATGTTGTGGTACTTCAATTCGGAGATAAGTTGCTTTAACCATATGAGTTTGCATGTAGTTAGTGTCATGGCTCGATACTCTGCTTCAGCACTTGATCTAGCGAAAACATTTTGCTTGCTTTTCCATGATATGAGATTTCCTCCAATTAATACGCAATATCCAGAGGTTGATCATCTATCACCTGGGCAACCAGCCCAATCATCATCATTGTAAGCAAGTATGTCGGAGTGTCCTCGAGTTGCATAGACAATTCCTTTACCTGGAAATTCTTTGATATACCGTAATATACGAACAACATCCCAATGATGAGTTAAGGAATTGACTCACAACACTAACTGCAAAGGAAATGTCGGGTCTAGTAACAATTAGACAATTCAATTTTCCAACTGTTGATATCGTTCAGGATCAAAGTATGGTTTCCCTTGTTCTGGTATAAGTTTAGTATCTGGGTTCATAGGTGTGTCAGTGGGCTTACAATCGGCCAACTTAGTTTCTTCCAGAATGTCAAGGGCATTCTTCTTTTGAGATATGGCTATTCCAGATTTAAATTGAGTCACTTCAATTCCAAGGAAATAACATAATAGACCAAGATCTTTGGTTTGGAACTGACAAAATGGATGTTGTTTGAGATTCATAATTTCTTCATGATCATCTCTTGGGATGACAATGTCATTTACAAAAACCACAAGATAAATATTGTAACCATTAGAAAAGTGTTAGTAGAAGACAGAGTGATCCGTTCCACTTTGAATCATTCCAAATTCTTGAAGAGTAGACCTAAATCGTCCAAACCAAGCGAGACTATAAGGCTTTATATAGTTTACAGACCAAATGACCAGACTCCCCCTGAGCATGAAACATGGTGGTTGCTCCAAGTAAACGTCTTCTATAAGATCACCATGGAGGAATGCGTTTTTAACATTTAACTAATATAGTGGTCAATTACGCATCACAACCATGGATAAAAGAAGACGAACAAAGGTCATTTTAGCAACGGGAAAGAATTTATCTCCATAATCCAATCCATAGAATTGTGTGTACCCTTTGGCAACTAAACTCGCTTTTAGTCGATCGATTTGTCCATCTGGGCCAACTTTGACGGTAAAGATCCACCGACATCCGATAGTAGCTTTCCCTTAAGGGAGAGGAACTAAAGTCCAGGTAGAATTGGATTCCAGGATAGTCATATCTTCAACCATTGCATGTCGCCATCCAGGATGTGATAGTTCTTCTTGAATGGGTTTAGGAAAAGAAACAGAAAAGAAAGCCGAACAAAGTTGTAATGGGTCTGTGAGAGGCGGTGATAGCTCAAGAACTGGTAAATCGGATGAAGATTACGAGTAGAGCGATTCCCTTTGCAAAGTGCAGTGGGATCAGGATCTGAAGCCGATTAAGAGGTGGAGGAAGGAGCTGAATCACCGTGAATGATGCTTGAATATTCCTGTGCGACGAACGTTGGGATCGACGTTGGTAAGTGATCAGAGGAGGAATGGAAGGAGAATTAGGAAGAGTAATAGAAGTATTAAGAGAGACAGGAGTGAGAAGGACAGGAGTGGGAAAGACCTGAGAGATAGATTTAGATGTGAACGAAGATGATGAGAAGTATGGTGTATCCTCAAAGAAATGACATCAGCAGATATATAGTGACGACGAGTAGAGGGTGAGTAACATCGATATCCCTTCTGGACCCGTGAATAACCCACAAAAATACATTTGATAGCACGAACAGATAACTTGCTAAGTCCAGGTGAGAGGTCATAAACAAAACTAGTGGAACCAAAGATCTTAGGAGGAACCTGGAATAAGCTCTTTTGGAAATAAAACAGAGTGAGGGACTTGGTGCGAAAAGCAAAGGATGACATACGATTGATGAGGTAGACAACAGTGAGAACAACATCACCCTAGAGATTTAGAGATGCATTAACATGGATCAAAAGAGTGCGTGTCATCTCAAGTATGTGTCTATGTTTCTATTCAACAACCCCATTCTGTTGGGATGTATGTGGGTATGTGGGTATGTGGATTGATGAATAATGCCATGTGATGTCAGAAATCGAGTGGTGCACGATGAAAAATATTCTTTGGCATTATCACTACGAAAGATGTAAATGAATTTGTTAAATTGATTTTGCATTTAATGAAAGAAATTTTGAAAATGGCAAATAGTTCAGAACGATCTTTGATTAAGTAAATCCAAGTGCATCTAGAAAAATCATCAACAAAGATAACAAAATACATATATCCCAAAAGAGAATTGGCACGACTAGGTCCCCAAATATTAGAGTGGACCAAATCAAAAGTAGACTCGGCACAGTGAACACCTAGGTGAAAAGAAGCCCGAGTATGTTTACCAAGTTGACATAACTCACAATCTAAAAACTGTAATTGAGAGATATGAGGAATCATTCTCTTCAATTTATTTATACAAGGATGACCAAGACGACTTTGTAGAATAGCAAAAGAATTAGAACTGCTGCAAGCAACATGATGATGTTGTTGGAAGTAGTAGAGTCGCTTCTTCGTACTCCGGTCCTATATGGAAGAAGTATCAGTGAATGTTATAGAACATTTGAGATTTCGAGTAAGTTGACTAAAAGAGACAAGGTTAAAAGGACATCCGAGGATGAAGCGAACAGAACGTAAGGGTATTGAAGAAAGCGGAGCCGCGTTTCCAATACCCGCGGTTTTAGCTTTAAAGTCATTGGCAAGAGTACTGTGATGATTAGTGTGTTGGATGCGAGAACGGCGCCTGGACGCTGGACGAGTCGTCGGATGTCGAAGAGGCTGGACGGCGGGTCGATGAGATTGGCCTTTGGACGAGAGGTCGACGAGAGGCGCGGGCAGACGAAGCGCTCGGAACGATGAAGGCATGAGCGGACAGGTCATCGACGACGCCGAAGATGCTGGATGATGGATCGATGAGAGCGCCCTCTAGACGGGCGGTCGACGAGAGGCACAAAGGCTCAGAATGACGAAGACATGAGCGGCTAGGTCACCCGCTCTGATACCAATCATGTGAAGACCTGATTTCATTCACTATTGATTGATTACAAAATTACAATATCACTCGTATATATAGGAGAATATATATATATATATATATATATAGGAGAAGGGGAGACTGACTGTAAATAAATACTCCTAGTGTGGGACAAAAACATAAACATAAAATACAAAATATCAATACTAACTAATAATAAGAACTCAAAATTATGACGACACATTCTTAAGGTGTCTCCTCGTCTTCCTTCGTGGGGTTGAACTATCATGTATGCATATCACATTCATGGATGTAAATAAGTACTTTATATCTCTATGCTTATCCACTTCTCTACAGACGTGAATGAATAAGTTCTTTTGTGTGCTCACATGCACTAGACTTCACAAAAACATGGCTTTCATCATGCACAATTTAATGATTTTATATTAATATTGTAAGAGAGATTATGATATACCCATTCTAACCCAAACGAACCCATTTTGATGAAGAACTTCATTAATAAACTATGCAATGCCAAGTCAACATAGCATGCACCCAATAGTTTTTTTCCTAATAAGCTCAACTAATTTGACGACATCAAAGATTATGCCAAACATTTAGCAATTTAGATTCCCATGACATGCTTCATATTTCTGGATTAAGGACATAAAAACACTAGCTTCGGCAATTAGCAATATGCTTTACTTCAGAAGTTCAAGAAATAATCTTCACAGCCTCAGAAGAAGCAGAACTCAAAATTCACTTGTTACATGTCATTTTATATACATAAAAGCACTGAAAGTGATTACAGGCGCCACTAAAATTCATTCAAGAATAGGAAATAAAATGCAAACAAAAGGGACTTACTCTAACAATGTCGTTAGTTGTGTAAACCCACGAAAAGGACACCACTGTAATCCAAATGGCTGCAAGAGAAAATAACACAATTACTATGTTAATTTGCAAGATGCACCAAACACTTACTAAAAATATTTGCACATAACTTCTTTATAAATAATTTTACGCATATGCAATAAAAATAACATTAAATACAGGAATATTATGGTTGAATGGGAGACAAACATCTGCCAACTTAAGGCATAAATCACAAACACATGATTTACATACACTAAAAGATATATACTCTGAATATTTCCAATTATGCTTTAAATGATGTGCCATAACTGACAGTTCGCTATGAAGAAAGAAAATGGGCATGATGCAACATGGTGAACAACAATGAGTATAATACGATGCAAGAAGAGTAAGAGGAATATTTCATACTAAATGCAAGTATGAAATAAATAATATAAGATTAATTAAACAAAATAATATCATAATTCAGCTTAATGAACAAAAGAAGGCAAGTATGCAATATATTTCATGGCAGACATACAATGCATACCAATTATGAGAAAATGTTTATGTGCACATTGAGGAGTCATTAGTCATGTATGAAGACACAATGTGTTGGTTCGGCCATTTAAAAACTTGTTTTCTGTTTAGGACATTTCTTATCATGTTACAAGGCTTGCACGGTGCAATGCTTTAGTTGTCCTACTTGTGATTTGAAAGACAGATTGAATCACAGATAAAATCGCTTGCAACTAAAAAGTAAGGCTGTTTACATCTCTCTTCCATAAGACCTTAGGCGACAGTCTCGTTTGCAGGGACACCCTTCTCATGTTAGAGGGAGCCGAGGGTGCAAATGTTGGAACAAAGGTTCTGAGAACCAAATCAGACGTTGAAACATAATGGCTTAATAAAAAAAAATTTAACTACAACTATCTAAATAGCATAATATTTCTAATAATTAATATGTAAAATATTTGTATGGAAACTATTATGTTTTACTGCTCCATATTGTAGTTAATTTATAGCAAAACAGGTAATAACTATCAAGATTTTGTAGAAAACTTTATCTCCCCTAAATCATTTCTAGCTACTATTATCTAAAGGCTGGACTAAAATGGAAAAAGGACTCTTATAACTAAGTACTTTTATAAGGTTTAACTGCAATTAACCTTTTCAAAAAATTGCTCGACTTGACTTTTATTCCAATATGATTTCTAGCCGTGTATGGATCAGAACAATAGGCTCAAAATTATAGACTCAATATATATATATACATACATATATATACATATATATATTTACACATGTATATATACACACATAGATATATATATGTACATACATACACACATACATGTCAGTACAATAATAAAGAGCCTTCGGAATTGAGTTGTACTCCCCAATTCGATTCCCAGTGCAAACATGATATGCAATTTTTTTAGTCCCAAACTCGCCCACTGAGAACCACCCAGCTCTACCAGATCAGGGTAAATTCGCTGGTATGGCAGTTCAACCGGAGGTTCTACGATTCTCAACAGTTCTCATTAGAGCAGTTCTTAAGCTGGACAAGACCGGAGGTCATTCACAGCTCTATGAGACTAGTCCGATCTGATAGCCCAACAATCTAGCAGCTCTTTTTTTAAACAAATACAAGGGAAATATACAAAATCTTGAATTGGCACATTCCTCAAGTTTCAGACGTGTAAAAGGGGGACTTTTTGGTATGCTTGACGCTTCCCAGACAGTCCCTGTTTAACAAGTGCCCCCATCAACAAACAAACAGTTTTAGCATAGGAAGCTACATGATAGGGTTCAACAAAATCTAAACCTTCTTCTGGCAAGCTCACCCTAGAAACTATAATTCTGAACATGACTGTTGTGATACATATTATACAAGTATTCAGACTACCAGGAATCAAATGGTGGTTGAACTACCACAATGTATGATAAGCAGTTACATACTAAACAAGTAATTCACTGCAGTCCTGGCTATAAGAGAAGTATAGCAGCATATTAAACAAGCAGTCATGCAGGGTTCCTCCGTGCCCCGATGCGACACTACACCCGTCAGTCGCCGTCTCCGTGATTTTTTTCCCAAATACAATATTTAATAGAAGTTGAGAGAGGGACACATATTCAAATAAATAATAAAACACAAAATTCGCTCACTTTTAAAATATTAATAAAGAGGGGACGGAATGTTTCACAAAAGTGTGTTTTTCTCTTATATGTAGAGAAAAAGAGTACATAGAGAGTATCATTTATTTGCACTTGAGCTGTCATTCCATTTAGAAAAGGGCTCCAAAAATCATCTCCATGAAAAACTATAATAAGAAGACTCAAATGATACTGAGATGAAAGCAAGGATTATGATAACCAATTTAAAGATTCCATTTGAAAGTTATCCCATTTTGTTCTGGGTACCAAAGTACATTGTTACGGGCCTTCGCACCTAGTTTTAATTTAATTAATATGAATCATTAATGTGTAATTGTAGTTGAGTCAACTAATGTATCATTAATATGTTAGTTGTCAATTGAGTCAATTATTATGTTGTTGGTAGTTGAATCAAATACTGTGTTTTTGATAGTTGAGTCAATTACTGCATTTTGGTAGTTAAGTCAATTAATATGTCAATTGTTAGTTGGGTCATTTAATGTATGCCATTAATATTTAGTTGATGGTTGAGTCTTATAATCCTATTTAAACCCCCTTCAGAGAATGAATGAAGTATGCATGACTTGAAGTCTATTCATTATGTTATTCCAAAATATTTTCTTTCTTAAACCTATCATTTAATAACTTCTCAAAATAGCATTTTCATCTTTGTTTGATGTTTTCGACATCAACTAAGATCTATTATTTTTCACTTTTAATGCATCTAACTTGTTCAACTCATCTTCTCCTTCCTTAGTACTAAATCTATTATATAAATCATCAGCATATATAACTTTCACTTTGCTCATTAAAGCCTTAGTAAGACTACTAGCTTCTTATAATCAAATATAGGCCTTGATAGTATTCAATTATAACTATTTAATAGCACATTCCTTAGCCATGTATCCTTGTTTATAAAAATGGAGTAGCAACATAACTTCAAAATCTAATCGTATCTATTTTAAATCCAATCATAGCATGAATGCTAAATTCAGAATACTCATTTCGAAGAATAATTACTTACTAAATAAATCTAATAATTATATACAATACAACAACAACACTCAAGCCTTTATCCCACTATAGTGGGGTCAGCTATATGGATCCTTTGTCGCCATTGCGCCCTATCTTTAATCATAGCCTCACCAATGCCTAAGTGCATCATATCTTTCCTTATAGTTTCATTCTAAGTCTTTTTTGGTCTAACCCTCCCCCGTTTAACATGTCTAGTGACTAAACTCTAACAACACCTAACAGGTGCCTCTAATGGTCTCCAATGTACATGTTTGAACCATCTTAATCGAGCTTCTCGCATCTTCTCTACAATTGGTGTCACTCCTGTCTTATCCCTGATACATTCATTCCTAATTTTAGCCAGTCTTGTGTGACCACACATCCACCTAGGCATTCTCATCTCCGCAACTCCCATTTTTACTCATGTACACCATTCACTGCCCAACACTCAGAACCGTAAAGCATTGCTGGCCTAATTGCAGTACGGTAAAACTTGCTTTTAAGTTTTAATGGTACTTTACGATCACATAAGATCCCGGACGCGCCTCTCCACTTCAACCAACCTGCTTGGATTCTATGTATCACATCTTTATCTACACCTCCATCTTTTTGAATTATCGATCCCAGATATTTAAAGCATTCATTGCGAGAAATATCTTGGTCACCCAATTTAATGACGGAGTCATCCGACCTTCTTGCACTACTAAATTTAAGCTCTATATACTCCGTCTTTGTCCTGCTAAACCTAAAACCCTTCTTTTCTAAAATATCTCGCCAAGATTGAAGTTTGACGTTTACACCCTCACGCGTCTCATCGACCAAAACAGTATCATCTGCAAATAATAAACATCAAGGTATTGCTTGTTGGATATGTCCGGTGAGCTCATCTAAGATAAGGGTAAAGAGATAAGGGCTTAAAGCTGACCCTTGATGTAAGCCAACAGCGATAGGGAATTCCTGTGTTAATCCTCCAGAAGTCCTCATCCTGGTCACTGAATTTGCATACATATCTTTGATTACGTCAATGTATGATACATTTACACCTTCAATTTCTAAGACTCTCCACAAGACCTCTCTTGGAACCCTATCATAAGCCTTCTCCAGATCGATAAACAGCATATGCAAATCTTTTTGTCTTTCTAGATAGTTGGCAATGAGTCTCCTAAAGAGATGTATAACATCCATGGTTGACCTCCCTGGCATGAATCCAAATTGATTCTCCGATATGCTAGTCTCTCGTCTAACTCTTCTCTCTATTACTCGTTCTCATAGTTTCATAGTATGACTCATTAATTTAATTCTCATGTAATTGACACAATTTTGTATATCTCTTTTGTTCTTATACAAAGATACCAAAATACTTTCTCTTCATTGGTCTAACATCTTCTTTGTCTTCAGTATCTTATTGAAGAAACTTGTAAGCCATAAAATTCCTTCTCTCCCTAAGCATTTCCATACTTCAATGGGTATATCGTCTGACCCAACCGCCTTTCCATTTTTCATCTTCTTCAGAACGTCATCTATCTCTGATGCTTGAATTTTACGATACAAAGTTATGTTTCTATACTCCTCCGATTTACTTAACTCTTCTAAGTTCACTTCACTATCTTTTCCTTCATTGTATAGTTGATAAAAGTATATTTTCCATCGCTCCTTAATAGCCAAATAATCCGTCAAAACCGTATCTGATTCATCTTTTATGCATTTAACTTGGCTTAAATCTTGTCTCCTCTCTCTAGCTCGAGCAATTATATATATATCACGCTCTCCATCTTTAGTATCTAGTCGTTTGTAAAAAAAATCATAAGCTTGACTTCTTGCTTTACTTACTGCATTTTTAGCTTCTTTTTTGACGACTTTATATTTTGTCAAGTTTTCATCATTCCTACAAGCATATAATGTTTTGTAGCTGACCCTCTTTGCCCTCACTTTGACCTGCACTTCTTTTTTCCACCACCAAGATTCTTTTTGTGGGGGCGCACGACCTTTTGACTCTCCAAGTACGTTCTTTTCACTTATCCTTAAATGAGAAGACATAACTTCTCATGTGTTAGGATCAACATAAGGATCATCAACTAGTTCTAAAACCGTTGCCTTGAAAGCTACCTGTTTTTCCTTCTTCAAGTTCTACCAACGAATTTTCGGCAACACTTTTGTCTCTCTTAAAGTTATTGTATTTAATTTGCACATCCAACACCACTAGTCTATGTTGCGTTATCAAACTTTCTCCTGGTATGACTTTGCAATCCTTACAAATCTTTTTATCCATTTTGCGAGTCATAAAATAATCAATTTGTGACTTATTTTGTCCGCTCTTGAACGTAATTAAGTGTTCTTCCCTCTTCATGTAGAACGTATGTCACAATTAGCTCATGTGCTATGGCAAAATCTAAAATAGTTCTTCCTTCTTCATTTCTTTCTCCATACTCAAATCCTCCATGAGCATCTGTATAATCTGTATTTTCCTTCCCTACATGTCCATTTAAGTCTCCTTCAATGAAAATTTTCTCGCTTTGTGGGATTTCTCTTACCAAATCATCTAAGTCTTCCCAAAATTGTACTTTAATAGCTTCACTTAATCCTAATTGTGGCGCATAAGTACTAATTATATTAATAGTTTCATTTCCTATGATTAATTTAAGAGCTAAGATCTTATCACCTTTTCTGCTTACCTCAACAACTGCATCCCTCCAAGTAGTATCTACAATAATACTACTTCATTGCTTGTTTTATTTTTTCCTGTGTACCATAATTTAAAACCTGAATTATCTAAAAATTTAGCTTTCTCACCCACCCATTTAGTCTCTTACAGACATAAAATATGTATCCTTCTCCTAATCATTATATCCACTACTTCCATCGTTTTTCCCGTTAGCGTACCTATATTCCAACTTCCAAACCTAAGTCGATCACAAATTCTACGATCTACTTTACTAGGATGCCTAATATGTGGATGGATAATATGTAAGGGCTCTTGCATATTTAACACTACACCCAAGTCCTCTTGGAGGTGCAGCGGTCCTTGCCAAGACGCCGCATTCGGACCATACGACGAGGACTCTTGCCTATTTAACATTACACCCAAGTCCTGGAGATGTAGCGGTCCTTTCCAAGATACCGCATTCAGACCATACGACGCGTTCCTTATGGGGAAGGACCTAGCTTTAGCACAATTTCTTAAAAGATCCATATTCATAAGGGTGACAAAATTTTACGCTGGCCTTCTACTTAACACAACCCTCACCGTTTTTCATCCGGTCTTGGGACCGGCATCGGCTGGTTTTAATAATTATATACAATAGTAAGTTATTATTAAAATTAAATCTGAAATTCCTTATTACATCATTATATACTAAAATAGATAAACAATTAAACATGCAAACGCAGAATAAACAAACACAACGGAATTTGTTGTCGTAATTATGAGTCGTGTTGTCATGATGTTGAATTATGTTTATTATCATGTCTTTTAATTATGAGGCATATTTTAGGAGTTTTTCATTTGGAGTCTTTATGCTTTTTAATTAGCACAATTGTTAAAGGGCTTATGCAAAAATATTTGTGTAGTCTATTTAAAGAGCCCCTTAGGCCAGGGGATGAGAAGTAAGAAAGTTTTTTCATCTTCCTCCTCTTTAAGTCTTCCCCTCTTATGTTAGTTATTTGGTAGCTCTCCCTCGAGCTCCCCACGTAGGCAACCATGGTAAGACTCATAGTATCTCCATCATTTTCTGCTTCACCTCCGACTGCCTCCAGGACGCTCCCCTCTTGGGTTGAGATCCCCCAAATCCAACATCCTCGTTGTCACGACCGTGAATCTCATCTGGGTTCGTAACATTTGGTATATATCCTTCAAAGCAAAGCCGCAAGTCGCAGTTGCGAGGTCTTATTCAAGCATCCAACAATTCTTCTCGACGCAGACACTGTAGAGGTCATCTGTGAAACCTTAGGCAGAACAAACTTTTGTGCACATGCTTCTACTTTGCAACCATCCCAGGGCCCACATCGAGCACTTCTGCTTATGCACACGTGCTCGTCATACTTCCCATAAATCTGATAGAAGCTCGTGCGCTCTTCGATAGCCTCTTCTATGAGCATAAGCGCCAGGTCCTCGTCTTATTCGAGCTCGAAGTAAGCAAGTGAAGTTTCGCCTCTCTGTGGATGCGCATCAGCGCATGAAGTCGCGCCTCCATCCCTTACCACATGTTTTTTCTATTGAGCACAGCGAGCACACACGTCCCTTCAATCAATCGAGAGTTGACGCTTTTTGTTTTCGAACACAGTAAGATTTTTTTGAACCCTGTGTCATTCTCCCTATCTAATGCCTATAGCTTTTATTATTTTTAATTAATTAATGAGCAATTTTACGTGCACACCCAAAAATTTTACTTGCATCCCAAATTTATATGTACACACCAAGTGAAAATTATCTTCCTGCTTTCTAAAGGTGCGAAAATAATGCAATAGTTTAGAAGATGTGCACAACTTGCTAGACCAAATGCCATTGAAGGACATCATCTCTCTTTCCTCTTCTTCCTTCTCCAATCTCTCTGTTTTGGAGAGGCAGAGAGCTTGCCTCTAATGGCACCAAAGCATCAAATCCATGGATAAAGCCAACAATTTAAGCTACGACAGCCTTATTTCTCTCCCCATTTTACTTCAAATTCCCCGAACAGATCAATACCCACTCCACGAATCACCAATGGCTTCCCTAACGTAAGGGTTGCTCTACGAAGAGGAACACTGAAAAATTTCCCATGGTAACAAAGTATCTGCTTCTTCCCTCCTGTTTTGTTTCCTATACTTCGAAGATCCACCTCCTCCCCCTCCGATGCAGGAATTCATCCACGTGAGAGCCCGGCGAGGTCAGGCCACCGACAGCCACAGCTTGGCCGAGCAAGTGAACTTCTTCTCTATTTTTTGTGGTAGAATTTTTGTTCTACCATTATTCATCTGATGAAATTTGACCTCTACACTTTTTCAACTTATAAAATTGACAACCATAAGATTCAAACACTTCAAAACGAAGCCACAAATCATAAAACTCATTTGATTCATTGAGAGGATTAAGTAGCTACACGGACTGGTGTCAGGATGCGACAAGATTACAGGGAAGGTGTTATGGGCCTCGAGCACCGGGCCTATTCCTTTTTCTCGTTGCTGGTCATATGTATAGAACTATACCGTTATCTTCTTTATTTTCTTGTCTTTTATTTGTATTTTCCTTTGAGTATTTTGTAAGCCTATATATAGGCATGACTGTTGTATGAGGGTATCAATGAATGCAGAAGTTCTAATTTTCTAAACCCTAAAAGAGATCTTGGAAGCTCTCTCTTCCTTGAGCAAGCCCCGCTTAGGCAGTCGCGGTTCCGGCTTCGTAGTATCTTCCCCACCTCCGGCCTCCTCTCCGGCAAGCCCGTAACAACTTGGTATCAGAGGCACCTCCTCCTATTACACTGACGTCGTTGTCCGTCCGCCATAGGTCCTTCGTCTCAACAATTTTTCTCGATCCCATGCCTCTTGCACGCATTCGCCTCACACAGCTCCAACGACATCACGGGACGCGTCGCCCGTCTCTTCAAACGCTTACTTTGTCGACACCCGGATAGCCCGCTACTGCAACAGCAACCCGACAGCCGGTCTCGATTCGACAAAAACTTCCCGCATGCATCGTCGTTCCCCATGTCCGATCCCTAACGCAACAGCAACGCCTGATACTGCCTGCCAATCCAGCATGTGCCTCCTGCATCAACAATCACGGAGCCCGGTCCCTTCCGCAACAGCAGCGCACGATCCCTCACGCAACAATGACTTCTTCCTTCCGCTTCACAACATCCGGCCAGGCAACTTTACGCACGATCCTCAAGAAATCGACTCTAGCGACTTCGTTCTCAGCCGCACGCACGCCTTCCAGCAACCTCCATCGCCTGTTTTCAGCACTCTGACCTAATTCCCTCGCAGAAACCAGCAGCAGTGCAGCTCCTCCTTCCGGTTCTCACCCTGCATTTTCCTTGGTTCGTCTCATTATAAGGAAGCGTCGTGGCTCTCGCGGTAACCCAAATTCAACCGCCTCCGACAACTCCAGTCGTCCAATCACCCGCTCCATCTCTCGTTAAGCAAGTCAACCAATGGAGGACTCGCAAGATTTCAGGACTACTCTCCAGGACGTATTGTAGACTGTCATGACCTCCATGGAAGTACGCTTTCGGGATGCCGAAACCCGGTATCGGGACGACATGGCCACCATCACCGCCAGACTTAATGAGTTGTTCACCTCCCTTCCCGTTGTTACTACTCCACCCACGGATCACATCAGCAGCAGTCAGACACTACCCCCATCGCTCATCTGTCGCGAGCCACCGCCACCAACCATCGTACGCCCTGAGGCGGTTTCACTACAACGCTACCCCAGGTGGGATTTTCCGACTTATGATGGGAGAACGAACCCATTGGGTTGGCTCACCAAGTACGAACAATTTTTTGCTCACATCAAGTATCGACAATGAATCAGATGCCTTTAGCCTCCTTCCACCTGCTCGACTCAACTCTGCTTTGGGCCACTCGCCTCCTCGCCGACCAGTCGGGTCTGCCATGGGAAGACTTCAAGCGATTCTGCAACTTGCGTTTCGCCCCCCCCCCCCCCCCCCCCCCCCCCCCCCACCCGCAACAACCCCTAGTGATTTTCGCTGACACGGGAGCCCCGCCGAGACGTACTGAGGGTCCACCAGACGCTCCGATCCGTCGACTCTCTCGTGCCAAGATGATGGAACGACGAGCACAAGGCTTATGTTATAACTGCGCCGAGCAGTATACTCGCGGACATCGGTGCAAAAAGCTTTTCTTTCTGCAAGTCGAGGACTCTGGCGATGAGGGTGTCGGATGAGGCTGCTTCCGTCATCGATCTCCCTAGAGATTGAGAACAAGCTCTTTTTGAGGTGCGGGAGAGATGTTATGGGCTTCGAGCACCGAGCCTAATCATTACCATTATCTTTATTGTTTTCTTGTCTTTTATTTGTATTTTCCTTGAGAGTATTTTGTAAGCTTATATATAGGCATGACTATGTTGTATGAGGGTATCAATGAATGAAGTTCTAATTTCCTAAACACTAAAAGAGATCTTGAAAGCTCTCTCTCCCTTGAGCAAGCCCCACTTAGGCAGCCGCGGTTTCGGCTCCGTAGTATCTTCCCCACCTCCGGCCTCCTCTCCGGCAAGCCCGTAATAGAAGGCAAGGTCAAGCACGTTCGACATCTCTTTCTTTCCCCGGATGGCCATAAAGGCTCATGCAGTGGTGGATTTTCTGGCATAATTCTCCCCAAGGAGGGAGCAAGTTCCTCGGAGTTTGTTTCGTGGAAGATGCTCATCGATGGAAGAGCTCTAGGAGAGCTGGGGAATCATGTACCTCCTGTCTGAGGCTAGTGAGGATAGTCGACCTGAGCCGGAAGAGAGCGAAGTGAATGCCCCCCTGTGAGTCGCAGCGTGAGAGAGCATCGACAACACAGTTCAAGGCACCCGCCTTGTACTCGACCCGAAAATCATATCCCAATAGCTTGCTGACCCATCGTTGTTATGGTGTCGTGTTGAGGCGCTGCTCCAGGAGGTACTTCAGGTTGAAGTGATCAGTACGAATCAAGAATGTTCGGCCCCATAAGTATGGGCGTCAGTGTTGGACGGCCTTAACCAAGCCAATCAACTCCTGCTCGTAAGCGGGAAGTTTTTGGTGATGAATGGTTGTCTTCCGGCTAAAATAGGCAATGAGGTGTCCCCGCTACTGAAGGACGGCTCCACACCCTTGGCATGAGGCATCACACTCCACCTGAAACGTCTGGGTGAAATCCGGAAAACGAAGCACCAGTGCGGCTACCAATGACTGTTGAAGGGCCCAAAAGGCGGCCATGGCGGTGTCAACCCAAGAGAATGTGTGTCGCTTCAATAAGGAGAGCAAGGGCGATGCAATCACGATGCACCCCTAAATGAAGTGTCGGTAGTAGCCCATGAGACCAAGAAAGCTGCAGAGCTCGTGGAGGGATTGGGGAACCAGCCAGTCGGTCACCCCCTGGACTTTGGTGGGGTCGGTGGAGACTCCAGTGAGGTCGGCGGAGACTCCGGTGTTGTCTACGATATGCCCCAAGTAGGAGACCCTGTCGGTTGCAAAAGAACATTTGGCTCGCTTTAAGAACAGCTTATGGCCGCGAATGAGCAGAAAGACAATGCGTAAGTGGGCCAGGTTTGATGGCCAAGTCTTGTTGTACACAAGGATGTAGTCAAAAAACACAAGGACACAACGACGCAGGAGGTCCTGGAATACCTCATTCACGAGGGCTTAGAAGGTGCACGGCGCGTTGGTGAGCCAAAAGGGCATCACGAGGAACTCAAAATGGTCGTGGTGGGTGCGGAAAGTTGTATTCTCCACATTGGTTGGGGCCATGCGGACCTGGTGGTGCCCCGAGCATAAGTCGAGCTTGGAGAAATAGCGGGTGCAATGCAACTCGTCAAGAAATTACTCCACAAATGACATGGGGAATTTGTCCCTCACCGTCTGCGCATTCAACGTCGATAGTCCGCACAGAATCTACACGTGTTGTCCTTCTAATGTACCAAGAGCACCGGGGTCGAAAAGGGGGAGACACTGTGACAGATAAGGCCCTGTAGTAGCATGGTGGTGCACTGTCTTTCAAACTCATCCTTCTACAGGAACGGATAGTGGTAGGGGCGGACCACCACAGGGGCCGTGTTCAGCAGGAAACAGATGTGGTGATCATGTCGTCGAGAGGGAGGAAGGCTCGTGGGTGCAGCCATGGTCTCACAGAACTCCTGCAAAGAGAGTCGAGGTCGGTGTGTTTTGTGTCGTCTGTTTGTACGAAGATGGATCGTCGTGAAGTGGCGACAGAGCAACCCAGTCATTCCGTCTGGTGTGAGCCACGACTTCAAGTCATCGTGAGGTAGTCAAAATCCCAAAACAGTTGTCCCAAGGTGTGCAGCCACCGAACCCCCAAGACGACCTCAAAGCTCTGAAGGGCAATCACCAAGAAATCTACGTGTGAATGGTGCTCCCTCACAACCAACTCGGCAAACGCCCGAGTAGGCCATCACACTATCGTGGTCACGTTGACGTTGAGGCGGCTTCGGGGAGTCACGGAGAGTTGGAGACGACTGGAGGTGTACTCGATGATGAAGCAATGAATGTTAATTGAGTCCATAAGGGCGAACAACGTCTGTCCGGCCACCAGAATCAGCATTTGAATCGTCTCTCCAGTGTGGGGTCCCGCAATAGCGTGTCGAGAGAGAGAGACAGTTCCCCCGGCTGATCATCCTCCTCCCCTTCGGAGGGGTCGTCCACCTCAAGACAGAAGAGGCGCTTACACCGGTGCCCGCGAGTGTAAGTGTCGTGGCAGTTGTAATAGATGCCCTTGGCGCGGCGGTCAGCCATCTCTTGGGTAGGCAAGCAACGGGTAGCAGTCGGGCAGTCGCCCTCTTTACCCTTACTGTGTACTGTTGAACTGGGTCGGGGGAGTAGTGAAACCCGGGAAGGACCTTCACCGCTACGACGTCTGAGGTGTGGTTGGTCCATCAAGATACGCCTCTTGCATCCAGATGGAGACGCTCATGGTGGTAGTGAGGCTCATGGTGGTAGTGAGGTCGGTCGGATTCTGAAACTCATCATCCAGATGGAGACGCTCATGGAGGTCCGCCGTGAATATGGGCATCTAATGTGACGGTGGAATGGAAGGTGTCTGGGCAAGCAGTACCTGGAACTGCTCCAAGTAATCGTATGGAGCATGTCTAAAGGAGGGAGATGAGATCGTCGATGGGTTTGCTGCGAAGAGGCGGCCAAAAGTGAAGGTTGAAATGGAATTAGAAATCCTCCCAAGACAAGTGAGGTTTCTCCCGCTGCAGTTGGGATAACCATAATTGGTCCGAGCCCATAAGGTGAAAGGAGGCAACATTGATCCACTCCTCTCACGGAGTGCGCTAGTTGGCAAAAAATTGATCGTAGCGCGTGAGCCGAGTTAAGAGGTCCTCGCGGCCATCGAAGAGGGGAAAGTCCATCTTCACATAGCGGGGAACGTCACTGTCTTCAGAATAGGGCAGAGTGAACTCAGGGCGGTATGGGGGTGTCGGGCCTTCGCGAGGAGCTAGAAGCGGTTCGCGATGGCGGTTGTTGATTGCTTTAAGGATGGCGGTGTTGTGAGTCGCCATCATTTTTTGAAAGGATTCCAAGAACTGCAACAAGGTCGGACCGCCCTCGTCCGTGAGAGGCGATGTTGGAAGGAGGAGGGGTTGGTGCGCGCGCGAGCGGGGGAGGGGGACACTGCGGGCTAGTGGAGAAAGTTGGGCGGGTGCACGGTCGGCGGAAGATCCTGGGCCGAGGGTTGTGCGTTCGATCGAGAGTCTGGAACCAAGGTTGTAAATATTGGATATCGGCGACATGTCGGGTTGAGTTTTTAAATGTCAGACATGTCGGGGATATTTTAAAATATCGAATTTTCATATCTTATAATTAAGAAAATTATTTTTATGTGTATTAATTACAATTATATATTCTAAAAGGGAAAAAATAGCATAACAAATAAACGAATAATAAGTCATGCAGATCCCAAAATAAATTCGAAAAATATCAAAAGTAAAATATTATAAGTACAAATCAGTACAATATAAAATATATTTATTATTATATAAGAATTTTATTTTGTTTGTACTAAATTTTATAGCAAATAAATAAGATTTAAAATCTAAATAATATTGATTATTATAAGTATTTTTCATGTTTGATAACTTTATGATAAAATCATATAAATAACAAATAATAAATGTTTTGAACTTTCTCACATTTTTTTGTAATATGAAATAAGAAAAATAAAGTGTGAAATAATTATACAAAATTAATTATAAGAATAACACATTAAAAGGACGAAACAATATGTCTAAGTGATTTAAACATACATTATATATATATGATTTAAACATATACAGTTAGACTGCTAACATAACATAAAATAAAATAGCGGACGATATGATTAAAAGTCGTGTCGGCTAATATATCAGAAAAAATCGGATATGTCGATTTATATTTTACAAAAGGACATAATCAATTTTTATAGAAAAAATGGCGTTTTACCCTCAAAAACGACATGTCGGCCATGTCGGAGGACATTTAAAACAGTGCCTAGAACTGGGATCGACGGCAACGGACATGGAATCGATCGAAGGTGCTGATGCGCGAGAGGCTGGAAGCGCAGGATGCAGGCGTGGAAACTGCGGGTCGTCGACGTGGGTAGCTCTGACACCAAGTTGATAAGGGTTTATGCTTGAGATATCGTGCGCGGTCGAGATACGTAGAAGTCTGGAGGAGGTTGAAGTTCCCCTTCTTGGACCCACAGAAACATATCTCGACAACGAAAGGAGGCCGACGGAGAGGGAGGAGTTGGTGCTGAGAAGGTGCGGCGTTGGGGGTAGCTCGTGGCGTGCAGCGGGATTAGGGTATCAGGTCTGAATAGAGGGAGGAAGAGAGATAGGGAAATTAGAATAATCTTTCATAATAATCAAAACATCCAACATCCTCCACCATATACCCGGTGGATACCAAATAAAACCCTATTTGTCCAAAATGCCCCCTTACTAGGCTTAACATAAAATGAGGTCCAAAATAAACCTGCTCCGCAATTAACATACGCAACATAAAAAGATATAATTTGCAGGATTCATTCCTTGAGGGGTCGTGCGAGACGTTGGTACATGACACCCCAACGCGGATCCGCAACAGACTCGTGGATGAGGGAATTAACAGGAAGGAAACAATGGATTCATTTTGATGTGGATCAGTTATGTAGAAAATAATGTGAGAGGTGGTTAATATGAGTGGTGGAAAAAAACTGTGGAATAATAAAAGATTGGGTGTGTGTTGGGGGAGTGGTGGTGCCGCCCAAGGTGGGGAGGGGAGGGATATGCCTGAGATTGAGGTGAGACAGTGGGATCATGAACGGTTATAATTCTCCGATCATGTAAACCTCCAAAAACATATTAAATAAAATTCAAAAAATACAAAATAAAATGCTAAAATTCTACGTTTGACGATCCGCTTGAGATGAACTGTCACGATCGTCACTGGCGGTTCCTTGGTCGGCGCGTGTAGACCCTTATGGGTCGTGCGCCATAATCCCCATCAATGTGTATATTTTGAATGGAGATCAGACCTTGGAGATAGGGAGGGTTGTTGATATTCGTAAGTTGATGTTATAACACAAGAGATTTAGACATGTTAACTTGAGTAAGTTGGAAGGCTAATAGGCTATCTTTCCTATAAAATTTATCAATGGTAATAAAATATTATGTCAAATTGTGAGTTTGGTAAACATCACAGAATCCGTTACAATGCCCTTTGAAAGTTCTCATGTTAAACACTGCCCAATTAAGTTGCTTTTTCAGTTTTTTTTTGGGGTGTGTTGCATTTGTCTATATGGTTGGATCTGAGGGTCAAGTGGTCAAGTGTGTGTTTCTTGGATATGTTGTAGATCAAAAATAAATAAATATTATAAAACCCATCTGCATAGGAAATTAATCCCTAAAGACGCATTCTTTGAGAATATTCCGTTCAATTTTGAGCATTGACAAATGGGAGATTTTTCAGAAAGTGGGCTCTTATATTTAGGTTATTCTCCTATTCTCCCTTCTCTTTCTCTTCTTGACTTGACATGCTATCTTTTTATCACTTTTTCGAAGAGTCTTGCTCACTGAACATTTTTCGGCTGATGAACCAAGATTTATCTATAGAGATTTCGATAAGAGAGTACCTGACAGAAGAAGTTGATAATTGATTTTCTCCGAGAAAGTTCCTCCTCTGACCCAAGAGTTCAACAACTCTCATTCCAAGTACCAAAAAAGATCTTCCTGTTTTAGAGGAAACTGGGAAACCTTATCCTTCTCAATTTTTCTAAGCCACCAATCATTCATTTTTTCTCTCTTTATAATTGTGTATGCATATTGTCATTCTTTGGCTTTGGCAGAGTAATGGTGCGAAAAGATTGTAGCATCCTCACAATATGGCACAAGATAGTAGCGAGAATAATGATATATACTCTTAACAAATTTTGCCAGATCTTCGAGCGATAATCCTTAATGTTCGTGTCTCACACGATAAAGATCAATATCTATGAGTAATTTTCTCTACTATTAGTCATGCTTGTTGCAAGTGACCACCTATATTGGTAGCATTGCAGCAAATCTTACCTATATACCAAGTTTTGTTGAACTTCTTATACATAATATTATTTTATGGTTGTCGATAGTATAGACATATTAGTATGTACAATATGCGGCAATCTATCATTGAAGCTAGATTTCCATTGTTACCCATTATAAATAATCTTGAAAATAATAGGATACTATTGTTCCATCGAAAAGATCATAAATGAGAAATTCATATTGCCCATTTAATGATGCAAATGGCTTACGCGAATTTAATAAATCTACCAAAATCTATTTCAAATAAAGTGTTTTTTTTTAATTTCTTGGTAATAGGAATTTAATAAGTCTACCATTTAATGGTAAAGACACGGCTACTGAAGCTTCAAGGCAATGGGATTTTAGCATGGTTATAGGTACCAAAAATAATACTTACATAGCATACACATATACAACAAGATTCGCGGTTAACTCATACAAAGGGATTTAAGATTGCTGATTATTAAACCATATGTTAGGGGCCTACTCGGATGTTGTCGGAGGAGTTGCCGGAGGAGTGGCCGGAGATGGGGGTGATGGCGGCGGAGATACAACGGAGCCTTGACTGTGGATGCCTAGGCGGGGCGTGCTCGAGAGAGCTTCCAAGATCTCTTTAGGGTTTGAGAAAATAGACTTTCTTCATTCATACCAATACACGACCCACTGGCTCCTTTAAATATGACTTACAATCGACACAAAAAGGAAAGAGCTACAAGGAAATAACGCTAAACGAACTAACGACAGACTTGGACATAAACAACGAAATAAGAATGCGACATGAAAGCAATTATTAAGAAATAATTAATATAATAAGACCAAAATATCGACCCGTAACATCTCTCCCGCCTTGCAAAACGAGCTTTTACTCAAGCTCGAGGGAGACCCATAGAGTCCCTCGTTATCCAACACCCTCTTAATCAGAGTCATCGACGTGCAGATAGAAAAGCCGTTTGCACCCGTGGCCGCGAGCATACTGCTCGTCCCAGATGAAACATAAGCCCTGCGCGCGCCATTCCATCATCTCGTCCCGAGATAGTTTACGGACTGGTGGGGCTGGATGACCCTCGGAACGGCCTTGCTGAATGCCCGTGGCGGTGGGCACATAGACCTCCTGTGCTAGTTAGAGGCGACGGTCACATAGCCTGGCCAGACTCATAACAGTCACTAAGTCTAGAGGAGCCTCAAATTCGACATCAAGTCGCAGACGTTCGCGAAGTCCGGCGGTGAAGATGGCGACCTGCATCTCTGGGGAAAGTGTGACGTGTGCCAGAAGAAGTTGAAACTGGTCCAGATAATCGTCGACGGAGCCTGTTTGACGGAGTGTCGTAAGGGCACCGAGGGGGTTGTTGCAGATTGGAGGCCTGAAACGCAGGTTGCAAAATCGCTTGAAGTCGTCCCACATCAAACCCAGCTGATCATTGAGGGGACGAGTAGCCCAGAGCAAGGCCGAGTCGAGAAGGTGGAAGGAGGCCAAAGGAAGTCGTTCAGCTATCGAGTTTGTTGATGACCAAAGTATTGTTCGCACCTGGTAAGCCAGCCCAAAGGATCTGTCTTCTCATCGTAGGTGGGGAACCAACCGGGTATAGAGTGGCGAAATAGCAGCCCGGAGCGTAAGAGGGTCTGCGATGGCGGCTCATGGCGGATGAGCGGTGGTAGCGGAACTTGATTGCTGCCGACGTGATCTGGGAGAGGCGTAGTAACAACGGGAAGGGAGGTGGTCAGCTCATTAAGCCTGGCAATGATAGTGTCCATGTCGTCCCAGTGTCGAGTTTCGGCGTCCCGAAAGTGTGCTTCCATGGCGGTCATGACAGTCTACAGCACATCCTGGAGAGCGGCCATAAAAATCTTGTGAATCCCCCATCGGTTGACTTGCTTGCCGAAAGAAGGAACGGGTGACAGGATGCCTGGAGTCGTCAGGGGAGGCTGAATTTGTGTTGCCGCGAGTGTCGCGCCGTCTTCCAATGATGGTGGAGCAAATTTGATTACTTAATTAATTCAATTAAGAATTATTAAAAATTAAATTATGAATGCATAATAAGAATGAATTAATTCTTATATATCTCCACACGTGAGTGCTGGCCAAAACTGGAATGAGCGTCAGTTACGCGTGTGCTGGCCGTCGCTGGAAGGAGCGCAATCAGCGGGCGATGCTGGACGCGAAATGGTCATCGTTGCGCGGGAACGCCGATGGCGACGGAAGCGACAACAAGTCGCGGTGCGCGGACCAGAGGAAGCAGTCTAGCTAGGAACGGGCTGTTCGGACCAGAGGAAGGCGGCGTGTGCTGCTGGAAGCTCGTCGAACAAGAGGAAGACGATTGGAAGCTTGTGGCGACTGGAGATGCGGTTCCGGTGGAGGAAATTAGCGTTAGGGGCGAACGATCGGTTGTGAGACCCGACGGCTGTAGTAGGAGATATGGTTCACGGACAGCTGCTCGTCGGCTGGTCTTGTAAAGGAAAAAAGAGAACGACAGTCGGCTCTGGAAGAACGGCGAGAGTGCTGGAAACGATAGTTGATGTGCTTGCGGGTAGCATCGGCCTCGGCGCGGAAGAGATCGTCGTCTTGAACTGTGGGAATAGTTTGGCTCTGATACCAAGATGTTAGGGGCCTACTCGGATGTTGTCGGAGGAGTGGCCGGAGGTGGGGGTGATGGTGGAGGAGATACAAAGGAGCCTTGACTGTGGTTGTCTAAGCGGGTCGTGCTCGAGAGAGAGAGCTTTCAATATCTCTTTAGGGTTTGGGAAAATAGACTTTCTTCATTCATACCAATACAAGACCCACTGGGTCCTTAAATAGGACTTACAATCGACACAAAAAAGAAAGAGCTACAAGGAAATAACGCTAAAGGAACTAACGACAAACTTGGACATAAACGACGAAATATGAATGACATTAAAGCAATTATTAAGAAATAATTAATATAATAAGACCATAATATCGACCCGTAACACCATAGTCCACATTAAATCAGTAACAATATGAAAATTTCTTGAAAAAGATTTAAAAAAAATTTAGAAATCACATAAGGAGCTTACCAATTCCGAATAACTTAAATCATAGATATTCTCAGCCATCCAGCCTTCAAAATCTATATCACTTGATGGACGAAGCCCATTTGCATATAACCAGCGGCCTTTCTCAATTTTCCTACAGTTAGGGCACTGCATGGCACCCTTAGCATTAAATGCTGAGCCAATACAATCTGAACCAATAGCAAACAAATGATTAAGAAATAAAGAAAAGCTTAGGAAGATGAATATATAGAGAGACAATAAAGAAAAGCTTAGGAAGATGAATATATTTAGAGACAATAAAGAAAAGCTCAAAAAGATAAAATTCATTATCACTGCATCATCAATAACCATATCCAACTATTTAGGGCCAATTTTATGAATTTTTTTTTTCGATTCTTTCTGGCTAAGCGATACAACTATTTTTTTTTTAATGTGCACATGTTCTAACCATATTCCCTTTGGTGTACTACTCTTCCTGATGGTTCGACAGCAATTTATGTGCATTGTGTTATAAATGCATTTCTACCCGTCAATGTTAACAAAATTGAAAATGTAGTGGAAGCGATATTGGTTCATTCTCCTTCTTGGCTTCTTCTTTCGTCTCTCTGTGACCCTTCAATGAATTAATAAGTCTTCTTGTTGTGGTAAGTGCTCTGTAATCTCCATGGATGAAGCAGAAGGCTTAAATCTTGAGAGTAAGGGGAAGATAGGATATGACAGTTAGGCTTAAATCTTGAGAGAGGGAAGAAGGATAAGGAGTGAGGGGAATAGGTTTTAGTTTTGTGAGGGGACTAGTCACCCATCCTAGGATTACAAAGGGGGGAAAGAGGAAGAGAACTTAAAGGCTGGGGGAAGAGAGGTAGAGATATGCAAGTGAAAATAGAGGGGAAGGTAGAGAAAAAGGGTGAACAATGGTAGAGTTGACGCAAGGATATCCACCAACTTGCTTGGAAGAGGGACATGGCAAAAGCATTTTGAGTGATGTTAACTTCGGCCATCTATTCATATCCCTTCAATCACATCCCAACTCATAGTATATAGTTTCCATCCATAAAGACCAAGAAGATTTAAACTATCCTAGCTATGCAAAAAAAGTTTAAATAACATAAATAAATAAACATAAATAATAGGCTGCTTTTTTCATAAATCTAATCACTGATAGAGTGATGATCCTCATCCATTGTACAAGCACAAATCACTATAGTGAATTATCAATTATCTTATCCTCACATGTCACTTCCACAGTCCTCCAATGCAAGTGTTTCCAAATTTATCATTTTTTAGAGTCACTGTAGCTATTACAGACTTTTTACCACACAACGCTGTCCATGTAGTCTATGCATTGTAAAGCTAATTCTATGTTTATACATATTTATAAAAGTCTTCACATATTCTTTAATGGTAAATACTCTTAGGCACTTTTTCCATTTTAAAATACCCCTCATTATCTTAAGAAATTATATCATCATTTAGGTTGTTGCTTTTTTTATAGTAGATCCACAGCAATGTATCATTAAACTTCTAGTATTGGTAGATGATTATAACACCAATTAAAATTGAATGTCATAAACTCAAAAAATTTCCAGTACTCCTAAGCTCTTTATAATCTAACATTTTATCCATTGCTCTAACTTTCAAACTACTTCACTAGAGTTCTACTAATTCGAAATATATCATTTGCAAAACAGCATCACTCTCTCCTTCTCATTAATAATTTTATTATGATTCATAAGTTTAAATTTAATATTTAAATAATATTGAACATATATGTATTCTTGAATATGGTTAAGCACCGGTTCAGATATTCATGAGATTGACATTTTTTTATCGGTGGATGGACGATCAGACACCGTGATCGCGACCGGCTCGAATTTTCGTATTTCTATGTTTTTTTTATGATGTGTATTTTGAGATTTAGGTTAAATTATTAGATCGTGTGTTTAGGGACGTCGGGTGATTTAATCTAAATCCCCCCCCCCCTTATATTTCAGCAAGTTAGGGGCTTAGGGCGTACGGGTATCGAGAAGTTAGGTTTCCAAAACGAGAAGCCACTCGGTCCTTCTTCCCTTGGTGAGATGTCGAGGAAGCCGCGCGGTGCCAACGCCGCAGGTCTCAGCTCCCGGAAACCTCCGTCTGCCGCCTCCCCCAACCCGTATAGCGACAAGCCTTCCCCAGTCATTCTCCTGCAGTTCCGAGTCTGCCGCAACCTTCCCTTGCTTCCAGCGTCGTCGCCCCCGCCATTCCTAGCCACTAGTGTTTTCTCCTCAGTACTGAGTGTTTCCGGCAACCTCGCCTAACCCTCTAGCTGCCTCCAGTGACCCCACTCCACCCAACTGCCGCATCCCTCCTTCCAGCCTTCTTCCAGCCCACATTCAGTCCGCCAACAACAACCTAGCCCCTTTTACCTCCTCAAACAGCAGCCCCAAGCTATCTCTATCATCCCCACCTCAAAATTGTTCCCCTCCAAGGCCCTTCCCAATCAATACCAGGCCCCAAAATCCCATTCTCCCCTCCGAAAACCCCTACAAAACAACATTCTCCCTTCCGGACAACCACCGCCACCACCAGATCATCCCCACCACTGTCGACACTAGTTACTTGGCGAGTTTTACATTGTAGTTTCATTTTCCTTTACATTGTACGTACATTCTCCTATTTATTGCTAGTAATACATTGCTCAGTTAATTGCTAGTAATACATTCCCGGAAACCTCCGTCTGCCGCCTCCCCCAACCCGTATAGCCTCTGACAAGCCTTCCCCAGTCATTCTCCTGCAGTTCCGAGTCTGCCGCAACCTTCCCTTGCTTCCAGCGTCGTCGCCCCCGCCATTCCTAGCCACCAGTGTTTTCTCCTCGGTACTGAGTGTTTCCGGCAACCTCGCCTAACCCTCTAGCTGCCTCCAGTGACCCCACTCCACCCAACTGCCGCATCCCTCCTTCCAGCCTTCTTCCAACCCACATTCAGTCCGCCAACAACAACCTAGCCCCTTCTACCTCCTCAAACAGCAGCCCCAAGCTATCTCTATCATCCCCACCTCAAAATTGTTCCCCTCCAAGGCCCGTCCCAATCAATACCAGGCCCATTGCATTCATCACGCGTTTGTATTGTGTATGTTTGCATCTCTCCCGCATCTTCATTTTAGGGTTTGTTATAGGTCCATTGCATTCATCACGTACTCGCTTGCATTGATTTGGGGTTAGGGGATCGCGCGTTTGTCGCCTGTAGATTCATCCTGCGTCAAATTTGTATAAGAGCCCCAGGTTCGGGTTTTATTTTGATACACAGTCATTGAGTCTATAGGTTCCTTCATGGCTAGTTATCATCGTCATTCGTCTCCTCTATTTGAGGATCACGAGTTTGTCTATACATGATCCCATAGAGCCCCTTCGGAGAGATCCTCATGTTATTACGATGATTATTTTCGTTCGCAACACACCACTTCAAGAGATTGTGTCGACCCCTTGATACGATTCCATTATGATAGAGACGATCGCTACGATGATTACCGTCATCCCCATCACCGCGCACGAGCAAAACGTGTTGAACCTTCAGCACGACTTTATTATCTTAGGGATGATTACTATGAGGATCATCATTTCGAGAGAAATCTCGAGTTTAGGTTTCGTGATGTCGCACCGTCGTTTGACGGTTCATCGAGTCCAGAGTCGTTTAGTTATTAGCTGGTGGATATGGAATATTATCTTGATTATTTTGAATTATTTGGTGAGCGTCGCATCAAATTTGCGAAACTTGAACTTTTAGATCAGGCAAGAGCATATTGGTCTAGCATTGAGAGGGCCCGCGAGCGAGATTGTCTTCACCGCATAACTAGCTTGGTAGAGATGAGATGGAGGTTGTGTCAGAAGTATTTGACAGAATCGTATCAGAGTCGCTTGCTCGAGCAATTATTTACCTTTCGGCAAATACCCATGTTTTTCGCTGAGTATAGAGATCGTTTTAATGAGTTAGTTGTGAGGAGTAACATCCAAGAGGAGCCAGTAATAACCACTTCCTGATTTCGGTCTGGATTTCGAGCCAGTAATAACCGTCCTATCCCTACTCACCGTCTTTCCAACCAAGACTACAATGACTTGCGGAGTAAGGGTCTGTGCTACCATTGCGAGCAACCCTACTCGCCTACTCATGATTGTCCTGTGAAGGAGTTATGGTTCCTCATCGGGGATGACTTGGATGAGATCGGCATGGCTGACTTTGACGCCTTTATGATCACGGATGTACCGCCGGACGGAGATCCGGACACCTCTGCGGTAGCCCACCAACGGGTATATCACTACTAGATGGCGAGCGGCACTTCGACCTTGGGGTCAAGGTCAATTTTCGGGCGGGATATATTGTTACGCCCACGCAACTTACTATCGAAATTTGTATTTTTAATTGTATGCATTAGAGTTAATGGTATTTGAGCCCCCCTCTCTATATAAGGGGGTGGCTTGGGGTGAGGTTTTCATCTTTGATATCTAGGTTTTGAGATCTCCATTTGGAGATGAACTACTAGGAGGACTCAGCCTCCTGGCACGAGCATACCTCGTGATTCTATCCAACTTTATTTCATTTAATATAAGTATTTCCCCACGGTAACATGATATTGCAGCTTAGTGTCAATGTCCTAGGTAGTCATTCGGGTGTTCACACACTAGACAAATATTTTTACACCACACTCGAAGAACCTCCAGATAGACCACCCATCATTGGGAACCTTCATCGTTACATGGAGTCTGCCCCTTGCCAGTGTGTCAGGTCGATCATTGTTCTTTTGCATTTGTTGCATGTTTTGTATTTATTATATTAAATAATGAGAACATTAAAACTTACGTGAAAAGTCACATGAGAGGGCAAATGTTAATGAAGGTAATTAGGGCTTTGTTTAGCGCGACAGATTTCCCACGGAGGAAATCCGCGCGGAGGCCGCGCGGAGGCCGCGCGGTGGAAATCCGCAGGAAATCTGAAGATTTCCCTTGGCCCTGTGGTCGCCTCCGCGCGGTGGAAATCTGTGGGAAATCCGCAGATTTCCCTTGGCCAAACATCAAGCGATCGCGTCCGGGCGGTGCCGTCCGTACGCCCGACGCGGATCTGCCCCGCCAAACAGAGCCTAGGTGATGATTTGTGCATTAATTGAGAGGTTCCCAATGGGAACAGCTTTGAATTTGAGTGCTAGGTGAATTGGTCCAGGCACTGTCACGAGAGTTGAGTCAAATTTCTTCAAGCTTGATATTACTAGGAATATGAGTATTCATCTTGTACTCAATGTAGAGGATTTGATTTTAGATATGGAGCCACCAAATTTTGGACCTTTAGCCTTCAATTTTAGCTTCAGTTTCCACCATCACTACAGTCTCTCTTGTACATTCCGCCTCCACTACAGCCATACCCATCATTGTATCCCTGCCCCCCCCCCCACTACAACGACTTGATTGGTGCGTGGGATTCTCGGGGATATCAGTCGCACGATGATCTTTTACCGAGACACTTCGTGCATGGAGCGATAGAGACTCCTTCTTGGTTTGCATTAGAAGCTCCAATCTCCATTCACCGGAGATGAATGTTTCTGAGATGGGGAGATTGATGGAGATCGATTATGCATCAGTTCGGATATTTGTGAGATTGATATTTTTGGATCGTCAGATAGACTATCGGAGACCGTGATTGCGACCGACTCGAATTTTCATATTTTTATGTACTTTCGTTTTTACTGAGATGTATTTTGACATTTAGATTGAGTTATCTGATCGTATGTTTAGGGTCGTCGGATGACTTAACCTAAATCCCCCCACCCTCCCTTTTATATTTTAGTCAGTTAGTGCATACAGGTATCGAGAAATTTGGCTTCAAAATTGAAGCCACTCGGTCTCTGCTCCTCGATGCAACGACAAAGACCCCCACTGGTGCCGACTTCGGTGGCCACGCCTCCCTCTGGTGGCACCGACACCACTAAACCCACCATTTCGAGCCGACGCCACCTCCCAGCGCATGACATTGCTGCTTTCTGCATTCTTACTTGACTCCGACATAGCCAGCCACCTTCTCCTCCTGCTCCGACGTAGCTAACCAACTTCTCCAGTTCTGACATGGCGAGCCCTCCTTCATCCCGACGTCCAGCCACCGCCCCCCTCTAGCCACGGAACCTCCGTCGTTGCCTCCTACACCCTCCACCAGTTCGACAGACACCCCCACAACCCTCTTCCTTCCCTTCCTCACCTATGTTGAGCCCCAACATCCTTCCAAACCACCCTCTGAGCCGCCAGCCACCCATCCCTACCCCAATTGAGCCCCAAGCCACCTCCCTACCTCGGTCTGAGCTCCCCCCTCCCAGCCGCCTTCCTAATCTCTAGTTAAGCATTGCAACCCCTCTTCTACTGAACCGGGGCCCAAACATCCCCACCAGTCCTGGAGGGCAACTTTCGGAGGCCTTTTCCCTTCGATTGAACTTGCACAGTGACATTCTCCCTTCCATACGTTCCCCACCACTACCAGATCATCCTCACCACCAATGGTATCGATTACTTGGTGAGCTTGCCTTTCAGTTTTCGTTTCTTTTCATTGTATAGGTATCTTGTATTGCTAGTAACGTTTTCCTCAGTTAATTTGACTTAATCGAATTTATATAAGTGTGTGCTTTAATCGCCCTTCCCATTTAATCTTAGCACTTTTCAATTAATTTGCACTTAGTATTTGTTTACCAAAATTACAATATTTGTGATCAATTGCGATGCGTGCGCGAGTATTTTAAAGTTAATATTGTTTGATAATTTGTGCGTCGGAAAAATACATGCATTATTGAATCATTCACGAGTATCACATTAGAGCTTAGGATTAGTCTTCATAAGCTCATCAAATTGTGTGCGTGCATTTGTTCGCATCTTCATTTTAGAGTTTGTTGTAGATTCACTGCAATTATCCATGATTGTTTACATTCATTTACGGTTAGAGTATTCTCCCTCGGTCGCATGTAGATTCGTCCTGCGGCACTTATTCTCTAATCAATTGGCAATTCCTTAATCTCAGACTTCCATGGGAAGCATTCTTCATCAAGTTATTCTAATATAACCCATAATACTCAACTGTTGATGTGCACCTTCAGAGTTACATTTCTCAAAGTAGTGCTTTTTTATCTTTCATTAAAATCTTAACCTTTAATAAGATCCAAATATCATCATTTCTTAATGGCTAGATCAAAAATTCAAAATGTCTCAAAAAGATAAAATGCAAAGAAATAATATAAGAAGGAAACATGCATGGAATTAATTAAATTAGATGACTAAATGCATGGTCAGAGGAGTTTATTCTACTTTAGAGGGATTAGCGTAAGGGAGACGGACGTACGGCTAAGCAACCATCTTGTCCTTGTAAATTCCTTACCAAAACATGATACTGGTTCAGCATATATCTTTGGAAAATAACTGTGAGAAAATGTGTACATCATTAATATCATAGTTCACGTCACGAGTAAGGCTAGAATTACTAGATCTCAAGAGGTAATGATAACTTTCAGTTTTTCTATTTAAATTGTATTACTCTATAGAGGTCAAAAATAATAATGATAATATGTCAAAGTTTAACATTCATTCCTTATGAAAACTAAATTTTGCATGAGAGAAATTCCTGATGGGCCAACAAAATGGGCCTTTACATTGGGCTTTCTTCTATTTCTTTTACACTAACCATTTGAGCCAGCCTACTCAATTGTACTGCATTATTTCATCATGAGTGCTACAAAGGTGTTCATAATATTGGACACAACTCCTTCCACACAACTTCAAAGAGTATTACTTTTACGGGCCGATGTGAAGGATCGAATTACTAGATGAGATGCGACAAAGGAAGCTGGAGGAGGGGGGTCCAAGAAGGTTGCTTCATCTAAATCCCCTCAGTCAACCAATGGTGGATTGGGGTTTGGAGCCTTGGCGCGGTTCCTTGGCGGAAGCATCGACAAAGAAGAATGAAATGGCAAGTAGCCAAAAGGCAGGATGGCCCGTATAGCAGTAGAGGGGCAGCAGCAGGGTGATCGGTTGTAGATGTACTGCAGAGGAGGTCAGTGAAGCCTTGTGAGAGCTCAATTTGACCCCTGTGAGTCGTAGGCGGAAGTCCGAGCCTCTGTCTAGGCAATGGAAGCCTCGTATGGAGTAGGGGAGAGAGGCCTATCTTAGTTCAAAGCCAACTAGGTATACACACAAATATCTTAAGGAAGAAAATATACCGCAACAACTACAGTTCGGTCCAAACCAAACTAAACTGGAATAGACGTGCAACATAAAAAATAATGAATAAGATGAAATAAAAACACATGCTAGAGAAAATAAAGATAGGGGGCGTTCAAGCCCTATCAGCACACTTCTTCCTCTTATATGAACACGTCTGTGACAATTACCCTTGGTCTACCAATTCAACTTCTCAATCATTCTTAACTTGATTTATAATCCATCGGTACATATTATTCCAAATTTATATGTCAAACCCTCATTGTTTTCCTATTACCTAATTTTCATAGCTAACTACAGCTATATAGAATCAGCTTTCAGATTCTCGGCCTCCATGCATTCCTAATGAGTGCTACTAGAGGTGTTCGCTCTATTTTAAATAATTCGATAAACCATTGGTGCATATTCTACCTTGATTATTAGTGCCAAACCACCACGTCTATTTTCATTACTTTATCTTCAAAAAGGCATTACTAACACCACCCTTACTAATTATTTCTCTCTATTCCAGCTTTGCCCAACATGTCTTTAATGTAAAGTCACATATGTCTGTTTTTCACGACATCATTTTGTACACTCCAGACTAATTTTAATGATCTCATCTTTCCATTACTAATTTTCAAATGGGTTTTCTGCCCCATCTTATTCTATCTACTTAGAGTTAACTCACTAAATTTTCCTTCTCTAAGTATTCCTAGTGATTGTTATATGAGGAGTTCATGGTGTTCACTCTATTTTACAATTGTCTAACTTCAAGTAGTATCACCTTAGGTCTACATTTTCTCCTTCTTAGTTCATCTAAACTTTGGTGCATATTCTACCTCAACTATACTCGGGTCAGCTATGCATGTTATTCACTGTCATATCTTGAAGTAGGTCTCACAATCCACCTCCTTTACTTATCATTTCTCTCTCCATTCCAGGTATATGCCACTCAATCCATCTTTCATGATTTCACCTTTTCTAAATTTAAGTTCCTCTTTAATGATTTCATCTTTTTTGTACAACTCTATTTTCAGAATGGTATTGCGCTAACCTTATTCCAGTCATTAAGAGTCAGCTTTGTGATTCCTCCTCTTCCATGCATTATAATGAGCACTACCTGAGATGTTCACTCTACAACAACAACAACACTCAAGCCTTTATCCCACCATAGTGGGGTCGGCTATTTGGATCCTTTGTCGCCATTGTGCCCTATCTTTAATCATAGCCTCATTAATACCTAAGTCCATCATATATTTCCTTATAGTTTCATTCCAAGTCTTTTTTGGTCTACCCCTCCCCCGTTTAACATGTCTAGTGACTAAACTCTCACAACGCCTACAGGTGCCTCTAATGGTCTCCTATGTACATGTTCGAACCATCTTAAACGAGCTTCTCGCATCTTCTCTACAATTGGCGCCACTCCTGTCCTATCCCTGATACATTCATTCCTAATTTTATCCAGTCTCGTGTGACAACACATCCACCTAAGCATTCTCATCTCCGCAACTCCCATTTTTTGCTCATGTACACCATTCACTGCCCAACACTCAGAACCATAGAGCATTGCTGGCCTAATTGCAGTACGGTAAAACTTGCCTTTAAGTTTTAATGGTACTTCACGATCACATAAGATCCCAGACGCGCCTCTCCACTTCAACCAACCTGCTTGGATTCTATGTATCAAATCTTTATCTACACCTCCATCTTTTTGAATTATCGATCCCAGATATTTAAAGCACTCACTGCGGGAAATATCTTGGTCACCCAATTTAATGACGAAGTCATCCGACCTTCTTGCACTACTAAATTTAAGCTCTATATACTCCATCTTTGTCCTGCTCAACCTAAAACCCTTCTTTTCTAAAGTGTCTCGCCAAGATTCAAGTTTCGCGTTTACACACTCGCGCGTCTCATCGACCAAAACAATATCATCTGCAAATAATAAACACCAAGGTAGTGCTTTACAAAATTCCTTTTGCACAAATTCAGTTAGAATTACATTAGGTCTACTGTTTTTTTCGTCCTAGTCCATCTGTTATTCAATACACCATTAGTGCACACTCTTCCTTTGGTTATGCATGGCAACCACATATGTTAGTTTTCAGTACCTTATCCTCAAATAGGACTTAGTCCCACAGTCCTTACTAATCATCCCTTTCTCCATTTAAGATTGTTCATCATAAATCAACTCATCTTTTTATACTGCAATTTGGTCACCATTAACACATCCCCCAAAAATAGAAAACTTAAGTTCATTTATCATTGTCAGTCCAATTCAATTTACAAATTTCAATGTTGAGCCATCGGGATATTTAACGAGAAATTAGTTCGATTTTTTGCAAACTAGCTCTAAATCTATAAATTATGTCACCTACCAAGTCTCGTTCCTTTGTAAAATATAACCAAGGTAATTAAACTTACCTCACCTAACATCATTCAACAAACTTGATAAATGATTATCAATTTAACATCCATTAAAATAACATATTATGCACTATGCCTTTACTAATCATAATTACTTTATGATCTGTCAATTATTTTTTCAATTGTGGCAATTTTTCAAATTCAAGAGAAGCTATCATCCTCGTCTCTAATACATTTCCAACTTGCAATCATTTCATGTTGCGTCTAACACATGATTAAATAAGGATGAATTAAAAATAAATCAATTTAATACAACACTTTACAAGATAGAATAAGAAACGGCAAGTAAAAAAACAAGATAATTTAAATTTTGAGTTTACAACTTGACATTACTCTCATTCTTGAGAATTGGTAATTACAATTGTCTATGTCATGTAATCATGTTTATGTGGAACCAGGAGACAACACAACATCAAAAACAATGGGCATTCTTAATGGCATCAGCATCAAACTATTTTCTTCTTCATCAATCAAAAAGGCCTCATATGGAAGCATTAGATTTTCTTTCTCCACTGTCATCAATTTTCTAGCTTATCCACCAAAATAGGATCAAATTCTAATACCCATTTCTCTCAGTTTGTTGTAAACGTCATATAAACCAAGTTACCACGTCATATAAACATATTTCTCCTCGTGATATGAGTCTAATATTTGTAACAATGAAATGAAAAATTAGACTTTCTTTGAGGCCAACCTAATGAATCCACGTCTCAGTCCTAACTAAAAACTTATTCTTCATAATTATCTTGAGCAACTTTTATCAATATTCCCTTAGGTCTATCGTTTTCCTTCCTAATCCAAAACTCATTTTATGGATCCAAACAATAAGGGTATTTATACCCTTCATTGTACATGTCCAACCAAGTAATGTTTATCTTCAATTAAGCTATCTTCAATGCATGTTTCTCCAAGTATCTCCCTATTATAAAAAATATCCCAAGATGTAGTTAAGAAACTAAATATAATCTTCTCTTACAAATACACTTTTTTACCACAACATAACAAAGAAACTTAGTTATTAAAGGCGCAAGGCGCACCAAGAGGGGTCTTGGAGCCTAGGCGCAAGGCTCAAGGCGCAGGCGCGCGCCTGACGAAGGCAAAGCGCAACCACATTCATTTTAAAAAATAAGCATCAAACATCAGTTCATCTTCTTGATCAGATTTTTCATCTATTCTACTCATTAATTATTCATTACTATCATTTATATCTCTTAAGAAACAGAATTAATGTGGTCACTTGCATTATATCTAAGTCTTAACACTCGATTATGTTTCACATACACTAAATCATGAAAAAATTATTGAGTTCTTACATTATTTCTTTCTCTTTTTTTGGAAAAAAGAAATTGCAACAGAAACCGCACCCAAACAAGGCTTTTATGCTCCAAAGGCGTAAAAAAGGCGCACGAAGGCGCAAGTATCTGAGCCTGGAGCCTTAGGCGCGCCTTTAACAACATAGCAAAGAACCAAGTCCATCATCAAATAACATGAATCAGCCCTCACCCCAATTATATACAACAATAAGACCTTCTCGAAAAGCATGGATCAGTTGCAAACTAGTATGAAAAATACTTGTAACATTAAAAGACAATAATGCCTAAACTAGTCTTATGCAAAGAATGGTAAGTTAGACTACTATAATGAAACATAACTTGTAGTCAACTGTAGACCATAGTGTAACATATATTGATTTTACGAACATAAACCCACAGTAGCAACCAAGTGATGCAGTCCCAGCTGGAACTCCTATTAAGACTCGTGCCAAAATGTCAGTAAATGTACTTTTTTGCATGGAAACAAAATGCCATCTTTACTCGACAACTGTATTTCAAAAACAAATCTAACATACTTAAAAGTTCTATGCACTTAAAAATTCCAGCAAGAATATACTGTCACCTCTTAAAAAGGCTTTCCTGAAACGGAAGGGTCTTCGACAGATTGAGCGCATTAAAATGGATCTAAATTGGAGGTGAAATCAAATTAATTGGAGTCCAAGCTGAAACTCCAATTAAGACTCCGTGCCAAAATGTCAGTAAATGTACTTTTTTGCATGGAAACAAATTGTCATCTTCACCAGACAAATGTTTTTAAAAAACAAATCTAACATACTGAATAGTTCAATGCACTTACAAATTCCAGCAAGAATATACTTTTTTCACCTCTTAACAAAACTTTCCTGAATTGAAAGGGTCTTGGGCAGATTGAGCGCATTAAAATGGATCTAAATTGGAGGTGAAATCAAAGAAGCAACTAATTGATGGCAAAAAGTTACTTGGCCCCAACAGTATACTTTATTCTACATATCACTAAAATAAGCAAATAATAGCATGATGACTTGTGCAATCTGCAATTTGGTCCATAAAGTGAAAAAAAAAACAATACTTCTTCAGTTTCTCAACCAGGTTACACCAAAAGCCCAACAAGTTCAAATTAATTGAAAGGAATCCATTTCCTAATTTAACGATAGAAACATGGCTATAGCAGATAGCTAAAACAGACCAAATCACAGCCATTAGTTACAAGACGGCATATACCACAGAACTTATGTAAATCTTAAGAAAATCCTCCACTGAAAAAAAAAACTAAAAAAGGCTTCATCCACATCGCATGAGCACCTCTGAGGAGAATTTACTTGAAATAATTAGAAATTTCAGAGGTTTGTACGAAAGGAGGTAGAATACATGCCTAAATGGAACTCGTGACCACATTGCAGTTTGGCTATCGACCTCTCCCCCCGATCGAACACAGATTCAAGGCAGATCGAACAAGAAGGCGATACGATCCCCTTCCGATCCTCGGGATCATCCGGCTTTTCCAGATCCATGGACTCCGCTGTCTCGAAACGGCTCATAAACTGCTTCACTGGCGATCAGAGCTCTAGGCCTCTGCCCATTGCTCTCGCAAACCGAATCCAAGAGACCGATGAGAGAGAGCTAGGGGAGAGACAGCGGGATAAGGGTTGGGGCAGGGGAGTTGGAGACAAGTCAGAACTCTGGTAAGTTTGGGAATGGCGATCTGTTCGATCGAAACTCCTCTCTAGTGCGGTTTTTTTTCGTCCTCTTGTCTTAGGTTAAATCATAGGCTCCCTTTCGTGCGCTGCGTTTTTATTTCGGTAAGTTCCGATAAAAATGCTACTTCTATGTTAGAACTTAGAATATAAGAGTGACAGGCCTCTACCGCCAATCGTGACAGGCCTCTACTGTAATAGTGCGCAGGGTCTCGTTCTCTTTCGACATTATTCCGGTCATGACATTGTCCCGTCGTGACGGTGCTTCCGCCGCTCGCAAATCCTTGAGTGTTATACTTCGCTCGTTACTCATTTTACGATGCACACAGGGATTTGCGAGCGGCGGAGAGAACACATTTTCTACTGTACGTAGATTACTTTGTTTATATGCGAGTACATTTTTAAAACAAAAGAAAAATACATAAATTTAAAAATTGAATTTCTTTATTAAGGGGGGGGGGGGGGGGGGGGGGGGGGGGGTAAAATCGAAAAATGAATGTTTAACCAAAAAATGTTTTTCCCTTTTTATATAGTATAAATGTTTGGTATGAATATTATCACAAATTTTTTTGTGTATGCTAAGAATTATATTTTTTATAAAATAAAAATCGTAATATCGATTCATATTTTTTTACGATTATTTTTAAATCTTATATGCATATGTTTTTTATAAAGGTTGTAAAAATATTATTGTAGAAAACATGTTTTTGTTAGTGTTAAATATTTTTGTCAGCAAAAAAGGTCGGAAAATACAATTTTTTGGAACTGTATTTTCGATACAACTGTAGTTAATTGGGAAAATACAATCTCACGCCTAAAACATGGAACGCTACACGTATAAAAGTTGATATGTACACATGCATTTATATAACTCCCGGAGGTGCATTTATCCATATACCCACCATGAGAGTGGAGTTAGTGGAGTCATGCTAAGCCCCATGACAATGGGAGTGGGGAGAAAACCGCTCCAGCTATCGCGCGATGTCGCACGCATGAGCGGCAGTAGGGCCACACCCCGCCATCACCGGACGCGGCCGAAGTCGTGTAGTCGCAGCCCACTAAGGGGGCGCGGTTAGGCACACCCCCCCACTAAGGGGGTGCGGCCCGCACTCCGCTTAGGGAGTGCGGCCAAGACCCCCCCCCCCCCCCCCTACTTAGTGGGGTGCGACCGGCGTCGCGCCCCCCTTGGGGGTGCGACCAAACACGCACCCCCATGGTGGAGCGGCCAGCGCCGCGCCCCCCTTAGCTTGGGGGTGCGGCCAAACTCGCACCCCCATGGGGGAGCGGCAGGCGTCGCGCCCCCCTTGGGGTTGCTGCCAAATCTGCACCCCCATAGGGGGTGCGGCAGGGCCCCCCACAAAGCCTGCACCCCAAGAAGCTTTGCTTAGAGAAAAGCCGCGTGGTACCAGCACCGACAGCAGAAACCAATCTCTCGGCATCAACCAATCTGCCACAACTCGAAAACCATGGGTTGGAAGAGGAAGGAACAACGACCACTCACAGAGGTCAGTCGGCCTAACCAGAGCCAATTGGTCTGTTCCCGAGGGTTGATGAACCAGAAAACCCGGATCTACATCTCGTTAAACGTCTCTCACGAGCATATCATATCTATAATCTACAACAACAAGATTGTCAAATGGTCGGGAACGCTCCCTCGCAACTCGGGGAAATCAATCCTAGTTTTGCGACTTTCACCGGGGCCGAGGACACCATATAAAGCAATGTATGTGCTTGAAGGATGAAATCGAGCGTGTAAGACCCCCACCCCACAAAACTGAACCCGATCCCGGGAGAGGGGGTCTTACTGCCCAAGGCGGACACTAAGCGCTTCTCGGGTGGCGATGGCCCACCCTCTCAAGCGCTAAGCGATCACCTAGTCAGGCACAAGAATCATCACAACACACATCAGAGCCACACAGCAGAAGCAGAATTTGAGAAAGCAAGAAGGCAAGGTTATATATATTGCTAACTGAAAGGGGCCGTAGCTTACTGTTTATACAAAATGCCTCGTGGGCTACAACAGGTACATCAAAAGACTTCTTATTTATCCCTAGACTCTAGGACTCACGTCACGGAAGACTAAGGGCGAGGCTGGAGTGTCTGATCGGGCAATCTCTAGGGCAAGTAATCATCCGACGGTGCGGGGGCTTCGCGCTGTCACGTCTCCTGTGAATGGTTATAAGAATAACCGTTAGTCACAGAGCTAAGTGGAAACGCATTCCCTCCCCGGATCCGTATCCTGGGGGCGGGCTAAAGTACTTAAAGTAGATAGCCAAAGCAAGGGAAGGGTTAGCAGCAGTTATGTGTATATATATATATCCATAGGGCCCACCAACCATAATTTTTAGTAAAGCAGTGAGGAGCGCGCAGATTATAGCATTGTTAACCACTCTATCTTGCACAAACACTAGGTATTCAAACCTGTTTACACGCACAACAGGTATTCAAACCTTAATACACACAATCCTGTGTCGACACAGTTTTAGACCGCTTTTCTTCCAGCAGGGTAGCGAACCTCGCGGGCCTCACCGATGTGGCTGTCGGTGACAGTGGCCGGTCTTACCACTTCTGAGCGTAGTCATACCGTATCGCTCAGGCCCTCCCGTACAACTTGGTGTACTAACTGGATGTGAGCGACATCCGACGATTCCGAGCTTTAGGCCGACCAGCGGAGGCAAATCAACGGGTTCAAAGTGGTGATAACCCGTGGTGCACATCTCCCTGTCACTATGAGTCATCATCTCTCCCGCACCGGTACGAATGGTTTGCGGGCGTGACCGACCCGCCACTTTTATAGCAAGCAATTGGCAAACAATCTTAAGTAAGAACCACTACTCCAGGTCCACCGTGGCTCCTTGGCTCCACCGACCACACAACTTATGGTCGGGAGACACATCGGAAGTGGGGCATCTTATTTGGGGCTAACCCTTCAGAGGGCGAACTCAACTCTTGGTTATCCCCAACTAAGATCCGTATAACAACATAAATAACCGATATCTAGTGCGGGACCTGGGGTTAGTATGAAGCAAAGTAAACAACAGTGCTGAGTAATAAAAATACTTAACAGTAAGAAGGACGAAGGCAAGGGCCGAATTAGCGGGACCAGTACGAGGCTGGAGTATCAAAAAGAAAGAACATGAAGTAAATGAAGAAATGACTAGTGCGAGACTGGAGTACTGGAAAGAATAATTGCAGAAAGTAAATGCAGGACCAGTACGAGACTGGAGAATGTAAATAATTACAGAAAGTAAATGCAGGACCAGTACGAGATTGGAGAATATAAATAATTGTAGAAAATAAATGCAGGATCAATACGAGACTGAAGTATTAAAAGAATAATTGCACAAAGTAAATGCAGGGCCACTACAAGATTGAAGAACATAAATAAATAAACGGGTTAATAGTCCAATCACTCCATATCACGAGGCTTCAATGTCGTCACCGTTCGTAGGAGGAAAATCTGTTCTTTCCCTGTTCATAGGGGTCTCTTCTCCGTTCGTAGGAGGGAATTATGTTATTTCCCGTTCATATGGGTCTCTTCTCCGTTCGTAGGAGAGAATTCTGTTCTTTCCCGTTCATAGGGGTCTCTTATATTTTATGAGATTCCTTATTTCGGCGTGCCTTGGGTTCACCCTTTAATTTTTCATGTCGTTACTGATTTAGAAATGTCGCATCGCGACTACGACCCAATTACGCGTCCATTACTCCTAATTTAGTCGATCTCTCGCCGAAACTGACGAGCTTATCATTTAATTTTGATCGACTCGCACAATTTTATTACATAGATAAAATAACGCATCGAGAACCCGCAAATTCATCTCGATTAATTCCGCCCAATTTTGGGCGTTAATTTGCTCGTAGAAAACTTATTTAGGGTTGCAAAAATAGCAAAAGGATTGATAAATTTTTCAAACTTTGGTAGGAGTTGAAGCATAGCCTAAGAGTGAGCCTATAATTTTTTGGGTTTGGGCCTTAAATTTCTTAAAAAAAACTTGAATAAGCTTTTAAAAATAGTAAACCTCCACAGGTATTTCTCAACAAAATACAGGTGGTGTCTCTCTATGTGGGGAACATTTCCCATGTTGGAAGTTTTTGCCATAAAGGCCTGATTTGGGCTCAGGAAAATCAGGAGTGTGTGTGTGTGGGGGGGGGGGGGGGGGGGCTTTTGCGGGGGGGGGGGGGGGGGGGGGGGGGGGGGGGGGGATAAGGAAAAGGAGGGAGGCAGGGGGCGCTACACCGTGCACCCTTCTTGGGTCCCCACAACGGATCTATAGTGGATCCGCTGTGGGGGAACATAAATGGAGGCGGGGAGCGGGAAATAAGAAAAGGGGGGCCGCCCGATCTCATCGTAGAGAACGGACGACCCCTGCTAACCCGCAGGGTTGCCGCGGGAGGCGGTCGCTGCCGCCGCCGGGCAGCGGCCCGCTGGCGTCGGCGCTGCCCCCGGTCAGTGCACCGGGGGCCGGAGACCACTCCGGTGGTGGCCCGACGGCCTGGCTCTGCCGGCCACCGCCGTAAATAATTCAGGGGGGCGGGGGCGGGGGCGGTGGCGCAGCCTACATGTGCCACCTCCCCTGCCAGGAGCGCCTTCCCCCACCCCCAGCTAGAGCGCCGGGGGAGGGGCTAACCTCCGGTGGTGGTCCGACGGCCTGGCGCCGCCGGCCGCCACCGGGGGAGGGCGTCAAACCCGTACAGGAAAATGGGGAGTGGGGGCGGGGGTTTGAGCGCGCGGATGCCGCCGGGACGACGTTCTCCGGCGGCCCGGACACCTCCCCTCGTCGGAGCCGAGGTCCCCAGGTGGGGACCTGCTCCCCCAGCGCCACCACCGGCGCTGAGGGTGCGGCTTTCACGACCAGCACCTCCACTCGGGCCTGAGCAAGCTCGGGGTAGTACTGGCGGCGCTCTAGCGATGGTGGGGGGGGGGTAGGGGGGGGGGGGGGGGGGGCGACTGGCCTTGGGGAAGTAGGAAGAGGGAGGGAGGAGGTTCCACCTGAAGGGGAGGGGCTCTGGTGGTTGAGGGTCGGACGGCCATGGAGGGGCGGCGGTGGAGGCTCGGGCAAGAGTTGCTCCGGCGGTGCAGCTGGTCGGCAGGGAAGGGGGAGGTGGCTGGGATGTGTGGGCTGGTAAGGAGGGGTCTGGCCTCTTTTATAGGGAAGGAGGGAGGCCTCCCCTCTCACTCCCTTTATCCCCACATGGGGTTAAGGGAGGGATGGGTGGGGGAGATATTTTCTCCCCCCCCCCCCCCCCCCCCCCCCCCCTCCCCTTTCCTTGCCCTAATAGGGCCTGCCTGTTCATGGGCAGCCCCCTCCCTTGAGGGAGGAGCCCCTCTTCCTCCCCCCTATTTTTCTTCTTCAAGAAAATCAAGCGTGGGGGGGGGGGGGGGGGGGGGGAGGTTTGACCAAGGTCAACTCACGGTGGGGTCCCCCATGGTCCCGGGGGTCCATTAGGGTTTGCTGAGGTTGATTCCGAGTTTGTGTGCTTCGTATTTCGTACGTTGTGTCGGGGTAGTCTGCATAACCTAAAATGGACATATTTTCCGTATGACCTCGGATCGGAGTGCAACGAGTTCCGTGGTGCACCTATGGATCATACAAGCCTGACAGAACTGATGGGGCTCGATGCGGAGTACGTCTGGCCACTTATTGATAATAATGTGGTTGTGACGCGCTACGACACTCAAAATGGTCATTTCTCTCTAAACCACCTCGAATCGAGGTGCAACGAATTCTGATGCGCTCGTATTGGTCATACGAGTCTAACGAAACTGACGAAAGTCGAATCGGAGTACGTTTGGCCACTATTCCACAATAGTGTGGTTGTGGCGCGCTACGATACTCAAATGGTCGTTTTCTCTAAACGACCTCGGATCGAGGTGCAACGAATTCCGTTGCGCTCGTATTGGTCATACGAGTCTAACGGAACTGACGTAGGCCAGATCAGAGTACGTTTGGCCACTATTCCACAATTGTGTGGTTGTGGCGCGCTACGATACTCAAAATGGTCATTTTCTCTAAACGACCTCGGATCGAGCTGCAACGAATTCCGTTGCGCTCGTATTGGTCATACGAGTCTAACGAAACTGACGGAGGTCAGATCGGAGTACGTTTGGCCACTATTCCACAATAGTGTGGTTGTGGCGCGCTACGATACTCAAAATGGTTGTTTTCTCTAAACGACCTCAGATTGAGGTGCAACAAATTTCGTTGCGCTCGTATTGGTCATACGAGTCTAATAGAACTGACAGAAGTCAGATCCGAGTACGTTTGACCACTATTCCACAATAGTGTGGCTGTGGCGCGCTACGATACTCAAAATGGTCATTTTCTCTAAACGACCTCGGATCGAGGTGCAACGAATTCCGTTGCGCTCGTATTGGTCATACGAGTCTAACAGAACTGACGGAAATTAGATCGGAGTACATTTGGCCACTATTGCACAATAGTGTGGTTGTGGCGCGCTACGATACTCAAAATGGTCGTTTTCTCTAAATGACCTCGGATCGAGGTGCAAATAATTCTGTTGCGCTCGTATTGGTCATACGAGTCTAACAGAACCGACGGAGGTCAGATCGGAGTTTCCTAGCACAGTATCCTTTAATTGTGTTACTTCCTACCTTTGGGGTCTACTTTTATTGGGTCTGCTAGGGTCTAGGGACCCAATAAAAGTCGGATGTTACAATCCAATAAAATTAAAGAGATTTTCGTCCCCGAAAATTGCCTAAAGTAGGGGGGTTCATGTGACGTACCTGGGGAAAGAGTGCCGGGTATTTTTCCCGAACAAGTGTTTATGGTTCCCAGGTAAACTCCTCGCGTCCACAATTTGACCATAAGATCTTGACCATCGTAATGGTCTTGTTTCGTAGCTCCTTGATCTTGGAATCTACTATCTTTACTGTTCGAGTTGGACAGATCGGTCAGATTGCACTGATGCTGGTGGCGTAGAAAGATGTTGCTCTGGTTGGCGAAGGACACGTTTTAGTGAGGAGACGTGAAAGACGTTGTGAAGATTTCCCAATTCGGATGGCAGGTCCAATCTATAGGCAACATGGCCTATTCTCTCTATAACTTGATACGGGCCTAGGTAGCGAGGATCCAGCTTTTTCTGCTTCTTTATCCGGGAGATCCCATGCATTGGTTTGATCTTCAGAAATACCATATCTCCTACGTTGAATTCCACCAGTCGATGACGTGCGTCGTAGTATTTTGCTTGGCGACTCTGCGCTTCTAACATTTGGTCTCGGATTAACCTTATTGTCGTCGTGGTGTCATCTATGTAAGTGACCCCTAAAGCTTATGGGTCCTTATCCTGTGCCCGTGATAACGGTGTTCAGCAACGTCTTCCGTAGAGGGTCTCGTATGGTGCCATCTTGATACTTGCCTGGAAGCTGTTGTTGTATGAAAATTCTACTAAGGGCAATAACTGCTCCCAGGGTTCATTGTGTTCCACTATGCATAGTCGGAGAAGGTCCTCCATCGTTCGATTCGTCCTTTCCATTTGCCCGTCGGTTTGAGGGTGGAACGCGGTGCTGAATGCCAATCTGGTTCCTAGATATGCTTGGACTCTTCTCCATTCCTTCTAAGTGAAGCGTCCGTCGCGATCAGATACGACCGACTTGGGAACCCCGTGAAATCGGACCACTTGTTCTATAAAGAGTCGAGCTAAGATATCGACACCGTCACCTTGCCGGTTTGGGATAAAACGGGCCACCTTCGTGAGGCGATCCACCACGACCCATATTGAGTTGTTTCCTGCACGAGATCGGGGCAAGCCATGGACAAAGTCCATGGATGTATCTTCAAATTTCCATTCGGGTAGGGGCTGTAGTAGACCTCCTGGACTGCGGCATTCTGCCTTGACTATATGACAGGTTTGGCAGTGCGCCACATAATTGGTGACGTCCTTTTTCATGCCTGTCCAGTATAACGTTCTTCGCAAATCCGATACACCTTTACTACTCCCTGGTGTATCGAATACCTCGATTGGTGTGCTTCGCGGAGTATCTCTTCCCGAATTCCTTCATCGGAGGGGATGAATATGTGGTGCTTGTACTGCAAGATACCATCATACAGATTGTAGTCTTCCTGCGCGTCATGTTGCAAGGTCTGGATGATTGGAGCTGCTTCAACATCGATCTTCTACGCTTCTCGTATCCTGTCCCTAATATCGCACTATATCTCCATCCAATATAGCTGGGCTTGGTAGTCCATCGGGTTCCTGCGGGTGATGAGGACGATGTCCAAGTCTGCCAAGGACTTAACTAGCTCTTCTGGTATCATCTCCAACCAATTCCCGGTCGTCGAAGGTTGACGACTCAGGGCATCTGCAACTTTATTGGCCTTGCCGGGGTGGTATTGGAGGGCGAAGTCGTAATCACACAGGAATTCCAACCACCGGCGTTGTTGAAGATTCAGCTCCTTCTGGGTGAAGATGTATTTGAGGCTCTTGTGGTCGGAGAAGATTTCGCTTCTTATCCCATATAGGTAATGCCTCCAGACTTTTAGTGCGAACACCACAACACCCAGCTCTAGGTCATGGGTTGCGTAGTTTATCTCGCGTGGCTTCAATTGTCGTAATGTGTAGGCGACTACCCTGCTGTGCTGCATTAGTACGACTCATAATCCCTTCAGCGATGCGTCAGTGTAGATTTGGAAGCCCTCAGTGCCTGAGGGGAGTGTCAAGATCCGGGCAGATGTTAGCCGATTCTTTAGCTCCGCGAATGCTGCCTCGCATTCAGGTGTCCATTGAAACGTCATATATTTCTTGGTAAGGGTGGTGAGGGGTAAGGCGATCTTTGAGAAACCTTCCACGAACTTGCGGTAGTAGCCGGCGAGACCAAGGAAGCTCCTGATATCTGCTGCTGACTTTAAGTGGTGGTCAGTCTCGTACTGCTTGTACTTTGGCCTGGTCTACTGCTACCCCATTTTTGTTGATCGTGTGCCCAAGAAATCTGACTTCCTCCATCCAGAACTCGCACTTACTAAACTTTGCGAAGAGCGAGTGTTCTCGTAATTTGAGTAATATCATTTGGAGATGCCTGGAGTGATCTGTTTTGTTCTTCGAGTAGATGAGTATGTCGTCTATGAATATTATCACAAAGTGATCCAGGAAGGGTTCGAATACTTTGTTCATTATAGCCATGAAGGCGGACGGGGCATTGGTTAACCCAAACGACATCACCATGAATTCATAGAGCCCGTAGCGGGAGCTGAAGGATGTCTTGGGAATGTCTTCTTCCTTTACGCGAAGTTGGTAATAGCCGGACCTTAGTGTTAAAATTTTTGAAAGACCGTTTAGGAGTAAGCAGGAGTTGTATCAACAAGAGTTATAGCCAAACAACCACAATGCCAAAACAACAACACAAGAAATCTTTATTGAAACAGAACTGCTTTACAATGCGAGGTATACATGGCGAGACATGATTCATTAGAATCTCGGAGATGAGAAGAACAAACACACCAAAAATGAAACTGGCGGTCTGCCAAAGCAGAGACCGCACAGACCGCAAAAAGGCTCAGGTCGCCCAGCTTGCTCTGCTGTACTCCCAGACCGCTTGCACAGTCAGACCGCAGAAACACCTTGAGACCGCGCGAACAGAAGCAGACAACCTGTACTGCCAGACCGCAATCCCAGACCGCACGAACTGAAGCTTATTGGAACAAAGAACTGAGGTTGTCGCCAGACCGCAACTCAGACCGCCTAACCGCTGAAGGTCGCCTGATCACTGAGTCCGCTGCGAACAGCACAAGAACACAATAAACCAGTTCGCTGACAGACCGCAGATGAACTGTTTATTCAAGCCGCCGGATATCACCAAGGAAGGAGACCGTAACCTGCTGACCGCAAACCTGCGAACACAACAACCGGTTAGCTCGCATCCAAGTCGCGCGACCTCAAAACTTGAGTCCACAAGAAACAATCCGGGCTCTTGTTCTTACAGTTCTTGTTATGAATGACGGGCCTTGCACCCCTATTTATAGGCAGATAGACGGATGTCGTCACCGCACAAACCGGGATACAATAACCGCCCATCAGATCGCGAGCGGTCTTATATAACAGACCGCGCGGACACAACACTTGGACAAGATCCAGCCCAAGTCCGCAAGACAGCAGCAGTCCGCGCACAAGCCGCGCGGACACAGCGACCACCCTTCCTGAGATCGCCTAAGCAGGGACAAACATCTGGCCGACTTGAACCAAGTCGCCAGAACGGCCCAAACAAGCCGCCCGGTCACTGCGGTCAACCAAGAACAGGTCGCCCAGAACAAGACCGGAAGAACTCGCAACAGGTCGCCAGAACCAACGACCAAACCAAGAAGCAAACTGGCCGATCATAGCAGATCGCCAGAACAGCAGGGAGAGATCGCAGAACCAAACCGCCAGAGCACCAGCGCAGGCCGCGCGGTCTTTGCGGTCTCCAGCCTTCAGACCGGCCGGACTCCCTTCCACTTCACTTCAACAATTTCAACACTTCCCCTTGAAGTGGGAAGTGGAAACTAGACCGAACAACTCCCTTAACCGTGTAAACGGTCCCTTCGCCAGCGGCTTTGTGAAGATGTCTGCGACATTGTCCGCACTCCGAACATGATCGACCATAAGAGATCCTCCCAACACCTTTTCACGAATGAAATGCTGCTCAATCTCTATATGTTTGGTCCTCGCGTGACAGACTGGATTGTTAACCAGCTTGAGAGCACTCTCATTGTCCCCGCGTAGCAAGGTGGGACCTCGAACCTCCTGATGAACGTCCTCCACCAACCTCCTGAACCAAATGGCTTCCTGAGCTGCCAAGGCTGAAGCCTTGTACTCCGTTTCCGTGGTAGATACAGACACCGAGTCTTGCTTCTTGCTGCACCAAGAGATAGCTGTGGGGCCCGTCATAAAGACATAACCAGACGTTGATCTCCGATCATCCACGTCTCCCCCATAATCAGCATCCATGTATCCATGCAACTCCAAGCTTGACCCTCTCCTATATAGGAGACCCAAATCAGAGGTCGACTTCACATACTTCAAGATGCCTTTTGCCGCCAGAAGATGAGGCTTCCGTGGTTCCGCCATGTACCGACTCACCTTGCCAACTGCATAAGCAATATCTGGCCTTGTGATCGTCAAGTAGATCAAACTCCCAACCAGAGCTCGGAACACCAACGGTTCAGATAAAACTCTCCCCTCATCCTTCTGAAGCTTATGATGTTGCTCCAGAGTTATAGAGCTGCTCTTCCCTTCCTCCATGCCGAATCGCTGAACAATCCGCTCTGCATAGCCAGCCTGAGAAATGAGCACTCCGCTCTCCCGCCTCTGCACCTCGAGTCCAAAGAAATGGTGGAGCTCCCCCATATCCTTCATCTTGAATCTGATAGCAAGCTCAGCCCTGAGTCTTGCAACAACTTCCTTCGAGTTCCCGGTGACAATCATGTCATCCACATACAGCATCACAATTACCCGAAGCACCCCCTCTTTCTTGATGAACAATCTAGAATCAGAGTCTGAAGCAAGGAATCCGCAGAATAAGAGATACTCTGCAATCTTCCCGTACCACGCTCGAGGCGCTTGCTTCAACCCATACAGGGCCTTCTTCAACTTACAGACGTAGTCCGGATACTCCTTCGAGATGAAGCCCTGCGGTTGGAGCATGAAGATATCCTTGTCAATTTCGCCGTATAAGAAAGCATTCTTCACGTCGAGTTGCCAAATCTCCCAACCACTCGAAGCCGCCAAGGCAATAACAAATCGAACCGAAGTCATCTTTGCCACTGGACTGAACGTCTCATCATAATCTTCTCCGTACTGCTGTGAGAACCCGCGAGCTACAAGGCGATCCTTGTACCCGCTCGATACTGCCGTCAGCTTTCTTCTTCAGCTTGAAGACCCACTTGCAAGTGACAGGAGTGGTGCCCTTGGGCTTGGGCACCACAGACCAAGTCTCATTCTTCTCGAGAGCTGACATCTCTTCTTGCATCGCAACGTCCCACTCTTTCACGCCTCTGGCCTTCTCAAAGCTCGACGGCTCCCTTTCATCCAAGGGACCAGCAAAGAAACATGAAACAAAGTTCACCATGTTTCCTCCTGTGTATCGGTCTGGTGGTTGAATAGTCCTCTTCAACCTCCTAAGAGGTTGCCCCTGACTAACCATCTCCTCAGCTGCTTCTTCAGAACTAGCTCCTCTTCCAGGCGAATTTGGAGCATCGCTCCCCCTGCTTCCAGAACTTGAAGCTTCCGCCTCTGAGCTAGACACAGCTGGAGCTCCTGGTGAAACAGGCAACTCCACTTGAAGATCTTCAGCAGCCTTCCCTCTTATATCAACCCTGCCCTCTGGTAGCTCAACTCCTGAACTCCCCTTGTAGGAAGTCACTTCATCGAACACCACATCCCGAGAAACAATTGACCTCCGTGTCTCAGGATCCATGCATCTCCATCCCTTCTTCCGCTCATCATACCCAACAAAGACTAGCTTCCTTGCTTTCGCATCTAGCTTTGTTCGAAGAGCATCAGGAATATGCACATAGCAGGTTGATCCAAACACCCGAAGTTGTGCAACACTCGGCTTCTCCTTGAACATCAATTCGTGAGGGGTCTTCATGTTGATAGGACTTAAAGGCAACCTGTTGATGACATAAGCTGCACAAGACATTCCCTCCGCCCAGAAGGACTTTGAGATATTCTTGGCATGAAGCCAGCATTTGCAAGTTTCCGTCAAATGACGAATCTTCCTCTAGGCAACGCCATTCTGTTGTGGAGTGTGGGCACAAGTGAGCTCTCTCCTGATGACATGCTTCCTGCAAAAACTTGAGAACTCACCAGAGGTGAACTCCCCACCATTGTCAGTTCTAAGTTTTTTAACCCGCAGGCCAAGCCGGCCTTCAACCAGCTCCTTGAACTCCACAAATTTTGCAAATGCTTCCGACTTCTCCTTCAAAAAATACACCCAGACATATCTGGTGTAATCGTCAATCAACACCAACATGTATCTGTTGCCTCCAAGGCTTGGGGTGGCAGTCGGTCCCATCAAATCACCGTGGATGCACTCCAACGCCACTTTGCACATTGTTTGCGATTTGTCAAATGGAAGTCGATGAGACTTACCAAACTGACATCCTTCGCAGACATGACCGTCTCCATAGGAGGACAAGCTAGGCAAGCCATTGACAAGGCCCCTTACCGCCATAGCCTTCAATTTGTCCATGCTTATATGCCCCAACCTTTCATGCCAGATGGCCGCGCCATCATTGGTCCTCATCTTATCAACATAGGTACTTGTCGATAAAACGAACAAGTCCTTCACCCGCTTGCCGACATGAATAACATCTCCCTTTATCTCCGGTTGAGTTTTGAGAAACTTCACTTCTGTTGGGCCAAACAAAACGTGATAACCGGCGTCGACCGCATTGGTCACAGAGAAGAGATTTTTCTTCATACCAGGCACGTGATAAACACTCCTCAACGTGAGTGGACCCTTATCACTGCTCAGAGAGACGACTCCTTGTGCTCTACTGGATGAATAGAATTATCAGCCGTAATGATAGCATTTTTACCTGAGTAAGGTGCCAAAGAAGAGAACTTTGATCCATCCCCGGTGAGGTGATGCCCACACCCTGAATGAACAATCCAGTCCTCATCATAGTTGATGGAAGCCAAGGCCTTAACCAGCATCGCCGTTATATTAGACGCAAAGGCTCCTCCCCATCCAACTTCACTAGACTTTGGCATCTCCTTCTCCACTGCATGTCCCGGCTGAAGATTCACCCGACAATCTTTCTTGAAGTGCCGGTCTTATTGCATCTAAAGCACCTCGGTCCCTCTCCTTTCTTCTTCCCATCAGACTTAGGAGCATAGCCCCTATCTTGCTGACCTGAAGTGGAGGGTCCATCATGACCCGGCTTCTTCTTCTCCCATTTCTTCTTCTTCTTCCCAGAGAACATCACATCACTTTCTCCCCCGGAGATAGAAACCCACGCCATCTGTCTTGCTAAACTTTCTTGCGAAGCAAGAAGGTTCTCCAGCTCCAACAACGACGGTTGATTTGCCCAACCCTGAACTGAAGTCACAAAGGTAAGATACTCCTTCCGCAACCCGCGGATGATATGCCTCTTCAGTTTTGCCTCAGAGATTGGTTCATCAGGGTCCAATACAGAAATCTCTGCTGTGAGGTTCTTCATCTTGAGGAAGAAGGTAGAAACAGAAAGATCACCTTGAGAGGCTTTTGCCAACTCATTTTCAAGATACTGTAGCCTCGCTACATTTTTCTTATTGAACAATCCATCCAAGTATGTCCAAATCTCAGCAGCAGATTTACATCCGATGATGTGATCAAACAGCTCCGGTGAGATAGCCCTTTTGAGAGTGAACTCTGCCTTAGCATTCGTCCTCCTCCAAAGTCTCACCTCTGCCATATTATCTCCTACTAGAAACACCTCTTGTGTGTCTTCTTCGCCAACTACCTCCCATAGATCCTCGCCAAGCAAGTAACTCTCCATAAATGACTTCCATTTTTTAAAGTTAGTCGATGTGAGGAGTTCAATACCAAGACCTCTTGTGTATCCACCTTCCATGGCAATCTATGTGGTCTCTTCTTCACAAAGACGATGACAACTCTAGTTGATCACTGCTTATCCACTCCAGGAACCTTGCTCTGATACCATGTTAAAATTTTTGAAAGACCGTTTAGGAGTAAGCAGGAGTTGTATCAACTCGAGTTATAGCCAAACAACCACAATGCCAAAACAGCAACACAAGAAATCTTTATTGAAACAGAACTGCTTTACAATGCGAGGTATACATGGCGAGGCATGATTCATAAGAATCACGGAGATGAGAAGAATAAACACACCAAAAATGAAACTCGCGGTCTGCCAAAGCAGAGACCGCATAGACCGCAAAAAGGCTCAGGTCGCCCGGCTTGCTCTGCTGTACTCCCAGACCGCTTGCACAGTCAGACCGCAGAAACACCTTGAGACCGCGCGAACAGAAGCAGACAACCTATACTGCCAGACCGCAATCCCAGACCGCATGAACTGAAGCTTATTGGAACAAAGAACTGAGGCTGTCGCCAGACCACAACTCAGACCGCCTGACCGCTGAAGGTCGCCTGATCACTGAGTCCGCTGCGAATAGCACAAGAACACAATAAAACAGTTCGCTGACAGACCGCAGACGAACTGTTTATTCAAGCCGCCGGAAATCACCAAGGAAGGAGACCGTAACCTGCTGACCGCAAACCTGCGAACACAACAACCGGTTAGCTCGCATCCAAGTCGCGCAACCTCAAAACTTGAGTCCGCAAGAAACAATCCGGGCTCTTGTTCTTACAGTTCTTGTTATGAATGACGGGCCCTGCACCCCTATTTATAGGCGGATAGACGAATGTCATCACCGCACAAACCGGGATACAATAACCGCCCATCAGATCGCGAGCGGTCTTATATAACAGACCGCGCGGACACAACACTTGGACAAGATCCAGCCCAAGTCCGCAAGACAGCAGCAGTCCGCGCACAAGCCGCTCGGACACAGCGACCACCCTTCCTGAGATCGCCTAAACAGGGACAAACATCTGGCCGACTTGAACCAAGTCGCCAGAACGACCCAAACAAGCCGCCCGGTCACTGCGGTCAACCAAGAACATGTCACCCAGAACAAGACCGGAAGAACTCGCAATAGGTCGCCAGAACCAACGACCAAACCAAGAAGCAAACTGGCCGATCATAGCAGATCGCCAGAACAGCAGGGAGAGATCGCAGAACCAAACCGCCAGAGCACCAGCGCAGGCCGCGCGGTCTCTGCGGTCTCCAGCCTTCAGACCGGCCGGACTCCCTTCCACTTCACTTCAACAATTTCAACACTTAGGTCCATTTTGAAGAAGACGGAAGCGCATTGCAACTGATCGAATAATTCATCTATTCTAGGTAGTGGATAGGTGTTTCAGATGGTGAGTTTGTTTAATTCCCTGTAATCGATGCACAAATGTAATGATCCGTCCTTCTTCTTGACAAACAATACCGGGGATCCCTAGGGTGAGGTGCTCGGACGAACAAAACCTGCATCGATTAGCTCCTGTAATTGTATTTTGAGCTCGGCCAGTTCCTTCGGGGCCATCCGATAAGGTGCCCGGGATACTGGTCGTGATCCGAGGGCTAGTTCTGTCTGGAAGTCTACTTCTCATTGCGGGGGCAACCCTGGGAGGGATTCGGGGAAGACGTCTGGGAAGTCTCGGACAACGGGCACTTTGGTGAGTACTCGCGTCCTGTCCTCCATCTCGAAGTAGATTAGATGCATCTCCTCCTTTCGTCTGACTGCTTTGACCGTTTGGGCGGATGTTAGAATGATGCGGGTGACAAATGGTATACCTTTCAGGGTAATAGATTGCCCATTCGGGTTCTGGAGGTTGATCTCTCGGGTCGAGCAATTGATTTAGGCGTTGTGCTTGGCTAACCAGTCCATTCCTAGGATGATGTCAAATACGGTTATTGCTAGAATAGTCGCAAAAATTTCGAATTTCACGTCCCCCAGCATTGCCTGGAACGAACACTTCTTTGTGGATATCATGTCAGATCCGTCCGAGAGTCGTATTCGTCTTGACATTCTTGATGATCATTCTGTGTTTCCTTCGTCTGCGATGAAATCCCGAGAGACGAAGGAATGCGTGGCACCGGTATCGAATAGCGTTTTAGGGGGATGACCTTCTACCAAAAGCAACCCTGATTACATATATACATATACTATGATCACATGCTTTTTACAGATATACAGGAGGAGTGACTACATAGTTTAAACAAAAGGGTTATATCACATATCTCTACTAGATCATATAATCTCGGTCTAGCATCGCTAACGAAAATATATATCTATCACAACATCCGGTGTAGGTCCATGCTAAAGATCTAACGCGTACGCCTCAAGCGGTGCTGCTCTGCCCTGTCTGGCCTGGTCCCTCCTGCCTGCAGGTCGGCCTCTGCGACCTACTCGTCCTCGTCCCCTCTCTGTGGCTCCCTACATTGCTCCTAATTCGGGCCTGCCTATAGCCCGAGGGTAGAAATCTCGAATGTGCCCAGGCTGCTGGCAAAGGAAGCAGTTCCCGGCAAAGGGAACATCTCGCCGTGCGGCTGGGGCGGGCTGAGGTGCTGGAGCTGGTCGGGGTGCTAGGGCTGGAGGTGCCTGTCGGGGCTGGGGTGTCTGCCCGTATGGCTGACGGCGGTGACACTGTCTCCTATCCCGGTCCTGTCTGCGAGGGCCTGTCCTTCTCTCTTTCTGCCCTGAGTCCGGGGGACGTCCCTATGTCCCCTTCGCTGCTGGGCCACCATCCTCTGGTCCATCTCCAATGCTGCAGCGTGGGTAGCGATCATGTGGAAGGTCGACTGTGAGATCATGATCAATGTCTCTCGGAGGTCATCTCGTAGTCCCCGATAAAACCTAGTAGCTCTGTCCCTATCTGTACTCGCCAAAGTCCCAGCGAAACGGGCTAAGTGGATAAACTCCTGCTGATACTCCGGCACCGTCCTCTCTCCCTATCGTATATGCAAGAATCGCTCCTGGAGAGCAACTCGGTCGACATCTGAAATGAAATGCTCCAGGAAGGCCTCAGAAAACTCTCCCCATAGGATTGTGCTTAGTGGTCGCCCTCTAAATGTGGAGCGGCTGGCTTCCCTCCACCAGTATCGGACATATCCCTCTAGTAAGGTCACTACCAGGGACACTGCGGCCACAGCGGGGCACATCATACCAACTAGAGGCTCCTCTACCCTCTCCACCCACTCCTCTACCTGCATGACAGACTCGGTGCCTCGGAAGATAGGGGGCCTTATCCCCCGGAATATCGTTAGAAGGTCAGTGGGCATGGTGGGCTGCTGGGGTGTCCGTCTGAAATGTGGCCAGCAAAGCTGTCAGTGTCCGTACCAAGTCAGTCTCGGTAAACGGGGTTGCAACTAGAGTGGCCAGGGCTGGCGGTGGAGTGGTAGGATGGTACTGATCCCTAGAGGAGGACCTTCTGTTACTGGACTCCGGTATCTGGAGAAGTAACACACGAATATCAGTACTTGCAAAAATAAGGGAATTTTGCAGAACTGACTGAAACGAAAGCGGACAGCGTGTGGGTGTACGACTGTGCAGTCTAGGATCCTTAAACCTTAACCTAAGGGTCCATCAGGCTTCCGTTGCGTGGTTCGTCCCGAACTAAGAAACGGAACCTGGGAAGGGAGGATCTAAAGAGTGCACTATGTGGTCGGATCGTGGTAGCTCTAATCCATTTGTAAGACCCCCCCCCCCCCCCCCCCCCCCACAAAAAAAAAAAAAACTGAACCCGGTCTAGGGAGAGGGGGTCTTACTGCTCAAGGCGGCCACCAAGCGCTTCTCCGGTGGGGATGGCCCACCCTCTCAAGCGCTAAGCGATCACCTTCTCAAGCACAAGAATCATCACAACACACATCCGAGTCACACAACAGAAGCAGAATTTGAGGAAGCAAGAAGGCAAGGTTATATATATTGCTAACTGAAAGGGGTCGTAGCCTACTGTTTATACAAAATGCCTTGTGGGCTACAACAGGTACATCAAAAGACTCCTTATTTATCCCTAGACTCTAGGACTCACGTCACGGAAGGCTGGGGGCGAGGCAGGAGTGTCTGATCGGGCAATCTCTAGGGCCGGTATATCATCCGACGGTGCGGGGGCTTCGCGCTGTCCCGTCTCCTGTGAATGGTTATAAGAATAACTGTTAGTCACAAAGCTAAGTGGAAACACATTCCCTCCCCGGATCCGTATCCTGGGGGCGGGCTAAAGTACTTAAAGCAGATAGCCGAAGCAAGGGAAGGGTTAGCAGCAGTTATGTATATATATATCCATAGGGCCCACCGGCCATAATTTTTAGTAAAGCAGTGAGGAGCGCGCAGATTATAACACTGTTAACCACTCTATCTTGCACACACACACACACACCAGGTATTCAAACATGTTTACACGCACAACATCTATTCAAACCTGAATACACACAACCCTGTGTCGACACAGTTTTAGATCGCTTTTCTTCCAGCAGGGTAGCGAACCCTGCGGGCTAGTACGAGACTGGAGAATATAAATAAATGCAGGTCCAGTACGAGACTGGAGAATATAAATAATTGCAGAAAGTAAATGCAGGACCAGTACGAGACTAGAGTATTAAAAAAATAATTGCAGAAAGTAAATGCAGGACCAGTACAAGACTGGAGAACATAAATAAATAAACGGGTTAGTAATCCAATCACTCCATATCAGGAGGCTTCAATGTCGTCTCCGTTCGTAGGAGGAAAATCTGTTCTTTCCCCCGTTCATAGGGGTCTCTTCTCCGTTCGTAGGAGGGAATTATGTTCTTTCTCATTCATAGGAGTCTCTTCTCCGTTCGTAGGAGTGAATTCTGCTCTTTCCCCGCTCATAAGGGTCTCTTATATTTTATGAGATTCCTTATTTCGGTGTGCCTTGGATTCACCCTTTAATTTTTCATGTCGTTACTGATTTAGAAATGTCGCATCGCAACTACGACCCAATTACGCGTCCATTACTCCCAATTTAGTCGATCTCTCGCCGAAACTGACGAGCTTATCATTTAATTTTGATCAACTCGCACAATTTTATTACATAGATAAAATAACGCATCGAAAACCCGCAAATTCGTCTCGATTAATTCCGCCGAATTTCGGGCATTAATTTGCTCGTAGAAAACTTATTTAGGGTTGCAAAAATAGTAAAAGGATTGATAAAATTTTCAAACTTTGGTAGGAGTTGAAACATAGCCTAAGAGCGAGCCTATAATTTTTTGAGAATTTTCCCAACTTATTTGGGTCTTAAATTTTTTTAAAGAAAACTTGAATAGGCTTTTTAAAATAGTAAAACTCCACAGAAAATTCTTAAAACAATGCAGGGGGTGCCTCTCTATGTGGGGAACATTTCCCATGTTGGAAATTTTCGCCATAAAGGCCTGATTTGAGCTCAGGAAAATCAGGAGTGGAGGGGGGCTTTTGGGGTGCGGATAAGGAAAAGGAGGGAGGCAGGGGGCGCTACATCGTGCGCCCTTCTTGGGTCCCCACAACAGATCTACATCGGATCCGCTGCGGGGGCACATAAATGGAGGCGGGGTGGGGAGGGGGGGTGTGGGGGGGGGGGGGGGGGGGGGGGGTGACCGGAAATAAGAAAAGGGGGGCCGCCCGTTCTCATCGTGGAGATCAGACGACCCTTGCTAACCTGCAGGGTTGTCGTGGGAGGCGTCCGCTACCGCCGCCGGGCAGCGGCCTGCCGGTGCCGCCCCCGGTCGGTGCGCCGGGGGCCGGCGGCCACTCCGGTGGTGGCGGTGGCAGTGGCGCAGCCTGCATGCACCATGCAGGCTTGTGCTGCGCCACCTCCCCTGCCAGGAGAGCCTTCCCCCACCCCCGGCTGGAGCGCCGGGGGAGGGGCTAACCTCCGGTGGTGGTTCGGCAGCCTGGCGCCGCCGTCCGCCACCGGGGGAGGGCATCAAACCCGTACAGGAAAATGGGGAGTGTGTGTGTGTGTGGGGGGGGGGGGGGGGGGGGGGGGGTTGAGCGCGCGGATGCCGCTGGGACGGCGTTCTCCGACAGCCCGGACACCTCCCCTTGTCGGAGCCGAGGTACCCATGTGGGGACCTGCTCCCCAAGCGCCACCACCGGCACTAGGGGTGCGGCTTTCACGACCAGCACCTCCACCCAGGCCCGAGCAAGCTCGAGGTGGTGATGGCGGCGCTCCGGCGACCGGGGGGGGGGGTGGTCGTCTGGCCTTGGGGAAGTAGGAAAAGGGAGGGAGGAGGTTCCACCTGAAGGGGAGGGGCTCTGGAGGTTGAGGGTCGGGCGGACATGGAGGGGCGGCGGTGGAGGCTCGGGCAAGGGTTGCTCCGGCGGTGCAGCTATTCGACAGGGAAGGGGGAGGTGGCTGGGAGGTGTGGGCTGGTAAGGGGGGGTTGCCGGGTTCCACTCTGGTATGAGGGGGAAAGAAGGGGGAGGGGGGAGGGAAGAGAAAGAAAAGAGGGGGAGGAGAAAGAAAGGGGGAGAGAGGGAGAAAGAGAGGAGGGAAAGGAAGAAAAAAAAAGGAAGGAAGAGAGGAAGTAAGACAATGACACCGTACGATAAAAATAATTAATTTTATTTTATGGTTAGGACTAAAGTATACAAGCCATAAAATTATAATATTAAATCATTTTATTCAATTTTTAATAAATTAAAAAAATACAAAATGTCTACATCAACACATATTTACATCAACACCACATCTCTTAAAGATTAAAAATTTAATAGAAGTTTGTCTTATGACATATTTTAAACTTAGGCACCGTTTGGCACGGTGGTGGCGGTTGTAAACGCATGAGTTAAACCGTCATTTGCTAAGGACCACCTAATAAACTTCATCTATTTGAACATAAAAGTGGATGAAGTTTCTTAGGTAAGCATTAACAATAACAGTTTAAACCCCATGATTATGACCGCCACCACCGTGCTAAACGGAGCCTTAATATGTAAGTTCATGGAGAGTCTTAATATGACGTTTTGGAGCGTTGAGAATGGAGAAATGAGTTTTACCAAACAAATTTTTTTTTTACATTTGCATTTTTTCCTCACCGCCAATGAAGAAAAAAGCGCTGAAACAAATGGAGTGTTTATCTCAGGAACATCTTTTTTTGTCCGGGCTCCGGACTGCATGGTTCTGGAGGCGAGTGCAAGCACCAAGCATTTTATCATTCCCTTGTTTAGATCGAAAAACACAAGTTTTCTACTACATGAAGGATTTCATCGTGTTGCAATCTAGTCATTCCCCTAGGCTTTCCACGTTATGTTTGTAATTACTAATGCTTGTAATGCTTCATTATGATTATGCAGTGTTTTTATTAGAATTAATTTAACCTCATATTTTAAATAAAGTGTAATAAGTTATGAAATAATCACCGATTATGATGACCGGTGGTTCTGAAATAGTGTTCAGTTGGGTGTTATTTATCACTTGTCTAACAATAATATTGAGTCAAAATTTGTTCATTTTCAAATTTAAAAATAATGGTATAAGGTAATTCTTGGATGGAGGTGTGATTACTTTTTTCGAACTTGCCTCTATCTTCTTCGTCGGGTTAGCATGTGCATCTGTCAAGCGCCACAAGAATCGTCAAACGATCACTCTCTTCGAGCGCCAAAAGAATTGTTGCACTATATTCCAAATTTATTATTTAGTCGACTATTGCTTAGTTCACAGAGTCCACAATCAAGAATGAGTACAAAGAACTAGTCAAAATTATCAAACAACCACAAAATAACTAAGAAATTTTGATATATTTGAAAGGTGGTTCCATGCATTTTTATTTTATTAAATAAATATGATGATAATTTCAAAGTTGTTGCCCACATGGTTTGCCCTCACGGGCTCTCTCCTGCTGCTTATACCAGAAGAAAAGCTTAAATGCAGCGGACTTTTGGTTTTTTTTAAAAATTATTTTTAAAATGGTTTTTTAATGTATTTTTAATGATCATTTGAATATATTATTGTAATTACATTTTGATTGGATAGCCAAGTAAATGAGAATTTATGTTAAGGCGATGCAGTTTCTCAATATGGATCTGGGTCACCACATCTATATTATTTCATCGTAAAGATAAGAGTTTTGAAAATATTATGGAGATAAATTTATAACAAATATTACTGGACGTAAAAAAACATTACCATATAAATTAAACTCGCAAGAATAAGAATATTTAGATGAATAAATAAAAAAAATTCTGAAGAGTAAATTTTAATTTTCTGCTAATAATTAAGAATCCTGCCAATAGAATGAAAAGATAACAATAATATAAATAATTTTGCTAATTTATAATAATAATAATAATAGATATTAGATAATCCCCAAAAATAGGGCGTTGGAGAGGTCATCAGTTCGCATTAAAGAGGGGATTTGGGCAACAACATTTCCAAGGGTCATCATTGCCTTCAATATAGAAATAAAATAACAGTTATTTAAAGCATATCTGGATTTTTAAAATAATAGTCATCATTGCCTTCAATATGAAATATTCGCAGCAACTCTCTCCGAAATTCCTAGCGATTTTTAAATGCTTTTTTAATATTATTCAGTCATATTAAAAATCTCCGCAATTCCGCAATGGAGATCCTTTTGGCTCTCCGGGGGGATCCTTTTGGCTCTCCGGGGAGATCCTTTTGGCTCTCAGGGGAGATCCTTTTGGATCTCCGGGGAGATCCTTTTGGCTCTCCGGGGAGATCCAAATGGCTCTCCGGGGAGATCCAAATGGCTCTCCGGGGAGATCCAAATGGCTCTCCGGGGAGATCCTTTTGGCTCTCCGGGGAGATCCTTTTGGCTCTCCGGGGAGATCCAAATGGCTCTCCGGGGAGATCCAAATGGCTCTCCGCGGAGATCCTTTTGGCTCTCCGCGGAGATCTTTTTGGCTCTCCGCGGAGATCCTTTTGGCTCTCCACGGAGATCCTTTTGGATCTCCACGGAGATCCAAGAGGTTCTCCCCGGAGATCCAACGATCGAGAGAGGAGAAAGACGTCGTTGAGAGGGATCTGAACTGAAGACGTCGTCGAGAGATCCAATTCAGCGGACTGAATAAAGTCAAGAGGGAATGACAGACTGAAATTGTGGAAATAAGGGTGGATCCCGTCGGAGAAGAAGGGATCTCGCCGAAAGTGAGGCTTGGAGCTCGCCGGAAGTTTCGTCCATGAAAGGGGCGGTTAGATCTGGTGAGGAGAAGCTCGTCCATGATGGAGAGATCTCGAGGTGGGAGGAGTTGGGTTGGCCTTGGATCGCCGTTATAAGGAGAGCAGGAGCAGCTCTCTGGATGGAGGAGAGTTGATGGCGTGCTGTTGGAGGTCGAGGCCGCCGGAGTTTGGAGGGGTCGCCGACGTCAGAGCTTCGTCAGAGGAACTTCTGGCCGTCGTTGGAGCTTGGAGGAGGGAGGAGCTCGAGAGCTTGAAAGGGATACAGAGGGTAGGGGGGTTTGACTGAAATCGTAGAAATAAGAGGCTTAATATATTAAAAATGATTTTTAAATGATTTTCAGTCAAATTCAGTGAACAGAGTGAGGCCCGACCGAGGGGGGGGGGGGTCTGGCCTCTTTTATAGGGAAGGAGGGAGGCCTCCCCTCTCCCTCCCTTTATCCCACGTGGGGTTAAGGGATGGATGGGTGGGTGGGTGGGGGGGGGGAGATATTTTCTCCCCCCCTTCCCTTGCCCTAATAGGGGCTGCTTATTCATGGGCAGCCCCCTCCCTTGAGGGAGGAGCCCCTCTTCCTCCCCCCTTTTTCTTCTTCGAGAAAATCAAGCGTGGGGGGGGGGGGGGGAGGTTTGACCAAGGTCAACTCACGGTGGGGTCCCCCATGGTCCCGGGGGTCCATTGGGGTTTGCTGTGGTTGATTCCGAGTTTGTGTGCTTCGTATTTCGTACGTTGTGCCGAGGCGGTCTGCATAACCTAAAACGGACATATTTTCCTTATGACCTCGAATCGGAGTGCAACGAGTTCCGTGGCGCTCATATGGATCATACGAGCCCGACGGAACTGACGGGGTTCGATTCGGTGTACGTCTGGCCACTTATTTATAATAATGTTATTGCGACGCGCTACGACACTCAAAATGGTCATTTTCTCTAAACAACCTCGAATCGAGGTGCAACGAATTCCGTTGCGCTCGTATTGGTCATACGAGTCTAATGGAACTGACGGAAGTCGAATCGGAGTACGTTTGGCCACTATTCCACAATAGTGTGGTTGTGGCGCGCTACGATACTCAAAATGGTCGTTTTCTCTAAACGACCTCGGATCGAGGTGCAACGAATTCTGTTGCGCTCGTATTGGTCATACAAGTCTAACGGAACTGACGGAGGTCAGATCGGAGTACGTTTGACCAATATTCCACAATAGTGTGGTTGTGGCGCCCTACAATACTCAAAATAATCGTTTTCTCTAAACGACCTCAGATCGAGGTGCAATGAATTCCGTTGCGCTCGTATTGGTCATACGAGCCTAACGGAACTGATGGAAGTCAGATCGGAGTACGTTTGGCCACTATTCCACAATAGTGTGGTTGTGGCGCACTACGATACTCAAAATGGTCGTTTTCTCTAAACGACCTCGGATTGAGGTGCAATGAATTCCGTTGCGCTCGTATCTGTCATACGAGTCTAACGGAACTGACGGAGGTCAGATCGGAGTTTCCTAGCACAATATCCCTTAATCGTGTTACTTCCTACCTTTGGGGTCTACTTTTATTGGGTCTGCTAGGGTCTAGGGACCCAATAAAAGTCGGGATGTTACAGAGCGCCTCGTCCAGTTAGGGCACTTAAAGACCTTTCACATAATGGCTCAGAAGCAAGCAACTCAGGAAGAGGCAATTGAAGACCAGTCACCAGAGTGACCTGCGCCGAAATCACCGATGCACATCATGCTAAAGAATCAAGAAAACTCATCCAAACGCTGCACGGGAAGGACATGAGTCGGGAAGAAGAGCCCTACATTATTTAAACGTCTGCTTTGTTTATATTAAAAAACAATCATTAGTTCAAAAATCGCAAATTTATACTTGCATGGTACTAGAATTTGCTTCAATTCAATATGTCTTATTTTGTTTGCTCTTAACCCTATCACCACAGGAAAACTTTGGGGCCAGTTCCCCCCTAATTGTAAGGGCCTGTCCCTCTTATGGTCATCAGTTTGAAGACTAACGCTCTTCATCGTCAACTCTGGGCCAGTTCCCCCTGACTTTAAGGGCATGTCCCTCTCACGGTCACAATCGGCTTGAAGACTAACGCTCCCTGACCGTAAGGGCACATCCCTCTCGCGATCATCATCAGTTTGAATACTAACGCTCTTCATCGTTAACTTGGGGGCCAGTTCCCCACTGACCAAAAGGGCACCGTCGGTTTGAAGACTAGGTCACCGTCGGTTTGAAGACTAACGCTCTTCACCGTCAACTCTGGGACCAGTTCCTCATATAACCGTAAGGGTCTATCCCTTTCGCGGCCACCGTCAGTTTGAAGGCTAACGCTCTTCACCGTCAACTCTTGGGCCAGTTCTCCCTCTAACCGTAAGGGTTTGTCCCTCTCGCGGTCACCGTCGATTTGAAGACTAACGCTCTTCACTGTCAACTTCGGAGCCAGTCCCCCCGACGACCACACAGAAATGGCTAAAATGAATAATTATTAAGTACACGAATGAACAAATGCTACATAAAATAATGGAGTCACAAGGTACAATGACATCACTACGATGCTATACATAACGGAATGAGACAACAAAACGGGAAAATAGAACAACAAGACATAAATGGTAAGTACAACAAATACAAAGATCAATCCTCACCCGCATCAGGACGATCCTTCTCCAAGAGGTCCCCAGCTCCAAGTCCAGCAACACCACAACCGAATTTCCTCTCCATCATACGAAGAGTCTTTTGGATGCCTCTATGGAAGGCGACCTCACACTTATCCTCTAACAAAGGCTCCACCTCCTTGGTCATGATCTCAGTACGAAGCTCCTCTGAGATCTGGAACCGCTCCTCCACAAAAGCAAGGGAGTCCTTGTACTCAACAAACACCATAGTCTTGATCTCCTCCACACTCTGCTCCGCAAATGACAACATGTCCACTTCACTTCTTAGGAAGCCCAGCTCTCCTTCCAGGCGGAATATTTTACCTTGCCCCTTCGATAACTGGCGAATGGAATCCTGAGAAAGCGCCCTTGTCGTCGTCGCATTGCTCTCGCAGTTTCCTAACCTTCGCTCGGGACGAAGAAACATCCGACTTCAATTGTCGGATGCAGACAGAATCACGGTCCCTCTTCTTCTTGGAATCAGATAAAGTGCACTTCGTTGTGCCCAACTCTTCCTGAAGGATGAAGTAGTCATACTTAAGACCCACGTAACAATCGTTCTATATGTGGGCAAAACTGTTCAAAACACAGGCCTAAAAAGAAAAGTGAGCGATTAGAATATATAAACGCCAATAAGAATGGGAAAGCAAAACTCAGAGCAAAGGCAATCGCACTTACCGCGTAAATCATCGCCTGAAAAGAGGAGGAGACTCGCCTCGCTGTCATCAAAGGGGGGCGGCGGCAAATCCTCCTGCAGGACCTGCCTGACAACAGGAGATGTCAGGATCTCAACCTCTGGGTTAGCCAGAATCACTTCCACCCCATGGGTGCTAGGACAAGCCTCGTGATCATGGCTCCTCGGTGCAAGAGAAGCGGACACCAATTCAACGCTCCCATTCTTAAAAACAATCTTCCTCTTCTTACCACAGACTAAGGTGTTGAAACCATAGACCCGGTTTCGACGTTCGCAACGGGTATGCAGCTAACCCTTACTTCACCTGAGCGAGAACACATGACTGATTGCTAAGAGTCGAAGGACCTTGCACCTACGAAGACCTGAATACCTGAACAGACCCCTTAAGCTGCAGCGAGGAGGTCCCACCACTAACCCGAAAGATCAACGAGAGCTTCCCCTCCCAAGCCAATGCTGAGCCTGGGCACCCTAGAGAGCAAAATGAAGGCCTCACTGCCAACTAGATGGACAAAGGGTAAGGGTGCTTGCTCATAAGTAACACGCGAGGGAGAAAGGAAGACTTTTGGTGTCCCCTCCAAAGGTGCCCATGGGGGTCTATTTATAGACTTCTTGAAAATGGGCTGCGGATAACCACTCGAAAACACTATTCGCACCACTCAAAACTAGAGAGAGAAGGGATGAGTGGGGGTACTACCCCCATACTTACCCGCAAGAGAAGGGCGAGTGGGGGCTTCCCCCACTCGCCAACAAGGGGGCGAGTGGGGGACATCCCCCACTCGTCAGCAAGGGGGCGAGTGGGGGACATCACCCACTCGCCAGTAAGGGGGGAGGGCGAGTGGGGGACATCCCCCACTCGCCAGCAAGGGGGGCGAGTGGGGGACATGCCCCACTCGCCAGCAAGGGAAGGGGGGCGAGTGGGGGGCTACTCCACTGGCCATACTGCTTACCTCCCCCTTCGTGCGAATTCTTGTTTTGCCTGGATGGCTTCCGTCGCCCAGAGGGGGAGATGAGGGGAGTACCATCCTTGAGAGCTCTCCCCACTCCTCTCCTCTAAGCAGGATGGATCCTCCTCAGGATTTCAAATCTTGTTTCAAGGCTCTCTCCGGGAAGATTCAAAGTGACATGAAAGAACTCAGGGCTATGGTTCAAAGTCCTTTACTCTCTTCCCCCATGCCGGCTGGGCGATCGTCGCGGAAGAAACACCGACGGGGAGGTGGTGTCGTCTTCCTCTCATGGGATGACTGACTTTGCCCAGCACCTGGAGATAGACGTGGCGTCGATCCCTCCCCCCTGCTTCTTCTTCACGTTGATAAAGACTTTAACGTGTTTCCCAACTGTCATTCAGGATCCTGCCATGTACTCCCTCACTCATGATGACCCTGCCTTGAGACACAGTCCCCAGGGACCTCTCCTGAGAATTCAAGGGATTGAGGGCTCGCAAGGTAGTTCTGTTACTAGGGTCCTAACTGAGTAGAGTATGTTGGTACATAATGTTGCAACCTTGCAGGAGGGGACAAGGGCTCGACCGGCCAGTCAAGCCGGAGGGAGGCTTTCTCGCCACTCCCTTCTTCTGTTCCGGTCGAAGAGCTTGCTGGAGATCAGTCTGACGTTCTCGAACTCCTAGAACATTTTGCTGACATAGTGCGGAGGCAGCAGATTCTACTCCGCGAACTACAAGAGATGAGGGCGTCCACAGGGCCTGAACTCCCCATTCGCATCTCCACACTAGAGCTGCGGATGGAGAGGATGGAAGCCGACTTCAATCTGCTTAGGGAGGAGGTCCGACTTGTTGGATCGATAGGCGCCCTTAGAGGGCCGGGGGGGGGGGGGGTGAATAAGGGAATAAATTTTTTTTTTGAATTTTTAGATGATTTACTAAATTGTTTTAAGTAAATGTAAATGAAATAACAATTTAGTTTAAAGGAAGAAACAATTGTAATTTGCAATTTTATAATTTACCCCAAAAGAGAGAAATCAAGTAAACACAAATAGATACATGATTATATTATATAAAAAAAGGTGTTTACAAAAATTTGATTTCAATATCGCTAGAAATCGGAGGCGTACAAAGTAAAAATAATTTTTCCTTTTCTATACCGACTCGTATCCCCACGAACCGGTTGGCTTTAGCTTATCCTTCCCCGGATATGGCCTCAAGCCGCTCTAGCCAATCCTCCCCCGGATATGACCTTGAGCACCCCCTAGATCTAAATACCTAGACCTAGTCGCCAACACAAGGCGAATTCCTCCCTAAGTCCTACCCAGACCTAGTCGCCAAATACGAGGCGATTTCACTACAAAAATACAATGGAATGAAATAATACAAATAAAGACTCCCTCTATGAGATTTTCTGGAGTTGATGATGAAGGACCGTTGTGGCTCAAGCGAGGTTGATGCGATCGTTCTTTGGATGCAGCGTGATGGCTTCCTTCTCCAGAATTCTTCTTTGACTTTGAGTGGGAGATGAGAATTCGGCAGAGTAACAGCTCTGGAATTTGGCAAGGGACTCTCTCTGGGATGATCAATCAAAAACGAGAAGGAGAACTCTATTTTATAGAACTCCGAGCTAGCGCCTGCGGTAGCACCTAGCGCCTGCGCTATCATTCGTGTAGAGCGGTTGTGAAACCGTCGGCGGCGTGGCGCTGTGCACAAACTTGAGCTAGCGCCAAGCGGTAGCCTTAGCGCTGGCGGTAGCGCTAGCGCCTGCGATAACTACTAGCGCTGGTGGTAGTGCTTAAGCTTAGTTTGTTGGTTCCAAGCTGCTTTCTACCTGTGGAGTATTGCACCTATAGTTCCTGCACACTATAAACACACGACAAGCAAGATCAAATACAATTTGGGATTTGTTATTCTCAAACAAAGGGATGTGACACACATGTCCAACAATCTCCCCATTTTGATAATAACAAATCCTCTTAGCAAGAAATCAACAAAGGTGTTTATGGTAAATGATAAGCGAGATAAAAGTGCAACTATAGTATATGATAAGCATGAGAATAGTGCATACTCCCCCTATCTTAATGCCCCCCCTACATAAATGCAATTTATGTTTTGCTACCCCTAAATTACAAGAATTAGTCTTTCTCCCCTCAATCTTCTAGGGCTCCATTTGGGGGGACTTATTTTCACCGGTCAAGCGGTTACGACCGCATGAACCAGACCTTAATTAAGGTCTGGTTCATGCGGTCGTAACCGCTTGACCGGTGAAAATAAGTCCCCCCAAACGAAGCCTAGATATCTCCTCTAGATTTCTTCAATTAATCTCCCCCTTTTGGTATTATCAAAAGAAGGTGGGGTGAGGGTAGTAAGGAGGCATTCCTTATAAAAAAATAAATCATGATCGAGCTTTTGTAATATAGATAATGATAAAGAGTTTAAGCATAGTATATAAGAGATTTCAAATAAAAAGATAAGAGTTGTAAGCAAGCGGAAGATTATAAGAGACATCTTTTTGTAAGCATGAAAAAGCATAAATATTAATATGAGTTTAAGTTCAAAATGTGAAGATGTTTTAACCTTTTTGAAATCTCAAAGTTTTTCATAAAGATACCAAGCATGAAATGAACATATCAAAAAAAAAAATACTACAATGTTATTTAATTTCAAGTTTAAGGGATACCAAACATTGTAGAGATCATGCTAGGTTATATAGTGCATTTCTTATATAAAGAGTAGTATAGATAAGGGTTTAGGGTTTAGGGTTTAGAATCCAATACTCATGAGAAGAAGTGTTGAGAAAGATAATGGTGTGCACATAAGTGTATTTTGAGCAATGTTAACAAATGATTTAAATCACAAAGTATAAGACATGTGTAGAGTAAAGTGCACAATAAAACACAGGTATATTAACTTTCACACACTTTTAATGCACATATTTTATAAAACGTGGTGTACTAATCAAGGTTTGCACAAGACACTTTACTATTCTTTCCAAGGTGCTCAACCTCACAATGCTTATGAAGACTTATCAAGAGGTTCAAGTAGTGCTCGGTGGAGTTATATTTGTCTACTTTTTTGTTCACTTTTGTGAGACAACATTCTCCGAATACACTTGTTTTGTAAACCCATCATAAATTTATTTAAAACCACTTTTCTTAATTTTTAAGTGCAATTCAAATGTAGTGTAGATAATAAACTTATGCAACTTTTAATTCATTGTACAATTGCAATACACAAGCAAGCATTTTTAGATTTAAACACACATGTACATTACCAAACATAAGTGAGTGTAAAAGTATCATTATCAATCACAATACATTTACTCATACCTAGAGGCATGCTAAGCTTGGTTCTACACATATTTTTAAATACAATTGATGCACTTTAAATAGATATATCAAAGCATGATAAACAAAACAATGTTTATAGTAATATGAAGAAACAAGTTTTAACATTGTAGATAATTCTCAATAATGGAATTCACACATGCTTGATATTGACAATAAAGATCATACAGTATTTTTATTGTTTTGAAAATTTTTAATGAAAGAAAAACAGAAACAACACAAAAACATATTTTTGTATTTTTGAATTTTGAAGTTTTGTAGTTGATTTTTCATAAAAAAAATAAAAAAAAATAAAAAAGTCATAAGTACAAAATTTAAAGTAGTAAATATGAACTAAAATATTTTTGTAGATTTTTAGAAATTTTGAAAATCACAAAATTCAAACACTCATGCTAGCGCCGGCGCTAGCGCTAGCGCTGGAAACAGTAAGTGAAATATTGAAGATTTTAAAATTCTGTTTTTTGATATTGATTAAGGGTCTTGAGTAGTCTTATGGAGAAATTTTGTAATTTTCAGAGATGTCTTGATTGCTCAAAATGCATAAAACATTAGTGTTTTACATGTTATTCATCCTAAGATGTCTAAGACTCCTAATTTTAACCTTAACATTTGAAACCTTGCATCGAGAAGAGGTTTAGTGAATATATCAGCAAGTTGAGAGTCCGTGCCAATGAAACTTATTCTAACATTTTCTTTCTTAATGTGATCCCTTATGAAATGATGACGTACATCTATATGTTTGGATCTAGAATGGTGTACCAGATTATTTGTAAGATCAATGTCACTCTTGTTGTCACATTTTAATTCTATATGTTTTAGATGAAAACCAAAGTCCTATAAAGTTTGGCTCATCCATAGTGCTTGTGCACAACAACTCCCTAGTGCAATGTATTCGGCCTCCGTGGTGGAGAGTACAACCGAATTTTGTTTCCTACTAGACCATGCAACTAATGAAGATCCTAGAAAATGACAAGTACCACTAGTGCTTTTTCTATCAAGTGAGCATCCGGCGTAATCCGAATCGGAGTAGCCGTGAAGTGTATAAGAATTATTGTGCGGGTACCATAATCCTAATCTAGATGATCCAATTAGATATCTAAAAATTCGTTTTACCGCTTTTAAGTGAGATTCTTTTGGATTGGCTTGAAATCGAGCAAATAAGCATACATCAAACATAATATCGGGTCTAGTTGCACTAATATAAAGTATGAATCCTATCATACCTCTATATAAGGTTTGATCAATTGAAATTCCCGATTCATCTTTTCCTAATTTGAGTGATGCACTCATTGGTGTAAAAGCATGTTTAAGGTTTTGAAATCCAAAGCGTTTAAGCATATCATAAACAAATTTGGCTTGACATATAAAAATACCATCATTTCTTTGTGATATTTGAAAACCAAGAAAATAAGAAAGTTCTCCTACTAGACTCATTTCAAATTCATTTTTCATCACTTTAATAACTTCATTACATAACTCTTCATTAGTAGATCCAAAGATTATATCATCAACATATATTTGCAAAATAATTAAATCATCATTATTATGCTTAATGAAGAGAGTATTATCGGCACTTCCCATAATATAACCATGCTTTAATAAAAATGATGTAAGTCTTTTATATCATGCACGAGGCACTTGTTTTAAACCATAAAGCGATTTTTGTAGTTTATAAACATGATTGGGAAAATTTTCATTAATAAAACCGGGGGGTTGTTCAACATAAACTTCTTCTTTTACAAACCCGTTAAGAAAAGTATTTTTTACATCCATTTGAAATAGTTTTATTCTTTTAAAGCTTGCAAATGCTAAAAAAATTCTAATAGATTCTAACCTAGCAACGGGTGCAAAAGTTTCATCAAAATTTATCCCCTCGATTGGTGAATATCCTTGTGCTACTAAGCATGCCTTATTCCTAGTGATTCTAGACTCACCATCTAATTTATTTTTAAAGATCCATTTTACACCTACAACCGGGTGACTAGGTGGTCTTTCCACTAATTTCCAAACATTATGTCGCTCAAATTGTTCTAACTCTTCATTCATAGCCAAAAACCAAAATTCATCATTTAAAGCGGTAGAAATAGTTTTTGGTTCAATTTCAGAAACAAAACAAATATTTGAATAAGATTCATGAAGAGAAGAGCGAGTTCTTACCCCAATAGATGGTTCGCCAATTATAAGTTCCCGTGGGTGATCCTTTGTAAATTACAAGGCGCTTGGAGGCACATAGACATCTTCCTTGGCCACCTCTCTTTATTCTTTGGAAGGTTCCTCATCACCATGCTCCAAAGGTTGTAAGAGATCATCCTCGTTGCCTGCGAAAAGTTTTTCTACACGAGGAACAAACTCATCAAATTTCACATTTATCGACTCTTCAACTCTACTAGTTCTTTTATTAAAAATTCTATAAGCTTTACTAGTTGAAGAGTACCCAAGAAAAGTTCCTTCATCACATTTTTCATCAAACTTTCCTAAGCTATCTTTTGTATTCAAAATAAAACATTTACAACCAAAAACTTTGAAATAAGATACATTAGGCTTCTTTTGAAAATAAAGTTCATATGGCGTGAGATTAAGAGATGGGCGAAGCATGATTCTATTCATAACATAACATGATGTATTCCGGCCCAAAAAGACTTAGGTAATTTATATTCACATAACATAGTGCGTGCTAGTTCTTGAAGTGTCCTATTCTTTCTTTCTACAACACCATTTTGTTGTGGTGTGCGTGGTGCGGAGAACTCATGTTTAATGCCTAACATATCACAAAAGGATGTAAATTTTTCATTTTCAAATTCTCCTCTATGATTCGAGCGAATGCATTTAATTTTTAAATCACTTTCATTTTGAATACGAGTACATAATTTTGCAAATTCGCAAAAAGCATCGGATTTGGAAGAGAGAAATAATGTCCAACAATATCTTAAAAAATCATCTATTAAAACATATGTATATAATCTACCACCAAGACTTGCAGTGCTAACGGGACCAAAAAGATCCATATGAATTATTTGCAAGGGTCTTGTAGTAAAAATGAAATTTTTACTTTTGAAAGATGATCTAGAAAATTTACCTTTTTGACATGGTGAACAAAGTGAAGGTAAAGTTCCATTTAACCTAGGCAATCCTCTAATTAAATCACTTTTAGCAAGTTTTACAATGAGCTTTGTGCTAACATGCCCTAGCCTTCTATGCCAAAGTTCTAATTCATCATTTTTTGTGATAAAACATTTTATAGATGATTTAGAAAGATCATGAAAAGAAACTATATAGACATTATGTATTCTTGGTGCAGTTAATAAAATATCTTTTGTAGTAGGATTAGATATTTTGCATAGATTAGTGGAAGATTCAAATAACACATCTAATCCTTTATCACATAATTGGCTAATAGAAATTAAATTGTGTTTTAATCCTTTCACATAAAGAACATTAGATATAGTAAAGGATTCGTTACCAACTGTACCAATTCCCATGATCCTTCCTTTTCCGTTGTCACCAAACGCCACGATCCCTCCTTTCTTCTTTTCTAGGCTAAGGAACTTTGCTTTATTTCCCGTCATGTGCTTGGAATATCCAGAATCCAAGTACCACACGTCTTCATTTTCCTAGCCTGCCTACACATCTAGTAAGAAGATGAGAGTAAAGATCTGGATACCCAAGTGGTACCACCCATAGAATAAGTGGAAGCCTTAGGTACCCAGATTTGCTTTGAAGTAGTTTGTTTTGATTTCCTGCAAGAACTAGACGTGTGACCAAACCTATAATAGTTTGCACACGTAATAAAGGGGGTTGAGACCCTTTTCTGGAATTTTTTCTTGCTGGAAAGAATTAGATTTTCAGAAGAACAACATTTTGTAAAAGAAAATCCAGGCTTCTTGTATGAGGTGCTAGCGTCGGCGTTAGTGGCTAGCGCCGGGCGGTAGCCCTCACCTCGATATCCGAGCCCAAATTTTCCAGAACCATAGCACTGGTTTCCTAAAATCATATCTAGAGATTTTTGGCCTATTCCAAATTTTTTAATGGCCATGGTGAGATCATTAATTTGTGTTTTAAGTGATGAATTTTCTTTCACAAGCATGACACACCTATTTTAAAAACCTTTCTTATTATTTTTACTTTGCACAAGAGAGGCTTTCAATTTTCTTTCTAATTCCCCCTTCTCTTTTGTAAGAATTTTGGCATGAGAGAGGGCTTTGGAAAGAGACTCTTCAATATCTTTTGCTATTTTAATGGAATGATCACACTCTTAGCATGAAACCTTTCTCTTTTCTAAAATAATTAGTTTTTTAGAAAGCTTTTGATTTTCTTTAATAAGAGATTCATTTTCACGATTCAATAAAATATTATCTTTCATATTTTTATCAAAAGCTTTGCAAGTTTCAAGAAATTCATTAAAGAGTTCATCATAAGTGGGAGGAGTTACCTCAGTGTCGCTAAGAACACTGGTGTCATCGCCGTTATTTCCATGTCCCACGAGGCACATGTTTGCTTCCTCATCTTCACTTGATGAAGACCCGCTTGATCCTTCGGAAGAGGAGGAGTCATCCCATGTTCTAGCTTTTAGCACCTTCCTCTTCTCCTTCCCTTTGTGCTGCTTATCCTTCTTCTCCTTCAAGAACTTTGGGCATTGGCTCCGAATATGCCTGATCTTCCTACAATGAAAGCATTCCGGTGGAGGTCTTTCTTCTTCATCATTGCTCTCCTTTTCCTTCTTTGAAGATGACCCTTTCCATCTTGCATTTTCTTGGAAAAATTTCTGGAAAGTGTTTCTCCTTTCCGGATTTCGCATGAACTTTCGGAAGTTCTTCACCAAAAGGCTTTCTTCATCTTCATCCTCATTCTCTTGGTACTCCTTTTTTGACTTTAGTGCCAACGCCTTCTTCTTTGGCTCCTTGTTGTATTCATCATATTGGATTTTGAGTTCTACCTCATGGGTTTTGAGATTCCCAATGAGGCTCTCAACTTGGAGCGTTCTTAGATTGTGCAATTCTGAAATGGACGTCACCTTCGGGTTGAATTTTGGAGGAAGAGAACAAAGGATTTGTTGGAACAACCCTATTACTGATTTGGGCTAGGATCACTATCTGTTGACTAGGACTAAGTTGACCCTAATGTATAGTCTAAAGGTCAAGGTTTTAGGCTGCTAAGTTAGCTAGAACTTAAGGAAAAGCTAAGGTTCTGCGTTCGACGAAATGCTATCTGCGTTCGACGAAATGCATTCTGCATTCGATGAACGTCTTGCTCCAGGTCGACGAATTGAGGCTATCTCAGCGTTCGACAAATTGAGGCTATCTCAGCGTTCGACGAACTTGTCAAAGCTCAGCGGTCTACGAATTTGCTCAGTCTCAGCGGTCGATGAATTTGCTCAGTCTCAGCGGTCGACGAATTGGCTCAGTCTCAGCGGTCGACGAATTATCTCAGTCTCAGCGGTCGACGAATTGGCTCAGTCTCAGCGGTCGACAAATTTGCTCAGTCTCAGCAGTCAACGAATTGGCTCAGTATCAGCGGTCGACGAATTTGCCCAGTCTCAGCGGTCGATGAATTTGCCAAGTCTCAGCGGTCGACGAAATATCATCTTAGCTCGACTAATTCAATTCTTCCAACCAAATTTAGCAGATTATCTCTCAGTTCGATTAACCTCACATTGAGGTCGATGAATTCCAGTCTGTGTTTGACGAATCAGCAACAGATGTTCAGATCGACGAAATCCAACATTCTGTTCGACGAACTCAGTTCTCAGGTCGATGAAATTTCTCTTCAGTTCAGTATTTCAGAAGGATCATTTTGATTTCATTCTCTGAACTCAGATCGACTATCAGCAACGGATCTATTCCTATCAGATAAGTTAAGGATATTATATTTCCTTTTATTATTTCGAGAAAGTAGCCGTTAACATATATTGGAAAAGGACACTTTCATGGAAAAGGAAAAGAAATAAAGTGTATCAGATTTGTAGTTCCAAGAATATCTATTCTGAATATTTTATTCCTTAAATTAAAAGATTTGAATTTCAAATCTGTCAGAGTTTTCTTTAAGGAAAAAGAAAAAGAAGAAGTAATATAGGATTACAGCAGCACAGCAAGAAAAAGAAGAGAGGAAGACACAGTCGAGAAAAATACAGAAAGCAGAAAACTAAAAGCTTTCAGATCTTCATCTTTCTTCTACAACAGCAATATCATTCTCTGAGAACAACAACACAGATCTTATCTCAGATTTCTGCTGTAAAGTTTTAAATCTTCAAGAGCAATAAACAATCTGAGAAACCTTTGTCTCTTAGATTCATCAGCTATCAAAGGAAGATCTACATTCAAGAGAAAGCTCCATCCTCAACTGTCAACTATTTTCTATCAAACAGAGGGAGCTTTACAACAACACATTCCACTAGTCTTCTCTAAGATTATTGACAGATAAGAACATCTTAACCCTCTTTATCCCATTCTGTACAGGGTTATAACTCCCTTCAAAAGTTAACCCTTTGGTGGCAGGGCACCTGAACAAAAACTTGTAGTTTGGTTTGAGCACCTGATCAAAAGCTCAGTGGTGTTTGGGCACCTGATCAAAAACCCATTGGTGATAGGGCACCTGATCAAAAACCTAGTGGAATCCTACCAAGGGTGGTAGAAGAGTAGACGTACCCAGGTTTATTGGGGAACTACTATAAAATACTTGTGTCCTCTGTGTTTATGTGATTTTCTGTATTGTGCTGTGTGTTCTTATTTGTTTTTATAACTCACTCAATACATATATATATCACTATTTTAATTCCACTATAAAAATAAGTGAAAAACTTTTTAATACTCTATTCACCCCCCCTCTAGAGTAACTTTAAGATCTAACCTCACTTTCAATTGGTATTAGAGGGAGGTTGATTCTTTACAGGCTAACACCTGAATCAAAAGATCAATTAGATCTTAAATTTCTTCTAGGGTTTCTTTTTCTAAAAACTCATGGCACAGAACAAAGAATACTCAAGCACAAGACCTCATATGTGCAATCTAAATAAGTTTGCACTATGGAAGGCAAGGATCAGATTATATATGAACTCTAATGATGAAGATATTTTCAATGTTATTTTGATAGGACCTCCTACTCCTACAGCAACAACAAGCACTGAAACTATAACAACAAATAATGTTGTTCCACCTCCTGAGTGGACAGAAGCTCAAAAGAAGCAGAGAAGTGCTGATGTGAAAGCAATGAATATATTGGCACAGACAATGTCTGATGACATTTTTCAAAAAGTTGTGGAATGCACTTCAGCAAGGGAAATTTGGACCTCTCTCAACAACATGGTTGAAGGATCTTCAGATGAAAGAAAAGACAGAAGATCTCACCTTATCTCTCAATATGAGAATTTCAAAAAGGGAGAAACTGAAAGTGTAGCAGACATGTACAATAGACTCAGCCTCATAATCAATGAGCTGAAGACTTTGGACAAAGTGATTTCAATCACTGAAGTCAATGATAAGATCCTAATGTGCTTCCCTAGCACATGGGACTCTAGGATCTGGCCAATCAAGGAAGCTAGAAGCCTCAATGAGATCTCCACTGAGACCTTGTTAGGCAAGCTCAAATCCTATGAGCAACTTATCAAGTTCAGAGAAGCTGAACAATCCACTTCCTCACCAGCATCCAAGAAGGAAAAGAGCATTGCTTTCCAAGCAACCGAAGAGGAAGATAAAGCTCCAAGAGAAGTGGATTTTATGAGTCTTCTAGCCAAGAGATTCTACAAGATGGCAAGAAAGGACTTCAGAAAGAAGGATTCCAGATCCAGAGAAAAGCCAAGGTATGACAAAACAAATACTAAAGAAATTATTTGTTTTGGTTGCAGGAAACCTGGACACATTCTACCTGAGTGTCCAGAGAACCAAAAGAAAGAAAAGAGAAAGAAGAGAAAAGGTATTCCAGCAAGCCTTCCTACCACAAGCACAAGCATAAGGGAAGAGGCTTTGTAGTTGAATCTTGGAGTGAAGCAAAATCAGAATCTTCATCCAGCTCATCTGAAGATGAAGAAAATGCAAATGAGAAGGACCAATGCTTGATGGCTATATATGACTCAAGCAGTGAGTCAGAATATGCATCATCATCCAGCTCCAGTGATGATGAAGAAGAAAGGAACTTCTGCATGATGGCTATCAATGCCTCAGAAACAACTCTGAAGAATCAGAATCTGAAGCTGACAGTGATCAGGTAATATCTACTTTTGATTTCAATTCAAATGAATTCAAAGATGAATTCAGAACTCTTTGTATGGATTTAATCAAATCTGAGAAAGAGATAATCTCTCTCAGAAATTAGTTGGCTGAAATGAACCAACTAAGTGAAGAAAATGTCAATCTTAAGAAAGATTTGGCTGCCTCCAGAGAACGCATTGTTCTCATTGAGAACAAGTTATCTGAAGCTAAGAAGTTTGAAGAATCCCTAAATGGGAGAAGTATCAAACTGATGGACATCACAAGCACAGTGAATGCCAGACTTAGTGGCAAACTGGTCTTGGATGCATCATCAAGTGAGCCACATCTGATTAAGAAAAAGATTCTTTCTACTCTAGTAAAATTCATTTCTGCCAAGGGCAAAGAGGTAGTAGAAATAGATGAAAATATTTCAAGCAAGGCTGTTAAGAATAAAGGAATTCAGCAGAATTCGTCGAACAGAGCTCAACGAAATCAATTCATTTCGTCCAACGGAGATCGACGAACTCTGAAGACAGACCTTCAGTATAGTTATTATTCGAACGACGCTCGACGAAAGCACTTCACTTTGTCGAACGACGATCGACGAATTCATCCAAATTCGTCGAACGGAAAACATACTGAAAATCTAAAGAATTTTTATTCTTCACATACTAGAAATTCTTTTGCTGAGTGGATAATTCCTCCAAGGAGATATCATCCACAAGGCTACAAGGATCAACCTGAGATGTCTTTCATTTCAGATTTTTGTGGAAAAACAAAAGGACCCAAGGTAGTCTGGGTCAAGAACAACTAGAATGTTTTCTGTTTTGCAGGTGCAGGGCTATCCAAAAAATAAAAGAACAATGGTATTTGGATAGTGGTTGCTCAAAGCACATGACAGGAAATAAGGCCAACCTAAGCAATTACAAGGCAAGGCTTGAACCCAAAGTGATCTTTGGAGACTCCAACTGTGGGCAAACCAAAGGTTATGGACAAATCAAAGTTGGAGCAGTCACCTTCAAAGAGGTAGCTTAGGTCAAGGGTCTGAAACACAACCTCATCAGCATAAGCCAGTTATGTGATGAAGGTTATCAGGTAACTTTTAACCACTCCTTATGTCTTATTACCAATAATAAAAATATAAATGTATTATCTGGTATTAGACATGGAAATATTTATTTAGTAAATTTTGACTATGCCAATTCAGATATTTGTTTATTTAATTCTATAAGTAAAACAAATGAATTATGGCATAAAAGGCTAGGACATATTAACCTTAGAACTATATCTAAGCTTTCTAAGGACAATCTTGTTAGAGGACTGCCTTCTGGTACATACAAGAAGGAAGGACTCTGCAGGGCTTGTCAATTAGGTAAGCAAACTAGAAGTAGTTTTAAATCTTTATACAAGAGTGATTCGCCTAGGATTTTGTACTTACTACATTTGGACCTTTTTGGACCCACTGCAATACAAAGTCTAGGAGGGAAGCATTATTCTTTAGTTATTGTAGATGACTTCTCAAGATTCACTTGGGTGTTCTTTCTTAGGAACAAGTCTGACACCTTCAGTGTTATGACAGACTTTCTCAGGTCCATCAAGATTGAGTACTCTACTCTAGTTGCATTGATCAGAAGTGATCATGGCACTAAGTTTGAATCTCTTCTAATGAGAGAATTCTGTGGAAAAGAAGGGATCAGGTAATGTTTCTCTGCACCTAGAACTCCTCAACAAAATGGGGTAGCTGAAAGGAAAAATAGAACACTAATTGAATCAGCAACTACATTGCTTGTTGATGCTTAATTGCCAATCTCTTTTTGGGCAGAAGCAGTGAAACTATGTGTTGACAGAAGCCTGATACATAAGCTTAAGGGTTAAACTCCCTATGAATTACTCAAGAATAAAAAGCCTAAGGTTAACTATTTTAAGATATTTGGATGTAAATGCTATGTGCATAACAATGATAAGAAGTATCTCAGGAAATTTGAAGCAAAGTCTGCTGAAGGTATATTCCTTGGATATTCTCTTTCTAGTAAAGCATATAGAGTTTACAACAAATCTACTCTTAAGATAGAAGAGTCCATGCATGTATATTTTGATGAAACTAACATGTTAAATGAGGAGAGGAATACCACCTCTACCAAAGATACTTTGCAGGTACCAACTCTATGTGAAGAGCTTAATGGATTGGATCTACAGAATAAAGATTCTCTACTTCCATCAAATGAAATAATTGAAGACAGTGAAGAAGAGGATAATCCAGATCTTGCTGATAATTCAAATCAAGTGACAGCTGAACAAGTCCCTCAAGAAGAAACTATTACTGAACCAACTCCAACTGTTGATCACTTTACAGTTAGAGATTATCCAATATCTCAAGTGATTGGAGATATTTCAGCAGGTGTTCAAACAAGGCATCAACTATACCAAAATCAGATGCACACTTGTTTCCTATCATAAGTTAAACCTCAGTCCATAAAAGATGCAGAGCAAGATCCAAACTGGATTCTTGCAATGCAAGAGGAGCTCAACCAATTTGAAAGGAACAAGGTTTGGGATTTGGTTCCAAGACCAAAGAGCCATCTAGTTATTGGCACCAAGTGAGTCTTCAGGAATAAGCTAGATGATCAAGGCATAATAAAAAATAAACCAAGATTAGTAGCCCAAGGATATTCTCAAGAAGAAGGAATTGATTATGATCAAACCTTTGCTCCTGTTGCTAGACTTGAAGTTATAAGGATTTTTCTTGCCTTTGCTGCATTCAAGAAATTCAAGGTATATCAGATGGATGTGAAGAGTGCATTCTTGAATGGAGACATCAAAGAAGAAGTCTATGTGGAACAACCACCAGGTTTCATCTCTCTAACTCACTCTTCTTATGTATTTAAGCTTAATAAAGCTCTCTATGGTCTCAAGCAAGCTCCCAGAGCATGGTATGAGACCTTAGCTAATTTTCTTTTGGAGAACAATTTCTGTAGAGGCATTGTTGATAAAACCCTATTTTTCAGGATACATAAAAATCAAACATTACTAGTTCAAATATATGTAGATGATATCATATTTGGCTCTACTGATTCAAATCTATGCAAAAGGTTTTCTAACCTGATGCAATCTAAATTTGAAATGAGTAGTATGGGTGAGTTATCTTACTTCCTTGGTCTTCAAGTGAAGCAAACTCCAAATGACATATTCATATCACAATTCAAGTGTGCTAAGGAATTAGTGAAAAAGTTTGGTATGTCTGATGCTTCCACCATGAAAACACCCATGCTCTCAAATGTTGTTGTTGACACTGATGAATCAGGGAAACCTATTGATCAGAAGGTATATAGAGCAATTATTGGCCATTACTTTATCTAACAACTAGTAGACCTGACATAATGTTTGCTACATGTATTTGTGCTAGGTTCCAAGTTAACCCCAAAGAATCTCACCTAATTTTATTAAAAAGAATTTTGAGATATATAAAGGGTTGTCCAAATCTAGGACTCTGGTATCCAATTGCATTAAAATTTGAATTAACTGGATTCTTAGATTCTGATTATGCTGGATGCAGAGTAGGCAGGAAAAGCACATCAGGAACTTGTCAGTTTCTTGGTGATAGGCTTGTGTCTTTGTTTTGTAAGAAACAAACATCTGTGTCTACATCAACAGCTGAAGCAGAATATATTGCTGCAGGCAGTTGCTGCTCACAAATATTGTGGATACAAAATCAACTTCTAGATTATGGTATCAACTTAAATAATTCAATTATATTTTGTGACAATACTAGTGCATATATATAACACAAAATCTAGTACTCCATAGTAGGACTAAACACATAGAAATTAGGTACCATTTTATCAGAGATAATGCGGATAAAAATAAAATTTGTCTACAGTTCATTTCTACTAATTTGCAAAGGGCTGATATTTTCACCAAACCCTTGGATGAAAAGAAACATATCTTCTTTATAAATCAGCTAGGAATGATAGATGGAGATTCAATCAACTAAGAAAAAATTAAAATTTCTACTTATCCCATCTTTTCGTCAAACTGAGATCGACGAAGATTTATTTTTTGTCGAACGCAGTTTTGATGAAGCCTATGTTTCTGATCTCTCTTTATAATCAAATCTTTTATTTCATTTTATCTTTATGCCTACAGAATTTGCTTCTCCTTTCCAGTTCCTTTGCACTTGATCTCTCTTTTTCATTTTGCAGGTACAATGACAATATTTCTTCAAAATAATTGCATCCTTCCCTACCTCCTATTCAACTGTCCCTTCTTCTAGGGGCCTAGCTCCAGGTCTTCCTGAAACTAGGCAGGGGGAGAAGTTTCATGAAGAAGCTCCTTTTGACATGGGGAGATGTTTTGAAGAAGCTCCTTTTTGTTAGGTGGAGATGCTCCTTTTTGTTAGGGGAAATGCTTTCCTTTTTGACAGGGGGAGATGTTTTATGAAGATGCTCAAGTTTCAAGGGGAGATGCTGTATGAAAAAGAAAAATCAATTCTTGATGAAGAAGCTCACAACATTTTTGATTCAGAAATTCAGTTATGACAGATTCAAATGCAGATTGGTGGCAAAGCAGATTCAGTTATTGCTACAGTTCAGATCAACAAAAGCTAAAGTTGAAAGATGCAGATTCAGATTATAAAGCTTTTCAGTTCCAGTTCCAGTTCAAGTTACAGTTCAAGTTGATTTGGTGAAGTCACCTCCAACTTAAGTTCCAAAATTTTTCAAATTTTTCAGAAAGCAAGATTCAGTTTAGATAAACAAAGAAAAATGCTGAAGGCAAGGATTTCTAAGCAAAGCAAAAGATGCAAATGCAGATTCAGAAATATTGTTTGATATAGCAGATACAGCTCAGATAATCAAATTCAGAAAGCTGAAGGCAATGTCAGAATTTAGAAAGCAAAAGGATGTGATTATTTGTTTTTATTATTTCTGTTTTCAATGTAAAATTTTAAAACTCAGAGTATCATATTTTATATCTGCTGAAATATTTAAAATCTGTCAGATATATATGCTCTGTTGTTTTGTTGTTTATTTTATTATTCAATTTTTGTCAAATAGTGTCCTAACCCAAATAGGGGGAGATTGTTGGAACAACCCTATTACTGATTTGGGCTAGGATCACTATCTGTTGACTAGGACTAAGTTGACCCCAATGTATAGTCTAAGGGTCAAGGTTTTAGGCTGTTAAGTTAGCTAGAACTTAAGGAAAAGCTAAGGTTCTGCGTTCGACGAAATGCTATCTGCGTTCGACGAATGCATTCTGCGTTCGACGAACGTCTTGCTCTAGGTCGACGAATTGAGGCTATCTCAGCGTTCGACGAACTTGCCAAAGCTCAGCGGTCGATGAATTTGCTCAGTCTCAGCGGTCGATGAATTTGCTCAGTCTCAGCGATCGACGAATTGGCTCAGTCTCAGCGGTCGACGAATTGGCTCAGTCTCAGCGGTCGATGAATTGGCTCAGTCTCAGCGGTCGACAAATTTGCTCAGTCTCAGCTGTCGACGAATTGGCTCAGTCTCAGCTGTCGACGAATTTGCCCAGTCTCAGCGGTCGATGAATTTTCCAAGTCTCAGCGGTCGACGAAATATCATCTCAGCTCGACTAATTCAATTCTTCCAGCCAGATTTAGCAGACTATCTCTCAGTTCGACGAACCTCACATTGAGGTCGACGAATTCCAGTCTGCGTTCGATGAATCAACAACAGATGTTCAGATCGACGAAATCCAACATTCTGTTCGATGAACTCAGTTCTCAGGTCGACGAAATTTCTCTTCAGTTCAGTATTTCAGAAGGATCATTTTGATTTCATTCTCTGAACTCAGATCGACTATCAGCAACGGATCTATTCCTATCAGATAAGTCAAGGATATTATATTTCCTTTTATTATTTTGAGAAAGTAGCCGTTGACATATATTGGAAAAGGACACTTTCATGGAAAAGGAAAAGAAATAATGTGTATTAGATTTGCAGTTCTAAGAATATCTATTCTGAATATTTTATTCCTTAAATTAACAGATTTGAATTTCAAATTTGTCAGAGTTTTCTTTAAGGAAAGAGAAAAAGAAGAAGTAATATAGGATTACAGCAGTACAGCAAGAAAAAGAAGAGAGGAAGACACAGTCGAGAAAAATATAGAAAGCAAAAAACGAAAAGCTTTCAGATCTTCATCTTTCTTCTATAGCAGCAATATCATTCTCTGAGAACAACAACACAGATATTATCTTAGATTTTTGCTGGAAAATTTTAAATCTTCAAGAGAAACAAACAATCTGAGAAACCTTTGTCTCTCAGATTCATCAGCTATCAAAGGAAGATCTACATTCAAGAGAAAGCTCCATCCTCAACTGTCAACTATTTTCTATCAGACAGGGGGAGCTTTACAACAACACATTCCACTAGTCTTCTCTAAGATTATTGACAAAGAAGAACATCTTAACCCTCTTTTTCCCATTCTGTACAGGGTTATAACTCCCTTCAAAAGTTAACCCCTTGGTGGCAGGGCACCTGAACAAAAACCTGTAGTTTGGTTTGAGCACCTGATCAAAAGCTCAGTGGTGTTTGGGCACCTGATCAAAAATCCATTGGTGATAGGGCACCTGATCAAAAACCTAGTGGAATCCTACCAAGAGTGGTTCCCCAATAAATATGGGTAGTCCACTCTTCTACCACCCTTGGTAGGAGTCCACTCGGAGGGTTGATCAGGTGCCCTAACACCAAGGTGATTTTGATCAGGTCTCCACACACCACATAGCTTTTGTTCAGGTGCTCAAAACCAATAAAATTTTTTGATCAGGTGTCTTGCCACCAAGGAGGTACACTTTTGAAGGGAGTATTAACTCTGTACAAGAGAGGTGAGAAAAGAGTTATAGTGTTCTTCTCTGTCAAGATGCTGAGAGAAGACTCTAGTGGACTTGTTGTAAAGCTCCCCATGTCTGATTGAAGTATTTGACAGATGATGGAGAAGCTTTCTCTTGAAGACACAAATCTTCTGTAGCAGATTGATCTGGAAGAAAAGATTCTCCAGATTCCTTGTTGCTCTTTGAGAAGACTTGAACTTGCAGCAGATATCTGAGAGATTGAACTTGAAGAGGATGTTCTCAGAGAAGTAGAGATTGCTGCCTGAGGAGGAGGAAGAAGACTGATAATATTTTCGGAGTGTTCTTCTTCTTCTTTTTCTGTTCTTGTTGTTCTCTCTGTATTCTGTAAGTATGATAATTTTTGAATTCTGTCTCGAGCTTTAGACAATAAAGTCTGTATTTGATATATTCTATCTTTGGAATAGAATAATCAGTCTTTAAATCTTTCTTGGAACTGTAATAGAGACAAATTGACTTTTGGCAGGTCCTTTAATTCCTTAGCCGTGAAATACTCCTTTGCATTAATTGTCAACGGCTATTTCTTTCTTGGAATAAGGAAAGAAAGAATATATTCAAAGAATATAATATCCTTACTTGAATATATCCAAATATACTGAATATATCCGTTAGGGTCGTCGATCTGTGTTCAGAGTACTGACAAATAATTGATATTAAAGTATTAATTGATCTGGAATCAATATTTGTCGATCTGAGCTTCAATAAGAAATTTGTCGAGCGCTGGCCGGAATTCGTCGAGCGCTGCTCAGAGAATGTCGAACGCTGCCTGGAAATCTATCGAGCGCTGGCAGCCATTTGTCGAACGCTGGCTGGAAATCTGTCGAACGTTTTCTTGATATTTCGTCGATCGCCATCCGACGAATGCTGAGCGCCGTTCGACGAATGCAGAGCGCCGATCGACGAATGCTGAGACTTAGTGAAATTTCTAGTTCTAACAGCCAAATTTCTTCCTAAACTCTTGACCCATAAACTATACATTGGGGTCAACTTGTCCTTAGTTAACATATAGTGATCCTAGCCCAAATCACAAATAGAGTTGTTCCAACAATCTCCCCCTATTTGGGTTAGGACACTATTTGACAAAAGTTGAAAATAAACTAATGCTAAAACATCAAAAACAATAGAGTATGAATATATTTGATATATTTTAAATATTTTATCAGATATGAATTGACAAGTACTCTGAGTTTTGAAAATACATTTCAATAAGAATAAAACTGAAAATACAATCAGAACCTGAATTATCTGAATTCTGCTGCTTCTGAATTCTGAAATTCTGATTTTGTCTGATCTGTGTTGTTCTGAATTCTGATCTGAACTGAACTGTATTATTCTGAATTCTGAATTGAATATTTATCTGATTTCTGAATGTGTTATCCGCTGCTCCTTTTAAAATCCAAAGACAACATTCAGAAATTTGTATATAGATATTTTGAAATCTGAATCTGCAAACTGCTTTCTTCTGTTGATTTGCTATGCTGTAGCAATAACTGATATTGAATTTTTGAATCAGCAATCTGCTGTAATCTTTATCAAGCTTTTCTTCAAACAGTAGCTCCCCCTGAGAGTGTCTCCCCCTGAGTTCTGGAGGTTCTTCAGCTTTCTCTCCTTGCCTAGTTTATAGAACAACTCCCCCTGAGCAAAACATTGCATCAAATGGAGCTTGTTCATGCAAGACTTCTCCCCCTGCCTAGTTTCAGGAAAAGCCTGAAGCTAGGCCCCTTGAAGAAGGGACATTTGATGGAGGTAGGGAAGGATGCAAGATTCATATAGTTGTTGTTCCTGCACAATAAAATATAGATCAAGTGCAAAAGGAACTGTAAAGAGAAGCAATTCTGTAGATATTCAGCTAATAAAAATTTTTATTAATGAAGACAGGCTGAAATAAAAAGCTTCAGAAAAACTGGGTTCGACGAAAGATGAGTTTTCGTCGATCTCGGTTCAACGAATTTGATGACTTCGTCGGTCTCCGTTCGACGAAAAACTTGATTTCGTCGAACTCAGTTCAATGAAGAGCTGGGTAAGTAGAAAACTTAATTTTTTAATAGATTGAGTCTCCATCTATCATTCCCAACTGATTTATAAAGAATATATGTTTCTTTTCATCCAAGGGCTTGGTGAAAATGTCAGCTCTTTGCAAATTAGTAGAGATGAACTGTAGGCTGATTTTATTTTTATCCACATTATCCCTAAGGAAGTGGTGCCTAATTTCTATGTTTTTAGTCCTACTATGGAGAACTGGATTTTGCGCTATAGATATTGCACTAGTGTTGTCATAAAATATAATTGAATTATTTAAGTTGACACCATAGTCTAGGAGCTGATTTTGTATCCACAATATCTGTGAGCAGCAAGACACAGAACCAAGACACAAGCCTATCACCAAGAAACTGACAAGTTCCTGATGTGCTTTTCCTGTCTACTCTGCATCCAGCATAATCTGAATCTGAGAATCCAGTTAATTCAAATTCAGATGTTGTTGGATACCAAAGTCCTAGATTAGGGCAACCCTTTATATATCTCAAAATCCTTTTTAATAAAATTAAGTGAGATTCTTTGGGGTTAACTTGGAATCTAGCACAAATACATGTAGCAAACATTATATCAGGCCTACTAGCTGTTAAATAAAGTAAAGAGCCAACAATTGCTCTATATACTTTTGAATCAACAGGTTTCCCTGATTCATCATTATCAACAATAGCATTAGAGGGCATGGGTGTTTTCATGGTGGAAGAATCAGACATAACAAATATTTTCACTAATTCCTTAGCATACCTAGATTGGGATATAAAGATTCCATTTGGAGTTTGCTTCACTTGAAGACCAAGGAAGTATGATAATTCACCCATACTACTCATTTCAAATTTAGATTGCATTAAATTAGAAAATATTTTGCACAAATTTGAATCAGTAGAGCCAAATATGATATCATCTACATATATTTGAACTAGGAATGTTTTATTTTTATGTATCCTGAAAAATAAGGTTTTTTCTACTATGCCTCTACAGAATTTATTCTCTAGAAGAAAACTAATTAAAGTCTCATACCATGCTCTAGGAGCTTGTTTGAGACCATAAAGAGCTTTCTTAAGCTTAAATACAAAAGAATATTGAGTTGGAGAGATGAAACCTGGTGGTTGTTCCACATAGACTTCTTCTTTGATTTCTCCATTGAGGAATGCACTTTTTACATCCATTTGATAAACCTTGAATTTCTTGTATGCTGCAAATGCAAGAAAAATTCTGATTGCTTCAAGTCTTGCAACTGGTGCAAAAGTCTGATCATAATCAATTCCTTCTTCTTGTGAGTATCCTTGAGCTACTAGTCTAGCTTTGTTTCTCACAATGTTTCCATCTGCATCTAGCTTATTCCTGTAGATCCATTTAGTGCCAATCACTGGATGGTCTTTTGGTCTAGGAACCAAATCCCATACTTTGTTTGTCTCAAACTGATTGAGTTCCTCTTGCATAGCAATGATCCAGTTGGGATCTTGTTCTGCATCTTGTAGGGATTGAGGTTCAATCTGAGAGAGAAAATATGTGTGCATCATATTCTGATTTACTTGATTCCTTGTTTTCACACCTGCTGAGATATCACCAATAATTTGGGATATTGGGTGATCTCTAACTGTGATGTGATCAACAGTTGGAGTGGGTTCAGCAATAATTTCCACATGGGGAATTTGTTCAGCTGTTATATCCTGTGGAGGATGATCTGCTGTTATCTATTCTGAACTTTTAGCAAAATCTGGGAGATTTTCTTCTTCACTCTCTTCAGCATTCTGCTGTTCAGAATTTGGGAATTCTTCTTTATGTAGAGCTAATTGATCTAGCTGCTCACATAATATAGCTACCTGCAGATTTTCTATGGTAGAAGGAATCTTCTCCTTGTAAGGCATATTAGTTTCATCAAAAGAGACATGCATATATTCTTCTATTTTAAGAGTAGATTTATTATAAATCCTATATGCTTTGCTGATTTGTGAATAACCTAAGAAAATTCCTTCATCTGATTTTGGTTCAAATTTCCTAAGGTATTTCTTATCATTATTGTGAATGAAACATCTACAGCCAAATGCTCTAAAATAATTAACTTTAGGTTTCTTCCCTTTAAGTAATTCATAAGGAGTCTTTCCCTTAAGTTTGTGTATCAAACTTCTATTCAGAACATAATTTGCTGTGCTAACAGCCTCTGCCCAAAAGGATAGGGGCAAATTAGCATCTGCAAGCAATGTTCTTGCTGATTCAATTAGAGTTCTATTTTTGCTTTCAACTACCCCATTTTGTTGAGGAGTTCTAGGAGCTGAGAAACAATGCCTGATACCTTCCATCTCACAGAATTCTTGCATAAGAAGAGACTCAAACTCAGTACCATGATCACTTCTGATCAATGCAACTACAGTAGAGTACTCAATCTGTATGCTCTTAAGAAAGTCTGTAAGAACTTTAAAGTTATCTGACTTTTCTCTCAAAAAGAACACCCAAGTGAATCTAGAGAAGTCATCCACAATAACTAGAGTGTAAGACTTCCCCCCTAAACTCTTTGTTGCTATAGGTCCAAAAAGGTCCATATGTAGCAAATATAAGATTCTAGGTGAATCACTTTTAGATAATGATTTAAAGCTATTTTTAGTTTGCTTGCCTAGTTGACATGCCCTACAAAGACCTTCTTTCTTATATGATCCTAAGGGTAAACCTCTAACAAGATTATCCTTAGATAATTTAGCAATGGTCCTAAGGTTTACATGTCCTAATCTCTTATGCTAAAGTTCACTAAATTTGCTTAAATCACTAAATAAACAAACTTCTGAAGTAGATGAATTGAAATTCACTAAATATATATTACCTTGCCTAATACCTGATAGAATAATAATATTATCAGTAGATTTAATAAGGCAATTCAATTTATTAAATGTTACCTGATACCCTTCATCACATAATTGACTTATGCTGATAAGGTTATGCTTCAGTCCTTTTACATAAGCTACCTCTTTGAAGGCGACTTCTCCAACCTTGACTTTTCCATAGCCTTTGGTCTGTCCACAGTTGGAGTCTCCAAATATAACTTTTGGTCCAAGCTTTGCCTTGTAGTTGTTCAGATTGGCCTTGTTCCCTGTCATATGTTTTGAACAGCCACTGTCCAAATACCATTTCTCATTTGTTCTTGGACAGCTGTGTACCTGCAAAGACATAAACATAAACTAGTTGTTTTGACCCAGACTACCTTGGGTCCTTTTGTCTTACCACAATACTCAGAAATAAAGGACATTTCAGGCTGATCCTTATAGCCTTGTGGATGATATCTCCTTGGAGGTATAATCCATTCAGTAAAAGGATTCTTAGAGTGTTTAGAATTAGAATTCTTGAAATTCTATGTATAGTATCTGTTCGACAAATTTGGGTAAATTCGTCGATCGCCGTTCGACGAATGTACATGATTTCGTCGAACGTTGTCCATGTAATTACTATACTGAAAATCTGTTTTTTAGTTTTCGTCGATCTCCATTCGACAGATTGAAATCTTTTTGTCGAGCTCCGTTCGACGAATTCTTCTGAATTCTTTTATTCTTAACAGATTTGCTTGAAATGACTTTATTTTCTTCTACAGCCTCTTTGCCTTTAGCAGATATGAATTTTATGGGTGTAGATAATATATTTTTCTTAATCAGATGTGGCTCACTTGATGAGGCACCCAAGCCCAGTTTGCTATTAAGTCTAGCATTTACTGTGCTTGTTATGTCCATCAGTTTGATGCTTCTCCCATTTAGGGATTCTTCAAACTTCTTGGCTTCAGACAACTTGTTCTAAATGAAAACAATCTGTTCCCTGGAGGCAGCCAAATCTTTCTTAAGATTTTTATTTTCTTCACTTATATTATTCATTTCAGCTAGCTTACTTCTGAGTGAGATAATCTCTTTCTCAGATTTCAGTAAGTCTAAGCAAAGCACTTTGAATTCAACTTTGAATTCAACTGAAGTAAAATCAAAATTAGATAATACCTGATCTGCATCATCTTCTGCTTCAGATTCTGATTTTTCTTCAGAGTTATGTCCCGAGGCATTGATAGCCATCATGCAGAAAGTTCTTTCATCTTCATCATCATTGGAGCTGGATGAGAAGGCATCTTCTGACTCACTGGCTGAGTCATATATTGCCATCAGACATTGGTCACTTTCCTTTGAATTTTCTTCATCATCACCAGATGAGCTGGATGATGATTCAGATTTAGTGTCACTCCAGGATTCTGCTATAAATCCTCTTCCCTTCTTTTTGTGCTTGTGAGAAGAAGACTTGCTGGAGCTTCTCTTCTCTCCTTTGTCCTTTTTCTTCTCTTTCTTTTGATTTTCTGGACATTCTGTCAGGTAGTGTCCAGGTTTCCTGCAACCATAACAAATAACTTCTTTAGGAGTTGATTTGTCATACTTTTGCTTTTCTCTTGATCTGGACTCCTTCTTTCTGAAGTCCTTCTTGGCCATTTTATAGAATCTCTTGGCTAAGAGACTCATAAACTCCTCATCTTTTGGAGTCTTTTCTTCTTCTGCATCAGCTGCTTTGAAAGCTATGCTCTTTTCTTTCTTTGTTGCTGGAGATGAAGTGGATGCTTCAGCTTCCCTAGATTTAATGAGCTGCTCATAGGATTTGAGCTTGCCCAACAATGCTTCAGTGGTAATCTCATTGAGGCTTCTGGCTTCCTTGATTGGCCAGATTCTAGAATCCCATGCGCTGGGGAAGCACATTAAGATCTTGTCATTGGCCTCAGTGATAGAGATCACTTTATCCAAGGTCTTCAGCTCATCTATTATGAGACTGAGCCTATTGTACATGTCAGCCACTGTCTCTGCTTCTCCTTTCTTGAAGTTTTCATACAGAGAGATCAAGTGTGATCTTCTGTCTTTTCTTTCATCTGCATAACCTGCAACCATATTATTTAGTGAGATCCAAATCTCTCTAGCTGAAGTACATTCAACCACTTTTTGAAATATGTCATCAGACATAGTTTGAGCCAGAATGTTCATGGCTTTAGCATTTGCACTTCTTTTCTTCTTCTGTGCTTTTGTCCATTCTGGAGGTGGGACAGCAGTGTTGTCTGTTGTTGCTTCAGTGCTTGTTGATGCTGTAGGTGCTGGAGGCCCTGTCAGAATAACATTGAAAATCTCTTCATCAATAGAGTTCATATAAAGCCTAATCCTTGCTTTCCACAGTGCAAACTTGCTAAGATTGCACATAGGAGGTCTTGTGCTTGAGTACTCCTTATTTTGTGCCATGAGTTTTAACAGAAAATAGATAAGGAAAAACTCTAAATTAATTTAAGATCTAATTGATCTTTGTGATCCAGGTGTTAGCCTATAAATAAGATTAACCTCCCTCTGATACCAATTGAAAGTGGAGGTTAGATCTTAAGTTACTCTAGGGGGGTGAATAGAGTATTAAAAACTTTTCCTTAGTTTTTATAGCGGAATTAAGATAATGTTATATATATGTGTAAGCAATGTGAGATAAATGTATAAGCAGAAAAATAGAATAAATAAAAGCACACAACACAACACAAAGAAATAAGCAAACACAGAGAACACAAGAAATTTATAGTGGTTCCCCAATAAATATGGGTAGTCCACTCTTCTACCACCCTTGGTAGGAGTCCACTAGGAGGGTTGATCAGGTGCCCTAACACCAAGGTGATTTTGATCAGGTGTCCACACACCACATAGATTTTGTTCAGGTGCTCAAAACTAACAAAATTTTTTGATCAGGTGTCTTGCCACCAAGGAGGTACACTTTTGAAGGGAGTATTAACCCTGTACAAGAGAGGTGAGAAAAGAGTTATAGTGTTCTTCTCTGTCAAGATGCTGAGAGAAGACTCTAGTGGACTTGTTGTAAAGCTCCCCCTGTCTGATTGAAGTATTTGACAGATGATGGAGAAGCTTTCTCTTGAAGACACAAATCTTCTGTAGCAGATTGATCTGGAAGAAAAGATTCTCCAGATTCCTTGTTGCTCTTTGAGAAGACTTGAACTTGCAGCAGATATCTGAGAGATTGAACTTGAAGAGGATGTTCTCAGAGAAGTAGAGATTGCTGCCAGAGGAGGAAGAAGAAGACTGATAATATTTTCGGAGTGTTCTTCTTCTTCTTTTTCTGTTCTTGTTGTTCTCTCTGTATTCTGTAAGTATGATAATTTTTGAATTCTGTCTCGAGCTTTAGACAATAAAGTCTGTATTTGAGATATTCTATCTTTGGAATAGAATAATCAGTCTTTAAATCTTTCTTGGAACTGTAATAAAGACAAATCGACTTTTGGCAGGTCCTTTAATTCCTTAACCGTGAAATACTCCTTTGCATTAATTGTCAACGGCTATTTCTTTCTTGGAATAAGGAAAGAAAAGAATATATTCAAAGAATATAATATCCTTACTTGAATATGTCCAAATATACTGAATATGTCCGTTAGAGTCGTCGATCTGTGTTCAGAGTACTAACAAATAACTGATATTAAAGTATTAATTGATCTGGAATCAATATTTGTCGATCTGAGCTTCAATAAGAAATTTGTCGAGCGCTGGCCGGAATTCGTCGAGCGCTGCTTTGAGAATGTCGAACGCTGCCTAGAAATCTGTCGAGCGCTGGCAGCCATTTGTTGAACGCTGGCTGGAAACCTGTCGAACGCTTCCTTGATATTTCGTCGATCGCCATCCAACGAATGCTGAGCGTCGTTCGACGAATGCAGAGCGCCGATCGACGAATGCTGGGACTTAGTGAAATTTCTAGTTCTAACAGCCAAATTTCTTCCTAAACTCTTGACCCATAAACTATACATTGGGTTGAACTTGTCCTTAGTTAACATATAGTGATCCTAGCCCAAATCACAAATTCGGTTGTTCCAACACATGACATCAACATCTTCACTTTCATCCATTCAGAATTTTTCATATTCCGACTCCAGTTGGAAAAGCTTTGAATCTTTAACCTGCGATGTACCTTCATGAGTAATTTCCAAATGATTCCAAATATCATAAGCAGTAGTACATGCATAAATTCTATTAAATTCATTTCTATTTAACGCACAAAATAGAGCATTCATGGCTTTTGCGTTATTTTTGCATTTGAGTTTATCCATATCATCCCATTTATCCTTAGGTTTTTCTAATGTTACTTCTCCAACTACAACTGTAGGAGGAGAGTATTTCTCTTCTACCACATTCCAAACCTCAATATCTAGGGTCATAAGAAAACATCTCATCCTATTTTTCCAATAATTATAATCTGACCCAGTAAATAGTGGAGGTCTACTAATTCCTTGACCCTCTGAAAAAGCGAGATCATAAGACGTCATTATTCCTAGTTTTTAAACCATTTGGAATAACCTAGCTCTGATACCACTTGCTGGATCGATAGGCGCCCTTAGAGGGGGGGGGGGGGGGGGATGGGGAGGTGAATAAGGGAATAAAATTCTTTTTGAATTTTTTGAAATAACAATTTAGTTTAAAGGAAGAAACAATTGTAATTTGCAATTATATAATTTACCCCAAAAGAGAGAAATCAAGTTGTTGAAGCCAAGCGGTCTCGAAGGATTGAAGATGCGCGATCTGAAGCCAGCGATCTGTGCGGTCTCCAATAGTCAGTCCGCGGCTTCCCCTGTGATGTACGAGATGACGCCGGATAAAGATAAGTTGAAGCTGCACAGTCTCGAGTCAGCGGTCTGTGCGGTCTCCCAGAATCAGACCGCTGCTCCTCCTCAGATATGCGAGATTGTGCAAGATGAAGGTCGGCGATCTCCAGCCCTATTAGACAATTGTTTGATAACCGCGGTCTGTGCGGTCTCCCAGCATCAGACCGCCACTTCTCCTCAAGTATGCGAGATCGCGTCTTGTGAAGGTCAGCATCATTCCGCCTCTCCAAGCGGTCTAGAGCCAGCGGTCTCAGCGGTCTCCAAGTACAAGACTGCCGGTTCATCTCGGATAAACCAGATCGCTTCTTATGGAGAGAAGCGGTTTGGCCCTCCCGGTCTCTCCCTTATGGGGGAGTGTTCGCCACAACGATCTAACCGTCCGATGGTCTCCTCTGTCACACGACCTTCATCATGTAGTGTGACCGCCCGATCTCACTCCAGATCGCAGAGGTCGCTGCAGTCTCAATATTCCTGATCGCCGAGACCGCCTAGCTCTCTTGAGTATTGTGTATTTGTATTTAGTCCCACATCATATATTTGTATTTTACTGTTTCCCTCCTAGTCTATATAAAGGAGGCAATACACTTGTAATACTCAGTTTTTTGGAAATAAAAATTCCTGTTATTTTCAAATTCTCACATGGTATCAAAGCGATCGATCTCTTCGACCGATCTCTTTTTCTTCTGACCGCACAATCCGTGCGATCTCCTCTCTTCCTCCTCCAGTCCGCGCGATCTCCCTTATATCCGTGAGACCGCGCGATCTCTCTCATGGGTACCCCTTCTGTGAATGTTACACCCCCCGCCCACTCCTGTGGCTATTTCTACCTCTTCCTCGGGCAACCTTGGCACCATATCCAAGCTCACTGGAGCTAATTATCTTGATTGGAGTGTCTCCTTCACCTTTCTTTTACGCTCTCAACGCAAACGCCACCCTCTCACCGATGATCCTCCTCCCACAGGATCTGCTACCTTTGATGATTGGGATGCTAGCGATGCTCTTGTCCGCACCTGGCTTGCTAACAGTCTCTCTGATGAGTGTCTCCCTATCATTCGTCATGATGAGACAGTCAAGGCAGCATGGAAGCATCTTGCGACCCTTTACTCCAAAGGCGCCAAAACCTCCCGCATTTACACCTTGTATGCTGATCTCTTTGCCCGCCCAACCATGGATCCCACCACAGCATATCAAGCAGTTCAGGCCCTTGGGGCTGAACTCCTTCAGCATCGCCCCTTCTCTGCTGATCTTGCTGAATAACATAAACACTTCTAAGAGCTCCTGGTTGCGTGTTACCTTCTCTGTCTTCCGGAGTCCTATGATATGATACAACAACAAATCCTTGGAGAAGCTGAATCTCCAACTCTTGATGCCACCGCTGCTCGGGTCTCTGCTGTTACCTCCCTTCTCCAACGACCCTTGTTGTCTTCCCCTCCTCCTCCAGAGAGCTTTGCTCACCGGGCTGAACGTGGTCACCCCGGTGGCCGTGGTGGATCTCTTGGTGGCCGTGGACCTCCGCGACACATCTGTTCTCATTGTGGTCGGAAGGGTCACACAATTGATCATTGCTATCTCAAGCATCCTCACCTTCGCCCTCTGGCTGCTGCTTATCAACCGGATACTAGATCACCGTCTGCTTCTGTTGCTATCTCCTCAGGTAGCGTGCACGTGGTTACTGAAGGTAAATGGCTTATTGATTCTGGCGCAACAAATCATATGACAGGGAACCCTCACCTTTTCTCCTAATTACTAGAGCACAAGAATTTACCTCCGGTTCTAACCGCTGATGGTTCTCCCTCACATGTGTGTGGGACTGGAATAGTTCAAGTCACTCAGACTATCTCTCTTCAGAACACTCTTTATGTGCCTACTTTTCCATGCAACTTACTATCAGTCAAGGCTCTCTCTCAACAATTACAATGCTCTATTATGTTTACTCCGACTAACTGTTATTTTCAGGATCTTCATACGAAAGAGACAGTTGCTACTGGGACTGAGAGTGGAGGCCTCTACTTCCTTGATGTTCTTGCTGCTCACTCTGCTTCTACCATCTTTGATTCTCTCCATTAATGGCACCTCCGTCTTGGTCACCCTCCACCTCGGCTACTGTATCAACTTCTACCTCACCTCACTGGAGATACCTCTCCTCTCAACTGTGAAGCTTGTCAACTAGGAAAGCACCATCGGGCTTCCTACCCTGCCAAACATGGACGTAGCTCGACTCATCCCTTTGATCTCCTCCACTCGGACATCTGGGGTCTTTCTCCTACTAAGACTGTAGGTGGGAGTAGTTTGTATTTTGTTACTTTTATTGATGACTTCTCTCGATGTACTTGGGTGTATCTGTTAAAAGAACGCTCAGAACTTTTTTCTGTTTTCAAAACTTTCTACAATGAAATTTCCACTCAGTTTGGAGTATCTATCAAGGCTATTCGCACTGATAATGCCAAAGAGTATGTTTCTCATCAATTTTCTGATTTTTGCATGAATCAGGGTCTTATACATCAGACTAGTTGTCCTTATACTTATCAACAAAATGGGATAGCGGAACGTAAGAATCGTCACCTCCTCGACATGGCTCGCACCTTACTCTTCCAGATGAATATGCCCAAAACCTATTGGGGTCATGCCATCCTCATCTCCTGCTATCTCATTAACCGCATTCCCTCCACCCTTCTTCAAGGCTCCACCCCCTTCTCTCTACTATATCCCACCTCACAACCCTTTTCATTACCTCTCAAGGTGTTCGGTTGTACTGCGTTTGTCCACACTCCTTCCCCAGGTCGGGACAAACTCTCTCCTCGGGCAGTTAAATGCATCTTTGTTGGTTATTCTCCAACTCAGAAAGGGTACCGGTGCTATGATCCCCTTCTTCGCAAATAATATGTTTCCGCTGATGTCACCTTCTTTGAAAATGTTCCATACTTTTCTAACTCTTCCACCTCGCTGCCTCCTGCGCCTAGTCCGACAACACCGCTCATTTACTCTCCACCACCACCACCTACTCTCCCAACTCCACCACCTCTTCCTTTCCCTCCACCACCTCCAGCATCTCCTTCCACCCGTCCTCCTACTCGGGGGCCTTCTCTCTCGACTCTTGGGCCAGCACTATCTTCTTCCGATGATGACTCTCCTGCAGATACAGTCACCACTGAAGACCTCCCTATTGCTCTTTGAAAGTGAGTTCGCTCATGTACGCAACATTCTATTCACGATGTTGTAACTTATGCTCAACTTCCCCCTCTGCTAGGGCATTTGCTATTGCTATTACAGATACTGCCACCCCAACCAGTTATTAGGAGGCTCTTGCCATCCCACAGTGGAAGGCTGCCATGGATGATGAAATCTCCACCTTCAGGACCGTGGCACTTGGACTCTTGTTCCTCCACCTATTGGGATAGATGTTGCTGGGTGTAGATGGGTCTTTGTGATAAAATATCGTGATGATGGATCTGTTGACCACTACAAAGCTCGCTTGGTTGCCAAAGGTTTTACTCAGACATATGGAGTAGACTTCTTTGACACTTTCTCACCTGTCGCTCGTCTTACAACCATCAGGGTCCTCTTCTCTGTGGCCGTCAACAAAGGTTGGCAACTCTCTCAATTGGATGTCAAGAATGCATTTCTCTATGGTGATCTTCAAGAGGTTTTTTTCATGGAGCAACCTCCAGGGTATGTTGCTCCGGGGGAGACTCGTGTATGTAAGCTAAAGAAGGCCATCTATGGTCTTAAGCAAAGTCCTCGCGCCTGGTTCGAAAAATTTAACGAAGTTATCAAGATCATTGGATTTGTCCGTAGTTCCGCGGATCACTCTCTCTTCATTCGCAAGACATCTCACGGAATGGTTGTTCTGGCTGTATACGTTGATGACATCCTTCTCACGGGTGATGATGTTGAAGGTGTCTCACTTACAAAGAAACATCTTCTCCAACACTTTGTGACCAAAGATATGGGGACTCCCAAGTACTTTCTAGGTATTGAAATCTCAAGGAAGCATAGCTCCATTGTTCTCTCACAACGGAAGTATGTTATTGACCTTCCAAAGGAAACAGGTCTTCTGGGTGCTAAACCTGCTAAATATCCAATGACAATTGGAGACGACAAACTCTGGACTGACAACTCTCCTCCTCTACTTGATAGCACTAGATATCGTCGTCTTGTAGGCAAGCTCATCTACCTAACTGTAACAAGACCTGATATCTGCTATGCTGTTGGGAAGGTCAGCCAATTCATGCAAGCTCCGAAGGAATGTCATCTTCAAGCTGCTTTAAAGATATTAGAATATGCTAAGGGATCTCCAAGGAAGGGACTTCTGTTCCAAAGGAACAACCATCTCAAGATAGAAGCCTACTCAGATGCTAGCTATGTTGATGATAAAGGAGACAGGAAATTCACATTTGAGTTTTGTACCTTCGTGGGAGGAAATCTGGTGAGCTGGAAGAGCAAGAAACAAGCAGTAGTATCCAGATCAAGTGCTGAGGCTGAGTACAGGAGCATGACCCAAACTACATGCGAGTTGAAGTGGTTACGAACTCTCCTTCTAGACTTAGGAGAAGTTTACAATCATCCATTGCCAATGTTCTGTGACAACAAAGCTGCAATCTATATATCTCAGAACCTAGTCTTTCATGAGAGAACCAAACACATTGAAGTGGACTGTCATTTCATTAGGGAAGAAATCTTAAAGAAACAAATCTGCACTCCCTTCATAACTTCGGATAAAGAGCTGGATGATATCTTCACCAAACCTATATCTTCATCCTTCTTCGATGTGTGTAACAAGCTAGGCATGATTGATATATATGCTCCAGCTTGCGGGGGAGTGTTGAAGCCAAGCGGTCTCGAAGGATTGAAGCTGCGCGATCTGAAGCCAGCGGTCTGTGCGGTCTCCAATAATCAGACCGCGACTTCCCCTCTGATGTACCAGATCGTGCCGGATAAAGATAAGTTGAAGCTGCGCGGTCTCGAGTCAGCGGTCTGTGCAGTCTCCCAGAATCAGACCGCTGCTCCTCCTCAGATATGCGAGATTGTGCAAGATGAAGGTCGGCGATCTCCAGCCCTATCAGACAACTGTTTGATAACCGCGGTCTGTGCGGTCTCCCAGCATCAGACCGCCACTTCTCCTCAAGTATGCGAGACCGCGTCTTGTGAAGGTCAGCATCATTCCGCCTCTCCAAGCGGTCTAGAGCCAGCGGTCTCAGCGGTCTCCAAGTACAAGACTGTCGGTTCATCTCGGATATACCAGATAGCTTCTTATGGAGAGAAGCGGTCTGGCCCTCCCGGTCTCTCCCTTATGGGGGAGTGTTCGCCACAACGATCTAACCGTACGACGGTCTCCTCTGTCACACGACCTTCGTCCTGTCGTATGACCGCCCGATCTCACTCCAGATCGCAGAGGTCGCTGCAGTCTCAATATTCCTGATCGCCCAGACCGCCCAGCTCTCTTGAGTATTGTGTATTTGTATTTAGTCCCACGTCATATATTTGTATTTTACTGTTTCCCTCCTAATCTATATAAAGGAGGCAATACACTTGTAATACTCAATTTTTTGGAAATAAAAATTCCTGTTATTTTCAAATTCTCACACAAGTAAACACAAATAGAGACATGATTATATTATATAAAAAAGGTGTTTACAAAAACTTGATTTCAATATCGCTAGAAATCGGAGGCGTACAAATTAAAAACATTTTTTCCTTTTCTATACCGACTCGTATCCCCACGAACCGGTTGACTTTAGCCTATCCTTCCCCGGATATGTCCTCAAGCCGCTCTAGCCAATCCTCCCCCGGATATGGCCTTGAGCACCCCCTAGATCTAAACACCTAGACCTAGTCGACAACACAAGGAGAATTCCTCCCTAAGTCCTACCCAGACCTTATCGCCAAATACAAGACGATTTCACTACAAAAATACAATGGAATGAAATAATACTAATAAAGACTCCCTCTATGAGATTTTCTGGAGTTGATGACGAAGGACCGTTGTGGCTCAAGCGAGGTTAATGCGATCGTTCTTCGGATGCAGCGTGATGGCTTCCTTCTCCAGAATTCTTCTTTGACTTTGAGTGGGAGATGAGAATTCGGCAGAGTAACAACTCTGGAATTTGGCAAGGGACTCTCTCTGAGATGATCAATCAAAAATGAGAAGGAGAACTCCATTTTATAGAACTTCGAGCTAGCGCCTGCGCTATCATTTGTGTAGAGCGGTTGTGAAACCGTCGGCGGCGTGGCCCTGTGCACCAACTTGAGCCAGCGCCAGGTGGTAGCGGTAGCGCTGGTGGTAGCACTAGCGCTGGCGGTAGCGCTAGCGCTTGCGGTAACTACTAGCACTGGCGGTAGTGCTTAAGCTCAGTTGGTTGGTTCCAAGCTGCTTTCTACCTGTGGAGTATTGCACCTATAGTTCCTGCACACTATAAACACACGACAAGCAAGATCAAATACAATTTGGGATTTGTTATTCTCAAACAAAGGGATGTGACACACTTGTCCAACACGGCTCGCGTCTGGGGGCATGATGGCGCGGATAGAAGACCATCTACGCCGGGTGGAGGCAACCGTGCGTACTGTGAGTGAGGAGGTTGCCTCGGCGAGGGAGTGCGTTGGGTCCCTGCACGGGGCGACGTCTCATGCCCGAGGATGAGGCTTCTGGAAGTGGACGCCGCGCTTACCGAACCTTTACATTTATCTTTCATTTGTTGTGTAATAGTAAAGACTAGTTTCATGTGATGTTTTAACCTACCTCGCGAACACACGTTCAGTTGTATTTCGCTTCTGCATTTAGCTGCTATTAACTATTCGGGCTCCGCTCTTGTTGTTGTGTATTTGTCGGCTAAGCGTTGGGATGATCGATTGGATGTCACAATAACCATCCCGTGGGCGAGGAGTAGAGGTCTCAGGTGAATGGTTCCAGGATGGAGGTGGGAATGGGAAATTGGGAGGCGAGTGAGTGAGGGTGAGTGGACCATGATGTCCACTCGCCCATGGCCGGGCGAGTGGACCATGAGGTCCACTCGCCCATGAATGGGCGAGTGGACTATGAGGTCCACTCGCCCACTCGCCCGGAGGTGGGAGAGCGGACTCCGCGGTCCACCCTCCCCCTTTTTCTTCTTTTCCCTATAAATACCCCCCTCCTCATAACCTCACTCACTCCTATCTTGCCCTTCACCTTCCTTGCCCTTAGTCGAAGCTAGTTCTACCCCTTCCACCCTTGCCCTGCGAGATGGCTCCCAACCGTGCCTCAACCGTTAGGAATGACCGAGAGCAATGCACAACCAATTTCTCCGAACACTCCTTCCCTAATGGAAAGATGTCTAAGGTAGAGTTCCTTACCTTCAAGAAGTCCTATCTTCCTGAGGGGTGGGTGGCTAGACGTCCATCAATGGGTGAGGCCATCAATTCCTTCTACGAAAAATGGCGCGCGTTCCCTCTTGCCCACTTCGATGCTGGACTACGCCTTCCCTTATGGCCCGAGGTGCAAGGAGTTCCTTAACTACTTTGGCGTAGTCCCTGCGCAGGTTAACTCTAATGCGATCTCAATGCTGACCGCCTTTGCCAGTTACCTACGGGAGGAGATACTTGAGTTTGAATTGATCGTCTTTCGCAAGACGTTCATCTTCCGGGCAACCACCGATGGGGTATGCTTTTTAACAGGCGCACACGTAAAGGTGTGCGAGACCTCGAACAAGGTCCATCATTGGAGTGATACATTTGTGTTCATTCAGGGTGACCTCAGAGATATCCCCTTCGTGCCCATTCAGAAGCCCGAGAAGATCTATAAAGCTCCTCATATAGATGGCGGGGCAGCTGGGCTGCATGGCTACCTTGAGGGTGCGAGCTTCGAGGTCGAATACTTACATAGGAACATAGATCGACTCTCTTACGTGGAGCCGGGAACAGGTACCTTCACCCTTTCAACATCTCGTTTTTCATCTCTACCCCTATCTGCAAGTGTTTACTTTAATATGATTTGTGCAGGTGAACGGACCCTTCCTCAGCATCCTCCTTTTGCGAGGGGGAGCTCCTCCTCTGCCCACTGGTTCATTCAAGAGGCCACAACTGCTTGTGTTCCCCCCAGAGGTTCCCATACCGAGGTTACAGAAGGAGAAGGAGTTGATGGCGGAGACGGGCTCGCCATCTTCTCCGAAGAAGGGGCAGACGATGCGGCGAGGGAAGGCTACTCGTAGAGGGGACTCAGGGGTGCTACCTAGGGAGAGAGGGGAACCAAGTGACCCCAATGCGTTGGCCAACCATCCTAACTTTGAGATGGGGGTGAATGCCACTGACGCCCTTGGTGATCCCGTCCTCCACTGGGACGAGATGCTGAATGGGGTCTCGGTCACCTCCCAACAGCCTTCTTGGAAAGAGGGCGAATCCGTCGAGGATGCTGCGTACAACCTTACCTTCGGCCTATACGGCCGTCAGGATGCGGCTTCACTCAAGAAAAAAATTCACGCGCGATCTCGCTTGCATGAGCTCGCAGGCCCTGCTCCGTGCAACCGAACTCTCTCATATGACTACCCGTCGAGGTCTTAGTCTCTCGAAAAAACACAGGCAAACCGATATGTCAAGTCAGGTTGCTGAGGAGAGGGCCACCGGCCTTGTCGCGCGCTTAGGGGTTACTGAGAGACTCCTGGAGCAGTCATTCAGAGGCCTAGTTTGCCTTCTCCATGATGATCCTTTCCTTCTCCCTTACCATCTTTCCCTTCTCTTAAATAACTCTAACCTCCCCCCTTTTATCTATGCAGGGCCCAGAAGTTGCCAACTCGCTCAGAAGGCGATATGAAGAGTCGGAGCGAGAGGTGCAGAGTCTGAGGGCTCAGCTAGCTGAATCCCAAAGGCAGTTGCGAGAGGGAGAGAGAGGTGGATCTATGCGAGCGACGGGGTTCATCCCATCCACCCCTGCCGAGGCTGAAAATACTTGGAGGAGGATTGTGACAAAGACAGTCGAGGCCTTGGTGAGCTCCCTTCATGAGGCAGATGCTCTTTGGGACGATTGGAGAGGAGTCTCTGCTGAAGACATCCTTTAGGAGTTCTTCCACTCCCCTGCGCGACCTAGCTCGTACCCCTCCATCGGTGATTATTACCCTTGATTGTGGGAGTCATATGGAACTCCCTTTTTTTGTGGGAGCAATCCCCATATTCCTCTCTCACTCATGTATGAGCTAATGCGAGTGAAGCAGTTATTCCTGTAACCTTTATTTTCTCTTAACAAGAGATTATTCTATGATTTTTCTAGCCTTTTTAATCTTATACTATTCGAGTGAAGCAATTGCTCAGCCCGAGGTCTTTTCCCGAGGTGGAGAAAACTCACCATCTCCTAAGGGTTTAAACCAACTAGAAATGGAGGACTTCGACCCTTCCTAGGAGCTTAGCTCACCTGGAGGCGGAGTAACTCAACACTTCCCCAGGCTAATTGGGGGCGAAGAACTTCAACACTTCCTAGGAACTCAGCTTACCTGGAGGCGGAGGAACTCAACACTTCCTCGGACTAACTGGGGGTGGAGAACTTCAACACTTCCTAGGAGCTCAGCTCACCTGGAGGCGGAGGAACTCAACACTTCCCTGGACTAACTGGGGTGGAAAACTTCAACACTTCCTAGGAGCTTAGCTTACCTGGAGGCGGGGGAACTCAACACTTCCCCGGACTAACTGTGGGTGGAGAACTTCAACACTTCCTAGGAGCTCAGCTCACCTGGAGGCGGAGGAACTCAACACTTCCCCGGACTAACTGGGGGTGGAGAACTTCAACACTTCCTAGGAGCTCAGCTCACATGGAGGCTGAGGAACTCAACACTTCCCCGGACTAACTGGGGGTGGAGAACTTCAACACTTCCTAGGAGCTCAACTCACCTGGAGGCGGAGGAACTCAACACTTCCCCAGGTTGGTTTCTCTTTTCGAAGTCTTGACTGCGACGAACCGACTCGATGAGCCTCCCAGCGGCCGACATCACCAAGCCCGGACAACGGTCTCTAGTCGAGGCCTTACCAAAAGTGATACGTTGAACATTTTTCATTCATCATTAGGATATTACATACCCACTACAATGTGCACTCCCGTTCCTACTCGACTACATACATCTCGACCATCTCTTCCATCATCTTCTCCATTTCTTCTGCTTTCTACTTCCATGCTATCGTGTTGACTGTCGTGACGTAGCACTAACACGCCACCTTAAGATCTCCCCTAAATCGGATCTGGACTCCTCCAGTGCTATATTTCAAGCACTGGTGGTATGAGGAGGGTACGCACTTGAAAGCGCTGATGAGGGGACGTCCGAAGATTGCGTTATAGCTGCTTGGTGCGTCCACGATAACGAACCGACAGTTTTTTGACATTCCTCCTAGAGTGACAAGGAGTTCAACCCCTCCTTCCACCTCCTTTCTCTCTCTGGAGAATCCGAAGAGCGGTCCATCCGAGGCCAACACCCGTTTCACGTCCACCTTCATCTCACCAAAGGCCTTCTTGAAGACCACGTTCAACGAGCTCCCGTTGTCGACCAGGATCTGGGAGACCATGAAGTTCTCGATCGCCTCCTCATGGGCCGGCATGTCTCGGGATGAGAAGGTGATCTTCTCGCCCGGGGGAGGGGCTCGGGAGGTCGAAGCCATGCTTCGACGGTAGTTTGTGTGGAGGCTCCCCTTCCTGGTAGCCTCTATGCCCACTCCTCCGTGAATCACCCCGGTCCCTCCCAGGGTCCCTAAATCGGCCATTTCCTCGCAGGAGTCTTCTTCTTCTTTCTTTCTTCCTTATCCTTCCCTTGGCCCTTCCAGGCAGAGTTGCCTCCCTTCTGCCGGGGCTCTTCCTCCTCCCCTTATCTTCAGAAACTCCGGGCAGGTGGTTGTCGCGTGACTCTCCTGCTGATGGAAGTCACAATATGGCAGCGCCAACTCACATGCTCCCTTTCTTGCTCGATTCCTCTTCCTACCTCCCTTTCTTCGGCCAATTGCCATGGCCTGCAGGGGTTGGGGTTGCAACGGCCTTTGGTCTGGTTACCACCCCGCTGGGTTGAATCTTCCCTGCCTCCCCTGAAAGTTTCCTCCCCTTGGAAATGGCCTCTTCCCTGGCCTTGAGAGGGTCCTCCTGGCAGCCTCCAGGTTGGTCGGGCGGCTGGCGGTTGAGACCTCCAGCCTTGCTCCTGCCCAACGGGGGGTCCCTGGTGTCCCTGACTCCTCACTTCCTCCCTCCTTCTCCCTCCTTGCTCTTTCTTCTCTTCATTCTTCTCCTCCTCAATCCACTTGGCTAACTTTTCCCCGAACTCCTAGTTGGTGGCCTCGCACTCGATTTCTCGAGCGACTCACTCCATCAGCTCCTCGAAAGACAGAGGGGGTCCTGAGTCAGGCTCATCCTGAACATCCCCTGTTGTAGTCCGAGGGTAAAGGCCAACTGCAGGGTGTATCCGGGCACCTCATTGACGAGGAGGAATTCTTCCTGAAATCAATCCACGTAGCTCCTCAACATCTCTCCCTGTCTTTGTCGAATCAAGAACAGGGCCTCTGCCCCCTTCCTCCTCTTCTTCAAGGTGGAGAACCTCATCAAGAAGCTTCAGCGGAGGTCCTCGAAGTTATAGATAGTACCCGATGGGAGCTGGTGGAACCAGTCTCTCGCCTTTCCCTTGAAGGTGACTGCGAAGAGCTTGCACCTGAAAGAGTCCGTCATCCGCCTGATCGAGACCATGTCTTCAAACCACTGGTGGTGCTGGAGAGGGTCATCCTTGCCAGTGTAGTAGGACATGGCAGGTTCACTGAACCCGTTTGGAACTGGAGCTGAGGTAATCAGCTCGCAGAAGGGACTTCCCCACCCTCCCTGGTGAGATTGAGGCATACTCCGTACCTTCTCACCCGGGCAGCTGTTCCTAGGCTAGATGTTGAAGAGCACTCACGCTTGGAGGCTTAAGCCTTCCTCTGAGGTTGGCTCCTTCCCTTGCCGACGTGTTTGCTCTGTCTCCATCAAAGATGGCGAGGCGAGCATGAGTGCTGGTTGTGTCGAGCACTCGCCCGAAGTGGGGAGTGCGGCCTATAAGAGTTCCAGGATTGACTTTCTGAACTCTTCGAAGTCACTCTTCTTCACATACTCACTGGTAGGGGGCGAGTTCCCCAGCTCATCGCTTCTAGTCATGGAACTTGCTCAGATTTTTTCGGACTAGCTGCTTCCATGCTCACCGCACCAAAATGTTGAAACCAGAGACCCAGTTTCGACATTCCTAACGGGTATGCAGCTAACCCTTACTTCACCTGAGCGAGAACACGTGACTGATTGCTAAGAGCCAAAGGACCTTGCACCTACGAAGACCTAAAGACCTGAACAGACCCCTTAAGATACAACGAGGAGGTCCCACCACTAACCCAGAAGATCAACGAGAGCTTCTCCTCCCAAGCCAATACTGAGCCTGGGCACCCTGGAGAGCATAATGAAGATCTCACTGCCAACTAGATGGACAGTGGATAAAGGTGCTTGCTCACAAGTAACACGCGAGGGAGAAAGGAAGACTTTTGGTGTCCCCTCCCAAGGTGCCCATGAGGGTCTATTTATAGACTTCTTGAAAATGGGATGCAGATAACCACTCAAAAACACTATTCACACCCCTCAAAACCAGAGAGAGAAGGGATGAGTGGGGGGTACTACCCCCATACTTACCCACAAGAGAAGAGCGAGTGGGGGGCTTCCCCCACTTTCCAGCAAGGGGCGAGTGGGTGGCATCCCCACTCGTCAGCAAGGGGGCGAGTGGGGGACATCCCCCACTCGCGAGCAAGGGGGCGAGTGGGGGACATCCCCCACTCGCCGGCAAAGGGGCGTATGGGGGACATCCCCGACTCTCCAGCAAGGGGGCGGGCGAGTGGGGGGACAACCCCCACTCGCCCGCAAGGGGGCGAGTGGGGGACATCCCCCACTCTCCCGCAAGGGGGCGAGTGGGGGACATCCCCCACTCGCCAGCATGGGAAGGGGGCGAGTGGGGGGCTACCCCACTTGCCACGCTGCTTGCCTCCCCCTTCTTGCAAATTCTTGTTTTGCCTTGGATGGCTTCCGTCGCCTCCAACAGGTCGACTTACAGGTCACGACCACCTTTACTATTGCAATCTCATCTGCGTCGAGTCACACCAGCTCAGCAAATATGGGGGCTGTACACAAGGGAACGACAGTCGGATGCTCAGCATCCCAGGAGAGCCCTACCGAGAGTAACCTGCTCTCCTCAACACAACTAGCAACACAATATAGGGCTTTCACCAACCCTTCTAGATCCGGAAAGACGGAAATGGGCAAGAAGTCGTTATCCCGACCCGTCAGCCGACAACAACGACCAGGAAGATCCCTCCAAAGCTCGGGCAACTCCCATCAGTTCCGAATGTACCCGTAAAGGGTATTCCCGTGGCGATAATCATTCTACTGTCCTATGCGGAACCATCTTTAGTTGCTACAAATCTCAATGCGACCACCTGGATCAGTAAATACTTCACACCAATCCTTGAAAATCTCCAAGGTAAATCGTGTGTCATGCTCCCAAAAGAGCACTATCATCCCCATAACCTTTGTCATTCCAGCCAGAGTAAACTGAGAAATCGGCACTCCGCAAAATCAGAACACCTCGATAGCTTCTTCCGAAGGAGTAAAGCGGAACCCAGACTTTAAACAACTCTCCGAAAGAGTTATGAAGCCGGTCGGAGGGTTCTGAGCGCGCTCCTCCTCTCGAGGAATCTTCACCTCAACGCTAGAAGGTAGCCCCAAGCTCTTCCGCTACATATTAATCTGGGCACTATCATGGGTGGAGCTCAGTTGCATCGACCTCGATTGGCCACTCCATTTTGAAGCCTGAAATAATAAAAGAAAAATATTTTAGTAAGCGCACCTAGCGAAAGCTGCGCGACGCGTTACTAAGCAAACACATGCACCCCAGGGAACGAAGAGACCAAACGTGCATGCTTCAGTCGAACTTCTTCAACCGGCACCTGACCACGCGCGACCACTCGGGCATGTCAGCCAAGCACCAACCACCCAAGCCGCGCACCGACCAAGAGTCGGTCGAGCGCCGGCCCGCTGTACCCGTCCAGCCCACACCGAGGCCGAACATCGGCTGCGTGCACGCGCGCGCATGCTTGCTAGCCAAGCGTCTGTCACATTTGTGTAGCCCGCGCGCCGGTCGAGCAGCGGCCATGCGCTGGCAGAGCGCTGTCTGTGCGCGCACAGCCCGCGCATCGACCGTGCGCTGGACAAGCCACCGCCGCACTTTGGTCGGGCACCAGCTGCGCATGCGCAGGCTGCGCGACGATCGAGCCTTGGCCGTGCGCGCGCGGCTCGCGCATCGGTCGACGACGCACACCTCATGGTGGTGCGTTCGGTTGCCGCACCCCCCCTATGGGAGAGCGGTTGGCGTCGCGCCCCCATTGGGGGTGTGGCCAAACTTCCACCCCTATGGGGGAGCGGTCAGTGTCGCCCCCCTTAAGGGTGCGACCAAACCCACACCCCCATAGGGTTGCGCCAGGGCCCGCACTCCCCTTGGTGGTGCGAACAGAGACCAAGCACCCTCCTTTTTAGGAGGGTGCGCCTTCACATCTTGGGGGCCGCGGTCTCAGGGAGGCGCGCCCTTCCTCTTGAAGCACACAGTCATATTCTTGATTTTTTGCTCACAAAGCGAGCCAAGCGCCTTCGCGCGCTCAGAATGCCTCTGCGTTCATCTCTCACTCAGAATGCCTCCGCGTTCTTCGCGCGCTCAGAACGCTTGCGCATTCGCGACGTGCACATCGGTTAACCTTTCTTAATTTCCTAGATTGCAGGTCTTGTTCGTTGCGCTCAACGCCATCAACGAAGCTGACCGAACTACCCAGGGGGCAATACAGGAATATCCAAAAATAGAGATCCTTGAGCTCCAAATAGGCAAGCGTGATTTGCCCGATAGGTGGTTACAGTGGTTACAACGACGAAATTACCAGGCTAGCCCTGTTAGAGGCTATAAAAGGAGTACAGAGCCTTCATTTCAAGGGACCTTGTCTTCGACACCCGAGAGAGCTCTGTTGAAGATCCCACAGAGTTCTCCTTCGACGTTTGAAGATTTCCTCCAAGTCTTCGAAGATCTCCTTCGAGTCTTTGAAGATTTCCTTCACTTTCGAAGACATTCTTCCTAAGTGATTAGGAGATCCTCCGGGTTCCGAAAGATGACTAGAGCATCTCACTTTCGTTTCCACGGAAAAATACTTAGCTTCCTGAGAGGTGGTATGTCACCCTCAGAGATTTCTATTTGTAGTCATTGTAATGAGCGGCGGTCTGTCGCCCTCGAGTTCTCAGTTTTACTTGTAAGAAATTGACATATAGTGGAATTTGGCTGGCGCAGCTTCGACCGCACGGTTTTTTACCATTTACGGGTTTTCCACATTAAAAAACGTTCTTGGGTCATCCACTAGTTCTCTCATTGACTGTTTGCTCGCTCGGTTCACTCTCGAGCTAAGGTGGTTCAATTCGATCGATCTACCAGAGCGTCGAGTGACCCGCAACAAAAGTATTTCTCCAACTATCATGACCCCAACAAAAGAAACTAGCTTTTAACTTAAAAAGTGAATGAAATTTGAAAGTGAGGTATTAGATCTTAGATTTACACTAGAGGGGGGGGGGGGGGGGGTTGAACAGAGTATTAAAAGTTTTAACTTATTTTATAGCGGAATTAAAATAATGATATTTATATGTATAATTGAGTGAGTAGAAAAACAAAATAATAAACACAGCACAGTACAGAAAATATCACAAACACAACAACGACACAAGGATCTATAGTGGTTCCCAAATCAACCTAGGTAATCCACTCTTCTACCACCCTTGGTAGGAATTCACTTAGGTTTTTGATCAGGTGCCCTATTACCACTGAGCTTTTGATCAGGTGCTCAAACCAAACCATCGGTTTTTGATCAGGTGCCCTGCCACCAAAGGTTAACTTTTGAAGGGAGTTAAAACACTGTACAAGATGGGGTAAAAAGAATAAACAAAAAGAGTTTATGGAGTTCTTCTCTCTCAATAAGATCTGAGAGAAGACTAGTGGATTACTGTTGTTGTAAAGCTCCCCCTGTCTGATAGAATTTGTTGACAGTTGGTGAAGCTTTCTCTTAGGTGTAGAAGACTAAGAATCAGCAGATGCTTCTGAGAGAAGATTTCAGTTATTCTCAGAGAATGAAGATGCTGCTGTAAATGAAGATTTCTGTACGCCTCTAGTCTGTCTGAGTATTTCACAAGTATATCTTTTATATCTGTATATCCTCTTGTATATATCTTATATGTTGATTCATCCTTTTTCTTTAGATATATAATCTGATTTGAAAATTCAAATCTTCTGATAAGGAATAGAATAATCTGAAAAAATCTTTCTTGGGACTGCAATAATAACTTTCCGATTCTGCAAAATACTTTAATTCCTTTTCTATGAAAGTTTCCTTTTCCAATATATGTCAACGGCTAGATTCTCGAAAGAAGAGAATATAATGGATATAAAAAAAGGAAAGATGAAATCTTGACTTATCTGAATATGAATAAGTCCAAATATTTGAATAGATCTGTTGCTGAATAGTTGATATGAGTTCAGATAAAGAGATAACTGATTCTTCAGGATTTGTCAAGCTCAAAAGGAATTTCGTCGAACAGAAAGATGAGTTCGTCGAGCAGAAAGCTGAGTTCGTTGAACTGAACACCGAGTTACTCATTCGTCGAACAGAACACTGAGTTCATCGATCTCAATCAGGAGTTCGTCGAACTGAGATAAAGAATCTGTTGAACTGGCTTGGAAGATTGATTTCGTTGAGCTGGAGATCAAGTTCGTCGAACTGATACACGATGTTCGTCGAACACAGGAAGACGTTCGTCGAACGTAGAAAACTTGGAATTTTCCTAAGATCCAGCTAACTTAGACAAGCTTAAACCTTGACCCTAAGACTATACATTAGGGTCAACTTGAGTCCTAAGCACATATAGTGATCCTAGCCCAAATTAGTAATAGGGTTGTTCCAACAATCTCCCCCTATTTGGGTTAGGATACTATTTGACAAAATAAATAAATAAACACAGAGCATGTATATCTGACAGAATTTAAAATTCATTTCAGCAGATAAAAAATATAGTACTCTGAGTTTAGAAAGTTTTACACTGTAAGCAGAAATTAGTAAAACCAAACAATAAGGAGCTTTTCTCTTTCTTTGAAGAAGGTTTGAATATGATTTCTCTGTTGGGATTTTCAGATTCTCTCTTGCTCATATAAAGGTCATTTGCTCCCAGCAGGGTTTGAGATGAAGCATGAGGAACAACTGCAGCTGGGTGCAACTTCATGTAGTCTTCAGCATTGAAGAGATGTCTTGAACTGTATCTTTCAAACTCTTGTCTTCTGAATTCTGACATAGTTGTAAAATGAGAATAATCTTTTCCTTCAGCTTTGGCTTTATTAAATTGAGCAGTGGCAATTGATTCTCTATATCTAGCCATGTAAGCATTCTTTTCTGAATCTGGATTAATGGGAGATGGAGGTCTTTCATCATGATCACTAGACTGATATGAAGACTGTTGATCTTGAGAATTTCTTTTCCTGTGCATAGATCCATCACATACATGATATTTATAAACTGAAGATGGAGGTCTAGCTGATCCTGAGGGAGGAGCTCTGGCTGATCTTGAACTGTAAGAGCCACTGGAACTCTTATGACTCTCCCCTGATCTTCTTGAGTGCTGAGGGGAAGATTTCTGAGATGAAGAGGACATGCCTGCAGATCCAGCTGCTGGAGGAGGAGGAGGAGGATTAAACTTGACTGGCTTGTCAGAATAGAATCCTGTTTTCTTTATTTTCTTTCTCCTATTATTCTCATTCCTTGAGAATCTCATCCAGGCTGGAGAATCTTTGGTGAGAGTGATGTTTTTCAAAATGTGGGATGTCATTGGTAGAAGATTGAGGTTTGGGAGCAGCCTTAGCTTTGCTTCTGGATTTTCTTTTCTTTGAAGATGAATCATCATCATCATCAGAAGGCTGTGCAGGATCATTATACAAGTCATCAGGTTCTTGAAGAGCATTATCAACATCTTGCTCAATAACCTCTGGTAGAGGGGAATCATCATAAACAAATGTTGGAGGTGAATTCACCAAGCCAACTTCCTCTGTAACTACAACTGGAACTGAAATGCTTTTGATGATTTGATCTAATAAATCTGTATCTATTGGAGCTGAATAAGGAATTATAGCCTTTGAAATATCTTGAGGCTTAGGCAGACAACTGAAAACAAAACTGAATTTTGATAATAAAGAGATAATATCTATTGAAGGATTAATAGAGATATTATTCACTGAATATATAACTGAAATAGTTAATTCTGAAGCTGCAACTGAATCTATATTAACTGTATCAATAACCATTTCTGAATCTGTATCAACTGGAGCTTCTTCATTGAGCATCTCCCCCTGCCTAGGTTCAGGGAGACCTGAATCTAGGCCCCTAGAAGAAGGGACAAATGATGAGTAGGTAGGAAGGGAAGCAAGTTTGGAAGAGAGTTCTGAGATGGCTTTGAGAACTGGAGCTAGCTTCTCATCTAGAAGAGCTGTCAGACTTGGAGAGATATGATTGAATATTTGATCAGCAATGGAGGAAAAATCAACATACACAAAGTCATATGTATGCTGAGAGGATGTGGATGCTGGAATGGAAGAAGAGGTAATAGAGGTGTGAGCCTGGTTGGTACAACCTGAGGAGGGTAAGAAGATGTTTGTAGCATCTGAGATGGGTGGAAGATTATCCTCATGGATGGGTGATTGAGGTGGAGAGATTTGTTGAGGAGACAAAAGGTCAAATGAAGGAGGTGGGATGAAGGGGGGAAGAGAATCAAATGGGGGGAAGAGAATCATCATCTGGAATAGATGAGGATGGAAACTCTGCAGTCTGATTTGTCTGTAGAGGAGGAGAAGAAGGCATTGAGGAGGGTGTGTCTATTGGAGAATTGGAAGGAGGAACTTCTTCAGTAGTAGTGTTCTAAAGAGGTTGAGAAGGGATAGGAGTTGAAGATTCAGAGAGAGGAACTTCCTGTAGGGTTGAGGGAGTGACTGTGTCAGTCCTTGTGCTCTCAGAAGCTTGCTTGGATGTTCCTGCCCTTGAAGTCCTTTTGGGTATTAATCTCTCCCATTTGCCAAAAAGTGCTGAAGTCAGCCTCTTGCTTGCATTGATAAAAACTTTTGGTGACACCAACAGCTCTGGGCATTTTGCTTGAAGAACAATTCCTAAAACCCTGCCAAAGCAAACACTCATTTTGCTTTGCTTCTTCTTGATAGATTCAAAAAGAATCAATCCCCAGTTAACCTGCTTCTTTTCCACTAAGGCCACCATCATCAGAAATTGGTGCCTTGTAATATATTCATGTGCAGAGGTTTTTCCCAGCAAAACCTTGCCAACAACATCAGCTAAGAATTTGTATTCAACAGAAAAATTCTTCTTCAGAAGATGGTTAGGGTTTCCACTGGAGTGACCCATTTTATCCAATTCAATATTAAATTCACCAGAAGTGATGTCCAGATCATCTTCACCATTTATCAATCCAAAAACCTCTGTTAAAATATCCGGGGGAAAAGGAACCTGATTTCCTGAAATAATTCCTGAGATGGATGTTGCATTCAGTGACTGAAGAGTGTGTACCCATTCCTTAATCTCAGCAACTGGAAGCTTTATACTTGTTGTCATAAACTTCTTCAACTGTTGTTCTTCAAAGAGTTAAAGAATATCCTGGAAAATCTGATCAGAATGAGCGAAAGATTCCATGTCTATATCAAATCCTACATCGAACTTCATTGAAGAGAGCACTGACTGAGAGATTGCCATGAGTACCTGCAAGAGAAAAATGATCAAGTGCAAAGGAACTGGAGGGAGGCAAGAGAAACTTCTGTAGGCGCAAAGACGAAATAGAATCAAAATGTGATTATAAAGAAAGAGTTCGGAGAAGGCGCAAGCTTTCGTTGAACGGGGTTCGGCTAAACCTAAATAAAAATAGAAGTCGAAGTGCCCGGGGCTTCTTCAGACTGCGTTCGATGAAAGTTAAATTTTCGTCAATCTCAATTCGACTAACGAGCTGGCTTCGTCGATCTCTGGAGCTAATAGGTTTCGTCGATCACCGTTCGACGAATGACTAATTTTCGTCAATCTCCGTTCGACAAAAAGAGGGGATAAGTAAAATTTATTTTTAATTTATTGAATCTCCATCTATCATTCCTAACTGATTTATAAAAAAGATGTGCTTCTTTTCATCCAAAGGTTTGGTGAAAATATCAGCCCTTTGTAAGTCAGTAGGAATAAATTGTAGGCAAATTTTGTTTTTATCCACATTATCTCTGATATAGAGATAAAATGGTGCCTAATTTCTATGTGTTTAGTCCTACTATGGAGTACTGGATTTTGTGCTATAGATATTGCACTAGTATTGTCACAAAATATAATTGATTTATTTAAGTTGATACCATAATCTAAGAGTTGATTTTGTATCCACAGACTCTGTGAGCAGCAACTGCCAGCAACAATATATTCTGCTTCAGCTGTTGATGTAGACACAGATGTCTGTTTCTTACAAACCAAGACACAAGCTTATCACCAAGGAACTGGCAAGTTCCTGATGTGCTTTTTCTGTCTACTCTGCATCCAACATAATCAGAATCTGAGAATCCAGTTAATTCAAATTATGATGTAGTTGGATACCAAAATCCTAGATTTGGACAACCCTTTATATATCTCAAAATTCTTTTTAATAAAATGAGGTGAGATTCTTTGGGGTTAACTTGGAACCTAGCACAAATGTATGTAGTAAACACTATGTCTGGTCTACTAGTTGTTAAGTAAAGTAAAGAGCCAACAATTGCTCTATACACTTTTTGATCAACAGGTTTCCCTGATTCATTATTGTCTACAATAGCATTGGTGGGCATGGGTGTTTTCATAGAAGAGGCGTCATACATACCAAATCTTTTCACTAATTCCTTAGCATACTTGGATTGTGATATGAATATCCCATTAGGATTTTGCTTCACTTGAAGGCCAAGGAAGTAAGATAACTCACCCATACTACTCATTTCAAATTTGGATTGCATTAGGTCAGAAAACCTTTTGCATAAATTTGAATCAGTAGAGCCAAATATAATATCATCTACATAAATTTGAACTAGTAAAGTTTGACTTTTATGTATTCTGAAAAATAAAGTTTTATCAACATTGCCTCTACAGAATTTGTTTTCTAAAAGAAAATTAGCTAGGGTCTCATACCATGCTCTGGGATCTTGCTTGAGACCATATAGAGCTTTATTAAGCTTTAAACATAGGAAGAGTGAGTTGGAGAGATAAAACATGGTGGTTGTTCCACATATACTTCTTCTTTGATATCTCTATTTAGAAATGCACTCTTCACATCCATCTGATAGACTTTAAACTTTTTGAAAGCAACAAATGTAAGAAATATCCTGATAGCTTCAAGTCTTGCAACAGGAGCAAAGGTTTGATCATAATCAATTCCTTCTTCTTGAGAGTATCCTTGAGCTACCAATCTGGCTTTATTTCTGATTATCAAGCCTTGATCATCTATCTTATTCCTAAAGACCCATTTGGTGCCAATAACTAGATGGCCCTTTGGTCTTGGAACCAAATCCCAGACTTTGTTCCTTTCAAATTGATTGAGTTCCGCTTGCATTGCAAGAATCCAGTTTGGATCTTGTTCTGCATCTTTTATGGATTGAGGTTCAATTTGTGAAAGGAAACAAGTATGCATCTGATTTTGGTTGAGTTGATGCCTTGTTTGAACACCTGCTGAGATGTCTCCAATAACTTGGGATATTGGATGATCTCTAACTGTAATGTGATCAACAGTTGGAGTGAGTTCAGCAAGAGTATCCTCTTGAGGGATTTGATCAGCTGTCACTTGATTAGAGTTATCAGCAAGATCTTCTGGATTATCTTCTTCTTCATTTTCTTCAATAATTTCAGTTGATGAGAGTAGAGAGTCTTTATTCTGTAGATCTAATCCATTAAGCTCTTCACATAGAGCTGGTGCCTGCAAAATATCTTTGGTAGAGGTTGTAACGTCCCAAGGCCCTGGACTTACAATGGGACAACGTCCACCGACTGCCTCACCTGGCGACCGTTATCGGGCTGCATCCCAAGCACCCCAACCCTTCTCCAGCCCACAGGCGGGTTGTTGGTGGCCGCAACCTCCCTTTGGTGAGAAGTGATCCAGTTAAGTGCCTCTACGGGGCCTTCCCAGGAGGTCACCCATCCTAGTACTACTCCAGCCCGAGCACGCTTAACTATATAGTTAACTGGATCACTTCTCACCAAAGGGAGGCTGCGGCCACCAACAACTTGCCTGTGGGCTGGAGAAGGGTTGGGGTGCTTGGGCTGCAGCCCGGTAACGATCGCCAGGTGGGGCAGTCGGTGGACGTTGTCCAGATTGTAAGTCCAGGGCCTTGGGACGTTACAATAAAAAGTGCACTTTTTATTGTAACGACCCAGAAGCCGACGTCCGATCGGGACAATGTCCACCGATCTAGCCTCAACTAGCCTCGTTACTGGGCTGCATCCCAAGCACCCCAACCCCTCTCCGGCCCTGCTGGCGGGTTATTGGTGGCCACAACCTCCCTTTGATGAGGTAAACTCGATAGTCAAGCATGCACCACGGGGACTTCCCAGGAGGTCACCCATCCCAGTGCTACTCCAACCCGAGCACACTTAACTTTAGAGTTTTTTCACTTCTCATCACCAATTGAGTTGCAGCTCAATTGGTGATGAGAAGTGAAAGAACTCCGTAGTTAAGCGTGCTTGGGTTGGAGTAGCACTGGGATGGGTGACCTCCTGGGAAGTCCCCGTGGTGCATGCTTGACTATCGAGTTTACCTCATATCGAGTTTACCTCATCAAAGGGAGGTTGTGGCCACCAACAACCCGCCAGCAGGGCTGGAGAGGGGTTGGGGTACTTGGGCTGCAACACGGTAACGAGGCCAGTTGAGGCTAGATCGGTGGACATTGTCCCGATCGAACGTCGACTTCTGGGTCGTTACAATAAAAAGTGCACTTTTTATTGTAACGTCCCAAGGCCCTGGACTTACAATTGGGACAACGTCCACCGAATGCCTCGCCTGGCGACCGTTACCGGGCTGCAGCCCAAGCACCCCAACCCTTCTCCAGCCCACATGCGGGTTGTTGGTGGCCGCAACCTCCCTTTGGTGAGAAGTGATCCAGTTATGCGCCACTACAGGGCCTTCCCAGGAGGTCACCCATTTCAGTACTACTCAAGCCCAAGCACGCTTAACTATATAGTTCTTTCACTTCTCATCACCAATTGAGTTGCAACTCAATTGGTGATGAGAAGTGAAAGAACTATATAGTTAAGCGTGCTCGGGCTGGAGTAGTACTGGGATGGGTGACCTCCTGGGAAGGCCCCGTAGAGGCACTTAACTGGATCACTTCTCACCAAAGGGAGGTTTAACTGGATCACTTCTCACCAAAGGGAGGTTGTGGCCACCAACAACCCGCCTGTGGGCTGGAGTGGGGTTGGGGGTGCTTGGGATGCAGCCCGGTAACGGTCGCCAGGCGAGGCTGTCGATGGACGTTTTCCCGATGGTAAGTCCAGGGCCTTGGGACGTTACAGAGGTGGTACCCCTCTCCTCATTTAGCATGTTAGTTTCATCAAAAGAAACATGCATGGACTCTTCTATCTTAAGAGTTGATTTGTTATAGATTCTATATGCTTTACTAGAAAGAGAGTATCCAAGGAATATACCTTCAACAGTCTTTGCTTCAAATTTTCTTAGATATTTCTTATCATTGTTATGCACATAGCATTTACAACCAAAAATCTTAAAATAGTTAACCTTAGGCTTTTTATTCTTAAGCAATTCATAGGGTGTTTTACCTTTAAGTTTGTTTATCAGACTCCTGTTTAACACATAATTTGCTGTGTTCACTGCCTCTGCCCAAAAAGAGAGTGGAAAGTGAGCATCAACAAGCAATGTAGTTGCTGATTCAAGTAATGTTCTATTTTTTCCTTCCAGCTACCCCATTTTGTTGAGGAGTTCTAGGAGCAGAGAAACATTGCCTGATCCCTTCTTTTCCACAAAATTCTCTCATCAGAAGAGATTCAAACTCAGTGCCATGATCACTTCTGATCAATGCAACTAGAGTAGAGTACTCAATCTTGATGGACCTTAGAAAGTCTGTCAGAACACTGAAGGTGTCAGACTTGTTCCTGAGAAAGAACACCCAAGTGAATCTAGAGAAGTCATCTACAATAACTAAAGTGTAATGTTTCCCTCCTAAGCTCTGTATTGCAGTGGGTCCAAAGAGATCCAAATGCAGCAAGTATAGAATCCTAGGTGAATCACTCTTGGATAAAGATTTGAAACTACTCTTGGTCTGCTTTCCTAGTTGACAAGCCCTGCAGAGTCCTTCCTTCTTGTATGAACCATAAGGCAGTCCTCTTACCAGATTGTCCTTGGAGAGCTTAGAGATAGTTCTAAGGTTAATATGTACTAGCCTTTTATGCAATAACTCATTTGTTTTACTTATTGAATTAAATAAACAAATGTCTGAATTGACAGAATCAAAATTAACTAAATATATATTTCCTTGTTTAATACCAGATAACACATTGATGTTCTTATTATTGGTAATAAGACATAAGGAATGATCAAAAGTTACTTGATAACCTTCATCACATAGCTGGCTTATGCTGATGAGGTTATGCTTGAGACCCTTGACATATGCTACCTCTTTGAAGGTAACTGCTCCAACTCTGATTTTTCCATATCCTTTAGTCTGTCCATAGTTGGAGTTTCTAAAAATTACTTTGGGTCCAACTTTTGCCTTGTAGTTACTTAGATTGGCCTTGTTTCCTGTCATGTGCTTAGAGCAGCCACTATCCAAATACCAATGTTCCTCTATGTTTGGATAGCTTTGTACCTGCAAAACATAAAATAGCCTAGTTGTTCTTGACCCAGACTATCTTGGGTCCTTTTGTCTTACCACATTGAAATGTAAGAGATCTCAGGCTGATCCTTATAGCCTTGTGGATGATATATCCTAGGAGGAATAGTCCACTCAGTAAAGGGATTCTTAGTATGTTGAGAATGAGAATTCTTTAGAAATGCAGTACATTTTTCGTTCGAAGAACTTGACTGAGTTAGTCAATCGCCGTTCGACGAATTGAGGTTATTTCATCGAGCGCCGCTCAAAGGATAGCTATACTAAAAATCTGTATTCAGCGTTCGTCGACCACCGTTCGACGAATTCATGTGATTTCGTCTAATGCCATTCGACGAATGCTTTTGAATTCCTTTGTTCTTAATAGCCTTGCTTGAGATGTTCTTACCTACTTCTACTGCCTCTTTGCCTTTGACATAAATGAATTTCACTAGATTAGATAGAGTGTCTTTCTTCAGAAGGTATGGCTGACTTGATGATGCATCCAAGCCCAGTTTTCCATTGAGTCTGGCATTTACAGTGCTTGTGATGTCCATCAGTTTGATGCTTCTCCCATTGAGGGATTCTTCAAACTTTTTGGCCTCAGATAATTTGTTCTCAATGAGAACAATATGTTCTTTGGAGGCAGCCAGTTCTTCCTTAAGATTGTCATTATCTACAGTCAGTTGGTTCATTTCAACCAACTTACTTCTGAGGGAAATTATCTCCTTCTCAGATTTAATAAAATCTAAGCAAAGAGTCTTAAATTCATTTTTAAAATCATTTGAAGTAAAATCAAAAGTAGAAATTACATGATCACTATCAGTGTCACATTCTGATTCATCAGAATTATTTGTTGAGGCATTGATAGCCATCATGTAAAAACTTCTTTCATCTGCATCATCTTCATCATCACTTGAGCTGGATGATGATGCATGTTCTGAATCACTGCTTGAGTCATGGATATCCATCATGCAAAGATCCTTTTCATTTGAATCATCTTCATCTTCAGAGGAGCTGGATGATGACTCTGATTCAGTCTCACTCCATGTCTCAGCCACAAAGCCCTTTCCCTTGTGTTTATGTTTGTGGGAGGATGGCTTGCTGGAGTATTTCTTTTCTTCCTTTTCTTTTCTTCCGTCTTTCTTTTGATTTTCTGGACACTCAGGTAGGATGTGTCCAGGCTTCCTGCAACCAAAACAAATAATTTCTTTAGAATGTGTTTTGTCATACCTTGGTTTCTCCTTGGATCTGAAGTCCTTCTTTTTGAGGTCCTTTCTAGCCATTTTGTAGAATCTTTTGGCTAGGAGACTCATGAACTCCATTTCTCCTGGAGCTTTGTCTTCCTCTTCTGTTGCCTGAAAAACAATGCTTCTTTCCTTTTTGGTGGCTGGTGAGGAGGTAGACTGTTCAGCTTCTCTTGACTTGATAAGTTGCTCATAGGATTTTAGTTTGCCTAATAAGGTCTCAGTAGAGATCTCATTTAGGCTTCTGGCTTCCTTGATTGGCTAGATACTTGAGTCCCATGTGCTGGGGAAGCACATTAGGATCTTATCATTTACTTCAGTGATTGTGATCACTTTATCCAAAGACTTAAGCTCATTGATGATGAGACTGAGTCTGTTATACATATCTGCAACCATTTCAGTATATCCCTTTTTGAAGTTCTCAAATTGGGAGATGAGGTGGGCTCTCCTGTCCTTTCTCTCATCTGTAGATCCATCAACCATGTTGTTGAGAGAGTTCCATATGTCCTTGGCTGAGGTGCAGTCCACAACCTTCTGGAATATGTCATCAGACTTGGTCTGTGCCAAGATGTTCATAGCTTTGACATCAGCATTTCTTTGTTTATTCTGAGCATCTGTCCACTCAGGAGGTGGAACAAGATTAGTATTGGTTGTTGTTTCATTGCTTGTTGCTGCTGATGGAGTAGGAGGGCCTGTCAAAATAGAATTAAAAATATCTTCATCAATAGAGTTCATATATAGTTTGATCCTTGCCTTCCATAATGCAAACTTGTTAAGATTGCACATAGGAGGTCTTGTGCTTGAGTAATCTTTGTTCCGTGCCATGAGTTTTTAGAAAAAGAAAACTCTAGAAGAAGTTAAGATCTAATTGATCTTTGGATTCAAATGTTAGCCTGTGTAATCAATCAACCAACCTCTGATACCAATTGAAAGTGAGGTATTAGATCTTAGATTTACTCTAGAGGGGGGGGGGGGGGGGTGAGTAGAGTATTAAAAGTTTTAAATTATTTTTTAGCGGAATTAAAATAATGATATTTATATGTGTAATTGAGTGAGTAGAAAAACAAAATAATAAATACAGCACAGTACAGAAAATAACACAAACACAGCAAAGACACAAGGATCTATAATGGTTCCCCAATCAACCTGGGTAATCCACTCTTCTACCACCCTTGGTAGGAATCCACTTAGGTTTTTGATCAGGTACCCTATCACCACTGAGCTTTTGATCAGGTGCTCAAACTAAACCACATGTTTTTGATCAGGTGCCCTGCCACCAAAGGTTAACTTTTGAAGGGAGTTAAACCCCTGTACAAGGTGGGGTAAAAAGAATGAACAAAAAGAGTTTATGAAGTTCTTCTCTCTCAATAAGATCTGAGAGAAGACTGGTGGATTGCTGTTGTTGTAAAGCTCCCCTTGTCTGATAGAAATTGTTGACAGTTAGTGAAGCTTTCTCTTGGGTGTAGAAGACTAAGAATCATCAGATGCTTCTGAGAGAAGATTTCAGTTATTCTCAAAGAATGAAGATGCTGCTGTAAATGAAGATTTCTGTATGCCTCTAGTCTGTCTGAGTATTTCATAAGTATATCTTCTATATCTGTATATCCTCTTGCATATATCTTATATGTTGATTCATCTTTTTTCCTTAGATATATAATCTGATTTGAAAATTCAAATCTTATGATAAGGAATAGAATAATCTGAAAAAAAATCTTTCTTGGGACTGCAATATCAACTTTCTGATTCTGCAAAATACTTTAATTCCTTTTCCATGAAAGTTTCCTTTTCCAACATATGTCAACGACTAGATTCTCGAAAGAAGAGAATAGAATGAATATACAAAAAGGAAAGATGAAATCTTAACTTATCTGAATATGAATAAGTCAAAATATTTGAATAGATCCGTTGTTGAATAGTCGATCTGAGTTCAGACAAAGAGATAATAGATTCTTCGGAATTTGTCAAGCTCAAAAGGAATTTCGTCGAACAGAAAGATGAGTTTGTCGAGCAGAAAGCTGATTTCGTCGAACTGAACACGGAGTTACTCATTCGTCGAATAGAACGCTGAGTTCGTCGATCTCAATCAGGAGTTCGTCGAACTGAGACAAAGAATCTGTTGAACTGTCTTGGAAGACTTATTTCGTCGAGCTGGAGATCAAGTTCGTCGAACTGATACACGACGTTCGTCGAACACAGGAAGACGTTCGTCGAACGCAGAAAACTTGGAATTTTCCTAAGATCCAGCTAACTTAGACAAGCTTAAACCTTGACTCTAAGACTATACATTGGGGTCAACTTGAGTCCTAACCACAGATAGTGACTCTAGCCCAAATTCGTAATAGGGTTGTTCCAACAAAATTCTATAAGGGTTCGTTCGTTTGGACGGAATTGGCTTTCTGAAAATGAAATTGATGATTAGAAATTCAATTCTAATGTTCGACGCAACGGAATTTACCTGGATATTGACTTTTATGTGAAAACTTATAGCTTTAACTTTGAACTACAAAATCAAATCGCCAATTCTTACATCCGCCCATTAGTTTTTCGCATAATTAAGGGTTTTCGCCAGAGGTTTTCGGCCTAGCGCGCGTTTTTTTGCACGGGCGTGCATTTTCCTACTAGGCGTGTGTTTTTCGGTCGAGCGCGTGTTTTTAGCACGGTGCGTGTTTTTTGGTCGGGCGTTCGTTTTTCGCCCAGGCGGGAGTTTTCGCCCGGGAGCGCGATTTTTTGCTCGAACGCGCATTTTTCACCCGGGCACGCGATTTTCGCCCGAGCGCGCGTTTATCGGCCGGCTTGGTGTTTTTTGGCCTGTCAGGCATTTTACGCTCGAGCGCTCATTTTTCACCCGGGCTCGCTTTTTTGCCCGAGAGCGCGTATTTCGGCCGGGCACGCGTTTTTCGACCCAGGCGCAAGTTTTTTGACAAGGGCGTGCATTTTTCTGCTCGGGCGCGTGTTTTTCGCACAAACGCGAGTTATTCGTCCGATGGCGCATTTTTGCCATGAGCACGCATTTTTAGGCGGTCCGTGCGTTTTTCACCGTTGCGCGCTTTCGCTCGGGCGCGCGTTTTTCACACGGGTTCACATTTTTCAGCTGGTCGCTCATTTTTTGACCCGAGTATGCGTTTTTCGACCAAGCGCGCTTTATTCGCCCAAGCACGCATTTTTCGTCTTGTCGCGCATTTTTCGCCAGAGCGCGCGTTTTTTCGCCTGAGCGCGCATTTCTCGCGCTGACGTGTGTCTTTCGTTCGACCGCGTGTGGGAACAAGTTTTTCTCCCGGACGCGTTTTTTTAGCGGGGGCATGGGGTTTTCGCCCATGTGTGATTTCTCGTCCGGGCGCACTATTTTCGCCAGACCGCGTTTATTTCGGCCCGGGCGCTCGTTTTTTGCTCGGGCGCGCATTTTTCACCCCACAGTGCGTTTTTTGCCCAAGACTCAAAATGCACACCTGGGCCGAAAAACTCACGCTCGGGCAAAAAGAGCGCGCCAGTGAAAAAATACGCGCTTAGGCAAAAAATGTGCATCTAGACAAAAATGCGCTTCTGTGCCAAAAAATGCACTCCCGACTGAATAACTCGCGAAGGGGGCGAAAAAACGTGGTCCTGGGCCAATAACACACATCTGGATGAAAAACACGCGCCCTAGAGAAAAATGCGGGCCCGAGAAAAAATTGTGCACCTGGGCAAAAAAAACACGCTTATGCGAAAAACGCGTGTCTTAAAACATATTATGCAATTTAATGCGTTCGGCGTTGACGCCTATTTTGAGTTTTATAAAATTATTGTATAATGTCATCAATTCAATAACAATTCCATCATTCAGTCGAATAACTTTTGTGTCTCAATTCTAATTCTGTTGACTGAATTCAATCTTACAGTCGAACAGCATAAATGAAATTCTACACAAAGTCAATTCCTGTAAATATTAGTTTTCGTCGAAAATTCAATTCCAGAAAGTCAATTCTGTTCACTAACGGACCCTAAGTGAGGTTGGTGTTCAACAAAGACATTCCATAACTAATGTGTTCACGACCGTCACCGTCATGCCAAACAAGTGTTAATCTTAATTTTATATAAACAAAAATGAAATTATGTTAATTAACTTATTTTTGTTGTCACTATATCGATTTATACTTATTAAAAGAAAAAATGTTTGTGTTAATAAATTTGAATCATTTGATCCACCTCAGATTGATCGGATTTCATTCAAAAACATGAGCCCAAAAAATTAAAATATAAGTATTTACGCTTTTCCCTCTCTGAATGATGTGTTGCATCTTCATACCTTCTCTCAGCTTTCACGTACCCGTGTAGACCAGAGTCGCAAGCTACCTTCGGCTATTCTGAAGATCCAGGATCATCTCTACCCCACGAAGGATTTTTTTTGGTGGGTGTAACACACCATAAGCATTGTGCGGCAATAAATAGGTTCCTTTTGCTGGTCCCACCTCCTTTCCAAACTCCAACACTTTCGAAAGACGGTGACTTTTGTTTTTTGAAATTTCTCCTTTCCCAGAGCAAAATTGACGCCCTAGTTATTCCAGAGCAAATCCGCAGGAACGACGAGGAGGAAGGCCTACTTTGAGCATGATTTTTCTCCTCTATTGGTGTACTTCAAGGCGTAGTTTGACCAGCGACGAAAAAGGAGAGGCATGAAAGTTCTAGGCTCAGTTGGCCTCGCGCATTGAGTGTCAACACCGGTACAAGAAAGCAAGCAGGGGCGGAACTAGGATTTTCGCTAAGCTCGGACACATATAATTATAAATTAAAAATAAATGATGAAAACATTTTGCAAATTTTTTTTCTCTAACAATAACATGACTATATGGAATTATAATGAAGTTGAAATTATAAACTTCCAAAAACTCATAACTAAAATGTAACATGCAAAAATACATACAATTATAATACCTTATGTGTAAGCATTGACATAAAAAAGTTACAAAATCTTAATAACTTACTCACGAGTTTGTGAAATATATAAAATATATATGTGTCTGCAAAAATAAAAAAAAAATGACATTAACTAGAGTTAAAAGATTATATTATTCAAAAGAGTGAATAAATTTTTTTAAATAAAAGAAAGATTTTCTTACCGTTCAACAAGCCACTTTTCGTGGACACATATTTTGAAATTGGGTAATGAGAGTCTCATTACTAATAGTATCAACAACATCTTTCTCAGTATAAACTATCAAACAGTCATTCATCCATTCATCTCCCATTCTATTCGGCAAACGATTCTTTATAATTTTCATGGCAGAGAACATTCTTTCAACACTAGCAGTCGCAACCGGCAGAAGACATGTCAATTTCAAAAGCCTGAAGACCAATTGATAGTGATCTTGTTTTTTCAACTCTACTAATGTTTGTAAAAGTCCACTGATTCCTTTACAATTAGATAATGTGTCGGTTGACATAGACCGCATGTCCATGATGTATATATCTAGTTGTCCTTCCTGTATTTGCAATTCAAGTGGTGTGAAATCTGATTGATATAATTGTGCAAGACGAATCAACTTTTGTTTATCAAATGAAGCAAATTGATCACTTGGGTCAAGACAAGAAACACATAGAAGCAGTTCGGTATTCACTTCATTAAAACGATCATTTAACTCATTCAATGTCCTATCAAGCACGGTATTGAAAATTTTAACACGAAAATGATGATAATTTGTAATCTCTCTTGCATTGCGCCTTGATCTTCCTGCTTGAATATACTTTTCATCCATATTTGGTACTTCTATACACTCCTTAGTGCAAAATGATGAAATCTCACCCATAAAAGTGTTCCATTCAATTTCATCATTCTTAAATTACGAAGCAATTGTTTTGAAAACTTTACAAATTTCATTGCATTAATAATATATTGATCTTTCTTCTGTAAAGCTTGTGATAGTTCATGTGTTTTGACTAGAATATTCTTCATTAAATGCATGAGGAATATAAAATTAAAAGCCGAAAGGCTTTTAATTAGAGTGTTAGTTATTCCTCTTTGATTTCCATCTGCTCCATCAACTTTGATAAATTCAAGTGCTTCAATAATAGATGAGAACATCCGAATAAAATTTAAAATTGTACCAAAGTGTGAACTCCATCGTGTGTCTCCTGGCCTTTTCAATTCAAGGGGTTGATTTGCCACTCAACCACTTTCTAAATCCCCACAACCAAGCTCTTTAGCAACCCGATCAATTTCTAATGCTCTAATATAGTCACGACGTTTACAAGAGCCGCCAACAACATTCAAAACAAGATTAATAAGTGTGAAAATCTCTGCCACTTTATAATGTTCTTCAGCCATAGCTACTAGTATCAATTAGAGTTGATGAGCAAATCAATGAATGTAGAAAACACTACTGTTCTCTTGTAAAAATCAATGTTTTAAGTCCTTTGAACTCACCCCTCATATTGCTAGCACCATCATAACCTTGCCCACGTAATTTTAAAATACTTAGGCCATGTTTTACAAATGTATTATCAATGGCCTTCTTCAATGATAAAGTACTTGTATCTATAACATGAACAAACCCAAGAAGACTTTCCATAATGAGACCTTTGATATTTACATAGCGTAAAACAACGATCATTTGCTCTCTGGTGGATACATCACGCGATTTGTCAACCAAAATAGTGAAACAATTATCTCCAATATCTCTAACAATTGTTTTCGTTACTTCATTTGCAATGCAAGAAACAATTTCTTTTTGGATCTTTGGAGAAACTAGTTGGCAATTAATAGGAGCATTTTCTAATACCACTGACTTTATCTCAATACTATGCAATGCTAGAAATTCTAAGAGTTCAAGAAAGTTCCCTCGATTGCTAGATTCTTTTGACTCATTATGTCCACGAAAAGACAACCCTTGTCGCAAAAGAAAGCGTATGCAATCAATTGATGTAGTCAAACGAGCACAATATTGAGAACTTTGTGTTTCATCTTGTCTACAAAATGCAACTTCAATACCTTGCTTCTGATTCATCAAAGCTATGCACATCTTCTTAGAGTTATTATGCGCACTACTGTGATTTTCAATGTGTTTTTCTAGTATCGTCCTATCTTTCCAGTATTTAAAACTACGACTTACAAAGGTAGGATCGCAACCTTTTTGTGGAAAGATGTAATAATAAAGACAATATGCAAAATCTTTGCTTATGCTATATTTCAGCCAGTCTTTAAACTCATTAAACCAGTTCTTATTAAAACGACGTACTTTCTGTCCAATTTCTGTTTGTGGAAAATTTGCAAAAATAGGTTGAATAGGACCATTCTGCAAGTACTTTCTTCTTATCAGGTCTTGAAGATTTACATCATATGAGTTTATAGGTTGTCTCAATCCTGGATCTCCCGGTAAATCCTCTAAGTCAAACTCAACTCGATTTCTTTTACCATATGAAACTGTCATTTGCAAATCTTTAGAAGTTTGATTTGATACTTTTGGGAAAAAATTCTCCATCGATTTCACAACTAAAAAAGAAAAGAAAACTTAATTATGATTTATGCATGACATATTAGGAATCAAAATTTAAGCATAAAACCCCAAATTCTCATATACACGACTTAAAATAAATCAAAATTTCAATCGATCCAAAACATTCCAGTAAAAAAACAGGGAAAAGAAATTGGCCTAAGTGGTGAAATCCTGAATCAGTGAAACCTGAATCTGAAAAAAAAAACAGTGAAACCTGAAGAACAGAAGAAGTGGAGAATCTGGAGATCCTCTAAATCTGGAAATAAACAGTGAAGCCTTGATCTTCCTACAGTCCAGCTACTGCAATTCTGCTTGAAATAAAGTAAAAAACCTAAGTGCTGTAAAAAATTAAAGAAAAAACATAAGCCACAGAAAATCGAAAATGAAGATCTGGTCCTTACTGTTGCTCACTTGCTCCTCACAGAAATGGAGATCTGGTCCTCTGGCTCAGGAGAACTGGAGAAGCAAATCAACAATTTAGTTTAGGTGGTGAAAACCTAAGTGCCATGGAAGAGATTAGGGCATAACAAATCGGAAATCACTCACCGTGGAACTATCGAAGACTCGAAGTCGAAGAGGTAGAGACGCAGTCACGCAGAGTAGAACTGCAGAAGAGATTTTAGGTCGTCCCTGGCTCCCTATCGTTCCGTCCTCTGGCTTTGGCTCTACAAAGATTAGAGCGCAAGATTAGTAATCACCGACTCATCGTAGTGTGTGGAAGAGATGCGAAGAGGCGAAGAGCAAAAGAGGCGCGGGATCTGGCTGTCGTGTCGTGGCTCTGGCTCTGGAGATTAGGGCACGGGTGAAGACGCCGAGTGAGAAGGGACGGGTGAAGACGCCGAAGCGGAACGCAGCAAAGAAGCGGAAGAGGTCCTTCAACGATTTTTAGAAAATAGTAACCCAGGCACTTGCCCGACCGTGACGCCACCTGGGTCCGCCCGTGAAAGAAAGTGCTTTTTTGGTGCATTTCATAATGGAAAATTGACTTGTCAGTGTGTATGTCCGGTTGAGTACTTTTGTTGCATTTCATTTTTGCAGTTCTATTTTTTTAAGATCGAATATGTATTGATCCGGTTGGATGTTCAACTTGCATTTCTCTTTTTCATTAGAAATTGTGTATTTTAGCGGAATTTTTTTGGTGCATTCTAGATGAAAACTTTTTTTGCGCAATCCAAAATGAAAAATTTTCTAGATTCATTTGGGATAATTATTTTTCCCGTGAAATTTTCTATTTTTGCGGTCGATTCTATGTAGATCCGATCGGAATTAACAATATGTTGTTAGATTATCCGATCAGATATCTTACTAATCTTTAATTTAAAATATTGCATATTACATAAAGTACTTACATGAACTGCATGTGTGATGTTTCAACTTTCAAGCATTGTGCGCAGCCACTACTGGATATGTTTTGTAAGGAGTCAAAGGATTTGGTAAGGGATGCTGGTTTGCTCCAACTGTTCTCACTCTCGAACCTACATCGGAATATCATGTCGGTGTATTCACTTTTGAGGTCTTACCATCCGGAGTAGAAGACATTTTTACTTGGCTGATTCTATGTGAAGTTAACGGTCAATGAATTTGCAGTCATCCTCGGCTTCCCAACAGTGAGAGGATTTCAAATTTGATAGAAAGTATTCTCAGTTCAAGCAATAATATCTTATCAATGAGTTAAATCAGCTGGCAAGTGAAGATTCATCACCCACACTATAAATGAGGAGAGTTAATGCATTGGTAAAGCATGTACATTACAAGTTTTTTCTCTGCTAAAGAAACTACAAATCCCTAAATGACTGAAGGACTTTCAAGGTTTGAATCGGTTTAGAAGGTAGAATTTGCCCAAGGCAATCCACCAATTCCTTCGCTCACAATTTGAGTCATTGCGTACACTTGGTTGTACAATGACAAAGGAGGGTAGCTTGGGTTACATAGAAGGATGCTCCATTTTTTAGTGGTAAGAATTATACCTTCATGGTTTAGTTTTGTAATTTAATAATGACACTAAGTAATATTTGTTGTTGTAGGTATGGTTGTTTGAGCACACTAGTGCGCAGATACCAGTCGATGACTTTGTCAGACCCGGATGTATCAGTGGTTTGCGAAACTGAGTTACAGTGCGAAGTATTGTGCAAATTTACTTGCAAGACTATTGAAAGACTAGGTAGTGTTATTGTTATATATGTTTCATAAGTAATATGGAAGTTGATGTATACATTGTTATCTTGTGTGTAGATTCGGAGGAGCTTTGTGAATATTATCCAGGAGGATGAGCTAGTACTTGGAGATGGGGAGGAGTAGAGTCTTTTAGAGGAGAGGCCTTGTGAGTTAAGGAAGTAGAAAAAGGAGAGCGGGGAGTGAAGAAGGGGAAGAAGGAGAAGAACAAGATGAAGGTGAAGGGGGAAGGAGAAGTAGGCGATAGTAGTTTGGAGGTTCGTCCTCAACTTAGGAGAATGGATACGACCGTGGTGTGTTCGTCCTCAAATACATGGAGGAAGTTATAAGACAGAAAAAAGAGAAGTTGGGCGAAATTTAGGGGTTAGCAGAAGGATATGCCTAGATTTATAGTTGAAATAGTTAGCGACATTTTCCAATGCTTCTATGACATTTAACTTTGAAACATTTGCCAAAGTTTGTTCTATCTTTGATTAAAGCATGTGGTGTATTCTTATTATGTTGGATTACTTGAACTATATGCTCGAACTATGTCGTGGGTCTTAAACATGTTTCATTAATACAATTTTATTTGATGTCTTGTTCATATCATTTTTTTGTTTTCAGTTAATATACAAATGATTGTGTCCATCCTGTTGTCTTACATTTCTAGGCAAAATGCTTGCTTATGTACTTCTATTTAATATTTTTGTATTGTGGAGTTTCACCATGATTACGTAGTATTTGTGATAATGTTGCTCTTAGTTTCACCATAATTATATCTTGCAGATGCTATTTGTATAATGATAGACGACTCTAGAGCACTTGTCAGGCATAAACAAATACTGGTATATATGAATAGTACATGCAAATGAATAAAAATTGAAAGGCATATTGAAAGATCACGATCACATTGAAACTACAATAATGGCATACTTGAACAATCACCTGCAACAGCTGGCTTATACAAATGACACATGAATAGATGAATATAGAAAGTTTCTCATTAACTTACAATTACAAATGAATAAAAATTTACAACACCATCATTTAAACACATGTGGAATACTTGAAAAAACTGAAAGACACATTGAAAGAGAAATCATCATTTAGTTCAAAACACGTTGGAGTAGGCAATGGAGTTGGATCTTTCTCGCAAGCAGAGATTTCCATGAAGTTGAACTCTTTGGGTTCTGGTGACACATCAATTACCATAGTCTCTTTACTTTTAAAATCACCTCTTTTTTTTGTATGACATAGAAATAGTGAAATTAGTAGAAAAATAAATCTTAACCAAACACAACTCAAGAGATCATTACTTGGTTTCTTTGATGATTTCTCCCAATGATTCATTAAACATGTGTTTGATACACCTTCTAGGTGCACCGTCGGTGGATCCCTAACCACGTCTTTATTTTTATAGTTGTCATCAATGAATTCCTTCTTCAGCCTCTCATCATTATCTACCATCTCTTTTATTTCTTCCTCGAATCGCTCATGACATTTTGAACATAATCTTCGACAATTTTGTAATTCTCAATTTGACAAGCTAAGTCATAAGTGAACCGCATTATGTGGTTTCTAAATAATAAATTGGAATCAAAGTCATTAAGTATGCGGTCTTGCATAGATAATACTCTTTTTTGCATGTAGTGTAAATCTCTTAAGTACATATTTAGATTGAATTTGTTTTGTATTTTTCATATCGTATACACTTAATATATGTTCGCATAGCAATCCTTTAGTTTCAAAACTTTTGCAAGAGCATTTTACATCAAAAGTTGTAAAATCTACTTTAACTAACCATTACTTATTCATCGTCTTCATCGCAATGTCGTGTCACATACTATATGATCATCACCGTACCTTGCTTCTTCTACAACACTTACACCAACTGCACCATCCATAAAAGATTGTTCAAAGATTGAAATTTTTGTCTTAGTGTAAATCTTGGATGCATGTCCTAGTAATAAGCAATTTTTTATTTTAAATTTATGCTTCCTTGCTTGCATCAGAAGTCTCCATCATGTACACATCAACGCCAAGATGAAATTATTTTCTCCACGCCAATAAAACATTCAACAAGTGAACTTATTGCTTTTGAACATCCACCTAAACAACTATTAGCTAATTTACTTCTCTGAGTGGATTGAATGTTAAGATCTAAATCGTCTTTATTAAATGCATTGAACAATTTTATTTTTACTTTGTATAGATCACACAACCACTTATCATCCAACTTGCCCCACATGATCATTTCTCTCCAATATTTCTCAAACCATTTTTATGAATATACTTGCAACACATTGCGTAGGCCTCTTGTTCATATTGCACAATAAGAAAAACAACAGCGTCCTTCTTGGTCTGAGATTTTTTTTTCTATTGGTAACTACTAACTGCATGAATGTTTACTCGTCATTCAAAAATCTGGTCGGACATTTAGTGGAACATTCGATTGGTATAATCTGGTCGGATTTTTAATCCAAAACCGACCGAATTTCCAATCTAAAAATGGACTGAATGAACAAGTATAACTCAACATTCAAACTGCACGAAATAAGAATCTGATATATTGACTGAAATAACTTACAGTTTATTGACAAGAAGTAAATATCGTGCATTGTCCATGCCGTTGGCAGTTTTTTCAACAGGTGAGAAGCAGATTCATCGACGAGTCTACTTCCTAGTTTCAGTCATTTGATGCAGCGTCGAAGGCAAGAGGAGGATTTGTTAGTTTCGGGCGGGAAACTCCGTGAAGAAGGGGAGCAGCTTGTTCGTCTTCTACCTTATCGGCGGGAGGAAAAAATTTGGTGCCAAAAACTTTCGCTTGTTGATGCGTTCAAAAAGGATGTGGGTCCTGCAAAAGGAGCATATTTATTGTCGCACAATGCTTGGGGTGCATTACACACCATTTTTTTCCAAACCCCACTGCCTTCAGTGAATTCTCTCACTGCCTACAGTGATTCTAACTAGATTCTCATGCAACCTGTGTTGATTCTAACCAGATTCTAACCAGATTCTCACTGCCTACAGTGAGTCTAACCAGATTCTCATATTATGCTCACTTAACCCTTTATTGTTTTCTCCCCTACTGTTCATTCTTTACGCTGATCACATTCAGAAAATTGTAAGCCCTCATTAATTATTTTGATATTTGATTGTTTATCATTATATCGTATGAGCAATCGCCGCGAGTACGGTGACTAGATATAAAGTAGGTCTGAGGCTTAGAATTCTCCTCATATGTGGTGACTAGACTTAGGTGTAGGTCTAGGGGGCATGAGACCAATCCAGAGGTGGATTAAAGAAGTTCAGTCGGTTCTTTGGGAAGACTCAGTATATAAAACAAAAAAGTTTATTTTTACTACTTACTGATCTTAGCATTATAAGATCAAACTTTTCTACATTTAAAGATTTTTATAATAATGATTTTGTTTTTCTTTTCACTTATTTCTAAAGATATAAATCCTGAATGATTTATTTTTTACTTTTGCTAAATTTTAATGTTAAAAATCCTTATTTTGATGTGCTTAAATTCCGTTTTAATTCTAGATTTTATTTTGTGAAAAGAAAAATTAACTATTTATTAATAATCTGTATTCACCCCCTCTAAGGAAGTCACTCAATCTAGCAGTTCTTTCTCCCAAGATAACTCCTCACAACCATAGTTGTTCCAACGGACTTTCACCATCCTAATCTCTTTGTTTCGCAATCGACAGGCCTCCATATAATGAAAATAGGTTTAACTTCACTCGATAGCCCATTTTCCACCGTCACATTGTCGTTCTCAATCACTTGCACGGGTTCTCGTATAGCCTTTCACAAAATAGATGTACGTGCAGTCCATTGAGTTTATTCGATAGGACAATGCGGTAAGTCGCATTACCAATGCACTCTATCACTTCAAACGGTCCCAAGTAGTTTGGAATTAGCTTCTTTAATCATCAAAGATCCGTGATATTCCTGTGAATGGATTGATTTTCAGATATACCCAATCGCATATGACAAACTACACATGTTGGTGGTTGACGTTGTAATACTTGGCTTTAGGGGTGTAAACGAGTCGAGCTCGAGTCGAGCTTGGCAAAAATCCCAAACTCGAGCTCGAGCTAAATATTTCGAGCTCGAGCTCGAGCTCGAGACCAGTATATTGAGCTCGAGCTCGAAAGCCTTTTTGCTCATGAGCCTATTTATATTTATATTTATATATATATATTTTAAAATACCCCCAAAAAAGCTCGCGAGCTCATGGACAAGAGCAATCGAGCTCAAGCTCGGCTCGAAATCGAGCTCGAGCTCGAGTCGAGCTTTTTTCAATCCAGCTCATCGAGCTCACGAGCTGGCTCGACTCAACTTGCACCCCTACTTGGCTTGTCTATCCTGGGCAGCCAATATTCTGTAATAAACAGTGCAAATCATTGCACTAGACTTATCTACATCTTTGCACTTCAGCAGTTTCATGTCGCCTATCTTCACCCAAGACAATGACACACGACATATCCTATCCTAGAGCACTTCAAATGACGTCATTTGAATACTCGCTTGGTAACTATTATTGTAGGCAAATTCGCTCATAAATATATGATTTTCTGTTGGGAAAAACTCTTTTTGATTTAACTTAACAAATTAACTATAAGTGATTTTACTTCTTAGGTTATATTATCCATATTGTATAGTAAGGGTAAATTGGTCATTAGATATCTTAGGATGTCACACTCACCTTAGAGTGTTAAGGCCAAGTCAAGACAATCATAGAATAAGTTAAAGTTAAGACTTGCGTCGAATGAAAGTCAGCCCAACTTCGACATGATATCGACGTAACTCTGACTAGCAGTCGAAGTAACTTATTCAGTATGTCGAAGTATAAGTCAAGTCGACGCAATGACAAAAGGGCCTCGACGCAGAAGGAAGAGCTTGTCGAACCCATCTAAAAAGTCGACGCAACTTCGACTACAATTCGACGCAGAAGATAAAAGCTCAAGTCCAAGGCTTCAACTCGACGGACACGTCGATAAGGAATCGGCGTAACGTCGACATCTGAGTTCATCCATAGCTAAGAAGAAATTCGAAGATATGTTGTTCAGAGGTGCGTCGACATGAAGAATGATGAAGTCGACGCATCGTCGAATACAGTCAGAAAAAAGGAAGCTTTTTCTGTTGTCCTTTTGATACCTTTTCAGAAACCAGGCTAGAGACAGTTCTCCAACGGCTCGTTTATTGTCAAGAATGGTATGAAGCTTTCCAGAACACAATAAATCATTTTTGAAAGGTATTTAAAATGGATTGACGGGTCAAGAACAAAAGTAGAAAGGAAATTAGGTGGCTAAGATGAATTCCTTTTCAGGGCAGCCCAAAAGAAGAAAGGATTTGAAATCTCTATCATGCAGAATAAGTATGAAAAAAGAGGAGAAGAAAAATGCAGTTATTATATTATTCTATCTATCGAATAGGGGGTTCATCTTCTTCCTTCTAAAACCCTATGACAGAAAACATAGTTCTCTCTGCACAGGAAATAGACCAAGCTGCTTCATCATCATACAACAGTTAGATTACAAGAAGGTTTCAGAGAAAAGGATCAAGCAAAACAACTCTTGCAAAACATCAATATCATAAGCAAAGGTTCATCATTTCAGATCTTGTGAAAGATAGAAGCAACATTAGAGCTTCTGAAGAATTTTGAGAACATAATTCTTTTCTTCTTTCTCTTACTTTCTTCTTACTTCTTCCTTCAACTGTAAAGAGTTTGTTTAATCTCTCTTCCAAAAGATTCAGTGGTTCTAAGAGTCTCCTTATCAAAAGACTCAGTGGTTCTAAGAGTCTCCTTATCAAAAGACTTGGTGGTTCTAAGAGTCTCATTATCAAAAGACTCAGGCACAGGTTGTGCAATCCTACTAGAGAGGTAGAAGTGAGGAGTACCCACATTTTGGGAAACCTCTATAAAAATCTTTGTGTCTTCTGTGTGTTGATTTTCTGTGTTGTCCTTAATTATTTACTCTATATTTATTTTCAGCAAACTGCATTTATTTTATTCTGTCTCTGGTTTGGTTGATTGCATAATCACTTAGTGTTTTTATTGTGTGTGCACAAATAGGATTGAAAATATTTAAAACTCTATTCACCCCCTCTAGAGAATACTCAGAGGCACACTGTGCATTTTCAATTGGTATCAGAGGTAGGTTCATCATTAAAAGGTTAACGCCTTGATCAAAAGATCTCCTACTCTCATTTCTTTATTTTAAAATTAATTTAAACTATTTCTTAAAGAAAATGAGTTCTAAGGATTATGCATCAACTAGACCACCAGTGTGTAATATGAATAAGTTTACTGTTGAAACCATCAATCAGTCTCTTAAGTTTAGAACCACCGGGGGGTATAGCCTACACCTACTTGTCCCTCACTTGCTCTCTTAACTGTGGATGAAGAACTACGAACAGACCCAAAGCTGTAGCGTGGAGGTCCCACCACACACCCAGAAGATCTTAGAGAGCTTCCCCTCCCAAACCAATGCTCAGCCGGGCACCTTGGAGGGCACTAACATCCAACCAAAAACTGCCTAGGAGGAGAGAGCCCAAAAGACCGGATCTCCTCCAAGGTGCCCTTAAGGGTCTATTTATAGATTCTCTAGTCTGGTCTGCAAATAGCATAAATCCGCCTTTTGGTTTTACTAATCGCATTCCAAATTGGTCTGCTAACAACCTAACTCCACTTTTCTGAAGGGCTATTGGGAGACCACGAAGGGTATCTAGGTAATTTCCCCAATAAAGCCTTCCGGGCGAGTGGTCTGTGAAGGCACCACTCATCAGGCTTCTCGCACGCTAGATTCCACTGGGCGAGTGGTCCATGGGGGCCTACTCGCCCGATGCCTGGCTCGCTTGGCGAGTGGGGTTTCTCCCTCACTCGTCTGGCCTTCCGCGTGTTCGCACTCCTAAAGCGAGCGAGTGCCTTGCGGATGAGGCTCGCACTCGCCAAGAGGCCTCCCTGCCTCTCCTGACTGGGGCGAGTGCCCTTCTTGACCTATCTTGCCTGCCTTTTAGACCTTTGGGACCTGGGGACCCACTCGGCGAATACGGGGTTGCACATTTACACTCTGGAAGGCCGGAATAAAACTCCATATGAGCTCTATTGATGAAGATATTTTTAATGTCATCATTACAGGTCCCCCAGTCCCAGTAAGGAAAGATACTAGTGGAAAAGTTACATAAACTGCAGTCCCCAGAGCAGAATGGATTGATGCTGAGAAGAAGGTCAAGGCATGTGATGCCAAGGCCATGAATATCCTGGTCTCAACTATGCTAGATAACATATTACAAAAAAGTTGTTGATTGCAACTCTGCCAAAGAAATCTGTGAATCTCTCTCCAGATTAGTTAAAGGCAGCTCAGATGAAAGAAAAGACAAGAAGTCACTTCTCATATCTCAATATGATAACTTCAAGAAAAAGGCTGATGAAAGTAAAGCTGAAATGTATGACAGATTCAGCTTCATCATAAATGAGCTGAGAGGGCTTGGCAAAGAAATTTCTCTGACAGAAATTAATGACAAGCTCCTCATGTGCTTCCTAAGCACATGGGACTCTAGAATCTGGGCCATTAAAGATTCTAAATGCCTTAGAGAAATATCAACAGATGCTCTGCTAGGGAAGCTCAAGTCCTATGAGCTTCTACTGAAAAGCAGGGCCGAGTCAAGCCCAGGAGAGAATATCAACTCCTAAAGAAAGGACTCTTGCATTAAAGACTGCTGAAGCAGAGCCCTCCACCTCTGAAGAAAAGATGTTTAATCTCTTGGCTAAAAGATTAAAGAGATGGGTATGGACAGAGGACTCCAGAAGGAAAGAGAGGAGTTCAAGCAAGCCAAGGTATGACAAGACTCCTAAACAAGAGATTATCTGCTTTTCTTGCAGAAAACCAGACCACTTTGCCACTGAATGTCGTGGGGAAGAAAAGAACAAAAGCAACAAGCAGAGGAAGGAGCACAAAAAGAAATCCTTCAGGAGGAAGGATAAGAAAGGAGGGAAAAGTTTCATAGCTGAAACCTGGAGTGATTTAGACTCTAAGTCAAGCTCCTCCTAATCTGATAGTGATGAAGAGTGTAGACCTGAAGAAGCCTGCTTAATGGCTCTGGAAGATTCCACTGCTGAGAATGAGGTAACAATCTTTGATGATTTTGACTTTTCCTCAAAAGATTTTAAAGATTGTTTAAAAGAATTCTGTCAAGATTATATTGATAGCCAAAAGGACCTTAAAATAATCAGAACAGAACTAGAAGACCTTAGAAAAGATAATCTATACTCAATCAACTATGATCTGAGAGATCAATTGTTTAAGAAAGAAAAATAAATATACATATTAGATAATGAAAATTCTGATTTAAAGAAAGAACTCACAAAGGCAAAAGCCTTTGAGGACTCCATCAATGGAAGGAGTCAAAAGTTTAAGAATATTTCACAAAATCTCTCCAAGAGATTTGATCATCTTGATCTAGAAACACTACCATCCACTAGCACACTAATCCCTAGCAAACTTGCTTAGGAAAATCCTGTAGCATTATTTAGGTCTAGACCTAATAACAACTAAGGATCATGTGAAGATCATAATAATAACCCTAATAAACTAACTATATTTAATAGGGTAAACATTACTAATCAACCAGAAATTTTAGGTAAACACCCCTTAGAAAAGGCAAATAAAATAATAAAAATCTTAATAAAAAGAATCATATGTCAAATAAAACTCGACGCAATTTTAAAGATGCGTCGAATGAAACTCGACGGAGTTCAGCATATGCGTCGACATCAATTCAAAGCAAGTATGAGGGTGCGTCGAATTATATTCGACGCAACCAATACTCTGCATTGAATTATTATCGACGGAATTATGCAGACACGTCGAATTACACTCGACGCAACTCTAAAGATGCGTTGATTTCTTCTCGATGCATGTTTCCTGCAAGAATTTATCAAACATCTAAACCACTCTCTACCTTTATTCCTAGATGTTTCTGTTGTTCTAAACATGGGCATATATCCAAACATTGCTGGCATAATGATGGAGTACTTATTCACCTTAAGGGGTATACTGAAAGACCATCTTATTCTTTCATAACTTCATATTATGATAGAAGAAAGAGACCCCAGCATGCGAGGGTCTATAATAATGTTTGATTTCATGTGCAGAAGGGAGACTACTCAACCACAAACCAGCAATGGTATCTGGACAGTGGATGCTCCATGCATATGACTAGAGAAAAAGATCAATTGGAAAACTACAAGGCCAAGGAAGGGCCTAAGGTAATATTTGGGAATTCCCACTCTGGTCAAACCAAAGGGTATGGTCTGCTCAGGATTGGTGAAGTCACTTTTTCTAAGGTAGCTAATGTTGAAGGTCACCAACATAATCTAATTAGTATTATCCAGCTCTGTGATAATGAATACAAAGTTGTATTCACCAAGTCTTTGTGTCACATAGTTAGTTCTATAACTAACCAAATAGTATTGACTGGTCTTAGAAAAGGTAAGGTCTATGCTGTAGATGTTGAAACCAATATTTGGTCTCTTGTGGAGTTCGGGGTCCCAAAAAAGGCGTGACCTCACACTTACTTCCCTCAAGGGATAGCGCTAGGCTGAAGGCTTAGGGAACTAGGAATAGGACCGAGGGCTCAGCGAGGAGGTCTCACCACACACTCGGAAGATCTTAGAGCGCTTCTCCTCCCAAGCCAATGCTGAGCTTGGGCACCTTTGGAGGCACTCTACCCTCCCCCCCCCAAAGAAACCTAGGAGTGAGTAGCCCAAAGAGAGTGATGCCTCAAAAGGTGCCCCCTTGGTCCTATTTATAGATTTCTGAGCTTGGTCTACCAATAGCCATATTCTGGCCTAAGAGATTACAAAAACGCCCCCAGGTTTGGCCTGCTAACAACCAAATCCTGCTATTCTGAGATGTTAAACGTAGACCCCTTCCTGGAGCTGGGCGAGAGGGGGCAGGCTGCATCCTCTCTCGCCCTCCATCTTGGGATGGGCGAGAGGGGGCAGGCCGCCTCCCCGCTCGCCCCCACCTTGGGGCTCGGTGAGTGGGAGGTCGGCTGCCTCCCCGCTTGCTCCCCACCTTGGGGCTCGGCGAGTGGGAGGCCGACTGACTCCCCGCTCGCCCCCCACCTTGGGGCTCGGCGAGCGGGAGGTCAACTTCCTCCCCGCTCGCCCCCCACCTTGGGGCTCGGCGAGCGAGAGGCCGACAGCCTCCCCGCTCGCCCCCCCCCCCCCCCCCCCCCCCCCCCCCCCCACCATGGGGCTCGACGAGCGGGAGGCCGACTGCCTCCCCGCTCGCCCCCCTCTTGGGGCTCTGCGAGTGGGTGGCCGACTGTCTCCCTGCTCGCCCCCACCTTGGGGCTCGGCGAGCGGGAGGTCGGCTGCCTCCCCGCTCGCCCCCCACCTTGGGGCTCGGCGAGTAGGAGGCCGGATGCCTCCCCGCTCACTCCCCTCTTAGGGCTCGGCGAGCGGGAGGCTGGCTGCCTCCCCACTCACCCCCCACCTTAGGACTCAGCGAGAGGGAGGTCGTCTGCCTCCCCGCCTTCCCCCCTCTTGGGATAACCTGGGGCTGCGCTCCTCGGGCTTGAGCCTGTCCAAAGGCTCACCCGCCCCTCTTGCCTGGGGCTGTGCCTCTTAAAAATATTGGACCTAATGACATCTTGGGCCTCGGGGACCCACTCAGTGAATACATGGTTGTACACAATCCCCACTCTTTATGAGCGGGTCACACGCTCAGAAAGAAAAGTCTAACCCTGCATATTCGGCGAGTGCTGCTGAGTGGAGTTGAGAAGACTCCACACCTCCCAAGACCCCCTCTTAGCCGGAGGCGGAGAAAAGACTCAAGGTTTTCTTTCTGAAATGTCTATGTCGAGACATCACCCGAGTGGTCTGCTCACCCAACCGACTAGTGAGAGCCCGGTCAGCGGAACCATCCCGGGAAAAATTTACTTAGCTTCTCGAAGAGGTCAACCTGCCCTGCCGGCTAGTGAGAGCACGGTCAGCGGAACCATCTCGGGAGAAAAAATACTTAGCTCCTCCGAGATGTCAACCTGCCCTGCCGGCTAGTGAGAGCCCGGTCAGCGGAACCATCTCAGGAGAAAAAATACTTAGTTTCTCCGAGAGGTCAACCTGCCCTGCCGACTAGTGAGAGCCCGATCAGCGGAACCATCTCGGGGCTAAGTACTTTTGAAACCTTCCCGCCACTGAGTGATCCATGGCCCTGCCAGCTTGGTGGGAGCCTGCTCAGCGGGCCAACATCGGGGCTAAATACTTTTGAAACCTTCCCGCCACCGAGCGATCCTCGGCCCTGCCAGCTTGGTGGGAGCCTGGTCAGTGGGCCAGCATCGGGGCTAAGTACTTTTGAAACCTTCCCCCCCCCCCCCACCGAGCGATCCTCGGCCCTTCCAGCTTGGTGGGAGCCTGGTCAGTGGGTCATCATCGGGGCTAAGTACTTTTGAAACCTTCCCGCCATCGAGCGATCCTCGGCCCTGTCATCTTGATGGGAGCCTGGTCAGGGGCCAGCATCGGGGCTAAGTACTTTTGTAACCTTCCCGCCACCGAGCTATCCTCAGCCCTGCCAGCTTGGTGGGAGCCTGGTCAGCGGGCCTGCATCGGGGCTAAGTATTTTAAAACCTTCCTGCCACAGAGCGATCATCGGCCCAGCCAGCTTGGTGGGAGCCTAGTAAGCAGACCAGCATCGGGGCTAAGTACTTTTGAAACCTTCCCGCCACCGAGCGATCCTCGGCCCTGCCAGCTTGGTGGGAGCCTGGTCAGCGGGCCAGCATCGGGGCTAAGTATTTTTGAAACCTTCCTGCCACCGAGCGATCCTCGGCCCTGCCAGCTTGGTGGGAGCCTGGTCAGCGGGCCAGCATTGGGGCTAAGTACTTTTGAAACCATCCCGCCACCGAGCCCTCCCCGACCCTGCCAGCTTGGTGGGAGCCTGGTCAGTGGGTCAGCATCGAGGCTAAGTACTTTTGAAACCTTCCCGCCACCGAGCGATCCTCGATACTGCCAGCTTGGTTGGAGTCTAGTCAGCGGGCCAACATCGGGGCTAAGTACTTTTGAAACCTTTCATCACACTAGTTATCATATTACATACAAGAAAAATCTAAGTTTGAAAGTAAACCATCACACTACATAAACTTAAGCTCGGGACATCCCTTATGCCTCTTATTCGTCTCCTACTCCCCGGCGTGGTCCTCCTCGATCCCCACCGGTTGTTGTTGCTGCATCGGATCCCTTGTCCCTCTCATTTCCAGAAACTCTGGGCAGGCGGACGTTGCATGACCTTCGTCCTGGTGGAAGTCATAGTAGGGTATCGCCACCCTATCCCCTCCTCTTCCTCTTCTTTCTGCCTTTCTGGCTCTCCTCCTTCTTCCCCCATCCAATCGACATGGCGTGCTGAGGCGGGGGAAGGAGTGGTCTCGGGCCCTGCATTCACCCTGGCTCCGGAGCTCTCAGCTCATCCATTTTCCTGACCTCATGTGGTCTCGTCTCCGGCTCACCCAGCTTCGCCAACCTTTTTGTGAATTCCGGGTTGGCCGCTTCCCCTTCGATCACCTCTGATGCCCTTTCCATCAATTCTTCAAAGGACAAGGGGGTCTTTAACTTCAGATTCATCTTGAAGAACCCCTCCCGCAGCCCCACTATGAAGGCAAGCTGGAGGGTGAACCCGGGTACCTCCTGGACGAGTAGGATTTCCTCCTGGAATCTGTCCAGATAATGGGCCAACGACTCCCCTGACCCTTGCTTGATCTTGATGATCGCCTCAACATCCTTCTTCCTCTTCTTTGAGGTCGAGAAGCGAAGCAAAAGGCTACGACGCAGGTCCTCGAAGGCATAGATCGATCCCAAGGGTAACTGGTGGAACCAGTCCCTTGCTTTCTCCTTCAGGGTGGTGGTGAAGAGTCGGAACTTGAAAGCTTCAGACATAGGTATGATGGAGACCATGTATTCGAACCACTGCAGGTGCTGAATGAGGTCATCCTTGCCGGTATACAACATCATGGCCGGCTCTCTGAACCCCTCAGGGAGTGGTGCCGAGAGCACCAACTCACAGAATGGGCTTCCTCCCTTCAACCCCTGACCTCCTCTACTCGCCCCGCGGGCTCCCAGGGTGAACCGTCTCCTACCAACCTCGCACTCGCCGAGGGGCCACTCGTCGGGACCCCACTGGCCAGGACCCCGCCTATCGGGACGACACTCGCCAGGACCGCGCTCGCGCTCACTGGGCTGGGGAAAGTTCTTGCCCTACGAGATTTTGCTCCGGCACCTGGGACGCCGCCTCCTTTCCTGCCCTCTGCCCCGGGGCATTTTTTTCCAACTCCAGCCGTAGGGGCCAACTGGCGTGCAGGGGTTGCGAGACCCCCAAGTGCCGTGGTGAGAGCGCACTGAAAAGCTCCGAGCAGGTCCCTCTTGAAGTCTGCCAGCATCTCTACCGTAGCCACTGCCACCGGTGGTTGCGAGTGGCCTGGGTCAGATCCACCTCCTCCATCTCCAGCCATGGAGCTCAGCTTGAGATTTCCTGTGCTGGTCACTCTCCATGCTCACCGCACCATAAATGATGAAACCAATACTTGGTCTCTTGTGGAGCCGCGCCAGACTCACCTCTAGCCGCACAAGAAATGTCAAGAGACTCCAAGTCTCGAATCAAACGCTTATCATGCGCCTCCATCCAATTACCTTGCCCGGAGTACTTCCTACTCAAGGCATCCGCCACCACGTTGGCTTTACCTGGCGTATACTGAATCTCCACGTCGTAATCCCCAAGGAACTCGACTCATACGCTATCACCTTGCCGTGCTGCACCAGCACGCAACCCAACCCGCAACCAGACGCGTCGCTGAAAATCTGAAATCCCTCCGTCCCACTAGGCAGACTAAGGATTGGAGCAGACATCAACCTTTCCTTCAAATTCTCAAATGCATGGGCACACTCCGGTGTCCATACGAACCTTTGGTCCTTGCGAGTGAGAGTGGTGAGGGGCAACGCCATCCGCGAAAAGTTCTCCACGAACCTTCTGTAATAACCGGCTAGTCCAAGGAAGCTCCGGACTTCCGCCACAGTTCTCAATACAGGCCAATCCCTAATGGCTTCAATCTTCGCTGGATCTACTGCCACACCATCTCCACTAATTACGTGACCCAAGAAAGCCACCTTCTCGATCCAAAACTCGCATTTTGAGAACTTAGCATAAAGCTGATTCTCCCTTAGAGTCTGCAATACTTGCCTCAAGTGAGACTCATGCTCTGCCTCTGTTTTTTGAGTACACCAAAATGTCATCAATAAACACCACCACGAACGAATCTAGAAACGGTCGAAAAACCCGGTTCATCAGATCCATGAAGACAGACGGCACGTTCGTCAGTCCGAACGGCATCACCGAAAACTCATAATGGCCATACCGAGTCCCAAACGTTGTCTTAGCGATGTCCTCTTCTCAAATCTTCAACTGGTAGTACCCCGACTTCAAATCCAACTTGGAGTACACCACCGACCCTACTAACTGGTCGAATAAATCATCGATTCGCGGATTCGGATATTTATTCTTAACGGTTAATTTATTCAGTTCACGGTAGTCGATACACAACCGCATACTTCCGTCTTTCTTCTTCACAAACAATACCGGCGCGCTCCATGGCGAAGAGCTGGGCCTAATGTACCCTTGCTCTAACTGTTGGATCTTACGGCGCCCTTAGAGGGGGGGGGGGGTGAATAAGGGAATAAAATTCTTTCTATAATTTTCAAGATAATTACTAAATTGTTTTATAATGAAGGAGATTGAAATAAACAATTTAGATTTAGAATTGAAAACTTAGAACACAATATAATAGAGATTACGCCAAATGATAGAAATCAAGTAAACACAAAAGAGACATGATTATATTATATGAAAAAGTGTTTACATAAATTTGATTTCTATATCGCTAGAAATCGGAGGCGTACAAATGTAAATTTCTTTTTGTTTACCAATCCTTCTCCCAAGGATCGGAAGGCTATCACTTGTCTCTCCCTAGACCAAGCCCAAGCCTATCCTCTAGATCTTCCCAAGATCTAGACGTAGCACACAAGGCCACGATTTCCCACCAAGCCACGCAAGGACTTGGATGCTCCGCACAAGGAAGCGATTTTCCCCTAAGCCACGCAAGGACTTAGACGCTCCGCACAAGGAAGCGATTTTCCCTACCAATACAAAGTTAAATGTATATAAATGAAAATACAAGATAAAATAAGAACTCCCTAGAAATTCAGATCTCTGAAAGGAAGGTTGAAGCCTCGAGATGATCCTTGATGTAGAAGCGCGTCCGATCTCGTCTTCAATCTTCAATCCTTCTTTGCACAAATGGGAGTTGAAGAGGTTCTGGAGCTCTCTGGTTCGTATGCACTCAGGAAGGGACTTGGAATTCTCAAAGCTTGAAATGCACGAACACAAGGAGTCATTTTATAGAAAATCGCTGTCGCCTGGGCGTCAGCGACTGTCGGAATTTTCCGACAGCGTCAAACTGCCGTTGGAGTGGCGTCGTGTGGGCAGTTGCTGTAACCGTCGAGCTGTCGCCTGGGCGACATCAATGTCGGATTTCCGACAGCGCAAAACTGCCGATCGTGGGTGGTGTTGTGGGCAGTTGTTGTAACCTCCGAGCTGTCGCCTGGGCGACATCGCTGTCGGAATTCCGACAGCTCAAAACTGCATTTCGTCGATCTGCCGTGGAGGGAAGTAGTTGTAACTTCTCTGCTGTCGCCTGGGCGACAGCGGCTGTCGGAATTTTCCGACAGTGAAATTTCCCACATTCAAATTTAGCTCCAGCTGAAATGTGAACATCTCATACCTGTTATCTGCACACCATTAATAAAAAATAGAATCAAATGCAAACGGGACTTTGTTATTATCAAACCGGAGGAGTGCGAAACGCATGCTCCAACACTAACAACTCTTGCGACTGAACCTTTAAATCGGCCAGTTCCTTCGGTGCCATCCTAAATGGAGGACGCGACACCGGCTCGCACCCGGTACCAACTCGATCGAAAAATCGATCTCACGCTGAGGAGGTGCTCTCGGAAGCTCCTCGGGGAAAACGTCCTCAAATTATTCCACCACCGGAACTTCTCCAATGGCCAACTTTGTGGAGTGAGTCTCCAACAAAGCTACAAACGCCGCGCCTCCTCGGTTTACCGCACCGCACGCCTCATCTACATAGCGGAAATCAGGGAGCAAGCAACTCCGCTTAGGACTTCAAACTTGACCTCTGCTCTACCTTCACCTCTCAGGGTTACCACCTTCAACTGGCAGTCGATACTAGCTCGCTGTGCTGCAAGCCAGTCCATCCCTAAGATAACGTCGAATTCGGCTAGTGGCAGAATCGCTGCTACCAACACGAAATCACAATTACCAATTCGCAACACAAAGCGTCCTTTCCTCATGGTAGTCATGAAAGACCCAAACGGTATGCGCACGCTCAGTACCACCTCTATCTCGACAGACTCAACACTGATCCCTCGGATAAAGCTTCCCGCAAGGAAAGAGTGTGACGCTCCCATGTCGAACATCACTCGAGAGGGGTAACAAAAACCAGCACGAAACCTTGATACGCGCATAACAAATACGAAAGGTCGCAACCAGCTTTAAAATAACAAACGAAGATCTAAACTTTTCGTACCTGCCATCACATCGGGTGGACGAGACATCTCTTGCTGCCCAAGGGAAGATTCACCAGGCTGCACCGGAGGAAAAAGTGAAGCGCTCGACTCCACTGATTTTCCCTTTTCTGCATAACTAAGACTGGAACGCACCGACTGTTCCAGCCCCTGCTCCGACTCAGCTCTACCCTCGGAACAGAACCGAGCGATGTGGCCCACCTTACCGCACTTGTAACAAGTAACCGGACCTCTGGAACGGAAGTCTCCCGAAGGTGCGCCACTTCTCTCACTAAGCTTACCAGAACGAGATCTTTTCCTTCCTCGGCTCCCCTCCGATTTCCACTGTGAAATGGGAGGTTTCCCTTTACCTCGCCCTTCTCCAACGTCCTTTTGACTCTGGACTTGGTCAGAATATCTTTCCAACGCTCTAGGAACTATCAACTCTTGAGCTCCATCTAGTGTGACAGGCATCGCACCCGACGACACTCTCACCGCTAGAGCTGACACCAAAGCTTCTGCTAGCATACGACAGAAATCAGCCGGGGATATGCCCATAATCATGATGCCCGGAGCAGTAGCACTGCTCCCCGAAGGCTCCTCTTGCCTCCTCGACGTCCCCGCATCATCGCCAACACCCTAGCATAAGCAAGGAAAAAGACTTATCAAGCTCTATTCGCAAGACTCAAACACAGGGATACTCATGATCCCACGCAATACTCCTATGTGGACAATCTCTAACGTGATCCAAATACACTAGACCTCGTAAGAATACGCTAACCTGGCTCTGATACCAAATTTTAACACCTCCCCTGTAATGACCATATAATATGGGTCCGACCGGGACCCCACAGCATATAACCGCCACAGCTTTAGTATTAAAAAATGATATTAACTACCCAATCTCAAAACTCAGACAACACAGCGGAAACAAACTAAAACCACAGAGATTGTCCACACTACATAGGAGTCCAACTGGCCTTAAGGCCATACAAAACCACAGTCCAAATCACCAAACATTCAACACAAAAGGACGTCCCAACAAAAGGGGACAGATAATAGTTTTACCTAAACTACCTCGGCATGCAAGCCGGTTACAATAAAATGTAATAATAGAAGTGCATGAAGACAAGGTAAACACTTCATGAGGCTTAGGCCTTTTTGGCCGGCGCGCTGGGTCCAGCCTGCGATTCTTGCCCTGCAACCAAATCACAAAGAGCGGTAAACGAGGGTCAGCTATGGCTGACCACAAACGGTGTAACAACATCCCTCCTCCCGGCCGTCCTAGCGGACCCCGGGGAACTACTTCACCCTGCAAGTCAGCACTTCGTATGCAAATGTACATAAAGGAACATCATAAAAACAGGTATGAGTGTCACATACAACATCCACGTTTCTATGCTGAGTAGATAATAAAAAGGGGCCTACCAATGCAAAATGAATGCAAACCCGGGTTTCACCCAAGGAACCCTAAAGCGTATGAATCTAACACATGATCATCATACATCATCCATACCATCCAAACCAAAGGGTATTCGTCACTACCCCAATGGGCACCACCGGGCCCATAGCCAAGAAACTCCACATGTTCTTGCCACCACAAACATCAACCACAGGGTATTCATCACTACCCCAACGGGCACCACCGGGCCCATAGCCAAGAACCTCACATGTTCTTTCCACAATCATAGGGTACTCATCAGTTCCCCCAAAGGGCATCACAGCCCATGGCCCAGAACTCCACATGTTCTTGCCACCATCAGTCACAACCATTCTCATAAATGTCACTATAATCAATACAGAAGGGGTATTTGTCTCGCCGGGACACCCTCCACACATGACTTGCAATATCACGGGCTGGCCAGCCGACATCGAGACAATTCTGCGCCTTCACAATACAAACGGGCATCACGGCCACAACTCACGCACAATATTTCCCCACCCATAAACCAACATTCGTTCTCATACGAAAGTACAAGGGTATCACAACGACGAGTTCGCCGTATTCGGATTTCAAACAAAACCCCTAAAATGTGCGTAAATCAACATCACCGAATCGGACCTACGGCCACAAATCCGGCTTCACCCACAATGCCTAATCCACTAACGGAGCGGATCTCTAGTGCAAATCATGTCGGGGACGGACTCAATCAACCCGATGGTTCCTTTTGAACCAAGGCGACCCGGATCTCTCTCACTCGACGGATCCGGTGCCAACATGCAGAAATTAAAGGGATGTCATGCACGCATCCTAAAGACCGGGAGGAGAAATGTCGTTACCTTTTGAGATCTCCTCCTAGCCATGAGAAGCTTGCAAACAAACGGTGGAGAAGAAGCGCCTCGACGCCCTCTACGCGTTGCCGGTCTCGGATCGGTGAACGGAGCTTCGAAGCTCCGGCAATGGCGGACTCCCCTTCTTCTTCCTCCTTGCCTCCTCCTCCTTTCTCCAACCTAAGAGAGAGAAATGACTTGGAAATATGAGGGTTTAACTCCTCTACCAAGACCTAAAACCCCCCAGCCAACCATCGCAGCCGTTAGATCAAATCCTAAGATTTTTGGGCGGCCGGATCGTCATCCCCGTCACTTTTCGCGGAGCAGAATAAATAGTGCGCACGAGCAGAGGCGCACGGTCAGTGACCGTGCGCGTCCAACAACCCCTGATTGTGCGCTGCACGATCAGCCGACCTTCAACCCTTTGTGAATTAACGCACGATCAGGCGCACGACCACTGGTCGTGCGCGAAGGAGGTCAGTGAGCATGCACGAAGAACCTGCTATGGAATTTTCAGCCTATTCCGAGCGCGACGCTACCACTCCGCCTACCTCGCTGGACTACGATTTTTGGGGTGTTACAACTAGGAACAGGACCGAGGGCTCTGCAAGGAGGTCCCACCACACACCCGGAAGATCTTAGAGCGCTTCCCCTCCCAAGCCAATGCTGAGCTTGGGCACCTTTGAAGGCACTCTTCCCCCTACCAATGAATGTTGAGCTTGGTCCCACCACCTTTGAATGCTGAGCTTGGGCTGCCTCCCCACCCACCCCCCTCTTGGGGCTCGGCGAGCTGGAGGCCGGCTGCCTCCCCGCTTGCCCCCACCTTGGGGCTCGGCAAGCGGGAGGACGGCTGCCTCCCCGCTCGCCCCCCACCTTGGGGCTCGGCGAGCGGGAGGCCAGCTGCCTCCCCGCTCGCCCCCCCCCCCCCACCTTGGGGCTCGGCGAGTTGGAGGCCGACTGCCTCCCCGCTCGCCCCCCCCCCCCACCTTGGGGCTCGGCGAGTTGGAGACCGACGGCTGCCTCCCCGCTCGCCCCCCCCCCCCCCCCCCCCCACCTTGGGGCTCGGCGAGTTGGAGACCTACAACAAAAAATTTCAGGAAAAATTGTAACCTTTTAAATCAGAGCTGCGTCGAATAACAATCGACGCACCGTCGATTTTTACTCAACGTCAGCTTCGAGAGCAGATTGGGATAGTTCCTTTGAATAGCACTCGAGGCAGCATCGAATGTATATCGACGCTTACGTCGACATCATGGTTGCTGACTATATTTGGAGCTACGTCGAATTCTTCTCGACGTTACGTCGAATTTGCAAAGCGCGCGCAGAAGCGGCATCGACATATTTTGGCGCGCTGAATTCATTTCCTTTCGATGTTGCTTCAAATATAACCCTAAGTTGCGACGACTCATCTACTCAAAGAAACTCAGGCATACGACCTTATTGTGCTTTTCGACCTCTCTCCCATTCAATCTCCTCCATTTTCCCTTCTACTTCTCTCTTTCTGTTTCCCTGCAGGTACTTCTCACAAAATTTCAATGGAGTCTCCTTCGAATCAAAGAGATGTTATCGAAGTTGTTGATCTTGACCTCGAGGCCTTACTCTCTCAGTTCAATGCTCTTTACCTCGACATCTCGAGGGAATGCTATCGCAAGTTGTGCGGCCAACACAGAAGGTTACGATACCTCACGACTGAAATCAAGGCCCTTGATGCAGAGATGAGATTGTCAGTATTACCTGCCGATGTCTTTATATCTTTGATCAATGAAATAAAGCAGGGGGAGAAGTGTATCAGCAGGCAGCCACCTCAAGACTCAGTATACACAACAACTCTCCCTCTATCCTTTGTGTCATAAGGAGAGCCTTCCATCACCTTCAAGCTTCATTTACTCCTAGTATCTTCCTCTCCTCCAAGAACCCTGCCCTTAATACAGGGGGAGTCATCAAAACAGGGGGAGAGTGATCTCTTTTCAGATGACATTGGTTACTTGAAGAGTGTGCAACAACAACATGAGTCAATTGATCTGTCCATCCCTGAGACATAGGGGTTCTTGACCTACTCTGAAGAAACTACAACAACTCCATCCCTAGTCAAGCCTGTTGACCAGGTCTTTGCATCTATTCCAATATCTGAGTCTGCTGACCAGGTACCTGAATTTGTACCATCATCTCCACCACTAGCTCAGCTCTTTCCAGCACCCACTCTAACTGACCAAGCACCTGCTTTCAGAGGAAGACCCCCATACAGAGGAAGAGGGCAAGGAAGAAGTTTCAGAGGAAGAGATGGAAGAGGAAGAGGATATGGAAGAAATATACCAATCTGGGAGAGGTATACAAAAGAACAAAGAAAAATGTATAAAAGGACAAATTTTATTACAAGAATTATGAGAAAGTTGATATTCCTGAAAATACAACGAAGGAATATGTTGATCCAAATCTTGACAATGCTCTAAATGAAGTCAGAGAAAAAGAAAAATATGAATTTGAAGCTTCTCAAAGAGAGCTAGAGAAAAAGAGAAGATTGTTCATTGAAAGGCAGATAAGGGTAAAGAGGATGTGGAAAAAGAACAATTAGTGTTGGAAAAAACCCTTGATTTAACTTAACAAATTAACTAAAAGTGATTTTATCCTCTAGGAGTAAATTACCAATTGTATAGTGAGGGTAATCTGGTCATTAGATGTCTTAGGATGTCATACTCAACATAGGGTATCAGGACCAGATCAAGGGAAGCAAAATTGGGCTAAGTTAATATTTGCGTCGAATAGAATTCGACGCAACATCGAGTCCATATCGACGCTGCTCTGACTATAAGTCCATGTGATTCAACCCCTCTGTCGAAGTAACCCAAATCAACGTTACGTCGAATGAATGTCGACGTAGAGTTCAAGGACTTTTTGGAGTAACTAGTGAAGTCGACACAGCTTCTACTTCAACTCGACGCATAAGATGTTATCTGTCGGAGCCATCTAAAGTCGACGCAGTAGATGAAGTTCAGATCCAGGTAGATCAACTCGACGTACACGTCGATAAGATGTAGACGTAACAACGACTAGCAGAGTTCAATCAAAGCAGAGATGAAATCGAAGCTACCTCTACAAGAACTCGAAGTTACGTCGATAAACGAAGAAATGATTTCGACGCTGCGTCGAATACAGTCTGTAAAAGTATATCTTTTCATCTGTTTCTCTGATCCTTCTTTCATGGCCCACATCCTTCAAGACCGTTCCCCAATGGCTCAATAATTTCCTGAAATAGAAAGGAGCATTAAAGAAGGACACAAAAGTTTCTTGGAACCATATTCCTTATAGCTAGGTGAACGGGCCTAGAATTAAAGAGGAAAGAAAGAGAATGTTATCAGAAGATTGCCTTTTCAAGGCATACCAGAAAGGGAAAGAAATTTTGAAATTGAATAGAGATAATAAAAGGAGAAGGGAAGACAGAAACAAATAGAGCATTAATCATAATAGGCTATTCTTCTTCTTGCTAGGGCTTCCTCTTCTCTCTCTCAGGAACCCCAACACAGAAAAGAGAAAAGAAAACATAAACTCTGCTGATCTTCATCTAATAAAACAGAGGATCTGAAAGCTGCTCATCATCACAATCTCATAGCAGCCAGATCTCAATCAGCAGAAGCACAAAGGATTTGACATACAAAGTACCTGCAATTCATCACTATCTAAAGCAGGGGCTAATCAAGAGCAGATTCTGTGGAACATAATAGGTTGTTCTTCATACAGTCCTCTCAAGAATTCTGAGAACAAAATTCTTACAACCTTCTTTCTTCTCCTTCTTTCTCATTCTGTAAAAGAGTTTTATTAATCCCTCTTCAAAGGATTCAGTGGTTCAAGATCTCCTTATCAAAAGATCTGGTGGTTCAAGATCTCCTTATCAAAAGATCTGGTGGTTCATGATCTCCTTGTCAAAAGATCCGTGGTTCTAAGAGTCTCCTTATCAAAAGACTCAGGCAGAGTGGTGCATCCCTACCATGTGGTAGAAGAGGGGAGTACCCACATTTTGGGGAACCTCTATAAAAAATCTGTGTCTTCTGGTTGTCAATTTTCCGTGCTGTCTCTATAACTAGTTTATTCTACTGTCTATGCTTTACATTCCAGCACAAGTTTATTCTGCCTGAGTTCTTTTGTGAGCATAAATCCTTAGATTAATTTTATTGTTTTCACAGTTAGGATAGAAATAATTTTGAATCCCTATTCACCCTCCCCCCCCCCCCCCCCCCCCCCCTCTAGAGGATTCTCAGAGGCACACTGTGCACTTTCAATTGGTATCAGAGGGAGGTTGATCATTAAGAGGTTAACACCCTGATCAAAAAGACCTCCTACTCTTATTTCTTTTCTATATAAATATTTTATAAAAAAATGAGTACTAAGGATTATGCTTCCACAAGACCTCCAGTGTGTAACTTAAACAAGTTCACACTCTAGAAGGCCAGGATAAGGCTTTATATGAATTCAATTGATGAAGACATATATAATGTTCTAATCACAGGTCCTCTCCAGTCAGACAAAAGGAAGGAGAAACCTCAACAACTGAGGCTGTCCCAAGAAAGGAGTGGATAGAGGCTGAGAAGAAGGTCAAGGCATGTGATGCCAAGGCCATGAACATTCTGGTTTCAACAATGTCAGATGACATTTTCCAGAAGGTTGCTGAATGCCAATCAGCAAAAGAAATCTAGGATTCCCTCACCATAATGGTTGAAGGAAGTGCTGATGAAAGGAAGGACAAAAAGTCCCTTCTCATATCCCAGTATGAGAACTTTCAAAAGAAGGCTGAAGAATCTGTTGCTGCTATGTATGACAGATTCAACATCATTATTAATGAGCTCAGAGGCTTTGGCAAGGAGATATCTCTAACTGAGATAAATGATAAAATTCTTATGTGCTTCCCTAGTTCATGGGATTCAAGAAGCTGGGCAATCAGAGAATCCAGGTGCCATAGAGAGATCTCCACTGAAGCTTTGCTAGGAAAGCTTAAGTCCTATGAGATGCTACTAAAGACCAGGGCTGAGTCAGAAGAGAGGGAAACTACTCCAGCTCCTGTCCAAAGGAACTTAGCTTTGAAATCTACTGAAGGAGAGCCCTCTACTCCAGAAGATGAGACGTTCAATCTCCTAGCAAGGAGATTCAAGAAGTGGGTCAAGACTGAAGACTCAAGGAGAAGAGAAAAAGACTCAAAGCCTAGGTATGATAAGACTCCAAGGAAGGAGATCATCTGCTTTACCTGCAATAAGCTAGGGCACATTGCTCCTGAGTGCACTCAAGAGCAAAGGAACAGGAGCAGCACTAAAGATGAGAAGAAGAAGAAGAAGAAGAAGAAGTCCTCCAGAGGGAAGGACAAGAAGAAAGCAAAGGGTTTCATTGCTGAAACCTGGAGTGATTCAAAAGTGGAAGAGAGCTCATCATCATCTGAGAGTGATGATGAAGAAGAAGCAGTAGCAGCCTGCATGATGGCTCTTGGTATGACATCAGATGGTGAAGATGATCAGGTATCAGTTTTTGATGAATTTGACTTCACTTCTGATGATTTCAAAACTTATTTTAAAGATTTTTGCATTGAACATCTTAGGGTAGAAAAAGAATTAAACACAGCTAAAGCTGAATTAGAGAATCTTAAGAATGATGAAATCTACCTAAGGAATCAGAATCTAACAGATGAAATCAACAATAAAGAGTTAAAACTAATTGAACTTATTAAAGAGAACATACAATTAAAAGAAGAGCTAGCAAAGGCAAAGGCCTTTGAGGACTCACTCAATGGGAGAAGTCAGAAGCTCAAAGACATCACTGAAAATCTCTCTATGAGATTTAATCACTTAGGGTTAAGAGCAGAGCCCTCCACCAGCTCAGAAGCACCTAGGAAACCTGCCTGGAAAAATCCAGTTTCCTTTATAAGACCTAGTGATCATCAACCCAGTGAGAAGAGTGTATCAATTAAGCACAAGGCTGTTAGTTATTCAGATAGGTTAAATAAACCCAACAAAATCCATCTGAATAAGAAAGAAACACCTTTAGGAAAGAACAATGTAGAGAAGTCAAATAACAGTCACCTAAAAGTAAAAACAAAATCTAAGATAATAAGACATTCTGCTGATCTATTGCATTTAGATATATTTTATACTCATCTAAAGCATCAAAACAAAAGGTTTAGGAGAACCATTCCTTATCATCCCAAAGGGTATCACGAAAGACCCTCCTATTCTTTCATTGAACCCTACAATGGTAAAAGCAAAGGGCCCAAGGTAACCTGGGTTCCTTCTAATGTTTGAATTATTTGTGCATGGTTAGGAAGGGTCCCACTCAGGAGAAAATTGAGTGGGAAGAATGATGTAGGTCATGAATAAGGAACAAGAGTCATTCAAGGGAGTAATTTCTATCTTGAATCCTCCTTAACACTTATAACATCATATTATGATTTGTTTTCAATAAATAAAATTGCTGGGAAAAACAGCAAGAATCTTCTAAAAGAAATAGATATGTTTATTAAGAGATGCGTCGAATAGAAGTCGACGTACCATTGACTTCTACTCGATGCCAGCGCCGAGAAGCATACAGAGCAGACAATTCGAATAGAATTCGACACAGTGTCAAGTTCTTATCAACGCATACGTCGACTTAACAATTGTTGATTAAGTTCGAAGTCACGTCGATTGGAATTCGACGTAACGTCGACATGACTACATCGACTTAGGGTCTCTGAATAATCTCGAAGCTACGTCGAGTACTAGTCGACGCAACGTCAAAATATCAGCGCACACAGAATTGCTTCTAGAAGCTATCTCGACACAGCTTTGCACGCCAAATAATAAGTAATATCGACGGTGCGTCGATCTAAACCCTAAGTAGCGACGATTCATCTGCTTTTAAACAATTACTATGTCGAAACATATACGCCTTCGAATTCTCTCTCTCTTGCTCTCTTGCCTTCTTGCTCTCCAGCTCTTCTATGTCTCTCTCTTTCTCTCGTTTTCTCCTTCTGTGCAGGTACATCCAATCAATGGCCCCTCCTAAGATTAACTCTGGGTTCGATGTGGACGTGGACTCCTTCAGCGCAGCGGCAGAAAGTTTCAAAGCCATTCTTGGCTTGTTTCAAGAAGCTGGTCTGACCAAGCTTATCTCAACAAGATGCAAGATCCTTGATGCTGAGTTGACTGAACTCAGAGACAACATTCAGAGAGGAAAGGATGGTTCCATCAAATGGAAAATTAATGACACAAACATACTGATAACAGAGGACATCTTGAACCAAACATATGATCTTGTTCCTAGAAATGAGACAGATAAACTAACATGGGATGAGGCTAAGAGGGCCCTAGAACTAATGCAGTTCAAAAAGGGCAAGCAAATAAATTTGAAGAAAATGGATCTTAGAGAGGAATATAGATTCCTAGCAGACATAGTAGGAAAGGTTTTGTTGTGTAAGATTTCTGCACATGATGCTGTTCCAAAGCAATAGTTGCAGATTATGGGAGCTCTTGTCCTGAAAAAGAAGATCAATTGGGGAAGATGCCTACTAAAGATGATTGGGCATAAGTACTCTCACAAGGAGAATGCATACATGAGGATAATGAGCTAGGTACTCTTCCAGCATTATCCAAATGTATGTAAATCAAAAGGAGTGCCCATTCCTCCTGGAAAAAGGATCAATATAGGGATATTCTCAAAATGGACCAGGCAGATTTTAAAGCCTGGTCAAGCAGCAGCATCTCCTCCCCCATCTCCTCCTCCTCTAGAGCCAAACAGAGAGATACCAGATCCCCCAAGGGATGATCTTACCTCAATGGACACTATTCCAGAGCCCCATCAGGAGGATATCCCATCTCAACACCCTTCTCAACAACAGCAACAACAACAACAACAGTTCCAATCCACCTAATTACTCGAGCCATCTTCACAATCATCCCATCAACTACCATCCACCCACATTCCAGATCATTAGCATACTCCACCTCCTCCACTTATTCATGTCTCACCAGAGTTCTATCAGCCTCTCTCCCCCATCCAAGAAGAACTCCCTTCATCACCTCCTCCATCTGCATCACATCCACCCCAATTGATCTTGAGCAGATCATTTCTAAGACTATGGCCATTGCCTACTCCACCTTTGTAGATCAAGTGGCCTCTCAGGCTAGGAAGTTTGATAGGAAATACTTACAGATGGAGGATGAGTTATTAAGATTTCAAAGATCCTTTCAGAGCTTAAAAGAATTTGTGTCTTCCTCCATGGTGTCAAAAGAGTTCTTAACCTCACTGGACAGCAAGGTCAAGAAGGGGGAGAATATCTTAGAGGAAGAGAGACCTGTCCTTGACTTGAGTGGATAGGATCAGGGAAATGCTGATAATGAGCTTGCCCCTGACAAAGTGTCTACCTTCCAGGGAGCACAAATCCAGGGGGAGCCTGTAGATCAGGGGGAGCTCCCAGAAAAAGTAAATAATGAACAAATAGATGCAATAATTCACGGGGAGCCTGTTCCATATATTCAGAGAAATCTGGATATGGAATTGGAAGCTATAAGCACAGCAGGGGATCAGGGGAAGCTTCAAGATGAGAATCTGTTAGATGAGGTGGCCAAGATTGCCAAGGAAGCTGATGTGGATGCTGAGCAGAATGCACAAGCACGGGGGAGCATGACAAAGCCAATGTTGCTGAGAATCCAACATTGTCCCTTGATGAAGATGAGCCTCTGAAGATAGCTCCAAGGAAAGTCACCCCAGTAGTATTCTCAAGAAAAAGGAAGACTCCTGAGAATGATTCCTAAATTTTTGCTTATTAAGGTATTCTATGATTATTCAATTTGAACACAAATATATTCTGGGAAGAACAAATGTTATACAACTTTACTGCCTGTCAAGTAAATGGAATTGCATATGATTTCAGTCTGTCATATGATTCAGTCTGTCCTATGTTATGTCTATGTTGTAATGAATGTACTGTTGTTTATACAAAAGAATATGTAAAATCACTTTATTCAATCTGTAAAATTTATTAAGATAAATATGGGGAGATTGTTGGGAAAAACCCTTAATTTAAATTAATAAATTAACTAAAAGTGATTTTATGCTCTAGGAGTAAATTACTCATTGTATAGTGAGGGTAATCTGGTCATTAGATGTCTTAGGATGTCATACTCAACATATGGTATCAGGACCAGATCAAGGGAAGCAAAATTGAGCTAAGTTAATATTTGCGTCGAATAGAATTCGACGCAACATCGAGTCCATACCGACGCTGCTCTGACTAGAAGTCCATGTGATTCAACCCCTCTGTCGAAGTAACCCAAGTCGACGTTACGTCGAATGAATGTTGACGTAGAGTTCAAGGACTTGTCGGAGTAACTAGTGAAGTCGACGTAGCTTCTACTTCAACTCGACGCATAAGATGTTATCTGTCGGAGCCATCTAAAGTCGATGCAACATCGACTTCATCTCGACGCAGTAGATGAAGTTCAGATCCAGGCAGATCAACTCGACGTACACATAGATAAGATTTCGACGTAATGACGACTAGCAGAGTTCAATCAGAGCAGAGATGAAATCGAAGCTAATTCTACAAGAACTCGAAGTTAAGTCATTAAGAGAAGAAATGAATTCGACGCTACGTTGAATACAATCTGTAAAAGTATATCTTTTCAGCTGTCTCTCTGATCCTTCTTTCATGGCCCACATCCTTCAAGACCATTCCCCAACGGCTCAATAATTGCCTGAAATAGAAAGGAGCATTAAAGAAGGACACAAAAGTTTTCTTGGAACCATATTCCTTGTAGGTGAATAGGCCGAGAATTAAAGAGGAAAGAAAGAGAATGTCATCAGAAGATTACTTTTTCAAGGCATACCAGAAAGGGAAAGAAATTTTGAAATTGAATAGAGAGAATAAAAGGAGAAGGGAAGACAGAAACAAACAGAGCATTAATCACAATAGGCTATTCTTCTTCTTGCTAGGGCTTCCTCTTCTCTCTCTCAGGAACCCCAACACAGAAAAGAGAAAAGAAAAGATAAACTCTGCTGATCTTCATCTAATAAAATAAAGGATCTGAAAGCTGCTCATCATCACAATCTCATAGCAGCCAGATCTCAATCAGCAGAAACACAAAGGATCTGACATACAAAGCACCTGCAATTCATCACTATCTAAAGCAGGGGCTAATCAAGAGCGAATTTTGTGGAACATAATAGGTTGTTCTTCATACAGTCCTCTCAAGAATTCTGAGAACAGAATTCCTACAACCTTTTTTCTTCTCATAATTCTTTCTCATTCTGTAAAAGAGTTTTATTAATCCCTCTTCAAAGGATTTAGTGGTTCAAGATCTTCTTATCAAAAGATCTGGTGGTTCAAGATCTCCTTATCAAAAGATCTGGTGGTTCATGATCTCCTTGTCAAAAGATCAGTGGTTCTAAGAGTCTCCTTATCAAAAGACTCAGGCACAGTGGTGCATCCCTACCAGGTGGTAGAAGAGGGGAGTACCCACATTTTGGGGAACCTTTATAAAAAATCTGTGTGTCTTCTGGTTGTTAATTTTATGTGTTGTCTCTATAGCTAGTTTATTCTACTGTTTCTGCGTGAGTTCTTTTGTGAGCATAAATCATTAGATTAATTTTATTATTTTCACAGTTAGGATACAAATAATTTTGAATCCATATTCACCCCCCTCTAGAGGATTCTCAGAGGCACACTGTGCACTTTCAATTAGAAGAGGCATTCAAAATTCCCAGCACTCTGTTTGATCTTTCTAAATATGTGGCAAAGAACCCTCGGGCTAAATTCAAGGAGGAGAAAGGGAAAAAAGGTACAAAGGGTCTTGGAATCAATCAAGACTTAGAAGTCCTACCATATCAAAAGAAAAGAAATATCAAATTCTAAACAACCCCAGTTTCAGGTCTTCCTCAGTCAACTTTTATAGTACCAGATCCTGATGCTGAGGATATAGACTTAGAAGAAATCAACTTTCTGACTGCTAAAGTCATCAGCTTGGGATCTAAGCTCAGTGATGTGTATTCTGTAATAGAAGTTAATTTGGAAAAACTTTTCAAGGGATATGAAAGAATTCAGAAGAACCCAGAAAAAGCCATCCCAATAAACTACAAGTACGTGGAGAGGAAATCCAGGAAGGTCTATGAGGCCTTGTGTTGGAAAAAAACCTTTGATTTAACTTAACAAATTACCTAAAAGTGATTTTATCTCTTAGGAATAAATTACCCATTGTATAGTGAGGGTAATCTGGTCATTAGATGTCTTAGGATATCACACTCAACATAGGGTGTCAAGACCAAGTCAAGAGTGTAAAGAAAATAGGGTGTGCCGAGACGAGAAATTCGAAAGAAATCAAAACACAAAACACAACAAATCACAGAAGACACACAGATGTACAAAGGTTCACCCCAATCCGGGCTACGTCCCCTCTCCCCTTCCTCTTCTCTTCTTTCTATTTACCAAGACGGATTACAGCTTACAAGGTTACAAGGATCAAAACCGATCCTACCTCACGTAACCCTCTTCAGACAAGAACAGAGGAACCGCCGTCAAGGAACACCGCGCAAAAATCATTGTTACACTTCCTTCGGCTTAATGATCTTAACCCTAAACCAGGGTTACGCACCCTTTAAATAGGGCGCCAAGCCGGGCTCAGACCAAACATCCGCTGAGACGGTTCAGTAACATCTGTTGGGTATATTGCCCTCAATATTACCTTGATTTGAAGAGGCATCACTCTCAATGCTAAGGACATATTGTGTTTAACAAAGCTATACTTGTGTAGGATATACAGGCACAGGTGACTCAAAAGGAAGGGCCAAACATGCCCTTAGATGAGAAGAAATCATCTACAAGGAGATGAAGATCTGTCTCAGCAGAACTACTGAGACGAAGGGTCAAAATCGCTGAGACGAGGAGCCGTCTCAGCGGATCCACTGAGAAGGAGACTGGAGCAACCACTGAGACTGGAAGCTGTCTCAGCCCAACCGCTGAGAAAGATTCAAATGCGCTGACGGGATCTGCTTTTGGCACAAGCGAATAATAAAAAGGGAAAAGCAACTCCAATCTGCCCCATACTGTGTCAGGAGGATCCAAATAGACGTTGAAGCCTTCTGGAGGTATAAAAGCAAAAGCTAGGGCACAACAACAAGCATTGTTCCATTGAAAAGCTTTTGCTGCAAGCCGCAATCGAGCATTCACGTTCCAGCCAGTTGAAGTTGTTCTCTGAAGCTGGAGTTAATCTTCTGAAGGAGATTAGTTAGCTCTTCCTGTACTAACTCAAGAAGAGCAAGTTGATCTTCTACTTTGCTGAAGGAGAAGATCAAGGTGATTCAAATCTGAAGCTGCTGTCTTTCAGATCTGAAGAAAGAAATCAGAAGACCTGAGAGTAAACCTTTTGTCTTCTGTATTTATTACAAACTCTCTTATATCTTTGTAAGGCATTGTTGCCTGAGTGAAAGGCTGTTGAGCCTGTGTGTAAAGCTGTGTTGACAGCTTGAGTGGTAGGACTTCTTGATAGGTCTGAGGTAGGAAATCTGTGTGATTTTTGAGTGGTAGGAGTTACAGAACTCTGAGCTGTAGGGCTGTTGAGCCTGAGTGTAGGGCTGCTGTGCCTGAGGTGTAGGGCTGTTGAGCCTGAGTGTAGGGTTGTTGTGCCTGAGGTGTAGGGCTGCTGAGCCTGAGTGTAGGGCTGTTGTGCCTGAGGTAGGATCACTCTTGATCTGAGAAGTTCTGAGGAACTTATGGTGTAAGCTCAAGGAGCTGAGATTGGAGTTTGTGGCCTTGTCTAACTCACTGTTAGAAAGGTGAAGGGGGAAAGAGGACTACTCAAGACACCCTGTCTTGAGGAACCTCTATAAATCCTTGTGTGCTTTCTGTGATTGAGTTTTCTGCAGCTAGATACATTAGGATTATATAAAGAAAATAAGTAAAACCTATTCACCCCCCCCCCCCCCCTCTAGGTATTATTGACTACACCTATATAAACTATCAAGTGGTATCAGAGGGAGGTTGATCAAAAGGACTTAACAGTCTGATCAGATCCTATACAGGGGTAGTCAAATCTGAAATCCAATGGCCAACAGTGGAATGAAGAAGTAGTTGGGGTCAATGAAGTTGCCCATATGCTCCAAAGAAAACTATGGTATATGGAAGCAAAGGGTAAGGCTATTCATGGAAGCCTCAGACCCAAGGATCTTTTTGACAGTAAAAAATGGTCCTTATACCTTTGAGAAAGTCTCCACTATTGACCCTACTAGAAAAGTACTTAAGGTATTTTCTGAGCTGACCAATGATGAGATAGCAGTGTACACTATGGACAAGAGAGCCCAAAACATAATAGTAAATGCCATTGATGACACTACATTTCAGAACTTGGTACACTGCCAAACTGCTAAGGAAATGTGGGACACATTGGTTGTTTATATGGAGGGAACAGCTGAAGTGAGGGATGATAGAAAGTCACTCCTCAATCAGGAGTATGAAGTCTTCAGACAGCTGAGCCAGGAGAATATCTCCATGTGCTATGAAAGGTTCTTTAGGATTGTAAATGAACTAAGAACCTATGGAAGGGTGTTCACAGATTATGAACTCAATGACAAGTTCCTTAGATCTCTAACCAGAGATTGGGACACTAAAATATGTGCAATCAGGGAAGGGGCAAGGCTTGGAGAAACCCTTACCCATACACTGTTTGGGAAACTGCTCTCATATGAGATGCAGCTTTCTGCAAGAAAGGAGGAGGACACTTCCTCCAGGGCTCACACAAGGGAGAGATCAGTTGCTCTCAAAGCTGAAAGCTCTAAGAAGAACAAGGGTAGAGTGCAGTCACCTCCAAGAAAGGTTGCTGAATCTGAGAAATCTGAGAGCTGCAATTCAGACAGCTCATCTTCTGATGAGGAGTTTGTTGCCTTCACAAGACAGTTCAAGAAGATGATCAAGAGGAAACAATGGAAGAACAAACCTTCCTCCTCTTCTCATCCCAAGAAGGATCATCACAGATCTGAGAGGCAACATCCCAAAGGGGACAGGTATGACTCTAAATCTAGTAAACATGTTTCAACTAACATAATTTGCTATTGTTGTAGTAAGCCTGGACATGTCATTGCTGACTGTCCAGTCAAGAGAAAGGAAAGAGGTGACAAGAAGCCTCATCACCAGAAGGAGAGGAAGGGAGAAAAATCCTTTCTAGCTAAGAAAGGCAAGAGCTGGAGTGAATCTGAATCTTCATCTTCAGATTCAGATGGTGAGGAGGAAGCCTACTTGGGGCTGTTTGCTGATCAGGAGGAAGAAGACTATCCTGCTGCCAGGATAGGAATCAGGGCCCCTCTATCGCATTCAGATAGTGATGTAGAGGAGGATGAGGTCACTCTAGAAGACCATGGGCTGATGGCTATAACTGAAAATGAGGACATCCACAACAATTCAGAATATGAGCAGGTTAGTTCAAGTACCAGTCTCAACCAAATATGGTACTTGGACAGTGGGTGCTCAAGGAACATGACAGGAACTAAGGATCTTCTAAAGGATTACCATCTAGTGAAGAATGGACCCAAACTTATCATTGGTGGATCTGAAAAGGGAGTCACCAAAGGATATGGTATGATTTCAAATGGCATAGTCTCAATCACAAGGGTAGCTTATGTTGAAGGGTTGCAACACAACCTTGTAAGCATAAGCCAACTATGTGACTTAGGCTATGTCATTGAATTCCACAATGACAAGTGCTTGATCAAAAAGTCTAATGACTTGGAGACCATTCTCTCAGGCACTAGGAGTGGAAATGTTTATTACTTAGACTTCATTTGCAATTATTCTATCTCTTCTGTGTGTCTTGTAGCTAATGAAAGTGAGTCTCTTTGTGTCCAATGGCACAAGAGACTTGCCCACATTAACTATAAGACAATGTATAGATTATTTTCTAAAAACCTTGTTAGAAATAGTCCTAAACTAAAATGTGTTAAAAGTGGTCCCTGTCATAATTGCCAAATGGGTAAGCAAACTAGGACCACCTTTAAAAGTATTGGATCCAAGGATACTGAGAGGTGTTTATACCTATTGCACATGGACTTGTTTGGTCCTTTGCCAATTCAGAGCCTAGGTGGGAAGTTGTATACCTTGGTAATTGTAGATGATCATTCAAAGTATGCATGGGTATTCTTCCTTAAGAGGAAGTCAGATATCCTACATGTCTTTATAAATTATGTCAAGGCTATTCAGAATGATCTACTAGGTACTGCGGTCAGGACAAGAACTGACCATGGCACAGAATTTCAATCTGAAGGCATGACAAAATTTTGTCAAGAATTTGATATCACCCAAGAGTTGTCCTCCCCAAGGACTCCACAACAAAATGGTGTGGCTGAGAGGAGGAATAGGACCTTGATATAAGCTGGGAGAACACTGCTTAGTGACTCCTCACTCCCAGAAAACTTTTGGGCTGAGGCAGTCAATACAGCCTGTTATGTTCTCAATAGAGCCTCCATCAATAAGGTCCTTGGGAAAATCCCTTATGAGATTCTGAAAGACAAACAACCTACAATTTCTTACTTTAGAATCTTTGGTTGTAAATGCTACATTCTAAATAATGAAAAATCTCAATTAACAAAGTTTGCAGAAAAATGCAATGTGGGGGTTCTTGTTGGGTATAACTCACATAGTAGAGCTTATAGAGTTTATAACAAGAAAACCCATGTTGTAGAAGAATCTATGCATGTTGTGTTTGATGAGACCAGCCTTCTCTACAAAGAATGGTCTATCTCTTCTATTTTGACAGGAAATGAAGAAGGGTTGCATGAGCTGCCTGTCCAAGACAAGCCCAGCAGAAAAACACAAACAGCTGCTGCAATTCCTGAAGAAGAAGAGGTACAAGATGGTGAAGTCACAGCTGAACCAGTGGAACAACCACAACCACCAAAGGACCCTCTTCCAGCTGCTGCAAGGCACCTGAGAGATCATCCAAGAGATCTAATAATTGGAGATCATACCCAAGGGATATTGACAAGAAGCAGAGCTCATAATGAAGCACTATTCTTGAGCTTCCTTTCTCAAATGGAGCCGAAGAAGTTTGAAGAGGCCAATCAAGACACCTTCTGGATTGAAGCCATGCAAGAAGAGCTCCTACAATTCAAGAGATGCAAGGTTTGGAAGCTAGTGCCAAGACCTCAGGGACACAATGTGATTGGCACTAAATGGGTATACAGGAACAAGCTTGATGAGAATGGTACAATCATCAAGAACAAGGCCAGATTAGTAGCCAAAGGATACATGCAAGAGGAAGGTATAGACTTTGATCAAACCTTTGCACCATTTGCAAGGTTGGAAGCAATTAGGCTATTCCTTGCCTATGCTGCCCACAAGGGGTTCAAAGTCTACCAGATGGATGTCAAAACAGCCTTCCTCAATGGAGACTTGAAGGAAGAGGTATATGTTGAACAACCTTCAGGTTTTGTGCATCCAACCCTAACTTCTCATGTTTACTTTCTTAGGAAAGCATTATATGGTCTCAAGCAAGCTCCAAGAGCTTGGTATGAGACTTTGTCCAACTTTCTCCTCAAGAACAAGTTCATGAGGGGAAAGATTGATAGCATATTGTTTCTTAGGGAAACAAGGTGCAAGTGTCTCTTAGTCCAAATTTATGTTGATGACATAATCTTTGGGTCTACTGATGACAACCTCTGCAAGAGATTTGCAAATCTAATGCAGGGGGAGTTTAAAATGAGCAGTATGGGTGAGCTCAAATATTTCCTTGGGATCCAAGTGAAACAGTCTAATGATAGAATTTTCATCTCCCAGACCAAGTACACTAAGGAGCTCATTAAGAAATTTGGGATGGAATCAGCCTCCACCATGAAAACACCCATGGGGTCTAATGTATCATTAGACAAGGATGAAAAGGGAAAGGCCTTTGATGAGTCCATGTACAGATGCATCATTGGATCCCTATTGTACTTGAATGCTAGTAGGCCAGACATTATGTATTCTACATGTGTTTGTGCTAGGTATCAAGCCTGTCCTAAGGAATCTCACTACACCTCTGTGAAGAGGATTTTGAGATACCTTAAGGGCAGCTTGCATCTTGGCCTTTGGTACCCTAAGAACAATGACTTTGAACTAACAGGCTTTTCAGATGCAGATTTTGCAGGTTGCAAAGAAGACAGGAAGAGTACAAGTGGTACTTGTCAATTCCTAGGGAGAAGATTGATATCTTGGAGCAGCAAGAAACAAACCAGTGTGGCAATATCCACAGCTGAGTCTGAATACATTGTTGCAGGTAGCTATTGTGCACAACTCCTTTGGACACAACATCAGTTGGAGGATTACAACCTCAAGGTAAGGGAATCTCCTTTGTATTGTGATTCATCCAGTGCAATATCTATTGCTAAAAATCCTGTCTCTCATAGCAGGACTAAGCATATAGAGATTAGATATCATTTTATTAGAGAATATGTAGAATGTAAAGATATCTGTGTTGAATTTGTCCCCACTGACAAACAAGTAGCTGATATCTTTATAAAGCTACTGGATGAATCTAAATTCAATGCTTTCAAAATTGATCTTGGCATGCTTAGTATGGAATAGTCCTAAATGTATGAGTTATAGCTGTCACTATTGTTGATTCTGAATTGTGAATTATAAAACTTTACATTATTATACATTACAACTTAGTGACATGACTAGGACATTTCTTCAGCCAAAATATCTACATTAGGTCTAAACCTTATGATCAGCTAAACTGCAGAAGCATGTTCAGCTGAATCAGCTGGGAAAAATCCCAGCTGAACCGCTGAGACGAGCAACCTGTCCCAGCAGTTGACAGTTCACTGTCCCAGCGGCCTAGGTCTCCGTCTCAGCTGAACCGCTGAGACGGGTATGTTCAATATAAAATCTTATAATCAATCCTTAATTAACCCAAAATTCCTTAACACAATAAGGTAATTAAGTCTAAAAACCTAGGGTTAATAAAAACGAAACTGAAACCCTATAAATAGATACATTGTGACTTAAAACACACCACAAAGTCAAACCCTTAGCCGCCGAAACGATTCATCTTCTCTCCCGTCTCAGCGCCTCGATTTTCTGCTTCCATGGAGCCAAAAAGTTCAAAAGATCTCCTGGAGGGCTATGAAATCGTCAGAGATGGATTCTCTCATGCTTCAGAAGAAATAAGACAAGTGATTCATCTGATGGAAGCTCAAGGTCTGGAGCATATGATGTCTGAACCCTGCTTCATTCTCAGAACTGAAGTTCTGGAATGGTTCAGCAATGTCAAATTATCTCCTTCCAAAACCATCTTGAAGTCCAAGATAGGAGCTGAGAAGATAAAGATAACAACCAAAAGGCTGGAGAAGGGACTGAAATTAACTCCCTGCAGTAAAAATGAAGAGGAGGAGATATCTGAAAAGGATAAGCAGGCTGCTCTAAAATGGACAGGGTACAGTGATGCTAAAACTAGTTGTCTAAGGAGGAAATTCTTCAATCAACAGGGGAAGCTGTTGTCTGACATAGTGGGCAAAGCCATCCTATGAAAACCAGGTTCACATGACACTGTATCACAGTTCATGTTTGAATTAATGACTAGGATAATTTTGTCCAAGAAAACCTCATGGGGAGAAGTTGTTTTTCAAAGGATGAAGGAATGTCTACATGCCCCCAATATGGGAAGGATACTATCTTTGTACCTACAAAATAGTTATTCCGAGACTTTTGCAAATTCAAAGGGGTCAAATCTCCATTATCTCAAAAGAATGGACATTAAGACTCTGGGTAGATTCTCCAGAGTGCTCCCTATGAGCCAGCCATCTGTGGCAAAGGAAAAGAAGAAAAAGTCATCCCAGCAGAAATCTGATACATCCTCAAAATCAGATGGGTTTGACAATGAGGACATTCATGGGTCTGACCTTAGATCTGTCAGCAGCCCAATGAATATAGATAATGAAGATGTTCCCAGGACAAGAAGGGATGAGGAGCCCCAAGGAAGAGTTGAACCCAATCCTGAGCCAACTCAGATGAATACTGATCCAGCTGTTCCTCAAGCTGAAGATGAATTTCCCAATTCACCTATCCATGGTAAATTAGGATTTCAGTTAGGCCTCTCCTCTCTATCAATAGTATAGTCTAGGTGTTTAACTTATCAATCATTTTTCAGGTGACCTTAGACAAAATTCTCCATCTATGGATGCCCCAAGTGAGGGGGAGCATAGCCCTGCCTATGAAGGTGGAGGTGGGTATGCAAGTGGGGAGGAACATCAACAGGAACCAACCCCCCCCCCCCCCCCCCCCCCCAAATCTTCAAGGTACACCTAATGCCCCATCTGAGGGGGAGCAGATCCCTGATGATGGAAGGGATATTGCTCATAGTAGAGCTGAAGAGGTGGTTGAAAAGGAATTGGCCCGGGAAAAGCCAGTTGTTGTTCTGGACACATCTGACCTGCTAAACTCAATACAAACCATGATTGAAGGTTAGATGTTGTCTATGAAAGAGATAGTTACTGAAAAGGTCCATGATGTCTCTGCTCAGATAAGGGATGAGTTGTATGCAACAAGAGCTGCATTGACTCAGGAGATCCAGGCCATTGAGCAAAGAATGGAGTCAAGAGTGGCTGCAGTAAAAACTGAGATGAATGCCCAGGTTAATGATGTCAAAACTGCATCAGATCATATCCTCCTGCAAATGACAAGATGGTTTGAAATGGTCAAAGGCACAGTTGCTGCTCAGCACACTGTACTGAAGCAAATTGCTGATCATCAAGGGGACTCCACCAAAGACATCACATATGTAAAGAATCATCTTTACAAAAACCAAAATGTCTGGGAGAATGCAGTTGCAAGGATGGCAAAAGTGGCTAACACATCTAGCAACCATGTCATGACCCACATTGACAAGGTCAAGGAAAGTATTTTGGATGATGTGGATAGCACTCTTCAAACTCTCTCCCAATCCATAATACATCAACACTCTGAAATAGAGAAGAAGATAGTTGAAAATAACAAAGAAGGGGAGGAGAAGATTACCAAACTACATGCTAAGCTGAAAGGAGCTCACATACAGCTGTATAACAACATGGAGTCTGCCCACAAACTGATACTCTCCAATCAAGCAGAAGCCAGCAAGCAAGTGGTGGAAGTGGTCAACAATGCTTCCAGTGATATTCAAGAAAATATCCTTACAATGGTCAAAAAGGTTACTGATACTCAGTGGGTCTCAAGCTTAAAAGTGCTGCAAGGAACAAGAATTGCTTTGAATATTCCAATCTTGAACCCTGCAGAAATGAAGACTTTGACTTCCAAAGTCAATCAAATCTGATTGCTGATGAGAGAGCAGCAAAGAGGAGAAGGGCAAAGGGCATTCAAACTGCTGAAGAATATATGGCCCAGAAAAGAATGGAAAGATTAGAGGATCCACTCCATAAAGATGATAATTTGGAGTTGGACACAATTGTTGTCAATACTTGGGTGAGCCATGGCAATCAAATGAAGGACATTGACCATGTTTACTCAGCTGATGAATGGATTAAGCACCTTGAGAGGGAATCCTTAAGGGAAAGGATTCTCAAAGAAAACTTGGTGAGAAGGGAAAATCCTGTAAGGATTCCCACAAGATATCTTCCCAAGCCTCTTCTATACTTCAAAGTAAAGGAGAAGATCAAGGCTGTTGCTGAAGCTAGGAAGAGGAAGTCCAAAGATGGAGAATGCTCTTCCCAGGGCCCATCTAAGAAGACCCTGCCTTGAATTTTTTTTTAATCATCAGTTGTATTGTTTGAAATATCTGTACTGAACATTTAAATTGAAATGATATTTCATCTTTTGATCATAATGTTGTGTTTATTACTATTGCTATATGTACTCTGTACATTTATCCTTAGTATTCAGGAGCTAGAATGGGATGTTCAATTTGAACAGGTTCAGTTATTACAGAAATTGCTCACCAATTAAGGGGGAGCAAACTCCCTGCTCAGGTTGAGGGGGAGATGGCAAATGCCAAGATTGTATAGGTTGACCTATAAGTTGATCCAAATGGATCTATAGATGTTGCCTCCCAATCCCTAATGGGATAATTAGTTGAAGAAACCAGAAAGGGGGAGAAAGAGCCATTGCTCAGTAAGAACCTATGCTTAGGATATTAGCAAGAGGGAGATAGGTCCTATGCATCACAGATCATTTTTTTTTCTGTGAGATCATTTTTCTGTGATATGATTTTTATTGTTAATGGACCTTAGCATTGGGGATGTTCTGCCTTCTTCAAATAGGGGGAGATTGTTGGGTATATTGCCCTCAATATTACCTTGATTTGAAGAGGCATCACTCTCAATGCTAAGGACATATTGTATTTAACAGAGCTATACTTGTGTAGGATATATAGGCACGGGTGACTCAAAAGGAAGGGCCAAACATGCCCTTAGATGAGAACAAATCATCTACAAGGAGATGAAGATCTGTCTCAGCAGAACCGCTGAGATGAAGGGTCAAAACCGCTGAGACGAGGAGCCGTCTCAGCGGATCCAATGAGAAGGAGACTGGAGCAACCACTGAGACTGGAAGCTGTCTCAGCCCAACCGCTGAGAAAGATTCAAATGCGCTGACGGGATCTACTTTTGGCGCAAGCGAAAATAAAAAGGGAAAAGCAACTCCAATCTGCCACATACTGTGTCAGGAGGATCAAAATAGCCGTTAAAGCCTTCTGGAGGTATAAAAGCAAAAGCTAGGGCACAACAACAAGCACTGTTCCATTGAAAAGCTTTTGCTGCAAGCCGCAATCGAGCATTCACGTTCCAGCCAGTTGAAGTTGTTCTCTGAAGCTGGAGTTAATCTTCTGAAGGAGATTAGTTAGCTCTTCCTGTACTAACTCAAGAAGAGCAAGTTGATCTTCTACTTTGCTGAAGGAGAAGATCAAGGTGATTCAAATCTGAAGCTGCTGTCTTTCAGATCTGAAGAAAGAAATCAGAAGACCTGAGAGTAAACCTTTTGTCTTCTGTATTTATTACAAATTCTCTTATATCTTTGTAAGGCATTGTTTCCTGAGTGAAAGGCTGTTGAGCCTGTGTGTAAAGCTGTGTTGACAGCTTGAGTGGTAGGACTTCTTGATAGGTCTGAGGTAGGAAATCTGTGTGATTTCTGAGTGGTAGGAGTTACAGAACTCTGAGTTTTAGGGCTGTTGAGCCTGAGTGTAGGGCTGTTGTGCCTGAGGTGTAGGGTTGTTGAGCCTTAGTGTAGGGCTGCTGTGCATGAGGTGTAGGGCTGCTGAGCTTGAGTGTAGGGTTGCTGTGCCTGAGGTAGGATCACTCTTGATCTGAGAAGTTCTGAGGAACTTGTGGTGTAAGCTCAAAGAGCTGAGATTGGAGTTTGTGGCCTTGTCTAACTCACTGTTAGAAAGGTGAAGGGGGAAAGAGGACTACTCAAGACACCCTGTCTTGAGGAACCTCTATAAATCCTTGTGTGCTTTCTGTGATTGAGTTTTCTGCAGCTAGATACATTAGGATTATATAAAGAAAATAAGTAAAACCTATTCACCCCCCCCCCCCCCCCCTCTAGGTATTATTGACTACACCTATATAAACTATCAACATCCGCTGAGACGGAACCATAACATCCACTGAGACGGAACAATAACATCCGCTGAGACGGAACAATAACATCCGCTGAGACGGAACAATAACATCCGCTGAGACGGAATAATAACATCCGCTGAGACGGGAGTAATCAAGGACCCGTTCGTCGAACGCAGGCAGAGTTTGACGAACCCCTCTCCGTTCATCGAACGCCATTCGACGAACCCTTCTCCGTTCGTCAAGCGCAGGCGGAGTTCGACGAACTCTTCTCCGTTCGTCAAGCACAGGCGGAGTTCGACGAACTCTTCTCCGTTCGTCGAACGCCGTTTGACGAACACTGACCAGAAGTGTTCCCCAACTCCAACATTCTCCCACTTTGTGAACATCTTCCTCCGATGAGAGCTGCTCCTCCAACCTTCCTCTTCAACCCTACGACCGTTGCACACCATTGAAATTTGGCAACAGGAACCGCCTTGGTAAGAAAATCAGAGCTGTTCTCCGTCGTGTCCACCTTCTCCAGTTGAACTACCTTCTTCTCCACCCTCTCCCGGATGAAATGATACTGGACATCAATGTGTTTGGTTCGTACGTGGAAGGCTGGATTCTTGGCTAGCTGAATAGCCCCTTGGCTGTCACACCACAGCTTCACTGGCCCCTGCTCAAACCCGAGCTCCAAACATAGCCTCCTCAGCCATATGGCCTCCTTGCTCGCATGAGTAAGAGTCATGTACTCTGCTTCCGTCGACGAGAGTGCCAGCACACATTGCCTCCGACTCATCCAACTGATTGCACCTCCAAATAGTGTGAACACGTACCCACTGGTGGATCTCCTGATATCCAGATCGCCTCCCCAATCCGAGTCCATGTGTCCAACCACGTCCAGGACTCCTCCTTCACCAACCCCTTCAAAATATAGGGAGTAATTTAAAGTGCCTCACAGATACCTGAACACACGCTTCACAGCGTTCCAGTGTTCCTTTCCTGGTGTAGCCATATACCGGCTCAACACTCCCACTGCTTGAGCAATGTCAGGGCGAGTGCAGACCATGGCATACATCAAGCTTCCCACAGCACTAGCATAAGGGACCTTCGCCATGTCCTCGACCTCATCTTGTGTCTTCGGGATCAACTCTGCAGATAACTTGCACCCAACTGTCATTGGTGCACCCACTGGCTTGCAGTCTGTCATATTGAACTTTTTCAACATCTCCTCGACGTACCTCTGCATCCCCAACCAAAGCTTCTTCTTGCTTCGATCCCTGGAAATCTGCATTCCCAAGATGACACTTGCTGGCCCCAAATCCTTCATCTCGAATTTGGCTGAGAGCAGCTTCTTCACTTATTGGATCATCCTGACACTATTGCCCACCAGTAGCATATCATCTACATAAAGTGTCAGGAAGATAAACTGCTCTTCCTTTCTCTGGATGTACACACAGTGGTCCGAATTCGACCTTTCAAAACCTAACTCCAGCATGTAGGTGTCGAATTTCTGGTACCACGTCCTCGGAGATTGTTTTAGTCCATATAGGGACTTCTTCAGCCTGCAGACCTGATCCTCCTTGCCCTTGGCTTCGAATCCTTCTGGCTGTTTCATATATATCTCCTCCTCCAGATCACCGTGAAGAAACGCTGTCTTCACATCCATCTGCTCGATCTCTAAATCATGCGCCGCCGCAATAGAGAGAATCAGTATGATCGACGTCATCTTGGCTACCGGTGAGAAGATCTCATCATAATCAACAACTTCCATCTTCATCTTCCATAGATCGAATCGGCTTCCGTCAAACTTCTCGATCTCGATCCGCACGCCTCCAGAACCCATTTCCAGGATCAAGAACCTGGTTCTGATACCAAATGTAAAGAAAATACGGTGTGCCGAGACGAGAAATTCGAAAGAAATCAAAACACAAAACACAGCAAATCACAGAAGACACACAGATGTACAGAGGTTCACCCCAATACGAGCTACGTCCCCTCTCTCCTTCCTCTTCTCTTCTTTCTATTTACCAAGATAGATTACAACTTACAAGGTTACAAGGATCAAAACCGATCCTACCTCACTTAACCCTCTTCAGACAAGAACAGAGGAACCGCCGCCAAGGAACACCGCGCAAAAAACATTGTTGCACTTCCTTCGTCTTAATGACATTAACCCTAAACCAAGGTTAGGCACCCTTTAAATAGGGCGCCAAACCGGGCTCAGACCAAACATCCGCTAAGACGGTTCAGTAACATCCACTGAGACGGAACCATAACATCCGTTGAGACAGAACAATAACATCCGCTGCGATGGAACAATAACATCCGCTGAGATGGAATAATAACATCCGTTGAGACTGGAGTAATCAAGGACCCATTCGTCAAATGCAGGCAGAGTTCGACGAACCCTTCTCCGCTCGTCAAGCGCAGGCGGAGTTCGACGAACTCTTCTCCGTTCGTCAAGCGCAGGCGGAGTTCGACGAACTCTTCTCCGTTCGTCGAACGTCGTTCGATGAACACTGACCAGAAGTGTTCCCCAACTCCAATAAAGAGAAGCAAAATTTGGGCAGAGTTAACACTTGCGTCGAATAGAATTTGACGCAACATCAAGATGTTGTCAACGCTACTCTGACTAGAAGTCCAAGTAGTTCACCTTTCTGTCGAAGTAATCCAAGCCGACGTTACGTCGAATTAATTTCGACGCAGAGAGCATGGACTTGTCGTAGTACTTGAAGAAGTCGACGCAACTTCTACTTCAACTCGGAGCAGAAGGAAGTATCTGTCAAAGGCATCTAAAGTGACGCAACGTCGACTTCATCTCGACGCAGATAATGAAGTTCAGAGCCAAGCCATCAACTCGACAGTTACGTCGATTGGGTATCGACGCAACGTTGACTAGCAGAGTTTAGTCAGAGCAAGGATGAATTCAAAGCTGCTCCTACAGGAACTCGAGGGTGCGTCGATAAGAGAGGAAGTGAACTCGACGCTATGTCGAATACAGTCTGAAAAGAGAAACCTTTTCAGCTGTCATTTTCCACCTCTCTCAAGATCGTTCCCCAACGGCTCCTTAATTGCCTCAAATGGAATAAAGATTAAGCTGAGGTCAGAGAAAAACTTTCTTGGAAACAAGCTTTAAATGTTGGTAGACGGGTCGGGAATTAAAGAAGGAAGGATTTATTGTCTAGACAAATATACCCTTCAAGACTTACCTAAAAGAGAAAGAAATTCAAATTCAATAGTGGGACAATAAAAGGAAACAGAAGAAAGAGAAAAGCAGGGCACTTATCACAATCGGCCATACTATTCCATTGGGTCTTCTTCTTCTTCCTCTCTCTCACAGGAACCCTAACAGAAGAAAATACAGAGAAGGAATATATGATGCTCTTCTTCCCTCTAAGAAGAGAACAGAACAAGAATGCTCAAAAACACAATCATATAGCAACCAGAGTCCATTCAGAAAGAAGAGAGAAGGATCTGAAAGTTGTTCTTCATCACTATTACATAACAACCATATCTCATCCAGCAGAATCACAAAGGATCTGACAAACATAGCTTCTGCAAATCATCATCATCATAAGCAGACGTTCATCAAGAGCAGATCCTGTGAATAGATATAAGAAGCTGTTCTTCATACAGCCATCACAAGAATTCTGAAAACAGAATTCCTACACCCTTCTTCTTTCTCTTTCTCCTTCCCTTCTGTAGAAGAGTTTTGTTAATCCCTCTTCAAAGGATTTAGTGGTTCAAGATCTCCTTATCAAAAGATCTAGTGGTTCAAGATCTCCTTATCAAAAGATCTGGTGGTTCATGATCTCCTTGTCAAAAGATTAGTGGTTCTAAGAGTATCCTTACCAAAAGACTCAGGCACAGTGGTGCATCCATACCAGGTGGTAGAAGAGGGGAGCAACCACATTTTGGGGAACCTCTATAAAAATTTGTGTGTCTTCTGGTTGATAATTTTCTGTGTCGTCCCTCATAGCTAGTTTACTTTATTGTTTTCTGCTTTATATTCCAGCACTATTTTATTCTGTCTGAGATCTTGATTGAGCATAAATCCTTAGATTATTTTATTGTTGTCACAGTTAGAATAGGAATAATTTTTAAATCTCTATTCACCCCCCCCCCCCTCTAGAGGATTCTCAGAGGCACACTGTGTACTTTTAATTGGTATCAGAGGGAGGTTGATCATTAAAAGGTTAACACCTTGATCAAAATGACCTCCTACACCTATTTCTCTTTACTTCAAATAATATTTTATAAAGAAAATGAGTTCTAAGGATTATGCTTCCACAAGACCCCAGTGTATAACTTGAATAAGTTCACACTCTAGAAGGCCAGAATAAAATTCTACATGAATTTCATTGATGAAGACATCTATAATGTTCTTCTCACAGGTCCTCCAGCTCCAGTCAGACAAAAGGCAGTGGAATCCTCAACAACTGAGGCTGTCCCAAGAAAGGAATGGACAGAGGCTGAGAAGAAGGTCAAGGCATGTGATGTTAAGACCATGCATATTCTGGTGTCAACAATGTCAGATGATATTTTCCAAAAAGTTGCTAAGTGTCAATCAGCAAAGGAAATCTGAGACTCACTCACCACCATGGTGGAAGGAAGTGCTGATGAAAGAAAGGACAAAAAGTCCCTTCACATATCCCAGTATGAGAACTTTCAAAAGAAAGTTGAAGAATCTGTTGTCAATATGTATGACAGATTCAGTCTTATCATTAATGAGCTCAAAGGCTTAGACAAGGAAATATCCTTGACTGAAATTAATGTTAAGATTCTCATGTGCTTTCCTAGCTCATGGGATTCAAGGATCTGGGCAATCAGAGAATCCAGATGCCACAGAGAAATCTCAACTGAAGTTTTGCTAGGATAGCTTAAGTCATATGAGATGATTTTGAAGAATAGGGCTGAGGCTGAAGAAAGGGAGACCTCTCCAGCTCCTGTCCAAAGGTCCCTTGCTTTGAAAGCTCCTGAAGGAGAGTCCTCCACTCCTGAAGATGAGATTTTCAGTCTGCTAGCAAGTAGATTCAAGAAGCGGGTCAAGACTGAGGACTCAAGGAGAAAAGAAAGGGATTCAAGACCCATGTATGATAAAACTCCAAGGAAGGATGTTATCTACTATACCTGCAGTAAAATATGACACATTTCCCTGAATGCCCACAAGAGCAGAGAGAAAGAAGCAACAACAAAGAGGAGAAGAAGAAGAAGTCCTTCAGAGGAAAGAACAAGAAGAAAGCCAAGGGCTTCATTGCTGAAACATGGAGTGATTCTGAAGCAGAATTAGACTCCTCATCATCTGAAAGTGATGATGAAGAAGACGTAGTAGCAGCCTGCATGATGGCTCTTGGGATGGCATCAGATGATGAAGATGATCAGGTATCATCTGTCTTTGATGAATTTTATTTTACTTCAGAAGATTTTAAATCATGCTTCAAAGATTTCTGCATTGAACATCTTAGGGTAGAAAAAGAACTAGGCATAGCTAGAACTGAACTAGAGAACCTTAAGAAAAATGAAATGCATCTAAATAATCAAAACCTAACAAATGAAATTAATGATAAAGAGTTAGAATTAATTAAGCTTAGAGAGGAAAACACAAAACTAAAAGAAGAGCTAGCAAAGGCAAAGGCCTTTGAGGACTCACTCAATGGAAGGAGTCAGAAGCTCAAGGATATCACAGAAAATCTCTCTATGAGATTTAATCACCTAGGATTAGGAGCAGAGCCCACCACTAGCACAGAAACATCTAGGAAACCAGCCTGGAAAAATCCAGTGCCATTTGTTAGACCTAGTGAATATCAACCAAGTGAGAAGAGTGTATCATCCAAGGGTAGAAACAACAATCATCCAGATAGGATAGACAAACCTAAAAATGCAAATCTAAATAAAAGGGAAAAACCCCTAGACAAGAATCATTTAGAGAAGTTATTAACAACAACCAACAAGCAAAAACAAAACCTAGGATAATCAAACATTTTGCTGATTTGTTATATTTTGATATATTTTATACTCACTTCAAGTATCAAGATAAGAGGTTTGGGAAATCCATTCCTCATCCAAAGGGTATCATGAAAGACCCTCATATTCTTTCATTGAACCCTACAATAGTAAAAGCAAAGGGCCCAAGGTAACCTGGGTCCCTTCTAATGTTTGAATTACTTGTGCAAGGTTAGGTAGCATCCCACTCAGGAGAAAATTGAGTGGGAAGAAAGATGTAGGTCATGAATAAGGAACACAAGTCATTCAAGGGAGTAATTTTTACCTTGAATCCTCCTTAATATTTATTACATCATATTATGATCTATTTCAATAAAGAAAATTGCTGGGAAAAACAGCAAGAATCTTCTAAAGAAATAGATCTGTTTATTAAGAGGTGCGTCGAATAGAAGTCGACGTACCATCGACTTCTACTCGACGCCAGCGTCAGGAAGCACTCAGAATAGACAATTCTAAAATAATTCCCATAACGACAAGTTCATATCTACGCATACGTCGACTTATTAATTCTGATTAAATTCGAAGTTACGTCGATTGGAAATCGACGTAACGTCGACAAGACTACGTCGACTTAAGGTCTCTGAATAGTCTTGAAGCTATGTCAATTACTAGTCGACGCAACTGATATTTGTTAATCCTTACACCCTTCTTCTTTCTCTTTCTCCTTCCCTTCTGTAAAAGAGTTTTGTTAATCCCTCTCTCAAAGGATTCAGTGGTTCAAAATCTTCTTATCAAAAGATCTGGTGGTTCAAGATCTCCTTATCAAAAGATCTGGTGGTTCATGATCTCCTTGTCAAAAGATCAATAATTCTAAGAGTCTCCTTACCAAAAGACTCGGGCACAGTGGTGCATCCCTACCAGGTGGTAGAAGAGGGGAGTACCCACATTTTGGGGAACCTCTATAAAAATCTGTGTGTCTTCTGGTTGATAATTTTATGTGTTGTCCCTCATAGCTAGTTTACTTTATTGTTTTCTGCTTTATATTCCAGCACTATTTTATTCTGTCTGAGATCTTGATTGAGCATAAATCTTTTGATTATTTTATTGTTGTCACGGTTAGAATAGGAATAATTTTTAAATCTCTATTCACCCCCCCCCCCCCCCCCCCCTCTAGAGGATTCTCAGAGGCACACTGTGCACTTTCATCTTGACAACTTTCCTCAGGGAGAAAAATAATTCATGACTTTGGTAATTTTCTCTGATAAACATTCAGTTATATCAAATCAGATATTCAGTTATATCAAATATATTTCATTCTACCATATCATATTGTCTATGTATGTCTTATTTGTATTTGTGTTTATGTCAAAGTATGTGTAAAATCACTTTAAATAATATGTAAATTTTGTTAAGATAAAAAAGGGGAGATTGTTGGGAAAAACTTCTTTTGATTTAACTTAACAAATTAACTATAAGTGATTTTACTTCTTATGTTCTATTACCCACATTGTATAGTAAGGGTAAATTGGTCATTAGATGTCTTAGGATGTCACACTCACCTTAGAGTGTCAAGGCCAAGTCAAGACAATCAATGAATAAGTTAATGTTAAGACTTGCGTCGAATGAAAGTCGACGCAACTTTGACTTGATATCGACGTAACTCTAACTAGCAGTCAAAACAACTTATTCAATCTGTCGAAGTATAAGTCAAGTCGACGCAACGACAAAAGGGTCTCGACGCAGAAGGAAGAGCTTGTCGAAGCCATCTAAGAAGTCGACGCAACTTCGACTACAATTCGACGCAAAAGATAAAAGCTCAAGTCCAAGGCTTTAACTCGATGGACACGTCGATAAGGAATCGACGTAATGTCGACATCTGAGTTCAGCCAAAGCTAAGAAGAAATTAGAAGCTACGTCGATAAGAACTCAGAGGTGCGTCGACATGAAGAACGATGAAGTTGACACATCGTCGAATATAGTCAGAAAAAGGAAGCTTTTTCTGTTGTCCTTTTGAGCCCTCTTCAAAAGGACCACCAGGCTAGAGACAGTTCTCCAACAACTCGTTTATTGCCAAGAATGGTATGGAGCTTTCTAGAACACAACAAATCATTTTTGGAAGGTATTTAAAATGTATTGACGGGTCGAGAACAAAAGATGAAAGGAAATTAGGTGGCTAAGATGAATTCCATTTCAGGACAGCCCAAAAGATGAAAGGGTTTGAAATCCCTATCATACAGAATAAGTATGCAAAAAGAGGAGAAGAAAAATGCAGTTATTACATTATTCTATTTGTCGAATAGGGAGTTCATCGTCTTCCTTCTAAAACCCTAAGACAGAAAACATAGTTCTCTCTGCACAGGAAATAGACCAAGCCGCTTCTTCTTCATCATCGTACAACAACTAGATTACAAGAAGCTTTTAGAGAAAATGATCAAGCAATACAACCCTTGCAAAACATCACTATCATAAACAAGGGTTCATCATTTCAGATCCTGTGAAAGATAGAAGCAACATCAGAGTTTCTGAAGAATTCTGAGAACATAATTCTTTTCTTCTTTCTCTTACTTTCTTCTTACTTCTTCCTTCAACTGTAAAGAGTTTTATTAATCCCTCTTCCAAAGGATTCAATGAGTCTCCTTATCAAAATACTCAGTGGTTCTAAGAGTCTCCTTATCAAAAGACTTAGTGGTTTTAAGAGTCTCCTTATCAAAAGACTCAGGCACAGGTTGTGCAATCCTACCAGGGAGGTAGAAGAGAGGAGTACCTACATTTTGGGGAACCTTTATAAAAATCTGTGTCTTCTGTGTGTTGATTTTCTGTGCTGTCCCTAATTATTTACTCTGTGTTTATTTTCAGCAAACTGCATTTATTTTATTCTGTCTCTGGTTTGGCTGATTGCATAATCACTTAGTATTTTTATTGTGTGTGCACAAATAGGATAGAAAATATTTAAAACTTTATTCACTCTCCTCTAGATAATACTCAGAGGCACATTGTGCACTTTCATTTTCTCTTTTCTTGCCGAAGTTTGGGACACAGATCCGCAACATGACTTCCATTGTCTGATTCATTCTCTCGATATGCCCATCCGTTTGCGGATGAAATACTATACTAAACTTCAACTCCATTCCCAACAAGCGATGGACGTGCCTCCAGTCATTAGATGTGAAAAACTCATCCCAGTAGCTGACGATGTTACAAGAGACACCATGCAATCGTACGACATTCTTAACATATAAATTAGCAAGCCTCTCCATGGAATCATCTTTCTAGTTTGGAATAAAGTGTGTTATCTTGGTTAAGCGATAAACAATCATCCAGATGGCATTGTTGCCTTACTGCATCCTCAGTAATCCATGCACAAAATCCATCGACATGCCATCAAATGCCCATTATGGAGTCGGTAGAGACTTCAGAAATACACCTGGCTTCTGGGATTTAGCTTTTACTAAAGCACGGGTCTGACATTTAGCCACAAAAAAGACAAATTCATTCTTTACGCATGGCCACCAAAACTACTTCTTCATGTCCATGTACATCTTGGTACTCCTCAAATGAATTATGCACTTGGATAAGTGTGCCTCATACATTGGTTCATCAGGAAGCATACCAAAGTTGGGTATATACAGACAATCATCCTTTCATATATGTCATTCCTCATACAAAAATTTAGCATTGGAACCTTTTGTTGCCTCTATCACATACCACCGCAAGCTCTTATCGAGTTCCAAGGCTTTCCTAGTTCTCTCCCTGATATCACATTGGATATCAGTCTAGTTCAAACATAAAGTAAATGTAGAGCCTTTTCAAACACAACTGATCTCCAAGGCCTCCAACTCATGAGCTAAAAGATCGTCGTGTGCAAGAATCAAATTTCCTTGACCTGAAGTTCGTCTACTCAATGCATCAACGACAATGTTCATCTTCCCTGGAGTGTAATGGATGTCAAAGCTATAGTCTCCCAGGAATTCCATCTATCTGCACTTGCGCATGTTCAATTCTTTCTGCGTCATGAGGTACTTCAAGCTTTTATGGCCCTTAAATATACCAATTTTCACGCTATACATGTTGTGCCGCCACAATTTAAGAGCGGATATCACGGTCGTCAACTCCAAATTATAGACCAGATAGTTTCGCTCATGCACTTATAATTGGCATAAACCATAAGTTATCACTTGTTGGATTGGCATAACACACAACCCAAGCCACTGTTGATGCATTGTTGTATATCTAATAACCTTTCGTGCAATGGGAACAAAGTATGAGTGCAAATATCAATCAATTCTACAACTCCTAAAAATATCGCGTGCACTCGGTCGTTCAAATGAACTAATGTTGCTTCCTTGTCAATGTAGTGAGATGGAGTGTGATCCTCGAAAAGGTTTTATCCAAATCCCCTATAGTAGTCGGCAAGTCCTAAGAAGCTTCATACTTCTACTACATTCTTCATTTTAGACCAATCTGTATAGTCGTGACTTTCGACGGATCAACTGTAATACCCTCTCCATTTACAATACGACCTACGAATGCCACTGAGGATAAGCAAAATTTGCATTTTGAGAACTTTGTGTAGAGTTGGTGTATCCTCATAATGTCTAGATCCTCATGTACGTTACTGACATGTTCTTCCTCCAAATGGGAGTATATCATAATGTCATCGATAAAAACAATTACAAAATGGTCCATTCACTCCTGAAATATGCGATTCATCAAATCCATATATACTGATGGTGTAATTGTATGGACAAACAACGTGTAATAAACATCGCCTTTGGTATGTCTCATTTTCGTATCATAAGTTGGTAATACCAGGATTTCATATCGAGCTTGGAATATACTGTGGAACCAACTAACTAATCAAAGAGATCGTTGATTTGGGGAGTCAAAACTTATTCTTCTCACTTAGCTTGTTCAGTTCTATGTAGTCAATGCACATACATAAAGTATGAAAGTCCTCTGGTATCAGTAGAAAGTCCTCTGATACCAATTGAAAGTGAGGTTAGATCTTAGATTTACTCTAGGGGGGTGAATAGAGTATTAAAAAGTTTTTCACTTATTTTTATAGAGAAATTAAAATAGTGATATATATATATGTGTACTGAGTGAGTAATAAAAACAAACACAAAGAGAGCACACAACACAATTTAGAAAAATAAACAAGAACACAAAGGACACAAGGATTTTATAGTAGTTCCCCAATAAACCTGGGTACGTCTACTCTTCTACCACCCTTGGTAGGATTCCACTAGGTTTTTGATCAGGCGCCCTATCACCACTGGGGTTTTGATCAGGTGCCCAAAACACCACTTGAGCTTTTGATCAGGTGCTCTAACCAAACTACAGGTTTTGTTCAGGTGCCCTGCCACCAAGGGGTTAACTTTTGAAGGGAGTTATAACCTTGTACGTACAAGAGGGGATAAAGAGGGTTTAGATGTTCTTCTTTGTCAATAATCTGAGAGAAGACTCTAGTGGAATGTATGATGTTGTAAAGCTCCACTTGTCTGATTGAAATGGTTGACAGTTGGGGATGGAGATTTCTCTTGAATCTAATATCTTCATGTATCTTCCTGATCGCTGATGAATCTGAGAGACCAAGATTTCTCAGATTATTTATTGTTCTTGAAGATCTGATCTAGAAACTTGCGGCAGAAATCTGAGAGATGATTTGTATTGTTGTTCTCAGAGAATGAGATGTGCTGCTGAAGAAGATGAAGATCTGTAAAGCTTTTTCTTTTCTTCTTTCTGTATATTTTCTCTCGACAATATTCTTCTTCTCTTTATTTCCTGTCTTGCTATACTGTAAAATGATACTGTATATCTTCTTCCTTATTCCTTTTGAAATCTCTGACTGATTTGAAATTCAAATCCCTTAATTTAAGGAATCAAATAATTAGAAGAGATATATCCGGTACTGCAAATCTGATATGCTTTATATCTTTTTCCTTTTCCATGAAAATGTCCTTTTCAGCTATATGTCAACGGCTATGTTCTCGAAATAATAAAAGGAAAGATACAATCCTTACTTATCTGATAAAATAGAGTCGTTGCTGAAAGATCTGAGTTCAGTGAATGAAATAAATTGATCTGTCTGAAATACTGAACTGAACACAAATTTCGTCGAGCGCAGAGCTGAGTTCGTCGAGCGCAGAATGAAGTTCGTCGAACTGAAGAGATAAACTGCTGGACTGGCTTGAGAACTGAGTGCGTCGAGGTGGAGAGCAAGTTCGTTGAACGCAGAGAGGAGTTCGTCGAACGCAGGAGCATGTCGTTCGTCGAACGCAGGATTGAGTTCGTCGAACGCAGCAGACTTATCTTTTCCTTAGTTCTAACAGCCTAAAACCTTGACCCTTTGGACTATACATTGAGGTCAACTTAGTCCTAATAAACAGATAGTGATCCTAGCCCAAATCAGTAATAGGGTTGTTCCAACAATCTCCCCCTATTTGGGTTAGGACACTATTTGACAAAAATTGAACAATAAAACAAACAACAAAACAACAGAGCATATATATCTGACAGATTTTAAATATTTCAGCAGATATAAAATATGATACTCTGAGATTTGAATTTTACATTTAAAACAAATAATAAAACAAATAAATAGAACCTTTTCCTTTTTGAATTCTGACATTGCCTTCAGCTTTCTGAATTTGAATATCTGAGCTGTATTTGCTATATCTGAATTTGATATCTGAGTTGTATCTGCTATATCTGAATTTGATATCTGAGATGTATCTGCTATATCTGAATTTGATATCTGAGCTGTATCTGCTATATCTGAATTTGATATCTGAGTTGTATCTGCTATATCTGAATTTGATATCTGAGCTGTAGCTTTATAATCTGAATCTGCTTTGCTACCAATCTGCATTGGAATCTGCTATATCTGAATTTCTGAAACAAAACTGAAACTGCAAACTGCTGTGAGCTTCTTCAAATAACATAAAGGGGCTTCTTCATCAACTGAATGATTTTTGCTTCCTCATACAACATTTCCTCTTGAGACTTGAGCATCTTCATAAAACAACTCCCCCTATCATAAAGGAGTGTCTTAAAAACATCTCCCCTGTCAAAAGGAAAGTATCCCCCCTGACAAAAAGGAGCTTCTTCAAGAAACTTCTCCCCCTGCCTAGTTTCAGGAAGGCCTGAAGCTAGACCCCTAGAGAAGGGACATTTGAAGAGGTAGGGAAGGATGCAATCTTCTTGAAGAAATATTGCTATTGTTCCTGCAAAATAAAATTGTGATCAAGTGCAAAGGAACTGGAAGAGAAGCAGTTTCTGTAGGCATTCAGTTAAAATAAAAGATTTGATTATAAGGAAAGATTCAGAAACAAAAGCTTCATCAAAACTGCGTTCGACGAAAAATAATTTTTCGTCAATCTCAGTTCGACGATCTAGATGACTTCGTCGATCTCCGTTCGACGAACGACTAGATTTTGTCGATCTCAGTTCGATGAAGAGATGGGATAAGTAGAAAATTTAATTTTTAACAGATTGAATCTCCATCTATTATTCCTAGCTGATTTATAAAGAAGATATGCTTCTTTTCAACCAATGACTTGGTGAAAATATCAGCTCTTTGTAAGTTAGTAGGAATAAATTGTAGGCAAATTTTTATTTTTATCCACATTATCTCTGATAAAGTGGTGCCTAATTTCTATGTGTTTAGTCCTACTATGGAGTCCTGGATTTTGTGCTATAGATATTGCACTAGTATTGTCACAAAATATAATTGAATTATTTAGATTGATACCATAGTCTAGGAGTTGATTTTGTATCCACAATATCTGTGAGCAGCAATTGCCTGCAGCAATATATTCTGCTTCAGCTGTTGATGTAGACACAAATATTTGTTTCTTACAAAACCAAGACACAAGCCTATCACCAAGAAACTGGCAAGTTACTGATGTGCTTTTCCTGTCTACTCTGCATCCAGCATAATCAGAATCTGAGAATCCAGTTAATTCAAATTCTGATGTTGTTGGATACCAGAGTCCTAGATTTGGACAACCCTTTATATATCTCCAAATTCTTTATAGTAAAATTAGGTGAGATTCTTTGGGGTTAACTTGGAACCTAGCACAAATACAGGTAGCAAACATTATATCAGGCCTACTTGCTGTTAAATAAAGTAATGAGCCAACAATTGCTCTATATACTTTCTGATCAACAGGTTTCCCTGATTCATCAGTGTCTACAACAGCATTGGAGGGCATGGGTGTTTTCATAGTGGAAGCATCAGACATACCAAACCTTTTCACTAATTCCTTAGCATACTTGGATTGTGATATGAATATGCCATTTGGAGTTTGCTTCACTTGAAGACCAAGGAAGTAAGATAACTCACCCATACTACTCATTTCAAATTTAGATTGCATTAGGTTAGAGAACCTTTTGCATATATTTGAATCAGTAGAGCCAAATATGATATCATCTACATATATTTGAACTAGTAATGTTTGATTTTTTATGTATCCTGAAAAATAGGGTTTTATCAACTATGCCTCTACAGAAATTATTCTCCAAAAGAAAATTAGCTAAGGTCTCATACCATGCTCTGGGAGCTTGTTTGAGACCATAGAGAGCTTTATTAAGCTTAAATACATAAGAAGAGTGAGTTGGAGAGATGAAACCTGGTGATTGTTCCACATAGACTTCTTCTTTGATGTCTCCATTCAAAAATGCACTCTTCACATCCATCTGGTATACTTTGAATTTCTTGAATGCAGCAAAGGCCAGAAAAATCCTGGTAGCTTCAAGTCTTGCAACAGGAGCAAAGGTCTGATCATAGTCAATTCCTTCTTCTTGTGAATATCCTTGGGCTACCAATCTTGCTTTGTTTCTAACTATGTTGCCTTGATCATCTAGCTTGTTCCTGAAGACCCACTTGGTGCCAATGACTGGATGACCTTTTGGTCTTGGAACCAAATCCCAAACCTTGTTCCTTTCAAATTGATTGAGCTCCTCTTGCATTGCAAGAATCTAATTCAATACAGAAGTCAATCTCGCGCTGAGGTGGAGCTCCATGAAGCTCATTGGGAAATACATCTGCATATTCCACTACTACTGGAACATCCCTTTGGCTTGCGTAGACGCCTCCAACTGAGTATAGATTAGATCACCACCTTTTTGAACCACCTTCACTATATGAAGTGTGGATTGCAATGTATTTCTCAAACCTCTCAGGTCTGTGAATCGAGTCTTACCTATAATTACTTTTCCTATAGTGACTTCCTTGAGTCTGCAATCTATACACGTGTTTTGCAATCTCCAAGTCATAATGTTCTGCAAAGAAGGCTGCAACTCAATTGGTGATGAGGAGTGGTTTAAAGGCTCTTTATCAAGGGGGTTGTGGGTTCGAGACATGGACTCAACAACTTACCATTGTTGAGAAACAGATGCGAAGATGTGGGGTTAGGGTGCTTGGACGGCAGCCCTGTAGCATGTCTGCGTGGTCCCTACGGGAGTGTCAGGGCGTTACACTACGACCTAAACTTATCTTTGGCTCTTCGCATATGTCATAAGACCATGCCCTTGATGTGCACGATCATGCGTCCATTTAGTTATTTGTAGCTCATTATAGAATCAGGCGCATGATCATGCATTAAGGTGCACGATAATAGTCAGTACTCCAGAAAATCGACCCATTTAACCTCTACAAGGGTGTATGGTCGTGTGGTAAGCATCACACAGTCTTGCGTGTAGAGACATTCAGGTTTCCTCCGTTTGCTTGATGACGAACTCTCCACATGTGTTTAATATATGTACAAGTTGTAAAAAGGGTTATATGGATAAAATTGAGGTGTTGTACAAAGATACATATGGAGTACCTTGATGTTAGAATGTGGACCCCATCCTTACACGAGGTCAATGCAAGCTCGACGAGTTGACCTAGCAAGGTTTATGAATTAATATGTTGAGGTCTCCGAAATGATATGTTAAGGTCGTCAATATGGTATGTTGAGGCCACCGCGGTGATCCACTGAGGACACTGAGTTAACATGTTGAAGTCATCGAGGTGATCTTCCATTTACGTCCTCCACATGTACTTTTAATCTCGACGAGTAAGGGTCATAGAGTAAAGAATTCAGTGTTGAATCTAAGGTGGCACCCTTCGAGTAGATTCATTAGGGCAATATAAAATAGAGAGTATTGGTAGATAGTTTTCTTCCTTTTCACACCACCCTTCCGCATAATCCTCATCATACCGCCCTCCCACTAGCCGCTCAATGTACCACACACTGCTTTTTAGAATGCGACCTTGTGTGTGACTCAACATATCACTCTCTCGTGCATCACTCAATATATTGCGCCTTCATTGATATACCTATATTTTTCTCCATTTTATTTTGAATATATATATTCATAGTCTAATTGTGATACTGGTCCAACTATGGATCGAGGAGGGAAAGCCAATTGTATGTGTATTTTTGTAGTACTATTTTAGTGGAGAATTTACAGATTGGACTCTAAACGTCCCATGGTTTTCACCCCAACTGGGGTTTCCATGTAAAAAACATGAGTCATTTATTTGCTTATGGGCTTGCATTTTTTTGCGTACCATCAAGCAACCGCACAAGTACTCTTGCATAAATTAATTTTAGGTGCTCAGGTCAGGTTTTGCTCTCAAACCCTAACAAGTGATAATATAGCTAGGTTCATTTGGTAAAGCATATATCGGGCTGACCTATCTAAGATTTTAAGATGAGTCGATCAGATATATCAGGCTTGTAATTATGTGTGGTAGTTTACATCCATTAGTCCTCTGATTATCCTCTTTAGTTGAATTCCTTAAAATAATCAGTTCAAAGAACTTAAGTCATTCCGACCAGTTGACTAAGTCGGATGGATTCAGGTTCAGGTTCAAAGAATATTATGAAATTAAATTCCATAAATTATTATCATTGACACTGACTCATAAAAGATCTAATTTGTGTAAAGGGCTGACATGCTTTTATCTCTGAGGATATATCTAATGATATGGATCTCAATAAGTGGATGGTGGAACACATAAAGCTTTGTGGATTCATTAGATGGTTCATGGAGCTGAATGTATCCAATCATGTTGTAAGTATTGTTGATGTGAAGATTCATTAAAATATCCTGAAGACCAATTATGCCAAGAGCATTGACATTAACAAGTTGTACCCGCAAAAGAGACTTAGAGATTTTAGGTACAGAGATGACTCACTTATCCTGGATCTTGTGAACAAGTTTCAGGAGATTATTGGTCATCGTACTCCGATGAATGTGACCTTTGATGATGAGATCAATGCATTATGGTTTTTGAAGCCCATTTATGACTCTTAGGAGGTGGTTAGAGTCTCACATGTCAACTCACCTCCACAAGACATTATGACTTGGAGATTTAACATCTTAAATGAAGAAGTGAGGAAAATGTCTTAAGGAACATCAAACTCTTTATCACGGGCTAATGTTTTTTACATTGAGCTCAGGGAGAGAGGCATAAGCAAGAGAAGATGAAGGAAGAGTGACATAGGTTGGAGTAAGGGGAAGTCAAAGTCCTGCTACCAGAATGTGGAGTGTAACTATTGCCACAAGAAATGACATATTTAGAAGTTTTACTATTCCCATAAGAATGATCAGAAGAAGAATGAAGTGGTTATAAATGATAATACTGATACTCATACGACATGAACTACAACTATATAGGAGGAGGAGGTGGATGACATCACATTGTGGGAGTTGACATCACTGCTGCACTTTTTCGCGAGCCTTCATGTTCGAGATGAACTACTTGAGTTATGTCATGCATAGAACCCCAACATTCGTCTCCTCCCTGGATCAACCTAACACCTTACCAACCTCCTTCCCGGCCTCTTCGCTTCCTATGTAGCCTATAATTCTCCAATACCTCTCATGCACCTATCAGGATGGTATCTCCCATTGCAGACTGGATGATGTCGGCCCCACTAGTACCAACCTTCTCTTGTGATAGATTTTGGGGCAAGGAGAACTCATATATAATCTCATTCTTCTTGTGCTTCTGTGTTTGAAGCCTTGAAGGAGACTGCACAGTTCGCACCTTTTCCACCACCTTGCCACTTGGACCCGATCCAGATCCCACACCTCCCATATTTGGATAGGAAGATGGCTTTATCAGTAGACCCAAGATTAAATGAACCTCCTCTTATAGAAGCCTTGATTTCTTTGCATTTGCATGTGAATCACAGGTCTTTCATTTCTCCTGCACTAAGGATGTTTGGATTAGTATGGATAACATTCAGTCTCTTGATCACACATTGTGTAAACTACTACATAACTGGCAGTTGTGGAGTATATTTCCCCCTTTTAAATCTAATGGATACATCCGCAATTTCTTCCTCCTCATCACCCCCAATATAGTTTGGTTCTGATGTTTCTCATACTCATATGTGTTGAGATTTCACCCACCAACAATAACATCAGACGGCATCAAAATGTCCTTCCCTAGTTGCTTTGCTATCTCATTCTCAGTGTGCTCACTTACTACAACATTCAACGTAATTACACTTCCCTCTTAACCTTGAGTAAACCCCTTAAATCCACACTTGGCTTTACTTCATTTTCCTCTTCTACATCAGAACCTGCCATTTTTTGTAACATTATGAAGAAATCAAAGTGTGGGAGCACTCAACAATAAACAACTAGTGTGGTTTGGCACAAACACACCCTACTCCCTTTTACACCCTTTCGCCTCTCTCGATACTTTGACTGAATCTCTTTTTTCAAGGTTGTTTATTTAAAAAATCCTCAAAAGTGGGAAACATTGTTGGTTATGAATAATGAGGTAATTAATTAGTTAGATCTTTATCACATCACACCATAAACATCACCATTGAAGCATTTGCACGACTCTCTGAAATGCTGACCCAGTTTGACCCAAAATGACAGGATGACACATTGCCGGACTATTTAAACCTACATACATGAGGGCCTCTCGACCCATGGATACCGAACACCGATTTCCAAACACCGAGTGCAGAGCGTCACACCCCTTATCACCACTTTTCTCATATTACCCCCATACTTCATGATACATGGCATTAGTCAATAAGTCATCCTTGGGGCATCCCGAGTTGGCATGGTGGTACACTTAACACTTATAATGATATATTCATGTCAGCATTTAATCGTCAATCTCGATACCTTTTTCATCGAGCATCATATGACCGGTTCTCCTTTCCCATTTTCTCTCCCCTCGCACTTCCATGTTTTCACCCTTTTCTCTTCTCTCTATTTTCTCTTCTCTTTACAAAGTATCATCTCGCTCACGCCACACATTCATTATCGAGAACTTCACTTATACACCACTTCTCTGAGATAATACTAGCTAAGTGGAACATGGCATGTTTACACTAGGTCCACTCACATATCCTTCTGGGAACTGCCCCGATGTTAGGAAGGTGATGAAGGGGTCCATCCACGACGCTCGCTGATCCACCTCCATCAACTCCCCTTCCTCAATGGATGGTCAGAAGAGCTCTGACACCGTTCCCCCCGCTCTGGGACCGAACTTGGCTAGGAGGTCTGCCGGAATGCTCTCCTCCCTTGGCACATGCTGGATCGAGAAAGTACGGAATTGCCCGATGATTCTCTTAACCTTCTACAGATATCATTGGAGAGTTGGCTCCTTTGCCTCGAACTCCCCTTTGACTTGGCAAGCCACCACCATGGACTCTGTTGAGACCTCCATATCTTGCACCCCTAGCTCCCTGGCTAGACAGAGCCCTGCGATCATGACCTCATACTCGACCTGGTTGTTAGTGAGTGGGAAATGGATGTTAACTACCTGCTCGATCCTTGTCCCCTGGGGGCTTACTAAGATTACTCCTCCCCTGAAAGAATGCTTCCCCGACGCCCCATCAACTAACATCTTCCATGCCAACGAGTGGGGAGGCTCGAGCTCTTCTACCTCGGTTACGTAGTCGGCCAAGAAATCCGCCACCGCTTGTGCCTTTATAAATAGCCTAGGGATAATCGAGATGTCGAATTCGCTTAGCTCCACTGACCATTTGGCCAACCTTCCTGAGTGCTCTACCCCCTCCATGATGTTTCGAAAGGGATGGTCGGTCACCACCTTGATGAAATGTGCTTGAAAGTAAGGTCGGAGCTTCCAGGCCGACACCACCAGGGCGAAGGCTAGTTTCTCCAGGATGGGGTATCTGAGTTCTGTCTTTCTTAGCACACTACTGACGTAGTAAATTGGGAGTTGCTTCTTTCCCTCCTACCTGACCAAAACTGAACTCACTGCCTCGGCCCCCACCCCTAAGTATAGGGATGGGTCCTCACCCTGCCTTGGAATTCCCCACGCACTCGGGGGTAAACTCAAATTTCTGGTTTCCTCGTAGTGCCTTAAAGAAGGATGAGCATTTCACTCCTGTCCTGGAGAGAAACCTACTTAGCCCGGCCAACTTCCCAGTGAGGCAATGGACTTTCTTTGTATTCCTTGGCGATCCCAGCTCCATTATCGCTCTCACCTTGTAAGGGTTAGGCTCTACCCCAGTGGGAGGTGAGTAGATGACCCAAGAACTTCCCCTACTGGCCCCAAAAACACTTCTGGGGGTTGAGTCTCATCTTTAATTTTCTCAAGGTGCCGAAGGTCTCTTCGAGATCCCGGAGGTGGGACTCGAGGTCCCAGCTCTTGATCATGAGATCATCCGCGTAAACTTCCAGGTTCCTCCCCTTTTGCTCACGGAAGACTCTGTCCATCATCCGTTGGTAGGTTGCTCCCGCAATCCTCAACCTGAATGACATCATTTTGTAACAATAACACCCATCCCCGGTGATGAATGAGACATCCTTAACGTCAGGGGGGGGGGGGGGGGGGGGGGGGGGGGGTGCATGCGAATCTGATGATAACCTGAAAAGGCATCTAGAAAACTCATTAGAGAAAAATTGACGGCTGAGTCAACCAGCGCATTGATTCGTGGCAAGAGTTTGCAATCCTTAGGGCATGATTTATTTAATAAAGAAAAATCGACACACATCCTCCACCTTCCATCCCCCTTCTTTACCATCACTACATTGGAGACTCAACCCAGATACTGGATCTTTGATACAAATCCTGCTTTGAGGAGCTTGTTCACCTCCTCATGAATAGGTTCTGCTAGCTTGTCAGCAACTGACCTCTCCTTCTTGTTGGAACATGGTCTTTCGCATCTCCTAGGTTTGAGAATAACAAATCCTATGTGTATTTGATCTTGTGTGTTTAAGTGTGTAGGAAAACAAGTCCACATGACTCAAGGATAACATAAGAAAGTTGCGCCAAAATTTGAAGCCAAAATTCCAACATGCCCGCTAACACCGGCGCTAGCGCTAGCTCTGATTTGAGAAAATTTCGGAAACAGTTATGGAAGGTGCTAGCGCCAGGCAATAGGAGCTAACGCAGGCAGTAGCAGCTAGCGCTGGCGGTATCGGCTTGCACCTGCAGTAGCACAAAGCACAAGAGGAAGGCGGTCGGCTTGCTTAAAATGAAGGATTCTCACGCTGAGAATATTGCCTAATCTGGGATAGCGCCGATGGTAGCGATAGCGCAGGCACTAGCTCTAAGGCTATAAAAAGGACCCCTTGGATCCATCTTCTTCATCCTCTTTAGATCCTAAATTCCAGAGCTTCGTGCCACAGCATAGAGAGGAAGGTTCAGAGAGATACTCCCATAAATCCATGAAGGCTTAAGGAGATCCATGGAGAAGATTTCAACACGCGTCATCATCGTGACGAAAGACCACATCGACTACGATCATACTCTGCGGGACTTTGTCTACTTCTCCAAGAGATCCATATAGGGATTTTTATATTGTTGTCATTTTATTTCACATCTTTTCTGTAATCGTTTAGTGAACTCGCCTCGTGTTGGCGACTAGGTCTGGGTAGGACTTAGGGCTGAAATTCGCCTCGTGTTGGCTACTAGATCTAGGTTAGGTCTAGGGGGTGCTCAAGTCCATATCCGGGGTTGGAATGGCTAGAGTGGCTTGAGGCCGAATCTGGGGAAGGATAGGTTAGGGCCACCGGTTCGTGGGGATGCGAGTCGGGATAGAAAACAAAAGGAGTTTATTATTATTCGCCACCGATTTCTAGCGTTATAGAAATCAACTTTTGTAAAACAATATTTCATATTAATAAAGCATGTCTCTACTTTATTTCAATTGTTTTGTTTGAATTCTCACCTTCTTAATCACTTATTATTTCAAATATATCAAAATATAAGAAAAAGTTTTAAAACCCTTATTCACCCCCCCCCCCCTCTAAGGGCGTCTACCGATCCAACAAGTGGTATCAGAGGGGTTTTATTCCAATCGGAATAACAACTGGGAATAATGGCGTCTCATGATCTCGCTTCTACTAGTGGGGTAAATTTTATGAAGAAGAAACATCTCTTAAACCACCTTTATTTGAAGGAACAAATTATAAAGGATGGAAAATTTTAATTGAAAATTTTATTAAAACTATAGATATCGAAGCATGGAATTTAGCAACAGTTAGACCAGTGGATGAATCAAATAAAAAGGAACGTCATCTTAATGCAAAATCCAAACACTATTTATTTTGTGGTTTATCAAATGAAGTTTTCAAATTAATATATTGTTTTTCTAGTGCATACAAGATATAGAAATTTCTTGAAGAAATGTATGATCTTCCTCTCACAGGTATGGAACAAACACAGGAGGAGGACATACAAGCATTCACCAATATTCAAGAAGATCTCTCTCACAGCAAAATCATGGAAATTGTCTTAGACGAAGAGAACAATACATTAAGAGAAAAAGAAGATGAAACTTCATCCATAAAGGAGGAAGGCCTAGAAAATGAAAAGGAACTTCATGTTCACATCTTGCCTCTTCCAAAAGCACTGTAAGGAAATCAAATCCTCTTATTGTTTGTAATTCTATTTCTACTTTACAATTGCTACAAATTACAAAGCGCAAAATTAAGAAATTAAAAAATACGAATTACAAATTGCGCTTAGAAAATAAAGATTTAAACGCAAAAGTTAAAGTAGAATCAAATTCTGATTTATCTAGCTTTACCCATGTCACTTCAATTAAAAAAACATGTTTTGATTATAATGATATTAAAGAAAAATTTAAGGAACTGAAAAAGAAATTATTTGTATAAAAGAACATAATGAAAATTTATTTTTAGAAAATTCATCTTTGAAAAGTGATTGTGCTACATGCCAAAATTATAAAATTGAAATCAAAGAGATGGACGAAACATTTGAGGAATTTAGAAATGACTATCAAAATCATATTGACTCTATTGTTTCCACTCTTAAAAATAGCACAATAGCTTACAATAAAGCTAGGCATAATTTAAAGATTAAGAATGATGAATTAAAATAAAAAATCAACGTACTTATGAAAATTATAAATAAAAATTCACAATATCAAGACATATCTAAAAACATGTTGAATATGAATATGAACATGAATATTTTAACTAAACCAAATAATGGAAATAAGAAACACAACGGATTTGTAAATCAAAGTCAAAATCACCATTACTTACAAAATCATGTTCCTCCCAACTTAACAACAACATTACACAAATTTCATAATCATTACAATCATAATCTTCAACATAAAGATTATCACAATAAAAATTTGGTGCATAGAAAACCAAGGTTTGAATGGAGGCCCAAGATTAAAACTGAAACTTTAACTTCACATGAATGGACCCATTCATCTATATCTACTCACAAACCTAAACATTATATTTGGGTACCCAAAGGAACCACCACACTTGGTCCCCTTTGGATACCTAAATCACTTATTCATTAGGTATCACCAAATGCATGAAGTAGAATATTTTCAAAAAATGAAATATACAAATTTTCTACTTCATGATATGCTTTAATGTCTTTCTATTTTTTTGTTTTCTTATTTTTAAGATATCATGTTATGGTCATCTTATATATTATAAGAAATATGATCTTATCTCTTAAAACTTAATGAGTTTATAAATTAAAATTGATCAAAATTCAAAATCATATTTTATTTTTGATGACCTATCTATTATTCTTATATTCATTGCTTATAAATATCTTATATTATCCATATGAATCAAACTCTAAATTTGTTATGAGATATTTATCTAAATTATAAAGAAAATCACAAAAGACATATTGAAAGATTAATTGTCTTAAATACTGATGCCACACGCACCACCATAATCTATTGATGTCCTTTGATAAAATTATCTAAAAATCATATATCATAATTCATATCAAAAATCATCTAAAAACAACTATCTCTATCACATGTATATGAATTATATGATAACAATTGGTATTATAATTGTTTACCATGGTTGGTGTATTATGTGTGTAATGTGATTTATTTCAAGTTTAGACTTTAGAATCATCTTGATATCAATAAGATCAAATCAAATAGAATCTTCACTTCATTCTAGGTCTATAAGTTGAAACACTATCAAACTTTGGCATAACATTAATCCCAAACTTATCATACTAACATTGTCACCTAAAGAATATTTGTGTCTATGTTAGACTTTGTATGTTTACCAAGATATACAGGCTGAGTACTTTTTATCTAGGGCTTATCCATGATATTCTTTGCATGAACATTATTCCATACAAATCATTTAAATCATGCTTATTTGGTTTATTTGAACATGATATCTTGTGCTTACATTTCCTATCATTTTCAATGTACATTATATTGATAAATATAAGCCTTAGAAAAATTAAAATGAAGATATAATAAAATATATTTCATGCAATGGTTATTTGGTAAAGTCATATATAAAATCGCCAATGTTTCATGCAATTTGCACTATCTAGACATCTCCAAAAATTCGGAAATTCCTACATGAAACTACTCTTGGGACACTTAATCAAGATCCATAATCAGAATTTCCAAAATCTTGAAAATTAGTGAACTATTTGCCGCGCTGGCGCTAGATCAAGTGTCTGATTTTTTATGATTTTAAAATTTAGAAAAATCACCAAAAATATATTATTTTATATGTTCTACTCATTTTTGCATGTATATCATAAATTGATTTTTGAAAAATTAAAATACAAAATTACAAAAGCCAAATTACAAAAAATATTTTTCTTACTTTGGTTATTTGTTTGATTTCTATTTCTATATGCAAAAATCAAATACAAAAATATAAAATAAAAACAAGTATCAATAAGTATTTTTTGAACTTTAATTTTCTATTTACATGTATCTTGCGAAAGGGAGATTTGGGCTATCATCCCATCACATCTCCTAGTACCGAGCGAACCCCTCATAGGGTAGTCCTCGGGAAGTCCAAGATCAATCTTATGAGTTCAAACTTTAAATCAAAATTATTCTTCAAAATATCAAAAAATACTGTATGGACTTCATTGAAAATCAAGCATGATTTAACCCATCTTTAGAACTTCTACAATGTTCCAATTTATCTTGACAAACTACTTTGAACATTGTTCTTTTCATGCTTTGATATATCTATTCATATGTGCATCAATTATATTGTAAAAGTTGTGTAGAACCTTGCTTAGCATGCCTCTAAGTATGAGTAAATATTTTATGGTTGATAATGATATTTCTTCACTCACTTTTTGGCTAAGTCTACTTATGTTTTTAATCTAAAGATGCTTGCTTATGTATTGTAATTGTACAATAAATTAAATTTGCACAAGTATCTTACCTACACTACATTTATTTGCACTATTAAATATAAAGAAAAGTGGTTGTACTTTCAAAAGTCAATTGGTTTGCAAAGCAAGTGTAATCGGAGAACTTTATACAAAAAAAATCATGAAATAAATTGACAAAGATAACTCCACCAAGCACTACTTGAACCTCCTGATAAGTCTTAATAAGCGTTGTGAGGTTGAGCACCTTGGAAAGATAAGTAAAGTGTCTTGTGCAAACCTTCATTTCTTAAAAAAACCACTCATTCTTAAGCACACCGGATCAAAAAGAAAACTGAAAAAATAAAATTGTGTGATCCCTCAAGCACTACTTTGCACCCTGATAAGTCTTTATGAGCATTATGTGTGCAAAGCACCTTGGTAGTTGTACATTGTCTGTGCATAAAAAGTGTGTGGAAGTAATCTTATTTGTGTTTTATTGTGCACTTTACTCTACATTTGTCTTGTATTTTTGATTATAACATTTGTTTACTCTTTTCAAAATACACTTTGTGTACATCATTATCTTCCATAACACTTCTTCTCATGAGTATTGGATTCTAATGCTAATTCTATAATACTTTTTATATCTAAATGCACTAGATAACCTAGCATGCTCTCTACAATGTTTGATATGTTTTGACTTTTTGAATTAGAATAACATTGTAGTAGTCTCTTTTTTCATAAATCTCTTTCATGCTTGGTTACTTCATGATAATCTTTAAAGATTTTCAAAGAAAAATGATTTAAAAAAAAAAACATCTTTTTTCATTTTTGGACCTTCACTCATATTTCTTTTAATGAATCGTCATATCTTACTAAAAGATGTTTCTTGTATTTTTATAAGTCTTTCGCATCATCACCATATATTTTGTACCTTGCGCTTTCATGCCTATATCAAAGTCTTAAATCTCAAAATTCCTTTTTTCAACAAGTAGTAGACTTGCTTGGTAGAAATTATATTGGTTACTCTAAAACACGCATATCATTTTTATGCTAAAAACTCTGATTTAATAATGGATTTCAAAATAGCTATGTGAGTTTTTCAAAAAATTCAAAACAAAAATATAAACACCCATTGGCTATGAAATTATACTTAGATTTAAAGCGCTTAAATGTTTCCAATAATTATTATTCATGATTACATATCTCACCATAGCGGGGGCGTAGGGTTGTAGACATTAGATAACCTAACCTCTAAGTCATGACTTGTCCTTAACCGGGGAGGGTTCCAGTGGGGCCTTGCGAGGCACTGGGGGGAAAGAGTGCTAGGTTGAGTATTTTCTAGTGTTTGCATATGGGACTAACACCCCAACCTACGGCATGTATGCAGCTCCTCATGACCATCCGTCACTTAGTACGGGGATAGGGTGTAGACATATTGTCTGGGTAGATTGGTTACTTGGAAATCATTACCTTTTTATGCTTAAAACTCTTATATAAAGGGGAAAAATAACAAGATAATATTGATTACTTGACAAATGTTATATTGTTCATCTTTAAGCTAAAAAAACTCGGATCTATTTCTATAAAAATTATTCTAAAACTCCTTATCATTTCCTTCTCTCTAAAAGCTCGATCATGCCTTTATCTTATTATCAAAAATTTTGTGTTTTGCTTCCTTATCCACTTTTGCTAAAAACAAAAGGTGGAGAACTAACATGATAAATATAGTCCGCTATCAAAATGGAAAACTAACATGATTAATTAAGATGATAGCTTACATATTAGGGGAGCATTCACTTAGGGGGAGCATGCATTTATGTGGAGCAATTCTAAATACCCAAAACGACAATAATCCTAAGTCATCACTTTCACACACACACACACACAAGTAGGTTTCATCATGCTTATATATTAATGCTCTGAATTATCATTAATGGATTTGTTATTATCAAAAGGGGGAGTTTGTTGGAACATGGTCTTCCGCATCTCCTAGGTTTGGGAATAACAAATCATATGTGTATTTGACCTTGTGTGTTTAAGTGTGCAGGAAAACAAGTCCACATGACTCAGGATAACATAAGAAAGTTGCGCCAAAATTTGAAGCCAAAATTCCAACATGCCCGCTAGCACCGGCGCTAGCGCTAGCTCTGATTTGAGAAAATTTCGGAAACAGTTATGGAAGGTGCTAGCGCCAGGCGATAGGAGCTAACGTAGGTGGTAGCTGCTAGCGCTGGCGGTATCAGCTAGAGCCCGGCGGTAGTGCAAAGCACAACAGGAAGGCGGCCAGCTTGCTTAAAATGAAAGATTCTCACGCGGAGAATATTGCCTAATCTGAGATAGCGTTGGCGGTAGCGATAGCGCAGGCGCTAGCTCCAAGGCTATAAAAAGGACCCCTTGGATCCGTCTTCTTCATCCTCTTCAGATCCTAAATTCCAGAGCTTCGTGCCACAACATAGAGATGAAGGTTCAGAGAGATACTCCCATAAATCCATGAAGGCTTAAGGAGATCCGTGGAGAAGATTTCAACACGCGTCATCATCGTGATGAAAGACCGCATCGACTACGATCATACTCTGCGAGTCTTCGTCTACTTCTCCAAGAGATCCATATAGGGAGTTTTTATATTGTTGTCATTTTATTTCACATCTTTTCTGTAATCGTTTAGTGAACTCGCCTCGTGTTGGCGACTAGGTCTGGGTAGGACTTAAGGCTGAAATTCGCCTTGTGTTGGTGACTAGATCTAGGTTAGGTCTAGGGGGTGCTCAAGGCCATATTCGGGGTTGGATTGGCTAGAGCGGCTTGAGGCCGAATCCAGGGAAGGATAGGCTAGGGCCACCGGTTTGTGGGGATGCGAGTCGGGATGGAAAACAAAAAGAGTTTATTATTATTCGCCATCGATTTCTAGCGTTATAGAAATCAACTTTTGTAAAACAATATTTCATATTAATAAAACATGTCTCTACTTTATTTCAATTGTTTTGTTTGAATTCTCACCTTCTTAATCACTTATTATTTCAAATATATCAAAATATAAAAAAAGTTTTAAAACCCTTATTCACCCCCTCTAAGGGCGCCTACCGATCCAATACTTCTGTCAGATGGGACGAGTGTCGGGCTCAAGGTTGAAGCGGTGGCATGCCACATCCGCATCGATCCCTGACATTTTTGTCGTGCTCCAAGCGAAGATGTCCACGTTCTCCTGGACACAAACCAAGATCTTCTTCTGGTCCTCGGGGTTGAGCTCCCCGCTGATCTTCACTTTCTCTATCGTCCCTGCCCGGGAGATGACCTCCAGCTCCACGACCTCCTCCACGGCCTCCAACCTAGATTGCTCCCCACCATCATCTTCCTTCTTCTCCCCACAAGCGAGTGCTTCAATTCCCTCTCCCTCCTTACTCCCCTTCCGAACTTCCAGCAGCTCCTCCGCCCCTTCCTCCTGGGCCTGCTCCTCTTCTCCCCTTCCCTCCCTGGTCTCCTCTGCTTCGAGCGCTCCGACGCCCCCTTCCATCTCCTCCTGCCTCTCCATCTCCCGGTCCATCTCCTCCACCTCTACTTGCCAAGTGATGATGTTGACCGTGGTAACATGGCATTACCTTGCTACCTTTGAGTCTCCTCTCACCCGGATCTGGACTCCGCCCACGCTGAACATGGGGCATTGGTGGAACGTGGAGGGGACACACTGGAACGCACTGAAGAGGGGCCTCCCAAAGATGGCGTTATAACTGCTCGGAGCATCAACGATAATGAACCGGCAGTTACGGGACTGTTCCCCTAAGATGACATGGAGCCCTACTCCTCCTTCCACATCTTTCCTTTCTCCCGAGAACCAGAATAGTGGGCCATCCGAGGCCAACACCCTCCTTGCCTCTACCTTCATCTCGTCGAATGCCTTCTTGAAGATGACATTGACCGAGCTCCAGTTATCCACGAGGATTCGGGCGACGGTGAAATTCTCGATGGCCGTCTGGATAACCAGTGCATCGCAGAATGGGTCATCATGACCCAACATATCCTTATTAGAGAAGGTAATCTTTTCCTCTAGGGGTGGGGCTTGACAAATCGAAGCCACGCTCTGACGATACATGGTATGGAGGCTAGCCTTTCGGGTCGCCTCGATCCCCACTCCCCCGTGGATCACGCTGATCCCTCCTCGGCTCCCCATGTCAGCCCTGTCCACGCACCTATCTTCCTCCTCTGCCGCCCCGTCACCTCCTCTATTCGCACCGGTGGTTGTTGCTCCCTGGGACCTCTCGCCCTCCTAACTTCCAAGAACTCCGGGTAGGTGGCCATTGTGTGACCCTCCTCCTGGTGGAAGTCACAATATGACAACGCCATCCCCCTTCCCTCGGCCTCCGTCGTACGGTTGCTCCTCCTTGCTCCCGCTCCTCCTACTCGCCTTACCCTTCCTCGGCCAATCGCCATGGCCTACTGGGGCCGGGAAGGGAGTGGCCTCGGGCCTTGCCTCCACCCTGGGTGGTTGGGTATTCCCTGACCTCCCTAGAAGTTTCCCCATCCTTGGGGAAAACCTCTTCTCGGGTCCTGCATCCCTCCTCCCTGCTGCCTCCACCCCAACTTTGGGGCCATCGACTCTTCTCTTCTCCTAACCTCTTGTTGTCTGACCTCTGGCTCGCTCAGCTTCGCCAGCATTTTTGCGAACTTTGGGTTGGCGGCTTCCCCTTCGATCTCCTCCGTCGCTCTCTCCATCAGATCCTCGAAGGACAAGGGGGCTTTCCGCTTCAGATTCATCTTGAAGAACCCCTCCCGCAGCCCCATCATGAAGGCAGGCTGGAGGGTAAACCCGGGCACCTCCTGAATGAGCAGGACCGCCTCCTGGAATCGGTCCACGTAGTGGGCCAGCGATTCCCCTGGTCCCTGCTTGATCTTGAAGAGTGCTTTGACATCCTTCTTCCTCTTCTTCGAGGTCGAGAAGCGCAGCAGAAAGCTACTACACAGATCCTCGAACGCGTAGATCGACCCCCCTGGGAGCCGGTGAAACTAGTCCTGCGCCTTCTCCTTCAAAAAATGGCAAAAAGTCGGCACTTAAAAGCATCTGACATATGCCGAATGGAGACCGTGTCCTCAAACCATTGCAGGTGTTGGTCGAGGTCATCCTTGCCGATGTAGAAACTCATGGCGGGCTCGGTGAAACCTTCTGGAATGGGTGCAGAAAGCACCAGCTCATGTAACGGGCTTACTGTGCTCGTCGTCCTCGCCTGCCCCACCCTACCTACGAGCTCACCTACCGGGCTCGCATTCGTCGGGCTGGGGAACAGCTCCCACCCCGCTAGATCTCTCCCTGATGCCTTGCTGATGTACTCCTTACCCGCTCACTGCCCCGGGGCATTCTCTCCTACCCCCGGTGGTGGGATGATCTAGGGTGCTGGGTTGCGAACTCGCCACGCGCTGCGGCGAAGGCGAGATTGATCGTCTCGAGAACCTCTCTTCGGAGGTTTGCCAGCATCTCCATTGTTACTAGCGAGACAGAGGGTGGCAGACCGCCATGGCCGGCATCTCACTCTTCCTTTCCATCCATGCTGCTTCCTGGGGAATTTCTTGTACTAGCTGCAGTCCACTCTCACCGCACCAAAAATGTTGGAACCGAAATTTAGCCCACCGAGGAGTTCGGACCCCTAAAAGGGGGCAGCTATCACCTACTAATCCCGCGGAGGAACCTGATCGTAGACTTAGAACTAAATAACGACCCTTGGCTACAACCTGGAGGTCCCACCACACACCCGGAAGATCTTAGAGCACTTCCCCTCCTAAGCCAAAGCTGAAGCCAGACACCTTGGAGAGCCTGAGAAGCTAACCAAAGATGTCCTAAGGAGGAAGAAGCCAAAGAAGTGGAGTCCTCTCCAAAGGTGCCCTTCAGGGTCTATATATAATTTTTCTCTTCTGGTCTGCTAATAACGAGATCCTGCCTTTTGATTTTACTAATCGCACCCCAAACTAGTCTGCTAATAGCCAAACTCCGTTGTTCTGAAGGGCTATTGGCAGCCCACAAAGGGTATTTGGGTAAATCCACCCCTGGACCCTTACTGGCGAATGGCCCGTGAAGGCGCCACTCGCCAACCCTCTCGCGAGCGGGCCTCTCAAGGTCTCCCTATGCGAGCGACCCGTGAGGGCGCCACTCGCTCGCCCCGTGGCGATATAAATACTAGCTTGGGCTGCCTATGTGAGGCGGCGATCCCTCACTCGCCTCATCATTGCTAAATGCACCCCAAAGCGGTGAGCATACACTTGCCTCGCCCTCGCATCACGCTCCTTGCAGGGAGATAAGACTGGCTCGCCATGCCCTCACCCTCGCGGCTTGCTCGCCGCGGGGCGGCGATCCCCTGCTTACTTCGCCTACAACCCGGTTCGCCAATTTACCCCTCGACGAACACGGGGTTGTACAACCTTATGTTTTAAAATAACGCTATCCAATTCTTTGGGTTCACACTATTTTTTTTGTTTTTGGCAGAGAGCAAGCCTGACAACCCTACCGTGAGTATTCATCCTGCCTCCAGTCTCCCTCCCTCAATCCGCTGCAGCCAGTAAACACTTCCTCTCCCCCTCCTCTTTCTTCTTCTTCTTCGGACATCGTCGTCGATCCGCCCTTTTTTTCCTTCATCGATCCACCACCGCCCGACAACCCTCTTGCTTTCGTCGCTTCTTCTTCTTCCTCGAACATCTCTCCTCCATCCGCCCACATATTCTTCTTTCTGCTCTTACTTCTTTCTGCTCCTGTTCCAGCCCGAGAACCCTACTACTCTTATTCCATCAATTGCCTTCATTTTTCGTGTTCTTAGATGATAATAATGGTGCTTTTTACTACACCATATCATGCATATGATAGCGCTCAAAACCGCTACTGTAGGGATACGGTAGCGGTTGCGCGTGTGGTGCATCTGCCACCGTGGTCGTAGGATATGGTAGCAGTTACACAATGTATTGTGGCGTCCTGAAACCGTTACCATAGGTAAATCTATTATAGCATTTATGGTTATCAATGGTAGCAGTTATTGAGCGCTACCATTCTACAACGACTATGATTCTTCTTCGCCAGACGTTTATTCTTGTATTTGACAACGTTTATTCTTCATCGCCATGCGTTTAATAAATTCAGTTGTTTCCTATTAAATTGAATAAAAATAAACATATTCAATTGAATAATAATGGAGATAATATCTATTTTGTAAAAGAATTCAAATAATTTTTTTATTAGTAGTAAAAAGAATGTGGGAGATAGCCCAAACCCTTCATGAATACAATCAATATATAGATCACTTAATTTTCTTTAATAAACTCAATACATGAAAAAACATATATAATTAATACATGAAAATTATTCTCTTTCTTCTTTACGAGCTCATCCTTGGTGTCTTCTTCCTTTTTCGAAGCCTCCCTTGGAGCCTCATTTTCTCATACCTAAAACAAAATAAAGGACGTATAAATTAGAAGCAAGAAACCTAAAACAAAATAAAACTATTAGGACTAAAATCATTAGAACTAAAATTATAAATTACACGAAAAAGGGCAATAAAAATGCAAGCTCCACCTTACTAGCTGCCTACTGCCTTCGCCGGGGTACGCTCCGGTGAGAACTTTTTGAAGCTCAATGAAGATGAAACATACGGTTGAAATTAAAATTGATGGACACCTTTTTTGTCCTGCTATTATAGTACTTTATAGCCCAGCAGACTCTCCCTCCAAGATTCATATTCTGGGATACTGTAGAATGCCAACACCTTTTTTGTTCTGCTATTAATTAGTTGTCTAGGGAAGAAAATAATATAAATTAATTTTTGACAACAATTTCAAACTTCGATGTGCTTCTAATCATATATTCAAGATATGGGGATGTTAAGCTCTACCTTCACAATTGGTGTTATAAACTCCACCAAGAATGAGGGAACTTTGAGCAGCGAAGGCCAAAATTAGTGGATGAAATTAATTAAGAGCCCCTTAATGTGAGAACCGCCATGATCCTGCAATTTTAGATCACTAAATTTGATTGGCATTTTGTTTAATGTGGAAATAAAATGAAAACAAGAGAAAAAAGATAACTTAGCAGTTTTTTGGTTAAGAAAGAACCTGATCAGTCATAATCATTAGATGACCATATCTTAAACCTTTGACACTGTCATACTCCTTCCCATGCTACAAACCAAGGATTTACTTTATGTTCTGGATTTTGAATTGCTTACAGCTAGAGCCTTGGTTGAATCTCCTTCTGTCAAGATTAAAGTGCATTTATCTGAATTCTTTCCACCGGCATCATTAGCGTCATCGAGCTTGGTGATTCCGGTGATCTTCTGCCTCTTGGTTTCATCTGTCTTCTTCTTCTCCTTACTTTGCTTAAAATCGGCCCATGAAAGAAGGCTCTCCACAATTCCTGATTTCACAACTGCAGGAATAGAAAATTTGAGCTGATGAACATGGTTTTCTTGCTGTAGAACAATGGAAATTTGATTGCAATTACTAAAAAATGCTTACTAAATTTCCCTCTTTTGAGCCCTGTTAATTGATGAACCTGTAGCTCAACCTGCAGCTCTTCCCATACACATATTTGGAGCCCTGTTAATTGATGAACATCAACAAAAGATGCAAACTTTGAAGTCAACACTAGTAGAAAAAGTCAAAAAAAGTAACCGTCAGCGGGCTCACCGGCTCTTCCCACATCTTGTGACAGTGCTCTCATGAAAATCGTAGTGAAATTCTGAAAATAGATTGGGTACAGGGGAAGGATAAATAGTGACAGAGGGAAGGAGAGGGTAAACAGAAATTAAGGTCAGTAGCATAAATGCCATTCAGATATATATATTTAGTATTATTTACACAAATTTCACACTCCATTCTTCTTTCATTCAAAGTTACCCTAACATCCATAGACAACTTAAAATAACTGTAAGATTGACATGATTTCCCTGATGAAGACAAAAAATATCGATGGATTACCGAACATGTACTGATGATTCCTGAAAGTTAAAGCTATTAAAACACACACACACACACACACACACACACACACACACACACACATATATATATATATATAAGATATTAAAACATCTTAATTATGCATCCTGCAAACAAGACATTACTCAAAATGAACATAAGATGAGTTGCTTGCATTCCTTGTCCCATGTCCACTAACAGCATCTCCTGGAGATTGGACCTCTGCAGCCAATCCAGCAAGAATAGAATCCGAATCAAGATTAGGAATGACACGTTGGAGGTTGATTAAGACTGTTGAAAGAATCTCCTGCGTCAATTCATCCTTAACCCTTGTTGTGATATACTTCACAAGGTCTACCAGAACTTTTACACTGATGCCATCAACCAATGTACTACTACTTGATAATGATGCCTTAAAATCAGATTTAGTGACACCCTTTCCTACTAGCCTAACATGACCCGTATGTTCCTTCGACATCACAACATTGAACGGATCACTTGTGCCCTGTTGCGCTTGCAATTGCTCCATATCAGCCTGTATTACAACTTAGACATTTTAGTAATTACTAAAACAAAAACCAAAGACTTAAGCAAAGATAGCTTGCATAATTACAATTTTTCTTTGGGTATCTTCGAAGGATTTCTTGTACTCTCAGGTAACAACTCCTTTGCGGGTCTCGGTAAACATCTGCACTATCGTGGGAGGTTCTTTGTTTGGATCAGCCTTTTGCTGTAAATGACAACAGAACCAAATGCATATGTCAATCTTCTAAGATTCTACGCTCATATGTTACTATAGACACTAAATTTAACAATAAAAAACTAATAGTTTGGAGAAGTTGAGATTTGGAACAATCAAAAATATAAGAATGAGGTTGCTATATTAAGTAGACACCAATTAATTAATCACAAAATCACACACCAACTCATTTCTTACGCATGTGCAGAACTTGTTCGACCAGTTGTGTGAATATTTTTTGGCTTTTTACGGCATCGCTTATTTCTTCTAGCCAATTTCTGCACATTAATTATCAAAATGTATAAACTTAGCAAATTAAAAAAAGGAAAGGTAAAACATCTAATTATTATTACTTTTAATAACTTTGGAATTATATAAAATCAAAATAGCATACCTTATGTTGCTTGGATCCTACCATCTCCATAAATCCCTTGAATTGTTCTTCAGGAATACCTTTTGGTCGATTGGAGAGTCTCTCCTTGTCATTGTCATATGGTTTATAAATTTTTTGTTTGATTATCGTCTTATATCTTCGTCAGCTACAATTAATTATTGCAAGAACCCACTTCTTTCCTTCATCCGGTATTATCCACTTTTTCTACAAAAAAGCAATTTATTTGTGCAACTTATATTTAAATCAAAATGAACAGAACAAAATAGAAGTAGCAGCAATTTACTTGTGCATAACTCCACATCTTTTCTTTAGTCTTCAGCAACTTCCAATCTGTACAATCTATATGACAAAGACTTGGAATCCGAGCCAATGTACCCAAAAAGCTTGAAAATTGGTTCATTGTTGCTTTATCAGGGTCTATTGGTTGGTTGTACTCATTTAACCTAATGGCAACACGATGCTCAAACTTTCTACTGTGTATCTCTTTCATCATGGTTCGCCCCCTACACATTTTTTCTTCAAATGCTGCAAAAATCAAAGAATATCAAAAATATGTTAAAATACATGTTGATTACAGAGAACAACACCAAAAGAGTACGAAAACACTCCACACACACATACGTACCTTTCTCTGTCTCTGGATTTTTCTCTTTCCCTATCTCTATATCAGGCAAACTTTTTTCATGTCGATCCTCCTCATAATTATTAAGTTCTGCCTCCTCTGGAACTAAATCTTCCCAATTATCCGGAAGTAAATTTACATCATCTTCCACAACAACATGAAGATCTTGTTCACTATCAGCAAATTCACCATCAAGATGAGGTTCATGTATTTCTAATAAATCATCATCCAAATGTTTTCTCTTTTTCATTCATAGATAATGGATCATGGAGCCCGGTTTATAATATTTCACCGATTGTTTGGTCTGATTTTTTCCTTGCATTGTGCCTTAGAAGCTTAAAAATTAAAACACAATCAACATCAACCAATATTGCATATACAATATAACATTATCATTGTAATAAGCTAATAGCACAACACATCAACTAATTAGTAAGAAAATATACAGAAGAGGTTAATTTAATTAAGGCACTAAAAGCATACATGGAAGTTATAATATAAAAGTACAAGAACAAAAAGCCTACATGGAAGTTATAATCTAAATACACATCCAAAATCATTCAGAATCAACTTGAATTTCCTGTCTATCAAGATCACCGTCACTAAAAGGCATTTCAAGAGCCCCATCACGTCTACACCAAGTATCATCATCATCCGTAATAGCTGGACTCACATCAACCCCAACATTACACGCATCTGCCCAATATGATTCCTCACTAGCTACTAGAGATTGGTCAAGATCTAACAAATCTCTAGGAATGTTTTGTAGGACATAGTGATGTTCTTCTTCTAAAGGATCTTGAACATAAAAAACTTGATGGACTTGAGAAGCCAACACAAATAGATCATCCATGTAGCAGAGCTTCATAAAGTTAACACATGTAAGCCATAATTCATCTTTCAGAACATCAAACCAGACACATCTAAATAGCACAACACTAGATGTTCCCCAATAATCTATCTTAATTATGTCATCTATTGCCCCATAATATTCTACGTTACCGACAATAGGGTTTTGGTCCCTTGAGCTAGCAAAACTTGGAGTTGTTGTTGTATGAGTAACTCCACTATTTTGAGTCTTGCATTTCCCATCTCGTTCCCTGGCATAAAATTTATAACCAGAGAAACAATAACCTTTGTATCTCCTTGCCACTGGATTTGGAAATTTGGAAAGCCAACTTATGTAATCAGGAACTTGTTCATTAGTTACTCTAGCTTCAAACCAATGCACAAATTCTTGACTAAGCATCTTTTCTTTAGCCCATTTACTCGATCCACGTCTACTATCAATCAAATTTTTATGCTCTCTGCATTTACATGAAATAAAGTTAGGATGAATGATCTGATGATATTGAATCAATGTAATGCATGTGTATTAATTGGAAAAAGAGTCAAATTAATTATTGTCTTACGTTATGTATTTCTCAACTTTTTCGTCTTCACAATTGAAGATAAAATATTGATGGGCTAGTTGTACAACCCTCATATTTTCTAAGTCGGTGTGACCCGACGCGGATGAGGTCGTGGTAGAGAGGGTGACTGTGACGCAGCGGACCGAACCATCGGAGGTCGTCAAAGACCAAAAAGAGAAGGCTCAGGGGGGGGGGCAAATTTCCTTGGTCGAGTGGACCTTGGGTCCACTCGCCCAAGGCCCCGGGTGAGTGAACCATTGGTCCACTCGCCCGAGTGGGGGGCGAGTGGACCAAGGGTCCCCTCGCCCAAGAGTGTGGGCGAGTGGACCCGTAGTCCACTCGCCCCATGCAGTTGGGCGAGTGGACCAAGGGTCCACTCACCTGAAGGGTGGAGTGGACCGTGCGGTCCACTCTCCCAGTCAGGGCGGTGGACCTCGGTCCACTCGTTCGACCCCCAGCAAGGGGGGAGTGGACGTCTCATCCTACACTCGCCCCCCTCTTGTTTTGATCGTCCAGGTTCGTGGTTGAGCTGCGGATAGCAGAATTTTGGCTATCCGGAGCCCAATTTTGGGGAATCTATAAATAGACCCCCATGGGCACCTTGGGAAGGGTTGGTCTCTACCCCCTCTCCCTCGCGCGTGTCTTGTGAGCAAGCACTACCCCATCCCCCCTCTTTGTTAGTGAAGGTTGGTGGTGAGGTGAGCTTTAGTGCCCTCCAAGGTGCCCAGGCTCAGCATTGGCTTGGGAGGGGAAGCTCTCTTTGAACTTCCGGGTGTGTGGTGGGACCTCCACGCTGCAGCTTAAGGGGTCCATTTCTGGACTCAAGTGTTCTTCATAGGGCAAGGTCTTTCAGTTCTTAGCAACCAGTCAGGGGTTCTAGCTCGAGTCAAATAAGGGTTAGCTGCATCTCCCTTTCGAACGTCGAGACCAGTTCTCTGGTTTCAACATTTTGGTGCGGTGAGCGTGGAAGCAGCTAGTTCGAAAAGCTCTGGGCAAGTCTCATGGCTGGAAGCGATGAGCTGGGGGACTCATCCTACCAGCAAGCGCGTGAAGAAAAAGGATTTTGAAGAGTTCAAGATGTCGGTTCCGGAGCTCATGTGGGTCGCACTCCCCCCTCACGGCGAGTGCTCGACACCACCCGCACCCGTGCTCACCTTGCCATCTCCGATGGAGACGAGGCAAGCACGTCAGCAAGGGAAGGAGTTTGCCATAGGGGAAGGCTTGGGTCTCCATGCGCGAGTGCTCTTCAACAGCTCTCCTGGGATCAGCTATCCCAGTGAGGAGGTAATGAGAATGCCTTCGATTCGCCAGGGAGGATGGGGGAGTCCCTTCTGCGAGCTGATTATCTCAGCTCCCGTTCTAGATGGGTTCAGCAAACCGGACATGTCTTATTATGCAGGAAAGGACGACCCTCTCCAACACCTCCAGTGGTTCGAAGATATGGTCTCGGTCAAGCAGATGACAGACGCCTCCAAGTGCAGACTCTTCGCCATCACTTTCAAGGGAGAGGCAAAAGACTGGTTCCACCAGCTCCCATCAGGTACCATCTACAACTTCAAGGACCTACGTCAGAGTTTCTTGTTGAGGTTATCCACCTCGAAGAAGGGGAGGAAGGGGCCAGAGTCCATGTTCTAGATTCAACAAAAGTACGGTGAGACGCTGGGAAGCTACGTAGACCGGTTCCGGGAGCAACTCTTCCACCTCCAGGCTGGCCAGAGAAGCAGGAGGGACCAGGAGAAAGAGAAGGAATAAGAAGACGAAGAAAGTAGAGGAGGTGATGAAGTAGATGGCCGAGTTGCATGTGGCCAAGTAGGCACAAGAAGGCGCGTTGTAATATGTAACCTCCTCGTTATAAGGGAGAAATATCTAGAGGTAGTATCTTTTGTAAGATCCCTGACTAGAGACCATTCTCCGGGCTCAGTCATGCTGGCAGATGGGAGACTCATCGGGTCGACTCGCTACTTGCAAAGTGGCTTGGGAAGGTGTTGAGTTCCTCTGCCTCCAGGTGAAGGTAAGCACCTAGGACGTGGATGGGTACTCCACCCCCAGTTGGTAAGATCCCCGACTAGAGACATTCTCCGGGCTCAGTCGTGCCTGCAGATGGGAGACTCATCGGGTCGACTCGCTACTTGGTAGCTAGATTGGGAGGGTGTTGAGTTCCTCTGCTCCAGGTGAAGGTAAGCACCTAGGACGCGGACGGGTACTTCCGCCTCCAATCGGTAAGATCCCCGACTAGAGACCATTCTCCGGGCTCAGTCATGCCGGCAGATGGGAGACTCATCGGGTCGACTCGTTACTTGGTAGCTGGATTGGGAGGGTATTGAGTTCCTCTGCCTCCAGGTGAAGGTAAGCACCTAGGACGCAGACGGGTACTTCCGCCTCCAATCGGTAAGATCTCTGACTAGAGACCATTCTCCGGGCTCAGTCATGCCGGCAGATGGGAGACTCATCGGGTCGACTCGCTACTTGGTAGCTGGATTGGGAGGGTGTTGAGTTCCTCTGCCTCCAGGTGAAGGTAAGCACCTAGGACGCGGACGGGTACTTCCGCCTCCAATCGGTAATATCCCCGACTAGAGACCATTCTCCGGGCTCAGTCATGCCAGCAGATGGGAGACTCATCGGGTCGACTCGCTACTTGGTAGCTGGATTGGGAGGGTGTGGAGTTCCTCTGCCTTCAGGTGAAGGTAAGCACCTAGGACGCGGACCGGTACTTCTGCCTCCAATCGGTAAGATCCCCGACTAGAGAACATTCTCCGGGCTCAGTCATGCCAACAGATGGGAGACTCATCAGATCGACTCGCTACTTGGTAGCTGGATTGGGAGGGTGTTGAGTTCCTCTGCCTCCAGGTGAAGGTAAGAACCTAGGACGCGGACGGGTACTTCCGCCTCCAATCGGTAAGAACCCCGACTAGAGACCATTCTCCGGGCTCAGTCATGCCGGCAAATGGGAGACTCATCGGGTCGACTCGCTACTTGGTAGCTGGATTGGGAGGGTGTTGAGTTCCTCTACCTCCAGGTGAAGGTAAGCACCTAGGGGCTAGGACGTAGACGGGTACTTCTGCCTCCAATCGTTAAGATCCCCGACTAGGGACCATTCTCCAGGCTCAGTCATGCCGGCAGATGGGAGACTCATCAGGTAGACTCGCTACTTGGTAGCTGGATTGGGAGGGTGTTGAGTTCCTCTACCTCTAGGTAAGCTAAGCCCCTAGGACGTAGATGGGTACTTCCGCCTCTAATTGGATTGGGAAGTCGTTGAGTTCCTCTGCCTCCAGGTAAGCAAAGCACCTAGGACGCAGGCGGGTACTTCCGCCTCCAATCGGTAAGATCCCCGACTAGAGACCATTCACCGGGCTCAGTCATGCCGGCAAATGGGAGGCTCATCGGGTCGACTCGCTGCAGGTAAGACTTCAGAAAGGGTAATTGGTTTGGTAAGATGGTGTAAGATCCCTCACCCGCTCCCGGGGCCAAGCGGACCTTATGCCCAGAGCCGACGCATTACGGTGACTTCCAACACACGGGTTGGGCTACACCACGCAACGTCGACCCTGCCGGCTATGATCATAGTGCGAGCAACAAGAGAAGTAAGTACGAGAGAAAGTACAAACTGAATAAAAGAGAGTCCACAAAACACATTCCATCATATATATATCAAAAGCTGAACCACATGATAAATATATGTCCGAGCATGAAACAAAAGTACGTAAATGAAAGGACGTAAGCCCGGTACATCATAATACAAAATCTCTCAAAATTCACTACATGCGGAAGCTATCTCAACATCACTCAACACTAATACTCAAAAGAAGTCCACCTGAAGTCTCGTGGCTGCTACTCGCTGCGTCGCTGTCTGCTCAGGTCCTGCCCTCGTCTCCTGTGGTGCGTGCGACAGCTCCGTCTCCTCGGAATCCTAGATTGTTGTTGGCCCTAATGCAAACCGTCAGTCAAAGAATGACCGAGCTCGCTAGGTCCCCTCCTCCTCCTGCGACTCCTAGGCACCGCGCGGGAGGAAGAAGCGGGGGACGAGCAAGGAACAAGCAGGTGACAGGGAAAGAAAACTAGCATATGTGTATAATTCTAGTCTACATAAGTGTAAAAGAGGCTAGGCTATCATATATAAGCAAAAGTAAAGGCATGAGCATAAAAAGTAAGGTGCAGCAGTAAGTAAGCAGTAAAGTAAGTAAAGCAGAGCAGTAAGAGTAGTAGCGATAAGTAGCATTCTCGTACCCTAACTTATATGAATGCCCATACAAACTTATAAGTTAGGATTTCCAGGAATTATAACTCATCATATAAAAGAGCCCATACTAATTTATATAATGAGGATCTACAAGTGTGTATGCTATGCTTATGCTATGAATGATTTATGCAATGAAACTCACACACACGACTCTATGCGCATAGACCTTTGTAGTTCCCTCTGTTTGAGAGGAAGCCAACCTCTCGGGTACCAACCGCTGTGACACACGGTGGTAGCGGACCGGGCTGTCCACTCCTAGGCGGGTATACACTCTACCAGGCCTAGACCGTACGTACGCCTCGACGCTAAACAACCGCGGAGCTCTGCGTACTCTTTGCTGGAGTCCACCAGACTGTGAGCCAAGTGAGAGGTGTCTTCGGGGAACTGTCGTCCCGACACGCAGCCAAGCTGGCCCCTTAGACCCCTACACACCCGCTAAGTCAACGTACCGCGGTCGGAGTGACGACCTGCCTAGTACCGAAGACCTGCCACATTTCTGAGAAAGTTACCGGGATAATCATCCCCTCGAGGTTCCTGCTCGACTAACCGAGCACCACAATACTGCCACTCCCGCAACTGGGAGGAATTACATAAATCCAATCTTACCCTACTATGGCTACTCTTGCCTACTTTAAGTGTTATTGCAATTTATGGTTAATCTTGGACTTCCCGAGGGTTACCATGTAAGGGGCTCGCTACGGTACTAGGAACTACAGTGGAATAACACCCCAAAGTTCCCTTTCTCAAGACACTTTGTATTATTGGTATCCGCCCATAAGATTACCCTCTTATCATCTCACTTGAATTAAACCTCAGTGTTTTATGACCCTCTAAGGGGAAAGACGATCTTTCGTAAATCCCGAGCACAACCTTACCCCTAGCTCACCAAGCACTCTCATCACCTAAACTCCTTTTTGGTGACCTCAACCTCTTCATCCAGACCAGGTATACCAACTACCTCTTATTCCCACCTAATGGTTTACAAGTTATCTTCATTCTACTGTTTTACTATTCGCAGACCAAATGAGTTATATGAACCACCTAAGGGGAGGTACTACAAATATTCATCCAATTGACTCAAGATTATTACCAGAAGACTATCATGAGTTTCTTAATGCTACACTTCTGTACTCTTCCAAGGCCCATGGGTCTAGATGGGTAGATTACAAAAAACCCAAATTTGCTAAACGCAGACCACTTAAGGATGCTGCACCCTTAAAAAGGAAAACCCTAACCACAGGTCCTATGACTCCACAGATTTTATCCAAGGATCCTACTGCCCTAAATAGGACATGGTTTAATTCCCATAATTTTCCAACTTAATTTAATATTTAATTAATTTTCTTGAATAGTGAGGGCCACACTAACTTGTTCATGAAGTACCCTAAAATCTGGTCCAATGCCTGCCCAATAATTATCCTGAGTGTATACTGAATTCAAAAGCATAACCCCAAGAGATGAAGGATCACAATTATTGTTTTTCCCTTGGATTAAATAATTGAAGTTTAGTACAAAACCACCAAATTAATTAAATAAATACCAAAATTGTATTTAAAAATTCCAGAAAAATTCCCATATGCTATAAACATTGAAGTAATCATAATCTGAAGGTTTCACATGGTTACAAGGTGAATTGCCTATATATTTGTATAAATCATCAAAAAGGGCAGTTATGGTAATTTTCTTATAAGTACAACAATTATCACTAGAAGTGCTCCAATTAAAATTCCAGGGGCTACATATCATCACAAGTGAACATCCTACAGGGTTTGGTGGCCCTAGGTATGGTTTTGCTATGCAACATAAATAAATCCCCAAAATCTAGATTTTTCCCAAAAATCACAAAATGGATAAATTCATAAGTAATGGACACCCCAAGTGATTTAAATGCATTATAATATGAGCATCTATGTATTTCCAAAATCTCAGAATTTTGCAAGGGCAATTACCATTTATTACCAATTTATTTTCAAAAGGGCATATAAGTAAATTCAATCAAGTAAGTATGAAAAAGTCATCAAGGGTCACAAGATTAAATCCAGAGGTCATAAGCATATCAATTGACATCCATGTTCTGTTTGGTAATAAGAAGATATACCTAAGTTATTGATTTGGCATAAACCCTCCATTAAGCCATTTTTCCATAAATCAAAATAAAAACCATTTAAGTAATGAAAATTCCAAGAAAAATATACTGGCCCTAGAATGTCATTCTCAGCCTAGGGTTGAAGTTTGGTTGTCTATAAATGAGTTTAGGTCCTAATTGCTTCATTAAGGCCCAAAAGGGGCAATTAAGTAAACTTGAGGTTTGGGCTAGGGTTTTGGCCTTCAATGCTCCAATCACCCTCTTGGTGATGAACAAGACCCTACACTAACCCTAGACCCCATCACCACTGAAATTTGATAAGCCCCTAAGGCTAAGATCCAAATTCCACAAGCCACCAAGGTTATGTGATTTCCAAACCTAGGGCAAAAAATATGCCCTTTGGGGGTTCTCCCTTAAGCTTAACTCCAATTGGCCTCAAATTTGGAACAGAGGCTAAACATAACCATACCCACATGCCACCAAAGAAAGAGGGTCATTAGGGGTGATTTCACCCACTAATTCCTCTTAGGTCAAAATCTTAAGATGAGATTAAAACTATAACTTAAAGGTGCCCAATCTACACCAATTTCTGGCACAAGGTGGGCCTAGGGTGGACATTCATGTGGCCAAAATCTCAGCCCCATAGGCCCACCCAATCAAAAGTTATTAAGGTTTTGGTGGGCTAACCCCACCTAGGACCAGCCCTAGGAAAAAGGCTCCTCTGGGGTCTACTGGCCTCCAAATGCCAAGATCTCAGTTTCTAATGAAACTAGACATCCAGGGCTACAAAAGTGTGTCTCACATCATTTTCATGAATTGGCCATTAAGGGCCTCATTTAGGCTCCTCAATCTGAGTGAAGTTCCTGGCCCAATCACACACCACCCCTAAGCCATCCTCACTCCAAAGAGGGTTCACCCACAAGGAGTGGTCCAATGGACCCAATATTTTTAGCAGTGTGTGGGATTAGCCTAAACTTCACCCCACCCTAATATGGGGGCCCCACAAGGGAATTTGGCCACCCAAATTACAGAAATTTACTATTTAAAGATTAGATAAAAACTATAGGAAAAAGTTCTCCATAAATCCTAATATTTGGGCACATGATAGATCTAATATATTTACTCTAGGGTTTAAAATATCAGCCCTAAACTCCAAGCCAAATGGGAGTAAAAAATAATTTAGTGCTAGGGATTTGTTTGGACCAATCTCAGCAAACCAGCTCTACAGAAGCCAAATCATCACCAAATGACTTGATCTAAGTTTTAAATTAAAGTAGACTCAACCCTCTTCAAAAGTTATCTCTGGTGACTTTTTGAGTTATGGCCTTAAAATCGAGTTACAACATGAGCTCAGAATCTGGCTAAAGGCACACCACATCAATTAAATTAGAATAAAGCACATGGCGCTGATCACGCACGCATCTTGACGCAGATCGAGCCGCCCTACGTCGTCGTCTTCCTCGAGCCAACGGCCCGGATCTGCCCGACCTGGATCCGCCTGAAGCACGAAATCCCGGCCACCCGTCCACCTCCCTGGCCAGCCACCGCCACCAGCACCTCCGTTGAGGTGGTGCCGATCGATTGGCGGTGGATTGGTCGCCGGCGGGGACCGTTTCCGGCGATTCTAACAGGAAGCCCAAACGGCCAAACGGAGAGGAAATGCGGATTGGGTTCGGCTCAATTGAGCTCGAACTCGACATCTAACAGTTCTAGAAGCTAGCACAGTCAGAGGGGGGAAGAAGCGAACCTGGAAACGGGCTGGGCGGCGAGTATTCCGGCGGTTTGCCATCTCCGTTTCCGTCTCCGGCGAGCTTGCTACAGAACTCGATTCTCCACCGAATTCTTCGATCCAAAGCGCTAGCCCGACTGCAAACGACCCTCTGGAGCTGTTGGTGAGGTTTATATAGGCTGAGGAGGGCTATGCTGGGGGATTCGAGGTGGTGGCTCACGGGGGTGACTTGGCCGACCAGCCCCCTGCTGCATCCTTGCTTTCCATCTCCCTCTCATCACTCAACACCATCAGGGGTGAGCCCAAGGCTGATTGGGAGGAGAGAGAGGGGGAGATTGGGCTCCTTTTGCTTTTTGCTTTATCAAGCCCCTTTTTGTCCCCTACTTTAACCCAACCCCTCACTTGGGTTAGCTTGGGTTAGCCCAACCCCTTAGACACACCCCACCAGATCCCATGAGCCCAAATGATTTCACAAACCTTAGGCTTAGATTCTAATTAAAAAGGGGGGAAAAAGTTTAGGCACTCAAATTGGGATTAAGCCCAATTGAGTTGACTTTGACTTTGACCAATTGGGTTGACTGGTCCCCCATGTAGGTCATGGGTCCCATGTCATCACTCAATAGAGCTTGGCCCATGGTGGGGCCCCATTTGGCCCAATTTGATTAAAAGGTGTGAAAATACCCAAATTGCCCTTCTTTGATACTTTGGCCAAATTGAGGTGACTTGACCCTTCCATGATGGGGCTTTTGGGCCTCTTAGGTTCCTAATGATGCTTAGAGACTAGATGTGGAGTCAATTTTAGGATTTGGGTGAAGATTGACCACATTTGGGTTGAGTTGACCTTTTTGCCCTAATTTGGAGTTTGACCAAATTGGAGAGGGTTGACCACCCTATGATGGGGCTTTTGGGTCCAAAGGGTCTCTAATAGGGTTTGGAACATGAGGGGTAAGTCAATTTGTCCTCTTGGGGGTCAATTGCCCCTCAATTGGTTGGTTTGGTTCAGACTTACTTAAGGTGATTTTGGGCTAATCCTAAGGAATCGAGCCTCACCAAGGGGGTGATCACCCCATTACTCCTTCCTTAAGGTTTAGGGAACTAAGGGTGGTCTCATTTTGGGAACCTTGGTGTCCAACTGGCCCTCTATAGCAGCTTAGGTCCCATTTGATTGGGACTTTAGGTGTGCACATAGCAAAATTCTCATCCTAAGGGGTCCTCAAGGCCCCTCATCCCACCCCTTGAGCTCCCAATCTCACACTAGGGGTCTAGTAGGATTGGGGATGTTACAAATCCCAATAAACAATAAAATAATTTCGTCCTCAAAATTCTAGTTTGGGTCTACGGGGTGCAAGAAAAGCACATAACGGAATGTAACTTACAATATTAAACTGTACCTGAGGTAAAGAGTCCCGGGTAGCGCTCCCGCATGAGGTCCAAAGGCTCCCAAGTGTGCTCCTCTCGACCATGGTTGGACCACAACACCTTTACCAGCGGGACCTTCTTCCGCCGCAAGACGTGGACCTCCGAGTCGTCGATCAGGATGGGCTCTAGCATAACTGATCTGTCGGGTGCCACCGGGCCGGTAGTAGACTCTACAAGCTGCTCGGGCCGAAGGAGAGCTCTCCGGAGGGAGGAAACGTGGAAGACGTCGTGCACATTTGCCAGCTCGGGCGGCAGCTCCAGCCTGTACGCCAAAGGACCGATCCTCTCCAGGACCATATACGGCCCCATGTACCGGGGACTGAGCTTCTTCCGCCCTTTAACCCGCGTAACTCCGTGCATCGGGCGTATTTTCAAGAAAACACGATCCCCCACCTGGAACTCTACCAACCGGTGTCGGGCATTATAGTACTTTGCCTGCCTGCTCTGTGCCTCCAGCATCCGATCCCTGATCAGTCGAACCGCAGCGTCCGTCTCCTCTATATAATCAGACCCCAAGGCCCGCGGGTCCTCATCCTGTACCCAAGAGAGAGGGGTGCGACACTTCCTCTCGTACAGAGCCTCGTATGGTGCCATCCCAATGCTAGCCTGGTGGCTATTGTTGTACGAGAACTCAATCAGCGGCAACAGCTGCTCCCAAGGCTTGCCCGTATCCAGAATGCATAATCGTAGTAAATCCTCCATCGTCCGGTTGGTACGCTCCGTCTGACCATCGGTCTGAGGGTGGAACGCAGTGCTAAAAGTCAACTGGGATCCCAAGTAGGCCTGGACCGCTCTCCACTCCCTGGAGGTAAAGCGTCCGTCTCGGTCTGAAACTATCGTCTTGGGCACCCCATGATACCTCACCACCTTCTCCACAAACAAACGTACTAGGTCGCCGACCGGACCCTCCTTCCGAACTGGAATAAATCGTGCCACCTTGGTCAACCTGTCGACTATCACCCAAACGGAGTCGTTCCCCGAACGAGATCGCGGCAGGCCGTGCACGAAATCCATAGATATATCTTCGAATTTCCACTCCGGCACCGGGAGTGGCTGCAAAAGACCTCCTGGAGCCCTGCACTCCGCCTTCACCCTCTGACAACTCTCACAATGGGTCACAAACCGCACGATATCCTTCTTCATCCCCGGCCAAAACACGACCTTCCGCAGGTCCGCCGCCATCTTGGTAATGCCGGGGTGTACCGAATATTGGGAGCAATGGGCCTCCCAAAGAACCTCCTCTCGAATCCCCTTCCTGGCGGGGATGTAAACTCTGCCGCGGTGGTGAACTAGGTCCTCCTTCAAGGAGTAATCTCCAGCAGCGTCGTCTGCCAATGACCTGAATACCGGCTCCAAAGCCGGATCCTGCTGCTGTCCCTCCCGGATACGGTCTCGAATATCACAGGTCATACTCTTCGAAGCCATGTACTCCGCATATACCCCCGGATCGGCTCTGCTCACCAGGGTAATCTGCATATCCCGCAACGTCTGCACCAACTCCATGGCCATCACTCTGCTCTCTGCCCCTGCGGTACTGCCCCTCCTGCTCAGAGCGTCCGCTACTGTGTTGGCCTTGCCCGGATGATAATGCATGGTGTAGTCGTAATCGCACAAGAACTCCAACCATCGTCGCTGTCGTAGGTTGAGGTCCTTCTGGGTGTCGATGTACTTGAGGTTCTTGTGATCCGAGAAGATCTCACAATGAACCCCGTACAAATAATGTCTCCACACCTTCAAGGCAAATACGACCGCTCCAAGCTCTAGGTCGTGCACCGAGTAGTTCATCTCGTGCTTCTTCAGCTGACGGGAGGCATAGGCGATCACGTGCCCATGCTGCATAAGCACCGCTCCCATCCCCTGATAAGATGCGTCAGTATAGATCTGAAATCCCTCCTTCCCAGATGGAAGTGCAAGGATAGGGGCTGAGATAAGTCCATCCTTCAGCTCTGCATAGGCCGCCTCACATCGCGGCGTCCAGTCAAATACAGCATCCTTCTTTGTCAATGAAGTGAGGGGAAGGGCAATTCTGGAGAATCCCGCTACGAACTTGCGGTAATAACCTGCTAACCCCAAGAAACTCCGGATATCCGCTGCGGTCTTCGGCTTCGGCCAATCTCTGACAGCCTGCACCTTAGCCGGATCCACCGCTAGACCGGCCCCGCTGATGATGTGTCCCAAAAAGGCCACCTCCTTCAACCAGAACTCGCACTTTGAGAACTTGGCAAACATCCGGTGCTCCCTCAACTTCCTCAGCACCGCTGCTAGGTGGCTGGCGTGCTCCTCCTCGGTCCTCGAGTAGACCAAAATATCGTCGATGAATACTATCACAAATACATCGAGGAAGGGCTCGAAGATCCGGTTCATCATACTCATGAATGCCGACGGGGCGTTGGTGAGCCCAAACGGCATCACCGTAAACTCGAACAAACCGTACCTCGAGCTGAATGCGGTCTTTGGTATGTCTTCCTCTCGTATCCTCAGCTGATAGTAGCCCGACCGCAAATCCATCTTGGAGAACCAATGGGCACCCTGCAGCTGGTCAAACAGCTCGTCAATCCTCGGTAGCGGATAGGTATTCCGCACCGTCAATCTATTGAGCTCCCGATAGTCGATACACAGCCGGAGGGTCCCATCTTTCTTCTTTACGAACAAGACCGGAGCTCCCCATGGGGACGAGCTCGGCCTCATGAATCCGGCATCCACTAGTTCTTTCAGCTGTACTCTGAACTCTGCCAACTCCTTGGGTGCCATGCGGTACGGTGCCCGGGACACTGGCCTCGCCCCGGGTACTATCTGAATCTGGAAGTCTACGTCTCTATGCGGCGGCAAGCCGGGCAACTTCTCCGGGAATACGTCGGGGAAGTCCCGGACTATCGGCACCTCGTCCACTGATATCTTCAACTCTGCCATCTCGAAGCAGATAAGGTATACCTCATCCCCCTGCTCATGGGCCTTCACAACCTGTGTAGAAGATAGAGGGGTACGCGGGAGAGATCTAATACCTTCGACGGTGACCCAGGTGGTCCCGTAAGCTAGTAGCTCGATCTTCTTCGTCGCACAATCGATCTTGGCATGGTGGTCGTGCAACCATGACATGCCCAAAATCAGATCGAAATCTGGAAGCTTCAGGATCGATGCCCAGGACTCAAAGGTCTCTCCCTCGATCTCAAGGTCCATTGTGCACCTGGCTGTGGTGCGCATCACTGAGCCATCTGGTAGTCGCACCCTCCTTACTACGTCGTCGACCCTCTGGATCCCCTCCAAGCCTACGAGGAAGTCCTCCGAGATAAAGGAGTGCGATGCACCCGTGTCAAACAAGGTGTGTGCGGGTTTTCCGTTGACGAGTACGACACCTAGGGGTTGTTATAAAGTCAAGCTACTACTAAAGCTAAGGGGATTTAAGAAGTTGCAAGTACATAATTAACAATAAAAGTACCTGTGATGACTTCCTCGGGGTTCCTTGGCTGGGCGAGATCCAATGCGAAAGCCTGCTCTGGCTGTCTGTTTCTCTCGGGAAACCTTCGGCCACGGCCACGACCACCTCCACGGCCCTGGTGTGCTGGAGGTGCTGGAGGGGCTGCTGGAGGGGGTGGTGGAGGTGGAGGGAAACGCCGCGGGCAATGGATCCTGATGTGCCCCGACTGATTGCACTCGAAACAGACTACCGGGGGTCGTCCACGATCGTCTGCTCTCTTTAGCCCTAAAGCTCGCAGTGGCTGAGGGGCCATCACCATCTGAGGCTGCTGCACCGGTGCCTCCAAAGGAAGAGGACGTCCTCCACCCCTCCTGGGCCTCATAACTCTATCCTGCCGCCGGTCACTGCCACCCTCTCCGTGAAACACCCTGTCCGCTGATCTCTTGCCCTTGACCTGTTCTGACAACTGGTCTGCCTCAAACTTTTTCGCCACCTCTATAATCTGAGTCAGGGTGCCCTCAGATATGAACAGGAGAGCCTGCCTGAGAGGGGCCCTCAACCCCTTATAGAACTTCTTCGCCAAGCCTCGATCATCCGCAAACTGTGCCCCCGCGAACCTGGCCAAATGAGAAAACTCTCTCTGGTACTCGATCACTGAACGGGTCCCCTGAGCCAAGTGCAGAAATCTCTCCTCCAACGCGTCCCTGTCCGTAGCTGATACGAAATGGTCCAGGAACACCGTGCTGAACTCATCCCAGGTAATCCCCGAGTAATCTCTGTCACGAAAGGTGGAGTCCGCCAGTGACTTCCACCACCTCTTCGCGTGGGCATCCAGTGCTGAAACTGCTAACGTCACGGCCTTGCTGACCGGGCAACTAATGCCTGCCAGCATTTCCTGAATGGTATCCAGCCACTCCTCCGTCTTCACCGCATCCTCTGTCCCTCTATAGACCGGTGGGGACAGACCCTTGAACGTGCTCAACCAATTCGACCCTGGGTTCGGCTGAGGTGCTGGGATCACCTGAGCCCGAAACGCATCCAAGATCGCTGTCAAAGTCTGCCCTAACTCTGTCTGCTGGAAGGGAGTGGCAGTCGGAGGAGGGGGAATGGTGTTCTGAGGTTCCTCGTCTCTAGCAGCCTGACACGAATATGAGAAGTTTAGAAGATTGAAGAATCTAAATCATGCTTAAAGGACTCAGGAATGTAGTTTACACATGGGCACACGACTGCTTCCGCTGCGTAGTTTGTCCCCAAACTACACTCGTGCGGGGGTGGCCCAAGTTGTTGTGGACTAATTGCTCGTACGCATGATCGTTCGCCGCTCTGATACCATTTGTAAGATCCCTCACCCGCTCCCGGGGCCAAGCAGACCTTATGCCCAGAGCCGACGCATTACGGTGACTTCCAACACACGGGTTGGGCTACACCACGCAACGTCGACCCTGCCGGCTATGATCATAGTGCGAGCAACAAGAGAAGTAAGTACGAGAGAAAGTACAAAATGAATAAAAGAGAGTCCACAAAACACATTCCATCATATATATATCAAAAGCTGAACCACATGATAAATATATGTCCGAGCATGAAACAAAAGTACGTAAATGAAAGGACGTAAGCCCGGTACATCATAATACAAAATCTCTCAAAACTCACTACATGCGGAAGCTATCTCAACATCACTCAACACTAATACTCAAAAGAAGTCCACCTGAAGTCTCGTGGCCGCTACTCGCTGCGTCGCTGTCTGCTCAGGTCCTGCCCTCGTCTCCTGTGGTGCGTGCGACAGCTCCGTCTCCTCGGAATCCTAGATTGTTGTCGGCCCCAATGCAAACCGTCAGTCAAAGAATGACCGAGCTCGCTAGGTCCCCTCCTCCTCCTGCGACTCCTAGGCACCGCGCGGGAGGAAGAAGCGGGGGACGAGCAAGGAACAAGCAGGTGACAGGGAAAGAAAACTAGCATATGTGTATAATTCTAGTCTACACAAGTGTAAAAGAGGTTAGGCTATCATATATAAGCAAAAGTAAAGGCAGGAGCATAAAAAGTAAGGTGCAGCAGTAAGTAAGCAGTAAAGTAAGTAAAGCAGAGCAGAAAGAGTAGTAGCGATAAGTAGCATTCTCGTACCCTAACTTATATGAATGCCCATACAAACTTATAAGTTAGGATTTACAGGAATTATAACTCATCATATAAAAGAGCCCATACTAATTTATATGATGAGGATCTACAAGTGCGTATGATATGCTTATGCTATGAATGATTTATGCAATGAAACTCACACACACGACTCTATGCGCATAGACCTTTGTAGTTCCCTCTGTTTGAGAGGAAGCCAACCTCTCGGGTACCAACCGCTGTGACACACGGTGGTAGCGGACCGGGCTGTCCACTCCTAGGCGGGTATATACTCTACCAGGCCTAGACCGTACGTACGCCTCGACGCTAAACAACCGCGGAGCTCTGCGTACTCTTTGCTGGAGTCCACCAGACTGTGAGCCAAGTGAGAGGTGTCTTCGGGGAACTGTCATCCCGACACGCAGCCAAGCTGGCCCCTTAGACCCCTACACACCCGCTAAGTCAACGTACCGCGGTCGGAGTGACGACCTGCCTAGTACCGAAGACCTGCCACATTTCTGAGAAAGTTACCGGGATAATCATCCCCTCGAGGTTCCTGCTCGACTAACCGAGCACCACAATACTGCCACTCCCGCAACTAGGAGGAATTACATAAATCCAATCTTACCCTACTATGGCTACTTTTGCCTACTTTAAGTGTTATTGCAATTTAGGGTTAATCTTGGACTTCCCGAGGGTTACCCTGTAAGGGGCTCGCTACGGTACTAGGAACTACAGTGGAATAACACCCCAAAGTTCCCTTTCTCAAGACACTTATTATTATTGGTATCCACCCATAATATTACCCTCTTATCATCTCACTTGAATTAAACCTCAGTGTTTTATGACCCTCTAAGGGGAAAGACGATCTTTCGTAAATCCCGAGCACAACCTTACCCCTAGCTCACCAAGCACTCTCATCACCTAAACTCCTTTTTGGTGACCTCAACCTCTTCATCCAGACCAGGTATACCAACTACCTCTTATTCCCACCTAATGGTTTACAAGTTATCTTCATTCTACTGTTTTACTATTCGCAGACCAAATGAGTTATATGAACCACCTAAGGGGAGGTACTACAAATATTCATCCAATTGACTCAAGATTATTACCAGAAGACTATCATGAGTTTCTTAATGCTACACTTCTGTACTCTTCCAAGTCCCATGGGTCTAGATGGGTAGATTACAAAAACCCAAATTTGCTAAACGCAGACCACTTAAGGATGCTGCACCCTTAAAAAGGAAAACCCTAACCACAAGTCCTATGACTCCACAGATTTTATCCAAGGATCCTACTGCCCTAAATAAGACATGGTTCAATTCCCATAATTTTCCAACTTAATTTAATATTTAATTAATTTTCTTGAATAGTGAGGGCCACAGTAACTTGTTCATGAAGTACCCTAAAATCTGGTCCAATGCCTGCCCAATAATTATCCTGAGTGTATACTGAATTTAAAAGCATAACCCCAAGAGATGAAAGATCACAATTACTGTTTTGCCCTTGGATTAAATAATTAAAGTTTAGTACAAAACCACCAAATTAATTAAATAAATACCAAAACTGTATTTAAAAATTCCAGAAAAATTCCCATATGCTATAAACATTGAAGTAATCATAATCTGAAGGTTTCACATGGTTACAAGGTGAATTGCCTATATATTTGTATAAATCATCAAAAAGGGCAGTTATGGTAATTTTCTTATAAGTACAACAATTATCACTAGAAGTGCTCCAATTAAATTTCCAGGGGCTACATATAATCACAAGTGAACATCCTACAGGGTTTGGTGGCCCTAGGTATGGTTTTACTATGCAACATAAATAAATCCCCAAAATCTAGATTTTTCCCAAAAATCACAAAATGGATAAATTCATAAGTAATAGACACCCCAAGTGATTTAAATGCATTATAATATAAGCATCTATGTATTTCCAAAATCTCAGAATTTTGCAAGGGCAATTACCATTTATTACCAATTTATTTTCAAAAGGGCATATAAGTAAATTCAATCAAGTAAGTATGAAAAAGTCATCAAGGGTCACAAAATTAAATCCAGAGGTCATAAGCATATCAATTGACATCCATGTTCTGTTTGGTAATGAGAAGATAAACCTAAGTTATTGATTTGGCATAAACCCTCCATTAAGCCATTTTTCCATAAATCAAAATAAAAACCATTTAAGTAATGAAAATTCCAAGAAAAATATACTGGCCCTAGAATGTCATTCTCAGCCTAGGGTTGAAGTTTGGTTGTCTATAAATGAGTTTAGGTCCTAATTGCTTCATTAAGGCCCAAAAGGGGCAATTAAGTAAACTTGAGGTTTGGGCTAGGGTTTTGGCCTTCAATGCTCTAATCACCCTCTTGGTGATGAACAAGACCCTACACTAACCCTAGACCCCATCACCACTGAAATTTGATAAGCCCCTAAGGCTAAGCTCCAAATTCCACAAGCCACCAAGGTTATGTGATTTCCAAACCTAGGGCAAAAAATATGCCCTTTGGGGGTTCTCCCTTAAGATGAACTCCAATTGGCCTCAAATTTGGAACAGAGGCTAAACATAACCATACCCACATGCCACCAAAGAAAGAGGGTCATTAGGGGTGATTTCACCCACTAATTCCTCTTAGGTCAAAATCTTAAGATGAGATTAAAACTATAACTTAAACGTGCCCAATCTACACCAATTTCTGGCACAAGATGGGCCTAGGGTGGACATTCATGTGGCCAAAATCTCAGCCCCATAGGCCCACCCAATCAAAAGTTATTAAGGTTTTGGTGGGCTAACCCCACCTAGGACCAGCCCTAGGAAAAAGGCTCCTCTGGGGTCTACTGGCCTCCAAATGCCAAGATCTCAGTTTCTAATGAAACTAGACATCCAGGGCTACAAAAGTGTGTCTCACATCATTTTCATTAATTGGCCATTAAGGGCCTCATTTAGGCTCCTCAATCTGAGTGAAGTTCCTGGCCCAATCACACACCACCCCTAAGCCATCCTCACTCCAAAGAGGGTTCACCCACAAGGAGTGGTCCAATGGACCCAATATTTTTAGCAGTGTGTGGGATTAGCCTAAACTTCACCCCACCCTAATATGGGGGCACCACAAGGGAATTTGGCCACCCAAATTACAGAAATTTACTATTTAAAGATTAGATAAAAACTATAGGAAAAAGTTCTCCATAAATCCTAATATTTGGGCACATGATAGATCTAATATATTTACTCTAGGGTTTAAAATATCAGCCCTAAACTCCAAGCCAAATGGGAGTAAAAAATAATTTAGTGCTAGGGATTTGTTTGGACCAGTCTCAGCAAACCAGCTCTACAGAAGCCAAATCATCACCAAATGACTTGATCTAAGTTTTAAATTAAAGTAGACTCAACCCTCTTCAAAAGTTAGCTCTGGTGACTTTTTGAGTTACGGCCTCTAAAGGCCTTAAAATCGAGTTACAACATGAGCCCAGAATCTGGCTAAAGGCACACCACATCAATTAAATTAGAATAAAGCACATGGCGCTGATCACGCACACATCTTGACGCAGATCGAGCCGCCCTACGTCGTCGTCTTCCTCGAGCCAACGGCCCGGATCTGCCCGACCTGGAGCCGCCTGAAGCACGAAATCCCGGCCACCCGTCCACCTCCCTGGCCAGCCACCGCCACCACCACCTCCGTTGAGGTGGTGCCGATCGATAGGCGGTGGATTGGTCGCCGGCGGGGGCCGTTTCCGGCGATTCTAACAGGAAGCCCAAACGGCCAAACGGAGAGGAAATGCGGATTTGGTTCGGCTCAATTGAGCTCGAACTCGACATCCAACCGTTCTAGAAGCTAGCACAGTCAGAGGGGGGAAGAAGCGAACCTGGAAACGGGCTGGGCGGCGAGTATTCCGGCGGTTTGCCATCTCCGTTTCCGTCTCCGACGAGCTTGCTACAGAACTCGATTCTCCACTGAATTCTTCGATCCAAAGCACTAGCCCGACTGCAAACGACCCTCTGGAGCTGTTGGTGAGGTTTATATAGGCTGAGGAGGGCTGTGCTGGGGGATTCGAGGTGGTGGCTCACGGGGGTGACTTGGCCGACCAGCCCCCTACTGCATCCTTGCTTTCCAGCTCCCTCTCATCACTCAACACCATCAGGGGTGAGCCCAAGGCTGATTGGGAGGAGAGAGAGGGGGAGATTGGGCTCCTTTTGCTTTTTGCTTTATCAAGCCCCTTTTTGTCCCCTACTTTAACCCAACCCCTCACTTGGGTTAGCTTGGGTTAGCCCAACCCCTTAGCCACACCCCACCAGATCCCATGAGCCCAAATGATTTCACAAACCTTAGGCTTAGATTCTAATTAAAAAGGGGGGAAAAAGTTTAGGCACTCAAATTGGGATTAAGCCCAATTGAGTTGACTTTGACTTTGACCAATTGGGTTGACTGGTCCCCCATGTAGGTCATGGGTCCCATGTCATCACTCAATAGAGCTTGGCCCATGGTGGGGCCCCATTTGGCCCAATTTGATTAAAAGGTGTGAAAATACCCAAATTGCCCTTCTTTGATACTTTGGCCAAATTGAGGTGACTTGACCCTTCCATGATGGGGCTTTTGGGCCTCTTAGGTTCCTAATGATGCTTAGAGACTAGATGTGGAGTCAATTTTAGGATTTGGGTGAAGATTGACCACATTTGGGTTGAGTTGACCTTTTTGCCCTAATTTGGAGTTTGACCAAATTGGAGAGGGTTGACCACCCTATGATGGGGCTTTTGGGTCCAAAGGGTCTCTAATAGGGTTTGGAACATGAGGGGTAAGTCAATTTGGCCTCTTGGGGGTCAATTGCTCCTCAATTGGTTGGTTTGGTTCAGACTTACTTAAGGTGATTTTGGGCTAATCCTAAGGAATCGAGCCTCACCAAGGGGGTGATCACCCCATTACTCCTTCCTTAAGGTTTAGGGAACTAAGGGTGGTCTCATTTTGGGAACCTTGGTGTCCAACTGGCCCTCTATAGCAGCTTAGGTCCCATTTGATTGGGACTTTAGGTGTGCACATAGCAAAATTCTCATCCTAAGGGGTCCTCAAGGCCCCTCATCCCACCCATTGAGCTCCCAATCTCACACTAGGGGTCTAGTAGGATTGGGGATGTTACAGATGGTTGAGTTCCTCCGCCTCCAGGTGAGGTAAGCACCTAGGACATGGACTGGTTCTCTGCCCCCAATTGCTTTGGTAAGATGGATGAGTTCCTCCGCCTCCGGGTGAGGTAAGCGCCTAGGACGTGGACTGGTTCTCCGCCCCCAGTTGGTTTGGGAAGATGTTGATTTTTCCTCCACCTCAGGTCGAGTTTAGCTCGACCACAGGTGTTGAGCTTTCTCCACCTCCAATTGAGCTCGGCTCACAGGGAGGTTGTTAAGTGGAGAGATGTTTGTCTTCCACCTCAGGTCGAGTTTGGCTCGACTAGAGGTGTTGAGTTTTTCTTCCACCTCGGGTCACGTTTAGTTCGATCTAAGGTGTTGAGATTTCTCCACCTCCAGTTGAGCTCGGCTCGCAGGAGGGTTGTTAAGTGGAGAGAGGTTTGCCTTCCACCTTAGGTCGAGTTCGGCTCGACTAGAGGTGTTGAGTTTTTCTTCCACCTCAGGTCACGTTTAGTTCGACCTAAGGTGTTGAGCTTTTTCCACCTCCAGTTGAGCTCGGCTCATAGGAGGGTTGTTAAGTGGAGAAAGGTTTGCCTTCCACCTCAGGTCGAGTTCGGCTCGACTAGAGGTGTTGAGTTTTTCTTCCACCTCAGGTCACGTTTAGTTCGACCTAAGGTGTTGAGCTTTCTCCACCTTCAGTTGAGCTCGACTCGCAGGAGGTTTGTTAAGTGGAGAAAGGTTTTCCTTCCACCTCAGGTCGAGTTCGGCTCGACTAGAAGTGTTGAGTTTTTCTTCCACCTCAGGTCACGTTTAGTTCAACCTAAGGTGTTGAGCTTTCTCCACCTCCAGTTGAGCTCGTCTCGCAGGAGGGTTGTTAAGTGGAGAGAGGTTTGCCTTCCACCTCAGGTCGAGTTCGGCTCGACTAGAGGTGTTGAGGTTTTCTTCCACCTCAGGTCACGTTTAGTTCGACCTAAGGTGTTGAGCTTTTTCCACCTCCAGTTGAGATCGGCTCACAGGAGGGTTGTTAAGTGGAGAGAGGTTTGCCTTCCACCTCAGGTCGAGTTCGGCTTGACTAGAGGTGTTGAGTTTTTCTTCCACCTCAGGTCACGTTTAGTTCGACCTAAGGTGTTGAGCTTTCTCCACCTCCAGTTGAGCCCGGCTCGCAGGAGGGTTGTTAAGTGGAGAGAGGTTTGCCTTCCACCTCAGGCCGAGTTCGGCTCGACTAGAGGTGTTGAGTTTTTCTTCCACCTCAGGTCACGTTTAGTTCGACCTAAGGTGTTGAGGTTTTTCCACCTCCAATTGAGCTCGGCTCACAGGAGGGTTGTTAAGTGGAGAAAGGTTTTCCTTCCACCTCAGGTCGAGTTCGGCTCGACTAGAGGTGTTGAGTTTTTCTTCCACCTCAGGTCACGTTTAGTTCGACCTAAGGTGTTGAGCTTTCTCCACCTCCAGTTGAGCTCGGCTCGCGGGAGGGTTGTTAAGTGGAGAAAGGTTTGTCTTCCACCTCAGGTCAAGTTCGGCTCGACTAGAAGTGTTGAGTTTTTCTTCCACCTCAGGTCACGTTTTGTTTGACCTAAGGTGTTGAGCTTTCTCCACCTCCAGTTTAGCTCGGCTCGCAGGAGGGTTGTTAAGTGGAGAGAGGTTTGCCTTCCACCTCAGGTCAAGTTTGGCTCGACTAGAGGTGTTGAGTTTTTCTTTCACCTCAGGTCACATTTAGTTCAACCTAAGATGTTGAGCTTTTTCCACCTCCAGTTGAGCTCGGCTCACAGGAGGGTTGTTAAGTGGAGAAAGATTCGCCTTTCTCCTTAAGTCAGGTTCAGCTGAAAAGCTCGGTAGGAGTATCCCGTTGGCAGGGCCCTTCGTGGATTCCCCTAAAGTCCCACCTACTCGTCAAATAGGTGGGTTGGACTTTCTTTCCGAGCTTAAGGCAAGCTCGAAAAGAGCGGAGATTGTGTACAACCCTCATATTTTCAGAGTCGGTGTGACCCGACGCTGATGAGGTCGTGGTAGAGAGGGTGACCGTAACGCAGCGGACCGAACCATCAGAGGTCGTCAAAGACCAAAAAGAGAAGGTGGGGGGGGGGGCAGATTTCCTTGGTCGAGTGGACCTTGGGTCCACTCGTCCAAGGACCCGGGCGAGTGGACTCCACTCGCCCGAGTGGGGGGCGAGTGGACCAAGGGTCCACTCGCCCAAGGGTGTGGGCGAGTGGACCCGTGGTCCACTCGCCCCATGCAGTTGGGCGAGTGGACCAAGGGTCCACTCTCCCAGTCAGGGAGGTGGACCTCGGTCCACTCATTCAACCCCCGGCAAGGGGGGAGTGGACGTCTCGTCCTCCACTTGCCCCCTCTTATTTTGATCGTCCAGGTTCGTGGTTGAGCTGCGGATAACAGAATTTTGGCTATCCGCATCCTAATTTTGGGGAATCTATAAATAGACCCCCATGGGCACCTTGGGAAGGGTTGGTCTCTACCCCCTCTACCTCGTGTGTGTCTTGTGAGCAAGCACTACCCCCCTCCCCCCTTTGTCAGTGAAGGTTGGTGGTGAGGTTAGCTTTAGTGCCCTCCAAGGTGCCCAGGCTCAGCATTGGCTTGGGAGGGGAAGCTCTCTTTGAACTTTTGGGTGTGTGGTGGGACCTCCACGTTGCAGCTTAAGGGGACCGTTTCTGGACTTAAGTGTTCTTCATAGGGCAAGGTCTTTCAGTTCTTCGCAACCAGTCAGGGGTTCTAGCTCGGGTCAAGTAAGGGTTACCTGCATCTCCCTTTCGAACGTAGACCAGTTCTTTGGTTTCAACGCTAGTGTTAAAGTAAGATTATCTAGCATAATAGCCACACCCTTCAACTTTTTCTTCCCTTTCCTCTTTTCTTCTTTCCCCCTAGCAGATAACCCTTTTGTACAAAGTGAAAATGGAATGTGTTTCACCTGAGTTTTGACCCCCAGAATACCTATTCAATCTTTTTTTCAGCCCATCATTCATATACCTTGAACAAAATGTTAAACATTCATCAGCCAAGTATGCTTCTGCAATAGATCCTTCTGGACGACTCCGATTACGAACATATGATTTCAATCTACAAAGATATCTTTCCATCCAATACATTCATTGGAAATGCACTGGTCCACCCAGTCTAATTTGATGAATGATATGAATAGCCAAGTGTACCATAATGTCAAAAAAACTTGGAGGAAAAATCTTTTCAAGTTGACAGAGTATTTCAACAATTTCTCTCTGCAATTGATCAAGGTCGTGAACTTTGATAACTTTACCGCATATGGACTTGAAAAAAGCTCCTAGTCTCATTAAAGTAAGTGCAACCTATTTCGGTAATGTCTTCCTAACAACAACTTGATGTAGATACTGCATTAAAATATGTGCATCATGACTCTTATATCCTCCTAAAAGCTTTTTGTCTTACACAAAGCGGGATATATTGGATGAGCAAGCATATGGCAACTTAGCATCCTTTAAGACACTACAAAAGTTTCTCTTTTCAGCATCTGTAATAGAGAAAGTTGCTGCCCTGAAGATGGTTTTTTTACGTTTCTTACAAAAAAGGTTGAAGTTCCTTTCTGATACTCATCTCTTTAAGGTCATAGCGAGCCTTTGCATGATCTTTTTGTCTTTCCTGGAATGTCTAGCAAAGTTCCAAGCACATTCTCATATATATTCTTTTCAATGTGCATAACGTCAAGACAATGACGACAAGGATTATGCTCTCAATAGGGAAACTGGAAAAATATTGATCTTTTCTTCCATGGGGTGTCACTGACTGACTTCCTCTTCTGTTTTTTTTTTTCAAACACTATTTTAAAATTCGTCAACTCCATCACTTCTTCTCCTGATAAGGGGGTAGGAGTGGTCCTTACTTCCACTTTCCCATTGAATGATCTTGTATCGAATCTCCAAGGGTGGTCTTCCTCTAAGAACAACCTAGAGGACAGATAACAAAACTTGCTACTATGGTTTAGGTATTGAGAAGATGTTTCATAATTGCAGGAAGAGCATGCAAATTTTCCTTTAGTGCTCCACCGTGATAACATGGCATATGCTGGGAAGTCACTGATTGTCCATAATAAAGCTGCACACATTTGAAATGTTTGATTCTTTGAAGCATCATATACATCTAAACCGAACTCTCACAACTCCTTTAATTCCTCAACCAATGGTTGTAGATAAACATCAATATTATTTCCAAGAGATTGGGGTCCTTGAATTAGAAGAGACAATATCAGAAACTCTGGATTTATGCTTAGCCATGGTGGTAAATTATAATTGATCAACACCACATGCCATGTGCTGTAGACACTATTCATTGTTCGAAATGGATTGAATCCGTCACTAGAAAGGCCGAACCTTACATTCCTAGGGTCCATAGCAAAATCAATATCTAAGGCATCAAGAGTCCTCCAAGCTTCACAATCAGCTGGATGCCTTAAATTTTCATCCTTTGGCAATTTATTAGCATGCCAAGTCATCAAATTAGCTGTTTTTGAGCACATGAACAACCTTTGAAGCCTAGGCTTCAATGGGAAATGCCACAGAATTTTTGTTGGAATTTGACGAGCCTTCTTAGCTAATGAATCAACTTCTTTTTTTATTATCTCCTTCAGATTTCCACCTAGAAGATCCACAAATATGACAAGATGAAGCATCACTGTGCTCCTTCCAGTACAACATACAATCATTTTGGCATGCATGTATTTTTTGATAATGAAGACCTAAATTCTTCACCATCTTTTTTGCATCATTGAAAGAATCGGGAAGTTTTGCATTTGGGAATGCTTCTCTTAGCAGACTCAAAAGATCATCAAAAGCTTCATTGCTCATTCTATGGACACACTTGCTGATATACAAACGAATAGTAAAGGATAGCTTAGAAAAGCTAGTACACCTAGGATGCAGTTGTTCTTGGCCTTCCTCCACTAACTTATAGAATTTTTTGGCGTCTTCATTTGACCCTTCCCTTGCTTCTCCCCTATCTTCTTGAGGCGTAGGAGAATCTGGTTTAACATTTCTATACATGTCATGCAACATACCATCAATGTCATCATGGATGAACCCACCATCATCAATTCGATTGTCAATATTGATCTCATCACTTTCCCCATGGAAAACCCAGTCATCGTAACCATCAATAAAGCCATCAACAATCAAGTGATCTCTCATGATATCCTTGGTATGATAATAAAGAAAAATACACTTGATGCATGAACAACAAATTTCTTCCCGTTGAGTTTTTTGGACAAATGCTATTTGAAGGAAATGATCAACCCCTTCAACGTAATAATGATGACATCTAGGAAGGGTCATCCAACTCTTATCTCTATCCATTAACATGATCACAAATGTATTTCTAAAGAAGAAAAAAATGCATAGTGATAGTGATTAGAGAATGAAGATGAGCATACAAAAATTCAGTAAAAATTATAGAGGGGAGGGAACTATATTGATTAAAAAAAGTATAGAAGCCCAAATCAGTAAAAAGATGGGTTAAGAAGTATAGAAGCCTAAATCAATAAAAAAAGTATAAAAGATGGGCATAAGAAATTCCGTAAAATGATGGGTTATGTAGTTTATTACTGGTTTTGAGATGAGATGAGAAATATTTGAGATGAGAAATCGGCACCTGCAATGCTACAACCACGAGCCGGCGAGGAGGAGGAGGATTCGGCACCTACAAGGCTGCAACCGCGTGCCGGCGAGGAGTCGATTGTGACAAAGAGACAGCGAGGAAGAGGCGTCGACACCTGCAACAGCGAGCGAACGAGACAGGGGCGGCAAGGGAGGCTAGGGTTTTTCATTTTTCCCTTTTCACGGGAGAGCCGAGAGGGAGAGTGTTTCACGGGAGGGGTTAAGTTTATTACTTTATCCACGGTTCACGCCGCGCACTGTTATAGCAACATTTATTAATTGATCATTAATAAATCAATTAACCCACAGGTCACGCCAAAAGCAAACTCAGTCCTATTAGGTATGATATGTTATAGTAGCATTTATTTATCTACAGTTGCGGTTATAAACGCTACCATAAATATCTTTTGGTAGCGTCTACTTAACCGCTACAAAATAAGCGATACCATATGCATGATATGGTGTAGTGTTTTCAGATTATAATTTTTTCAGGATATAACAGATTATAGCATCTTCTTGATATGATGATTATTGCATAATTTTTTTCCCATATTATAGCCTTTTTTACATCAAAATCATTGCAATCTTATTTCTTTGTGGGTTTATAATGAGATTTGTGTATATCTTCGCTATTGAACTATGTATATATGTGTTCTCATTTAATTTTTTAAGATGGATGAATTTGAATTTAATTAATATGAATCCGAAGTAATTATTAAGGTGCTGTCCTAACAATGTTTGTTGTAGTTGCACCCGCAATACAGACTATTCGAAAAAAATCAGTACACATTGCATCTAATAATGCGTTACGATCTGTTTACTAGCTCTCATTTATAATGTACCGAATATCAATTGTTTTAATTTGCTATGTATCAGTAAATCAACTTTTGGAGAGTTATGTGATATCCTATGTGCAATGAATTTAATAATGAAAGTTTATACGTTTCGGTAAAAGAATCAGTTGCATTATTTTTATATATCCTGACCCACAACAAAAAAATTTGGGATGTTAGTTGTACCTATTTAAGGCCTACTATTAGTAGACACTTTGATATAGTGATGCGAGCAATTATAAAGATAGGAAAAGATTATATTAAGTTGTCTAAGTCCAGACAAGAATCAAGTTGGAGTTGATTTGAGAACTACGTCAGTGCACTAGATCGTCCTCGATTTGGAGGGAAAGGAAGCACAAAATAGAAGAAGAAAGATCTGCTGGGATTGATGCATTGGCAGAAATCATATCCAATGTTGCCTCTAACATGAATAAGTCATTTCTTGGAAGACGCACTATTGCTACAGATACGACGCTGACACATGCTCAAGCCATATATGCTGCACTTGGTAATCTACCTCAGCTGGACAAACAAGAAATACCCAAGGCCATGAATATACTATCTCGTGATACCACTAAGTTTGGAGTATTCATGGCTTTACCAGATGACCTTAAGTTAGAGTGACTTCGAATGCAGTTTAATTAGTAGTATTTATGTGGACTGTTTATTCCAATTCCAAATATGAATTTCATTTTGCAACCGAACAACTGAATTGTCCAATTCCTGATGCACAATTATGTTGTTCGGGTGTGCATAATTGAAATTCAGCCAATTCCAATTCCTGCTAATTTTGAAATTAACTCAATTCATTTTTCTCATTTCCAATTCTAGACCGCTAAACGACGAACATGCCCTAATATTGTTATCATTCTATATCTTTAACTACTATATACAAGAAGTTGCCTTTGGTGCAACATTCAAAAGTGCCAAATATAGCATAATCAAAAAAAATTTTAGTAGACCTCATACACCTACTATGGTCAGTGGCGGAGCCAGGATTTTTGCTTAGGGGGGGGGGGGGGAGGGGGGGGCAGAAATTAATGTTTAACATATATTTCACAAAAATAATATATTAATGCATAATAAAAATTAACATTCCCTTACAATCAATCATAATTGCCCTCGACGTGTTTTCATTGCTTGAAATCGCTGGATGATTGACTCATTTTCAATTAATTTGAATCTGTCTCTCTCAATGTAGGTCAATAAGCTGTCATTAAACCAGTCATCACTCATTCGGTTGCGTAAACGTGACTTGATAATCTTCATTTTGGAGAATGCTCTTTCCACTGTAGCTGTTGCAACTGACAGTAATAATGTCAATTTAATCAACTTGAAAACCTGAGGATATGTTTTCATTTTTTGAAATCTGACCCATCTAATCTTATGTCATCTAGCACATCAACAACTGAAGAAAACATAAGTATCAGACTCACTAAAGAACTATAATGTGATCCCCAACGAGTATCTCCAGCTCTTTTGAGCCTTGTTTCTTGATTTAAACCATGACCACTCTGAATTTCTCCATTATCCAGCGCTTTTGTAATTCTAGCAATCTCCTTCTCTCTAAGTTTATCTCGTCTCTGACATGAAGCTCCAACAATATTAGAAATATTACTAACCAGAGTAAATAGCATAGAAATTTGACAGTCATTGTTTGCTACAGCTACAAGTGCTAGTTGCAATTGATGAGCAAAGCAATGTACATAATACGCAGATTCATTTTCTCTTAATATCAAACTTTTAAGGCCTCTGAATTCCCCCTGCATATTACTTGCTCCATCATATCCTTGTCCACGTAGTCTTGAAAGTGTCAAACCATGAGTAGAGAATAACATATCTATTGCTGCTTTTAATGATAGAGCTGTTGTATCGTTGACATGAACGATAGCAAAAAAACACTCAATAATACTTCCGGTCTTGTCCATATAACGAAAAATAACTGCCATTTGTTCTTTAATTGATATGTCACGAGATTCATCTAACTAATATTGTAAATAGGTCATCACTGATTTCTTCAACTATGGCCTCTCTAATTTCACAAGCAACAACACTTACTATATCTTTCTGAATTTGAGGTGATGTTAATTTATCCAGGATCTGCAATTAACTCATCTAACTTAAATTGTTCTCGAGTTCTTTTAACAACACGCTCTTTCTCCTCTGAAAGCTCAACACTAGGTTTTGGAATAACTTCAATACTTGGGACACCAGAATTATGTTGCTCATCTGATTTAAATTTCTTTTTAAAATGCTTTTCCATTCTGAAAAATAAAAATTGTATAAGATTCAAACACACACCAACCTCCAATTGAAGGCTAATCGCCATGCACATTACAAACATCACCGATCCGGGCTTACCGCCACGGGTAGGCTTCACACAGCATGCCTAAATCCAGATTCGCACGTTGGATTACTAATGCAAAAAATATGTCGGGGACGGACACAATCGACGTGTAGGTTCGCAATGAACCGAGGGAAACACACACCGCGTCCAATTGAAGGCGGGTGGTCCTCCTAAGCAAAGTAAAATAGAAAACCGGGGAACAAGAGTCGTTACCCTTGAGTTGGCGCGTGTTTCTCTCGACGATTGGAGCTCCAAATCGACCCTTCACAGTGGAGGTGTGCAACACAACGATTTGTACCTAAACAAGACAAAGTGTGAAATCTGAAATCTGGAACATCACCCAAAAAATGCACATCGCGCGTTGGATTACAAGTGCGAAATCTGGAAGAAGAAGAAGAAGAAGAAGCTACCTGAGCGGAGAAGCGGCGCCGGCACGCGATCGGGAGAGGAAGGCAGAGAGTTGCGCCGATCGGGAGGTTTCTGAGCGGAGAAGCGGCGCCGGCACGCGATCGGGAGGAAGGCGGAGAGCTGCGCCGGCACGCGATCGGGAGAGGAAGGCAGAGAGCTGCGCCGATCGGGAGGAAAACCTAACTTCGCGATTTTTTTTTGAGGGGGGGCGGGCGCCCCTTCTCGGCCTATATTGGGTCCGCCAATGATGACTATGGTAGGTAATCATTATGCCTCCAAAAACTAATTTCGAAATATAATAGCTTACTTTAAAATGATTTTTTGTTACGATATAAATGTTTTTGAAAATAATAATTATAAAATATTAATGTATACTTTTTACGGTCATTTGAGTACTCATATGTATAAGTTGCGGGGGAAGCTCGCTGTCGCCGGTCGGATACTGTCGTATGCAGACACAACCCACTCGAATGCGGGCTGCGCCCGCTAAGAATCAGTGAGCATGGGCGAAGCCCGTGCAGAGCTGCTCTTATTATATATAAAAGGGAAAATAACTTTGGTAAAAATTCTTCTTTTAAAATTTACAATTATCATTTGAAATTACTCCTTCATAACGCCGCAAGGCCCGCAATCCTTTCGCTCGAATTATCATTTGGTAAAAATTCTTCTTTTCTGTACGTATGCGTGTGTATGCTTACGTGCGTATATAAATACTTTATTTTTCGCCCTTCACTCGTCTTTCCCTCTCAAAATTTTGAGAGGCTCTTTTCGGGGTTTAGGGCGGGACGATAAATCCTTTCTAGCGAGATCAGGTTTTACGCCGTCATCTTCATCGTCTTCGATCTCCTTCGTTTGTTTCGGTGGTGGCGGGAGAAGACGACTGGAGCACACAGAGGATTCGAATGTACGGTTACGAGGAGGGTTCCACAGGAAACATTTCTTGCCATTTCTGCTTCTCCGGTGGTCTTTTTCGTTTGCCAAAAGTCGAGGAGCCCAGCATTTTACTTCCTCCTAATTCTCCATGGAGGACAACCATCAATCATCTGAGAAGTCCCAGGAAGTTGACAAGAGTCCTGCACCTTCTAATGAGGCTATAACTGGTGTAAGATTACATTTTATTACAGCTGTATAGAAAATAATGTGCGAATATATTACAAATGTATTACGATCGTATATTTGAATCTCTACCTAGCATCTTACACTGTATCTGCATTTTCGCAGGTACAGAAGGTGCACAAGGAAGATGTAGTGTTTCCCGTGGTTCATTCTGATGATGAAGCTTTCAAAATGTACTCTGCATATGCTCGTCAGTGTGTCTTTAGTGTGCGAAAACAACATGTATTTTACTGGACTCATACACGGATCATCAGGGGACGAGAGTTTTCATGTTCGAAAGCAGGTTATAAAGTGCAGAACTCGTGTAGTGATGCGAAGAAAAAATTTCGTAGAGTGGATTTAAGGACGGGTTGCTTGGCTTGCTTGCACTTTACTGCTGACCAAGAGGGTAAAAATTGGAAGGTTTTAAAATTCATTGAAGAGCACAATCATCCTTTGGTTACATCTCAAGACGTACATTTGTTGAGATCACATCGCCGTGTAACTGATGGCCAAGCCACCTTGATTCGGAATATGACAGGAGTTGGTATACGAACTATTGACACGTTCAACCTTATGGCTGAAGAAGTTGGCGGAGCTGAAAATGTAGGTTTCAATAAATCAGATGCATATAACTTCGTACATCGGGAAAGAAGAGCGCTCATCGAAATTGGAGATGCAGCTAAATTATTGGAACTTTTTAAGGATAGACAATTGTCTGATAGCATGTTCTCTTATGATATACAAACAGATGAATTGAATCGGCTGCATAGTTTTTTTTGGATTGATGGCCTAGCAAAATTGGATTACGAATGTTTTGGCGACGTGATCATTTTTGACAGCACTTATAGGCTAAACAAATATAATTTAGCATGCGCTCCATTTATAGCAGTAAATCACCATTGGCAAAATATTTTTGTTGGATGTGCATTTATAGCACATGAGACGATTGATTCTTTCTGTTGGGTATTTGAGACTTTCTTAAAGTTTGTTGGGGGCAAGCGACCGATCACAATTTTTACAGATCAAGATCAAGCAATGACAGTTGCTATTGAGCGTGTTTTACCTACTACCAGTCATCGCCTATGTCAATGACACATTTCAAAGAAAGCACCGTCTAAGGTACCTACTTTCAACCAAGACAAGCACATTAGATCCTTATTTTATACTTGCATGTCTAAATGTGACAGTGAAGTGGAGTTGAGTTGTATTGGAGAGATATGATCACAAAAGGAAATTTGCAAGCGAATCGATGGTTAAATGAGCTTTACAACATAAAAAATAAGTGGTCCACTGCTTTTAATAAAGAGGTATTTGATCTTGGCATTTTATCCACACAATGTAGTGAATCGACAAATCCTAGTATTCATGGTTGCTCGAAGCCTACAAGTTGACTTACCGAATGCTTTCTGGGTATGGATAAATTAATTTATTGTTGGCGAAGGAGTGAACAGGAGGAAGATTTCAAATGCAAACAAGGTACGCACTCCCTCAAAATAAAGTCTTCCATGATTCTTAGGCAAATGTCCAAGGTATACACCAGAAAAATTTATGTAATATTTGAGCATGCTGTGATTGAGGGGGCACTTGGTTTGATGGTGTCAGAGGAATCAATGTATGACCAAGATATGGTTCTATACAACATACGCCATTGTGATCCTACCGGTCTACAAAAGCATTGGATTGTGAGATTTAACACAAAAAGCAATGATGAAGAGTGTTCTTGTAGAGGCTTTCAGACGAAGGGTTTATTGTGCAAGCATGTACTCCGGGTTTATAATATTCATAATGTACAGAAAATTCAATCAAATTACATATTAAGGAGATTTACAATGCAAGCTAAGAAGCGATGTAATTTTACAATGCCGATGTCCATAGATCGGAACGAGTCTAACTTGATTTTCAGAAATCATATGATGCGATCTACATATGACCTTTGCCAAAAAATGGAAAATTGTCAAATAGCAAAGGAGTACATGGTTAAGGTAATGAATGATGTGGGTCAAGTTATAGAAAATATGATCGACAATGATGAGAAAAATAAAAAAGTTGTTGTTTCATCTATACGGAAGGACAAAGATGTGTTGAAAGATCCACCATCCATGCGGCCAAAGGGTGCGCCAAAGACACGTTTGAAGAGTTATTGGGAACAAAACTCCCAAAAACAAAGTATGATTAAAATTCATTTTAAATTTTACTATTATGCATTGGAATTTATCTTACTACTATTTTTTTGTTAACAGAGAAGTCGCGTGCAGTTAAAGGGAAGGGACCTTCTGCCAATGAAGTTTTTGAGCCTCCAATTCAGCATAATTTCGTGGATAATAGTTCGGGGTTTGATTCGAATTCAATTTCAAATCCCATTTTTGCACATGCAGACTTGAACGATGGTTTCTCCATCAATGACGATTTCTCTATTAATGTGCCATTAGATTTTTTATGTATCCCAGATGTATTCAAATGGTAAAGTATTTGTACTGATAACAAAACGAATTCTGGTTTTTGAAATACTATCATGTTCATTTCCCAGTCACGTCAATATAACTGTAATACAATAGTATGGTCACTTCATCCAATCGTATTACGATAATATTTGTTTTGTCACATCTTTAATTTGTGGATCAATGACGATTTCAGTATTCATGTGTTATTACATTATTAATGTAATGAAGATGTATTCAAATGGTAAAGTATCTGTACTTATAATAGTTATTCTGTTTTTTTAAATAATATCATGTTCATTTCGAACTATCGGAAATATAACTGTAATACAGTTGTGTGGCCTCTGCATCCAATCATACTACGATATTGTCTGTAGCCAAACTTATCTTTAATTTGTCAATCAACGACGATTTCTCTATGCAATGTGCTATTACTTTTTTAATGTAATGGTAGAAGTAGTCAAATGGTAAAGTATCTGAATTAATAACAGTTATTCAGTTTGTTTAAATTATATCAGGTTCATTACGCATTAGCGTAAATCAAACTGTAATGCGATTGTATGGGTCTTTCATCCAATCGTATTACGATAGTATAATGTAATACAGTTGTATGGGCATTTCATCCTACTGTAAATGTATCCTTACTTTTTTTAAATAACTAATACGCCTATTTGTTTGTCCTCCAGATACGTTTGAATACTGATAATATCGGTATTACTAGAATAAATGTGGTTTTGAAGAAATAAAGTTCAGTTTTAATTACACTACTATTTGGAGTGATATTAACACTACTTTTTATAGTGAAATTTTTGAATAAATGACAGTGAAATATTACCAGTTATAACACAGTTTACCATATTGCATAAATATTATGGTTGTTTCGTTCGTCATATGGTTTGTTTCGTTCGTCATATGGTTTTAATACCCACTTTAGCAATAACACTACAACCAATACTATATAAAAAACATTTACCAATCAAAAGTGAATTAATATATCTGCACGCACATTAATATATTAACATACAGTCCACAATATTTCTGTAAGCAGAAATAGCAAGAAATGTTAATATATCTGTAAGCAGAAATGGCTTTCAATTCCACAACAGTCCACAATATTACAGTCTGCCACAATACAGTCCACAACATACAGTCCACAACATACAGTCCACAACATACAGTCCACAACAGTCCACAATATTAATATATCTGTAAGCAGAAATGGCTGTCAAATCCTAACATAAATTGTTTTAACACAGTCCACAATATTTCCTTGAAAACCATAACAAAACAACTGTATATAACACTTAATATATTAAAAATATATTGTCGATTTAACCATTCATCCATCAGTATGCCCATCAAGATTGTCCCTCAGTATGTCGTGTCATTTTAGAATGAGGCCATCCATTTTACGTTCCACTTCAAACTGTAAAAATTTCAATGTAAGGTAAATATTAAGTACTGCAAATGTTTAACAAAACAGGGTTATCAAAGAACACTTACTCTTAACTTTCTCAGGAAAAGTGGTGAGGAGGTTCCAGGATATGTAACCTCAATGGCGGATGATGAAATTTTACTCTTTGATTTTCTATCTTTACGCCCTTTAATATTCTTTATCAAGCTCGTAGTATTATCGCCCTTCTGGTTAAATGAAGGAAGCCCACAAACCACAAGAGCATTTGTAATGTCATCATCTACCTGCTTACCTTCTATAACTTTTTCTACTGATTTAGGTGAAGAGTGATGGGAGGTTGCCTGCATAGAATTCTGTGTGTCCTCGGGTGCTTCAAATGCCGGTGAAGCTGGAGAGTTATTAGCTTTGTGAATGTGTGTGCTCAAATCATCAATCCTTTCGTTGATATGGGCACGTAAGTCATGGAGTTCTTGCATCACCATATCGTGGCGCATTTTCGAGTTTCTCTCTATTTATGAGGTCATTTTCATCACAATGTCTTCTGTTTTTTTGGTTGATCCAAATACTTCATTTTTCTCCGGGTCCTTCTCTCGCTCTATACTCTTTGTTATTTTTGTGTGTGTTTCTTCTACTTTAGACATAAACTCTGCTAGTTTTCTCTTCACATACCTCTTCGTATCTTCCTCTGTTTTCACTGAATATTCCTCTTCCTCCTCCGACTCTTCACTTTTCTCATTGGAATCTTCAAAATCAGTATCCTCTTTTGTACATCTCCTAATAGGAGCTCCTCGGATGGTAATATATTCTCAAAACCCTCTTTCACCTATTTAATACTTCTAACAATATCATTAACTTGCTTTCAAAAGCCTTTTTTGAAGTACCAATTTAAAATTTCTATGAAGAAGATGCATGATATAAAAACATACCTGTCCGCGACATCTTAATTTTGAATTGATCTCTGAACAAAATTTATTAGAAAAGCTAAACTTAGGAGACCATTGACATAGCCTTGGCCTAACCAAGTCGTCATCAACTGTTAAAAAGGTGGTGAACTCATAAAACCAAACCTGCAATGAAGAAATTTCAACATTATAAACATATATTACAATAAAAAGAAGCTGTATGATCAAATGTATTGCTCACCACTAAGAGAATCGAGCATTCTTCTATGTACCCCCAACTCTCATTTGATTTTCTTTTCGAGGCCACTTTACTTAACTCACGTATTTGTGATTGGAGAAAACAGTGGATTGCTTCGGGCCAATTGTATTTTTTGAAGTCCTCCAATCCTCCAAACATTTGTAAACACTTTGAAATTTTTAGAACCTTTATTGGAAAAAAAAGTTTACACAATACATATTTGACTAGAGCTGCAACCTTTTGCCCCTCTAACTCTAAACTACACTCTCCCTCCGAAAACCGCAACATTTCTGCCAACAAATCCTTTTGCTCGTACATAGCAAGAGGGGTTCTGTTAAATATGAATTTCAACCCTTTGTTGGGTAGCCCCAACATTAATGCCACCTCATTTACGGTAATTTTTTTATAAACTATTCCAAGAAGGAAAGCGTCCTTCTTCTTGGAGTATGCCTGAATCAAAGTTACAACTAAAGGAATATTCTGGTTTAAATTAGGAATAGAGAAGAGTCGCAGAATACCAGCTTCTTCTAAATCAAACCGTGTTTGTTCGTTCAAGGACCTGATAAGGGGTATCGCTTTTTCCTTGAACGAAGACACAGCACACCGACATTGTAAAGTCGTAGACAGCGTCATCTGTCATATCATTCAAAACACAGGTACAATCTAAACTGGTTAAATGTTTGTATCACAATACAAATATATCATTTCAACGATCGTATTACAATTGTAATACAGTAATGTTTGGAGTTCAACAAAGACTTAAAAAATACAGAGTTATATAAGCATGAATAAGACAGGGTCAGGGTCATCTGCCATATCATTGAAAAAACAGGTACAATCTCAACAAGTTAAAGGTCTGTATCACAATTCAAATATATCAGTTAAACGATCGTATTACAATTGTAATACAGTAATGTTTGGAGTTCAACAGAGACTTAAATAATACAGAGTTATATAAGCACGAATAAGACCGTATTACATGTATTATACCTTTTGAACACTACTCTAAAAAATAGTAAATATATCAGTTAAAGATCTGTATCACAATTCAAATATATAAGCAACTAATCAAATATATCAGTTAAACGATCGTATTACAATTGTAATACAGTAATGTTTGGAGTTCAACAGAGACTTAAATAATACAGAGTTATATAAGCACGAATAAAACCGCATTACATGTATTATGCCTTTGAACACTACTCTAAAAAACAGTAAATAGAAGCACATAAAATCTGTAAGCAACTACAAACACAAAATTACAACATGCTCAAATAAAACGCCAGTATTGCTATTATAATACGGTAGTGATCAGGAATCAACACCGAAAATACATTAATGCGGAGAGGTATAAACAATAGAGATAAGGAAACTAATGTAAACCTTATCTCAAACTAAGCCAAAACAATAAAATGCCAAAATACTCACAAAATACGCCCATATTACAATAGTAATACGGTACTGAATCGGGTTCAACAAATAAAAAACTATAATACAGACATGTAGATGCAATGCTTATAGAGATCGACATACAAAACTAAAGCTTATCGCAAATAATGATAAAACAACACTACAACAGTATCAACGTTGATTTAGGGTTAAATGTTTGAAAAACTTTAGTAATACCGCAGTATTAACGTTGTATTTGGAGTTCAAACATATACATTGAATTAAATATGTAAAAATCGTATAAGAACACACAAAACACCTCAACATAATTGATTCAGAGCTATTTTCATCGATTCTTCGTCCAATGTATAAACATTACCTTCAAAAAAACAGTGTTCCTCGATTTTTACTCCACGACGACAGCCAATGTCCAATGTATGCGGCTCGTTATCGTCGATGGCCAACCACACTTGATTTTTGAACAAATCTTGTCGATTACAGAAGCGGAGCAAACGTTTTCAAGCAAAAAAGGCGTCGATTCTAGCCGGTGACCTAGCTTTCCGCCGCTCTCCCTACTGTGTTTTCTATTCTCGATTTCACGATAAAAGAAGGGCCCACTGCGATAAAAAAGTTTATATATACGTACCGAAAACCGACACTAACACAGATAGCTCTCGAACTGTCGACGGCTTCCCTCACTATAAAAGGACGATTTCAATCGTCAATTAAATAAATTTTCTGAAGGGGCAAGAAAGTTCGACGTAGTTCTCGCCACCGCGCTCTGATCCGATCACGGCGAGTTACAGAAGAAGAAGAAGACACAAATGGCTTTGAACCCTCAGCTGTCTCCCAACGGGATGCCCGTCCCATTCATAGGCGAGGTGTTCGTCCTTGCTCGGGACGGAGTCGATTTCGAGGTCGACAAAATCCCAGGGTTGGTTTCCCCTCTCATCCTTTCTTAAGAATCCCTCTTTGTTGCTTTCCTTTGTTATATTACTACTCACTATTGTTCTTCGTTTTCTATGATCGGCGTGGCGGTTGATTATGATTTCTGCCATTATTTCCTTGGGAGTCACCTAATTCTCATTTAAAATTAGATGCTAGGGTTATAATGAAATTTTGGGATATTCAAAACATGTTTTTTGGTCATCTAGATGAGTAGAACTGTTTGTTTGAATCTTTTGGTCGTTGCAAGCCATACCACGGGTTATTAGTCTTGCTTGAGACCGCCTTGGAAATGAATAAATTCACGAGCAAACACTCTGTAATCGGGTATTTTTTTATCTCCATTTTTGTTTTTCCAAAGAAACCTTCATATATGCTAACATGTGGTGAATTTTTGGAAGATTACTTGATCCTAAATCTGAACTAGTGTTGCTGTTAGTCCTAGGATTTCGATATAAAGTGCTTGCAATTTCAAGTTCTCTAATATTTGACACACAATGGTTTTTTTTTCGAGTATTATTTGGATATTGTAGGGAAACATAATATCATTGAACGTTTCAACTCATTAGGTAATTCTTATAAGCTTTTGGGTAAATTATAGATAAGTCTTGAATGGCAATGGATGCATGACTAAGCGTTTTAGGAATCATACTCTTTGATTGATCTAAGAGGATTCAGAGCAGAAAATTGAGTTGGCGTACTTAAGCTTCTCTCACATACGTCTCATATACTTACATATATCGGACCGCTCTATCAACTGGGTGTACATACGCAGTAGAGCTCGATATAGTTTCACATACATATGCAAGTATTGCATATGTATGCCCATCTCTCGTTCCTTATTCATGTTCATATACAATTATGACTTTTATAGGAGAGAGAAACCAAAGTTATTTCTTAGCATGTTTAGAAAAAAAGGCCACTCATCCATCTTTTTATCTCTACAACTGAGAAGAACTTTGACATTCGTTGAACATGAAGTTGAAGTAAAGCACCATATTTCATCCACAAATAGATGGAAACACATAGGCAATGAATCAGACAATGGCCAGCTGTTGAGGAGCTATAGATCGTGGCAACCCTGGACTTAAGATGAAAGTATTTTGCACATGTAGTTTGCCTTGAATTTCGTCTCCATGGATCTATATTCAAACTTCCTTATGAGGTATTATTTTTTTATTTTCCATGAAGCCTGTTTGATTTAGAGTTTGTAATTGGTATACCAGAACATGGTAGTGTTGAGGAGTAGGTGCTACATTTACCACAATCATTGATGGAAGGATTTAGGAGGTTCAAATATTATCTCCTTGTAATATTTTATGGAGTTCTTACAAAAACTATACAAGCATGGTGCTTTGGTGTATTATTTTTGCAAATGACATTGTCATAATCAGTGAAACATATAATGAGTTAAGTGAAATATTTGAACAATGAAATGTTGTTTAAAATATCGAGGATTTGAATTACTAGTGCAACCATCTGGTACATGATATATAATCTTCAACTTTTTTTTGTGGGGGGTGGGGTAACAAAAGAGATTCTTAAGTTTGATAGGATTTCATACCTTGGTTTCAATTATCCGTGGTATTTGTCCTAGCTCGGGACGGAGTCAAATTCGAGTCGACAAGATCCCTGGGTTGGTTTCCTATTTTTGTTGTTTTACTATCTATATTACTATTCGATATGGTTCTTCGATTTCTTTGATCGTGTGGAAGTTGATTATGATTTCCACTACCATTATTTACATGGGAGTGACCTAATTCTCCTTTAAAATAAATGCTATGGATTTAATGATACTTTGAGATATTAAAATCATGTTTTTTGAGTCATCTAGATGAGTGGAAATTTTTGTTTGAATTTTTTAGTGTTGCATGGCATGCCGTGGGTTATTAGCTCTTGCTTGACATCACCTTGGAAATGAGTAAATATGTGAACAAGCACCTTGTAACCAGACATTTTTATCTCCATGAGGGTTTATATTCGAGTTGTATTTAGATACCGTAGGGAAACATAATAAAATTAAACCTTTCAACTCATTATGTAATTCTTAGAAGCTTTTGGGTAAATTTCTGGTAAGCTTTGAACGGTAAGGGTCACTTGACTATGCTTTTTAGAAAACCCTCTTTGACTAGCCTAAGAGGATCCAACTTAGAAAATAAGTTGTCATACTTACGCTTCTCTCACGTACGTGCATATGCAGAACCTCACTATCAATTGAGTTAGAGCTCGATATAGTTTCACATTCGTATACAAGAATTGCGTATGTATCTTGGTCCTTATTCATAAACGTATACAACTATGATGTTTATAGAAGTGAAACCAAAGTTGTTCATTTAGAAATGTTTAGGGAAAAATTTGGTCTACCTTCATCCATTATTTTGGATAGAAGCTAAAGATTTCTCAACAACTTGGAAGAACTTTGTCATTCACTGAACTTCACACCACCACACCCACATGTAGATGGAAAAACATAGGCAGTGAATCAGACAATGGTTCTATATTCAAATTCCATTACAAGGTGCAATTTCTTTGTTTTCCATGAAGCCCATTTAATTTAGAGTTCTTAATTGGCATAACCATAATGGTACCTGTGAGGAGTTGGTGCTGTAATTAACACAATCATTGATGGATGGAATTAGGAGTTTCGCCGAGGAGAGTTCGAAGAAGCCCCATTAGAAGAACACAACTCATCATGATAAATAGATGACTCATAAACATTCCTAGGAAACTTCGTTTGGTTGCATTTGGGGAACGATAGATTTGTAAGTGAAGGGCCAAAGATCAATCCTATCCAGTGTGGTTCATTTTGGGTACTTTATACAACACTACATCCCATTGAATTTGCCTTCCTACACGAAGTTCTACTTTTTCATCAATTCAAAGAGCCTGAAACTCTTAGTACCATCACTGCTGGATGATGAAGATGAGCAGTAGCGAGTGATTCCTATAGTTAGAATCTCTGCATTGATCTTAAAGGACAACTGTATGAATATTTCGTCTTGGATATTGTTAGAAAGGTCCATATGAGAGGCCCTGTTATTTTGGCCCAATAATGTATTCCTCCTTCTTTAGTCCCACATTGTGTATAAGATTTTCTCTCCTCTCTCTCTCTCCTATAAATATGTATTCTCTCCTTGTATTTGATACATGAAATATACACAAGCTTAAGCCTTTTCTACATGATATCAGAGTCAGGTTCTGCGAACCTGCTGTCTCATTTTTTTTAAACCGCACCCCTTTTGCGGTATGTCTTCCCTAAAGCTGCGGCCTCTCTAACCGCACCTCTACGACCTCGCGTTTCTGAGACCGCATCTCCTCGTCGAAGTCTCCCTCGGCTCTACCGCTTCCCCTCGCTCCTCTTTATAGCCTTCCCCCGCCTGGACCCCTCTCCTCTTGATCGATCCTTACTCGCGCGGTATCTACCTCCTTACTCGCACGGTCTGCACCTTCCGCAAGCCAGCGAGCTCTCTCCTTGCTCGCACAATCTGCATTTTTCCGCCAGCGAGTGGCCTCTGCGGTCTCGGCAAGGACCCGTGCGACTTTCCTCTGCGGTCTCAGCAAGCTCCTTTCTCGGTCTCAGCAGCGTCTCTAGCCGCAGCGCCCTCTGCGGCCTCTCTGTTCGCGCGATTTGAACCCGGCCTCCAACGATCTTCAACTTCTCTCAGCGTCTGCCCTCGTGCGATCTTCTCCCAGCTCGTGCGGTCTGCTCAGGACCCGTGCAGTCAACTCGTGCGGCCTCCAGCGATTGGCTTTCAGCCCGAGCGGCTTCCATAAATCTGCCCGGCCTTATCCTACCGGCCTCTTCTCTCATGCCTTCCTCGACTGGCTCCACTGCGGTGCCTGCCCCCTCTCCTGCAGCCCGTCCAGACTCCTCGTCTGATCTTCGTGACGAGCTGCGCATCACCACGATCTCCCTCTCCGGGAAGAAAAATTCCATTCAATGGGTGCACTCGGTTCGACGGGTTCTTCAGTCCAAAGGCCTTCTGCAACATCTCACTCAGGTACCTCCATCACCTCCTACGGAGGACTGTCTCCGGAATGACGGCCGAGTTCAGACTTGGCTTCTCAATTCTCTGGATGGCGAGCCATATCAAATGACCATGTATCACGAGACTGCCAAACCATGGCTCGTGTGCCACCACACCTGCAAAGCATTCGGGCTCAAGTTCTGGCCTCAGCCACTACTCCTTCTCTCTCAGATGTGTGCTCCATGCTTCTCCGCGTCTCCGCACCTCCGGATGCTCCTCCACCACCCTCCCCAACCCTTCTCCAGCGGACAAATGCCCCTTTACTTCCCCTACCTTCATCTGCTCGTGGTGGACGCTCGGGCTCTCGGGGAAGGGGCGCGGTGGTCGGTCTCGACCAAAATGTACCTTCTGTGGGCGAGACGGACATTTTGAGGCAACCTGCTACCAGAAAAATGGTCGTCCTCCTCATCCGACTGCAGATGTTGTTGATGATAGCTCCTCTGCCTCTCGCACTGATCTTGAGGTGCTCCGCCTACAGCTCCAGCAGCTTCAAGAGCAGATGTCCTCCTCTGCCTCCGTCGCCTCCGTCTCCAATACATGTATCGCCTGTCTCTCCACTAGTCCAAGTTGGATAGTGGATTCTGGTGCCACTCATCACATCACCTCGCTACGCCCACCCAAGTACTCGGCTACTCCTCATCTAAAGTGTATCACCGTGGCTAATGGGGCCACTGTTCCTGTCTCCGGCTCGTCTGACTTATCTCTTAACTCCTCCCTCTCTCTCCGCTCGGCTCTTCATGTCCCGGGCTCCTCATTCAACTTGCTTTCTGTTAGCCGTCTTACTACGGATCTCGATTGCTCCGTCATATTTACATCCTCTTCTTTTCTGATATAGGATCGGCGGACTACCATTGATAAAGGGCAACTGCGTAACGGGCTCTACCTTCTCGACGACTATACCACTATTCTCTCTTCTGTCTCCTCTGCTGATTGGCATCGACGTCTTGGACATGCCCCGCTTCCAGTCCTCTAGAAGGCACTTCCCGATGTATCCCTTCCTGCTTTCCAATGTGATTCATGTATTTTTGGCAAACAACCGCGTTCTTCTTTTCCAGCACATTGTACTCGGAGCTCCGCTTCTTTTGATTTACTGCATTCTGATGTGTGGGGTCCATATAAAGTTACTAGTATCTCTGGTTATCGATACTTTATTACGTTTATTGATGATTATTCTCGAACAACAGGGCTATACTTACTACGCGATCGCTCCGAGCTCCCTCGTGTTTTTAGGGCTTTTATCCTTGAAACCCGCACACAATTCTCAAATACTATCAAAACACTACGCACAGATAATGCTCGCGAATACACCAGCCATGACTTTGCCAATTTGTGCTCTGAATTCAGAATTATTCACCAGACTTCATGTCCTTACACCCCACAGCAAAATGGTGTTGCCGAACGGAAGAACCGCCACTTGCTTGATGTCGCTTGCTCTCTCATGCTTCACATGAATGTTCCCAAAGTCTACTGGAACTTTGCGGTCTCCACTGCGTGCTTTCTCATTAACCGCCTTCCCTCCTCTGTCCTCCACCATGCCACTCCAGTCAGTCTTCTCTTTCCCTCTGCTCCGACTTTCTATCTTACACCTCGAATCTTCGGATGTACCTGCTATGCCCACATCATGGGACCATCCATGGATAAGCTGGATCCCAGGGCGGCCAAGCATATATTTGTTGGATATTCACGTACTCAAAAAGGCTACGTCTGCTATAATCCAACCACCCAAAAAATCTCGGTTTCGGCTGTCATTACTTTCCGTGAGTCTCAGCCGTTCTTCTCTTGTCCTCTACCCAGCTCTCCTCCACCACCTCTTACACAATCCATCCTGAGACCGGCCATACCTGTTAACACACCTCCGCCACCAGCTCTTCCAACACTAACTCCTGCTCCTGGTCACTCTAGACCGCCCCTTCTCTGTGTCTACTCTCGTCGCGCTCCTCCGTCCGTTGCTCCTACGCAGTCGGCCTCTACCTCGGGTACTCCGCGCCCGGCTGATCCGGTAACAGATTCCACCGCTCATCCTATGACGAACTATGTCTCCCTACATCGTCTCTCTCCTCCTCTTAAAACTCTTGCTACTTCATTATCCTCCGTTTCTATTCCTAACTCTGTGCAGGAGGCTCTGCAACATCCTGGCTGGCATGCTGCTATGGAGGAGGAAATGATCGCTCTCTGGGCCAACCAGACATGGACTCTGGTACCCCGCCCTCCGGGTCAGAAACCGGTTGGGTGCAAATGGGTCTATGTCATCAAACATGCTCCTGATGGAACGATTGACAGGCTAAAAGCTCGATTGGTTGCTCGTGGCTACACCCAACAAGGCATTGACTATGAATCTACTTTTTCTCCCGTGGCAAAACTAAACACGGTTCGTGTGCTTATCTCTGTAGTTGTACACCGTCAATGACCCTTACTACAACTGGATGTGAAAAATGCCTTTCTGAACGGCGATCTCAACGAAACTGTTTACATGGAGCAACCTCTCGGGTTTGAGACCACGGGGGAGTCTATGGTCTGTCATCTTGTAAAATTATTATATGGTCTCAAACAGTCCCCTCGGAATTGGTTTGACAAGTTCAGCAATGCTCTTCAAGTAATTGGCTTTACTCGGAGCTCGGCAGACTTCTCGCTGTTCACTCGCCATCGGTCCACGGGAACTGTTCTTCTGCTGGTTTACGTGGACGACATCATAATCACTGGAGATGACTCAAAAGGAATACAAGCGGTCAAACAACATCTTAACTCTGTATTTCAAACAAAAGATCTGGGGCACCTTCACTACTTCCTAGGTCTGGAGATTGCCAGACGACCAAATGGACTTGTCCTTTCTCAGCGCAAATACTGCCTCGATCTTCTTCAGGATGCGGGCTACTCCGGCTGCAGACCAATTAACACTCCAATGGATGTAAATCACAAAATCTGTGCTCAGTCCTCTGACTCCGATCTCCTGTTACAAAATTCGGAATACTATCGCCGCCTGGTTGGAAAATTAATCTACCAAACGGTAACAAGACCAGACATCTCCTTCGCTGTTGGTATTGTCAGTCGGTATATGCATGCCCCTCGGGGCTCTCATCTTCAGGCTGTTGAACGAATCCTCCGATACCTCAAAACTGCCCCCGGTCAAGGACTAGTTTACAAAACCTCATCATCAACTCCAACACTAGTGGCATACTCTGATGCTGATTATGCTGGGTCCATAGATGATCGTCGATCAACCAGTGGTTTTTGCACGTACTTCGGAGGACACTTGATCACCTGACGGATCAAGAAACATGCGGTAGTTGCGCGTTCCTCAGCTGAAGCAGAATACCGGGCAATGACATCTGTGGTTTTAGAACTCACTTGGCTGGAAAGCCTCCTTACGAATCTTGGTATAAGGCTTCCCTCACCTGCTCTCCTCTTCTGTGATAGTCAAGCTGATATACATATTGCTAAAAACCCGGTCTTCCATGAAAGAACAAAGCATATTAAGGTAGACTGTCATTTCATCCGGGAGAAAGTTCAAATGAAGAAGCTCGATCTGAAGCATGTTCCTGGTACTGAACAGGTTGCGGATGTCCTCACAAAGGCCCTGTCCAGTACTCAACTGGAAAGCCCCATACCTGGGGCGTGACGGCTGGCGTGTGCGCTGGATTCTTTGAACGCCTGGACAGAGAGAGTTCGTCGAACGCTGGACGCTGAGAAGGATTCGTCGAACGCTGGACGCCGTTTGTTGAACGCTGGGGCAGAGGGAGTTCGTCGAACGCAGCTTGGAAAGCTTTCGTTGAACGCAGCTCGGAGAGCTTTCATCGAACGCAGGGGAGGGCGCTTTCGTCGAACGCAGCTTGTAGAGCTTTCGTCGAACGCAGCTTGTAGAGCTTTCGTCGAACGCAGGGAAGAGCGCTTTCATCGAACGCAGCTTGGAGAGCTTTCGTCGAACGCAGGGGCAGAGCGCTTTCGTCGAACGCAGCTTGGAGAGCTTTCGTCGAACGCAGGGGCAGAGCGCTTTCGTCGAACGCAGATCGACTTTCGTCAAACGCAACTTGTCTTTCGTCGAACGCAGATTACACGCCCTTGGGTCACGGGCGTGACATGTTGTCACGGGCGTGACTCAGGGCGTGACTTGACAAAAATTGCCAAAATCTGCAAAAACAAAAATAAAACTAAGTTAGTAAGGAAAATAATAAAACAAGCAATTTATTCATTAATTTACATAGAAAATTTACAATATTAATTAAAACTATACTAATAACTATACGAAAAATACATATATTTTATTACTTATCACTTGACCTCCTCCTGTTGGATGGTGGCCAGGTCCCAGAGCTCTTCTACCAAATCTAAAGACAGCCTTTGCTCCTCTTCGTTTTCCACACGCCATTCCTCATCTCCCTCACCTGCGGCGACCACCCTGGGTGATTTTACCTCGAACTCTATGGGGAGCACGATCTCGGATCCGTGAGAAAGCTTGAATGGGGTCTCCCCTGTGGCTGTATTTGACGTTGTTCTCAGGGCCCATAGGACCGAGGGTAGCTGTTCTACCCAGTTACCCCTTAAGTTCTTGACCTTCTTTTTCAGCAAGTTCATGATTATTTTGTTTGTTGCCTCCACCTGCCCATTACTCTTTGGGTGGTGGACCGACGCAAAGTGAAGGTCTATACCCAGCTGGCTGCAGAAGCTGACAAGCTCGTCGCTAGCAAACTGCGGCCCATTATCCGTGATGATGGCTAATGGAAGCCCATGTCGACATATTATTTTCCCTCATACAAAATTTCTTACTACCTAAGAGGTTACCTTAGCCAGCGCCTTCACCTCCAGCCACTTGGAGAAGTAATCGATCATCACCAACATGAACTTCCTTTGACCACTGTCCTGGAGAAACGGACCCACCAAGTCCAACACACAAATCGTGTATGGCCATGGAGCTGTGATGGTCCGAAGCCTCTGTGCTAGAAGGAGTTGGAGAGGAGTATATGGTTGGCACTTGAGCACTTCTTCGCAAACTCCACCGCATCCTTGCTGAGGGTAGGCCAGAAGTATCCTTGCTTCAACACCCTTCCCTCTAGGGTCCTGCTCCCAGAATGACTGTCATAATCTCCGGAGTAGATCTCCTCCAGGACCCTCGGGGCTTCCTCCTTCGACACACAACGAGCTAAGAACCCCGAGATGGTCTTCCGGTACAACCCCCCTGCATGCAAAGAATAATATGCCGATTTGTACCTGACCCGTCGCTTATCCACATCTTCTTCTGGGAACTGCCCCGATGTTAGGAAAGTGATGAAGGGGTCCATCCTCGACGCTCGCTGATCCACCTCCATCAATTCCCCTTCCTCAATGGATGGTCGGAAGAGCTCTGACATCGTCCCCCCCCGCCTAGGACCGAACTTGTCTAGGAGGTCTGCCGAGATTCTCTCCTCCCTTGGCACATCCTGGATCGAGAAAGTACAGAATTACCCAATGATTCCCTTAACCTTCTCTCACAGATCGGAAAACGGTGACATCCGCTAATGTTATCTTCCTCGAGGATCAACTTTTCTATTCCTCATCTCCCCTAACGACTTACCTCCTGGCTCCCGCTATCCCACGTCCCTATCAACAACCCACTTCCAACTATGCTACTGACACCTCCTCATCTAAACGTGTACACTTGTCGTCGATCTCATCCGAATGCCCTGAGACAGTCGCCCCTACCGCCCACAGCTCCCACCGAGGACCCACATCCATCTACCACTCACCCACTATCTCACTATGTTTCCTTCAGTGGTTATCTCCTGAACTTCATAGGTTTGCGACCTCCCTGTCTTCTATTTCCACCCCTTCTTCTGTGCAGGAGGCTCTTCAACATTCCGTGGACGATATATCGTCGGGAGTATTAAAAATATTTTTTTTCGTTTCTTTTAAGTGACCGAGCGGTAATATTTAATTTCATGCTTCATTTTGTGCATATCTCTGAGCCTAGATTCGACGACTTTTTCGTCTCACTTCCTTTGGTGATTATTATGTCGTTTACTGCCGTCAATGCCTCTTTCTTGTGTAAGTTATAAATATACATTATGTGTACAATTATACATATTTACAAAAAATGTGTATATATATGAATAAATATATTATTATTAAAATCCGATATTGTAAAATATCCCCGCAATCCGAGATCCGACATTTCAAACTTAAACCCACATGAACCTGAGATCCGACATCTGCAATCTTGGATGTAAATGAGTATTTACTATTAAGCATTGTCCTGATGGGACGGTTGAGCGCCTCAAAGCGTGTCTTGTGGCTCGCAGTTTTACTCAACAATATTACGACTATGAAGAAACGTTCTCTCCAGTCGCAAAGCTTAGTATCGTGCGAGTGTTGATTTCCTGACAGTCCATCGTCATTGACCATTGTTTCAACTTAATATCAAGAATGCATTCCTTGATGACGATTTAACGAAGACTGTCTATATGCAACAATCTCTTGGATATGAGACCACGGGGAGTCCCTTGTCTGTCGCCTCAGAAAATTTATCTATGGCCTAAAGTAGTCCTCTCGATCTTAGTTTGCAAATTTAGTCAGGTCGTTCGGGATTTTGGCTTCACCTGGCGCTTCACCAACTTTGCCTTATTTACACGTCATCGTCAAACGGGCACGCTGTTCCTTCTTGTGTATGTTGATGATATTATCATCATTGGCGATAATCTGAATAGTTTCTCTACGATTAAGAAGCATCTAGCCTCACATTTTAGACCAAAGATTTGGGCGCCTACGATACTTCTTAGATATTAAGGTAGCTCGCAGACCGAATGGGCTTGCTTTGTCTCAACGAAAGTACTGCATAAATCTTCTACAGAATGCCGACTACTTAGGTTGAAGCTCGCTCACACACCTATGCATGCAAACCACAAGCTCTGTGATCTCTATGATTAAGAAGTACCTGACCTCACATTTTAGACCAAAGATTTGGGGCGCCTACGATACTTCTTAGATATTAAGGTAGCTCGTAGACCGAATGAGCTTGCTTTGTCTTAACGAAAGTACTGCATAGATCTTCTATTGGATGCCGGCTACTTAGGTTGAAGCTGGATGACACACCCATGAATGCAAAGCACAAGCTCTGTGCTCACGAAATTGACTATGATCATCTTCTCGTAATCCAAAGTACTATCATCGCCTACATGACAAGCTTATTTATCTGAATGTCACACGACCTGATATCTCATTCGCTTTTGGCGTGGTTAGTCGGTACATGCATGCTCCTCAAGCATTCCACCTTCACGCAATCGAGCGGATCCACTGATATTTAAAGAAAGCTATGGGAAAAGGGCTTGTGTATAAGGCTTCTGCTTCTCTCTCATTGATTGTCTGTTCTGATGCGGATTATGCAGGCTCCGTCGATGACCCCCAGTTTACCAGTGACAATTGCACATATTTTTGAGGGCACCTGGTCACTTGGCAAAGCAAGAAGCAAACAATCGTGACACGCTTGTCTGCGGAGAATGAGTATTGTTCGATGACCTCTTCTGTTTTTGAATTCACATGGTTGGAGTCATTTTATTGATCTTGGTGTCGCTCTCCCCTCTCCTGTAATCCTCTACTATGATAATTAGACTGCTCTCTATATTGTTGAGAATCCAGTTTTTCATGAATGCACCAAGCATATTGAAGTAGATTGTGTTATGTGCTCATCGGAGTAGTGACTGGAGGCGGAGGGGATATTGTGGAGTCTGAACCGCGATTGTCTGAACCAAAAATATCATACACAAGACAAGGAAATAGAAAATACTTCTTGGATACCTTCATACAAACCACACTTGCCTTTAAATAGGCTACAAGACTATTTTAATGAAAACCCTAACCATCTAACAACTGAGAACAACTAATAATAATAAACAACACTAAAGAGATAATAATAATTAGGCCCGTCACCCATGGCTCGTGGCCCATAGGCCATAATCGATTGTCACTTCATTCGGGAAAAAAAAAATGTAACTTCACAAAATTAGATAAATGCTATTTAGTGATTCATAGACCATGGAAACAACATGCGGGACCGTGGAGACAACACTTGGTGACGTCGTTGTGGGCCCATAGGGTCGAATTTGTATCAACATTCACATCTTACAAATTGACCTTGTCCTTAAGTTCGAGGCCTGAAGAGATCATCCACAAGCTTCAGAGGATCTAAGTTAGGAAGTCGGGGTTATCGTCTTCGACATCGATCAACAAGCGCAAGTCCTTGGAGCGCATTTGTGTGTGGATGAGTTTAACTCCTGGCAACGTAAACAAAGACCCATCTGACTGAACTCAAGGTACTCCTGGTGAGATAAGCGCTAGGGTGGTGTGGGTATTGTCGACGACGAAACCCGCGGAGGCGGTGCCAGAGTGATCAACGAAGTTTTAGGTGGAGGCGGGGGTTCCCGTCGATGGAGTGGTGGTTGAGGTTTTGGCGGCGGTAACAACTGGTGAGGTGGCTGGGTAAAGGAGTGCAAATCGAATGTTAGATTTGCTCGTCGAGGTAACGAGCTTGCTCCATAGTGCGGGAGAGTGTAGGTGGGTTGTGGACACGAAGACACGTGCGGAGATGGGGCTGCAGATTTGCTAAAAAGTACCCTAGGTAATGGTTCGGGGAGAGTCTGGTGATGTGCATGGCAATCTCGATGAATTCAGCTATGTAGGCCGCAACGGTTTTAGACTGGTGAACGAAGCTGAGGTGTTCATATGCATTGCCCATTTGGCGTCTGTCATCGTGGCAGATGAGTTCCTCCTTCAGTGTTTGTCAGGAGAGATCAGTGATATTTTGACATGTCCAACATATCTAGTGGAGCGCAGAGCCCTCCATGTAGATAGTCACCATTGAGACCTTCTGGTTGGTGGGGGCGGAGTGGAGATCAAAAAGTTGTTCAACACAGGTGATTCAACTGTGGGGGTTGGTGCCATCTCGAATATTAGAATCATGATACCGTGGATGTGGGCTAGGTGAATGTCCCTGACGGGGTGTAGGAACTTAATGTAGTCAATGACGTGTCGGTAGGCGGACGGTAGGGGTGGAGAGGGTGGAGGTGTCGATTGACGGTTGATGGGGGTGGCCGTGAGCTCGCAGAGGAGCATGGAATCTTCTAACTAAGCTTCAGGTTGATCCAAGTGAGTTGAGTTGGTGGAGGCTGAAGAAGAGGCATCCTCATCCGTGCGTAGGTCCATTGAACGGGTCATGGGCATGTACCAGAGGATCGTAAGAGGGGAATGGAGCGACGTCGGCGAGTGGTGGAAGAGAAGGCGCAGACTCTGACGACGTTAAAGTTACCGCCTCGAGCATGAGATGATTGCACAAGGAATGGGCTGAAGCTGTGTTAGAGAAGTGGTTGTGGATGAATGGAGAACTAAGTTATCAAAGGCGCAAGGCGCACCGAGGCGCAAAGGCGTCCTGGAGCCTAGGCGCAAGGCGCAGACGCGTTCCTGAGGCACGTGAGGCGCAAAAATAAATTGGGTGCCCAATTCACTGAAAATCAGTGAATTGGGCACCAAATTCACTGAAAATCAGCGAATTTGGCATCTAATTCATTGATTTTCAGTGAATTGGGTGCCCAATTCACTGAAAATCAGCGAATTGGGTGCCCAGTTCACTGAAAATCAGCGAATTGGGTGCCCAGTTCACTGAAAATCAGCGAATTAGGCGCCCAGTTCACTGAAAATCAGCGAATTGGATGCCCAATTCGCTGAAAATCAGCGAATTGGACGAATTCGCTGATTTTCAATTAACTGGGCACCCAATTCACTGAAAATCGGTGAATTCGATGCCCAAGTGAGCCAGGTATGCCTCGGGTGCGTCTGAGATCATGTTTTTGCCCCGTCCCAAAAAATCAGGTTGAAGAAAACAGCTTGAAAAGCCCAGGCGCGCCTGGGAGTTGGTAAGGCGCGCACCCAGGCGCGCCTAGGCGTGCGCCTTGATAACGTAGCTGGAGAAGCAATTATGAACAAGAACGTCGGTGCAGAGAGGCCGAGTGTTGAGAGGTATCGTGGCTGGGAGGGGTCGACCATGAAGTGTAGTTGCTGGGCGCGGCAGTCAGAAGTGGCGAGATCGTGATCGTCTAGGCTGGCGCGCGGTCGTCCGCGTGGACACGGGGCAAACTGTTGAGGGATGAGAGAAGGGAGAAGAAGGGTGAACGATCACTCGCTGGAGACCGATAATTGGATTAGGGCTTCAAATTGAACCCTAGTTGTTAGAGCATCTCAGACCGGTTGATAACTAATCACTTTCGTCTAACCGAATATAGTAGATTAATACAAATGAAGATACAATATATCGAGACAAGCTCGATACCAAATCCTTAGAGGGCCGGACTCCTGTTAGAGTCTTTCTCTCCTATGAGAGCCTATTAAGACTATATTATCCACGATGTGATACAAGACTCTTCTACTCTTTATATATGTGGGAGTGTGATTGGGATCACGTCACACGGTCCGTATGAGTCTACACACAAACCAAGGAACTGACAATGACGATTGAGACCGTTCATTTTGAGCGGATCGTCGATCTAAGAATTTTAGTTTTTATTTATTTTAATTTAGTATGTTTTGGAGGTCGTCATGATCTGGGAATCATGACCGTTCATGGCCCCTCCTTAGTGTATAAGTAGATGTAGAAGACTCATTTGATGTGCATTGAAAGTTTGAGAGAAATCACTCCTTTTGATCATCGGTGCCGAAGCCCGACCGACTGTGGCACTTGGAGAACTCCTTCCCCCCATTCTCCCTGGCCAGCCAGCCACTCCTTCCTCACTTCCAACCTCTATCTTGTCTTCCATACTCATAGCCGACCACCTGCTCACCTCACTTCCCTCCCCATCGTATTCGTTCCACTTCCACAACACCTTCTTTTTTCATCTCCGGTCTCCTCCAGCCATCACCACCACAATATCCGGCTATCTCCGGCCACCACTCAAACCACCTCCGGCCACCACTCCAACCACCTCTGGCCACCACTCCAACCACATCTGGCCAACACCACCATCATCAGTCATCTCCTCCACCACCACCACTGCTCCTAACTTCCCCTAACCTCCAACTACCCATTACCCCACTACCTTAATTTTAATTTCTTCCATAACCCCACTATCCCCACTACTCCTATTATTCCTCCTCCATCCAACAAAAACTGAAATCATAATTTCCATTACCCCCACTCATCCCAACCGTGACTCCATCCCACCTCTTTTCCCCTCCATGTGCAACAAGCCCCTAAAATTAAGAAAAGTCAAACCCCACTCACCCACCTCCCTGAACTCCTGGACAACAAATACCACCCCGTCAACCCCAGACGGCAATTAAACCCTTATCTGATGGAGCCAATCTAGTACCGCTTGGTGAACCAGATTCTTTTGAAGGTTCAAGCCGCTACAATCTTCGCCCTCGAACCCGGAAGAATAATTAGTTCCACTTTATTCAATGTTTTTTTTGGATAATTATCTAGTTTAAAACTTTTATGTTGTTTGTTATGTTAAGACAATTTTTTATTTGGGTTGAACCAATTTGGACAAGCCATAAGTCCTCTTGGTTCAAGTTGGTTTGAGTCTTTTTATTTTAATTCATGCACTATATTTGGCCAAAGATGTTGAACGGCCGAGATTTTCTCCCTAGGATGAATGGTTGTGAGAGATTGTTGTAACTCTATTTATATCTCTTTTTAGAGATGAAAACCTAATGAGAATTTTTTTGAGAACTTCAAATCAGCCCTCCTTTGGATGTGCCGCTCCCTTCCTCTCTCCTAGAGGAAATTTCGTTCCTCTCTCTCTTGGAGGAGTGGCCGTCTTCTCTGGTGTGACTCTGGTAGGATCTGCGGTAGCGTGATGCTCCACAACCCCTTTGTGAGACTCATTGGGTAACTTGTTTCTATATCCCTTTCTTGGTGTGTAATTCTTCTAAATCTTCTTCTGTTAAGAAGAAGAGGAGAAACGAACCTTAGGGTTCCGTCAGCCTTCGCCCTCTATTCCGCCTGTACCGCACACGACAATCCTTTATATCTCTTGAGGGAACCAGCCGGGCTTAGGCTTAGCCACTCTTATCCTCACCACCCGGTGAGGGGGTTACTTGACATTTAACACCCCCCTCAAGCTAACCCCATAAGCATCCAGCATTCCGAGCTTAAGGGAGTAAGAATGAAGGGATTTGCCAGAGACCGCTTTAGTGAGCATGTCAGCTAGTTGATCTTCAGAGGGCACAAACACCATAGTCACAGTTTGATCCTGAATTTTGTCTCGCACAAAATGGCAATCAATTTCAATATGCTTTGTTCTCTCGTGAAAGACAGGATTGTTAGATATATGAATTGCAGCTTGATTATCAAAATGGAGTTGCATAGCCTCAATGACAGGAAATCCATTTCCCCCAAGATAGATTTAACCCAAACCAGTTCACACGCAGTAACAGCAATGACACGGTACTCTGCTTCAGTGGAGGAACGAGCCACAACATTTTGTTTTTTACTTCTCCAGGAAATAAGGTTGCCACCAACAAAGATGGTATATCCACTAGTAGATCTTCTGTCCACGGAAGAGCCTGCCCAATCAGGATCACAGTACCCGTGGACCTTAAGATGGGCCATGATTTTGATAGATAATGCCTTTTCCAGGGTCCTTTTTTAAATACTTGAGAATCCGCAGAACAGCTTGATAGTGATGAACTTTAGGGTTGTGCATAAATTGACTAACCAATCCAACAGCGAAGGAGATATCAGGTCTGGTGATTGTCAAATAAATCAATTTCCCCACAATTCGTTGAAAATCAGACTTCCTCTCAAGGCTGGAGAGGTCTCCTTATGAATGTCATAACTAGGGTCCACAGGACTATCCACAGGTTTGACTCCCAAATATCCAACATCATTGAGAAGGTCCAAGACATATTTCCGCTGGGAGATCATAATCTTCCCGGCAGAACGCGCAATCTCAATTCCAAGAAAGTACCGAAGGAGACCCAAATCCTTTATTTCAAAAGCGGATGCTAATTCCTCCTTAACTCGAGTAATGTGGAGGTCATCCGTTCCTGTAATAATGATATCATCCACATAGACTACGAGAATAGTAGTGCATTCCTCCCCTTTGTAGACAAAGACAGAATGATCTGAAGTACAGCAATTGAAATTCAGATGAACAAGTTTATCACTTAGCTTGGCAAACCAGGCACGTGGAGACTGTTTGAGGCCATATAGGGCTTTCTTGAGGCGACACACATGTCCTTTAGGAACATCCATACCAGGAGGTGGAGTCATATAGATTTCTTCCTCCAATTCACCATGTAGGAAAGCATTTTTAACATCGAGTTGATGTAGAGTCCAAGACTTATGAGCAGCAATAGATAGGAGAATTCTGACTGAGTTCAATTTAGCAACTGGAGCAAAGGTCTCTTGGAAGTCTACACCATCAACCTGAGTAAAACCTTTAGCTACCAATCTCGCTTTGTACCTAGCAAGAGTTCCATCTTGTAGAAATTAAGTAGTATAAATCCATTTGCATCAGACTAGATGGCGCCCATGAGGGATAGGAATAATTTCCCAAGTCTTTTGACGTTGGAGAGCGTTCATCTCCTCCTCCATAGCCTTTACCCAGTGGGAGTTTGAGCTAGCCTCTAAAAAACTGTTAGGAATAGGAATAGAGGAAACAGAAGCAAGATATACTTGTAATGAGTGAGAGATAGAGTGATACCCAACATACTTATCCATAGGATATCTAGTACGACCACTCTGAATTTGAAGAGCAGAAGGGATCTCTGAAGTGGTGTTGTAGCTTGGATCTGGCGGAGTGGTGGTAGGTGGTGGAGCATGAGTGTGACATTCTTGTCCAGTCTTGATGTTTTTTCTTCTTTGATATACTTGAAGATCCCCTTTTCTTCTGTAAACTCGAAGATCAGTCGTTGGGGTTTCCTTTATAACAGGAATATCAACACTTTCTGGAGCAGTCACATCAACAAGAACAGGAAGAGGTGGCAACATGTCACTTTCTTCTTTGCTTTCCTTCTGAAACGTGATGAGTTTGCCCTTATTGGAATAATAAGGAGTGTTCTCAAAAAAGGTAACATCTTTTGATATAAACCTTCTCCGGAGAGTAGGAGAATAACACTTATATCCCTTTTGGTTGACAGCATATCCCACAAAGACACATTTTATTGATTGTGGCCCTAATTTGTCCTTATGAGGCCCCACGATGTGAACAAAGGCGACGCACCCAAACACCTTAGGAGGAAGGTTGAATAGAGGCATATTTGGGCAGAGAATCTGTAGGGGGTACTTTCCTCCCAAAGTACCGGTAGCCATCCTATTAATAAGATAGACGGATGTGAGAACTCCTTCATCCCATGGTCCCTTAGGGACGAACATCTCTTGCAACAAGCATCGAGTGGTCTCCAAGATATGACGATTCTTTCTTTCGGCAACCCCATTCTGTTGAGGAGTCCCCGGACAGGAAGATTGGAAAATAATCCCATGATTTCTCAGAAATAGCTGAAGGTCACTGCACGTATATTCGCCTCCATTGGCACTCCTAAGACTTTTAATTCCAGTTCCAAATTGAGTCTGCACATAATGATAGAACAACTGAAATATTTTTGAGACTTCATCCTTCTTTTTCATGAGGTACACCCAGGTAAAGCGTGAGTGATCATCAATAAAAGAAACAAAATATTGAAAACCATTCACAGAACAAATAGGAGATGTCCAGACATCGGAATGTATCAAATCAAAATATTTCAAACTTCGACTCAAACTAGGAGCATAGTTGATCCTACAATGCTTTGAAAATTCACAAGACTGACAATCAAAAGTAACAGTTTTAACATTAAGCAAATGCGGAAAAATAGCTTTCAAGGTCTTCAAACTAGCATGCCCAAATCTCTTGTGCCACAGCCTCAACTGATTCTGGTCGGTAATTTTCTGAGAACTAAGAGCCTGACAGTTGTCCATGGCATACACTCCACCTGACTCATGTCCACCACCAATCGTCTTCCCACTCGCCAGATCCTGAAACACACAATGAGAGGAGAAAAAGGTGATAGAGCAGTTAAGTTGTTTAGTTAAACTGCTAACAGACAAGAGATTCGTAGGAAATGAGGGAACAATAATCACAGACTTGAGAGAGACAGAGGGAGAAAGATGAATAACCCCTTTACCAGTCACAGACGCCGAGGATCCATCAGCGAGTTTCACACTGCCAGAGGTAGGAAAAATAGAGGAGACTCCCATAGAAGATCCGGTCATGTGATCGGAAGCCCCCGAGTCAATAATCCAAGGGGTGGATAGTTCTTTAGAGGACACAGTAGTAGAGCGAACATGAGCGGCCGTACCTGCCAAATCACTAGCAGAGTTGGCTTTCAGAGCCTTGAGTTCTCTAATCAAACTCTCGTTTTCTGCCTGAAGATACCCAAAATTATCAAGGTGGCCATACATAGCATTAGGAGGCCTCACATATTTCCCATCAGAACCCCGAATCCATTCTGGAGGGATTAAATGAGGATGAAGATCCCAACATTTCTCTTTCCCATGGCCTTTCTTCCCACAGCGAGGGCACTTCATTTTACTCTTGTCTTCTTGCCTCATATTTCTAGGATGCCATTTCTTCTGTTCAGCAGCAAGGGCAGACACCTCATGACCCACATGAGTACCTGAACGAAGGGAGTTTATACGACTAGCTTCTCCCCTAATATAGTGAGCCACAGTCTCTAGATCAGGCACATAATCACGTCCCAACATCTGAACCCTCTGGAATTCAAGTTCAGGAGGGAGACCAGAGAGCATCTCAAATACCCTCCGTTGCATGAGTTCAGTCTTGTAGTCTTCAATAGTCTGAATAGCAGAATACTGATCAATTTCAGCCCACTTATGGGTCAACTTGCCATAATATTCTTCGAAGTCCCCCATTCCAGCCACGTGGATCTGTTCAGTTTGGAGTTGATATATTCTCGCTAAGTCCTTTTTTGAGTAATTTCGTTCGATCTGTTCCCACATTTCTTTTGCAGTTTCACAGAATAGAAAGTGGTTTGCAATCTTGGGTTCCATAGAATTGACAAGCCAATTAATCACTATGAGATTCTCACCTTCCCATTCCTCGTATTTGGGATCGGTCTTGTTTGGAGCCGGCTTGGATCCTGTGAGAAAACCCAGTCTTCGACGGCTCCCAATGAAAATCCTCATAGACTGAGCCCATAGAAGGTAATTCCTTCCATTGAGTTTAATGTGAGTAACACCTTGACTGAAGTCCATGTTAGGACCCCCTCCACTGTAGTGTCTGGGTTGGTTAACGGCCCCTTCAGAGGCATTTGCACTTTTCAAGTTGTCATCCATACGGGCACACAAGCCGGAGGACCATCAGGAAGCAGACGGAATGCCAGCAGCAGCAGCAGGAGGACCTTCAGGTCAGAACCACGACAGCAGGACAATGGCAGGAGCAGGACCTTCAGGTCACGACAGCGGCAGCAGCAGCAGAACAAAGGGAAGCAGGACGCGGCGGCAGGACGAGGCTCCAGAACGACGACAGGACACAGCGTCGACGATCACTGGCGGGATCGGCACAAGGACGATCAGAACATCAGAGCCCCAGACCGACGAGATCGGCACGACAATGGATCGCGACTCGAGCGACGACGGAATCGGCAGCAGGAACGATCGACGGGATCGGCACGACGAGCCTTCAGGTCGATGGGAAGAATCGCTTTGATACCATGTTAAGAAGAAGAGGAGAAACGAACCTTAGGGTTCCGTCAGCCTTCGCCCTCTATTCCGCCTGTACCGCACACGACAATCCTTTATATCTCTTAAGGGAACCAGCCGGGCTTAGGCTTAGCCACTCTTATCCTCACCACCCGGTGAGGGGGTTACTTGACATTTAACATCTTCTTGCTAGTAATTTTGGTGGAATGAAAGTTTGGTGTTATCTATGAAAATTTTGAATTAATCGCTTGCAATTCGAACATGTGAATGTCTCTTTTATTTTTACGGATTTTAAAATGCGATTAGACTCTTTCAGTTCTCTTCTTGTTGGGATATTGTTTTACTAAATCTGAATCTTACATTTTAAAACGGACTCTTCTCTTGCAAATTTTCATCTATTTAAAGATCATGTTTTGATAGTGAAGTTATTTAGATGTGAAGATGTTGATCATGTTCTTGTTGGGAAAAATCTGAATTTTTGTATCATTCAAAATCATTGGGAAAAGAATTAGATCTACACCAATTTAATTAGATCTACATTATTATCCCTCAGGTTTCAGCCTAGTTGCTGTTATTTTCCCAATCGCTGGTCCACGACAACCCCTATCTCCTCCCACAGTAGTTCTCCCCCACCTCCTGAGCCATTTCCGCCTCTGACGTCCCTCCCCCTTAATTCCCAGCTCCACCAACAACTCCTCCACTCCCTTCTAACATCAATTGCCATCCGTCCACCCTCCAAAACCACCACCCAATTCAGAAATAAACCTGTCCAGCAGTCCAAATCCCACCGAAGGTTCAGATTCAGTTATTTGCTCATCTCCAGCCACATGCGACTCATCGGGCATTCACCAATCCTTCTACATAGAATTCTTTGCTAGTTTGTAGTTTGGTTGCATTGATTTTGTGTTGAATCAAGTGTTAATTCTCTTTTTTGGGTAATACTAGTTTGTAATTGTTGTCACCAAATATTTTGTGATTTGTTGGTATTTATTCTCCGGTGCAGTTATTTTTCTACTCTCCCGCATATAAGTACATCATATGTTTCCATGTTTTGAAGTTTAGTTTGATTGTGCTTGTCTTGTAATATTGCTTTTAAAGTTTATTGTTGCAAAGTTAGTTTACGGCTTAGCGTTTTGGTACTAACTAGACGAGAAGCTCAATCATCCAATCTCTTTTGGCTCCATTATGTCACGGTCAAAAGTTATCTGGTATGTTGTTGGAATCGTGCTTTGAACATTTGTTCAGTTGTCTAATTAGTCAATCTAAAACATCGAAGCAACAAGAATGGACGGACCAGTGGCAGCCTCACTTACTCTGCTTGGCCTTGCTCTCAGAAACACGACTCTTCTAAAGAGAGAAGAGATTTGGTATGGATATTCCAATTCAAGAATCCACTGGATTTCTTAAGTTAGGGGAGTTTCAGTGCGCTGCCAAAAGCTAGGCCAATCAATGAAAGATGCCCAAGGTGAGTCTTCCGTAGTTTCTTGTAGTCTTTACTCGCTCAAGAAAATTCTCATTGAGAAAATGTCAAGTCACGGTAAAGACAACGAGCTATTACAACATAGTTTCATATTCAGGGCACTTATGACTTATCAATCTAAAGTAGTTGTCCTCCATATCCCCGCTTAGAATCTACCCTTCCTCACAGTAGGCATACACGAAATTGCGGAAATGACACTTATGACTACATAGACCATAGAACACGTGCGAGACTATGATGAAAACACTTGGCGGGGCGGCTGTGGACCCAGGGGGTTGAAAAATATTAAAATATACTTTTGCTGTGCTCATATCAATACACTCCTTATTAAAATATACTTTTGCTGTGCCTCTTTGAGAAAAATGTGTGATGTCCTTCTCTGTGATGGTAGTGAGCTACCAATTGCATTTGATGTCGGTTGACTGTCTTTGACTGTATCTTTAATAATCTTGGCATCCAACATGAGTCAGATGAAGAGCCTTGATGACTTCATTTGATGGATGAGTAGCACTCATGCGCCATATTGAGTCACCCGATGCTTGGTTGTAGAGCCGTATTCCTTTATGTTGAAGGTCGTGTGAGCTATTCCATTATTCGACTGCACCCTAATGATGTTGCCGAGCACTGAAGGTGGTAGTACTGGAAATGTTAGCAACTCTACCCACCAAAACTGTGTTGTCTTCAAGGTAGGGTGAAGGAACGATGTTCGTGAGCTCCAACGAGAGTTGTGTCGAGGGACTGTTTATTAGGATATATAATAATATTTGGAGTAACGTTAGTCCCGTCAAGAAGGGCGAAAGTTGTGGTGGAGATTTGAACTTGGGGTGGGAGTTGGTTAGAGTAGATGCTAGATTGGATGAGTGGTGTTTTGAAATGTAAATTAGATTAGATTCAATATGAGCTACTTGCTGTTGCGAAACGAAATTTGACGTGATGTTAAAAGCGCGGGCTTAAGGGTGTTAAAGGTTGAGCAGCTCATGGATTACGGTTGTGGAAACAAAGAACCAACGTGCAAAAATTTGTTGATTTAAGGGAAGATGGTGGCCAATGGGGTGGGGAGTGACGAAGAGGGTCTTACGCTTGTACACGACACTAACAGTGGAAGTGGATGTAGATGAGTGGTTAATTGAGATAAGGATGGGGAGTTTGGCGCCTGGGTGATGGCGTCGATTAATGTTCCTTACCGAAATCTCGTTGTGGGGGGGGGGGGGGGGGGGGTCGAGCTACAAGGAAAGAATCAGTAGTGAGGGAAAGTTTGATAGCTTGAGATGAACGGGGACAATGCTGACAAGGGGGTGACAAGTGCTGTAGAGGTGTCAACATGCTTGATACAAGGGAAAAGCAGTCGACGAGGAAGGATCATGGGGAATGACGGGGTTGTAGTCGGAACACTAATGACACAGAATGAGACTCCATCAGAGATGCACGAGGCACATGTGGCGTGGCTTGCAGGGGAAGGGGGTTAGGGATAAGGATAAATGAGTAGGGTTCGTGGGTGGCTCTGGCATTGAGGGAGGAGGAATCGCCAATGGGAATGAGGGCCCTGCTCGTCCGTGAAGGATACAAGCCATATCGCGGTCGGTAACAAGCTTCATCAAATTGATCGAGGCGGGTATCCATTGAAGTGGAAGGAAGGTTGCCGCCTAGGGCAGAGCGGAGGTGGCGCTAGATCTTGGTGCCCATAGGGCGGCATGTCAGACTAAATTGTTATAAACAAGAAAGAACGATGCAAACAATTGTACTGGAATAAGAAATTGAATAAAAACTCGCGAGGGATGCTCACACCTACTCCCGAGGACCGGTACCCTCAAGGTGTATGCACGCTTATCATACCTTAGGTTGGTTTCTTATCTTATTTATTTTTCCTTTATTTATTGATGCAAACTTGCTTGACCAACCCGAAAAGTCGGGGGCGAAACCTTGGTACAACCCTAATTTCAGCGCGCAATCACAACGAGAGTTCCGACTTTCAAAGAGAGCGGGTGACAAATTAATAGGAAATAACCGGCGCACGCCTTAGTAACGAACACGAACAATTTTCGCAGACAGAGTTCACAACAACGATAAAGAAGCAAAGCAAAATAAAAATAAACGGCACAACAAGATTTGATGCAGAAAAATGCTACCTTCCAAATAAAGACTTAAAGTTGCTACTCGTCCAATATTATTCACTCAACAACCAGGAAATGGAGCAAAGTAAGGAAAGATCTCACCTCGGGGCTTCGCAAGCCCTACTGGACACGATCCAAGTGGAGAATGGCGGGTCGGCACGGTGGTGGAGGAAATTCGGAAGTTGAAGGCTCACTGGACAGTTGGCACCTCTTAGAAGGAGGCATCGTCCACTCCGGCGGGCGGTAAGAGGAGGTACCGACTGCAAGGAGGTCGTCGCCCCCCTGATAGTGGCGAGGAACGAAAAAAGGGGAGAGGAAAACCGATCGGGTCAACTGGTGGTTCCACGGGAAAGGGGAGTAGAACGGATGGAGGTCTGGTGATCGACGGGGGTCCACGAGGTCCGGAGTGGTGGCGGGGTGGGGGTTCGCCGGCTGGGGAGGGCTCCATGAAGTCGGATCGGCGGACGGAAGGGCAAGGGATCGTGGGTTAGCTGTGGGAACAGGAGGACTGGATCGGGAAAACTGAGCGCCGACTTTGGGCACCGTGAGAGATTGATTTCTCACAATACCAGCCGCCCCCCTAGGGCTTCTTCTTTTCCTATTTATAACGCGGTTAGGCTGAATAATATTGGACCTTAATATTTTTAATAATTTCTTTACCTTGGAAGGGTAATACTCACCTCACCGCCTCTCGTCACACCGGGCCGATTCATTCAGGGTCACGTGAGTTGGCCGGGCTCACATGTCGGTTACAAACTTTGCGCGGCGCGCTACAACGAAGTCAAAATAACAAACAACATCAAATAAAATTGCGCGGCGTGCTACAGTGAAGTCAAATTAAAAATAAAATAAAATGCCAACAAGACCAAATAGTGCGACGAATATAAAAAGACAATAATTGGAAAGTTAAGACGTCGCCGGGGTTGCACCAATTCCCCCAGGGTTGAGAGAGCTCGACCCCGGAGAGACTGGGCTAATGGGGGCGACGGAGAGGTCCGGGCGGCGACGCTGAAGCTCTTGGGCACTGATCCACGTACTGTCTAACAGGTCACGTCCGTGCCATGCCACTAAGTATCTCTGGTAAGTGCCATGACGGGTCTGGAACTGGTGAACGTCCAAGATGTGCTCCATCTCCTCGACTGTAGGCCGTAGGGGTGAAAGTAGACTGGAAGCCTGTCTCTGATCCGGGTCCCAGTGACGGAGGTGGTATCGGGTTGGTGGGTGGTGGGCCATGAAACATAACTAGATCCGACACATTGAAAAACAGGGAAGTGCCGAATTCCAACGATAGGTTTATAAGGTAGGCGTTCTCGCCCAGTCGTTTCCTCACCTGAAAGGGTCCAAAACGGCGCTGTTGAAGCTTGTGATACGACCCGGTGGGAATCCTTTCCTTCTGAAGTGGACCAATACTCAATCTCCTGCCGAAAAATACAGTTCACGACGGTGGGTATCCGCCGCGAGCTTGTATTTTTCGGAAGCTGCCTGCAATTGTTTATTAATAGACTTGTGTAGCAACTTCAAATCATCAATGAAAGTGGTAACATCTCAAGAAATACGCTCGTGGCAAGGGAGTGCCGATCTAGAAAGTGTGGGATGAGAAATCCGTAAACAATTTCGAATGAAGATTTTTGGGTGGAACGATTCACGAAACTGTTGTAAGTAAACTCGGCCTGGGAAATAGCCATGTCACATTGCTTAGGGTGCTCACCGACCAAACATCTCAATAGGTCACCCAAACTCCGGTTGACCACTTCGGTCTGCCCGTTTGTTTGGGGGTGATAAGCGCTGCTGAATTTTAGTTTTGTGCCAAGCTTGCCCCTAAGAGTCTTCCAAAAATATCCCATGAAACGAGTGTCCCTATCAGACAAGAATACTCGCGGGACCCCGTGAAGTCTAACTACCTCCTTAAAGAACAACTCAGCGACACGCGCCCCGTCGGATGTCTTCCTACAATGTATGAAATGAGTCATCTTAGAGAATCTATCAACCACTACAAAGACAGCATCAACTCGACGGGCGGTGGTGGGTAGGCCGCTAACGAAATCCATGGACACCTCGTCCCACGGTCGCTCGGGAATGGGCAATGGTGTGTATAATCCCGTGTTTTGGGAGTGCCCCTTAAATAACTGGCAGGTCTGACACGATTGAACCAGCTTCACGATGTCCTTCCTCATGCACTGCCATTGGTAGCGAGCCGTGGCGAGGTCCAACATCTTCGACTGCCCAAAGTGTCCACCTAACCCCGAGGAATGTAGCTCAGTGAGGAGCAGCTCACGTAACGGACCCTGACAGATACACAGACGCGTCCCTCAGAATAAATACCCGATGCATCCTCCGTCGCATCTAAAGATGCATGACGTCATCATGCGTCGCGGATTTTATTTATGCATTTATTTCGCTTCATGTATTTCCTTCCTGCGCACTCGTATTTACTTTCAGCTCATCGGGATTGACCGTCCAATGAGACCCTGAATAAAAGGTCCGGTATTCTTAGGTAATTAGGACGTAAAGGGCAAGCTTAACTATTTAAAGTCGCATAAATTTAGGTAAATTAAAATATTGGCAATTCTAATATTTAAAGATAGCCACGTGTTATTTTCCTAAAGAAATACCTATTAAATTATATTAGGAAAATCTACATTTGGCAAGAAATAAAACAGTTCAGGAATCAAGCAATAGATGGAAAATAATATTTAGATAGTTTGGAAAGGAATAATTGGACAATCAAAGAGACAACTATTAATATCACCATAGAGAAAGAAAAGGGAAGTCGGGTATACAGGAGAACGAAATAACGTTCCCCCCTGTAGTACCGGCAAAACCTCACTCTGCCCCGCCCTAGCCATCTCCCGCATCGGAAGTCACGGTAGGCTCCAGTGCTTCTCTCGGCGTAGCATCAGTCGACAAGAGGGGCGAACACCAGGACCTTCACCGCCTATTTCCTCGCCAGCATCCCGCGACCGGATCGCCGTCGACATCGATGCTCTTTTCGGCGACCGGCCTCCCTGCACGCGTAAGGTGTGCCGTCGACCACGGGTCCCTATTTCGGCACCCTCCAGCGTGATCGATCACTGAAGAATTGTGGTTGTTCAAAACCCGAACACTCCCCGCTCCTCTACCAGACGGATTTGGAGTAGAGCAACTCTCCTCCGCGGCACCGACTCGTATCTTTGCGCCAATTAATTTAGCTTACTTTTATGCGCTCCTCTAAATAATCAAAGCTTGCCTGAGCGTTCAAATTGCTTATTAATGTCGTTATTCATAAATTATTGGTTGTGTTTTGCTTGTGGAAGGTCGGAGCCCGCTACGGTTCACTCATGAGACGTTTGAGAGGTCATCTCAAATAACAATTAACGATTCCAACAAAGTTTGTCGTTCGAAAATGATTTTGGCGCACAAAGTTTTGAAATCTGATCCTCTCGGCCTACATAAGTTTGAATCGAAAGCATAAAATATCATATTTTTCCAAAATCCTAATTTTATTCTACATCAATACCCCTCGCTCAGGATAAAGTGACCCGAACTATCTACGCCCCTCGTCCGACACTCCTCCCAAATAGTGCTAAAATCGGGGTCAGTGGCGTATGACTCCCGGTGCGAATCTAAGTCTGTGACCCGCGGCTGCAGAGATTTGAGTACGTGTGCACGTCTGCTAAGGGCGTTAGCCACTCGGTTGGCCGCCCCGGGCTTGTGTATAATGTGGAAGGTGTACTCTTGGAGGAAAGCGACCCACTTTGCGTGGCGTCTGACCAGTTCAGGTGTCGCAACGCATCGTGGTACGTGTTCAGCACGAACTCGCGCTGGATCAGGTAGTGGCGCCAATGTCGGAGAGCCTGGACGATGGCGAAGAACTCGATGTCATAAGTTGAATATCTGGTCTTCGCATCGTCAAGCTTCTCACTATGGAATGCTATGGGTCGGCCCTCCTTGGTCCTTGCTCAGAACAGCTCCTATACCGACGTGGGAAGCATCGCAGTCAACCTCAAATACCTTCTCAAAGTCAGGAAGAGCCAGTACGGGAGCACTAGACATCTTCTCCTTCATGAGAAGAAATGCTGCCTCAGCCGTCCACGTGAACTGGCCCTTCTTGAGGCAATCCGTGATGGGTGCGATGTGGGTGCTAAAATTACGAATGAATCGTCGATAGAACGACGCCAATCCGTGGAATCCCCTGGCCTCCGTAAAGTTCCTGGGCGTTGGCCAAGATACAATCGCTCTCACCTTCTCCTGATCTACTCAGATCCCCTCAGAAGAAACTATATATCCCAAAAAGGTGAGACTGTCAGGAAAGTGCACTTCTTCAGATTGATGATCAGTCGGTGCTCTCGCAGGATCTGAAGGACCTGACGCAGATGGGTGATGTGCTGGTCAGGCTCAGTGCTATAGACCAAAATATCATCAAAGTAGACTACGGCACAAATCCCTATCAGGGATCTAAGGGGTGCTCGGGGCGTTGGACAGTCCGAAGGGCATGACCATCCACTCATACAACCCCTCCTTGGTCTTAAAGGAGGTTTTCCATTCGTCTCCCGGACATACCCGAATCTGATGGTACCCGCTCCTAAGATCGATCTTCGAGAACACTCTCGCGCCGCTCAGCATATCAAGCATGTCATCCAATCGGGGGATCGAAAAACGATACTTGATGGTGATCTTGTTGATAGCGTGGCTATCAACACACATACGCCATGTCCCGTCCTTTTTGGGGACAAGAAGAGCAGGGACGACGCAAGGACTAAGGCTCTCGCAGATAAGCCCCATCTGGAGGAGCTCGGATATCTGTCTCCTAAGCTCCTCGTGCTCTCGTGGGCTCATACGATAGTGGGGGAGGTGTTGTAGGCTAGCTCCAGGGATGAGATCAATGCAGTGCTGTATATCCCGTAACGATGGTAGTTGGTCGGGCAACTCATCAAGTATGAGATCGCCAAATTCCGCCACGAGTGGTTGCACTCGGGCTGGTATCTCAGTGGTGGTGGAGGGGGACTCTCTCCCCACTAGCATATAGACTATGTCTCCGCCCTCCACCTCTCGACAGAAATGACGAGCGGTCATAAGCATCGTAATAGACGGGTATGTAGTATGGAGTGGATGGTGGTGGAAGCCTCTGAGGGACCAGACCATTCTTCTGGGGAAGAAGAACAATCCGGCGACCCTGGTGATCGAATATGTGGTCATTCCTACGCCCATCATGAGTAACATGTCTATCGTATTGCCACGGGCGACCTAACAGGATGTGACACACGTCCAGGGGGCGATGTCACACCATACAGAATCAGCGTAGGTGCTTCCAATGCCGAACGACACAAGGCAACGGTGAGTGGCAGCTATCTTAGCGCCGCTAGTGACCCAAGATAACTTGTAGGTGCGCTCTAAACTCTGGGTGGGAAGTTTCAGTTTCTCCACCATACGCTGGGAGACAAAATTCTCCATGCTTCCACTATCAATAATGATGGAGCAAAAGTGCTTCTGAATACGAGCTGTGGTGCGAAAGATACTATGGCGTAGCCATGCGTCGTCTGTGGGGACGCGCGGAGTCAGAAGACTATGTTGCAAGACGGAGACCAAATGTGTAGGCTGCTCGCCTTCTACCTCATACTCGACCTCGGGTGGTCCTAACACTTCCGTAGTGACTTCATCGTCCCAAATCCCATACTCTGGCTCTCGGTCATCATCTGTCTCGACTATTGCGGTGAATCGACGATGGGGGCACTCAGATGACTTGTGACCCGGCTCCATGCACTTGAAGCAGCATAATACTGCCCGAGATCCCCCCACCTCTCTTCCCTTGGCAGCAGCAGGTGCTACCCCGGGAGGAGTAGGGGCGAGTAATAACGATCTAGTATGGACCGGTGCGCTCGGAATGGCTGTCGGACTAGGCCGAACAGTCAAAGTCGGTGGCGAGGTGTGTGGGGCCCGGTCAACGGACCTCTGCACACCCGTCCTCCTCTGGAGAGCTTCCACCCGACGGGCTCGACTGGAGACCTCCTCCAAATCCTGGAAGTCATGTAGCTCCAACTGGTCTCGGATCAGATAACGCAGTCCATCGAGATAGCGGCCTACAACCACATGGTTGGCCTCTTTCAGATCTAGCCGTGACTGGAGCACTAAGAACTCGTCGGTGTACTCATCAATGGTTCGCCTATCCTGCCGCAGGGTGTGATATCGCCGATATAAAGTCTACATGAAGTCTGTCGGGACATACCTCTTCTTGAGCTTTGAACTCAACCCAAGTGGTGATCGAAGGCTGTCCCATCGTGAAACGCATACGTTCGAGCTGACCCCACCATGTGAGGGCGGGTCCCATCAGTCTGAAGGTGGCATACCATGTGAGGGCGGGTCCATCCCGCAGCCACACCAAATTGATGCAAACTTGCTTGACCAACCCGAAAAGTCATGGGCGAAACCTTGGCACAACCCTAATTTCAGCGCGCAATCACAACGAGAGCTCCAACTTTCAAAGAAAACGGGTGACAAATTAATAGGAAATAACCGGCGCACGCCTTAGTAACGAACACGAACAAGTTCCGCAGTCAGAGTTCACAACGACGATAAAGAAGCAAAACAAAGAAAAATAAAAATAAACGGCACAACGAGATTCGATGCGGAAAAGTGCTACCTTCCAAATAAAGACTTAAAGTTGCTACTCGTCCAATATCATTCACCCAACAGCCAGGAAATGGAGTAAAGTAAGGAAAGATCTCACCCCGGGGCTTCGTAAGCCCTATCAGACAAGATCCAAGCGGAGAATGGTGGGTCGACACGCTGGTGGAGGAAATTCAGAAGTTGAAGGCTCACTGGACAGTTGGCGCCTCTCAGAAGGAGGCAGCGTCCACTCTGGCGGGCGGTAAGAGGAGGGACCGGCTGCAAGGAGGTCGTCGGCCTCCTGATAGTGGCGAGGAACGAAAAAGGGGAGAGGAAAACCGATCGGGTCAACTGGTGGTTCCACGGGAAAGAGGAGTAGCACGTATGGAGGTTTGGTGGTCGACGGGGGTTCCACGAGGTCCGGAGTGGTGGGCGGGGTGGGGGTTCGCCGGCCGAGGAGGGCTCCACGAAGTTGGATCGGCGGACGGAAGGGGAAGGGATTGCAGGTTAGCTGTGGGAACAGGAGGACTGGATCGGGAAAACTGAGCGCCGGCTCTGGGCACCGTGAGAGATTGATTTCTCACAATACCAGCCGCCCCCCTAGGGCTTCTTCTTTTTCTATTTATAACGTGGCTAGGCTGAATAATATTGGACCTTAATATTTTTAATAATTTCTTTACCTTGGAAGAGTAATACTCACCTCACCGCCACTCGTCACACCGGGCCGATTCATTCAGGGTCACGTGAGTTGGCCGGGCTCACATGCCGGTTACAAACTTTGCGCGGCGCGCTACAACGAAGTCAAAAGAACAAACAACATCAAATAAAATCACACGGCGCGCTACAGTGAAGTCAAATTAAAAATAAAATAAAATGCCAACAAGACCAAATAGTGCGACGAATATAAAAAGACAATAATTGGAAAGTTAAGACGTCCCCGGGGTTGCACCATTTATGGAGTATATTTATTTGCTTTTACTAAGGAAAAATTCCCCTTATATTTAGATCTTCATAGGTTCTTGCAAGCCCCACGAATAATATGGTACGACAAATTTTATTGATATCAATTTATGTCTCATATACACTTCTATCTTCTCTCAGACGTCTCTTCCCCCTTCACTTTCTCTGTTTCACAGAATTCTCTTTGTCCCCTCCTCCTAGCAAACGACTTGAGCACTCATGCAAGCTAAGGATCCACTAGACAATTCAAGGAACAAGGAGCCTAGGTTCATGGAATCTGGTTCTAACACATCATCTCGAAGAAAGAGCAGATCACATCATTTCACCCCAATCTTCTATTCGTCTACCTTAATTGCTTGGGTTCTTAAGCCAAGGACCTTGTCCTCTGGAACTCTTAATTAAGAGCAAAATACAAATACCTCGACTTATTTACTCCTCTTCCCACTTGATTGGATTTTGCTGTGTCTTTAGGAAAGTTCCTGTAGCACCCCACCTTTAAGTTCACTACCCATGGCGTGAGTATGTTACGCACGCACATTCGCTCAAGCGGACCCCCTCATCGGATCCATCGGGGCGCGCGTTGATGAGTCTCGTTTATATAGCATTTTATAGACTCATCCAGGCATGTTTTTATTGATAAACACATCACTTTCATCATGCATTCATTCATACTCTAAATCACCTTTTGCAATTGAAGTGCACTTTTTGGTCCATTGTGGTGTGCAATTGTGCACTCTGTCGCTGGGGGTAAGCACTTAGTGCTCCCCATATCTTTATTGTGTTATTTCCTACTATTTTATTTGTGCTGGTGGTCTGTGCCCCAACTTATTGGTTTACATTGCAGGTGGGCAGATCTTCATTCTATTGGAATTCTAACCTGGAGAAAACGCACGGTCGTGCATTTCCTTGACGCACGATTTCTGCGACCGTGCGATTCCTACAGTGCCTAAAAATGGTGATCTGCCCCGGCTCGTGTGTTTTGTTCGCGCACGGTCAATTTTGATCGTGTGTGAGCAAAATCGCACGAGCTTCTCTCTTGTGTCTTAAAATTTATGTTATTTTGCAATTTTTCAGATCGCACGGTCGTGCATTTATCCTCCACGCACGATCTGGTTGATCGTGCGTTTTCATTTCTCTCACAATCTTGAAAAACTGCGGATCTGGATTTGCCCGTGCGTTTTGTTCACGCACGGTTGGTTTTGCCCGTGAATGAGTAAAATCGCACGAGCTCCTCTTTTGTCTAAAAAATTATGTTTTATTTTGTTCACGCACGGTCGTGCGTTTCTAAAACACACGGTCATGCGTTTCTAAAACGCACGGTCGTGCATGAACAAATTCTGCACTTTTTCTATTTAAGCTGCGATTTTTAGGTTTTGAAGGACCCGAACTGTTCCGCGATTTCTTCCGCCAGAGGGGGCCGACTGCTCCGTTTTTCTCCTTCCAAGGGAGGGTATCACTCCATAGTGTTTCCCCATCATCCTAAGCTCTCAAGAAGGTGATCTCCACTCCATATCAGCCGGATTGCAAGGAAGAACAAGGGGATTGACGTGGACAACATAGACACTCGAGAAGACGGGCTAGAGGTGGCGAGAGCTTCAGAGATCCCGGACGCAGCCGATGAATGAATTGTAGGACATGGATTGACAACCCAGTGCATCCTCCCATTTCTACGGCATAGTCTCGATCGTTGTTTGTATCTCTACCCTTATTTCCCTCTTTTTTGGTTGATGGTAAGAAATCACCCATACCTTGATGATGAACCTCGCTTAAACCTATTTCAATTGCTATTTGCTTTCATTATGCTTTTATGAAAGTTCATTGTGTTTATGCTTGGTGTGTGGAATCACTATAGGATGATACGCCTGTGATCTTGGTTGAGCTTTGTTAGAGGTGAATGCAACCCTCCTTTCCGCAAAGTGTTTTCACTCCATTCCACTAGCCTACTCTTCCACTCACCAAACGAAGCGGTGCTAACGGCCCGTATAATCCATCTGCCTAGCCAAGAGGTGCTAACGGCCCTCACTCCTTTCCGCAGTTACTCTCACCTCATCCGCTTGCCTACTCGTCCATCCGCCTTGCGAAGCAGTGCACAGCGGCCTGCATAGTTTCCATCCGTCCGGCGAAGCAGTGCATAGCGGCCTGCATAGTAGTGTTAATTTAGTATTTTCTTTATTTTGTTTTACACAAACCACTTCGACTCTTCCGCAATCCATCCGACCTAAATGACTTCAATCTCAAGTCCTTCCTCAAAAGTAAACTCCACCTTACTGTGTTCCTTCGAGATCGATACTTGGGGATCACTCCCAGTTTTTATTACTTGAACGATCGGTACACTGCCGTGTCGTGCCGCAATCTCGCTCCCGCCTATAGCGGTGTGTAAGATTTGCGCATCACGCATATGGAAGCCGCCATGGTACACTCATGGTAGAATATAATAATAATATTATTGAGTATTAATTAATATTCATTAGAGTATTTTGTATGTGTCATATGACCTCTCTCATCTATATAAGGGGGAGAGACATAAGGGTTTAGGCATCCTGGAGGATCTTAGTTGTTTGTCTCTCTCTCTACTTCTCTTTCTCTCACTCTCTATCTTCCTCTCCTCTTGGAACTCTCCCTTCTCCATCTCTCAAGAATGTATCTCCTTTTAATGCAAATGTTCATCGTTTGAGTAGCTTAATCGACTCTCTCACGCTCATTGCTTGAGCGAATCGCACATTGAAATCCCCATACGTAACAAGTGGTCCGACCTGTCGCTTTCCATGAGCGGTTTCCGCCGCCGAACTTTCTCCAGCGCTCCCTTCGGCTACCGGTTGGAACTCATCCTCTCCGACCATGGCCTCATCCGCCGCATCCATCCCCGAGTGCCTCGATCGGCAAAACGATATACTCACCAACATCCTCTCCATGGCACACCGTTTCGAAGCCAAACTCGATCGGCTCAACGAACTCCCTCAAATCGCTGTAGCGACAGCTTCCTTTAGTTCGCTACCCTTGCCGTCGCCGGCTACCCACTCCTCCGTCATCTCCAACAAACTTGATCGATGCGACGTGTTCGGTCGCCTCGCCTCAAGGCCGCCTCCTCCCTCTGTTGGCTGTAGCATCGACCGTTCAACCCACGATCACACCTCCCATCCATTCGCCGCCATTGAAGGCGATGCCCCCAACCTCGCGGACCGATCCCCGTCGAGCCACTAATGTCGCACCATCTGCGACCTTTCGAGCCCTCTCTTGCTGTCGAGCAATCTGCACCGGGATCCTCTGTTCCCGTGACCGACGTGCACGACCACCCACGATTGCTGCTGGTCCTCTCGACCACCCCTGTGCTGCCAACCGTGAAGACGATGCAGACGTGCAGGATGCCTCTTCCCAGGCGCCCTCGACGCTCTGCTCCCATGCTCTCTTTCCGCGTCCCCATGGCGTGGCATTTCCCACGCCCTATTTCTCGAGCCCCACCCACACCGTTTCTAGTAGCCTTGCCGTTTACCGCAAGGCACCATGACCATTTTGCCCCACATGTCTCTGCCCCCTTCCTTCCTCCTTTCTTTCCTTATTCTCTCTCCTAGTGGACCCACTTGCGTTGCCCAAGGTTGCAGACGTCGGATGTCAGATTCATGTTGATTTGTGTTTGAAATGTTGGATTTCGGATTGCGGGGGATATATCAGAGATATTTTGCAATGGAGGATTTTAATATTTAATTAAATTTATTCATATATATATACACACATTTGTTTGTAAATATGTATAATTGTACATATAATGTATGTTTATAAATTACACAATAAACATATATATACATAATGAATGTTTGTAAATTACACAAGAAAGAGGCGTCGACGGCAGTAAATGACATAAAGAGCACGAAATGAGAGCGAGACGAGAAAGTTGACGAAGCTAGCGCAGAGAGATGCACGAAATGAAACACGAAACAAAATATTGCCGTTCAATCACTTAAAAGAAACGAAAAAATATATATTTTTAATACTCTAGCCGATATATCGGCCTCGAAATATCGCTCGATATATCGGGTAAACCACACTATAGTGGGATAAAGGCTTGAGTGTTGAGTGTTGAGATATCGGGTAAAACCAAAATATCGCGTGATATTTTTGCTAAAATGGCGATGTCGTGGTTTTTCTCCTTAAAACTTGTATGTCGGACGACATGCCGACCGACATCTACAACATTGACGCTGCCAGTTTTTGTTTTCTTCCGCCCATGCCACTTTTTCTTTTTCCAGCTTGCTATTATTTTTGTTTGCCCATGCCCGCCTTTGTCTTCCTGCCAGCTTTTGTTTTTCTCATTTACAGGTCTTTTTTTCCACCCTCATCCGTGGGCCTTTCCATTACTCCCACCTCCTACTATTTTATACCCAACATTCCCCCCTCCCCGTGACTTCGACATCCATCCCTCGTCCAACTTCTCTTCGTTGCTGACATCATTAAAGACCCGGGCAAATATTTGTCTCCGCCGCCGCCACTGTTCAGAATCTTGATACCTTCCGAGAACTCGACCTTGAGGACAAGGTCGATTTTCAAGGGCGGTATAGTGTTACACACATTCGCTCAAGCGGACCCCCCTCATCGGATCCATCGGGGCGCGCGTATGGAAGCTGCCATGGTACACTCATGGCGGAATATAATAATATTATTATTGAGTATTAATTAATATTCATTAGAGTATTTTGTATGTCATATGCCCTCTCTCATCTATATAAGAGGGAGAGACATAAGGGTTTAGGCATCCTGAATTATCTTAGTTGTTTGGGTCTCTCTCTACTTCTCTCTCTTTCACTCTCTATCTTCCTCTCCTCTTGGAACTCTCCCTTCTCTATCTATCAAGAATGTATCTCCTTTACTAATTGATGCAAATGTTCATCGTTTGAGTCGCTTAATCGTCTCTCTCTCGCGCATCTCTTGAGCGGATCACACATTGAAATCCCTATACGTAACAGAGTATCTATAGATGATGGAGGGATTGGATGATTGAGCCTTTTGCCCAGTTGAATGATTCCATCCATGTCAACTAATCTTTTATGTTATTCTCGTGCCCTCGTAACATCACGTCATCATTTAACTATGGGAGCTGGCATTATCCTTCAAGACTTTGGTCCAACTCATTATCTTGAGAGCATTGATGAAGATTGATACTAGGAGCGATTATGTCAACCTTAAATGAGGGATACTTTGTTCATAAAAAAAGGCAGTACTCAAGAAGGTGGATCACATTTACCCAAAAAATTAGAATAAAGGTAACATCATAACTAAAAACGAGTCATTGCACCTTAGTGATCAATTATTATCAGGAAGACACAAAGGACCAATATTGGATATGGTTATGAAAATTGAATACTGATTTCTCTCTTTGTTCAAACTTCTTACACATTATGTTTAGTTGTTGAAATTTCTCGGTTTCATAGTCCAATGATATTCATCATAGTATCCCGAGGTATCTTTAATAGATGTTGCGGACAATACTTTTATTTTCCTGATTTTTTAAACTTCTTTTTAAACTTGGTTTTGCTAGAGATCTATTTTTATTAGTATAATGAGTTATTAATATCATGAGTCGACCGAGTTGAGTCGTAGTTAGAGTATTATAAGTCTTTTAGTATTTTACGTATTTCGTTATAATTACGGTCATGTCATTGAGGGTCCTATATATTAACCCTTAGAGTCTTGTATCAAGTTATCAATGAATGAAACTCTAATTTCCAAAACCCTATAAGAGATCTTGGAAGCTCTCCCTTGAGCAAGCCCCGCTTAGGCAGCCGCTGTTCCAGCTCCATAGTATCTCTTCCGCTCCGCCTCCGGCCTCCACTCCGGCAAGCTGTAACAATTTGGTATCAGAGCCACTGATCCTCTTCCACACACCATCGCTCGGTTCTCTTAATTCCAGCAACCGAGCCTTCTTTTCCAGCCACGACATCCAGCCTCGTAGCTAGCAGCTACTGCCTCTTCATCCTCAAGACGACCCCTGCTCTTACCCATCGACTCCCTGCCCTCAAGCCCGACGAAGCCTTCTCGCTGCTTCGTCAACACCACAAAAGCCCCGCTCATCCAGCCCACGCCCGACACCGCCTTACTTTGGTTTGATGAGACGCTTCTTCTTCATCTCCAACGGGATCTGCTGGATCCCACCACGACTTGTTTCTCCAAATCGATCTCACTCGCTTGCATCCGAGCCGCTCCCTCCTCCGACGATCGAACCAGTGACCTAAGGATAACTTCTGTTTCTTCTTCGACGAGGCACCATAACTTCCTCGAGCCACACGCACACGTCGACGTCCGCCGCTCTCCGCATCGAGCCCCACACACCGTTTCTCGAGCCCTGTGCAGACGCATAACGATGCGTAACCTACGCCGCAGCCCCTTCCTGATTTGGCTGGCACTCACGCGTGTGGGGGGGGGGGGGGGGGGGAAGGGGGTAACCGTGCAAATGAATTATTCTACCCCTATTCTGAAGCCATAACGGGCCGGCCCTAGGAATTGATTCAAATCCAATCCAACTCATTACTCACAATCCGCAACAAGTCGAATTCTCTGCGTCCTCCTCGAGCCGCTGTCCCTTTTCCTCGAGCCCTATGCTCACCTTATATTAGCCGCTGCCTCCCAAGTCACATTTTAATTAATTAATCAATTATTTGATTAATTACTCCAGCTCTTTTTTATTTCTAATATGGAAGACATCATTAGCTTCCAAACTCTTGGCGCGCGCATCATTGAGCTTCTAATGCCGTTTGAGGAACTATAAATCAAACAACTCCGGGCCGCCAAGGAACAATCACCGCTTCCGCCGCCACCAGCAGAACCTCCGACCACATCGCCGCTTCTACTGTCGGCCCCCTCTCCGCCGACCCCGACGGACCCGTTCCTAGTGTCGTCCGTCGTTCCTCCGACAGCCTTGCCACTGCTGCTCACCACCACTCCGCCGGATCCATTTCTTGCTGCTGGCCCTGGCCCCTCCCGTCGTCTTATCACTGCTGCCTGCCAGCCCCGCCGGACCCAGTCCTTCGAACGCCAACCTTTTCGTCGGCGCTACATGTTCTCGTTAATGCCCCAGCCGCCGCGACCCGATATCGGGAGTTGTTCTGTCGCGAAATCAAGGAGCCAGATGATCCGGTCGCCACGTGGAGGTCGAGCTTGAGGGCAAGCTGATTTCAAGGGCGGAGATGTTATGGATCTATTATTATTAGTATAATGAGTTATTAATATAATGAGCCGAGTCCGAGTCAAGTCGTAGTTAGAGTATTATAAGTCTTTTAGTATTTTATGTATTTCGTTATATTTACGGTCATGCCATTGAGGGTCCTATATATTAACCCTTAGAGTCTTGTATCAAGCTATCAATGAATGCAACTCTAATTGTCTAAACTCTAAAAGTGATCTTGGAAGCTCTCTCTCCTTTGAGCAAACCCCGCTTAGGCAGCCGCGGTTCCAGCTCCATAGTATCTCTCCGCCTCCGGCCTCCACTCCGGCAAGCCCGTAACAGGTTTCTAAGTCAAAGTAATTGTCTATTATTTACCTGATACATTTTTTTTACGGTGAGAAAGCCACGGCAGATAGTTGTTATCTTTATATTATCGTACTTGACAATGTTTCTTATGTTACTACAAACGTACCTTTTTCAGTATATTGCATTCTAAGATTGTCTACAGTGGCACACAAAATAATAATATAATTATAATTATTATTACAGAGTGTCTTGGTTCTTTATCATATTTGTATTATTGATGTTGCTCTTGCGTGTAATCTGTTGAACACAAATTCTTAAGGTGTCTCCTTTGTCTTTAGATTAAACACTCAAAGAGGCTTCCTATCTGCTTTTTGATGTTGCCAATGACCTGTTACTCATTTTATATGTTGAATGCACGGAATGTCTTGCAGATCTGGTAGTGGTCAAATCAAAACAAAGGGGACTATCTACTTATCAAATGTACGGATTGTTTTTGTAGCGAAAAATCATATCGGAAACTTCTTTGCTTTCGACATCCCCTTGGTATGAATGCTTTCCTTTCACTTCTTTGTTTTTTTGTTATAAACTTTTTGTAATGATGTATTGACTTGTAGTCATGTTTTAATTGCATAGTTTTCTGGAGATGTTCTAACCATGCTTTTAATTTTATTGATAGATTTGGGAGGGTTGACGTTGTTTGATAAGTCTACCTTGGGAAGCTGAATTACTAATATCCATGAGCAAGGAATGTTTATTAATTGGAACATGAAAAGTATTTTTATTCATGAAGTAATACTTTGGAATGGAAGGAACAACCAGGAGTTGTGCAAAAAGATTTACCTAAATTGATTTAGCATTTCAAGCACCAGTTAGAAGGATAAATAGAGAGTAAGGATTCTGATGAAAGTGGGAAAGTCATTCTTTAATTATAAAAGAGGAAGCCCTACTCTATTTATAATAAGTGTAAAAAGGTACAATGATAGAGCATAATAACTCAAAATAAACATAAAAAGAAAATAAACTTCTAATGCTCTCCCTCAACCTGGGCATGAGATGTTATTCATACCCAACTTGTCAATGAGTTTAACAAATACATTCTCACTCAATGCCTTAGTGAAAGTATCCGCAAGTTGATTTTTTGATGGAACAAAAAGGACGCGTATCTCCCCTTTCTCAATCTTTTCCCTAATAAAGTGTATGTCAACTTCGATATACTTGGTACAATCATGTTGAACTTGGTTGTGAGCTATACTAATAATAAACTTGTTATCACAATATTTACTAATAGGACATTTTTCTACAAGTCTGAGATCCTTCATGATGGTAGTGAGCCACAACCCTTCACAAACCCCAAGGGTCATGCCCTTGAACTCGGCTTCTGAGCAAAATCTTGTCACCACATGTTTTTTTACTTATCCATGTCATGAGGTTATCCCCAATAAAAGAGCAATATCCCGAAGTAGACCTTCTATCATCAACTTAACCTCCTAATCAACATCTGTCTAAATTTCTATCCTCAATCCTGTAGTGGACTTAAAGAGTATACCATTTCTTGGTGATGCCTTCAGTTACTTCAAAATTTTATTTGGGGCATCTAAATGTCTGACTTGAGAGAGTGAATATATTGACTGATGAATCCCACGACATATGCAATACCAGGACATGCGTGTGATAGATAAATGAGGCGCCATATAAGTCTCTGAAAGCTTGTAACATCTTCAATGAGTTCCCCGTTATCTTTTTTTAACTTGCGAGTGACTTATATGAGAGAGACAGTTCGCATGTAACCACTCATACCTGTCTCTTCAAGAAGGTCAAGGTTATATTTCCTCCGTGCAATAAAATGTTATGTTTGGATCTAGCCACCTAAATCCCCAAGAAATATCTATTGTTTCCGAAGTCCTTCACTTCAAATTCCTTGGCTAACCTTTCTTTGAGTGTCTTAGGCTCCGTTTGGTTGGGCTGTTGCTGATGGAAAGTTGCTGATGATAAGCTGCTGATTGGAAAATTGCTGATTCTGGAAAACGGAGTTTTGTTTAAAAACTGTTTGGGTGAAATGGAGTTTGTAAAACGGAGTTTTGAAAAAGTTGTTTGGATACAAAACGGAGTTTTGAGTGAATTTTTTTTTCCCATAAAATATATGAAAATAATATATATTTTCCATAATATGATACCAAACACAAAAATTAATGTTTACTTGAATCAGTTACACCCGACATCTCGTTCTACGATCTAGATTCATACAATTGATCCGCTATAATATCACGTAGCGTGATCATCTCCTCTACGCCACCTGCAGTGTCAGAGCATCTATCTCGCTGCTCTTGTGTAGCCACTCCATCTCGACCCCCCTGCTCGCTCTCACTGAAATCAAAATCAATGTGCGAAGGATGGCGGCGAATGAAATTATGTAAAGTCATCGTGGCCATCACAATATCCGCCTGTTTTTCAAAGCTATAGCTTGGCATGTCCCGCAGTATGGCCCACTTCTTCTTCCAAACGCCGAACGATCGTTCTATCACACTTCTAAGGGATGAATGCGCATGATTGAACATCTCTCGACGTCCTTCAGCTCGACGACCACCACGTGCAAAGTCAGGCAGATGATACCTTGTATCCGGATATGGTTTCAAATATCCTTTTTGTAGAGGATAGCCCGAATCAACCAAATAATATTTTCCTGCAGAATAAAAAAAAATTACCAAGAAAAACATATGTACGAGGAGCAAATGGATGAACTGAATTTTAATTATTTACCTTCAGGTGGATGAGGGAACTTATAACGAGGATCAGACATGACATAATTGAAAATACGACTGTCGTGCGCAGATCCCTCCCAACCCGGCATAACGAAAGTGAAGCACATATTGAAATCACAAGCCGCCATGACATTTTGTGTTGGTCTACCCTTTCTCCCAATATAGGGTACTTGACTTCCAACTGGTATGCACGCATCAACGTGTGTCCCATCTATTGCCCCAACGCAATCTTTAAAAAAAGGCATATACCGTCTGTCATACATAATCTCTGGCGGAGTGCAGCTGAAAGACCTATCTGATGGCTGAATCACCTCCTCGGCTAACTTCAACAAAGCGCGAAGACCTTGTGCAAAAAACCTGCTAGTTGTCTCCGTTGAATGTTGAAATCGCTCTTTTGTTTTTCTCATTGATTCATTATGCGACAATATGTATACGGTCAATGCTAACACTTCTCTGGATGTTGTTCTTCTTGTGCCCTGAAAACCACACTTCTCTTCCAACGAATGCAATAGATCGATAAAAATTTCTTGACTCATCATGAATGAGTCATGAAATCTCACCCGAGTACCAAGAAGTAGCTCTCCCACCCACTTATCACCGGTTTGCTTTGAAGTCATCGATGGAACTGGCTGGTTGTGGTGTTCGGAGAGAAAACTTATTGCTGCTACCATATTATGGTGATGGGCGATAGCATAATTTCTTCTAATGTTCTTGTGCTCCTCGTGCATAATTTCTTCTAATGTTCTGCTATTCTCAGATTCATCACTAGACATTTTCTGTTAAAAAAATGCAATACCAAGAATTATCAAAATGGAACTAAAAAACACATAATGATAACATTCATAGTGGTAGCTGCAAATAAAAATATAACAATGATAACAATGAAATAACAGTGTCCGCAGCAAATAATATAACAGTGTCTGCATCAATAAAAAAAACACATATAGTTCATAAATGATAACATCCTACTACGCCCCACGAGTAAAGCGATTCTTCAGCCACTTTATGTTCATCCCTTCCGGAAGGCACATGAAAGTCTCTCTATGTTTTGTTTCCATCAAATATGTGATGGCAAAATCATAGAAGTCTTCATCAGACTGCACTTCTGAGTAGGTGCCTAATTTTTCCAGTGCAAGTGCAATAGTAAACGGAGATGACAGCCTCTGGGGTGGCTCCTGGATGCATCGACTAATGATCTTCGAGGACTCGGCCAAATCTTCTAACACCGAGCTTGTAGGTTTCTGCTTTCCTTTCTTTCTTTTTTTACTTGATTCTGCTCTATTTGTTGTCTCAGCTGGACGAGGAGCACCGGTATCCTCAACGTCATCATGTTCATCCTCTGACATTGCTCTTTCATCAATAGACTCTGTAGCAAGATTCCTGGTGTGCGGGGTGCAAGCATGATGTCCAGTAGCGACAACAGAACTGAACATCATGTTCAGTTTCTCCTCTAACTCTGGGGGGATCCCTGCAAACCGGAATTTCTTAGCCAACGGGACAACCTACAAAAATTAAACAATGAAATTTAAAGTTAGCCAATGAAATTTAAATAAAATTAAACAAAGAAAATAAGAAATTTCATTTACCTTCAATCTTTCATCCCACCACTCATCTGAGGCGTCTATAGTTTTTCTTGATGCATTCCAACCCAAACCGGTGTCACCGCGTTTCAACTCTGTCCATAACTTCCACTCTTTCTTCAAATGATCCCATTTATTCTTAAGTTGGACTTTATCATATTTTTTCCCCGTCAGTTCTTCAAATTTTTTCACAAGATTACTCCAACCCTTTTTATTAAAATGTGTTGTTGGCCGATTCCCAAGCTCTACCTCTTTAATACATAAATCACAGAAGTGCAAGACATCGGTATTGTCCCACATAGCAACAACCCCACCCTCTTTTGGTTTGCCCATCCTTAACAAACAAAATAATACAAACATTCTTACATAGAAATAAACATCTCTACTATATAAACATTCCAAACACAGAAATATAAACATTCCAAACACACACACATATAAATATGAAAACACACACACACACACACAGCATAGCACACAACAACACAGACGCACACATTTCACACACCCAACACACATGAAAACACACACATGCACACACACACATATGTAAACACACACACACACAGCACACACACAGCACACACACAGCACACACACAGCACATATATGCACACACACAGCACATATATGCACACACACATATGCACAACACACACACACATATGAGCACACACACATATGAGCACACACACATATGAACACACACACACATATGAGCACACACACATACAAAACACACATTTATATGAACACACACACAGCACACACATATATATGAACACATGAACACACATCACACACATATGAGCACACACACACATGTATATGAACACAACACACACATACATATCAACAACATAAAAACATTCATCCCACACACAAACACCAACTGAACACACACACACATACATATATACATACACACACCAAATGAACACACACACACACACACCAAATGAACACACACACACATATCATACATACACAGCACACACACACACACAACACACACATACATGTATACACACACACACCAACTGAACACACACACACATATCATACATACACACACACACACACAGCACACACATACATGTATACACACACACCAACTGAACACACACACACATATCATACATACACACACACAGCACACACACACACACACAGCACACACATATCATACATACACAGCACACACACACACAACACACACATACATGTACACACACACACACCAACTGAACACACACACACATATCATACATACACACACACACACACAGCACACACATACATGTATACACACACACCAACTGAACACACACACACATATCATACATACACACACACACACAGCACACACATACATATATACACACACACACATATGAACACACACATATGTGCACACATATATGAACACATACACACACATATGTGCACACATGAACACACACACATTTCACACACACACACAGCACACATGAACACACACACACATACATTTATGCAGATATTGAACACACACATGAACACACACATGTTGAACACACATATTGAACACACACATATTGAACACACACATGAACACACACATGTTGAACACACATATTGAACACACACATCAACACACACATCAACACACATATATACACACATATAATATGTTGAACACACACACACACAGCACACATGAACACACACACACACAGCACACATGAACACACACACACACATACATGTCAACACACACATACATTCAAATTGAAATCCAGAGGGCAGTAAACACATCACACAACTAGCAGGTAACACATATACACATCTGTTGAAATTCAAAGAAGGATATACCTCACCGATCGATCCAAATCCAGAGCGCAGGAGATGGGGCGAGGCAGATCGATCCAAATACGGAGCAGGCAAGGCAGGAAGGCCGATGAAGAACCAGGATCCAGTCTTTCTCGTACAAATCAAGCTCCCAGAACTCTGCTATCGCCGTCGCCGGAGAACAGGAATGAAAGATCGGCGGTGGTTTGTCGATGAAGAACTCTGCTATCGCAGAACTCTGCTATCGCCTCTTTCGTCGAAGAAGAACAAGGAAGAAGAGAGATCGCCGGTGGTTTGTCGCCGTCGCAAACGGGAAGTCGCCGCGCGATGTGAGGAATCCGGAATCGCCGCTCGCGTAGGGTTAGGGGAAGAACGAAGCGCGCGCTGCTTTTGCGGTTGAACGCAAAGTTTTATCGCGGATGGGCTCGGGAAGGATTTTGCGGTGTTTAGTAACCGCGGTTTCCGTCTTCAGTCGCGCCAAACGCAATCCTGGATCAAAACGCCGGTGCGTTTCAACCGCACAGCAGGCTAGAAGCCCAACCAAACGCCACCTTAATCTCCAGTAATCACTGTCATCCACGTAAACATAAAGAGCGGTGAGTCGGCCTTCCCTATGGTTTGAGTAGAGTGTGATCAGCATGACTCTGACCATAACAAAAAAAAATCATGGCTTTATGAAATCTTCCAAACCATATTCTAGGAGATTATTTTAACCCCCATTGAAAGCCTTCCTTAATTTGCAAACCTTTCCTTTTGAGTTATTAGAAATGAACGCTGGAGGAAGAGCCATGTAAACCTCCTCCTGCGAGTATCCATGAAAGAAAGTAGATTTCAGATCAAGTTGCGGAATATCCCATCCCTTACATGTTGCACTGGACACTTTTATTGAGTTCATTTTTGACACAGGGTCAAATGTCTCTTGGTGATCAATACCGAGAGTTTGAGTGTATCTTCTCGCAACTAATCTAGCTTTAAATCTTTCCACAATGCCTTAGAAATTCTGTTTGACAGTAAAATTCATCCGCATCCAACAGTCTTTTCTTTGGGAAGATTGACCAATTGCCAAGTGCAGTTTTTTTTTCAGGGCCATCATCTCTTCCACCATTGTCTTTTTTTCATTTAGGGTGATCAAGTGCATTCTGCCATGAAGTAGGTGTGGCCACAAAAGAGAGAGAGGAAACAAATGTTATGTATGGAGGAGTTGGAGAAGCATAGGAAACATAATTTGACAAGGGATGTTGGGTGCAAGAATGAGTATCGTTCCGGAGGGCAAGAGGTAATTTGGTAGGCTTTGAGCACAAAGGAGGTATTATCATTTCTGGTACAACAGATCTTGCATGACCGACCTCTTGCTCCTTCCTGTATAAACAATATTTTTGGACCATTTGGAGGTTGTATCAGTTGGAGTAATGAGAATATGATGAGGTAGAGAGGGACACACTTCCTCTTAAGAAGGGTCGTGAGGAGGAATAGGGAGAGAAAGGAGGGGCCACTTCCCCTTCGGAAATCTCCCTCTGAATTGGAGACCCTTAGTAAGCCTCAGATTCACAGAAAGTAATATCCATGGAGACAAATGTTTCTTCGTGGGAGGATGATAACACTCGTAGCCTTTCTGAGTGGGAGAGTAACTAATGAAGACACATTTCAAAGCACGAGGATCAAGCTTGGTGCGGGCCACCTTGTGAATGGGACAAACGCATGCAACCAAACGCCTTAGTGGAAATTTGTTAGGGGGGACACCAAGCATATGTAATAGGTGACATTACCTAAAACGGTGTAGGCATACGATCAATGAGATAAGCAGATGTCAGCACGACATCACCCCAGTAAAACTTAGGAAAACACGTGGTGAACATCATGAGCATGCAACATCAAGGAGGTGTCTATTTTTGTGTTCGACTATCCTGTTCTGGATGGAGAGTCAACACATGAAGTTTATTGAATAATCCCAAACTCATGTAAATATTGAGTGAATTAAGTATCAATATATTCTCTACCATTATTACTTCTCAAGATTTGAATTTTAGCATTATATTGTGTTTCTCTCATTTTATGATTTTCTTAAAGATAGAACACACTTTATTCTTGTGATGCATCAAGTAAACTCATGTGGTGCAAGAAAACAATTGATAAAGATAACAAACCAAACATGCCCAGAAATAGCAGAAATAAGACAATGACCCTAGACATCAGAGTGAATAATATGAAAAGGAATCGTACTACGAGTACCGATATTACTAAAAGAAAAAGCTAGAACACATTCATCACATTAAAAATTTCTAAACAAGTCAAAAGGAGAAGCTGAAAATGAAAGATGAAGAGTGTCAGGAGAGGGATGGCTAAGCGACGATGCTAACAAGATAAGGTTGGCAACTGGGAGATGGAGTAAGCCTAAGGACGAGAAGCAGTGTCAAACACATACAAGTCATCCTGCAATCTACCAGATCCAATCTCCGTCTTCGTGCTCAGGTCCTTGAAAACATAATGAGAAGGAAAGAATGTAATGGAACAATTCTGGGCAAATCAAATGCATTTCATCATCACAGGCCTTGAAATCTACGTCTACGCGGGATGGATGCCTACAAATATAATTATGCAAAACCATTGTTGCGATCACAATGTCGCGCTGTTTTTCTAAACTATATTGTGGCATATCCCTAAGTATAACCCACTTCTTCTTCCAAACACCAAATGTGCGTTCTATGACGCTACGAAGTGAAGAATGAGCCTGATTGAATATTTCACGTCTTCCCTGCACAGGCCGACTTCCCATGGCAAAATTTGGTAAATGATATCGTGTATATGAATAAGGTTTTAGAAAGCCGCGCTGTAGTGGATATCCCGCATCAACTAAATAATATTTTTCTGTAAAATTGTTACGTATATTGAGGAGTGTAAATTGAAATATATCTGATACTGCGCTAGGGGAAGATCAATGTTATGCAAATCTAATTGATTTGTTATAAGCTAAAATTTGCAACGTGATTGCCAACACTTCTCGTGAAGCAGTTCTCCTGGATCCATGCATCCCATACTGTTGTTTGAGTAATTGAAGTAAATCAATAAATATGACCTTCGACATCCGGAAAACATCGAAAAATCTCACAGGATGTCCATTCAGAAGTTCCGCAACCCACCGAGCCCCAGTTTGATGTGATGTCATACAAGGATTACTTGTTGTTGATGATGGACTAGTCTCGTGCAACTGACACCTGATTGATGTTAAATACTGTTGACCACAAATAGCTCTATTGCGATTGACCAAGTATGTTCTTCTCTGCTGAGTCTCCTCACTAGAATTATCTGACAGATCCGATGATGACATCGTAACTGTGCAACAAACATAAAAACATCAATACAATAAACACAAAAATCTTTCTGTAACATGCTACATGTAGGAAACAACTATAGAAACTAACAAATAGGAAACATTCCATGCTACACAAATAGGAAACATTCCATGCTACAAAAATAGGAAACAACTATAGAAACTAACAAATAAGAAACATTCCATGCTACACAAATATAAACACTTTAAAAAGGAAAACACATAACATACAATCAGATACACACACAACCATATACAACAGTACATGGCAGATATACAATCCTCAAACCAACCTGCCATAACATATAACATGTTTCAGGTTTTGTGACTTTACAAAATTACAGGAACTTCCTCTCTAATTTTTAAAATTATCAAAACCTCATCTACTTACACAAATATACATGGCAGAAAACTATACACATGGCAGAAGACTATAAACATGGCATCATAGTATCAAAACACATTCATCTCATCATTCTTCAATCCTAAAAACTGAAGTCCAGCATTTCATAGAATCAAAACATACTAGAGCTGCAGATCTGCGGTAAAGGGGGTTGAAATTGCTGTTGAAATATGTGTGAAGGAGAAGAAATCTAGTAATGCGTGGAGCAGAGAAGAACTTGCTAGTAGATCTGCATGGAGGATAAAACCAAGAGCTCGATTTTAACCAGCATATGGCGCAGGGAAGAAATGCGAGAGCTGGAGGAAGAGAGAGCAGGAGGATCCGAGATTTTTACCAGGCTGCGAGCTCGGGAATGGCTTCACGGGGTAGGGATGATGGGCGTCGTCGAGCTCGGGAATGGCTTCACGAGCTAGGGCTGTTGGGCGTCGTCGAGGAAAGGATGGCTTCACGAGCTGCTGGACGTTGTCGAGGAAGATCGTCGACTAGGAGGAATCACAATCCGTTGTCGAGATCGAGCAGATCGTGAAGATTCATCTGCAGGAGAAGGAAACCGAAGAAAAGTCGCGGTTGACTGGAGATAAGAAAGTATCATCTCTAAGCATCGCATCAAACGGCGATATAATTAACTTAAACAAAACTTATCTAAAGGATCGATTGATTTTGGGTTGATTATATTTAATATAAAATGATAAAAAAACAATTCATCTACTACAAAATAGTAAAAATCTACAATTAAATTTAAGATTAAATGATGAGGATCAGCCGCACGATCTTGATCGACAGAGGAGATCGAGATATGAAAGTATCTAGTTGCCTACCTAAATCACCTAGAGGGGGTGAATATGTGGATTTTATGGCTTTTTGCGGAATTAAAAACTTTGAATAAAAGCGCACATAAACCAAAAGAGCACATCACAAGGATATATAGTGGTTCCCCGATGTGGGTAGTCCACTTTCCACCTCACCTATCTAGCACGACCGGCTAGACTAGGCTACTTCACTATTCTCGGATTACGAATAATCCTACAACTCGGAGTCACCACTCCTACAACTCGGAGGCAAAGCTCCTACAAACTCGGAAGAAAATCTTCCTACAAGCTCGGAGATAACTCTCCTACAACTCGGAGTAAAACTCCTACAACTCGGAAGAAAAACTTCATACTAGCTCGGAGACAAGGCTCCTACAAACTCGGAGTAAAACTCCTACAACTCGGAAGCAAAGCTTCCTACAAGATTGAGTAAGAGATATTACAAATACTTTGGATTATAGAATCCAATCTTCTAGAATCTCCTTTAGATTCTATTTCTTCAGATCTGAACAGTTAGGTCTTCTTCTTCCTTGTGAAATGAATTTCTGAACTTGAGACGGGAAGGGAAGAACCTTGATTCTTGAAAGCTCTTGATCTGAATACTTAATCACCCAACAAGATCTAGAGGAGTATCTAATCAGCACAGAGATCTTGTTGAATGAGAACTTACAAAGGAATCGAGCAGATATCCGATCGGCAACTGTAGATCGTCTTCTTCGAGAGCGAGAGCGCACAAGCCGACGGGATTCCTTTTTCGTTTTTGGCGATATGCACGATTAGAACGATTAACCTGTACGAAAAATCCAAAGGGAATATATATAGAGACCTCCTCTCCAACGGCTATATGCAAGATTTAAGGAAGATTATTCTTTCAACGTCTGTATGCAAGAATTAAAGGAAAATATTTTCTCCAACGGCTATCAACAGGAATTAAGGAAAATTTCCTCTTCAACGGCTATATGCAAGAATTAAGGAAGATTATTCTTTCAACGGCTGTACGCAAGAATTAAGGAAAACATTCCTTAAATCCGACCGGATTTGAAAAACGAAACGGCGCAGAGCAAATTTGTCATCTGATTAAAATTCGTCGAACGGAACAGCGCTCGACGAAATCGTTTCTTCCCTTCGTCGAACGGCGATCGACGAAACCACTTTAGCTTCAGAAAAGCCGCGTTCGACGAAACCACTTCAGTTCGTCGAACGGAGCTCGAAGAACAACGATCGACAAAACATTTCAATCTCAGCATAACAACGATCGACAAACCTTCTTCACTTCGTCGAACGGGGCTCGACGAACGGCGGCCGACGAAACAATTCAATCTCAGTAAACCTGCGTTCAACGAACCGGATGCTGCGTTCGACGAACTCCTTCCTGCGTTCGACGAATTCCTGAATACTTCAAAAAGAGTTTCTTCCAGATCAGCAACAACTTCTCTTGGCTCTTCCTTTGTGTTTGAATAAGAAATACACCCCAATAGAGAGATTCCACATAAGTCAACACCTTGGTCTACACAATGAGGAATTACATTGCATAGGCCTGTATTTTATGACTCATTGAAACCTGATATTGGTTTGTACTTAGTCATTTATAATCTGCAAACACACACTAGATAGCAACATCAAATACAATATCAATTCATCTTAGTTCAAGGGACACTTCTTCAAATCAAGGTAATTGTGGCTACAATACCCAACAATCTTCCCCTATTTGAAGAAGTCAGAACCCTGTTTACTAAGGTGAATTGCATAGAGATAAATATACAGAGAAATATATTAAATATAAGGAGAGTTAAAAACTTAGCTTTTCAACCTTCTCTCCCTTTCAACTTTCTCTTTTAACTTCAGCTTCTCTCCCAACTTCAACTTCTCTCCCCCTTTCTGACTACTTCAGATAGAGAAGGAAAAACATGAGAGATCAAAGCTCCCCCTCAGCAACTGCATAGGAGTCCTTATTTGGGAGTAAACTTTGAAAATATTGAATCAACTCCCCCTCAATTTTTTCTCCCCTTAGAATTTCAGCGCCTGGACTGATTTCCTAAACTTATTAGCAACCTTAATATAGACTTCTTGTTCTGGTCATGTACCATGAACATCCACTGTCCAAATGCCTGATTAGAGTTTTGGTTGGCCTTTGGACATACCTGCAATCACAGATTAATTACCCTTAGGAACCCAAAAGGATTTGGGTCCTAGGTTCCTGGTTAGATCAACACCACTCGGAGTGTTAACATTGCAAGGGGTCATTCTTACATTGTTAACCCGTGTAGTCTTATAATTTCTGGGGTTAAACCAACAATCTATGGCGAAGTGACCAACCTTGCCACAACACCAACAATCAAATCGATTGTATCTTCTCTTGTTCTCCTGTTTTAACTTTTGAACGGGGAGTTTAACAGGAGCAACATTCTTAAAAGTAGAAGCCTCGTGGTTGCAACACACGCATGACTCCTTCTCTTCAAGAGATTTAGCAACAATAGATTGGATCTTTGGTGCTTTCTTAGCAACTGATCCATGTACAAATGAACCATGATACTTGAGGATTACTTCTTCATAAGGTGCCTTGAAAGCAGTTGTTTCGAGGCTTCGGGGATGGCTCCATCCTTGGTTCCTCTTATTTGACTCAATATTAGTTGGTCTTGTAAAGTGACCATACATGAACTCAAAATCATAAGTGTTTGTAGGGAACACTACCTTCTTGAATGGGGTTTATTTTGGTCAGCCTTGCCCTTATCTTTAACAACTCTTTTCTTAGTGGCCTTACTACTTTCAGCCTCATGACCAAGACCACTACCCTTCGCAGGAGCAGAAAATCTATCAATGATTGGAAGAATAGTTTTTGATTTAGAGAAGCCTTCAACTATCTTCTTTTCCACCACTAACTTTTCTTCTAATTCATTTATGAATTTCTCCTTTAGATTTAATAATTTAGTGAAGCTGTGAAGTTCATCTTTCAAGATTTAGACTTCTTCTTTGAGAGGAGTTAATTTTTCAATTTCCTCCCTCAAATCGGATTCCACCGTCTTGAGAGATTCAATCTATTTTGCTTGAAATTTGACTACCTTGCGGCATTTGTCAAATCCTTCCAACAAAGATTTATACTGAACCATTAGATCTAAGTCTTCCTCTGAAGAATAGCCTTCATTTGCATTGGATCCAGTTTCAGAATCAGAAAGAGGAGTGTGCGAGTTTACCTTTCCTTCATAAGGCGTGTCGTAGTTATCCGAATCTGAATTTGCCATAAGCCCAAAATAGGCTTCATCATTCGAGCTTGACTCCCTTGAGTCGCTGTCGCTGAGAGTCTTGGCCTTCTTTGCTAAGAAGCTTTTTTCTTTTTTCTTCTTTCCTTTGAAGGATTTCTTCTCTTTCTTCTTTTTGTATGGACATTCCGTACTTAAATGTCCTGGCTTATTACAACAATAACAAATAATATCAGTCAAAATATGTTTATTCGGTTTAGTTTTATACCTGTCGTTGTTGTGTTCCTTCTTGTGTCCGTCATCATCACGTCTTGATTTTCTATGATCTGATGAGGAGGATTGACCATTCCTTTGCTTCCTTTTATTTAGCAATCTCTTAAATTTCTTGGAGAGAGATGAGAACTCTCCATCGGACATGTCTGAGCTTGATGAGCAAGCCACAGACTCGTCGTCTTCATCTGACGACTGTGTCCTCACAGATGATCTCGCTTTACCTCTTCTTGCCTCTTTGGCCTTGAGTGCCACAGACTTCTCCCTTCCAGAAGTCGAGCATCCTTCTTCTTCTTCTTCTTCTTCTTCTGCTTTTCTGATGCTGAACTTTAGTTTATGGGAAAGAAGTTTCCCAAACAGTATTTGTGGCTCCATCGTAGCCAACTTTCCGAATTCCCGGATGGCAATTGTCTTGGTATCTCATTCTTTCGTCAGGGATCTCAAGAACTTGTTATTCAATTATCCGACGGTGAATTCTCGATCATAATTCCTAAGACCGTTTACGATCTTAAAGAACTTCTCATAAGTATCAGAAATGGAGTCTCTTGGATCTTGCTTGAATGCTTCATATTCTTGGTTTAGCAACGATCGTCGATCATCCCTCACTTCTTCTGTACCTTCCATAAGAACAACTATGGAATCCCACATCTCCTTGGCAGACTTACAGTGTATAAGATTTTGCAACATAGAATCGTCCACTGCACCGACAATGATGTTCTTTGCCTTCTTGTCCAAGACGACGAGAGCAATCTCATCTTTGTCTAGTTCCAACATCTTCTTGGGAATCATAATAGCTGAATTTATTGAAGATGGCTTCATAGGAACATGAGGACCTTCCTCAACTATCTAAAAAATTCTCGGGTCGGTGGCTTCCATGTAGAACTTCACTCTTTCCTTCCACATGGGGAAGTTCTCCTTAGAGCAGAAGGGCAACTTGACCGAATCCTTGGATCTTTCCATTCCAGACATGCTTGCTTTTGCAACTAGACTAAAAAATCTTGTTCAAGGTGTTAACCTTTAGAGAACAACCTAGCTCTGATACCAATTGAAAGTATCTAAGTTGCCTACCTAAATCACCTAGAGGGGGGTGAATAGGTGGATTCTATGGCTTTTTGCGGAATTAAAAACTTTGAATAAAAGCACACAGAAACCAAAAGAGCACAACACAACACAAGGATATATAGTGGTTCCCCGATGTGAGTAGTCCACTTTCCACCTCACCCATCTAGCACGACCGGCTAGACTAGGCTACTTCACTATTCTCGGATTACGAATAATCCTACAACTCGGAGTCACCACTCCTACAACTCGGAGGCAAAGCTCCTACAAACTCGGAAGAAAATCTTCCTACAAGCTCGGAGATAACTCTCCTACAACTCGGAGTAAAACTCCTACAACTCGGAAGAAAAACTTCCTACTAGCTCGGAGACAAGGCTCCTACAAACTCGGAGTAAAACTCCTACAACTCGGAAGCAAGCTTCCTACAAGATTGAGTAAGGGATATTACAAATACTTTGGATTATAGAATCCAATCTTCTAGAATCTCCTTTAGATTCTATTTCTTCAGATCTGAACAGATAGGTCTTCTTCTTCCTTGTGAAATGAATTTCTGAACTTGAGACGGTAAGGGAAGAACCTTGATTCTTGAAAGCTCTTGATCTGAATACTTAATCACCCAACAAGATCTAGAGGAGTATCTAATCAGCACAGAGACCTTGTTGAATGAGAACTTACAAAGGAATCGAGCAGATATCCGATCGGCAACTGTAGATCGTCTTCTTCAAGAGCGAGAGCGCACAAGCCGACGAGATTCCTTTTTTGTTTTTGGCGATACCAACCGGGCGGCCGATGCCCTCTCCCGCCACCCCCACGCTATGGAATTATCCTCCATCTCGCGGCCTGTGTGGGAGGATGCGGCCGTTCTCCAGCAAGAAGCGGATACCGACCCCTACCTGATAGCAATCCGCACGGCCTTACTCGCCGACCCAGCGGCCCGACCGCCATATGCTCTCATCGGGGGCCGACTATTCCATCGGGGCCGCCTCGTCCTGTCCGCCTCCTCATCCCGCATTCCTCTTCTTCTCGCCGAGTTTCATTCTACCCCCTCAGGGGGTCATGCCGGGGCTTTTCGGACGTATCGGCGGATAGCCGCCTCCCTATATTGGCCTTACATGCTCCGTCAAGTGAAGGCCTACGTTGCAGCTTGTTTGCCCTGTCAGAAGGCCACGTACGAGACGTTGTTCCCAAGCGGCCTACTGCAGCCCCTGCCGATCCCCGAGCGGGTCTGGGAGGATATAGCGATGGATTTTATCACCCGTCTGCCGCATTCGAACGGGTTTGATTGCATCTTGGTGGTGGTCGATCGTTTGACGAAGTACGCCCACTTCGTTCCACTCCGCCACCCCTATACAGCAGCGACAGTGGCCGACTGTTTCATTTCCGAGATAGTGCGCCTCCATGGGTTTCCTCGCTCCATCGTGAGTGACAGAGATCCCCTCTTCCTCAACAGCTTTTGGACCACGCTCTTTCGTCTACAGGGCACTCGGCTTCGGATGAGTACCGCATATCACCCCCAGTCGGATGGGCAATCCGAAGTGCTAAACCGTTGTTTGGAGACATATTTGCGGTGCTTCATCGGTGAGCGACCCGGGTCGTGGGCGAAGTGGCTATGTTGGGCGGAGTACTCGTACAACACTGCCTACCATCACTCCGCCAATACATCGCCCTTCGAGACGGTCTATGGCCGACCCCCGCCTTCTCTTCTCCGACACCTTCCGGGCGAATTCCTCGTGGCCAGCTTGGCCGACCATCTGTACGACCGGGACGTGATTCTGGATAGCTTGAAACACCACCTTCGACGCGCACAGGCAAAAATGCTCTCGTTCGCTAACCGGAAGCGACGTGATCTCTCCTTTCAGGTGGGCCAGCGTGTTTTCATCAAGCTCCACCCATACCGACAGCTGACCGTGGCCCGCCGCACCTGCCCCAAGTTGGCCCCCGCTTCTACGGGCCCTTCGAGATCATCAGCCGCATTGGAGCCGTCGCCTACCGCCTGCGCCTACCGGACCATAGCCGTATTCACCCGGTGTTCCATGTTTCCCAGCTTCGTCGCGTTATCGGCGACCACCCAGTCACCGACCACATTCCAGCGGATATTGAGCACTCTAACTCCCCACCTATGTACCCGGCTTCTATCGTAGACCGACGCCACCATACCCCGGGAGATACTTTTCCGGAAGAAATTCGCGTCGCGTGGCGTGACCGACCTCTCTCCACCGCTACATGGCTACTGCGGGACGACTTCCGTCGTCAATTTCCAGATTTTTGCCTTGAGGACAAGGCTAATTTCCCAGATGGGGGTATTGTTACCGACGCTCAAACGGAAGAGCCGGAATGGCACGTGTATTCGAGGAGGACGCACGGCGACGCGAGAGCAAGGAACGATCCGAACCACACCGGCCCAAGCACCGAACCGGGCGGTTCGGCGGACGCACGCTAAGGGCCGACCGGCCCCTTATTTTATATTGCTGTCCTAATTTTAATTATGCGTATTGTAATATTTTGGAACTCTTGATGTGTGGTGGATCCCTCCTATATATGCGATCACCTTAGGGTTGAATTGTATCTTTGGATCATTTGTGCTAATTGGGGGCTGCTGTCTTTTTCCTCTCTCTCTCTCTATCTCTTCCTCTATCTCCCTCCCCCTTTCGTCTAACCTACCTCCTTCTCTTCCGCACGCTCGCTACCGTCCCGGCTATCGCCGTCCGATAGCCCTGTGCTATCCGCCGCCTCTCGCTAACGCCCCTCCGATACCCCCAGCGGTATCAAATAATATATCCCATATATAATTTAACTCCAGTGAGGGTCAAACAAAACAGAGTTTCACCTGACTTGAACTATGTTTCAATTAATATTACATGTCTTAATAAAATCCCAAGATGGCTCTTTTCTGACGAAAGACATTTTTTTCTACTTGCAGCTGCATATTCACGATGAGAAATTCAACCAGCCAATTTTCCACTGCAACAATATATCTGGAAAAGTGGAGCCTGTGTGTATTTTCCCATTTTTCTAACGGCTATATTGAATTTTGCAAAGACATGTTTTTTAAAATTTCTTGAGGTGAGCAGGTGATCCCAGAAGAGCAGCATCGGGCTCTCTATTCAACTCATTCCTTCAAGATCTTGTTCAAGGAGGGCGGTTGTGGAACCTTTGTCCCCCTCTTCTTCAATCTAATGCAATCTGTAAGACAGTATAATCAGCACTATGCCGCCGCCGCTGCCGATGCCGCGCCTCGCGTTGATCCGCTGCAAGCCGCTCGTACTCCGGTCGACGAAATTATGAGATCGGCGTGAGTATTCTATGATGCTTTTATCTTGACATTCATGTTTTTTCTCTTCAATATCATCCCTAAAATTATCCAAGTCTATCAATGTTATCCAAACTTGAGGGAGACCAACAACTTGAAGCTAATTCGACCTATGAAAATCGCCTGTTTTCGCCGAGGACCACTGGATAAGTCTAAAGATCATCTAATACTCGTATCCAAACTTCTGATTTCGCAGTTTTTCCCCTATAAAAAAATGCGGTAATCAGGTGGGGTCCACGGTCATGAGAGAAAGGAATTAGAATCCTCTCCATTTGAGCCAAATAGATACTATCCATTTCACGGCTCAGATTGATTCTTCTTTCATCTGGCAGGTTAAGTAATTTCATTTTTTTTTTCCATATAAAAAAAAGGGCAGCCCGGTGCACAAAGCATCCCGCGCAGCGAGGGTCCGGGGAAGGGTCCCACAACAAGGGTAAAATGCAGGCAAACCTTACCTTGCATTTTTGCAAGAGGCTGCTTCCGGGACTAGAACCCGTGACCTTTAGATAAATAAGAATCATCCTCACCGTGAAATGGACCAAAAGGAAGGGTCCCAAATAGAGAGTATCTCCATCTAAGAGGAAAGAGGGGCAACAAAGAATTTTCAAGAGGGAGAGAGAAATAAGGGTCTTTTTAATATTTTTTATTTTTCAAATTTATCGTGATCCGAGAGAGGAGAAAAGTAAACAAGAAACTCCAAGGGATAATAGTGCGAAAATTTTGAATCCGGGTTCCGGACTTCTCCTGGTGATCGCGCGAACAAAAAAAGACCCCGCGCCTGGACATAATTTTGTGTCGGGGACCTGGATTCAAAATTCCGCCCTAAATAGTAGGCACAAATTTGATCTTTTTTTTCTTCCTTTGATTACGAACTCAGGTATGTTGATCCCAATGATCCGACGCGGATATTCCTGCAGCAGCCGACACCCGAGTCTCAACTGCGGCGCAGAGCCTACCACCAGCCGGCAGAGAATGCATACTAGTCTGCTCATCTGAATCTGCCCCCATAAATCAATAAGGAATGTGAATATGATCTGCTTCATGTGTGTAATTTCTTATTCTGTCTGCTTTGTTATATCTGAATATAAAGTATTGTTTGATGAAATTATAACTGTGGCTTGCTTAATACAGCTGCCAGAAAATTATAATTATGGTTATATATAATAATATTAATGATTATACTAATAATTCAATGTTTGAATTATTATTTGCTATAGCTGTCATTTTTATTGCATTTCTTAAATGATTATTTTTTTAAAAAATTCTTCTAATTTTGCAGCCTCTTAGCAAAATGCTGGGTAAGGTTTGCCTACATTTCACCCTTGTGGTAAGACCCTTTCCTAGACCCTCGCTTTGCGGCTTCCGCGCTGCCTTTTTAAAAAAAATATTTGCAGCAGAGTTGTTTTCCATTTTGATATAAATATTTCTTTTGCTGCATGGCATCATCCATCTGATTTTGTGTTCAACTTAATTAGGGTTGATATGAGTCGAGCTCTAGTGATTTGGGCTCGGCTCGAAATCGATTTTGAGTTGAGCCAGCTCGACTCGAAATGGCTCGAATCGATACATCTCCCTCTCCTGGTCGGCCAGTAATCACCCGCTACGTGTTTCTCTTCTAGATCTGTTTCTCTCTTGGAGTGCTATATGCTTCTAGCCAAGTGTTTCTCACTTGGAGTGCTATATGCTCTAGCTATGGGTTTCTCATTTTGAGTTATATGCTTCATTTGTTTAGGGTCCTGCAATTGCTTGCCCAAGGGTTCGTTTGGATGGGCGTTTTCACGCCCGTGCGGGAGCAACCGTCTCACAAGGCGGAAAAATAAATGCCCGCCACGTGCGGGCGGCGGCGTTTGCTCCCGCAAATTTTCGCAAAATTCTCCAGAACGTCCTGTCTCCAACCCCTAGTCCCCACCGCCAGTTGCTCCCGCCCTCTCCCTAAACCCTAAACCCTAAAACACTAAACCCTTTGGAAATGAAGCCTAAGTTATCTAGGTATTTACCTATGCGATGTCGTTGGAAGTATTTCACTTTTTTACTTTTTATTTGCATTCTAATTAATTTTATTATTCTTTTTCTACCTTAAAAAGAAATTATTTCTAATATTTAATATTTCTTTTTCAAAAATGAAAAATTTATATAAAATACTCGCAAATGATCCTAGCCATGATGCAAGCGATTCTTTTTTATTTTATTTTATTTTTCAAAACATTATTAAAATAAAAATATTATTAAAGGGTAAATGAAAATGAATAAATAACAAAATAAAAATAGGATTACATTTCAATTAGTTTTTTGCTAAAGAAGCTAATAAGATTCTCTTTATTGAATATGAATCTTATACTTTAATAATAACACAAAAATATCTTTGATTTTTTCACAGCCACACATCTATAAATAATACAATTTATTAGTCAATTAATTGTTATTTTTTAGTTTCACAAGCGCCGGCATAATTTCTCAAACTCAATATTTCTATTTCCATTCTAAGAAATATTTAATCCTTCAAATATTTTCTACTTAATTACAACTCAGATAATTATCTATAGGCACAACATTTTAATAAATATTTTTTTTTTTCCAAATAATCATTTATATCATCCTTCATTTCTTATGAGATTAATTTGCACGTGCCTTAGGTTATTAATTTGCACGTGTTCAAGGACGGTTGATAATCACCGCGTTTATAACCGCAGACGCCGCGCCAAACGGAGCCTAAATAAAAAATTAATTATAAGAACTCACAATCATACGTATTTCTACATTAACATATTAAATTTAATCAAAACTCACATAATGAATTATAAAAAACTTTATTAATATCCAACAAAGAACTTGAAAAAGAAAACATTAAAATATTCAAACTCTACAGCCAATAGAAAGACGATGCAGGCTCAAAAGAGCTTCCTAGAAACACAACGAAGAAACAGATCGAAAAAAAAAATATAACGAATTAATAAAATCCAAAAACAAGAAGACCGGCGCCGGTGACAGTCAGCATGAGAAGATGCAGCGAGTTGGCCGGAGAATCTTGCGAGGCGCTGCCGGCGGGGACCTCCGGCACGGGGCCTCCCGGAGATACAGGGCCGGCCATCACCTTGATGATCATCTTCTCCCCCCTCTCGCAGTGTCCGTCGACGCCGCTGATGAAGTAGAAGAGGCCGGGATTTTCGAACGTGAACTCGGTCTTGCCGGTGTTGGAGAAGAAGATGGGGTGGATCGAACTGCATTTGTTGTACTCCTTCTCGGAGACCACCATGACGGAGTCTTTCTTGTACTTGAAATCTGCGGCGGCCGACGGCCGGCGGCGACGAGTTCATTATTGAAAGAAGAAGAAGAAGAAGAAGAAAACAAGAAAGTTAAGTAGACTTACGGATGGTGTCGCCAACTTGAAAGCGGTTGTCGGCGGCCCATTTGTTGTAGACCTCGGCGTCCTTGGAAGAGGGGATGGTCCAGTTACCGTCGCCGCCGACGGCGAACTCGGTGGAGTGGGCGGGGAGGGTGGAGAGGGAGAGGAGGGTGAGGAGGAGGAGGAGCTCGGCGGCCATGGAAACGGTGGTTGCTGCCGTGAATGGAGTCGTGATTCTCTGGGGTTTGGAGTTGTGAGAAATGGAGGAGAAGGGGGTGAGTTTATGAAGAAGAGTGGAGCGGGGTGGCGGTTATGGTTCCAGAAAGTTTAGGAGATAGTGGGCTGACGTGGCGGATGGTGAGTGGAGCTCCGTGAATAGCCGTTGGAGATTTTTGCGGGAGTGGAGAAGGGTATCCGGGGCGCGTACTCTCAAGGGGCTATTTTGTAAAATTATTTTCAAAATTGATTAGATTGAAAATAATTACATAAATAAATTTTTTATGAAATAAATTTATAATTATTTTTTAATATGATGAATCAATGACTTCTAATTTGTAACACAAGTTAAAAAAATTTTATTAATATAATTTAGATAATACAATCAGATGAATCTTGTATTAAAAATGGATAGATAAATGTTGAGGATAAGGAAAGTAGAATTAGGGTGCTGCATTGCAATTTTTGCTTTTGGCATTGAATAATTGGATTTTTTTTTTTTGGAATTTTAAAATTCCTATCAGCACTCCACTCACTTAGCCGCACCGCACTCCTGAATCTTTCCTCGCGCGGATGTCTGCTATCCCCCTGCTTCCGCAGATGTCGACCACGTAAAGCTCGCCAGAGACACTTCCAAAATCTCGACCACCGCCTACGTCCGCTAATCGGCGCTATCTTGTCGCATTAATTAACACGCCGTCCAGAACTTCCCCGACTTTTATACCTCCCTTGTGCATTTTATCTTTCCCGCCGCAGTTGCACCCAATCTCCCTCTAAGTCATTGCTCCCCTAATCCCAAAGCTGAAGTCCCGCTTCAGAAAATCATCTTTCCAGCCTTCCCCTGCATTTAAAAAAAGGTAATACGTGCAAACCCAATTTCTATGAGTTATTACGCGCCTTTTGAAAATACATCTTGTAAATGCACTTTTAGGAAAAGTGTTCAACACGAAAATTGTAGATCTCGTCGAGATCAACAACTTTCGTGTTGAACACTTTTCCTAAAAATGCACGGACAAAACGTATTGCCGCCCTGATCGTAACTATAGAGAATTTTTGAAAATACGTCTTGTACTTGCATTTTTTAGGAAAAGTGTTCAGCACGAAAGTTGTAGATCTCGACGAGATCTACAATTTTCGTGTTGAACACTTTTCCTAAAAATGCATGTACAAGATGTATTTTCAAAAGACGCGTAATAACTCATAGAAATTGATTTGCACTTATCCAAAACTGATTTGCACATAACAATTACCTAAAAAAATCGTTTTAAGTTAAATTCTGTTAACAAAAGCTTCCAAAAGTAATGATGGTGGGATCGATCCTTCAATTTCCCAAAGAAATGGAGAAAAGAAGAGCATGGGGCTGGTGATTCATCGGTATCTTTTAAGTTTTGTGAAGAATGATAGAATGCTTGCAGATAACATCGTTAGTGCGGATAGCCAAAAGTATGGTTCTAATATCAGCGCCCTAAAATTAATGTTGGCACGAGGACAAAAAAATTTCAATAAATGAGAAAATATGATTGGTAGAATAGGATTCGGGCATCTTAGAAAGAAATGGACACAAAAAATTTGCTCTGGTTGTTCGAATGAAATGGCGGAACTAGGATTTTGAAGTTGCACGGGCACAATGTAAGTATTGTCGATGGGGGGGGGGGGGGGGGGGGGGTCGGGGGGCAGGGCCCCCTGAGCGGGGGTTCAGGGGTAGCGTCCCCGATTTTTTTTTTTGCAGGGATAATTATGTAAGGAAAATATGACATGTTGTGATACCGTCACTGAACCTGAATTAGGACACAATCCAAATACAGGGACATGCTTTTTTATTTAGTTAATTAATCTGAGTGCAAGAAGAGCTGAGGTAATGTGAATGATTATATGTTCAACAGCCCAACAAACAGCTACCAAAAAGAATGAAGTATGAATAAAATTGCACAAACATCAGAGAAAAAACTCTGATGTGATGATAATAAAGGAAACTGGATAGTGTTTTTATTGCTTTGTTGATTTCTGAATACAGGTGCTTAGGCTTTTATTGGCATGTGAAACAATTTTGGAAAGGACAACTCAAAATTCTGAAAAAAATGTATGAAATTAACTCAAATTTCTGAATCATTTCTCTTTCTATATTCTACAACCATAATTCCATAAACTAATAATTCTGACTAGACAATCAAATCATCTCATCAAACAATCAAATTGTACCAAGAGAAAACTTTCATTAAACAATCAAATTGTACCAAGAGAAAACTTTTATGGGAAAACTTAAGGATTGTTGTTGACAATATTTCTTTACAGTGGGGTGTCATCAAAAATTGCAAAGAAGAAGAAGAAGAAGAAGAGCGTACCAAATCGATCCCGCAGATGTGCCCCCTGAAACTGAAACTTGCTCCTGAAACTGAAATTGCTCCTGAAATTGCCCCCTGAAACCTGAAACTGAAATAAATTGCTCCTGAAGAAGAAGAAGAAGAAGAGGAGGAGGAGGAGGAGCGAACATGTACCAGGTCCCAAATGCGCCGAAGAAGAAGAAGAAGAGGAGGAGGAGGAGGAGGAGGAGGAAGAAGAAGAAGAAGAAGAAGAAGAGGAGGAGGAGGAGGAGGAGCGAACACGTACCAGGTCCCAAATGCGCCGAAGAAGAAGTGCGAAGTGCGCCGAAATCCGCCCAAATCCCGCAGAAATCGCGAAGAAGAAGATGCGCCGACCCCAAATCGCGAATCGCCCGCTCTTGCCCTAGCAGCAATTCGCGAAAAACACGGTCGGGCAAGTGCCCGACCGTGTCTTAACATGGATCCGCCGGTGGTCGGGACTGATCTTACTTATTTGTGGTTCAAAACAACGAAGGAGGCCGGGGATCACCAGAGATCTCACCGCACATTCAGAAGAATATGGATTTCAGGTCATATTGGGTCGGTACTTGGAGATCCGTGGAAGTGTTCTAATGATGACGTGTATGGTATGATGTGATATGATCCGAGTAATTAATTACCAAATTCACTCATGTCCAGCATATATGGCGATGACCTGATTTAGAAAAATCCTCAAGTAATAGTAGAAAGCCATAAGAACAATCGTGAGATGTATGCGGTCGGAGGGCTGACCATAATTATTTGTAGTTGAGAACGAAGGCAGACAGTGATCACCAGAGAACCCACCGCACATTCAGAGGCTACTATATACAACAATATAAGCCATGTTAAAGCTCTAGTAACTTCACTCTATTAATTACCCAAACCTCCCCTTGGAGTCAGCATAATTACAAGTTGTACCCTTCTATCTTTGAAAATTACAAAAATCTCCCCTGTAAGTTTAAATTTTTAACATGCATGCACAAAAATACGTCGTCTGCACAAAATCCCCCCGAGACGGAGTATTTTTGTGCATGCATGTTATGAAATGTAAACTTGTAAGGTGGTTTATTGCAATTTTGAATGATATAGTGGTACAACCTATAATTTTGCAAACTTAAGTAGATGGGTCTCTATCAGTGGCAGACGCAAGATAAATTTTTTTGTGTGGGTGAAGTGCTAATTTATTTGAAAATTTTAATTATCAGATATTAAAAATATATGTTTATAGTATATTAATGTCAACTTTTTAATATTATTTTCATAATATAAATGATTTTTTATGCAATTTGTGTATATATATAGAAAGTATGTCTATATTTTTCAAAGATTTTTTTTTTTACAATGTATAAATATAAAATATATATATACACTTTTAATGGTTTTTTTACAATATATTTCTTTAATTATATAAAAGATATCTACATTTTTAATAATTCTTGTTGTCTAACTATTGCATTTTGACAAAAATATCAAAATTTTGATATTATGAGGATTTGAACTCAAGATGTCTCACTAAATTTTAATAACCTTAACATGAAGTCAAAAACCACCATGCAAAACCTAATTTACTTTCTAGTTTTGAATAGATATTGTATATAATTTCTATAATAAGGCTACAATAGCAAAAAAAAATTTAATGTAATACTCTCAGTTTTTTTTTTAAATTGAGTGTGGGCGGCCCACGCTCGGCCTCATGTAGGTCCGCCCCTGGTCTCCATAATTGACCCTAACTTCACTCTTGTGCAAAAATGAGCGAAGAATTAATGCGTGATCACGTTGTTTCTTCATTTTTTTGTATCAATACAAGCATATCATGACTTCGCTTCTTTACGTGAATGATAAGGCGAAGCTGGACGAAGTCAAAGAGTACATAACTTTTATCAAATCAGTAATTAGAAATACATAGCTTTAAGAGCTAGACTATCTTAACCTCCATCGAGAAAAAAAGGCGGTGTGATCGTTGCATAATATTTGATCATATCAAAAGATGCCGCCCTAAACATGGGGGAGCTCTACCGAGAGTCTCCTTTGATAGTAAATGTGCATATGTTTGGCTATTGACGTCCAAAACTACGGTAAAACGGCATTTTCTGATGATAAAAGGCATAAAAGAAGGGGCGGAGTGGGGAAAAGAGTTACAAATTTGATGCGGTGGAGCGAGTAGGTAGATTAACGCAAGGTGAGACGGCGGGAGGTGGATGATCACTTGGAGGAAGATGAAGTTGATGTGCTTGTAAGGACCAGTAGGGTTGGGGCAATTGAGAGTAGGAGGGGCCCGGTTCGAGGTCTACAATATAAATGTTTATAATGACATTGGTGGTTTGGAAGGTGAGTCTCATGGAGAATGAGGGATGTAGGGGGGGTTAGAAAAGAGTGGTGGGTAAGAAGGTAGGTGTGATGCGCGTTTTGCTTAGCGAAATGGAAATAGCACAAAACCAGTATAAGGTCGATGATATTTAATTGACGTACTTTTTTTAGGCAATTGTTATAAGCACACCAATATTGGCTATTCGCACATCAATTTCTATGAGTTATTACGCGTCTTTTGAAAATATGATTTGTACATGTATTTTTAGGAAAAGTGTTCAACACGAAAATTGTAGATTTTGTCGAGATCTACAACTTTCGTGTTGAACACTTTTCCTTCCTAATAATGCACGCACAAGGCGTATTGTCGACCTGATCGTAACTATAGCGAATTTTTTAATTGACAAATTTTACTTTTGAGTAATATAGTTTTTCTTAATTGGTATATATATAGAGCAGTGTTAATAACACCGCGCATCTCGTTGATAGCAAGCAACTCAAAAATTTACAAATTAAAAGCTTCTATAGTAGCACCCATAATTCCCCAAAGTTTTGTGATGACCCGCGACATCCTAGGTCTCGTCGCCTCCTCTGGTGGCGCCGGCCAAAACTCGACCCTGAGACAGGGGGAGATGTTCGCCCTGAGCTACGAAGTCATCAAGAAGCCCTATCTCAAGTACTTTCGTTTCCATTGGAGCAGCCAACCATGACCCATGACTTTGCCATTATGAAAAATTTCGTGGTTGCACCGGATCAACAGGCGGCGTTCAAGCTGCAGGAGATGATCGGCGGAGGATCTCTGGTAGTGTATGATAAGGAGAAGACGACGCGCTTCTGAGATGCGATGGTTCGACGTGCGGGACTGCTTCTGCTTCCATTTCTGGAATGTGTGGGAGGAGCCGGAGAAAGAGGAGGCGGTAGTTATCGAATCCTGCATGACGCTATCCGTCTCTTTCTTCAACGAGTCGTCGGAGAGCCTGTTCAGTTCTGCAAGCACCGACAATCTGGATTCCGAAAATCAGCACTACGAAGTTTTTCGATGAAATTTCTTGCTCGGAATTAAGATACAACTCCCCGGAGAAGGGCATCACAATATTGGTGATGCAAGAGATGCTATGGATTTGGTACTTTTGAAGATTCAAAAATGGTAGCTTGAATATATCATGCATAGAAAGAAAAATCGTCCGCCTCTCCGACGAAAAAAAATAGTCCGAGAAACCAATCAAAATAAGCGAAATAGTGGGGCCCAAGGTGCACAGATTTAAGAGCTCTGCAAGCATTTCAGGAACTTTTCGTTTATCGCAATTTTGCATATTTGAATGGATTTAACTAGGTTTGATTTTTCATCGCGCACTCTTAGTAGCTTTTTGAAATGAAAGCGGCAGAATTTTTGTTTTTGTTTTTTTGAATGATGTGCTAACAGCTTTATGGTGTGAAAATAAAATTGTACTAATATGACCGGCTAATAGGGAGATGTGAGGTACTACTAACATTGCTATATGAGGAGGAGATGTCGTAGTCAAATATTATTATTTTTAAATAAAATATGTAATAGAAAATAATAATTAATTATGTTATATAATAAAGAAAAAAACTAAAATAAAAAAGTTAAATAATTTAGACACAATAAATTGGCAAAAGTACAAGATCAGTTCCCAAATTTTTATAGTTTTATGAAATCAGTCTCAGGCTTTTTCCTTATGTTTTCAATTCCTAAACTTTCTTAACTTTATGAAGTCAGCGCCTTGAATTTTGAATATAAACCTAGCATCTGTGTATTTTTGAAAATTAAGTAAATCAAATATTTGAAGGGGAGCCTTGGCGCACTGGTTGAGATGTTGCCGTGTGTTCGAGTCCTGGAAGCAGCCTCTTGCAAAAATGTACGGCACGGTTTGCCTACATTTCACCCTTGTGGTGAGACCCTTCCACAGACTTTCGCTGCGCGGGGATGCTATGTGCGCAGGGGCTGCCCTTTTATTTTTTGTATGTAAATCAAATAATTGCCAAGATGTATATTATTTTAGTTCAAGGATGCATATATACATATACGAGTGACAGGCACGGGCCTCCGACCCTATGCAAGGCGACACTCGTCGTGGGGGCGACATTTGTCGTGGGGGCGACATTCGTCGTGGGGGCGACATTCGTCGTGGGGGCGTCATTCGTCGTGGGGGCTACATTCGCCGTGGGGGCGACATTCGTCGGGAGGGCGTCATTCGTCGTGGGGGCTACATTCGTCGTGGGGGCGTTCTTCGTCGTGGGGGCGTTCTTCGTCGTGGGGCGACATTCGTCGTGGGGGCAACATTCGTCGTGGGGGCGACATTTAGTCGTGGGGGTGAATGTCGTCCTTGGTCCGACATTTTTCGTGGGGTCGACATTCGACGTGGTGGCGAGAATCATCGTAGGACAAAAAATCATCGTGGTATCATTTGTCGTAATAGCATCATTCGTCGTGGGACCAAAAATCATCATGGCCGCAAAGTATGTAATGAGAGCAACATTATATAACATAATAGAATCAAATATCTTAAGTTAATATGCGTAAATTTCAATCTCAGCACTGCCCAATTTGTAGTCATGTAACCATGTACATCTTCAATCTCTGGTAACATGCGTAAATTTTGACCAATAGGTTTGAGCGATGAGGTTAGCTAATTGTACATTAGTTTTACCGTATACATTTTCAATCTCTCCTAACATGCGCAGTGAACATTTAATAAAATTGATCGGAGGCTTTATAAATTGCGGTGCAACGCCTGAAACAAATGAATTTAAATAATTAAAAATAATATACATAATATATAGTAATATTAGTCAACTATATTTAAAAAACTTTTGAATATTTAAAAACAGGGTGGAATTAATTTTTGGAAACTAAGTACATATATACCATTGAGTCCATACTTATGGAGTTCTTCATATGAAGTTATCATGGTGTATGACTTTGGTATGAATCTTCGTTTTAAAATCGGATAGTCACGGAAGATGTACATCCATCGTTCAGTCTTGAATAAATCATGACACATGTGGGTTTTGCCATCATTCTTTTTTTTTGCACCGCTGGCAGCATAGAATATAAATAATTAGATGTGTAAAGATAGAAATAGTAAAAGAATGCATGAACCCAAATATTGTTGGGTTGAATCTGATGTCATACCGTTCAAGGTGTGTAATTCGAGTCTACTCATGCAAATATCTCTTTGAAAACCACGTTCTTTGTGTGCACACACTCATGACTCTCGATTACATGATTTTTTACTAAAACTCTTGTGGTCTGTGCTGAAACCCCTCTTGATAAAGCAACGTATAATTGGTCATGACTGAATACGTGATTTGGAAGATAGATTCCTACATTTCCAATTGTTTGGCCCTGTGATTTGTTAATTGTCAATGCGAAACTCAATCTGACCGGAAATTGTTTCCTCAATAGCTCAAATGGCATTTTCATATCTTCTACACTCTTAAGCGGTATGCGTGGAATAAAAACTCGAAGACCCTTGAATTGCTCAACCAATATAGTTGCTTCAATGATATTTCTTGCAAACGTACGACATATTAGTCTTATGCCATTGCACAATCCAATTTTTGGATCTATATTTCGGAGCAGCATAATGGGACAACCGCGCTTTAATGTTAACTTATGTGGGGGTAGATTACCAGGATTAATGGAGTTTAAAAACTCTAGAAGATATAAGTTATTGTTATCGTCAGAAACCGAGTCGAAAGAGTAGTACGTTGTGCTTTCCCCTGGGAACAGAAGCATGCAGCTTTCGTTTAACTTGTTAACGTCTTCATTTAATGGAGTTATTAGTGCTCTGGTCTCTAAATACTCGATGTTGCTGCTGCTGACACTGTAATTTTGCATATCGGGGAATACAAAATTTATTAAATATTGAATTGAGTGCTCTCCTTCCCAAGGGATAACAATTGAGTCGAGAAGTCGGATCATGTCATTTTCTGTTGTTTAAGCAACCTGACATCGGGCCATAAATAAGACTCAACGATGCTTGACCGAATTATTTCCAGTCTTGTGCCATTTACGACAACGGGGGGTCACCTGTCTGAAATCACCTCCCATAATAAGAACTTTCCCACCAAAAGGCTTGTCTATTTCTAGCACATCTCGTAATGTACGATCGAGAATTTCGAATGTTTTTCTGTGAGCCATTGGTGCCTCGTCCCAAATAATTGCACATGCAAGCTCGACTAATTTACGCATATCAGATTGTTTACTGAAACCGCAATTTTGTACGTTCTCGAGTTTAATAGGTATTTTGAACCGGGAGTGAGCAGTGCAGCCACCTGGAAGTAAATTTGCTGCTATTCTGGAAGTTGCAGTTGCAATCACAATACGAAATCAAAGAAAAAAATTATGGAATCAAAGAAACATGAAATCCTAATTATGCCCAAAAAGAAGGAATGCATCCTATTTTTATCAAGTAATAATATAAAAAAGATAATCAAAGGGCATAGTTCAAGGGAAGAGGAAGAATTCCATTTAGGGTAAGTGGAATCATGAAACAATAATGGAAGAAGTAGGTTAGAGATATGTTTGCTTTCTCTTAGCATATTTCGTTTTAATTTACAGCAGCAAAAATAATCCACGGATATTAGAGATATGTTTGTTGTTTGCCAACATTTTATGACCATGAAAATTCATAAGAGCTTAGACTGCCGATTAACATAGGGAAATGCAAACATCAAAGCATCAGACGGCCACTTTAAATTATGAGAAAACTGAATCATGAAACAATAATGGAGGAAGTAGGTTAGGTCGAATTTAGTAGATCTTAGATTGCCTGAAGGAAATATGTTCCAAACATAGAGCACATAATTAAACATCAAGTAATTGAAAGCAAATTCAAAATTACGTAGCAGTAATCAACAAAATCTTGTGATAAACAACTCTCATCGAGAGTATTAGTCAATTAAGCTTGCGTAAGGCTCAGATTGTGCTATAGATTGGATTGGAGATTGGAATAGATAAGAAAATCAAACAGATAACAATCAATGTTCTGCTGTACTCCTCCCTCACATTTCCCCCAAAATCACTATATATAATAAATACATAATCAAATAAGTTAAAGTAATTACCTATTAATTGTTAACTGGCGTCTTCCAGAGTTCTATTTGGTTGTTATCTGTTGTCTACGACTGTGACCTACCGACTATAAAGTGGCGGAATCGGAAGGCTCGAAGAAGAAGCTGCATACAGCCTGCAATGGTGGAAAAGGAGACTTTGGTGATCATCGTGGCAAGGAGAAATGGGGGAAATGAAATTAGAAAGGGAAATCACTGAAATGCATGGAGACTGGAGAGAGAAGAGACCATGAGAGGTTAGATCGAGATCATAGAAGACGCTCCAGAGAAGCTCGAATCCTCGATTCCTCGCTGTCGCCTGGCTTCCTAGTCCTCGTCTGGATTTGGAAATCTGGATGTCATAGGTTTATCGGAAGAGAAATCACATGGAAGGGGTAGCGTGGCTTAGGGCATCGCAGAGAAGGAAGGAGCATAGGCGGGTTTCGCGGTTTTTTACGCTCGGGCACGTGCCCAAGCGTGTCTAGCCATGGGTCCGCCCGTGGTTATTAGCACTACTTATTTGGCTATCCACACTCACTTTTAGGTCCTTTTTAGTGACTCAAATAACCTAACCGCACTCACAGCTCTTAGCCACCTATCTATCTCCCTCTGGTGCCTTTCCCAGTTCGCGAATCCTGAAACTTCCGCCAGCCCACCGCTCGCCCCTACCGAACCACCAAAATCGGTCGGATTTTTCGCCGGCAGATCACCATCGAAGAAGGAAGCCCGCATCCCGTATGATTTCAGTCCGGAAGGCGTCCGAGGTGTCGGCGTTGCTGCATCTGAAGCCTCTTCCCGACAGAGGTTTATATTCTGAAACCCTAAGAGACACCTCCATCATCCTCCCAAAATCGTCGTCGTGTAAGAATACCGCCATCTTTTTTGTACATGTATTTATCCATCATAAGTTTACGTTCATCTTCTGTTGATCTTTTTTTTTTTAATTTGCAGATCGTATATGAGATGCAAATTTCCGCTTTTGGTAGGAGAATGATATAAACTTTGTGAAAAACAAATTCATAAGGATCATGTTTCTGGAAAAGAATTGGTAATTCACAAGGATTCATTAAGGGTCCGTTCGTTTCACAGACATTGATATTGAAGTATTGGCTTTCAATCCAATATCAATACACACGGGAAATGACATTGAGTTTAAATCCAATTCTTTTGTTCGTCTGTATAATGATTTTCTGTCATAGGAATTGATATTCGTTACTTTTTATTGTTCGTTTGCAGAAAAGATTTCTTTCATAAGAATTGACATTGATCAATATTGAGCTTCTAAACTTCTTCCTGCAAATTATCATAAGCAATAACACGTTTTTTAGCCAACACACGTTTTTTAGCCCGGCGCCCGACTTTTTCGCCCGGGCGTGTTTTTTTCGACCGGGCGCGATTTTTTCGCCCGGGTGCGATTTTTTCGCCCGGGAGCGATTTTTTCGCCCGGAGCCCGGGAGTGAATTTTTCGCCCGGGCAAAATTTTTTTGCCCGGACGCGATTTTTTCGCCAGGCGCGCTTTTTTTTCCGGGCGCATTTTTTTCCGCCCGGGCGCGGTTTTTTCGACCGGGAGCAATTTTTTCGCCCGGAAGTGATTTATTCGCGCAGGCGCGATTTTTTTGCCCGGGCGTAAATTTTTCGCCCAGACGCGATTTTTTTGCCCGGGCGCGTTTTTTTCCCCGGGCAAGTTTTTTTTCTTGCAGAAACATTTTTTTCGCCCGGGCGCGATTTTTTCGCCCAGGCGGGTTTTTTTTTCGCTCGAGCGTGTTTTTTCGCCAGGAAGTGGGTTTTTCACCCGGGCGCATTTTTTTCGCACGGGCGCATTTTTTTCGTTCGTGCGCGAGTTTTTCGCTCGAAAAAAAAATTGTGTCCGGCCGAAAAAATTGCGTTCGGACGAAATTTCTGCGCCCTCACAAAAAAGTGACATATGGAGCCAAAAAATAGCGTACGGGCAAAAAATGCGCATTCGGGCAAAAAAATTGATATCATTTTGGAAAGTTGGAGTTGGCGATCTCAATATCCGCCCCTGGAGATAAATATTGGATCGATAGGTTTTTAGCTTATGGTGAATATCGTCGACTTTCCACTAGAAAGTCAATTTCACTCTACAATTGTTGGTCCGAACAACAGAAATGACTTTCATATTCTCAAAGTCAATACTTCAATATCAATGTCTGTGAAACGAACGGACCCTAAGTGATCGTTTGGTACGTACGACGGTGTTGATCGTGAACGTGGTTGTTATGAACCGCCGTCCGTTTGACGCGGTGTTTTTGCTCTGATGAGTTTGGACATAAACGCCACTGTCGTTAATACATGTTTGACATAACAACGGTTGTGGCCGCTACGAAGAAAAAAAAATGATTTTAAACATAAAATGGATGTAGTTCCTTATGTGAGGTCAACTGGTCAAGGGTTTATGAACGACGGTTCGGCGGACCGCCACTGTTGAAGCCAGGAAAATCCTACGCTCCAAAATTCGGACCAATGCAGTCGGAGGCTACTCGCCCAGCAGTCCAACGAGATGACTTGGCTGACAACGATGAAGAAGCTAGAAGAGCAACAAACAGGACCTCAGGTGCTGCGGCAGGGAGGTCCTACCACGTACCCGGAAGCTCAAGGGAGTCTTCCCCTCCAAAACCAAAAATGGCTGAACTTGGTACAAGGAAGGCAGGGACCTGGCGAGTATCTCGCCTGAGGGGGTCAACCTCGTCCAAAAAGTGTCTTCTTTCTTGTACCCTTGGGGGGTCTATTTATAGACAAATCCTGGGGGGGGGGGGGTAGTTACCTGGTCATACTCGCCCATACTCGCCTGCTCACCCAGCTCGCCCTTGCTCGCCCAGCTCGCGCCGTGCTCGCCCAGCTCGCGCCTTGCTCGCCCAGCTCGCGCCTTGCTCGCTCAGCTCGGTCTGCGAATAGGCGTCTCCTTAGGCCTTTCTGATCTCGACGAATTACGAGTTATACAGCCACTGTCATGACGAATGGACCCTAAATTAGTGAATAAATCGGCACGTATTGAAAGGCCGATTAGGCTTTGTTTGGAACAACTGTGGCGTTTTGAGCGGTGAATGCTAATTTTTTTTCATGGACTCTAAAATAATTGAAATTAATTACATTTTGATGGTGATTTGAGAAGTTTATTTAGAGCGATGTTAAACGCAGGCCAGTTTTGGCTATGTGCAGACCAAGGTTTTTAAAAAGAGTTGTTGTACACCCGTAAAGGCCTTAGGACGCACCTGAAGAAAGCCCCGGAAAAGAGAGTAGGGGTCGACGGTCAAAGAGCGCGGTAGTACGCAGGCTGCACCCCCCGACCGCACCGCCCTTAGGGGTGCGGCCGGCCAAGTCGCACCCCCCAGGGGGGTGCGGCCCGGCCGCACCCCCCCCCCCCCCCCCAAGGGGGTGCGGCCTAGCCGCACCCATTGGGGGGTGCGGCCAAGCCTCACCCCCCTTGGGGTGCGGCCAAGTCGCATCCCCCCTTGGGGGGTGCGGCCAAGCCGCACCCCCTTGGGGGGTGCGGCCAATCCGCACCCCCTTGGGGGGTGCGCCCAATCCGCACCCCCCCTTTTCATTGGGGTGCGCAACCGCGTCCACCCCTCCTCGGGGTGCGGTCAGGCGCCCTCTCCTCGCCAAAGGATCCCGGTCCCCCCTTTGGGGGGCAACTCCCCGTCCGCCGTCCGCCCGAGGCATCTCCGTGGTTCGTTGCGCACTTGGAGCACTTCAGCGCTAGCGCGCGCTCAGAACGTTTCTGAGCGCGATCAGGAAGCTTTCTCACTTTTTGTCTTTCCGGCTTCTCACTTTTTGGGTTTCCGACTTCTCACTTTTGGGTTTCCGGCTTCTCACTTTTTGTCTTTCCGGCTTCTCACTTTTTGTCTTTCCGGCTTCTCACTTTTCAGGAACAGTTAGTCGCCTTTTTCGCCTCCAACGGAACTGCTCGAACTGCCCGAGCTGCCCAAGCTGCCCGAGGGGCAAGGTGATCATTTACGAAAAATGGCGATCCGAGGGCCCCGAACCGGAGAATATGATTCGTCCACCAAGCATTTATGGAAACTGCAAACGGAAAAATTACCGGACCGCCCCCGGCCAAAGCTATAAAAGGAGCCCCAAGGCTTCATTTGAAGGGACCTTGACTTCTGGACCCGGGAGAGCTCCTTGCAGACTTTTGCGGAATTCTCCTTCAGCGCTTGAAGATCTCCTTCGTGGACTTGAAGATCTTCATCATCACGAAAGGCGACTAGCCGTCTCACTTCCGAAAGGCGACTAGCATTCTTAGAAGAAAAAGGCGACTAGCCTTCTCACTTCCGAAAGGCGACTAGCATTCTCAGAAGGAAAAGGAGACTAGCCGTCTCACTTCCGAAAGGCGACTAGCATTCTCAGAAGAAAAAGGCGACTAGCCTTCTCACTTCCGAAAGGCGACTAGCATTCTCAGAAGAAAAAAGCGACTAGCCTTCTCACTTCCGAAAGGCGACTAGCATTCTCAGAAGGAAAAGACGACTAGCCGTCTCACTTCCGAAAGGCGACTAGCATTCTCAGAAGGGAAAAAGACTTAGTTTTTCCGAGAGGTGGCCTGTCACCCTCGGAGCTCGTTCTCTCTCTTTCCAAAAATTGTAACGAGCAGCGGCCTGTCGCGCTCAAGTTCTAGTTTCCAAGTTGTAACCCCCAGAAGATAGTGAAGTTTGGTCGGCACAGCTCCGGCCGCGTGGTTTTTTACCCTTTCCGGGTTTTCCACGTTAAAAAATCCCTGTGTACTCAGCAAATCTCTAATTGACTGTTTGCGCGCTTAGTTCACTCACGAGCTAAGGTGGTTCAAGTGAACCGGTCTACCACGAGCCCTAAGCGTTCCGCAACAGTTTGGCGCCGTCTGTGGGAAACTTTCCCGAAAAACTCTTCGAGAGCCAACTGCTATGGCAAGAAAGAGTGCTCGCACTACTGAAGAATCGATGCCGGAAGGACGCGTCGACCCAGCTCCCTCCCACTCACTTATCAATGCACCTCCCGCGGAGGAGGCGCTACCTGCACCTGCAGCAGGTTTGGAGGTGCTCATGCAGCAGATCGAAGAACATCAAGCTGAGGTGTTGGCCCTCGTGAGGAATCTTGGGGCTCCTCGAGTTCCGATCCAACCGCCAGCTTTGAACGCACCGCCGCCCCCGGCTCTGAATCATGCCCCGAACGGGGAGGCTGTCCAAGAAGACGAAGCTTCAGAAGAATTCTCCAATCGGCAAGTACCGCTCACCTTGGCCCACCAGCTGGAGGCCCAGAAGCTGATCACCGCCGCCACCACCACGGAGAGCTGCCCCTGAGCAAGCAGTAGAAAGAGCTACGCGGGAAGAGATACGCAACATGATAGAGGAAGAGTATGCCCAAGCAGGACGACGCGCCGCTCTCGCCCGCCGTCCCGCGCATCATGGCTCCCCGCTATCACCTCAAGTCTTAGCCCATCCAATTCCTAATGGCTTCAAGCTTCCCAACATCGAGACGTTCGACGGGACGGGCGATCCACTGGAACACGTCAATCACTTCACCACCGTCATGAGGATTTACAGCGCTCCTGATCAGCTCCTCTGCCAAGTGTTCCCAGCAACCTTGAAGGGACAAGCGCGCACTTGGTTCCATTCCCTGCAGAATGGGGCCATCAACAACTTCACAGAAATGGCGCAGCAGTTCGTGGATCAGTTCATTGCCAACCGCCGAATTGTCCGGGATCCCTCCTACCTCTCAGGAATCCGCCAGAACGATGGAGAGACACTCAAAGATGTCTTCCGACGCTTCACTACCGAGGCTCGACAGATCCCAGGAGTCGACCCCGAGCTACTGCGAGGATTTTTCCTGGGAGGACTCCGCCCAAGTGGCTTCTACTCGGCTCTCATGAGAGAAACCGTACCAAGTTATCCCGACCTCGTTCATCGGGTTGAAGCACAGATAGCTGCAGATGAGGCTATCGAAGCACACCGTCGGCAATTCGAATGAAGCCAGGGAAGGAAGAGGGGATCAGATCAAGCCCCTCGCGAACGAGAAGAACGTCGCGGCGAGGAGCGTCGCGGCGGTGAACGTCGGCGTAACCACCAGAGGGATCTGGGACCACAGCCGCCCAGGACCTACACCTCGTTGAACACCACCAGAACGAATGTGCTCTACGCCATACAGAACAACCCCGAGCTCCGCATGCCCAGGATACCCCCGCCAAATCCCAGGGGCGACCAGTCCAGGTACTGCGAGTTCCATCGGGGAACCGGGCATACCACTGAGGAGTGCACCAGACTCAAAGACGAAATCGAGCGCCTCATCCGCCAGGGACTCCTGGGAAGATTCCTACAAGGCCAGATTCCTAATCAGCCCTAGCAGCCTAGGGATGCAGGGGAGCAGCCCCCCGCCCCCCGAGGCGCGGGGGGAGGAAGGCCGATGGTAGGAGAAATCGAGACGATCGCCGGACCCCCCATCTCAGCATCACAGATCCTCTCAATTGCCCAGCCCGTAAGAGACCACGAAGACAAAAAACTCAAGCAAGATATTACGATAGCTTTCGGAGATGAAGACTTGCAAGGGTTGCGGCTTCCGCACCAGGATCCACTCGTGATCAGCGCAGGGATCGGGGATCCCTGCTTCAAGGTGAAGAGAATACTGGTCGACAATGGAAGCTCGGTCGATGTCTTATTTCTCTCCACTTTGCAAAGTATGAAGCTCACAAAAGACCAGCTTAGTCCTGCAGCCGGGCCCGTCTACGGCTTCGACAACAGACCTGTCCCGGTGCAAGGCATGATCATTCTCCCAGTCACATTGGGCGAATTTCTAAGACAGTCAACGCACAACATCCAGTTCATGGTGGTAGAGTCCACCTCCGCCTATAATGCCATCTTCGGGAGACCGCTCCAGTCGATCTTTGGGACAATCCCTTCCATTCCACACCTAGCTATGAAGTTCCCTACTGCCGCAGGAATAGGAGTCGTAAGAGGAGACCAAGAGGCAGCCAGGACCTGCTACCTGAAGCAGGCCCAACCAGCAAGGGCGACCGCTCTCAACATCAATAACTTCGACCTGCGAGACGAGGCTACTTTGCAACGAGGAGCGCCCGTTAAAGGGCTGGTAGAAATACCACTCTCCCGACGAGACCCGACTCGAACTGTTCAGGTCGGGTCACTCTTAACACAAAAAGAGCGAGAAAAGTTCACCACCTTCCTGCAGGAGAACGAGGACATTTTCGCTTGGAGCCCGGAAGACATGCCCGGGGTAGATCCTAACGTTATCTATCACTCGCTAAACATCAACCCCGCCTGCAGACCCGTGATTCAAAAGAAGAGGAACTTTGCCCCCGAGCGTTTAAAGGCGATCGAGGAGGAGGTAGCTAAGCTCCTAGAGGCACGATTCATACGCGAAGCAGAATACCCCACATGGCTCGCCAACGTAGTCATGGTGAAGAAGGCCTCGGGAAAGTGGCGGATGTGCGTCGACTACAGCAATCTGAACCAAGCGTGCCCGAAGGACAGCTTCCCCCTCCCAAGGATTGACCAGCTCGTCGACGCTACGGCAGGCCATGAGCTACTCAGCTTCATGGATGCTTATTCAGGTTACAACCAGATAAGGATGAACCCCGCAGACGAAGAACATACTGCCTTCCGCACCGACCGGGGAGTCTACTGCTACAAGTGATGCCTTTCGACCTTAAAAATGCCGGAGCCACCTACCAAAGGCTGATGAACAAGGTCTTCAAGGACCTCATCGGAGAAACGATGGAGGTTTACGTGGACGATATGCTAGTAAAGAGCGTCCACCGGCGCGACCACTTGGAAGACTTGGAAAAGTGCTTCTGGCTTCTCCGTCGCTTCCAGATGCGGCTCAATCCCAGCAAGTGTGCGTTTGGTGTGACGGCGGGGAAGTTTCTAGGTTTCATGGTAACCCATCGGGGAATTGAGGCCAACCCCGAGAAGATCAAGGCGTTGGAGGATATGTCGCCACCTCGCTCAATTAAGGAAGTACAACGCCTAAACGAGAGGATCGCTGCTTTGTCCCGTTTCCTATCACGAACGGGAGACAAGTACCTCCCCTTCTTCAAAATCCTCCGGGGAGCGCGCCATTCAAGTTTCCAGTGGACGGACGAGTGCCAAGTGGCCTTCGAGCTTCTCAAACAGTACCTGGCTTTGCCACCGCTTCTGTCAAAGCCCACCCCCGGGGAAACTCTGTTCTTGTACCTGGCTGTGTCACCTATGGCTCTTAGCTCAGTGCTCGTGAAAGATGAAGGAGGGGTGCAGCGACCGATCTACTACCTCAGCAAAGTCCTCACCGACACCGAAACCAGATATCCGGCAGCAGACAAGACAGCCTTGGCTCTTGTTTTCTAAGCTAGAAAACTTAGACCCTACTTACAGGCTCATGCAGTCAAGGTATTGACGCAACTCCCATTGCGGGCAATCCTCCAGAAGCCGGAAGTCTCGGGGAGACTTGTAAAGTGGGCCGTAGAACTCGGCGAGTTCGACATCCAATTCCTGCCTCGGTCCGACATCAAGTCACAGGTGCTCGCTGACTTCGTGGTGGAATACACCATCCCGCCAGAAACAACCCTCATCAAAGACACCACCAGCCCCCGTTGGACCCTCTATGTCGACGGCGCCTCTGGAGCTGAAGGGTCCGGAGCAGAATTGCTCCTCATAAGCCCCGAAGAGATCACCCTGGATTACGGACTCCGGCTAAAGTTCCCCGCAACAAATAACATCGCGGAATACGAAGCACTGATCGCCGGTCTCCGACTCGCCATCGACTGCTAAGCCGAGAACCTAACGATCTATACAGACTCCCAACTCGTGGTCTCACAGGTTGAAGGAGATTACGAGGCTAAGAGCAAACAGATGGCAAAGTACATCGCATTCGCGAAATCACTTCTCCAGAAGATCTCATCGTATCAGATTCTACACATCCCCCGAGAGCAGAATTCCAGGGCGGATGCTCTATCCAAGCTCGCTACCTCACCCTCCAGCTACCAGTCTCGAAGACGCCGAATCAAAGAAGTCGTGATCCCAAGCATTCAAGGGCCTCGGGGGCTTTGCACCGCCGTCGATTAAAGGTTCGCCCTTCTCCTCCGCTGTCGAGTCCCAGCGTCGTAGGGGCCTTCCCCCTTACGTTCGCTACCGGTTTGAATACACCAGCTATTCACCGGCCACTTCGAGGCCCTGCCTCGGGGGCTTTGCATCGCCGTCGATTGAAGGTTCGCCCTTCTCCTCCGCCGTCGAGTCCCAGCGTCGTAGGGGCCTGCCCCCCTTACGTTCGCCCCCAGTTTGAATACACCAGCTATTCACCGGCCACTTCGGGGCCCTGCCCCGGGGACTTTGCACCGCCGTCGATTGAAGGTTCGCCCTTCTCCTCCGCCGTCGAGTCCCGGTGACGTAGGGGCCTGCCCCCCTTACGTTCACCCACGGTTTGAATACACCCGCTATTCACCGGCCAAGCCGCGAGCACAGACTCGTGCAAAAAAGCCGCAAGCACAGACTTGCTCAAACTAATTTTCTATTGTGTAAAAGCCGCGGGCTCAGAACCGCGCAAGCTAATCTGTCATTTTGCAGAAACCCCTCAGCCCATACGGATATCAGAGCCGGGCAGCAAGCCCACAACGACCTCGGAAAACCAACACCCTCCGACATCAGCTCCTACCAGAAAAGCGCCGCACAGAGGACAATGGGTAAAGCCGCCGCAGAAAAAATCAAAACCTTCGAACCCCTCGCTCCGGAACTCGGACTCTGAAGGTTTGGGGGGCTTATGTTGTACACCCGTAAAGGCCTTAGGACGCACCTGAAGAAAGCCCCGGAAAAGAGAGGAGGGGTCGACAGTCAAAGAGCGCGATAGCACGCAGGCTTCACCCCCCGACCGCACCCCCCTTAGGGGTGCGGCCAGCCAAGCCGCACCCCCCAGGGGGTGCGGCTCAGCCGCCCCCCCCCCCCCCCCCCACCAAGGGGGTGCGGCCAAGCCGCACCCATTGGGGGGTGCGGCCAAGCCGCACCCCTTGGGGGGTGCGGCCAAGCCGCATCCCCCCTTGGGGGGTGCGGCCAAGCCGCACCCCCCCCCCCTTTTTCATTGGGGTGCGCGACCGCGTCCACCCCTCCTCGGGGTGCGGTCCGGCGCCCTATCCTCGCCAAAGGATCCCGGTCCCCCCTTTGGGGGGCAACTCCCCGTCCGCCGTCCGCCCGATGCATCTCTGTGGTTCTTTGCGCACTTGGAGCACTTCAGCGTTAGCGCGCGCTCAGAACATTTCTGAGCGTGATCAGGAAGCTTTCTCACTTTTTGTCTTTCCGACTTCTCACTTTTTGGGTTTCCGGCTTCTCACTTTTTGGGTTTCCGGCTTCTCACTTTTTGTCTTTCCGGCTTCTCACTTTTTGTTTTTCAGGCTTCTCACTTTTCAGGAACAGTCAGTCGCCTTTTTCGCCTCCAACGGAACTGCCCGAACTGCCCGAACTGCCCGAGCTGCCCAAGCTGCCCGAGGGGCAAGGTGGTCATTTACGAAAAATGGCGATCCGAGGGCCCCGAACCGGAGAATATGATTCGTCCACCAAGCATTTATGGAAACTGCAAACGGCGAAATTACCGGACCGCCCCCGGCCAAAGCTATAAAAGGAGCCCCAAGGCTTCATTTGAAGGGACCTTGACTTCTGGACCCGGGAGAGCTCCTTGCAGACTTTTGCGGAATTCTCCTTCGGCGCTTGAAGATCTCCTTCGTGGACTTGAAGATCTTCATCATCCCGAAAGGCGACTAGCCATCTCACTTCCGAAAGGCGACTAGCATTCTCAGAAGAAAAAGGCGACTAGCCTTCTCACTTCCGAAAGGCGACTAGCCGTCTCACTTCCGAAAGGCGACTAGCATTCTCAGAAGAAAAAGGCGACTAGCCTTCTCACTTCCGAAAGGCGACTAGCATTCTCAGAAGAAAAAGGCGACTAGCCTTCTCACTTCCGAAAGGCGACTAGCATTCTCAGAAGGAAAAGGCGACTAGCCGTCTCACTTCCAAAGGCGACTAGCATTCTCAGAAGGGAAAAAGACTTAGTTTTTCCGAGAGGTGGCCTGTCACCCTCGGAGCTCGTTCTCTCTCTCTCCAAAAATTGTAACGAGCAGCGGCCTGTCGCGCTCAAGTTCTAGTTTCCAAGTTGTAACCCCCAGAAGATAGTAAAGTTTGGTCGGCACAGCTCCGGCCGCGTGGTTTTTTACCCTTTCCGGGTTTTCCACGTTAAAAAGTCCCTGTGTACTCAGCAAATCTCTAATTGACTGTTTGCGCGCTTAGTTCGCTCACGAGCTAAGGTGGTTCAAGTGAACCGGTCTACCACGAGCCCTAAGCGTTCCGCAACAAGAGCGATGTTAAACGTAGGGCGATTTTAGCTATATGAAGGCCACAGTTTTTTTTAAAAAAGATATCATTTTTCCTTTTAAGTCTTCAGGAAAAATGATTCGAGTAGTTTAATACTTCATGTATCATGTGTTTTTTCCTTTCATGCAACCGTGTCCCCAAAGAGTTTACTCGTTTGTCCGAGTCCGATGTGTTTTTAAATTACAACTGGCCTAAAGCTATTCATGGGTATTTGCTACGGCGATGGCGACGATCGCGACGTTGTCGGCGATGGCGGCCATGACGGCGATGGCGGCGATGGCGGCCATGGCGGCGATGGCGGCCATGGCGGCGATGGAGGCCATGGTTATACTTCGGGTAGTTACGTCACTAGTGGGGGTTCTTTGGATAACCGCACCCCCATGGATGGGGTGCGGTTAGCGCCTTTAGGGATACTCTATCAATAGTTCTCTCAGATTTACTGACGAAACAATGACATTCAACGTAACCTCGCACGCATGATATTTTACTTATTTTATGAATGCTATTTTGCATGGTGATTTATTTAGAAAAATATTAATTTGATTTTTGAATATAGTATGTAAATATGAAATTTGTCCTGCATGAATAATTTTTTGACCTGCATATATCCGCAGCCTGCATATAGCCAAAACTGGCCTGCATTTAACATCGCTCTTTATTTATAGCAATGTATTTGTGGTGATATTATTTACAGTACTTTAGATTTTTATTTTCAAAAAATTTGTTTGCGGATAACAATTATGTTTGCGAATATCCATTTTCAAAAATAGTTGTTTGTGGTTATCAAATAGTTGCGCATCCAGGGTTGTTTCGAGTTGGGGCGGTGGCAAAATCAACGACGACTAAGGTCCGTCTGCTCTCCGCCGACCATCGACCCTGCCGATTTGAGACCCTGTCGTTGTTTTTCGTTCCCGATCCAGATCTTCTCCTCCTCCTTCCTCAAGTAGCTCCTTCCCCCTCCCTCCTCCCCCCTCCCCCCCCCCGGTCGGGCCTCACTCCGGTTCACTAAATCGGACTAAATTTCTGCGATCCCGAAAATGCCGCAAGCCTCAGTGTCGCTGATGTTGTTTTCTCCGCTTCAGAAGACTCAAAATCCATTCTCCTCCTCTCTTTCAACTCTGATCCCCTCTCCTTTTCCCTCTCCCGATCCCCTCTCATTTTCCCTCTCGCGATCCCATCTCCTTCTCCCGATCGAGCTCTCTTCTCCTTCTTCTCCCGAGCTCAACGACGTCTTCCTCTCCTCCTCGCTAGGGCTCGACGACAGCGGCGACAGCAGCCTCTCGACGACGTCTTCCTCTCCTCCACGCTAGGGCTCGCCGAAAGCAGCGACAGCAGTGACGATTCCCTCTCGACGACCAGCGAGGCATCCCTTCCGGCGGGATTCCAGCCCCCTCCATCAGTAACGTTCAGCGCTCGATTCCTCTCGGCAGTCCAGGTTTCACACCTCCCGCATGCTACAGTCGCCGCACCTTTGATGATGAAGCAGGAATCTCATGTGAATGCTGACGCACCTTGGATGACTGAATATAGCAATAGCTCCAATTATTTTTTTAAGTACCAACTTTAACTTCAAAAGTAATATAGCAATAGCTCCAAGTATTTGTTAGAGTTAGGACGCTCAAAGCATTCTATTATCACCCATCAGTTTGGAATGAGATATAAATAGTGCTCCCAGCAGTAGGGCAACGCCCTAGGTGCACACGCTACCTGTAGGTCTTTATCGTGTCTGTGTTTTGTGCGGACATACCTAAACAATCTCCTCCTATGTCCGTCACCAACACGACTACAATAAAGAGGTAAACAGTGTAATGTCCAAGCAACAGGAATCATCCACAAAACGTGTCAAAGCATATGAATAAAACAGTAATGGGCAGGCTACACAATAGTTCTATGCAAGGTAAATCAACAAAATGAAATCACCATCACAGAAGCTAAAAACAAGTAGGATCCAACAGAGTCTCGTACGAGCTCTAGTCTAGCAATCTACCCAAAACATAGTGTCCAAAACATAAACAAACATATGCAGATAGGAAATGAGAAAATGATGCAAACAAGTCACCAGCCAAAAAGAGCTACTAGCAATGTCATAAACAAAAGATAAGATGGACGCAGAAAAAAAAGGCGTCGGCTCTAGACGTCCAATAAGTCATCCTCATCCATGTCCCAATCAGCAGGTACTCCTCCTACTCCTTCGGTGCCCGTAAATCCAAAAAATGAAATCCATACAATTGAATTTACGTATATCTAGTTCGACAAAAGAACGTAGAAAGACCAGAGTCCTGAGTGTATGGAGTACTCCAACTATCGAGAATAGTGTGTTCTAATCGAGAAATCATTGTCGGTTTCAAGAAACAAAACGACATATGAACTTCTTATAGTAGGCTCACATAGCTAAATCTGTGTACCAATTTGGAATGTCATTGTCACTGTCCCCTTATGTCAAAATGAATACCATCAAGTTTGGAATGATACCATCTCAACACAGGAAGAAGGAATCTAGCGAGATCGCATTCATCAATTTGGAATGAACGCAAACTTACCAGATCCACAATCAGCAACGTAGAACATCAATGAAACACAACAAAGCTTACTTTGGACAAAGGAAATCAGATTTGATCAAAACGAAAATCTAAGGCTGATCTAAATCGCCTTTAGTCCCATTTCCCCCACGGTTTTGATAAACCTGACTTTGGGCATTCCTTTTGTCAGAGGATCGGCTAAGTTATCCTTAGATCGCACATCGACCAAGGTGATAACGCCTTGCTCCTTATGATCATTCAGCAGAGCATGTCTCAGTCGTATATGTCTCCGTTTTGAATTATAGAGAGCATTTTGAACGATCTGAACAGCAGCTTGATTATCGCAATACAAGCTCAACGAATTGACTCATAACTTAGATAGTGGAATATCAAGAATCAAATTCCGAATCCAATCTGCCTCTTCACCAGTTGAAGCTAAGGCAAATAGTTCAGACTCCATAGACGACAAGGCTATACAAGTCTGTCTTTTTTATTTCCAAGTTATAGCAGCTCCACCCAATGTGAATATGAATCCACTCGTAGACTTACTATTGCCAATTTCAGAACACCACGAGGCATCTGAATAACCTTCAACGGTAGGCGGATATCCAGTGTAGCACAAGTCTAGATCCTTTGATCCTTTAAGGTATCTCATCAGCCTATCTAGGGCTTCCCAGTGCTCTTTTCCTGGATTACTCGTGAAATGACTCAGCATACTTACGGTGTAAGCAATATCTGGCCTTGTGCAGCACGATGCATGCATGAGGCGACCAATGATCTTAGCATAATTCACCTGACCAACGGTGGTCCCTTCATTCAGACTCAACTTGATAGTGTGATCAACTGGTGTCTCAACTGATCTGCAATCAGCATATCCCCAGGTCATCAGTAACTGCTCCACATAGTGAGCCTGACTGAGTGTGACTCCACGCTCGTCGATACAGACTTTAAGACCTAGAAGAGTATCAACTGGACCGAGGTCCTTCATGTCGAATGCTTCCGCAAGAGTGGATTTGACATCACTCACTGCCGAGAGATCTGACCCTAATATTAACATATCATCAACGTAGAGACAGATGATGACTGTTTTATCCAACATTGATCGATGATGAAGGCATTTATCCGAGAGACTGGACTGGAATCCATGACTCTTTGCCACTTGATCAAACTTAAGGTGCCACATCTTGGGCGCTTGTTTAAGCCCATAGATTGATTTATTTAGTTTGCACACCTTATGCTGAGAATCTTCACCAACATAACCCTCAGGTTGAGTCATGTAGATTTCTTCGTTCAGCTCTCCATTCAAGAAGGTTGTCTTTACGTCCATCTGATGAACTATGAAGTTCTCGATAGAGGCTAAAGCTAGAAGAATCTTAATAGTCGATAGGTGGCACACAGGTGAATAGACGTTGAAGTAGTCCACTCCCCCCAATTGCTTAAAGCCTTTAGCAACCAAACGTGCCTTATAGCGGGCTACTGACCCATCACTATTTAATTTCTTCTTAAGTATCCACTTACATCCAATGACTTTTGCGCCTTTGGGAAAGTCAACTAGACGCCAGGTGTTGTTCTGTAGCAACGAGTCCATTTCATCGTCAATGGCTTCTGCCCACATAAACGAATCTCTAGATCGCATTGCCTCCTGGTAGGAGAATGGATCATCCTCTAAGTGATAGAGGACAAAGTTTTCACCAAAATCCTTAGGAAAACACTCTCTTGTAGACGTTCTGAGCGGATGGGGAACATCCTCCAACGGTTGGGGAGCGGTGTGTGAGGAGCCTGCTTCGGATTCCACAGGAGATTCTGAAATCATGTTTGTAGACCCAGATAGGTTAGTGCCTAGATCCTTGACAAATTTATTTTCAAAGAATGTAGCATCACGAGATTCTATCACAGAGTGAGAGGATAGATCAAAAAACCTATCAGCTGCACTATCTTCAACACACCCTAGGTAAACACAGGTTGTGGTTTTTGGTCCCACCTTGGATCTCTTAAGGTCTTGTACCCTTACATAAGCGATACAGCCCCAAGTCTTCAGAGTGTCGTATCTACAAGGACGCTGATGCCAAAGCTCATAAGGTGTCGACGACAGCTTAGAGTGCGGCAACCTATTCAGAAGGTGATTAGCAGTCAGAGCTGCTTCGCCCCAAAAGGAGGAAGGCAGGCCAACGGTTAAAAGCATATAATTCAACATTTCAGTCAAAGTTCTATTTTTATGCTCGGCTACACCATTCGATTGGGGTGAATAGGGGGCGGTGGTCTCAAATATTATGCCCTCAGCGACACAGAATTCCTTAAAGCCAGTTACAGTGTATTCACCACCTCTATCACTTCTAAATCGCTTTATCTTCAAACCAAGCTGATTCTCTGCACGAGTTTTGAAAACCTTGAAGGTCTCGAAAGTCTCATCCTTCGATCTCAGTAGGTACGCATGACAAAACCTGGAAGAGTCGTCTATTAACGTAAGCAAATACTTCTTTCCCCCTCTGGAAGGATGACTCCGAAAGTCGCAGAGGTTAGAATGTATGAGCTCAAGAAGTTGAGTGCTCCTAGAAACCGACTTAAAGGGTTTTCTAGTGATTTTGGTTTGTGCACACACCTCGCACCTATCAAATCGAATGGAGGTATCAAGAGGGATGTTATGACTCTTAGCTAGATCGCACATCTTTCTATAGTTTACGTGTCCAAGTCTGTTGTGTAACAACTTTGGATCAATCAAATTAGTGCTGATTTGGTTGATGTGATCATTGTTAAGGCTAAGTCGATACATGTCATCTATAAGATACGTGCACCCAAAATAATGTGAATTGACAGATAACGTCATTCTACCGTTTTGAGTCGAAAAAGACATACAGGACTTATCAAGCAAACTCATAGAAATCAAATTTTTGGTTAAAAATGGAACTACTCTAACATGTAAAAGAGTGAGTGGTTTACCTGAAGATAACTCCAAAGAAGCGGTGCCAGCATGTTTAACAGCAGTAGTACCACCATTGCAATTTTCAACTGAGTCTTTAACAGCTGTGACTTCATTGAGCTGAGCTTTGTCATTAGTAGCATGACATGTCGCTCCACTGTCTAGCCACCAGTCAGACGAAGAGCTGCCAGCACGATGCCTCATCATCCCTACGAATGACTGAGGACTAGAGCTATCCACCAGCATGTTAGTCTGACTCTGAGGTAAGACTTCCCGAGGCTTCTTCTGGGATCTACATTCAGCTGCCCAGTGACCCCACTTCCCACAGTTGTGGCACTTGCCCTTCTTCTTGCGGGAAGAAGGCTTGTTGGCCGGCAACTGGGAAGAGGACGCACCCTTTTGGGGTTGAATTTTCTTTTTAAATTTACCAGAGTGCAAAGCTAAGTGCGCCACCTTAGAGGGATGACTAACTTGTTCTGCCCGTTTCTGAGCAAAGTTTTGATCCTCAATATGTATGAAGCGCTTGAACTCATCAATGGAAATCCCTTCCTTCCGCCTATGCAGCTCAGTCTTGAAGAGAATCCATTCAGGTGGAAGCTTACTCAGTATAAACCCAATGAACAGCTTGTCCGAGATATGAGACTCAGCATTCGCCAGCTTGATGCACAGATTCTCAAGATCCACCAACTGAGAAGTGATGGGCGAAGTCGGATCAAATTTGAAATTGAAGAAAGACTCCGCGAGGAGCGACTTCGACACCTCTTCCTCCTTGGTGAAATGCGCTTGAAGCTGATCCCATATGCCCTTCGCGGTCTTGATGCTGCTATACGCAATAACTAGACGGGTATTCAGGGAATTCAGGAGATAATCCATGCAGAAGTCCTCATCTTTCACCCACTGAGCCTCCGACACGTCCTCTTCGGTCGTCTCGTAATCACTGAGCACTGTGTAGAAGATTTCATGCTCCTTCATGCTGAATTGCACGTGCATCTTCCACCCGAGAAACTCGGTGACGTCGAAAGACTGGAGCTTCCGGATGTCGGTAGACTGATACTTCGACATTTCTGAAAATGCAGTTTAGTATGGAACGAAGTCACCTGATCGGAGAGGAGAAACACAAGGTCTTCGGATCCAATCCAATCCAATGCAGCTTAAGCAAACGAATTTGTTGCAGCAATCAACTTCTGGAGATCAAACAACTCTGTTCACTTTGATTGTAGAGACAAGCTTCAGAGCAGGTTGATGCAGGCTCGGGACAGCAAGATCGAGCCCAAATGGCACTGATTCGGGGAAGCCTGGAGATCCGAAGGCAAAATCTGAACGAAAAACAGAGGGATCGACGGGATCTGGCGAAGTCGAGCTCAGATTTGGAAGAGAGGAGATGGAATCTCAACTCCGGTGACTTGAACTGGCGGAGAAGCCACGGATCAGAGGGATCTTGGAACCACAGTCGAGATCCGAGATCTGGAAGCGCGATCGTGGACTCCGGCGAGAGAACCGGCGGCAGCAGGCGCGGATCTGGAGAAAACCCGACAGCCCAGACGAGAGAAGACCAGAAGCCGGCGTCAATGACGGAGGCGAACCTGGCTGGGAATCGACGGCGAACCTGGCTAGGAGCTTCTCACGAGAGATCTACGGGAGCAACAGCCGGCGTCGGGAGATCCACGAGAGCGAGCGGCAGCGTCGTCTCGAGCGCGAACAGCGGCGGAAAAAAGAGGAAGGGGAGCTCGGGCACGGGAACGCAGAGCGCAAAAGAAAAAAACCCTAACACTAGTGCTTTGAGAATGTTAGAGTTAGGACGCTCAAAGCATTCTATTATCACACATCAGTTTGGAATGTGATATAAATAGTGCTTCCAGCAGTAGGGCAACACCCTAGGTGCACACGCTACCTGCAGGTCTTTATCGTGTCGGTGTTTTGTGCGGACATACCTCAACAGTATTTTCATTGTAATATACCCATCACAATCTAGGCATCCAGAACTTCCAGCAACTGGGAGGGATGTAGTTGGTAGGTGATCTGCAAAGAATACCTAGCAGATTGTGGATCGGGCAGGGGCTTCTGGAGTAAGGTTGGTTTTATTTATGAATTTAATGATCCAATGGCAACCGTTGAATGTAGGGTTAAGTCCTGGCAAAGATTGAGTTAATGGTGTGATGTGGATTCCCTTATTAATAGTGTGTGTACATATATATAGACTCTAATTTAAATCAATTGTGAGCTCATTCAATTCCTATCTAGATAGACATCAGATCAAATTATGTTCAAGTCCTAGCTTTGAGCTCATGGATCAGATCGGCTAGAGTAATTATACATTAGCCAGGTAATTTATATCAGTTAAAAATGACAAAATAAAATATTTTTTCCAACTATTTTTTTAAGGTGGGCACATTTGCTTTTATACAACCCTGTTTGATTTCGAACCCTGCTTTGTTTTACTTTATTTATTTTCATGCATGTTTTGCTCACCATTAATGGACTCAGTTTGAGATTCCAGCACAACTGCGGGCTCAAAGGTGGGAATTGCTGCCACCGTGAGGCCATTGGGAAGAGAAGATTGGAGGGTATGATTGAACTATGGAAGGTAATTAAAATCTGTACGCAACTTCTCCAATCTTCTCCAAAATAAGAAAGGGCCTATTGTATCGGACTGAAAGCTTAAACTGGATGCAATTAGAAATTTGTCCAAACGGTCAGGAAGTCTTACCAACCAGCACTAATGAATATCTGTCACTTCTTTGCTTGAACCATCAAGAAGTAGAAGAGAGAGCATAGACAACCTTTTCATCTTTGCTGCAATTGGCCATGTGTGGAGGGATATTATCAGGGGTGGAGGCCGGTCTGGCTTGTGGGGTGGTGCGTCTCGTGCGCAGACTTATGGAGGCCAAAGCTCGTTTTAGAAGTTTTTTATGTATGGCCCAGCAATGCAATAGAATATTTTCCATGTACCGATGAATCATTAAAATATTATTAAGGAATCACTTCAAACTAGTGAAACAATTTATAGGGAACATTACACTGCATTACATGCAAATAAAATATTTACTTTGGTTCAACAAAAAAAATTGAACTTGTAGTTGGAAAGTGTAGTAAGTGCTACCTTCATTGCGGTGCTGATCATGTGAAGCATTTTCTTTTGATCTAGATAAAGCCTCTTCCTCAAAGTATTCTCTTCTTCCCTCAAGTAAAATGCTTAGGTATTTGTACATGTTGCTTTGAATCATTAGCTTGATATTTTCTAGTTCAACAGTGAATTTATTTCCATACAAAAACTTTGCCTGTTTAGAACAGATAGATCATAATTCACCTAATCTGCATCTATATTAATAGTTAATGAAAATTTTAATATTGCAGAGTGAATGATCCCTTCTTGTCTTAGCTTCCCAAGAGTTTCTTAAGGATAAAGTATGTTTAATTACTAGCTTCAATCTTATATATAAATATAATTTCACATTGAAATAATAGATGATGTGTAAATTGTAGGAATGAGAGAATGACAATAAGGTTGTTGATGAGACACTTGGCTAACAAGCTTGGCTTACATGATGAATCTGAGGTACATAAAATCCAACCTCTCTCTTTCTCTCTCTCTATATAGATTTGAAATTTTGGATATTGAGAGCAGTCATGAATGAAATTAACACTAGTTTAATTTAGGTGTGAATTATAGTTAAGTTTGGTAGCGCCGCTAGCATTTCAATTAGGTAGATTTGAATGACACGACTTAGCTTTCTATATCATTGTTAAGTTTAATTTAGCCTTGAAACTTACCTCTTCACACATTAATTATATAATGTATAGGTTATAAAGTGAATATCAGCCTTTTCCGGGTGTCAACATATATATGGTGCTTAAAGATTGAGAACAAAGGGAATAATTTGACTGCTAATATATATACTTTATAACAATATAGATATATGTATATATATGTATGTATATAAATTATAAACACACATATATATAGCTAGGATCATGATATAGCTAGGATCATGTGCATATATATATATACTTATTTATACATTGTAACAGTGGACAGCTTTGGCACGCACATTGGGATTCTTGCCGCCGCAACTCACGCAGCAGCAAATTAACAGCAGCCCGTTCACCATATTTTATAACCCCAGGTTCGCCACTTCTCTCTTTTTAATCATATTATGATCTTAATGGCTTTGGTTGCATCAAGGACAAGAATCACAGCATTTAGATTTGTGCCAACGATTAGTAGCAATATAATCATACTGCTTTAATATTCTGAGTATTACGACTGTGTTTTAGCCAACAAGTCTTATTCCTTTATGGGTAGGATGCTTGAACTCCAGTTCTCCTCTATACACAAATTCCATCAAGTCTTAGATTATTTACACAAACAAACCATGATTTGGACTCCAAAAGTGACAAAAAAACGAAACTGAAACACGTCGAAATTGTTTTATTTGGGTCAGTTTTCAAGGAGAATAAGCTACCTCCAGTCGCAACCAGCTTCCCATGCGACTATGTGCTTCCCATAAGATGGACCTTAGTTCGTGAAAGGATCAGTTCGCGTTGCTGATCATCGCAGGTCTCCAGCACCTTCTGCACAACATAATTGGCATACATACAGGTTGCAATCTTCTGAAATTACACATCTCTGAGTTTACATTTCATAACATACATACTCAAAAGTACCCTATCATGTATAGCTTTATCAGTTATTCTTGGTGGTTGGCTAAACTTACTTCTTTCATCCATTAAGAGATGTTTTTCTCCCTATCATGTATAGCTTTATAAGTTATTCTTGGTGGTTGGCTAATTCAGCTGCTGTTGGAAAATGAAAAAAAAAGGAAGAACAAAGTTATTGATACATCAAGTATAATCTATTGGTTTTTGTACGCAGGTTCTAGCCAACGGGATCAAAGAGTTGGTCTTCTAAAGGTTAAAAGTCAAAGGTCATACATGCGCGGGAGCATGCTGTCGATGTAGTGTCACATCGAGACGCTGATCATGTTGTTCAAAATTTGCATGTTTTGTATCTGTCAGTACATGCAACGAATGATGTATTGCACATTATTGATTAGCTTCAATTAATTGACAACTATTATGTCTTTCAATTTCCTTTTTGTTATAAGAATTTGTTTCTTTTATAATCTCGTATTGCTGAATAGTTGACATAAAATTTAGATTTGTTATTCATGTTGCTTTGATTTTCCTAAATCGATGGTGAGTGATACCGTAGCCCACCAATTCATTAGCTTAATTAAATTGATTAAACAAATGTATGACGCAACTGCTACTATATTCCTTCCTATATGTATGACGTTAATGAAGATTGAAATTTCATTGTCAGGAATTTAACAAAGGCTATCTGTTTTCAAAGCCAGTTTTTTTTTCTAAAAAAACAATCATTTGTCGCGCTTGTTAATAAAAACGTGGCTATAGGTTTTTTAATTTAATTTATCAAATGACCTATTCCGGCGCTTTATATATAAACGCCGCTAAAGAATGCATGTCTGTGAAATTATCGGTCCAGTGTTGTGGCTAACGTCTTTTTTCATCGTGAAATTATCTCTTTCTTACCTATGATAAATGAACTCCGCCCAGATCCAAAATGTTCTCCGCGGAGATCCAGAAGGTTCTCCGCCGAGAGCATGTGGTTCTCCTCGGAGATCCAAAAGGTTCTTCGCGGAAAACCATTTGGATCTCCATGGAGAGCCATTTGGATCTCCACGGAGATCCAAATGACTCTTCGCGGAGATCCAAATTATCGTCGCGGTGAAAAGAATTGTCACTGCAAAGAGCATTCCTCCGTCCCTCCCTCAATTTTTTTCTTCCTTTCACTCTTAACAGAAAATTTTATAATAGGAATTATATTACTCTAAATATTAATATTATTTATTATTATTATTTATTTCTTATAATAGGAAGTTTATAAGTGGAAATTTATAACATAAATTATTATTACTCTAAATATTAATATTATTTATTATTATTCTCTTATAATAGGAATTTATAAGAGGAACTATTAATTTAAGAGGAATTATTATTATTATTAATTGAAAAATAATAATTTTTAAAAAGTTGTCCAACCAATTTTTTTTGAAAAAGCTCTCAAAAAATTGTTCTGCCAAACAGTCTTATTTGAAAAAAGCTCTGTTCAATCAACGTTTATACACAGACCATCCAAACAGCCTGCAACTTTTCAAAACAGCTCCTCAAAAAACTCTGTCTAAAAAGCTTTGTTCAATCAACAGCTTTTCAATCCTCAGCAGCTTTCCCAAACAGACCCTAAAAATAAAAGAATATAGAATACAGAATAATTTATTTTACACGGTGCAGAAAAAGTGAAAGAATATAGAATACAGAATTATTTATTTATTTGACAGTTTTACGTAAACTTACCATATTTTTCCAGCAATATTAATTGGGAGTGGAAAAATGTCGCGAGAATTTAAAGCGGTAGCTTAACGACCGCCTTTGCCAGCCGTGACCACCTCCATAAAAATTAATTCTGGTGTTGGAGAATTAAAGTTACGAGGTCCATCTGCACCGTTAAACAGCTATCAGACGGTGTTGATCTTCCAGATATGAATACCGGCGTGACCGGTGCCAGCAAACTGCTCGGAATAGAGTCACCTCTTGGTGAACGCAAATACTATTACACTCAACAATCATATTATAGTAAATTAATTTTGGCTATTCGCACACCAATTTCTATGAGTTATTACGCGCCTTTTGAAAATACGCCTTGTACATGCATTTAGATCTACAATTTTCGTGTTAAACACTTTTCCTAAAAATACACGCACAAGGCGTATTGCCGCCCTGATCATTACTATAGCGAATTTTTGAAAATACGTCTTGTACATACATTCTTAGGAAAAGTGTTCATCACGAAAGTTGTAGATCTCGACGAGATCTACAATGTATGGAAAGCACAAAATCAGCACATGCATAGCCAATTATTCATTGCATGGGAATCGGAGGGACAACGGTAACCAATCGCCTTCTATCTGGACCTCCCCACCCCACGGATGGATATAGATCAACTTTGACGGTGCTGCCCGGGAAAATGCATATATGGCCGGCTTGGGTTGCATTGTTCTATCACGGTCATGTGCTTGCGGCTAAAGGTTTAAGCTTTAGCAGCCGGTCTTTGAGTGCAATGGAACTTAATAGTGCTGCATTGGGAATGGTGTTGGCCCGTCCCCTATTCTCCTCACTGGAGGGCATCATTCTCGAAGGAGACTCAAGTGAAGTTTTGCCACGTCGCGCCGATTGCTTGAGGGACTACGGTTGGGTGAAATGGAATCCAAAATCATGCGCTAGCTCCCTCAAGGACGCCCCGCATCTTGCTATCTCCCCGGTGAGACGGAGAGCCAATCAAGCCGCTGATTTTGTGTCTAAATTTGCTTGTCTTTATGATTTTATCTGGGCTTGGGATATGCCCTTAATTATCTCAAGATCTGTTTAACATTATTGCCTTTTACTTATATCCTCCAATGTAATCCCTTGAGATCTTTGCTCAGGATCTTTACTTTCTTTAATGGATTTTGTGCTAGCAAAAAGAAATGCCGAAGACTAGAGCTGAAGTAGCTGCAAAGAATTTTGAAGCCTTCTAGAGCATTATAATGAAAGAATAGTGAATAAATTGTCATTGATGTGTTGATATCTTATACATTTAACTACATTTCTTTAATAGATGTCTAACTGTAGATCTTAATTTGGGTGTGGAATTTCACCAATTATAGTCATAATTGTAACGTTCTAAGGTCCTGAACTTATCATCGGGACAACGTCCACTGACAGCCTCGCCTGTCGACCGTTACCGGGCTGCAGCCCAAGCACCCCAACCCCTCTCCAGCCCACTGGCGGCTGCAGCTCAATTGGTAATGAGAAGTGAAAGAACTATATAGTTAAGCGTGCTCGGGGTGGAGTAGTACGGGGATGGGTGACCTCCTGGGAAGGCCACGTAGAGGCGCTTAACTGGATCACTTTTCACCAAAGGAAGGTTGTGGCCACCAACAACCCACCAGTGGGCTGGAGAGGGGTTGGAGTGCTTGGGCTACAGCCCGGTAACGGTCGCCAGACGAGGCTGTCGTTGGACGTTGTCCCGATGGTAAGTCCAGGGTCTTGCGACGTTACAATAATATTACCATTTTCCCGCTTGTAATTACTAATTATAGTCTTAATTTCAGCATTACAGTCGTAATTTTTCTAATTACAACTGTAATATTGCCATTACAGTCGTAATGCCGAACATTATAGTCAGAATTTCAACATTACAGTCGTAATTTTACCAATTACAGACGTAATTCTTCCAATTACAGCCATAATTTTTTCAATTACAGTCGTAATTCTTCCAATTACAGCCATAATCTTTCCAATTACAGTCGTAATATTGAAAATTACAGTCGAAATTATTGCAATACAGTCGTAATTTCAACATTACAGTCGGGATTGTAAACATTACAGTTGTAATTTTACCATTACAGTCGTAATACTTCATTCACAATCATTATATTAACATTACACTTGTTTTGTTGAACATTGCAATCCGACACAATACAATCATAATTTTAACATTACATTCATAATTCCAACATTACAGTCAAAATATTAAGAAATACATTCCTAATATGACTATTACAGTCAGAATTTTCACACACTACAACATAATGGATTTACGGCGACATTTTTTCTGCGGCGCTTTTAAAAATTCCGCCGTAAATTTGATATTTCTCGACCGCCGCAAAACATTATGATTTTGCGGCGCTTTTTACTTTAAACGCCGCGAAACATTCCCGATTTTAGGGCTCCGCCGAACAACATTCTAGCTATTAATTCTGTCTTCCGCTCGTCTCCAATCCACTGAAAAGAAGAATTCCGCCGCGAGAACTCTGCTCAATCTCCTGCAGGCCGTCAGAAGAAGGGTGAACTTCACGCTCGATCTCCAGGCTGCCGGAAGAAGGTGAACTAAATCCGCGACGTTTTAGTATATCAAACGCCGCGGAAAGTGTTAATATACAGCGGCGTTTGATAAACAAACGCTGCCAAATGTTTCGCGACATTTTAAAAAAAACGCCGCGTAGTTTTCCGCGGTTCTTCCAACCGCGGCGTTTTAACGTCGCTTTGAGAAGCGCCAGCTGTATCTACCGCAGCATTTTAAAAGCGTCGCGAAAGGTATTAGAATACATCGCAGTATGTCGAATTTGTTGTAGTGACAATACAGACAGAATTTTAACATCACAACAACTTCACGTTTAAATACATCTGGAATAGAAGAATTGAAAGACATCCAAAGAAAAAATTGTCATTTAGGTCAGAATATGAAGGAGTCGTCAAAGCCAATGGAGTTGAGATTGTCTCAGAAGCAAAAAAATTCATGAAGTTTAACTCCTTAGGTTCTGGTTCAATGGCATGCACGACAGGCGATTTTCCTTTACATTCATATCTTTTCTCTACAAGATAGTGTGAAGTCGGTATTAGTACATACATCAAATTAAATATCAACTAAAGACAATGTACGAGAATATTACTAGGTTTCTTTATTGACTTCTCCCAATGATTCTTCAAACATGCATTTTATAGACCTTTAGGGCGCATCGTTGGATCCCTAACTACTCCTTTGTTCTTGTGGTTCTTGTCAATAAATCCTTTTTTAGGTTCTCATTATAATCTACCATCTCTTCAGCTTTCTTCTTCATGTCGTTCATGACACTTGAAACATATTCATTGGCAATCTTGCAGTCCTCAACTCGACGCGCTAGGTCATAAATGAACCGCATCATGTGGTTTCTAAAAACCAAATTGGAATCAAAGTCACTTATGCTTGCGGTTTTGGAAAAATACAAACCTTTCTTTGTTTTCAGAGTGAATCTATATTGTACAACCCCGATATTCGTCAGGAGATGGACATAGATTGAGGAATCAACAGGCAAGAGAAGTAACAAGGAAGGCGAGCCAAAGTCTCAAGGGTCGCTCGTAAGAAGGCGGGCGAGCCGGGCACTCGCCGATCGCTCGCAGGAAGGCGGGCGAGCATGATTATTTCAAAGTTTCTGTGTTCGACGAACTCCGTTCTGCGTTCGACGAAAACTGTTCTGCGTTCGACGAAATCCGTTCTGCGTTCGACGAACGTCACGCTTCAGTTCGACGAATTGCTTCTCGGCTCGACGAACTCAATCTTCCAGCCAGTTCAGCAGGTTTTCACAGGGCCGAGGGGAGCTCGCAGGAAGGCATGCGAGACCTGGCCTCGGTGGATGTCGCCAGAAGAGGTGTGAGCGGGGCCTTCGCAGAGCGCTCACCTAAGAGGGGTTTCGCGAGCCATACTCGCGGGAGCTCTCGCGAGTAGCCTTCTCGCGAGACATTTGACCATAGGCTGTGGAGGCGAAATTACCCCTCTGCCCCGAGTGGTCTGCCGTTAGCCCCTCCAAACAGTGGAGTTTGGCTGTTAGCAGGCCAAATTGGGGTGCGTTTAGTAAAACCAAAAGGCGGAATTCCGCTATTAACAGACCACGAACAAAAAACTATAAATAGACCTTAAAGGGCACCTTGGGAGAGGATTCCAATCTCAGTTCTCTGAGCTTCTTCCTCCTTTGGTTACTTTGGTTTAGCTCTCTAGCTCTCCAAGGTGCCCAAGTCTCAGCTTTGGCTTGGGAGGGGAAGCACTCAACGATCTTCCGGTTTTGTGGTGGGACTTCCTCGCTGTGACTAAGGTCTTAGTCCAATTCCGAGTCTCCAGCCTGCTCCTTCCGAGGGACCAGTAAGGGCTAGCTGCCCCTCAACTTGTTGAGGGCCCGAGCTTCACAAGAGACCGATAAATCGGTTTCAACATTTTGGTGCGGTGAGCGTGGAGTGTGGCTAGTCCAGGAAAATTTCAAGGAAGGGACATGACAGGAGATGAAGAGTAGGGCGAGGAGTTTTGCGGGTCACCCCCGGCGGTGACGCCAAAGATGTTCTCAGACTTCAGTAGGGAAGTCCTCGACACCCTCGGGTTCACAGTCACAGCGTTGCGAAACGAGTTCGTGACCCCGACGGCCCAGGTGTTCCATCCTCCAACAGCGGTTGGCGAGGATGCCCCGGGAGGAAGGGCTGGAAAGGAGGTGGTCGGGGGGTCAATGCAGGACCTGGAGGGGCGAGTGCTGTTCGCCAGTCCGACGAGTTTGGTGCCAGCGAGCACGGGGCAGGCAAGTGCGGCGCAGGCGGGTACGACGCAGGCGAGCGCGATCCTGGTGGGTGCGGCGCCCGTAGGAGCGGCTCCGGCGAGTGTGGCTCTCGCGAGCATGGCCCCAGCGAGCTTAAGCCTGGCGAGGGAGCACGGGGGGCGAGTGGAGCAGGAAAGGATAGGAGGTGGAGGAAGCCCCTTCTGCGAGCTGGTGCTTTCCGCACCCGTCCCGGAAGGGTTCAGGGAATGGGACAGGGTCTACTACCACAACAGGGACGACCCAGTCCAGCAGTTGCATTCGTTCGAGGAATCAGTTTCTATCAGGCCGATGTCAGATGCCTTTAAGTGTCGGCTCTTCGCCGTCACCCAAAAAGAGAAGGCCAGGGATTGGTTCCACCAACTCCCTGTCGGATCAATCTACACATTTGAGGACTTGCGTAGAAGCTTCTTGTTGCGGTTTTCAACTTCGAAGAAGAGGAAGAAGGACGCTGAGTGTAACATCCCAACTTTTATTGGGCCACTAGGCCCTAGTGAGCCCAATAAAAGTAGGCCTGAGCAATAGAAAACTACCATTTTAAGTAGTGTTGCGCGCCGCAACTAAGTCGTTGGGGTACAGTGAACAAATGAACCCCGAATTGACTTCTGTCAGTTCCGTTAGACTCGTATGAATGATATGAGCGCAACGGAATTCGTTGCACTTCGATCCGAGGTCGTTTGGAGAAAACGACCATTTCGGGTGTCGTAGCGCGCCACTACCTCATTATTATGAATAGTGACCGTACGAACCCCGAATTGACTTCCGTCAGTGCCGTTAGACTCGTATGAACGATACGAGCGCAACAGAATTCATTGCACTTCGATCCGAGGTCGTTTGGAGAAAACGACCATTTCGGGTGTAGTAGCGCGCCACTACCTCATTATTATGAATAGTGACCGTACGAACTCCGAATTGACTTCCGTCAGTGCCGTTAGACTCGTATGAACGATACGAGCGCAACGGAATTCGTTGCACTTCGATCCGAGGTCGTTTGGAGAAAACGACCATTTCGGGTGTCGTAGCGCGCCACAACCTCATTATTATGAATAGTGACCGTACGAACCCCGAATTGACTTCCGTCAGTTCCGTTAGACTCGTATGAGCAATACGAGCGCAACAGAATTCGTTGCACCTCGATTCAAGGTCGTATGGAGAGTATGCCATTTAGGGCTATGCAGACCACCTCAGTGCAACACACGAAATATAAAGCGCACGAACCCGGCATCAGCCCCGGCAAATCATAATGGACCCCGGGACTATGGAAGACCCCGTTCTAGGTTGACCTCAGTCAAACTCCCCCCCCCCCCCCACCAGTTGGAAATTATTGGAAAATGAATAGAAAAGGGGGGGGGGGGGGGGAGGAGAGAGAAGCCCCTCCCCCCAAAGGAGGGGGCTGCCCATGAATAGGCAGCCCCTATTAGGTCAAGGGGGCAGGTGAGAGGGAAGGGAGGGGAGGGGGAGAAAATATCTCCCCCCACTCACCCTCCCTTAACCCCACGTGGGGAAAGGAGGAGGGGGGGGGGGGGGTTGTTGGATCTTACGGCGCCCTTAGAGGGGGGGGGGGGGGGGGGGGGGTGAATAAGAGAATAAAATTCTTTTTATAAATTTTAAGAAAATTACTAAGTTGTTTTGATTAGTAGGAAATAATGATGACAAATTAGTAATAACAATTTTGCAATAATGAAATTTTACGCCAATTGAGAGAAATCAAATAAACACAAATATAATCATGATTGCATTATATAAAAAGGGTGTTTACAAAATTTGATTTCAATATCGCTAGAAATCGGAGGCGTGCAAAAGTGAATTTCTTTTCCTTTTCTATACCGACTTGTATCCCCACAAACCGGTTGGCTTTAGCCTATCCTTCCCCGGATAAGGCCTCAAGCCGCTCTAGCCAATCCTTCCCCGGATATGGTCTCGAGCACCCCCTAGATCTAATCCCCTAGACCTAGTCGCCAACTCACGCGGCGAATTCCCCCTAAGCCGCGCAAGGACCTAGTCGCCGAAAACAAGGCGATTTCACTACAAGATACAAATAAAGAAATGAAGTAAATAACAAGCAAACTCCCTCTTGAGATTTCTGGAGATGAGGATGAAGGATCGCTGAAGCACAAGCGAGGTCGAAGCGATCGTTCTTCGGATGCAGCGTGATGGCTTCCTTCTCCAGAATTCCTTCTTTGGCTTTGAGTGGGATATGATGTTCCAGCAGAGTAGCAGCACGAGAGTTTGGGCACAAGAAATGTCTCTGGAAGATCTAACCAAAATGAGAGAGAGCCCAGCCTTTTATAGAACTTGGAGCTAGCGTCTGCGGTAGTGGCTAGCGCCTGCGGTAGCGTTCATGTGGAGCGGTTGCGAAACCGTCGGCGGCGTGGCGCTGTGCACGAACTGGAGATAGCGCCCGGCGATAGCGGTAGCGGTAGCGGTTGCGAAACCGTCGCTGTGCACGAACTCGAGATAGCGCCTGGCGGTAGCGATAGCGCTGGCGGTAGTGCTGGCGGTAGCGGCAGCGCTAGCGATAGCGCTGGCGTTAGCGATAGCGCTGGCGGTAGCGCTGCTCCTTTCAAAAGTTTGTTCCAAGCTGCTTTCTACCTGTGCAGTATTGCACTTATAGTTCCTGCACACTATAAACACACTACAAGCAATATCAAATACAATATGTGATTTGTTATTCTCAAACAAAGGGATGTGGCACACATGTCCAACAATCTCCCCCTTTTGATAATAACAAATCCTCTAAGCAAGAAATCAACAATAGTGTTTATAGATAAGATAAGATAAGATAAGCAACTATAGTAAATGATATGCATGATAATGTGCATACTCCCTCTATCTTAATGCTCCCCCTACATAAATGCAATTTATGTATTACTCCCCCTAAATGATAGATTTCATGAATTTATTCTCCCCTTAATCTTCTATATTTCTTCTATATAGATTTCTTCAATTAATCTCCCCCTTTTGGTATTATCAAAAGAATGTGGGGTGAGGGTAGTAAGGAGGCATTTATATAACATGATCGAGCTTTTCGAAATATAAATAATGATAAAAAGTTTAAGCATAGCATAAATAAGAGATTTCAAATATAAAGATAAGAGTTGTAAGCAAGCGGAAGATTATAATAAACATCTTTTTGTAAGCATGAAAAGCATAAGTAGAAATATGAGTTTTGGTTCAAAATTGAGAGATGTTTAACCTTTTTGAAATCTCAAAGTTTTTTCATAAAAATACCAAGCATGAAATGAACATATCAAAGAGAGATTAAACTACAATGTTACTTAATTCGAGTTTCAAGAAATACCAAAACATTGTAGAGATCATGCTAGGTTTATCTAGTGCATTTTTTATATAAAGAGTAGTATAAATAAAACATTATAATCCAATACTCATGAGAAGAAGTGTTATGAAAGATAATGATGTGCACATAAGTGTATTTTGAGCAATGTTAACAATTGATTTAAATCACCAAAATACAAGACATATGTAAAGGAAAATGCACAATAAAACATAAATAAATTACTTTCACACACTTTTAATGCACATAATTTTTAACAAAGTGGTGTAATAACCAAGGTTTGCACAAGTAACTTTACTATTCTTTCCAAGGTGCTCAACCTCACAATGCTTATGATGACTTATCAGGAGGTTCAAGTAGTGCTTGGTGGAGTTATATTTGTCTATATATATAATTTTGTGTTCACATTTATGAGACAACATTCTCCGAATACACTTGTTTTGCAAACCAAAATTTTTAACTTAACCACTTTTCTAAATTTCATAAGTGCAATTCAAATGTAGTGTAGGCAATAAACTTATGCAAGTTTTAATTCATTGTATAAATACAATACACAAGCAAGCATTTTTAGATTTAGACACACATGTTGATTACCAAAATAAGTGAGTGAAATGTATCATTATCAATCATAAAACATTTACTCATACTTAGAGGCATGCTAAGCTTGGTTCTACACTTTTTTCAATACAATTGATGCACTTTAAATAGATATATCAAAGCATGATAAGCAAAACAATGTTCATAGTAATTTGAAAGAATATGTTTTAACATTGTAAATAATTCTAAATAATAGAATTCATACATGCTTGATATTGGCAATAAAGATCATACAGTTTTTTTGTTTTGAATTTTCTTTAAATAAAAACAGAAAAATCACACAAACATATTTTTGTATTTTTGAATTTTGAATTTTTTGTAGTAGATTTTTCATAATATGAATAAAAACACAAATAACAAAAACATATTTTTGCATTTTTTGAATTTTGAACTTTTGTAGTTGATTTTTCATAATATGAATAAAAACAAAAATAACAAATGTCAGAAATACAAAAACAAAGTAGTACATAAAGATTAAAATATTTTTTAATGATTTTTAGATATTTTAAAACCCAGAAAAATCAGACACTCACGCTAGCGCCGGCGCTAGTGCTAGCGCGGAAAACAGTACACGATTTTTTAGGAATTTTAAATTTTTGATTTTTGATATTGGTTAGGGGTCTTAAGAGTAGTCTTATGCAGAAGTTTTGTAATTATCAGAGATGTCTTGATTGCTCAAATTGCATAAAATATTAGCGTTTTATATGTTTTCATCCTAAGATGTCTAAGACTCCTAATTCCAACCTTAACATTTGAAACCTTGCATCGGGAAGAGGTTTAGTAAATATATCAGCAAGTTGAGAGTCCGTGCCAATGAAACTAATCCTTACATTTTCCTTTTTAATGTGATCCCTTATGAAATGATGACGCACATCTATATGTTTGGATCTAGAGTGGTGTACCAGATTATTTGTAAGATCAATGACACTCTTGTTGTCACATTTTAATTCAATAAGTTTTAGATGAAAACCAAAGTCCTCTAAAGTTTGGCTCATCCATAGAGCTTGTGCACAACAACTCCCTAATGCAATGTATTCGGCCTCCGTGGTGGAGAGTGCAACCGAATTTTGTTTCCTACTAGACCATGCAACTAATGAAGGTCCTAGAAAATGACAAGTACCGCTAGTGCTTTTTCTATCAAGTGAGCAACCGGCATAATCCGAATCGGAATATCCATGCAATGTAAATGAATCATTATGCGGGTACCATAATCCTAATCTAGATGACCCAATGAGATATCTAAAAAATCGTTTTACCGCTTTTAAATGAGATTCTTTTGGATTGGCTTGAAATCAAGCACATAAGCATACGACAAACATAATATCGGGTCTAGTTGCACTAAGATAAAGTAGAGATCCTATCATACCTCTATATAAAGTTTGATCTATAGAAACTCCTGATTCATCTTTTCCTAATTTTAGTGATCCACACATTGGTGTAGAAGCATGTTTAAGGTTTTCAAATCCAAAACGTTTAAGCATATCATGGACATATTTAGTTTGACATACAAAAATACCATCAATTCTTTGTGATATTTGAAAACCAAGGAAATAAGAAAGTTCTCCTACAAGACTCATTTCAAATTCATTTTTCATCACTAAAATAACTTCTTTACACATCTCTTCATTAGTAGATCCAAAAATAATATCATCAACATATATTTGTAAAATAATTATATCATCATTATTGTGCTTAATGAAGAGAGTATTATCCGCACTTCCCATAATATAACTGTGCTTTAATAAAAATGATGTAAGTCTTTCATACCATGCACGGGGCGCTTGTTTTAAACCATAAAGCGCTTTTTCTAGTTTATAAACATGATTTGGAAATTTTTCATTAATAAAACCGGGGGGTTGTTCAACATAAACTTCTTCTTTTACAAACCCGTTTAGAAAAGCACTTTTCACATCCATTTGAAATAGTTTTATTCTTTTAAAGCTTGCAAATGCTAGAAAAATTCTTATAGACTCCAATCTAGCAATGGATGCAAGAGATTCATCAAAATCTATCCCCTTGATTTGAGAATATCCTTGTGCTACTAAGCGTGCTTTATTTCTAGATATTCTAGAATCACCATCTAATTTATTTTTAAAAATCCATTTTACACCTACAACCGGGTGATTAGATAGTCTTTCTACTAATTTCCAAACATTATGTCGCTCAAATTGTTCTAATTCTTCATTCATAGCCAAAAACCAAAATTCATCATTTAAAGCGGTAGTAACAGTTTTTGGTTCTATTTCGGAAACAAAACAAATATTTGAAAAAGATTCATGAAGAGAAGAGCGAGTTCTTACCCCGATGGATGGTTCACCAATTATCAATTCCCGTGGATGATCCTTTGTGAATTTTAAGACGCTTGGAGGTACATATTCATCTTTCTTGGCCTCCTCTTCTTCTTCTTTGGAAGGTTCTTCATCACCATGCTCCAAAGGAGGTAATAGATCATCCTCTTTACCTGCGGAAAGTCTTTCTGTACAAGGAACAAGCTCATCAAATTTCACATTAATTGATTCTTCAACTTTTCTAGTTCTTTTATTAAGAACTCTATAAGCTTTACTAGTTGAAGAGTATCCAAGAAATGTTCCTTCATCACATTTTTCATCAAACTTTCCCAAACTATCTTTTGTATTTAAGATAAAGCATTTACAACCAAAAACTTTGAAGTAAGATACATTAGGCTTCTTTTGAAAATAGAGTTCATATGGTGTGAGATTTAAAGATGGGCGAAGCATGATTCTATTTATAACAAAACATGATGTGTTTACGGCTTCGGCCCAAAAGGACTTAGGTAATTTATATTCACATAACATAGTGCGTGCTAGCTCTTGAAGTGTCCTATTCTTTCTTTCTATAACACCATTTTGTTGTGGTGTGCGTGGTGCGGAGAACTCATGTTTTATTCCTAACATATCACAATAAGAAGTAAATTTTTCATTTTCAAATTCTCCTCCATGATCCGAGCGAATGCATTTAATTTTTAAATCACTTTCATTTTGAATACGAGTACATAATTTTGAAAATTCACAAAACGCTTTGGATTTGGATGAGAGAAATATTGTCCAACAATATCTAGAAAAATCATCTATTAAAACATATGTATACAATCTACCACCAAGACTTGCGGTGCTAACGGGACCAAAGAGATCCATATGAATTAATTGCAAAGGTCTTGTAGTAGAAATAACATTTTTACTTTTGAAAGAGGATCTAGTAATTTTACCTTTTTGACATGGTGAACAAAGTGAAGGTAAATTTCCATTTAATCTAGGCAATCCTCTAATTAAATCTCTGTTGGCAAGTTTTACAATAAGCTTTGTGCTAGCATGTCCTAGCCTTCTATGCCAAAGATCAAGTTCATCATTTTTGGTAATAAAACATTTTAAAGATGATTTTGAAAGATCATGAAATGAAACAATATAAACATTGTGTATTCTTGGTGCAGTTAGTAAAATATTGTTTGTAATAGGATTAGATATTTTGCATAGATTAGTAGAAGATTCAAATAAAACATCTAATCCTTTATCACATAATTGGCTAGTTGAAATAAGATTATGTTTTAGCCCTTTTACATAAAGAACATTTGATATAGTGAAGGATTCGTTACCAATTGTACCAATTCTCATGATTCTTCCTTTTCCGTTGTCGCCAAAAGTCACAATCCCTCCCTTCTTCCTTTCTAGGCTAAGGAACTTTGATTTATTGCCCATCATGTGCTTGGAGCATCCTGAATCCAAGTACCACACGTCTTCATTGTCCTTAGCCTTCCTGCACATCTAGAAAGAAGATGAGAGTAAAGATCCGGATACCCAAGTAGAACCACCCATAGAGTAAGTGGAAGCCTTAGGTACCCAGACTTGCTTTAAAGTATTTCATTTTATTTTCCTGCAAGAACTAGATGTGTGACCTAACCTATAACAGTTTGCAAACGAAATAAAGGGGGTTGATGCCCTTTTCTGGTATATTTTCTTGCTGGAAAAATTTTGATTTGCAGAAGGAAAGCATTTTGAAAAAGAAATTTCAGGTTTCTGGTATGAGGTGCTAGCGCCGGCGTTAGTGGCTAGCGCCGGGCGGTAGCCCTCTCCTCGATATCCGAGCCCAAACTTTCCAAAACCATGGCACTGGTACCCTAGAATCATTTCCAGTGATTTTTGGCCTATACCAAATTTTTTAATGGCCATGGTGAGATCATGAACTTGTGCTTTAAGTGAAGAATTTTCTTTCACAAGCATGACACACCTATTTTCAAAACCTTTTTTTATTATTTTTGATTTGCAAAAGAGAGGCTTCCAATTTCCTTTCTAATTCCCCTTTCTCTTTTGTAAGAGTTTTGGCATGAGAGAGGGCTTTAGAAAGTGACTCTTCTATATCTTTTGCCAATTTTGTGGAGTGATCACATTCTTGGCAAGAAACCATTCTCTTTTCTAAAACAATTACCTTTTTGGAAAGCTTTTGATTTTCTTTAATAAGAGATTCATTTTCACGATTTAATAAAATACTATCTTTCATATTTTTATCAAAAGCTTTGCAAGTTTCAAGAAATTCATTATACAATTCATCATAAGTGGGAGGAGTTACCTCAGTGTCACTAGGAACATTGGTGTCGTCGCCGTCATTTTCATGTCCCATGAGGCACATGTTTGCTTACTCATCTTCGCTTGATGAAGACCCACTTGATTCTTCGGAGGAGGAGGAGGAAGAGTCATCCCATGTTCTAGCTTTTAGTACTTTCTTCTTCTCCTTCCCTTTGTGCCGTTTTTCTTTCTTCTCCTTCAAGAACTTTGGGCACTGGCTCCGAATGTGCCCCGTCTTCCTACAATGATAGCATTCCGGTGGAGGTCTCTCTTCTTCATTGTCGCTCTCTTTTTCCTTCTTTGAAGATGCCCTTTCCATCTTTCACCCTTTTGGAAATATTTTCAAAAGGTGTTTCTCCTTTCCGGATTGCGCATGAACTTTTGGAAGTTCTTCACCAAAAGACTCTCTTCATCTTCATCCTCATCCTCTTGGAACTCCTTCTTTGATTTTAATGCCAACGCCTTCTTCTTTGGCTCCTTGTTGTATTCATCATGTTGGATTTTGAGTTCTACCTCATGGGTTTTGAGATTCCTAATGAGGCTCTCAACTTGGAGCGTCCTTAAGTTGTGCGACTCCGAAATAGCCGTCACCTTCGGGTTGAATTTTGGAGGAAGAGAACGAAGGATCTTACGAACCAAGTCGCCATTTGAGAAAGTCTTTCCAAGAGCTTTTGAGGCGTTGACGATCTTGGTGAAGCGCGTGTACATACCATCAACATCTTCGCTTTCATCCATTCGGAATTTTTCATATTCCGACTCCAGTTGGAAAAGCTTGGAATCTTTAACCTGCGATGTACCTTCATGAGTAACTTCCAAATGATTCCAAATTTCATATGCAGTAGTACAAGCAGAAATTCTATTAAATTCATTTCTATCTAACGCACAAAATAGAGCATTCATGGCTTTTGCGTTATTTTTTATATTTGAGTTTATCCCGATCATCCCATTTATCATTGGGTTTGTCTAAAGTTATCTCTCCAACTACAAATGTAGGAGGAGTGTATTCTTCTTCTACCATGTTCCAAACCTCAATATTTAGGGTCATTAGAAAACAACGCATCCTATTTTTCCAATAATTATAATCCGACCCAGTAAATAGAGGTGGTCTACTAATTCTCTGACACTCGGAAAAAGCGAGATCATAAGACGGCATTATTCCTGGTTTTTAAACCGTTTGGAATAACCTGCGCTCTGATACCACTTGTTGGATCTTACGGCGCCCTTAGAGGGGGGTGAATAAGGGAATAAAATTCTTTTTATAAATTTTAAGAAAATTACTAAGTTGTTTTGATTAGTAGGAAATAATGATGACAAATTAGTAATAACAATTTTGCAATAATGAAATTTTACGCCAATTGAGAGAAATCAAATAAACACAAATATAATCATGATTGCATTGTATAAAAAGGGTGTTTACAAAATTTGATTTCAATATCGCTAGAAATCGGAGGCGTACAAAAGTGAATTTCTTTTCCTTTTCTATACCGACTTGTATCCCCACAAACCGGTTGGCTTTAGCCTATCCTTCCCCGGATAAGGCCTCAAGCCGCTCTAGCCAATCCTTCCCCGGATATGGCCTCGAGCACCCCCTAGATCTAATCCCCTAGACCTAGTCGCCAACTCACGCGGCGAATTCCCCCTAAGCCGCGCAAGGACCTAGTCGCCAAAAACAAGGCGATTTCACTACAAGATACAAATAAAGAAATGAAATAAATAACAAGCAAACTCCCTCTTGAGATTTCTGGAGATGAGGATGAAGGATCGCTGAAGCACAAGCGAGGTCCAAGCGATCGTTCTTCGGATGCAGCGTGATGGCTTCCTTCTCCAGAATTCCTTCTTTGGCTTTGAATGGGAGATGATGTTCCAGCAGAGTAGCAACACGAGAGTTTGGGCACAAGTAATGTCTCTGGAAGATCTAACCAAAACGAGAGAGAGACCAGCCTTTTATAGAACTTGGAGCTAGCGCCTGCGGTAGTGGCTAGCGCCTGCGGTAGCGTTCGTGTGGAGCGGTTGTGAAACCGTCGGCGGCGTGGCGCTGTGCACGAACTGGAGATAGCGCCTAGCGGTAGCGATAGCGCTGGCGGTAGTGGGAGATAGCGCTGGCGGTAGCGGTAGTGGTAGCGGTTGCGAAACCGTCGTTGTGCACGAACTTGAGATAGCGCCTGGCGGTAGCGATAGCGCTGGCGGTAATGCTGGCGGTAGCGGTAGCGCTAGCGATAGCGCTGGCGGTAGCGCTGCTCCTTTCAAAAGTTTGTTCCAAGCTGCTTTCTACCTGTGGAGTATTGCACTTATAGTTCCTGCACACTATAAACACACTACAAGCAATATCAAATACAATATGTGATTTGTTATTCTCAAACAAAGGGATGTGACACACATGTCCAACAGGGGGAAGGTCTCCCCCTTCCTATAAAAGGACGGCCAAGCCCCTCCTTTCAGAGACCCAACCTCTCCTCCTTCTCCCCTCCAGCAAGCTCAGCCACCACCCCCTCCTCCTCCTCCACCCTGCCGGAGCCAGCCCAGCCAGCCCAAGCCGCCACCTCCTTCTCCATGGCCAGCCACCGCCCCTCTACCTCTCGAGCCCAACCTCCACCACAGGTAGAGACTCGTCCCCTCCTCCTTCTTACCTCCCGGAGGCAAGTCGCCGCCTCCCCGTCGCCGGAGCGCCACCAGCGCCACCCCGAGCTTGCTCGGGTGGAGGCGCTGGCCGTGGAAGCCAACCCCCCCCCCCCCCCCCCCCCAGCGCCGGTGGTGGCACTGGGGGAGCAGGTCCCCACTCGGGGACCTCGGCGCCGACGAAGGGGAGGCGACCGGGTCGCCGGAGACGCAGCCCCGGCGGCGCCCGAGTCCTCCTCCCCCTCCTCTTTTTCCTGTAAGGAGAATCCCGCCAACCCCGGCGGAGGCCGGCGGCTCCAGGACGCCGTACCCCCGCCGGAGGTCTGCCCCCTCCCCGGCGCCCCGACCAGAGGCGGCAGGGAGGGCTCTCCCCGAGGAGGAGGCGGCGCAGCAAGCTGCATGGCCCATGCAGGCTGTGCCGCGCCTCCCCGCCCCTTCTGCTCGGGTTTTCGGCGGGGTCCGGCGGCGCCAGGTCGCCGGAACACCACCGGAGTGGTCGCCGACCCCCGGCGCACCGACCGGGGGCGGCACCGGCGCTTCCCCTGCGGAGGTGGCGGCGTGGCAAGCATGCATGGTGCATGCAGGCCACGCCACCGCCTCCCGTCCCCTTCATCGAGCACTCCCAGCGGTGGCCGGCGGCACCAGGCCGCCGGACCACCACCGGAATGGTCGCCGGCCCCCGGCGCACCGACCGGTGGCGGCGCCAGCCCCATCCGGCCGCTGCCCGACGGCGGCAGCAGCCGCCTCCCGTTAGGGTTAACGGGAGCCGCCCGATCTCCCCCAGGAAATCGGGCGGCTCCCCTAACCTTAACTCCCGCCCTCCACGTCAAATTGAGTGCTCCCACAGCGGATCCGCCGCAGATCCGCTGTGGGAGCCGCGGGAGGGCGCAGGGTGCAAAACCCCTGCGCCTCTTCCCTGCCTCTAACCACACCCCAAACACCTTCCTCCCTTCCCCATTTTTCTGAGGAAAAATGGGGCCCTTTCAGCCAAAACCTCCAAGATGAAAAATGTGCCCCACCCTGAGGGGCACCTCCTGTAATTTTTTGGGAATTTTTGGAATCCATTTACTATTTTTAAACCTATTTATAAGGTTCATTTTAAGGAAATAAAAGCCCAAATGAGTTGGGAAAAATCCCCAAAAATTATGGGCTCTAATTAAAGGTATTTTACAACTACTATTAAAGTTGAGAGGTGTGACATCTTAATTTGGTCCTCCAAAAGCATTTTACAAGCAAAATAAACGCCCTAAAAGGAGCGAAATCCATCGGAAAAAGTCGGCGTCCGGGCGACGTAAAATTCTTAAACGTTTAATAAAGATTACGCGTATCGATCTAAGGAATCGACTAAGTTAAGAATATCGGTGCAAAACTCGGGACGAAATCGCGGTGCGACGCCGCAACCCAATAACGTCGGGATAATTATAAAAGAATAAATCCACGACAAAGGGGGAATTACTAAAAAAATACCATGAAATGTAAATAAACTCCCGAGACGGAGTAGAACCCCTATGAACGGGGAGAAAGCAGAACCTCCTCCTATGAACGGAGTCGACGTTAAAGCCTCCTCTTATGGAGTGATTGGACTACTAACCATTTACTTATTTACTGCTTTCTGTATTTCTTTAAATCCAGTCTCGTACTGGTCCCCCGCATTTACTTTCTGTACTTTTATTTAAATCCAGTTTCGTACTGGTCCCCCGCATTTACTTTCTATACTTTTCTTTAAATCCAGTTTCGTACTGGTCCCCCGCATTTACTTTCTTTACTTTTCTTTAAATCCAGTCTCGTACTGGTCCCCTGCCTTTACTTTCGGTATTTTCAATTCTCCAGTCTCGCACTGGTCTTATTATGGCCTCTGCTTTTGGCCTACTTTTCTGCTTAATATGGCCTCTGCTTTCGGCCTACTTTTCTACTTAATATGGCCTCTGCTTTCGGCCTACTTTTCTGCTTAATATGGCCTCTGCTTTCGGCCTACTTTTCTACTTAATATGGCCTCTGCTTTCGGCCTACATTTCTACTTAATATGGCCTCTGCTTTCGGCCTACTTTTCTACTTAATATGGACTGTGCTTTCGGCCTACTTTTCTACTTAATATGGCCTCTGCTTTCGGCCTACTTTTCTGCTTAATATGACCTCTGCTTTCGGCCTACTTTTCTACTTAATATGGCCTCTGCTTTCGGCCTACTTTTCTACTTAATATGGCCTCTGCTTTCGGCCTACTTTTCTACTTAATATGGCCTCTGCTTTCGGCCTACTTTTCTACTTAATATGGCCTCTGCTTTCGGCCTAATTTCCTGCTTGATATTATGGCCTCTGCTTTCGGCCTATTTTGCTGCTGCACTTATTCGTATTGGGGTTCTAACTCCAGCCCTGCGCTGGCAAGCGGTGCTTATCCTCCCTCCTGCGAGGCCTTAGTTGGGGGAAACCCAGAGTTGAGTTTCTCCTCCTAAGTTAGCCCCAAATAAGGAGCCCTCGTACCGCCCAGCCTCCCGGTCAGAAGTTGCGTGACCGGTCGAGTAAGAGTGCCGCGTCAAGTTTTTAAAGCACTTGCACTAAGATTTGAAGATTGTTTGAAAGTGGCGGGTCGGTCATGCCCACAAATCGTTCGTACCGGTGTGGGAGGGTTGATGACTCATGGCGACAGGGAGATGTGCGCAGCAGGTTATCTTCACTCTGAACCCGCAATCTTGCCTCCACTGGTCGGCCTAAAAATCGGTTCGCCGGATGTCGCTCACATCCAAATAGTACACCAAGTTGTACATGAGGGCCTGAGTGATACGGTACGACTACACTCAGAAGTGGCAAGACTGGCCACTGTCACCGACGGCCACATCGGTGAGGCCCGCGGGGTTAGCTCCCCTGCTTGAACTAAAGCGGTCTAAACTGTGTCGACACAGGGTTTTTGTGTGTGTACAGGTTTGAATACCTGGGTGCGTACTTGCACGAGATAGTGTTGTGTATTTACTATTCGGCGCGATTATGGATAATAGGGCGGGAGCCTTTTATATATATATATATATGCTTAGCTGCTGCTAACCCTCTCCTTGCTTCGGCTATATATTTCTGTCCTTTAGCCGCCCCCTGGATATGGATCCGGGGAGGGGAAGTATTTTCTACTTAGCTCTGTGACTAACGGTTATTTCTTATAACCAATCACAGGAGATGGGACAACGCGGAGCCCTCGCACCACAGGATGAGATACCAGCCTTGGAGATGGCCCGTTCGATTACCCCAGCCTCGCCCCCTATCTTCCGCGGCGTGAGTCCTAGAGTATAGGACTAAGACTAGAATCTTTTGTTTCGTCGATGTAGCCCCCGGGGCAGTAGTTGTAAACATTAGGCTTCGGCCCTGTTTAATTATGTCAATATAAGCTGTGTGCTTGACTTTCTGTCTTTCGATTGCTTCCGCTATGCGTTCTGATGTGATGTTGTGATTCCTGTGCCTAACAAGGAGGCCGCTCGGTGCTTTTGAGGGTGGGACGTTGCCACCCGGAAAGCGCTTAGTGGTCATCCTTGGGCAGTAAGATCCCCCCTCCCTGAACCCGGTTCAGTTTGGGGAGGGGGGTCTTACAAATGGATCAGAGCCACCACGATCCGACCACATGGGGTAGTCTTTCGATCCTCCCGTTCTCAGTTCCGTTTCTTGGTTCGGGACGAACCACGCAGCGGAAGCCTGGTAGACCCTTTAGGTTTAAGGTTAAGGATTCGAGACTGCACGGTAGTACACTCGCACGCTTTCCGCTTTCGTTTCGTTTCAGTCCTGCAAAATTCACTTATTTTTGCAAATACTGATGTTCGTTTTGTTACTTCTCCAGATACCCGAGTCGAGTAACGGGAGATCCTCCTCCAGGGATCAGTACCACCCTACCACTCCACCACCAGCCTCGGCCACTCCATCCGCAGTTCCGTTTGGGGATACAGAGCTAGGACGGACCCTGATAGCATTGTTAGACGCTTTCCAGACAGCCACACTACGGCCACCCCAGCAGGCCACCATACCCACCGATCTTCTGACGACATTCCGTGGGCTAAGGCCCCCCAACTTCCGAGGTAGCGAGTCAGCCATTCAGGCCAAAGAGTGGGTGGAGAGGGTAGTTGAACTTTTAGTCGGGATGATGTGCCCCGCCATAGCCGCAGTGTCCTTGGTGGTGACCAAGCTAGAGGGCTATGCCCGAGATTGGTGGAGGGCCGCCAGCCGCTCTACCTTCAGAGGGCGACCACTCAGCATGATCCTCTGGGGGGAGTTCTCAGAGGCCTTTTTAGAGCATTTCATTTCGGATGCAGACCGGATGGCACTCCAGGAGCGGTTCCTGCAGATCCGGCAGGGAGATAGGACGGTTCCAGACTACAGAGAGAGTTTATCCACTTGGCCCGCTTCGCTGGGACCTTAGCAGGTACGGATAAAGACAGGGCGGCCAGATTTTACCGGGGATTACGTGACGATCTCCGTCAGGCCCTGATCATGATTTCCTAGGCATCCTTCCACACGATTCCCTCACATGCCACCGCTCTAGAGATGGATCAGCGGATGGTGGCCCAGCAGCAGAGGGGACACATGGGTGTTCCCCAGACTCAGGGACGAGAGAGAGGAGTAGGCCCACGCAGACAGGACCAGGCCAGCAGACAGCGTCGGCGTCACCAGCCGTATAGGCAGGCACCCCCGCCTCGACCGACACCCCCAGCCCCAGCACCACCAGCCCCAGTACCTCAGCCCGCCCCAGCCGCACGACGATATGTTCCCTTCGCAGGGAACTGCTACCTCTGCCAGCAGCCCGGGCACATACGAGCCTTTTGCCCTCAGGCAGTAGGTAGGTGATGAGTCCCAAATATATACATATTTATGGACTCATCTGGGCCGATTTTCTTGTCTATGCACTTCACTTTAGACATGTTTTCACTCATATTTGATACTCCTTGCTAAGTGCACCTCTAGGCCCGTTTTTGGTGTTATTTCATGTTCTTCTTATTTAGTAGTTTTCATGCATTGTTAAGTGCCACTTTCAGTGGCTGGATTCGTGGTTGTGCTGGAACAGGAGTCGTGCAGGTGTTCCCGGTACAATTCTGTACAGGAACATCGCGCACGATCACTGGTTCTATTACGCACGACCACTGGTCGTGCGCCGCTGATCGTGTGCACTTAACCCTTTTTTCTGAGTTCTGTCTCGGACAGTGCGCACGACCATCTACGATAGTGCGCACGACCACCGGTCGTGCGCCACTGTTCGTGCGCACTTAACATCAATTTTATGAGTTCTGTTTCGACCAGTGCGCACGACCACCTACGATAGTGCGCACGACCTCCGGTCGTGCGCCACTGGTCGTGCGTATATGGTATTTTATAAATTTCTTACATTGCAGGCTCCACCCAGGCAGGCGCACGATCACAGGATTCCAGCACGCACGACCACTGGTCGTGCGCCAATGACCGTGCGTACTGTTTATTCCAGCGCCTATAAATTGTCCTGCTCGCGATTTAGGTCGGGATCTCCGATTTTCTTCCGCCCGAGTCCGCCATTTCCTGCTCCGTTCCGCCCGATTTCGCCCCTCCATCGCTGCCCACCATCGGGAGGTGCTCCGGGCTTGTTCTTCACGCCATTCTTGAGCCGAAGCTTCCTCTCGGCCTCCTCCTTCATCCAAGAGCTTCAAGGAAGGTTTAGCCGCCATCGCCATCAAGCAAGAGGAAGTTTGCAACTTCTACCGGATCGTGACACGAAGAAGACGGGCTCATTGGAGAGTAGTGACAGCTCTCTCTACCCCGGACATAGTTGCGGACCGAGCTTGGACGCGGATTGACAACCCGACGATTCCAACCATGAATCTACAACGAGACTTCGGATTCGGTCAATTTCTTGCCTTGTTCTTCTCTTATTGATGTATATGTAGCTAGAGCTAACATTTTGACGAAGTAGCACTTAACTTTATTTGCATTTCTATACATTTCATGTCTATATGAAATATTTTACTGTTTGAGTTGCTTGAGGTGCGCCACCATCCATCCTCCATCCCGCCGTCACGTTCGTGTGTCGCTCTAGCAATTGCTAGTGGCGTGCTTATCGACGAGGTGCTTGCGACCCTCATCCGTATGCCTACTCTTCCATCCGCCTAGCGAAGCGTGGCATAGCGGCCCGTATAATCCACTCGCCCTACAAAGCAGCGCGCTCAAGGCCTGCATAGTTCGATTCCGCTTGCCTACTCGTCCATCCGCCCTTTTGACGCAGCGCGCTCAAGGCCCGCCTAGTCTCCATCCCGCCAAGCGAAGCATTGCATAGCGGCATTGCATAGGAGCAGTTGATAGCTTTTATTTTATTTCCACAATCCAAAACCCCCCGTTTCCGCATCCATCCGACGTAAAGGACTTCAATCTCAAGTCCTTCCTCGATAATAAACTCCACCTTACTGTGTTCCTTTGAGATCGATACTTGGGGATTCATTCCCATTTTATATTACTTGAACGATCGGTACACTGCCTTTTCGTGCCGCAGTCTTACTACCGCCTGCGGTGTGCTAAGATTCGCGCATCAAGTTTTTGGCGCCATTGCCGGGGAACACAGTCGTGTGAGTTTTCTGGAGAGGGAGAATCTGAGAGAAAAGCCCTTCCATTTGTAAATTGCATTTTTATTTTATTTTATTTTATTTCTGTTCTTTTATCCCATTTTCTTGGTTCATATTAGGTTGCTTTAGTAATTTTTGTTAGGTGTAGTATTTTACACAATAGCATTTTTATTTTGAATCATTTTATCGTCACACTATGTGGGCACATCTCAATATCCGTTGCCGTTGGTGTAGAGATACCTCCCACTCTAGTGATGAATGCCCTACGGAGAATAGTAGGCATAATTCTTATAGCCCAGCATATGGAGCACCGACGTCGTCTCGTACTCCACATGGTGCGCGTAAGTCTTATGGCTACTCTGCTGAGCCTTTACCATCATACTTCTTTTCGGCTTCAGCACCCACTGTGCCAAAGGAGCCCACAAGGCAGTGCCAGTTTTGTCGGAGCACTGATCATGTCTTGAAGGACTGTGCCGAGTATCTTCGCCAATTGGATGAGGATGACGAGCCGGATATCCGGATCGTCCCGAATCCTAACTCTGGCGGCACACCTTCAACATCCGGTTTTGTGTCTTTGCCACCTTCACATCTTGAAGGGTATGGCGTTGACACAGTCACCAGATGTGTGGCTGATCTGGGCACCGATATTGCCGAGCCTATTCTCCCGGTGCATCCACCACCCCTAGTGGATTCGATTCTTTGTGGGAATCGGTGCTCGACTTTTATCTGAGCACTATTCTTCTCCCTGTTGTGTATACTACACTCGTCTCTGACGACATTGTTGATGATGTGTTGCAAGAGGAGGCTGGTGATTTTAGTGTCATGCCTGTTCCTATGGAGGAGGACAACCTTCTAGGTGAAGAGGAGTTTTCCTCAGCACCGGTGGAGGAAGTCCAAATCCTAAGCCTGGCCACCGTTGATCCCACCGAATCTTATAGCATTGATGACAATGCAAACATTATTTTACTTACCCAACCTGATGGGAGTGAGACCGGGACCACTCCCCCGATTGATGTTTATTTATGTTCTTCGACTTCTTTATTTCTTGATCCCCTTCCTTCATTTGAGTCTGTGCAGGTTGAGTCTTCACATGTACCCCAGGAGGATTTGGTGCATATTGCCCAAGTCAATGATGAGAGCATCCTCTTATGTGAGGAGGTTGATTCCCCCTCCGTAGAGGAAGCTCCACTCATTGCCTTTTCCTCCTGCCACCTCCCTGTGGGCGACACCTTGCTAGGCAAGGATGTGTTTGGTGAGTTGAGTGAGGATATCTCCTCCTCTTCTTACTTTCTTTTCCCTCTACCCGTGTTGGGCAGGTTTTATCTATATTTGGGTAGAGGCGTGATTGTTCTTTCGCCGTATCGGTACCCGTTACCGACACGCATATTAGAACAATTACCTGTTCATTTCCTTTTTCATACGCCCATTAGCTAGAACCTTTAGTTTTTGAATAAGTCGTGCTGGGCTGACAATAACCCCAGTAGTTATCTTTCTTTTCTGCATTTTTATTTCATCTAATCAAGTTTAGTTAGTAGTATTTTTTTCAGTTTTCTATTTCTTTTGTTTCTGCGGAGCTGACCCCTGCAGGTATCTTTTCTGGATGGCGGATGTTGCGGCTCATTTTAGCTTACACGCCAATCTTCTGGTGTGCTCATTTCTGAGCACTGGGTACTCTCTTTCCCTAGCCTTTGCTGATTTTCATGTCATATATTATGCGGATTGTTTAGTTTAAGTTTGGGGGAGAGTAGTTTTGTTTACCCGCTCACGTGCACTATTGCACTGCATACTAGAAGATTTCATTTAAAATGTTTTGTTTATTTTCATTGCACACCACAACACCCACTTGAGCGCGTACTCATCTGTTTGCTTGCTCTGTTGTGAATTTAATTCTTCTGCTTATTTGGGAAAGTCTAGGTGATGGCTTAGGACTATGTAGCAGAGTAAAATGTTGACTCTAGTAGTGCTCCTAGTCGAGTGCTCGGTTGCATAGAAATTTGTGTAGATTAGACTTCTCTTTATACTTATGGTTTTATATTTTTTTTCTATTAGTGTAAATGTTGTTTACTCTACTCAAATGGTGAATCCGGTGGAATCAAACGGTAGCATAGGGATGTGTGTAAACGATCGCTAGATTCGTATTGCATGAGTCGGGAGAAAGGAGAATCTTTCTCGGTGGCTAGAACTTGCCCCAAGCGATTCTTGAAGCATTGGCATAGGATAGTTCTAGTGCGTGAGAATGACGTAGGCCATTATTTTGGCCCGGTTGAACTTTTTATTTCATGCCTAACGTCTACCCTTGCTAGCCCCTTTGTGCCTACCCTTTCATTGATTCAGCTCCGCACATATCACACCAAAGCCTAAAAGCCTAACCTAGTCGCACACCCAAATCTGAGCTTTAGTTGTAATTGTATTTACATTTTGGGGGGTGTTGATTGTGGTGTTTATTATGTGAATCTGTGGATATGCTCATTTGAAAATTTTGCTGAAAGAAAAAAAAAAGACAAGAAAAAGAAAGATAGAAAGAAAAATGAGAAAAAAAAAGAGAAGAAGAAAAAAAAGAGTTTTATTGAATATCGTCTAGAAAAATTATGTATTGGGAGTAGGCGGTGCACACACCTATGTTGCAAAAGTCCAAGTCTGGGGGTGTGGTGCATTTGCATTCGATTTTGGGGCGCGTGTAGTTACTTTTAAAGCTCATTTGGGTTATGTGTTATAAGCCATTTTGTTTATCATTGTTTACCTCACCGTAACCCAAGCCTCAATTAAAACCTGAAAGTCCTACTGACTCACGCCTTGAACCAATCTAGTGTCGTGGGGAGAATGTGACCGGGCAAGCTTATGGTCACCGACACTGATGGATTTCAGTGGAGTTTGTCCCGCATCCCGATCTTGAGCAATGCTCGTCTCAGCACTTAGTTTACTTTCTCCGTATGCATGACCAAATGATTCACCATTGTTCACCATTTTGAGTAGTTGTAATATGCTTTTACTCTTTTAGAAATATATAAACTGTTTATATAATCAGAAATCTTCTCTACTATTTTTCTTATGCACGTGAGCATGCGACTTCGCATGGTACTCTGTATTGTAATTTTAAGCCATCTACTTTTCTTTCCCCATTCGCTTAGAATTTGTTTGCTCGGGACGCGCAAACAGGTAAGTCTGGGGGTGTGATGAGTCCCAAATATATACACATTTATGGACTCATCTGGGCCGATTTTCTAGTCTATGCACTTCACTTTAGACATGTTTTCACTCATATTTGATACTCCTTGCTAAGTGCACCTCTAGGCCCGTTTTGGTGTTATTTCATGTTCTTCTTATTTAGCAGTTTTCATGCATTGTTAAGTGCCACTTTCAGTGGCTGGATTCGTGGTTGTGCTGGAACAGGAGTCGTGCAGGTGTTCCCGGTACAATTCTGTACAGGAACACCGCGCACGATCACTGGTTCTATTGCGCACGACCACTGGTCGTGCGCCGCTGATCGTGTGCACTTAACCCTTTTTTTAGTTCTGTCTCGGACAGTGCGCACGACCACCTACAATAGTGTGCACGACCACCGGTCGTGCGCCACTGTTCGTGCGCACTTAACATCAATTTTATGAGTTCTGTTTCGACCAGTGCGCACGACCACCTACGATAGTGCGCACAACCTCCGGTCGTGCGCCACTGGTCGTGCGTACATGGTATTTTATAAATTTCTTACATTGCAGGCTCCACCTAGGCAGGCGCACGATCACAGGATTCCAGCGCGCACGACCACTGGTCGTGCGCCAATGACCGTGCGCACTGTTTATTCCAGCGCTTATAAATTGTCCTGCTCGCGATTTAGGTCGGGATCTCCGATTTTCTTTCGCCCGAGTCTGCCGTTTCCTGCTCCGTTCCGCCCGATTTCGCCCCTCCATCGCCGCCCACCATCGGGAGGTGCTACAGGCTTGTTCTTCACGCCATTCTTGAGCCGGAGCTTCCTCTCGGCCTCCTCCTTCATCCAAGAGCTTCAAGGAAGGTTTAGCCGCCATCAAGCAAGAGGAAGTTTGCAACTTCTACCGGATCGTGACACGAAGAAGACGGGCTCATTGGAGAGTAGTGACAGCTCTCTCTACACCGGACGTAGTTGCGGACCGAGCTTGGACGCGGATTGACAACCCGGCGATTCCAACCATGAATCTACAACGAGACTTCGGATTCGGTCGATTTCTTGCCTTGTTCTTCTCTTATTGATGTATATGTAGCTAGAGCTAACATTTTGACGAAATAGCACTTAACTTTATTTGCATTTCTATACATTTCATGTCTATATGAAATATTTTACTATTTGAGTTGCTTGAGGTGCGCCACCATCCATCCTCCATCCCGCCGTCACGTTCGTGTGCCGCACTAGCAATTGCTAGTGGCGTGCTTGTCGACGAGGTGCTTGCGACCCTCATCCGTATGCCTACTCTTCCATCCGCCTAGCGAAGTGTGGCATAGCGGCCCGTATAATCCACTCGCCCTACGAAGCAGCGCGCTCAAGGCCTGCATAGTTCGATTCCGCTTGCCTACTCGTCCATCCGCCCTTGCGACGCAACGCTCTCAAGGCCTGCCTAGTCTCCATCCCGCCAAGCGAAGCATTGCATAGCGGCATTGCATAGGAGTAGTTGATAGCTTTTATTTTATTTCCACAATCCAAAACCCCCGTTTCTGCATCCATCCGACGTAAAAGACTTCAATCTCAAGTCCTTCCTCGATAATAAACTCCACCTTACTGTGTTCCTTTGAGATCGATACTTGGGGATTCATTCCCATTTTATATTACTTGAACGATCGGTACACTGCCGTTTCGTGCCGCAGTCTTACTACCGCCTATAGCGGTGTGCTAAGATTCGCGCATCAGTAGGCCCAGCCTAGGAGCCGTGCAGGGAGCCGCGGAGAGAGGACGAGGATGAGGTAGACGCAGAGGATAGCCTGCAGGCAGGAGAGGCCAGTCCAGGCAGGGCAGAGCAGCACCCCTCGAGGCGTACGCCTTAGACCTCCAGCACGGTCCTGCACCCGATGTAGTGATAGGTATCTACTTTCAGTAGTTACGATATCCAAGGAATATGTGATAGATATATATATATGTTGTGACCTTTTGTGTAGCATATATAATCTCGACTTCTGTACATTTGTAAAAAAACTCATGATCATGGTATATATATATTATCAGGTTTACTTTTGGTAGAAGGTCATCCCGCTAAAACGCTATTCGATACCGGTGCCACGCATTCATTCGTCGCACAGAACTTCATTGCCGACAAGGGAAACACTGTACTATCATCCGGGATGTCAATACGAATACGACTCCCGGATGGATCAGATATGACGTCCATAGAAAAGTGTTCCTTCCAAGCAATGCCAGGAGGAATGGAATTCGAAGTCAACGCGACCGTTTTGGCGATAACCAGATTCGACATCATTCTAGGGATGGACTGGTTGGCCGAGCACACCGCCCAAATTAACTGTTCAACTCGGGAGATCCACCTCCAAAACCCAAATGGGTTGTCCGTCACACTAACAGGTATACCTTCTGTCACCCGCATTATCTTAACATCCGCACAGACAGTGAAAGCAATTCGACGGAAGGAAGAGGTATACCTAATTTACTTCGAGATGGAGGACAAGACACAGGTGCTCTCTAGAGTACCCATTATTCGGGACTTCCCAGACATCTTTCCAGAATCCCTTCCCGGGTTGCCCCCGCAACGGGAAGTGGACTTCCAAATTGAACTTACGCATAGAGCCCGACCCGTGTCCCGAGCTCCCTACCGAATGGCCCCGAGAGAACTAGCCGAGCTCAAGATTCAACTTCAAGAGCTAGTTGACACCGGTTTCGTTCGCCCAAGTACCTCGCCCTGGGGGGCCCCAGTGCTGTTCGTTAAAAAGAAAGATGGATCCCTGCGTCTCTGTGTGGACTACAGGGAACTGAATAAGCTCACTGTCCGGAATACTTATCCTCTGCCCCGAATAGATGAATTGTTCGACCAATTACAAGGCGCGTCCGTCTTTTCTAAGATGGATTTAAGATCTGGCTACTATCAACTCAGAGTACGAGAAGAAGACATCCCCAAGACCGCTTTCATCTCCCGCTATGGACTGTACGAATTCATGGTAATGCCGTTCGAATTGACCAATGCTCCATCCGCCTTCATGGCTTTAATGAATACGGTGTTTAAACCCTTCCTAGATCACTTCGTGATAGTCTTTATAGATGACATACTCATCTACTCGAAGAGCAAAGCTGATCATTCCAGGCATCTCCAAATGGTACTGCTCAAGCTAAGGGAGCACTCGCTCTTCGCAAAGTTCAGCAAATGTGAGTTCTGGATGGAAGAAGACGGCTTCCTTGGACACACAGTTAACAAGAACGGGGTAGCGGTGGACCAAGCTAAAATACTAGCAGTACGACACTGGCCGCCACTTAAGTCAGCAGCAGACATCAGGAGTTTCCTTGGCCTCGTCGGCTACTACCGAAAGTTTGTGGAAGGATTCTCTAAGATTGCACTACCACTTACCGCCCTGACCAAAAAGGACGTGACGTTCCAGTGGTATCCTGAATGCGAAGCAGCATTCATAGAGCTAAAGAGCCGACTGATATCAGCTCGATTCTGACACTCCCCTCAGGTACAGAGGGCGTCCAGATCTATGTCGATGCCTCACTCAAGGGATTGGGAGCCGTGTTGATGCAACACGGCAAAGTAATCGCATACGCCTCACGGTAGCTAAAGCCCCACGAACTAAACTACGCAACCCATGACCTGGAACTGGGTGCGGTAGTGTTCGCATTAAAAGTTTGGAGGCACTATCTCTACGGAGTGCGATGCGAGATCTTCTCCGATCATAAAAGCCTCAAATACATCTTCACCCAGAAAGAGCTAAATCTCCGACAACGCCGGTGGCTGGAATTCCTATGCGATTACGACTTCGCTCTCCAATATCACCCCGGCAAAGCCAATAAGGTTGCAGATGCCTTAAGTCGGCAACCTCCGATGGCCGGCAATTGGCTAGAGATGATACCAAGTGAGTTAATCAAGTCCTTGGCAGACTTGGATATCATCCTCATTTCCCGCAGGAACCCGATGGAATATCAGGCCCAGCTTTACTAGATGGAGATACAGTGTGACATCAGGGACAGAATACGAGAGGCCCAGAAGATCGACGTTGAAGCAGCCCCGATCATTCAGGCCTTGCAACACGATGCACAAGAAGACTACAACTTGTATGATGGCATCCTGCATTACAGACACCGCATATTCATTCCCGCTGCAGAGGGAATCCGGGAGGAGATACTCCGTGAAGCACACCAAACGAGGTATTCAATACACCCGGGGGTAGTAAAAATGTATACAGACCTGCGAAGGACATTATACTAGCCAGGAATGAAGAAGGACGTCACCGATTATGTAGCCCACTGCCAGACCTGTCAACTGGTCAAGGCAGAGTGTCGTAGCCCAGGAGGTTTGCTACAACCCCTGCCGATACCAGAATGGAAATTCGAGGATATCTCCATGGACTTCGTCCATGGCTTACCCCGATCTCGTGCAGGGAACGACTCAATATGGGTCGTAGTAGATCGCCTCACCAAAGTGGCTCGTTTCATCCCGAACAGACAAGGCGACGGTGCCGACATATTAGCCCGGCTATTTATAGAGCATGTGGTCCGATTTCACGGGGTACCCAAGTCAATCGTGTCTGACTGCGATGGACGTTTCACGTCAAAAGAATGGAGGCGAGTGCAGGCTCATCTGGGAACCATATTAGCTTTTAGCACCGCCTTCCATCCCCAGACCAACGGGCAAACAGAAAGGATGAACCGGACGATGGAAGACCTCCTCCGATTATGCATAGTGGAACACAATGAGCCTTGGGAGTAGTTACTGCCCTTAGTGGAGTTCTCGTACAATAACAGCTTCTAGGCGAGCATCAAAATGACACCTTGCGAAGCCCTTTACGGAAGACGTTGTCGAACACCACTATCATGGGCACAGGACGAGGACCCCGAAGCTTTAGGAGTCACCTATATCGATGATACCACGACAGCTATAAGGTTGATTCAAGAACGTATGCTGGAGGCACAGAGTCGTCAAGCCAAATATTATGATGCGCGTCATCGGATGGTAGAATTCAACGTGGGAGACATGGTATTCTTAAAAATTAAACCAATGCACGGGGTATCTCGAATAAAGAAGCAGAAAAAGCTAGATCCACGCTATCTAGGCCCATATCAAGTCACTGAAAGGATTGGCCCCGTCGCTTATAGGTTAGCTCTGCCAGTTGAACTGGGAAATCTTCACGACGTATTTCATGTCTCCTCGCTAAGACGTGTTCTACGCCAACCGGAGCAGCATCTACCCACACCACCAACATCAGTACAATCAGACCGATCCGTCCAACTCGAACCAGTGAAGATAGTGGACTCCAAGATCAAAGAACTGCGAAACAAAACCATCACGATGGTCAAGATCTTGTGGTCAAACTGTGGACGCGAAGCGTTTGCTTGGGAACCAGAGACGCTCGTTCGAGAAAAATACCCGGCACTCTTTCCCCAGGTATATCCTTTAAACCCCCTACTTTAGCCAATTTTCGGGGATGAAAATCTCTTTATTTTTATTGGATTGTAACATCCCGACTTTTATTGGGCCACTAGGCCCTAGTGAGCCCAATAAAAGTAGGCCCGAGCAATAGAAAACTACCATTTTAAGTGGTGTTGCACGCTGCAACTAAGTCGTTGGGGTACAGTGACCAAATGAACCCTGAATTGACTTATGTCAATTCTGTTAGACTCGTATGAACGATACGAGCGCAACGGAATTCGTTGCACTTCGATCCGAGGTCGTTTGGAGAAAATGACCATTTCGGGTGTCGTAGCGCGCCACTACCTCATTATTATGAATAGTGACCGTACGAACCCCGAATTGACTTCCGTCAGTGCCGTTAGACTCGTATGAACGATACGAGCGCAACGGAATTCGTTGCACTTCGATCCGAGGTCGTTTGGAGAAAACGACCATTTCGGGTGTCGTTGCGCGCCACTACCTCATTATTATGAATAGTGACCGTACGAACCCCGAATTGACTTCCGTCAGTGCCGTTAGACTCGTATGAATGATATGAGCGCAACAGAATTTGTTGCACTTCGAACCGAGGTCGTTTGGATAAAACGACCATTTCGGGTGTCGTAGAGCGCCACTACCTCATTATTATGAATAATGACCGTACGAATCCCGAATTGACTTCCGTCAGTTCCGTTAGACTCGTATGAGCAATACGAGCGCAACATAATTCGTTGCGCCTCGATTCAAGGTTGTATGGAGAGTATTCCATTTTAAGGCTATGTAGACCACCTCAGTGCAACGCACGAAATATAAAGCGCACGAACCTGGCATCAGCCCTGACAAATCATAATGGACCCGGGGACTATGGAAGACCCCGTCTAGGTTGACCTCGGTCAAACTCTCCCCCTCCCCAGCTGGAAATTATTGAAAAATGAAAAGAAAAGGGGGGGGGGGGGGGAGGAGAGAGAAGCCCCTCCCCCCAAAGGAGGGGGTTGCCCATGAATAGGCAGCCCCTATTGGGTCAAGGGGGCAGGTGAGAGGGAAGGGAGGGGAGGGGGAGAAAATATCTCCCCCCACTCACCCTCCCTTAACCCCACGTGGGGAAAGGAGGAGAGGGGGGGGGGGGGTCTCCCCCTTCCTATAAAAGGAGGGCCAAGCCCCTCCTTTCAGAGACCCAACCCCTACTCCTTCTCCCCTGCCAGCAAGCTCAGCCACCCCCTCCTCCTCCTCCTCCTCCACCCTGCTGGAGCCAGCCCAGCCAGCCCAAGCCTCCACCTCCTTCTCCATGGCCAGCCACCGCCCCTCTACCTCTCGAGCCCAACCTCCACCACAGGTAGAGACTCACCCCCTCCTCCTTCTTACCTCCCGGAGGCAAGCCGCCCCCTCCCCGTCGCCGGAGCGCCACCAGCGCTACCCCGAGCTTGCTCGGGTGGAGGCGCTGGCCGTGGAAGCCAAACCCCCCCAGCGCCGGTGGTGGCGCTGGGGGAGCAGGTCCCCACTCGGGGACCTCGGCGCCGACGAAGGGGAGGCGGCCGGGCCGCCGGAGGACGCAGCCCCGGCGGCGCCCGAGTCCGCCTCCCCCTCCTCTTTTTCCTGAAAGGAGAATCCCGCCAACCCCGGCGGCGGCCGGCGGCTCCAGGCCGCCGGACCCCCGCCGGAGGTCTGCCCCCTCCCCGGCGCCCCGACCAGAGGCGGCAGGGAGGGCTCTCCCCGAGGAGGCGGCGGCGCAGCAAGCTGCATGGCCCATGCAGGGTGTGCCGCGCCTCCCCGCCCCCTTCTGCTCAGGTTTCCGGTGGGGTCCGGTGGGGTCCGGTGGGGTCCAGCGGCGCCAGGCCGCCGGACCACCACCGGAGTGGTCGCCGACCACCGACGCACTGACCGGGGGCGGCACCGGCGCTTCCCCTGCGGAGGTGGCGGCGTGGCAAGCATGCATGATGCATGCAGGCCACGCCACCGCCTCTCGTCCCCTTCCTCGAGCACTCCCAGCGGTGGCCGGCGGCACCAGGCCGCCGGACCACCCCCGGAATGGTAGCCGGCCCCCGGCGCACCGATCGGGGGCGTCGCCGGCCCCATCTGGCTGCTACCTGGCGGCGGCAGTGGCCGCCTCCCGTTAGGGTTAACGGGAGCCGCTCGATCTCCCCCAGGAAATTGGGCGGCTCCCCTAACCTTAACTCCCGCCCTCCGCCTCAAATTGAGTGCTCCCACAGCGGATCCGCTGCAGATCTGCTGTGGGAGACGCGGGAGGGCGCAGGGTGCAAAACCCCTGCGCCTCTTCCCTGCCTCTAACCGCACCCCAAACACCTTCCTCCCTTCCCCATTTTTCTGAGGAAAAATGGGGCCCTTTCAGCCAAAACCTCCAAGATGAAAAATGTGCCCCACCCTGAGGGGCACCTCCTGTAATGTTTTGGGAATTTTTGGAATCCATTTACTTTTTTTAAGCCTATTTATAAGGTTCATTTTAAGGAAATAAAAGCCCAAATGAGTTGGGAAAAATCCTCAAAAATTATGGGCTCTAATTAAAGGTATTTTACAACTACTATTAAGGTTGGGAGGTGTGACATCTTATTTTGGTCCTCCAAAAGCATTTTACAAGCAAAATAAATGCCCGAAAAGGAGCGAAATCCATCGGAAAAAGTCGACGTCCGTGCGACGTAAAATTCTTAAACGTTTAATAAAGATTACGCGTATCGATCTAAGGAATTGACTAAGTTAAGAATATCGGTGCAAAACTCGAGATGAAATCGCGGTGCGATGCCGCAACCCAATAACACCGGGATAATTATAAAAGAATAAATCCACGACAAAGGGGGAATTACTAAAAAATACCATGAAATGTAAATAAACTCCCGAGACGGAGTAGAACCCCTATGAACGGGGAGAAAGCAGAACCTCCTCCTATGAACGGAGTCGACGTTAAAGCCTCCTCTTATGGAGTGATTGGACTACTAACCATTTACTTATTTACTGCTTTCTGTATTTCTTTAAACCCAGTCCCGTACTGGTCCCCCACATTTACTTTCTGTATTTTTCTTTAAATCCAGTTTCGTACTGGTCCCCCGCATTTACTTTCTGTACTTTTCTTTAAATCCAGTTTCGTACTGGTCCCCCGCATTTACTTTCTGTATTTTTCTTTAAATCCAGTCTCGTACTGGTCCCCTGCCTTTACTTTCGGTACTTTCAATTCTCCAGTCTCGCACTGGTCTTATTATGGCCTCTGCTTTCGGCCTACTTTTCTGCTTAATATGGCCTCTGCTTTCGGCCTACTTTTCTGCTTAATATGGCCTCTGCTTTCGGCCTACTTTTCTGCTTAATATGGCCTCTGCTTTCGGCCTACTTTTCTACTTAATATGGCCTCTGCTTTCGCCCTACTTTTCTACTTAATATGGCCTCTGCTTTTGGCCTACTTTTCTACTTAATATGGCCTCTGCTTTCGGCCTACTTTTCTACTTTTCTACTTAATATGGCCTCTGCTTTCGGCCTACTTTTCTACTTAATATGGCCTCTGCTTTCGGCCTACTTTTCTGCTTAATATGGCCTCTGCTTTCGGCCTACTTTTCTACTTAATATGGCCTCTGCTTTCGGCCTACTTTTCTACTTAATATGGCCTCTGCTTTCGCCCTACTTTTCTACTTAATATGGCCTCTGCTTTCGGCCTACTTTTCTACTTAATATGGCATCTACTTTCGACCTAATTTCCTGCTTGATATTATGGCCTCTGCTTTCGGCCTATTTTGCTGTTGCACTTATTCATATTGGGGTTCTAACTCCAGCCCTGCGCTGGCAAGCGGTGCTTATCCTCCCTCCTGCAAGGCCTTAGTTGGGGGAAACCCGGAGTTGAGTTTCTCCTCCTAAGTTAGCCTCAAATAGGGAGCCCTCATACCGCCCAGCCTCCCGGTCAGAAGTTGCGTGACCGGTCGAGTAAGAGTGTCGCGTCAAGTTTTTAAAGCACTTGCACTAAGCTTTGAAGATTGTTTGAAAGTGGCAGGTCGGTCACGCCCACAGACCGTTCGTACCGGTGTGGGAGGGTTGACGACTCATGGCGACAGGGAGATGTGCGCAGCAGGTTATCTTCACTCCGAACCCGCAATCTTGCCTCCGTTGGTCGACCTAAAAATCGGTTCGCCAGATGTCGCTCACATCCAAATAGTACACCAAGTTGTACAGGAGGGCCTGAGTGATACGATACGACTACACTCAGAAGTGGCAAGACTGGCCACTGTCACCGACGGCCACATCGGTGAGGCCCGTGGGGTTAGCTCCCCTGCTTGATCTAAAGCGGTCTAAACTGTGTCGACACAGGGTTTTTGTGTGTGTACAGGTTTGAAAACCTGGGTGCGTACTTGCGCGAGATAGTGTTGTGTATTTACTATTCGGCGCAATTATGGATAATAGGGCGGGAGCCTTATATATATATGCTTACCTGCTGCTAACCCTCTCCTTGCTTCGGCTATTTATTTTTGTCCTTTAGCCGCCCCCTGGATATAGATCCGGGGAGGGGAAGTATTTTCTACTTAGCTCTGTGATTAACGGTTATTTCTTATAACCAATCACAGGAGATGGGACAGCGCGGCGCACTCGCACCACAGGATGAGATACCAGCCTTGGAGATGGCCCGTTCGATTAACCCAGCCTCGCCCCCTATCTTCCGCGACGTGAGTCCTAGAGTATAGGACTAAGACTAGAATCTTTTGTTTCGTCGATGTAGCCCCTAGGGAAGTAGTTGTAAAAATTAGGCTTCGGCCCTGTTTAATTATGTCAATATAAGCTGTGTGCTTGACTTTCTGTCTTTCGATTGCTTCCGCTATGCGTTCTGTTGTGATGTTGTGATTCTTGTGCCTGACAAGGAGGCCGCTCAGTGCTTTTGAGGGTGGGACGTTGCCACCCAGAAAGCGCTAAGTGGTCATCCTTGGGCGGTAAGACCCCCCCTCCCTGAACCCGGTTCAGTTTGGGGAGGGGGGTCTTACACTGAGTCCCTCTTCAAGGTGATGCTAGATCCCAAGGAGTCGTTGGCTCACTATGCGGATCGGTTTCAGGAGGAAGTATTGCTCACCCAGGAGATGCCCGGGTTTTCCCTTCAGCTCGCCTTCACGTTGGGGCTGAGGGAGAGTTTCTTCAAGATGGGACTGAAGAGAATGCTGGGAATCCTGCTCACATGATTCCTGATTTAAAGAAGTCAACAAGTCAAGAATACTTCACTTTGTATTTGACATTCCATCTAGTTCATGCTTGCAGGAATCGACAATATGTCATGTACCTTAGTTATTTTACTAAGTACATATCGTCGAAAAGAACAGGCGATATCGTCGACAATGCGTGCTTGTCGTCGTAATGACGGGCAGAGCAGAGAAGCAAAGTATTTGTCTCGTCGACCGCTGATACGTGGCGAGATCGTCGAACAAAGGATGGCAAGTTCGTCGATCGCAGAATGCTGTTCGTCGAACGCAGAAAAGACACAGGGCATCGTCGTGTGTAACTCATGTCGTCGAGAGAATACATGATCACGACGACATGATGCAAGAAGGAAGCTCACGACGACACTGTCAGAGAAAGAAGATCGTCATATATACAGAATCGCTGGGATATCTTGTATCGTCGAGATACCTCCATCAGTGGCAGAAGGAAGATCGCGACGACAAAGTCAGAGACAGCTTGTCATCGTAATGATGCAGATATCTTCAAACCAGAATTCAAATCTTGCGGACATGATGTCAGCAGTTAATGATGCCGTCTGATTATCCAATCAACGCGTGCACTTAAGGAATGGAGACATCAACGCGTGCTCCAATGAGATGGGCATCTGACAGAAAAGGACATTGCATATGACCGTTGTGCGATTCCTTTGTCCTATAAAATGGAACGATGGGTGCCCTAGGAACTCTCTCGAACATAAGAGCAAGGAAGTATCCCGCCGCTACTCTTGAACAATATATTCTGCGGAGAAGAAGAAGGACAAGTAGAGAGCAAGCATCAAGTGCTCTCAAAAGAATCAGTCATCATCATCGACTGAAAAGTAGTCGATCAACACCAGGCAAATGAAGTGAAGGCTGAAGAAGATCCAGTGCTAAATCTCCAAATCAAGAAGCATCTTCTTCAACCTAAAGAAGCCGATCTCCATCAGGCTAAGTCGCCAATCACCATCCGGCAGAAGAAGCAGTTTTATTTACTGTAATCTCTTGTAAGGCTTGCGGGCCAAATTGTCTAGCTTGAGGGCTGGAGAGCTGTGAGGCTTGAGGGTCAGGGCAGTGCACTTGCGGGTGCGATTTGTCGAGCTTGAGGGCTCGGGCACGGGCTTGCGGGCCTAGGCTGTAGGCACAGGACTTGCGGGTCTATGTTGTGTAGGGCTTGCGGGCCTGAGTGTCGAGCTTGCGGGCTCGGGGGCAGTAGGGGCCTGCGGGACTAGGCTGTTGGACTTGCGAGTCCATGGTGTAAGGCTTGATGGCCTGGAGTTTTTGGCGGTGTTTGCCGAGCCTATTACACTGCTGGGTAGGCGCAGAGGGAGAGAGGACTACTCAAGACACCCGGTCTTGAGGAACCTCTATAGGTCGTTGTGTGCTTTTTGTGGTTTGTTCTTTATTTCTTAGATCTATTAACCAGAAAGTAAGAAAAACCTAAAGGGGGATATTATACAAAGAAAAACCTATTCACCCCCTCTAGGTGATTAAGTGGACACGCCAACAAACAACAAAGAAAGTGTTGAAAATGTTGAAGTGGAAGTTTGTGAAGTTGGCGGTCTGGGGGGGAGACCGCGCGGTCTGGTCTAACCGCACTGTCTTGCGTTCTTCTGGCGGTCTGACCTCTCTGGTCTAGCCATGGGCTTCTCGGCGTGACCGCCAGTCTTCTGTCCAAGGGTGCCGAGGTGAGGCCGCGCGGTCTGGTCATGTGACCGCGTGGCGAGCTGGTGAGACCGCGCGATCTGGTGCTTGTGATCGCGTGGTGTGGGGGCAGCCCGGTCTGGTGGCTGTCCAGTTTCCTTATGGTGCGCGCGGACTAAGGTCTTCTTAGTCGCGCGGTCTCCAGTTTGTGTTCGCATGGTTGGTCGTTCGGCGATCAGCTGACATATGCAGTCACAAGTGTTTGATTGACTTGGCGGGCTATTGCCCTAGTCGGTCTGGTGTGTTTGCGGTCTCTGGAGGTCGGGTGGCGAACACAGGTGGTGAGCGACATGACCGGGCGGATTGTCATGATCGCGCGGCTTCTGTTGAAGTCGACGAGCTCACTGAGCAGGAGGATCTTTTGCTGATCGCGCGGGTTGACCGGTCTGGTCACGCGATTAAGGGGCGGTGATCCTATCTCATAGGGTGGTGACTGCATCAGGTCGCCTGCCTATAAATAGGAGCCACTGTAGCAGCAAAACATATAGCACCAAGTGTAAGTTGAGCTCGCGCCTATTTCTTGCGGTCTCATTCTTGTGACCGACCGATTAGCTGATTGAACTTTCCTTGTGCAGCTTCTGCGGATTGTGCGGGCAGCAGCGATCACCTTCTCTTCTAAGGTGTTCGAGCGGTCTCGCGGCTTGCAGTGCGGGTTGCTGGAGTTCGGGAGAATCAGTGGAGTTCGGGAGGTCGCGGAGGTTCAGTTGGTGTTGATCAGGTCGCTAGATTTGTGTGTTCGGGCGGTCTTGTTTTCTAGCCGGGCGGACTGTCAGGTCGGGCGGTCGGGCGGTCTCAAGTTGGCAGACCGCTGGTTTTCCTTTCCGCTGTTTTTCTCTTCTTTTTTTTGTGTACTGGCGAAATCATGTCTCGCCATGTATACATCGCCCTTTAATGAAGAACTTTGCTTGATCAATAAAGATTGTGTTTGTTTCATGTGCTTCTGGTTGATTGGCTTGAACATTTAGTTATACAATTCCTGCTCACTCCTAGATCTATAGAAAATTTCACAGAAAGGCCCCCGTCTCCTACGAGGAGTTGATGGAGAAGGTGGCGGAGGAAGTCGAAAGTGAGGAGGCCAATCCGGAGCTCACCAGGAGGCTAGCAAAGCTCAGTGAGTCGGAGGTCAAGCAGCAGGAGGTGTGGAGAAGGGAACAGCCCCGGGCCCCGGGGGGGATGGAGGCAGCAGGGCGGGGGGATGCAAGGGCAAGGAAGAGGTTACGCTCCGGGAGGGGGTAACTTCTATGGGGGGCAAGGAAGACTCCATCAGTTGGGATGGAGGCAAGGTCCAAGGCCGGTGCCTCCCCCGCCTCAGCAGGCCATGGAGATCAGGCGAGGAAGGGGAGGAAGAGGAAGGAGAGAAGGAGCAGAAGCAGGAGAAGGAAGGAGAAGGGGAAATAGGGCGGCGGAGGCCGAGAGGGGAGATGTGACGTTGCCATACTGTGACTTCCATGATGAGGAACGTTATGCAACGGCCACTTGCCCAGAGTTTTTGGAGACAAAGAGGGCTAGAATGTCGGCACTGCGGCAGCAGCAACAAGTGAGGATTGAGGAGGTTCTGCCTAGGGCGGATGAGGAGGAAAGGTGCGAGGACCGGGCCAATGTGGGGACCCGAGGAGGGATCAGAGTGATCCACGGGGGAGTAGGGGTGGAGGCAACCCGCAAGGCGAGCCTCCATACTATCTACCGTCGGAGCGTAGCTTCGACATCCACGGCCCCACCCCAGCAGAAAAAATTACTTTCTCCCAATGGGACATGCCGGGTCATGAGGACCCTTTCTGCGATGCGTTGGTCATCCAGACCGCCATCGAGAACTTCACGGTGTCCCAAATTCTCCTGGACAACGTAAGCTCCATCAACGTCATCTTCAAAAAGGCGTTCGATGAGATGAAGGTGGAAACCAAGAGGGTGTTGGCCTCAGATGGACCGTTGTTTGGGTTCTCCGGAGAGAGGAAGGAGGTAGAGGGCTCCATGTGGTCCTGAGCGGGCAATCTCGGAATTGCCGCTTTGTCATAGTGGACGCCCCCAACAGCTATAGTGCCATCTTCAGAAGGCCGCTAATCAGTGCTTTCCGCTGCGTCCCCTCCACCTTCCACCAATTTCTCAAGTTCAACTCGAGAGGAGGCCAGATTCGGGTAAGAGGGGATCCAAAGGTAGCAAGGCAGTGCTACATGACGGCAATAAACACCATCTCCTGGATAGCCGAAGCAAAGAAATGGGATCAGGAGGTGGGGGAGTCGGCGGGTCTCGGAGAGGCAGAGGAGCAGATGAGGGAAGGAGAGGAGAAGGAAGAGGTAGAGGGTCGGGCCCGTGGGGAAGGGGTGGAAGAGGTGATGAAGGTTCAGGGGGAGAAGGGGAGGAGAAGGTCGAAGTGTCGACTTGCAACGAGGAGAAGGAAGAAGCTTGGGGAGAGCAGTCCCGACTAGAAGCTGTGGAGGAGGTCGTGGAACTCGAGGTCACCACCCGGGCTGGGGTGGTGGAAAAGGTCCGCATCAGCGGGGAGCTCAGCCTGGAGGAGCAGAAGCAAATCCTGGCTTGCGTCCAGGAAAATGTGGATGTCTTCGCTTGGAGTGCCGCGGAGATGCCCGAGATCGATGCGGATGTGGCTTGACATCGCCTCAACCTCGACCCAGGCACTCGACCCATCCGTAAAAAGAAGAGGGCCACAACAGATAAGGTGGAGGGGCCCATCCGAGAGGAGGTGGGTAAGCTCCTACAGGCGAGTTTTGTATCGGAGATCCAGTATCCAGGCTGGGTCTCCAACGTGGCTATGGTAAAAAAGGGAGGAGGTAAGTGGAGGACGTGTATCGATTTTTCCTTTCTTAATAAATCATGCCCCAAGGATTGTTACCCCTTTCCTAGAATCGACGCGCTGGTTGATTCAGCCGTTGGTTTCCCTGTAATGTCTTTTTAGATGCTTTTTCAGGTTATCATTAGATTCACATGCCCCCCCCCCCCCCCCCCCGACATCAAGGTTGTCTCCTTCATCACAGGGGATGGGTGTTATTATTATAAGATGATGCCCTTTGGGCTCAAGAATGCAGGGGCCATGTACCAACGAATGATGGACAGGGTCTTCCGAGAGCAGAAGGGAAGAAACCTGGAGGTCTATGTTGATGACCTCATGATAAAGAGTCGAGACCTCAAGTCTCACCTCCAAGAACTTGAGAGACCTTTGGGACCTTACGGAAGTATAAGATGAAGCTCAACCCCCTGAAGTGTGTCTTCGGGGCGAGCAGGGGAAAGTTCCTAGGACACTTGCTCACCCCAGCGGGGGTGGAGCCCAACCCCGACAAAGTTAAAGCAATCGTGGAGTTGGGGTCGCCAAGAAACACGAAGGAGGTTCAGCGTCTCACGGGAAAATTGGCCGGATTCAGCAGGTTCCTCTCCAAGGCGGGTGAGAAATGTGCGCCTTTCTTCAAAGTGCTGCGGGGAAACAAGAAATTTGAATGGACCTCGGAATGTGAGGAAGCTTTTCAAGCTTTGAAAGAGCAACTCACCTAGACTCCTCTACTCCAGGGACCAAGGCAAGGGGATGATCTATACCTATACTTGGGGGTAGGATCTGAGGTAGTAAGTTCGGTGTTGGTCCGGGAAGAAGGGAGGAGGCAGTTCCCCATCTACTACGTCAGCCGAGTGCTGGGGAAGGCGGAGCTCTGATACCCAATTTTGGAAAAGTTGGCTTTCGCTTTGGTGGTATCGACTTGGAAGCTCAGGCCATACTTCCAAGCACACTCAATCAAAGTGGTGACCGACCACCCGCTTCGCAAAGTCATGGAAGGGGTGGAGCATTCAGGGAGGCTAGCAAAATGATCCATGGAGCTAAGTGAGTTCGACATCGCGTTTGTTCCTAGGATGTCAATCAAGGCACAAGCAGTGGCAGACTTCATGACGGACTACGCAACTAAAGTGGGGGAGCATGAATCACCTCCCCCGGTGGCCTGGAAGATGTTGGTGGATGGTGCGTCAGGGAAGCACTCCTATGGAGGAGGAATCATCCTAATAATCCCCCAAGGAATAAAGATTGAGCAAGCCTTGAGCATCCATTTCCCAATCACCAACAACCAGGCCGAGTACGAGGTAGTGATAGCAGGCCTGCGGCTGGCCAGGGAGCTGGGAGTGCAAGACGTGGAGGTCTAACCGGACTCCATATTGGTGGCATGCCGAATCAGGGGAGAATTTGAAGCAAAGGAGCCGACCCTCCAACGCTACCTGGAGAAGGTCAAGGGGGTCATCGGTCAATTCCGCACTTTCTCCATCAAGCATGTGCCGAGGGAGGAGAGCACCCCGGCGGACCTCCTAGCCAAGTTTGGCCCTCGAGCTGGGGGGGGACAATATTAGAACTTTTCAGACCTTCCATTGAGGAAGGGGAGCTGATGGAGGTAGATCAGCGAGTATCGTGGATGGATCCCTTCGTCACCTTCCTATCATCGGGAAAGTTCCCTGAAGGGGACGTAGATAAACGACGCTTCAGGTACAAGTCGGCTTATTATTCCTTACATGCAGGAGGACTATATAGGAAAACACTCTCGGGGCTCCTGGCCCGTTGTGTATCAGAGGAGGAGGTCCCGAGAGTCCTCGAAGAAATCCACTCGGGGGAATGTGGCAGTCACTCCGGGAGCCAAACTCTAGAGGGAAGAGTGTTGAGGCAAGGCTATTTTTGGCCTACCCTCTGCAAGGATGCAGCAGGATTCGCAAAGAAGTGTCCAAAGTGTCAGCTCTATGCTCCACTCCAACTCCTCCCAGCTCAGAGGCTCCGGACCATCACAGCTCCGTGGCCCTTCGCTATATAGGGCTTGGACCTGGTAGGTCCTTTCCCGCAAGCTAGTGGACAGTGGAAGTTCCAATTGGTAATGATTGATTATTTCTCCAAGTGGGTAAAAGTGAAAGCGCTGGCCAAGGTAACGTCCCAAGTGGTAAGGAACTTTGTATGGGGTGAGAAAATTTGCAGGCACGGGCTTCTGTTGGCCATAGTGACGGACAACGGACCATTATTAGCCAGCGAAGAGTTTGTTAGTTTCTGCACCCAACTCGGCATAGACCTCAAGTTCGCGTCGGTCCACCACCCGAGGAGTAATGGTCAGGTGGAGGCAGCGAACAAGATAATTGTCAACCTGCTGAAGAAGAAAGTGGAGAATCTCAGGGGCAACTGGGTGGAGCGGCTGCCCTCGGCCCTGTGGGCCTTGAGGACTACTCCAAACACGACCACAGGGGAGACCCCCTTCAAATTGTCTCATGGGTCCGAGGTCATCCTCCCGATAGAATTTGAAGTAAAAACCCCCAGGGTGATCACCGCAGGCGAAGGGGATGAAGAATGGCTAGTGGAAAATGATGCAGAGCAAAGGTTGTCCCTGGACCTGGTAGAAGAGCTCCGATACCTCGCTGCTGTTAGACAGGAGGAAGTCAAGAGACGGATGGCCCAGTACATTGATCAACATATCAGAGTAAAACAGTTCGAGAAAGGAGACTTGGTCCTGAAGAAGGTAGATGCGGCAGGGAGAGGACCATTGTAGGTAAGTTAGAGCCCAACTGGGAGGGGCCTTACATTGTAAGCGAAGTGCTCAAGTCAGGAGGGTACCACCTCCAGGATGTGTAAGGGATACCCCTTGGCCGAGCCAGGAGTGTGGACGATTTGAAAAGATTATATCCTTAGAACTCTTGTAATTAACTTATTATGTGTTTCATTATTCATACATAGATTCTGAGGTCTTTTTGAGCAGGTAACAAGCATTGGTGTTGGAATGCCCCAGATCGATTCCGCTGCCGGTCTCTCATAGCGGTGGGTCAGGTTGATCTCTAGAGAGGCTGGCAAGTAACAAGTCCTTTGGTGCTGGAATGCCCCAGATCGATTCCGCTGCCGGGCTCTCATAGATGGTGGGTTAGGTTGATCTCTGGAGAGGCTGACAAGTAACAAGTCCTTTGGTGCTGGAATGCCCCAGATTGATTCTGTTGTCGGGCTCTCATAGACGGTGGGTCAGGTTGATCTCTGGAGAGGCTGGCAAGTAACAAGTCCTTTGTTGTTGGAATGCCCCAGATCGATTCCGTTGACGGGCTCTCATAGACGGTGTGTCAGGTTGATCTCTAGAGAGGCTGGCAAGTAACAAGTCCTTTGGTGCTGGAATGCCCCAGATCTATTCCGCTGGGGTCTCTCATAGACGATGGGTCAGGTTGATCTCTAGAGAGGCTGGCAAGTAACAAGTCCTTTGGTGCTGGAATGCCCCAGATCGATTCCGCTGTCGGGCTCTCATAGATGGTGGGTCAGGTTGATATCTGTAGAGGCTGTCAAGTAACAAGTCCTTTGGTGCTGGAATGCCCCAAATCGATTCCGCTGCCGGGCTCTCATAGACGGTGGGTCAGGTTGATCTCTGGAGAGGCTGGCAAGTAACAAGTCCTTTGGTGCTGAAATGCCCCAGATCGATTCTGCTGTCGGGCTCTCATAGACGGTGGGTCAGGTTGATCTCTAGAGAGGCTGGCAAGTAACAAGTCCTTTGGTGTTGGAATGCCACAGATCGATTCCGCTGTCGGGCTCTCATAAATGGTGGGTTAGGTTGATCTCTAGAGAGGCTGGCAAGTAACAAGTCCTTTGGTGCTGGAATGCCCCAGATCAATTCCGTTGCCGGGCTCTCATAGACGGTGGGTCAGGTTGATCTCTGGAGAGGCCGGCAAAGGGGGAAGTTTTTGATTACCAACCAGGCCTCAAAATGGCGAGAACGGGTGGTCTCGTAAGGCGATACAACAGGGGGCCCCCCGTAAAATGAGGTCCTCGCAGACAATCTAAGGGAAAATCGACAAGTGGGCGGCCCAGATGGGCGAGCCGTACGAAAAAGATCATTCAAGTCCCTAGGAATTGCGCGAGAAGCAGCGCAGGGACCTCGCTCGCCGGAATTAAAAGGGAGACATTCGCTTGGTGCCGGACTCTCATAGACGGTGGGTCAGGTTGATCTCTAGAAAGGCTGGTAAGTAACAAGTCCTTTGGTGTTGGAATGCCCCAGATCGATTCCGCTGTCGGGCTCTCATAGACGGTGGGTTAGGTTGATCTCTAGAGAGGCTGGCAAGTAACAAGTCCTTTGGTGTTGAAATGCCCCAGATCAATTCCGCTGCCGGGCTCTCATAGACAGTGGGTCAGGTTGATCTCTGGAGAGGCCGACAAAGGGGGAAGTTTTGATTACCAACCGGGCCTCAAAATGGCGAGAACGAGAGGTCTCGCAAGGTGAGACAACAGGCCCCCCCCCCCCCCCCCCCCCCCCCCGTAAAATGAGGTCCTCGCAAACAATCTAGGGAAAATCGACAAGTGGGCGGCCCAGATGGGCGAGCCGTACGAAAAATATCATTCAAGTCCCTAGGAATTGCGCGAGAAGCAGCGCAGGGACCTCGCTCGCTGGAATTAAAAGGGAGACATTCCCCCCCCCCCCCCCCCCCCCTCCCCCCCGCGCGCGAGATAGAAATTCAGAGGGGTGGATCCTGAAATCTCTCTAAGGCCGGCTAGAAGGGAGAGAACTAGCGTGGTGAGTATCCTAAGTCTAGGTTACGCGATTACGTGATAGGCGTACGCGAGCACGACGAATGCAGAGGTATAAGAACAAGTAATAAACGTGAGGAAAAGGCAGCATATATAAATAGCGAGAACACAACGAACCAGCAGGAAAAAAAATTCATCTATTTTCCTTCAAGTCTATTACATCCACCGCGGCGGTCTCGCCAGCCAAAAAGGGGACGAAATAAAAAAAAAATATACAACAATTTAACTATCGTTGAGGAGCAGCTGGTCCTCGCTATCTGCAGGTGGCGGAGGGGGCAAGAATAGCTCCGGGACCACACCTTCAATCGTCAAGTTAGACGCATCGGCGGATAGCAGGCCGGCTCCTTGCATGGCCCGAAAAATGTAGCGCGTCGAGGTCATGGAGGCCTCCCGGCATTCTTCCCCCCGGGCACGCTGGTCGTTCCTCAGACGACGAGGGGACGGAGGGACGGCGGCGCAGGCTAACTCGCAGTTGTGAGCTTTCAACCCGGCGACCTCATTCTCCAGACCAGAGATGCAAGAGCGAAGCTCCTGGATGGTCTCGGTATCCTGCAGAGGAAATAGATATGCCATGGGAACAATTTGGAAAGGAGGGAGGCGAGAACCCAAATATTTACCCCACCCTGGTGGCCGGGAGAGGGTACCTCGGAGGCGAGCAGCCTTTCCTTCAAGCTCGTGATCTCGGCGGCGGAATCTTTGTAGGCGAGGGCGAGCTCTTCATTGTGATGCTCCAGCTGGAGACATCGCCGACCCATCATGTGAGCGAGCTCCATAGAGCGGAGCTCGGATCGCGCACTTTCATACGCCAAGGTCCTCGCGGTCTCGGCCTTACAGACTGAGGCGTCATCGCGGCCATACAGTCTGAAGCAGAGCGAGAACGCCTGCCCATTGACTGTTGGCAGCTCCACCCAAGAAGGGAGGAGGGTGGGGAGGGTGGATTTGTTGACTTCTGGATTCCAGTAAATCAGGTACTCGCCGGCCTCGTCCTTGTTGATGCAGGACGCCGGGGCCCCGACCGCACCCCGTGGCATCACACTAGTTAGTGGACCACGACCAAGCACGCCTGCCAGAAGGACTGCAACCCAGGCACCCCAACCCATCTCCGCGCCTGTTCTCAGCGCGCCGGGTTGTTGAGGCTGAGGCTCGATCCCCAGACCTCCTTGATAAGAACCTCTCCTAACATGCCTTATCACCAACTGACCTGCATGTTTTTATCAAGGAGGTCTGGGGATCGAGCCCCAGCCTCAACAACCCACCACGCTGAGAACAGGCGCGGAGATGGGTTGGGGTGCCTGGGCTGCAGTCCTTCTGGCAGGCGTGCTTGGTCGTGGTCCGCTAGCTGGTGTGATGTCATGAGGTGTGGTCGGGGCCCCGACATCCTGCATCAAAAAATGCATGCTTGGTCGTGGTCCGCTAGCTTGTGTGATACCACGGGGTGCGGTCGGCTTCAAGATCTGTGCAAGATCTTCATATTAAATGATTATGTTATATCGTTATTTCATTTATTCGTCGATCAGATGTAGAAGAAATTCGTCGAGCTGTTGCCTGAGTTCGTCGAACTGATGGTTGAGTTCGTCGAACTAAACCCGGAGTTCGTCGAACGGAATTCATTCGTCGGACACACTCTGGTGTTCGTCAAACTGAACCCGGAGTTCGTCGAACGCAGAACAAATTTTGTCTAACGCAGATTGGATTTCGTCGAACGCAGAGACTTGTTCCAACACATTTTGTCATACTTCCTGCAGTATTTCATTTTAATTATTAAAAATAATAGAACCCCTCAAATGAAAAAGTGGTCAACACCAAAGTTGTAGCCCTTGGAGTCTACTTTATTTTAAAATTAATTTCACCCCAAAAGAAGTTATGTAGCTCCATATAGGTCCATTTTGGTGGAACTGGTCCCTAGTATAGGATAGCCACCATTTCTTGAATAACCTTTGATTGGGTTATGGGATTGACTTGAAAATTGAAACATAAGTTATTTACACCTACCCACACATCATACCCAAAGATGGGAATTTTAGGAGAAACTTTTTCTAAGGTTTTTGTAATAATTTCATAAATCAAATATTAATTATTTATTGGGTCAAATGACCTCCAATGCCCTCCAAATTTTAGTGGGTACTTCTTAGGGTTATCACATGACCCTGGTAAAAATCTCAGCCCAATTGGGACTGATTTGGTTGGGTAATTTGTCAACCCAAGTTAGGTCAAATTGGGTCAAAGTTAGGGCATGGTGTTTATCTTGGGGTATGGTGGTCAGAACTCATCACCATGAGTTGAAACCTTGGCCACTGGTTTAAGATCACCTAAAACACCTTCATGAGTAAGATGGGGTGGTGTAGAGGTGGATATGCCCCAGGACCCTAGTCTTACCCCTTGGGTGCAGATAGAGCTTTGTGAAGGACATGCGGTCAAAAGCTATATAATGGCCATGGAACCTTGAAGATATGTTTATGGGATGTATTTTTTCCCTAGGGAATTTTGAGAGAATTTTAGGAGAATTTATTCCCCCTAAATTAGGTCATAACCTCTTTAGGTAAACTTATTTTAAGAGATATTTATATGCACAAATGATCTTGGATGAAGATGAAATCTTGGTGGTGCCTTTTTAATCATATTTTAGACCCCTGGTAATTTTTGTATAATTTATTTTATGATTTAACTAGTACTTCATCCTCAAGGCACCTATTTTGTCTCAATCTTAAGAAATATAAATAAGGGTCCAAAACTCTCTGGAAAAATGTGCAACTTGGTGATAGAACATTTCAGAGCACTAGGAAGTTTTTGTAAATATTTACATAATTTTTGGAAATTGTTATAAGTAGGCTACTTCACAGCTTGTGCAAATTAGGAATTATTTGGATTAATTAATTCAATGAGGGAATGATTCCCATAAATTGTGAAACTCTATAATTAAGCTTTTCTGGACACAATAGAGGTCTGTTAAATTTTCCCTAATTTTGGCATAAGTATTCTTGGTAGTTCCTTCATAAATCTTCAAGTTTGGATAGATGATAAATATTAAAAACAGAGGACATTTCCTTACTGCAAAATTGTGATATTCATAATTACTTATTGATATTTTGGCATGTTAGATTTATCTTAATTTTATGGGAGTCATATCATAAGAATACCTTACACTTCATGCTCATATTCATACTTGGCAAATATTGGAGAAATGATAATAAATGCAAATAACTAAGGAAAAATATGAATCTCTGGATTTAGTTCTAAAACATCATGATAGACCTCCAGTAAATATCTTGAGTCAGTTGGATGAATATTTGGAGTACCTCTACTTATAAGCTTCATATAGTTAGTTTGGTCTACGTATAGTAAAAATGTGAAATTTGGATATTTAGGGGACTACTAAGTGAAAGTGGCATATAGTTGGTGTACATGGTCAGGTTGAAGAGATTGAAGGTCACCAAAAGGATTTTAGGTAATGAGGGTGTGCTTGGTGAGTTAAGGGTAAAGTTGTACTCAGGATTGACGAAAGATCGTCTTTCCCCTTAGAAGGTCATAAAATACGTAGAGTAATTCAAGAGAAATGACAAGAAGGGTATTCATACGGGTAGCTACCAATAACATTAAGTGTCTTGAGAAAGGGAGCCTTGGGGGGTCATCCCATTGTGGTTCCTAGTACCGTAGCGAGCCCCTTATAGGGTAATCCTCGGGAAGTCCAGATTAACCATAAATTGTAAGAGTAAGATGTTGTACAAGATTAACTTAACAATACACACACCCACACCCCGTAGTTACGGGAGGTTAGTTGGTTTGGTTGTACGAGCGGTAGGCTCGGTGGTTGAAGCAGCGAACTAGTTAGTTCGGTGAGCTTGTGACTTAGTAATGCTTGTTGGTACGGACGGGTTGGCCCAGAAGGTTATGATGACGGGCAGGTTAGCCCGAGGAGTTTATGGCTCGGGTTATAGTAGAGCATGTTTGCATGTGCATGAAGGTAGTGGGTCTTCGGTATTGGACGGTCGTTCACACCGACGTCAATACGTTGACTCGGCAAGTGTGGAATTTGCACTTAGCTATAAAAGTCTGGTGGTCCAGCCAGTAAGAGTACACAGATGCTCCGCGTTTTTGTGTTGAGGTGTACGATAGGTCTAGGTTAGGTAGTGTGAATACCAACCTAGAGGTGGGCGAGGCCCAACCTGTAACGACCCGCCCCGACCACCACACCAGAGGCCTACGGCACCGCCCCATCCCTGGTGGGCCGGCTAACGCGGTCGGACAAGGACTGCAGTCCGGTGCACCCCACCCATGGCTGAGCCTGTTTCTCAGCTACAGTGGGATGTTGAGGCCGGGATTCGATCCCGCGCCCCCTTGATAAGGCACCTTCAACAGTCCTCATCACCAACTGAGCTGCACTTTTTTGTAACGACCCGCCCCGACCACCACACCAGAGGCCTACGGCACCGCCCCATCCCTGGTGGGCCGGCTAACGCGGTCGGACAAGGACTGCAGTCCGGTGCACCCCACCCATGGCTGAGCCTGTTTCTCAGCTACAGTGGGATGTTGAGGCCGGGATTCGATCCCGCGCCCCCTTGATAAGGCACCTTCAACAGTCCTCATCACCAACTGAGCTGCAGCTCAGTTGGTGATGAGACCTGTTTGAAGAGGTTCTTATCAAGGGTTGCGGGGGTTCGAATCCCGCCATCAACACCCTACTGTAGCTGAGAAACAGGCTACAGGGATTGGTTGGGGTGTTACTAAGCGGGCTGCAGCCCGGGCGTCCTGGACAATGGGGCCAGGCGTCTAACGGTCGGTTAGCCGGCCCACTGGGTGGAGATGGACCGGCCTTGTGAGCCGGGTTGCCAGCCCTCAGTGTGGTGGTCGGGGCTGGGCCGTTACAAAAAAAGAGCTGCAGCTCAGTTGGTGATGAGGACTGTTGAAGGTGCCTTATCAAGGGGGCGCGGGATCGAATCCCGGCCTCAACATCCCACTGTAGCTGAGAAACAGGCTCAGCCATGGGTGGGGTGCACCGGACTGCAATCCTTGTCCGACCGCGTTAGCCGGCCCACCAGGGATGGGGCGGTGCCGTAGGCCTCTGGTGTGGTGGTCGGGGCGGGTCGTTACAAAAAAGTGCACTTTTTTTGTAACGGCCCAGCCCCGACCACCACACTGAGGGCTGGCAACCCGGCTCACAAGGCCGGTCCATCTCCACCCAGTGGGCCGGCTAACCGACCGTTAGACGCCTGGCCCCATTGTCCAGGACGCCCGGGCTGCAGCCCGCTTAGTAACACCCCAACCAATCCCTGTAGCCTGTTTCTCAGCTACAGTAGGGTGTTGATGGCGGGATTCGAACCCCCGCCACCCTTGATAAGAACCTCTTCAAACAGGTCTCATCACCAACTGAGCTGCAGCTCAGTTGGTGATGAGGACTGTTGAAGGTGCCTTATCAAGGGGGCGCGGGATCGAATCCCGGCCTCAACATCCCACTGTAGCTGAGAAACAGGCTCAGCCATGGGTGGGGTGCACCGGACTGCAGTCCTTGTCCGACCGCGTTAGCCGGCCCACCAGGGATGGGGCGGTGCCGTAGGCCTCTGGTGTGGTGGTCGGGGCGGGTCGTTACAAAAAAGTGCACTTTTTTTGTAACGACCCGCCCCGACCACCACACCAGAGGCCTACGGCACCGCCCCATCCCTGGTGGGCCGGCTAACGCGGTCGGACAAGGACTGCAGTCCGGTGCACCCCACCCATGGCTGAGCCTGTTTCTCAGCTACAGTGGGATGTTGAGGCCGGGATTCGATCCCGCGCCCCCTTGATAAGGCACCTTCAACAGTCCTCATCACCAACTGAGCTGCAGCTCAGTTGGTGATGAGGACTGTTGAAGGTGCCTTATCAAGGGGGCGCGGGATCGAATCCCGGCCTCAACATCCCACTGTAGCTGAGAAACAGGCTCAGCCATGGGTGGGGTGCACCGGACTGCAGTCCTTGTCCGACCGCGTTAGCCGGCCCACCAGGGATGGGGCGGTGCCGTAGGCCTCTGGTGTGGTGGTCGGGGCGGGTCGTTACACAACCCACCGCTTCCGTTTGCCACTACGGGAGTATCCTGGGAGTCTTGCTAGCTCCAAAAAGGGGGAACTAAAGGTCTGTGTGCATAGAGTTGTAGTGTGTGTGAGTTGCACTTGTGTGAACATAACATTTAACAACATACCTTGCATGTCATGGCATAAACATTGCATTTCAACCCCTACCCCTATCGTATAAGTCGATTATGGGACTTCTTATACGATAGGCCTTGCTAAACGACCCCTTGGTCTATAGGTTTGTACGAGCATTCCAATAAATCAATGGTTACTTTATATTATATACTTGTCTTTACTTACTGTTCTTTACCCTGTTTTACCTACTGCTTCAATTATCTATATACAATTGTGGAGTTATAGAAACATTTCCTGTAGTTTATGCCCCCGTCACCTGCTATTGTTTATATCCCTTGTTGTCCTCCGCTTCATCCTCCCACACGGTGCCTAGGATCCATTGGGGCTGGGGTGGGGAACATAAGACTTAGTCTTTTTGACTAACGATCAGTGGACCATATCATTTTAGGGGATCGAGGAGACGCAGCAGCACCAGAGGCTGGTGCAGACGGAGGCGAGCCAGTCTAGTACAGGAGCATAGGGTTCAGGATCAGTGAGTGATTAGTAGTTAGCTTCCGCGAGTGATCTTGTAGTGAGGACATGATGTACAGGGCATGTGCCCTTTATTATTGTAACATTGTTATTTCAGTTATACCATGTGGACATTTATTATATATAATATGTGTTTGTGGACTTGAACTTCTATTTGTTCGTTTACTCTTTTCTTCTTCTGTGATCGATATGGCCGGCAGGATCGGCGTTTTGTAGTGGCGACCTTCCCGAGCGAGGGTGTCACCGCAAAGCGGCGGTTCTGGGCATAAGACCCAGGTTTTCAAAAGAAAAAAAGGGTCTTACAGGATCTGCCGCAATATGCTATTCGCAGATTTGATTAGTTATGTTATATAAACATTTCATTTTTGTCACACATCTTGCAGTATTTTCTTTTAATTATTAGAAATACTAGACTACCTCTGATGAAAAGGTGCCCATCATAAACTTTGTAACCCTTGGTGTGTAGATTAAATGAAAATTTGTTTCAGGTCAATAGGGGCATTGTAGCCCCCTATAGAGACATTTTGGTAGGACTGGTCCCTAGGGTAGGGCAGTCACCATTCTTTGAATAACTTTTGATTGGGTCATGGGATTGACTTGAAAATTGAAACCTAGGCTACTTGTATCAACCCCCACATCTTATCAAAAGATGGGATTTTTAAGATAACCTTTTTATAAGGTTTTTGTAATAATTTCATAATGCAAATGTTAATTAATTAATAGGTCTAATGACCCCTAACCCCATCCAAATGTTGGTGGGTGCTCCTTAGGGTTATTATATGACCTTGGTAAAAATTTCAGCCCAATTGGGACTGATTTAGTTGGGTTATTGGTTAACCCAAGTTGGGTCAAACTAGGTCAAAATTAGGGTAAGGTGTTCATCACCATGATGTGAAACCTTGGCCACTAGTTTAGGATCACCTAAAACACCGCCATGGGAGATTTGGGGTGGTGTGGAGGTTGATATGCCCTAGGTATCTAGCTTTATCCCTAGGGGTGCATATAGAGCCTTGTGAAGGTCATGTGGTCAAAAGTCCTAGAATGGTCATGGGACTTAGTAGATATGTTTATGGCGTGTAATAATGCCCTAGGAAATTTTGAGAGAATTTTAGGAGTATTTATTCCCCCGAAATTAGATTATAATCCCTCTAGGGCTTTTTCTTGTAAAGGAAATATACATGCTCAAATGGTCTTGGATGATGGTGAAACCTTGGTAGTGCCTTTAATATCACATGAAAGGCCTCTGGTAATTTTTGTGTAATTAATAAAATGATTTAACCAGCACTTCATTTACAAGGCACTTATTTTACCTTAAACTTAAGAAATATAATTGAGGGTCTAATACTCTCTGGAAAATGTACAACTTGGTTATATGACATTTCAGGGCACTAGGAAGCTCTGTTAATTTTTATATAATTTTTGGAGATTATTATCAGTAGGCTACGTCACAACATGTTCATATTATGATTTATTTGGAATATTTATTTAGGTGAGAAAATGATTTCCATAAATTGTGAAACTCAGTCAGCAAGCCTTTATGAACATATTAAAGATCTAGAATTTCTTTCATAATTTTTGGAATTATTTAACAGTAGGTTCCTTCACAATTTTCCCTAAAAAGGGTTTCTTTGGAATATTCATTTATGTAATTAATTTGCCTTTATAAATTCTGAAATTTGGCCAGTAGACTTTTCTGACTCATATGAAGGTCTAGTAATTTTTCCATAATTTTTGGATAAGTATTTTTGATGGTTCCTTCATTAACCTCCAACTTTGGATAGATGCTAAATATTATAATTAAAGGATAAGTCTTGATTGTAAAATTGTGACATTATGTACTTATTGTTATTTTGGTATGATAGATTTACCTTAATTTTATGGGGGCCATATCATAAGAATACCTTACACTTCATGTTCATATTCAGGCTTGGAAAATATTGGAGAAATTAAAATAAATGCTAAAATATTAAGGAAAAATATGAATCTTTGGATTTAGTCTTATAATGCCATGATAGTCCTCCAGTAAAAATCTTGGGTCATGTGGATGAATATTTGGAGTACCTCTACTTATTAGCTTCATATAGTTAGTCGGTTTGATCTCACGAGCGGTAGGCTCGGTGATTGTAGCAGTAGACCAATTGGTCTGGCGAGCTTGTGGCTCAGCCATGTTTATTGTGATGGGCAGGTTAGCTTGGGGGCTTATGGCTCAGAGATAGATGTAAACATGTTTGCATGTGCATAAGGTGGTGGGTCCTTAGTGTTGATGGTCGTTGCACCGACATTAATACTTGGGCACGATAAGTGTGGATAACCCTTTACCAAGACAAGTCTGGTTGTCTAACCAGCAAGAGTACACATGAGCTCCGATGTTGTGTTCATAGCGTTGAGGCGTACGTTAGGTCTAGGTTAGGTAGTGCAAATACCAACCTAGAGGTGGGCGAGGCCCAACCCACCGCTTCTGTTTGCCACTATGGGAGTATCCTGAGAGTCTTGCTAGCTCCAAAAAGGGGAAACTAAAGGTCTGTGCGCATAAAGTCATAGTGTGTGAGTTGCACTTGTGTGAACATAACATTTAACTGCATATCTTGCATGTCATAGCATCAACATTGCATTTCAACCCCTACCCCTATCGTATAAGTTGGTTATAGGACTTCTTATACAATAGGCCTTGCTAAACGACCCCTTGTTCTATAAGTTTGTGTGGGCATTCCTATAAATCAACCGTTACTTTTCTTTACTTACCTTTATATATTTGTTCTACTTGTTTACTTTACTTGTTCTTACTCTACCTTACTTACTGCTTCAGTTATGATATATATTGCGTAGTGGTAGACTTTTCCGGTAGAATACATTCCCGTCATCTGCTATTGTTTACACCCCTTGTTGTCCTCCGCTTCATTCCTTCCGCTCGGTGCCTAGGAGTCACCGGGGGAGGGGTGGGGGATTGGCTTAGTTTTTTGACTAACGGTCGATGGACCTTATCATTTTAGGGGGCCGAGGAGATGCTGCAGCACCAGAGGCTGGTGCAGATGGAGATGGGGCAGTCTAGTATGGGAGCACCATTGGCAGGATCCGTGAGCATCATTTAGCTTTAGTATTTTTGCTTTCGCAAGAGAAAATTGTAGTGAGGAATTGATGTACAGGGCATGAGCCCTTTATTTTTATCGTACCTTTTATTCAGATATTTGATGTGGACACCTCTTTATGATGGTTTTATTTTCTAGGTGATATGGACATGGCTTATATAAGTCTGCTTAAGCTTTACTTCTTTGTGATCGATAAGGCCGGCAGGATCGGCGTTTTGTAGTGGCGACCTTCCCGAGTGAGGGTGTCACCGCAAAGCGGAGGTTCTGGGCATAAGATCCGGGTTTACAAAAGAAAAAAAAGGGTCTTACACTGCGTCCTAGGTGCTTAGCTTACCTAGAGGCAGGAACTCAACACCCTCCCAATCCAGTAACCAAGTAGCGAGTCGACCCGATGAGCCTCCCATCTGCCGGCATGACTGAGCCCGGTGAATGGTCTCTAGTCGGGGATCTTACCGATTGGAGGCGGAAGTACCCGTCCGCTTCCTAGGTGCCTTTCTTACCTGGAGGCAGAGGAACTCAATGCCTTCCCAATCAAATTGGAGGCGGAAGTACCCATCCGCGTCCTATGGGCTTTGCTTACCTGGAGGCAGAGGAACTCAACACCCTCCCAATCCACTTAGCAAGTAGCGAGTCGACCCGATGAGCCTCCCATATGTCGGCATGACTGAGCCCAGAGAATGGTCCCTAGTCGGGGATCTTACCAACTGGCGTTACCTGAAAAGAGAAACCGTTTTCATTCAAAGTTAAGGCAATACAAGTTCATTACATCTCGCCTCCTTGAGCTTACTTGTCCACATACTCCCCGGCCTTCTCCTTCATCACCTCTTCCATCTCTTCCGCCTTCTTCACCCACTCGACCGTGCTGACTGCTATGACGTAGCACTGCCGCGCCTCCCTGGGATCTCCCCTGACCCGGACCTGGACTCCTCTAGTGTTGTATTTCAAACACTGGTGGTATGAGGATGTCACGCACTAGTATGCGTTGATGAGGGGACGCCCGAAGATGGAGTTGTAACTACTCGGCGCATCCACGATGACGAACCGGTAGTTTTTGGATGTACCCCCACTACAACAAACTGCTCTTATAGTAAGGACCTAATTCGTTACAATAAGTGCCAAAATTCGTTACAAAAACTCTTTGGTAACGAAAAAAACTTTAAGTAACGGTCCTCCTCTAAAGCTCGACGCTAAAGGTTATTGTAACGAATGTATGCATTTCGTTACAAATAAAGTAATTGTAACAAACGATACTTTCTCACCAAAAAGAGATTCTTCCTCACAATAAATTGGTCACAATAAATATTATTTCGTTACGAATGTTATTTTTTCCTCACAAAAAAACAGTTACGATTAAAACTATTTCGTTACAAATGTTTTATTTTTCCTCACTAAAAATAAACTAACTTCGTTACAATAAAGTATAATAAACATTATTTCGTTACAATAGATTAAACAATAGTAACGAAAAAATCGTTACATTTGTTTTCCATTCTTCTTACTACAGCCAATTCATTTATATATCAAAAATATTTCATTTCTATTTTTTGTGTACCTGAGATTTTATTACAAATAATAATCTTGAAAACACACATATATTTAATATTTGGTAACAAGATCAACATGTATTTATTCACACCAAAAAGTATTACATAGAGTACAAGCTATTATCATCTCTTCTAAAATAATACAATATTATATTACAAGATCAACATGTTTCTAATAAATCTTCCGTCATTTTTCGAAAAATGAATCGTCCATCACTTTCTGACTAATGAATCTTTCATCACTTGCCGGTCAATGCTCGAGCACCCTACAAATAAAAGAGAGCAATTAAGATCACCCTACAAATAAATGAGAGCAGAAACATCCATACAAACTCACATCCATACATACATAATCCATACACACCCCATTAAACAAGCGTACAATAAAACACACACTTGTCGCCCGTTGTTTAGTTCACACTAAAATTAAGGTCATGAGGGAGTTCACTGTTTAGTTGTAATGTTCTGAAATTAAGATCACCTGTTAATGACACTTCACTGCACTTAAAATCACACTTCACTACACAACTCTTTAAAACGTACAGCACGCACACAGTTTACTGCACTTAACATTGATCGCACACACTTCACTGCACAACTCTTAAAACAGCACACACATGCACACATTTCACTGCACTTAACATCACACGCGCACATACAAAACTCAAAAAAAAACAGCACACACACTTCACTACACAACTCTTAAAAACACCACACACACACACTTCACTGCACTTAACATTTCACTCCCTTTACTACACAGCTCTTAAAAACAACACACACTTCACACACTCACACACTGACACATACACTTACCTGCAATTTTCCCAAACTGCACATGCAGTTTGCCCAAACTGCACATGCAGTTTGCCCATACCTGCACATGCAGTTTGCCCATACCTGCACATGCAGTTTGCCCATACCTGCACATGCAGTTTGCCCATACCTGCACATGCAGTTTGCCCATACCTGCAGTTTGGGCAAACTACACATTACGGTTTTCCCAAACTGCACATATTCATCAACTACAGTATTATCTTGGGAAAACTGCAATATAATCTTTACAAAATAATCTCAGAAAAACCAAAAGGGTCATCAAGTTCTTCTGGTGTATAAATTGATGAAAGGCGCCCGGCACATGTATATAATTGTTTAATTAAATAAGCACGTGTCTTCTACTAGAACACATATAAGTGCAGAAGAAAATATAAAAGAAAAACCAAAACCTATAAAATGTATGAATAGATAAAGAAAGAAACCTGGAATGGACATAGAACTGTGCAAATCTGATCCATCTGTTTCATAGCCTTCTTCATCACTCTGAGAAAAATAAAAGAACGAAGAAAACATGAAAAGTTCTGCACAAATTTGACATACAAAATAATTTAGCATCACAGAAAAAATTATTGAAGGAATAGAACAGGAAATATGTGCAAAAGAAACACATTTGATAGTTTATTCTTAAACACAGAGCATGGAAACAGCAGGCGGAGATGCAAGAACATACAATAATGGATTAGATCAGTGCACAAGCATCCCCGCACAGCAAATGCAGAATGCAGAATCTGTTGATATTAAAGTGTCACAGAATTGTCACAGAATTTTACAAAAATGTACTGAACATAAGATTAGTCTAATATTAGTCTGTTGATGTTAAAGTGTCATAGAACTAATTAGAAGTTCTCTGGGAAAAATAGGGAGCTAAATAAAATGTACAAGTAATTGTTAGAACTATATCTTAATCAAACAAGTTATTTTACCAGAACACTCTTAATATTCTTCGTTGACAGTTGGCTTTCTGTATACATCAAATCTGCACCTAATTTGTGGTCTTCAAGGGTGAAGACCACAATAAAAAATTTATCATTGATTTCTCTCATTCTAAAATGGTAGAAATTATTGAAAACTCATGATAAATCAATGTCCCTGCTTAATTAAAAAATGCAAAAATGGTAGAAATTATTGAAATTCTACAACATGAATATCAGCATACCTTTCTAATGTTTAAATGTTTTTAGTAAAGACTCCAACTGACACTTAATGACTGAAAAAATCTGACCAGGGAAAGAAATAGAACTATGAGGCACGTCCTGGCACCTTATCTTCTGCCATGGTAAACGGGCAGGAAGAACTTTTTCTTGGATATGATCCAATTAAAGCTACATACAGTATATTATATGCTATACTAATATAGTCTATATTTTAAGCTAGTCAAATTATATGCAATAATATACTATATATTACACTAGTCTATAGTATATCTTCTTCCATGGTAAACTGCCAGAAAGACAGGTTTTCATGAGTGCAATATAGGATGATAGTGATTGTTTCGATGAGGATTTATAGAAACTTTATTCATTTACCTGGAGCAAGCAATGAAGACAATTCTATCCTTGACCTTTGTCTTCATGACCAACAAAAAATTTAAAGCAGAGATTAGAAATAAATGAAAAAAGTGTAATCTCATTGAACAAAAATGTTAACATGGAATGGCCAAATACCTGGAACTCAGTAAAAATCCTGAGATTAATGTACCTAAGTGAAGAAAAATATGGAAAAAGGACTTAACTCGTATGATGGATTAAACTTTAATATCTTTAAAAACGTTAGATACAACCAGTTTGAATAAACTCATTCAATCCCATAGCCAATCTTAATAAAATTCAGATTTCGAGGAATCAAATTTTGTTATATCTTAATCGGAATACAGATTTTTTGTTAAGATTGTATCAAAAATGGCACATTTGTTTATTTTGGCAAATTAAAATCTGTATTTGGGAGGATGGTATCATAATGGCCAAAATATTAATCTAAAATAAGATTATGCTCATTACAAACAACCCGTAATCTAAAATAAGATTGACTTACTCCACATTGACTGCAAGAGAGATGATGAAATCACTTTATACTCCACATTGATTACCATATGCTCACCCTGAGATGAAATCACTTTATTACTCCACATTGAATGCACGGGCATATTGTAAAAGTAATAAGCAGTTCACATTGCTTCTGTGTTCTACATCTGTGGGTAGATAATCTGAAATGCCTTAAAAATAGTGCACAAATGTGGCGGGAGTAGTGATTGTAAAACCACCAGAAAAAATAGGGACAATGTATATAAAGGAAAAGCCACCTAACTGCTTCCCAAATGAACTCTGAGTGAGTGAAGAAAACAAAACCAAAAGTGAGTCTATTAAAGCTTTCTGATAACACTAATCACTCCACCCATCTGCGGGGTGAATCTAGGCGAATGCAAATAATAGTTTTTCAACTATTTGATATCGTTGAATAGAATTAAAAACTATACAATTTGATATTATAATAAAGCAAAAATCAAGAATTTTGTTGAAATTTGCAGTAAGTTTTAGAAATTCACATACACATACACACATTCACACACATCAACACAAACACAAAATCACACACACAAAACCACACAAAAGCCTCACATTGCAAATAAAAGAAAGGGTTTAAGTTGACCTTACCAAAATATGATGAGATCTCAGTTTTAGAAGCTTGGATGGAATAAGCACACTTACAAATACAAAAACATACACATACACACTTAAAAATACAAAGACATACACACACATACATACATATATATAAACAAACATAAACACACACAAATACAAAGATTCACACACTACACACACACATACACAAACATTCACACGCAACACACACACAAACATTCACACGCAACACACACACACATGCAAACACACATAACGACCACACACATGCACAACCATACACACACACACACACACTTATACATACACACACACACACTTATACATACATACACACACACATACACACATATATATATAAACAAACATAAACATACACAAACACAAACATTCACACACAACACACACACACACACATGGAAACACACATAACAACAACACACATGCACAACCATACACACACACACACTTATACATACACAGACACTTATACATACAGACACATATACACACATATATAAACACACATACACACATATATATAAACAAACATAAACACACACAAACACACACATGCAAACACACATAACAACCACAAACATGCACAACCATACACACACACACATCTACATATATAAATTCAAAAAAAAAACTCTAAACCATCTATTGCACAAAGCAAAACAAAAATATTTTTAAAACATCAAGAGCTTCACAATACCACAAGAATACACACAATTCACATTCACCTTTTAACAACTACAACTCAAACCAAAGAGATAACCTGAAAGGAAAACTGAAAGGGTGCCAGACGGAGGGAGAACGTCGGCGAAGAACTAGCAGAGTCGCGTATAGAGGGTGTTATTGTGCTGGCCTGCTCGTCGAAGTCATCGTGGAGAAAGGAATCGAGGAACGAAGGAAGGAATTACGGTACTGGGACTCACAGCAGGGGCGGGGTCTCACGACGCGGTTCTGCATCTGGAGAAAAAAATGCACATAATTTTCCGGAATTAGGGCATTAGGTCGAAATCGCCTCTCAATGAGAGGAGGAAGAATACCTTGTAGACGATTGAGGAATAAGTTCCTCGCCGATGTCGATAGAGAGGAGGTAGAAGGAGCAGCCCTTGGCTCGATTAGGTCGCCACTGTAGTGCTTGGCTGAAACAGAGCAAAAGCGGCTTGACTGCGGGAGAATAGGAGAACAACCTTGTAGGCGGTGGAGGAGGAGGAAAGGTTGTCCTCCTTCGCTCTCAAGAGGAGTGGCGCCGATTCGCCGGAGGAAGAAGCACGTCGCAAGGTTTCGAGGGTTCCTGGAGCAGCGCCGGGATGGATTGATCGATATATGGCATGGGGTCATATCAATGTCATATAATAATTTATTTTATTGGACTAAATTTTATTGAAAATTGTTTTATTGGAGAGAAATTTTTATTGGAGGGAAATTTCCCGCCAAAAATTTCATGAAATATCTGAGTTGCTCGAGCTCGAGAGAGATGACAATATCATGCACAATATCATGAAATATTCTTTATTTTTTTGCTCGAGCTCGAGAGATGACTCGCGCACCATCATGATCAAAAATATCTGAGTTGAAGCTCGAGTAGTAATCGAGCTCCAGCTCAATGAACTCGAGCTCGACTCAAAATCGAGATTGAGCTCATTTAACTCGAGTTCGAGATTGAGCTCATTGAACTCGAGCTCGACTCAAAATCGAGATTGTGCATATGTGTGTGTGTGTGTGTGCATGTTGCATGGGGTCTGTGTCTGTGTCTGTGCATAATCTATATTTGCTTGTGCATGTGTGTGTCTGTATCTGTATGTATGTGCGTCTGTGTGTTTATGTGTATCTGCATGTGTTTGTGTCTGTGTATGTGTCTTTGTTTGTGTGTGTGTCTGTCTTTGGTGTTTGTGTGTGTGTGTGTCGTGGCGTTATTGTGTGTGTGTGTGTGTGTGTGTGTGTGTGTGTGTGTGTGTGTGTGTGTGTGTGTGTCTGTGATTGTGACTGTCTGTGTCTGTGTATGTGAGTGTCTGTGTACGTATATGTGTCGGTCCATGTGTCTGTGTTTGTGTCCATGTGTTTGTGTCTGTATGTGTCTGTGTCTGTGTACGTACGTATGTGTGTCGGTCCATGTGTCTGTGTATGTGTCCATGTATCTATACAAGTCTGTGTGTGTGTCCATGTGTTTGTGTCTATGTGTCTATGTCTGTATGTACATGTGCTTGTCTGTGACTGTGTATTTGGGTTGTATGTGAGTGTTTGTCTGTCTATGCATGTTTGTCTGTGCTTGTGCGTGTCTGTGTTTGCGTATCTATGTGTGTTAATTGTGTGTCTGTGTTTGTGTCTATGTGTGTTTGTGCGTGTTTGTGTCTTTGCTTGCGTGTCTATGCGTGTTTGTGTTTGTGTTTGACTATGTCCGTGTCTATGTCTGTGACTGTGTTTGTGTTTGCGTGTCTGTGTTTGTATGTGTCTGTGTGTGTGTGTGTGTGTTTGTGTCCGGTGAGAAAATTAAATTAATATTCAATTATTTTTTATTCAGTTGATCGAGCGCCTGAGAGCGGACGAAATTGAGCGGGGTAATTCTTACTTTTAAAAAATACATAAACGGATAAACATTATTTAAAAATACATAAATCTTATTTAAAGCTCATGTGCACTGTCGGGCAATGTCGAGGCGGGGGTATTGTCGAGCGGGGAACATGGGCCTCATGTGCAATGTTAGTTGATCGAGCTCCTGAGAGCGGACAAAATTGAGCGGGGGTAATTCTTATTTTAAAAAAACATAAATCTTATTTAAAAAGTAAATTTTATTGAATAACGCGTTGTATGTGTCTGTGTGTCTTTGTTTGTGTGTGTTTGTGTGTGTGTGTACACAAATGTCTGTGTGTGTCTGTCTTTGGTGTTTGTGTGTGCCTGTCTTTGGTGTTTGTGTGTGTGTGTGTGTGTCGTGGCGTTATTGTGTGCGTGTGTGTGTGTGTGTGTGTCTGTGACTGTTTGTGTCTGTGTCTGTGTCTGTGTCTGTGTCTGTGTCTGTGAGTGTCTATGTACGTATATGTGTCGGTCCATGTGTTTGTGTTTGTGTCTATGTGTTTGTGTCTGTATGTGTCTGTGTCTGTGTACGTAGGTATGTGTGTCGGTCCATGTGTCTGTGTATGTGTCCATGTATTTATACAAGTCTGTGTCTGTGTCCATGTGTTTGTGTCTATGTATCTATGTCTGTATGTACACGTGCTTGTCTGTGACTGTGTATTTGGGTTGTGTGTGAGTGTTTGTCTGTCTATGCATGTTTGTCTGTGCTTGTGTGTGTCTGTGTTTGCGTATCTATGTGTGTTAATTGTGTGTCTGTGTCTGTGTCTATGTGTGTTTGTGTCTTTGCTTGCGTGTTTGTGTTTGTGTTTGACTATGTCCGTGTCGATGTCAGTCTGTATCTATGTTTGTGACTGTGCTTGTGTTTGCGTGTCTGTGTTTGTATGTGTGTATGTGTGTTTGTGTTCGGTGAGAAAAGTAAATTAATATTCAATTATTTTTTATTCAGTTGATCGAGCGCCTGAGAGCGGACGAAATTGAGCGGGGTAATTCTTACTTTTAAAAAATACATAAACGGATAAACCTTATTTAAAAATACATAAATCTTATTTAAAGCTCATGTGCACTGTCAGGCAATGTCGAGGCGGGGGTATTTGTCGAGCGGGGAACATGGGCCTCATCTGCACTGTCAGTTGATCGAGCTCCTGAGAGCGGACAAAATTGAGCGGGGGTAATTCTTATTTTAAAAAAAACATAGATCTTATTTAAAAAGTAAATTTTATTGAACAACGCGTTGTATTTATGAATTGATTTGACATGTATTTATGAATTTCATTACACATTTATTTTCATTAAAGCACGTGTCATCCATCAATCAGTATATAGGACAATTGCAATGTTATAAGAACACCAGTTTTGGCTATTGGCACACCAATTTCTATTAGTTATTACGCGCCTTTTGAAAATACGCCTTGTGCATGCATTTTTAGGAAAAGTGTTCAACACAAAAATTGTAGATCTCGTCAAGATCTACAACTTTCGTGTTGAATACTTTTCCTAAAAATGCACACACAAGGGGTATTCGCACACCAATTTCCAAAAATTCGCTATAGTTACGATCAGGGCGGCAATACGTCTTGTGCGTGCATTTTTAGGAAAAATGTTCAACACAAAAATTGTAGATCTCGACGAGATCTACAATTTTCGTGTTGAACACTTCTCCTAAAAATGCATGTATAAGACATATTTTTAAAAGGCGCATAATAACTCATAAAAATTGGTGTGCCAATAGCCAAAACTGGTGTGCTTATAACATTGCCATATATATGACATATATTTTCATTAAAACGCTAGCTCCCGAGCAAAAAACGTGTGCGCTGATAAATTTATTTATGCTCCCGAGCAAAAAAGATAGAGCTAGTGCAATGCGCGCGACTGAAAAAAAACGTGCTCGGGAAATAAAACGCGCATCCGAGTGAAAAGCACGTGCTTGAGCGAAAAATGGGCCCTCGAAGTGTACAATTATTTCACCCCTGCGCACAATGAAAAAATATGCGTGCATGCGGGGCCAGTGCGCGATCGTTATTTTTATTCAAAAATTATGTTAATATGTTTTAAATTTTTTGATTTGTTTTGTGCAAAATTTTATGGAGGGAAATTTTCCTCCATATATTTCGTTATTGTGAGAGGGAAGGAAATAGACAAAACTTAATAAACTAGAGGAAGAGAACGGCGCGCGGCGACGGCCGAGAAAGATAACGACGATGGCGGCGACCGTGAAAGAGAGAGGTGACGGCGGCGGCGACCGTCGAAGAGAGGGGAGACAACGGCGGCGGCCGTACGTGAAAGACATTGATACATACAGCTCGCAAATGGATGTTTGTGTGTTTGGTTGTCTGTGTCTGTGTGTGTGCATGTGTCTGTGTTTGAGCCCCGACACATGCAATACGCGCTAGCTCTCAAGCAAAAAAAGGAAAACTACACGCAGGAGAGTGCTTTTGCGTGCGCGCGAGAGTGCATTTGCGTGCGCGCGAGAGTGCATTTGCGTGCACACGGGTTTGTGCGTGATTTTATTTTAATTCCAAAATTATATTAAAAAATTAATGTCATATTAATTTGCATTCATTTTTACATTTAATATATTTTTAATTTTTAGTCTTGTTTTGTTCAAAATTTTATGGAGGAAAATTTTCATCCGTATATTTCATTCATTCATGTGAGAGAGAGAGAGAGAGCTGCATGGGAGAGAGGCAGAAAAACTTTTATAAAAAGTTAAAGATTTATTAAAACCCCCGTACGCGCAAAAATACATGTCGCAATAGTACCACATATCTGCGAAAGCCGCGCACGGATGTTTGCGAGTTGTAGGAGTATTGTCGTCGCGTTAGAGCACTATCGAGGCGGGGTACTGTCGCGTGCATACAAAATATTTTTTTTTTCAAAAAAAAATAATTCAAAACTTTGATAATAAAATAGTACAAAAATTGAAAATAAAATATGATATATTTTTTGTAACAAAACTTTAATAATAAAATATTACTATTAGTAAGGACAATGTCTTTGTCACAAAAAACTTTCATGATGTGGTTACAATTTATACTTATTGTGAGAAAAGTTTTCTATTTGTAACGTAACATTAGTATTGTTACAAATACTTACAGTTATAGTAACAAATTAATTATTATTGTAACAAAATTTAAAATATTCATTACAAAAAAGTACTTTTTTGTAACAACCAAAAAACTTTGTTACTAAATATAACTATTAGTAACAAACTGTGTTTCAGTTACATTCCAGTCCTTACAACAGGTGCAGTTTGTTGTAGTGCCCCCAAAGTGACGAGGAGTTCGACTCCCTCTTCCACTTCCTTCCTTTCTCCGGAGAACCCAAAGAGTGGCCCGTCTGACGCCAACACCCGCTTCGACTCGACCTTCATCTTGTCGAAAGCCTTCTTGAACACCACGTTCACCGAGCTCCCGTTGTCGACCAGGATTCGGGAGACCGTGAAGTTTTCGATTGCGGCCTTGATGACGAGTGCGTTGCAGAAGGGATCCTCGTGTGCCGGCATATCTTGGGCCGAGAAGGTGATCTTCTCGCCAGGGGGTGGGGATTGGGAGGTCGAAGCGACGCTTCGACGTTATATGGTATGGAGGCTCCCCTTTCTGGTGGCCTCTATACCCACTCCTCTGTGGATCACCCCGATCCCACCTAGGGTCCCCAGGTCGATCCTTTCTTCGCACGGGTCCTCCTCATCTTTCCTTTTCCCTTATCCTCTTCCCCTTGGACCCTCCAGGCAGAGCTGCTTTCCCCCTACTGGGGCGTTCCCTCCTTCTCACATCTCGAGGAATTCCGGGCAGGCCGCGGTTGCATGACCTTCCTGTTGGTGGAAGTCACAATACGGTAGGCCAATCCATTTGCCTCCTTCTCCCAGAGATCCCTCTTCTTTCCTCCCTTCTTTCGGCCGATCGCCATGGCCTGTAGGGGTTGGGCTTGCAGCGGCCTTGCGTCGGGCTGCCAGCCTGCCGGGTTGAACCATCCCTGCCTCCCCTGGTAGCTTCCCCCTCAATGGAAGTGGCCTCTTCCTTGACCCTGAGAGGGTCCCCCAGGCGGCCTCCAGGCTGGTCGGGTGGCTGGCGGTTGAGACCTCCAGCCTTGCTCCGACCCAGCGGGGGGTCCCTGGAGTCCCTGACTCCTAACTTCCTCTTTCCTTCTTCCTCCCTGCTCCTTCCTCTCCTCCTTCTTCTCTTCTTCAGCACCCTTGGCCAACCTTATCATGAACTCCTGATTTGTGTCTTCGCACTCGATCTCCCGGGCAGCACGCTCCATCATCTCTTCGAAAGACACCGGGGATCCCGAGTCAAACTCATTATGAACAACCCTTGCTACAACCCGAGGGTGAAGGCCAGTTGTAGGGTGTGCTCGGGAACCTCGATGACTAGGAGGACTTCTTCCTGGAACCTATCCACGTAACTTCCCAACGTCTCCCCTGACCTTTGTCGAATCAAGAACATCACTTCTGCCCCCTTCCTCCTCTTTTTTGAAGTGGAGAACCTTAGCAAGAAACTCTGACGCAGGTCCTCGAAGTCTTAGATGGTTACCACTGGGAGCTGGTGGAACCAGTCCCTCGCCTCCCACCTGAACGTGACGATGAAGAGTCTGCATTTGAATGCATCCGACATCTATCTGATCGAGGCCATGTCTTCGAACCACTGGAGGTGCTGAATTGGGTCATCCTTCCCCGCATAGTAAGACATGTCGGGCTCGCTGAACCCATTGGGAACGGGAGCCGAGATGATCAGATCGCAGAAGGGACTTCCCCATCCTCCCTGGCGATTCGAAGGCGTTCTCTCCACTTCCCCACTAGGGTAGCCGGTCCCGGGAGAGCTGTTGAAAAGCACTCTCGCTTGGAGACCCGAGCCCTCCCCTGTGGCTGGCTCCTTCCCTTGCCGGTGTGCTTGCTCCGCATCCATTGGAGAGGGAGAGGCGAGCACGAGTGTGGATGGTGTTGAGCACTCGCCGTGAGGGGGAGTGCGACCCGCAAGAGCTCCATGATCGTCTTCCTGAACTCGTCAGAATCACTCTTCTTCACGTACTCGCTGGTAGGGGCGAGTTCCCCAGCTCATCGCTTCCAGCCATGAGACTTGTCAGGGCTTTCCAAACTAGCTGCGTCCACGCTCACCGCACCAGAATGTTGAAACCAGAGAACTGGTCTTGACGTTCGAAAGGGGGATGCAACCAACCCTTACTTGTCCCGAGCTAGAACCCCTGACTAGTTGCTAAGAACTGGAAGATCCTGCCCTTGAAGAACACCTGAGTCCACAAATGAACCCCTTAAGCTGCAGCATGGAGGTCCCACCGCACACCCGAAAGCTCACAAGAAACTTCCCCTCCCAAGCCAATGCTGAGCCTGGGCACCTTGGAGGGCAATAAAGCTCACCTCACCACCAACCTTCACTGACAAGGGCGGGGGGGGGGGGGGGGGGGGGGGGGGGGGGGGAGGGGGTAGTGCTTGCTCACAAGACACACACGAGGAGAGGGGTGGAGACCAACCCTTCCCAAGGTGCCCATGTCGGTCTATTTATAGACTTCCCAAAAATGGGCTGCGGATAGCCAAAATTCTGCTATCCGCAGCTCAACCACCAACCTGGACGATCAAAACAAGAGGGGGGGGGGGCGAGTGGAAGACGAGACGTCCACTCCCCCATCTTGCCGGGGGTCGAACGAGTGGACCGAGGTCCACCGCCCTGACTGAGTGAGTGGACCTCACGGTCCACTCCCCCCTTCGACTCGCCCAACTGCATCCACTCGCCCACACCCTTGGGCGAGGGGACCCTTGGTCCACTCGCCCCCCCCCCCCCCCCCCCCACTCGGACGAGTGGACCAATGGTCCACTCAGCGGGTCCTTGGGCGAGTGGACCAAGGGTCCACTCGCCCGGGGCCTTGGGCGAGTGGACCCAAGGTCCACTCGACCAAGGAAATCTGCCCGCCCCCCCCCCCCCCCCCCCCCCCCGGGCCTTCTCTTTTTGGTCTTTCACGACCTCCGATGGTTCGGTCTACTGCGTCACGTTCACCCTCTCTATCACGACCTCATCCGCGTCGGGTCACACCGACTCGGAAAATATGAGGGTTGTACAATTGTTAGTTGTTTTTCACAAACGAATCTTAATGAAGTCTCAAATACCCAACAAAATGATTCAATAGTTTAATTTGTCATAAAAATTACACCAATAAAAATATTTTGCCAATGATGATTAACTGCAATAAATGAAGGTGATTGTTATGTGCAAACTATCCTGGATATGTGCAAACCACTTTAATAATAAAAAAATATTATTAAATTATTAAACAAAATGCCTAATTTTAGAGAGGTGCAAACCATCTCCCCTCCCAGCTTCTCTACTTTCTCTTTATAGTGAGGCGGGGACAAAGACGACAACGACTATCCACATAGGTCAGAAGGACATATAATGAAAAGTTGTTGTCGTCTTTGTCCCCAAATCCGATGGATTTCTACACATCGTGCTATATCTGTGATCCAATTTGGAATGTGACTGTCACTGTTCTCCTAAAGTTAAATGGAAATTATCAAATTTGGAATGATACCAATTAACAAAGGAAGAATCAAACCAAGTTAGATTGTGTTATCAAATTTGGAATAACACTTTCTTCCAAGGTAAGAAAGAAGAATCTGAGTGAAATTGTAATCATGAAAAATTTGGAATGAAGCAACTCACCAGATCCATGCTCAGCAACCAAGAACATCAACGGAGCACAACATGCTTACTAAATGTCAAAGAAAAATCTGAAAATATCAAATAGTAGACTAAGGTTGATCTAAATCTCCTTTAGTCTCATTTTTCCCACTGTTTTGATTAATCGATCTTTAGGTATTTCTTTCATCGATAGATCAGCTAAGTTATCCTTCGTCCTCACATCAATCAAGGTGATAACTCATTGTTCTTTCAGATAATTCAAGAGAGCAGTCATACTTGTCTCCTCTTAGCTAGTGTTATAGAGAGAATTCATAACGACCTGAACTGCTGCTTGATTATCATAGTACAAGCTCAAAGAATTGACTTGAAGTCTAGATAAGGGAATATATAGAATTAGATTCCTGATCCAGTCTGCCCCTTCGCCAGTCGAGGCAAGGGCAAATAATTCCGCTTCCATAGACAAAAAATCTATACAAGTTTTTCTTTTGTATTTCCAGGTTATAGCAGCTCCACCCAAAGTGAATATATATCAACTGGTAGACTTACTGTTACCAATTTCTGAACACCATAAGACAATTTGATCAACGTTGGTCCTAATATTTGGACTCAATTTGATTTTATGATCAAAAGGTGTCTCGACGGGCCTACAGTCTTTATATCCCATATAGAAAATAGTTGTTCAATGTAATGAGCCCGACTAAGAGTAACACTACTATTATCAACTATAGTTTTCATACATAAAAGAATTTCAATAGGGCCAAAGTCTTTCATATAAAATTCATTTGCAAGAGTGGATTTTATATCCTTCACTGCAGAAAGATATGACCCTAGAATCAGCATGTCATTAACATATAGACATATGATGACTATCTTGTTCGACACAGAACGGTGATAAAGACATTTATCTGAAAAGCTGGACTAAAATCCATAGTTCTTTACCACTTGGTCAAATTTTAGGTGTCACGTCTTAGAAAACTTACTTAAGCCCATAAATTGATTTATCAAGTTTGTACACTTTATCTTTTAAATCCTTATGGGAATAACCTTCAGGTTGTGCCATATAGATTTTTTCATTAAGCTCTTCATTTAAAAAAAATTTGTCTTTATATCCATCTGATGAACTATAAAATTTTCGATAGACGCTTAAGTGAGAAGAATTCTTATAGTCGACAGGTGACACACATGTGAATAAACATTAAAATAGTCTATTCCCCATGTTGTTTATAACCGTTAGCTGTTAGATGAGCTTTGAACCTAACTATAAACCAATCACTATTCATCTTCTTTTTCAACACCCACTTGCACCCAATGACTTTAGATCCTTTCGGCAGGTCAACTAGATGTCAAGTGTTGTTCTGTAATAGTGAATTCATTTTATCATCTATGGATTCTACCCACATCAGGAAATCCCTAAATCTCATTGCTTTTTTATAGGAGAATGGATCATCCTGAGTGGTAGGTAACAAAGTTGTCACCAAAATTCTTAGAGATTCTTTCTCTTGTAGTCACTCAAATAAGAAGTGGTTCCTTTTCTAAAGGTTGGGTAGTAGTCTTAGAGGGACCAGCTTCAAGTTTTATAGTAGATTCATAGATCATATCAGTAGACCCAGGCACATTAAAACCTTGATCTTTGATAAACTTATTTTCAAATAATACAACATCTCTAGACTCTATCACTGTATTGGTGGATAGATCTAAAAATTTATCAGCCGCATTATCTTCTGCACTACCTAGATATATGTAGGTTGTAGTTCTAGGTCACACCTCGGGCCTCTTAAGGTCTTGTAATCTTACATAAGCAATACAACCTTAAGTCTTAAGAGTATCAAATCTACAAGAATGATTATGTCATAACTAATAAGGTGTAAAAGTGAATTTTAAGTGAGACAATTTATTCAGAATGTGGTTTGCAGTTAAAACTATTTCTCCCCAATATGAGGTGGGCATGCCAGCTATAAGTAACATATAGTTTAACATCTCTGTTAAAGTCCAATTCTTTCGCTCAGCAACACCATTTGACTAAGGTGAATAAGGAGCAATGGTTTCAAGTATTATACCCTCAGAGGAACAAAATTCCTTGAACCCAGTTGTAGTGTATTCTCCTCCCCAGTCACTTCTAAATCTATTAATTTTCAGGTTTAACTGAGTTTCAACTCTAGATTTGAAGATCTTAAAGGTCTCGAATGTTTCATCTTTTGATTTCAATAGGTATACATGACAATATATAGAATAAGTATCTATGAAAGTGAGCATATACTTCCATCCTCCTCTAGTGACATGACTCCTAAAATTATAGAGGTCAAAATATATCAACTCAAGAAGTTGCGTACTCATAAAAACTGACTTAAAAGGTTTTCTAGTGATCTTGGTTTGTGCACACACCTCACACCTATCAAATTGAATAGACAAGTCTAAAGGGATATTATGACTCTTAACTAGATCACACATCTTCATATAGTTCATATGTCAATGTCTATTATGTAATAACTTAGATCAATTAGATTTGTATTAACTTGATTTATGCTATTGTTATTTAAGTTAAGTCTAAACATTCCATTTATCAAATAAACACAACCAAAATATTGTGAATTAACAGTTAAAGTTATTCTACCATTCAAGGTTGTAATAGACATTCAATCCATATCTAGCAAACTCATAGAGAATAAATTTTTAGTTAATGAAAGAACTATTTTAACATGTTTTAGAGTTAGTGTTTTACCTGAAGAGAGTATCAGCTTTGCATTCCCAGCATAAGCAACGGTCTCTCCTCCATTGCAGTTCTCCATAGTGTCATTGACCTTTGTAACTTCAGTGAGTAGATCTTTATCATTTGTAACATGACAAGTAGCATCGCTGTCTAGCCACCACTCAAAAGATGTGCTGCAATGATCACTCTCAATCATAGCAACAAAAGATCGGGGCCCAGAATTATTTAACAGCATATTTGCCTTGTTTAGTGGCACATCCTCCTTAGGCTTTTTTAGAGTCTTGCAGTCTGCGGCCCAGTGACCCCACTTTCCACAATTGTAGCACTTGCCATTCTTCTTTTTGAATGAAGGTTTTTTGGCCTGGAACTATGAAGAGGATTCATCTTTAGGTGACAGTGACTTCCTATTAGATTTGTCGGGATGTGAAACTAAGTTAGCAATTTGAGTAGATTGGCTAACTTGCTCTGCACATTTCCTGACAGCATTTTGATCCTCAATGTGGATGAACCTCATGAGTTCATCAAACCCAATATGCTCCTTCAGTCTGTGTGTTTCAGTCTTGGAGGTGATCCATTCAGGAGGTACCTTGCTAAGGATTAGACCGACAAAGAGATTATCTGCATATCAGACTTTTCGTCATCCAGCTTGTTACGCATATTCTCTAGTTCAATCAATTGTGAGGTGAATGTTGAATTAGCATTAAGTTTAAAATTGAAAAACTTCTCGACGAGGAGAGTTTTCGACAGTCACTCTTGCTTCTGGAAGTGCGCGTCCAGGCGGTCCCAAATTTCTTTTGTTGTTTTAAATCTACTTTAGGTCATGGCAAAGCGAGGATTCGGGGAATTCATAAGGTAATTCCTGCAGAAATCCTCGTCTTTGGACCACTGCAATTTATCTACGTCTTCAGTGGTCGTTGCAAAGTCACTGAGCACCATGTAGAAAATCTCACCTTCTTTCATGCTGAGTTGAACGTGCAGTTTCCAACCATGGAACTCGGTGAGATCGAACGACTGCAATTTATTTATGTCGTACGTGTTACACTTTGACATTCTTAAATCGAAATACGTAAGCTGAAAACATCACCTGATCCGAGTAGAGTCAATCAAGTCCACTTCAGATCCAATGCAGTAATTTATTCGCTCCTCCAAGCGGCAATGCTCGGCAAATGCAAGAGATTCCATGAAGAGTTGCACTGAAGCACTCCCCAGCGACGACCGCGGTCCAAAATATTGATGCCCAAGTCTCTGCATGCATTCACTAGAATAGAGATGTGATATCTCCTTCACCACACTAGCGAACAAGATCTCTATCCAATGACTTGACTTTCTCCTTACAGGTTGTAGCAGCAGCTGGCCACAGAGAGATCCTGACAAAAATTAGAAATTTCGGCGAGCAACGAGCTGCCATGAACAAGAGGGCATGAATTTGAAATTCTCCGACAGCAGGGATTCACTCCAAGAACTAGTTGCAGTGAAGGCATAAGTCTTCTCTCCACAAGATTGCATGCAACGGGTCTCCTAGACCTTCAGGAGTTTACACAGGCAGTGACGTAAGAGGAGGGCAGCGACCTGGAAGGAGGGCATCACTGATCTCGGTCAGAGACTGGTGAGTCCGACGAGATCCATGCGAGAACACCAAGGCGGTGTGGTTTCCTACTTGTGATCGACGACAGCGCAGAGAAAAGGCGGACAAGAAGCTTTTCCTCTTGAGCGACTACCAACAAAAAACTAGTATCGGGAGAGACTTCATTTTCTTCGATTGGCACAATTGACGGACCTCCAGCTCCTATTTCCGGCCGGCGACAGATAAAAGGTGTGTCAGGATTAGGGTTGTTCCTTATCGATCGGTTGGAGAGACGAGAGAGAACGACGTGCTTCTCCTTTAGATTGAGCGACACAAATTTTTCTTCTTTTTGATGGCTGCACGCTAGAACGAAAAACAAGTGCGGAAACCCTATTCTGTATACTTTGAGAATGTTAGGGTTAGGGTGTCTCAGTCGCTCAAAGTATTATACAATACCTCATAAGACATCTGGAATGGGTATTTATAGCACCTCCAGCGTAGAGCAATGCCCTAGGTTGACACGCCACTAATGGGTCACTAACGGGTCGATCTGGGTACGTGCGGACGTATAACGAAATACTCAACAATAAGAACATGTTGTCCTCCGATTACCGCTCATATAATATCTTCAACAAACTAAACGAGTCCGCACTTTCTATTAGTGCTCTTTTGTTTCTATGAACAATAATGTTCACATCACTTTGTAGTTCACACCACTCTTACAAAATCCAATATTTTCAACATTTCCAACTTCATCGGCTAGAAAATTGTATGTGTCGACTGTTCTAATACTCACTCTGATCATATTCTTAAGAAGACTGACTTGGACTTTAGATATAGTGTGATGAGTCTTCAACAAATGCGTGTCATTTTTTGATGCAAGTGAGTGATTATGTTCCTCTACGAACTCCGTGATCTCTCAATTCTTACCATCTTTATCGACATTGAAGTTTATGCAAGCCAAATATCCAATGCGGGTATCCAATTTTTGATACTTTTTTGTCTATCATTCAACGACTTTGAACTCTTTAGACCGGCTTTAAAGCAACTGCATTCTCGCTCTTTAATATTCTTGGTATGCGTCCAATATACAATGTGTTGTTTCCGTACACCAAATCTATTTTTATGGGCATAGTCGAAGTACATTGTGTATGTATCCTCCTCAGATTGCACAATCGGGAAAACAATGATAACTTTGTCTATGGGAAAAATAAAATCTATTTAGATTGTAAAATAAAATTTTAAATAGAACATAAACTTTTAAACATAGCCAATAATAATAGTTAGAATGCAATAATATCCTGCTGGAATTGGAAAATTCCAACCGGAATTGAAAATCTAATCGAAAACAGAAAATTTAGTTGCAAGTTGCAACCAGTTGAAAATTCCAACTAGAATGAAAAATTCAAATTGAAAATGGAAAAACCAGTTGAAATGAAATATAAGGTTTTAAATAGAGTCAATAATAAATGACTGCATGTTAGAAAATCCAGTCATAATTTAAAAATCCAATTGGATTACAATAATATCAAGTTGAAATTGGAAAATTCCAATCAGAATTAGAAAATTCAATCGAAATTGAGAAATCCAGTCGAAAATAGAAAATTCATTCGCAACCAATATTCTTCTATTAAATAAAATTATTCTTCTACATCCAAACTGGAAATATACTACGCATATAATGTCTACACTTGAACAATAGATTAACTTATATTGCTCATAATATTGTCCGATTTCTCGAAAGAGGGCTCCATAATCTACGTCCGTTTTTTTCTTGGCAAATTTCTCGAACTAGGGCTGCAGATTTTTGGAAGTAGGGTTGCGAAGAAAGGAGGAAGAAGACCAGCTATTACAGTGAGTTAATGACACGAATGAGGTTAGGCGAAAGGATGTTCGTTTTCTCGTATTCTTATATAATATTAATTTGAATTGTATTGTCAACATAGATAAATTTGCAAGACATTTTACAAAGCAAATTTGTTAATTGTTATGACAATTGGATAATATCAAATTTTGATGCAACTTAAAGTACATTATTTGAGCCACTATGACAAGCATATAGCTATAGAAGGGAAGTGTAGACATACAGAAAATCATCATCATAGTAATTCCTTACCTTTTTATTTATCAAGTGAATCAAAAGCTGCACTTGATCACATAAGAATATGAGGAAAATAAACAAATAATAGTCATCTGATTAAGATAACAGCTCTAAAAAGACATACAAATAGCATGATAAAAGCCTTTACATATCTTTCTTGGATATAGAAATAGTTAATATAATCCAAAGGCGTCGTTAACATGCTCCTGAGTGATCAAGTGCAGCTTTTTGATGCATGATGGGCATGGAAGGGAAAGTCGGCAGCTGCAATGGGTAGAAGCAAGCAAGGGCGGACCCAAGTGTGGGCACGCTAGGGCACGTGCCCGAGCGTAAAATCGCGGAAAGTGCATTAGGCACAGTAGTTTTCGCGATTTCCGCTAGGGCAGCGAGCGGGGCGAGCGGCGATCGGGCGATTTCCGCTAGGGCAGCGAGCGGGGCGAGCGGGGCGAGCGGGGCGAGCGGCGAGCGGGCGCTGGTACTGGTACGCTTCTTCTGTTGGAGCTTGCTTTCCGCATCTCTTGGTTTGAGAATAACAAATACCATGATGTATTTGATCTAGACTTTTGTGTGTTTATAGTGGCCAGGTTGTACAGGTTCAATGAGGAGACAAGTCCTCGTTCATGGGCATGATCCGAGAACGACAAGTCTCAGGTTGGATAAGTTTTGTGTGCTGATCTTTAAATGGCCATAACTTTCAATCCAGGAAGAGTTACAGAACGTGTCACCTCACTTCGGAGATGAGAACGACTCAATCTACAGTCTGGAGTAGTTTCGGATGGCAAAAATGAAGAGGAGCTGTCGCCCAGGCGACAGCTGATGTCGCCCAGGCGACAGCTGATGTCGCCCAGGCGACAGCTGATGTCGCCCAGGCGACAGCTGATGTCGCCCAGGCGACAGCTGATGTCGCCCAGGCGACAGCTGATGTCGCCCAGGCGACAGCTGATGTCGCCCAGGCGACAGCAGAGAAGTTACAACTACTTTCCCCACGGCAGCACGACGAAAGGCAGTTTTGAGCTGTTCGAAATCCGACATCGATGTCGCCCAGGAGACAGCTCGGAGGTTACAACAACTGCCCACGACAGCACCACGACCGGCAGTTTTGCGCTGTCGGAAATTTCCAACAGCTGATGTCGCCCAGGCGACAGCGAAATTCTATAAATTGGCTCCTTTTGTTCGTGCATTCAGAGCTTTGAAGATTCTAAGTCCCTTCCTGAGTGCATTCCATCCAGATAGCTCCAGAACCTCATGAACTCACATTTATGCTGAGAAGGTTTGAAATTGAAGACGAGATCGGACGCGCTTCTACATCAACGATCATCTCGAGGCTTCAACCTTCCTTTCGGAGATCTGAATTTCTAGGGAGTTCTTATTTTATCTTGTATTTTCATTTATATACATTTTACTTTGTATTGGTAGGGAAAATCGCTTCCTTGTGCGGAGCGTCTAAGTCCTTGCGTGGCTTAGGGGAAAATCGCTTCCTTGTGCGGAGCGTCCAAGTCCTTGCGTGGCTTGGTGGGAAATCGTGGCCTTGTGTACTACGTCTAGATCTTGGGAAGATCTAGAGGATAGGCTTGGGCTTGGTCTAGGGAGAGACAAGTGATAGCCTTCCGATCCTTGGGAGAAGGATTGGTAAACACAAATTGTAAAAGTTTTATTATCATATTTGTGCCTTGATCTTAAGCATTGTTAAGATCATTTTATTTGTACGTGAATTTCATGATTATAAAATTATGACTTTTTCTTTAATTGCAAATATGGTTGCTTAATCTTTAACTTAGAAATTTGTGTTTGAATTAATTTAAAAATTACATTGGTTGAAATTTATATAAGTAATTTTTTAGAAAAGTAAAATTTGTTTTGAAAATTCTTAAGTAAAAATCGTAATTTAAAAAGGCCCTTATTCACCCCCCCTCTAAGGGCGCCACAAGATCCAACACGTGGTATCAGAGTAAGGTTATTCCAAATCGGCTTAACAACCGGGAATAATGGCGTCTCTTGATCATGATCTCGCTTCTACTAGTGGGGAAAATTTTAATATAAATGAAAAAAATATTATCACCACCTTTATTTATGGGCAAAAATTTTAAAGGGTGGAAAATATTAATGAAAATTTTCTTAAGGCCTTAGATGAAAAAGTTTGGAATATTACTATTAAAAAGCCATCTAGCGTACTAACTAGAAACGAAATTATTTTAAATGCAAAATCTATGAATAGTATATTTTGTGCGTTAGACCAAAATATTTTCAAACTTATTTATACTTTACCTACCGCATATGAAATTTGGAGTTTTCTTGAAAGAACTTATGATTCTCCTTCTACAGGTACGGAACATTCACAAGATTCGGAGAATATGCAAGCCTATGCAAATATTCAAGAAAGCTACACAAAGGATGGATCCATAGAATGCGCATCAAGTGGAAAGGATGATGGACACTCTTGTTTGGAAGAGAAAGATGAAGAAGACAACGTCACAATATTGGACTCAGTTGATGGCAAAACATCAAGCAAAAGAGAAGACGGAAACTATAACAAGGTAAGAAAATCTAAATCTTCTCTTTTAGTAACTAATTCTATTTCTACATTTCGTGTGCTTAAATTTGCTAAACGTAAAATTTCAAAGTTGAAACATGCTAATTCCAAATTACGTTTAGAAAATAAAACTTTAAAAGCAAACACTAAAGTAGAATCTTATATTGATATTTCAAATTCTTGTTCATGCTCTTTAATTGAAAATGCTAAACCTTGTTTTGATTATAATTCTTTTAAAGAAGAACTCAAGGTTTTAGAAAAAGGACTTTTAATTTCAAAAGAACATAATGAAAAATTGATAAAAGAAAATGATAATTTAAAGGATAAACTAGAATCATTAAAAATGTTTATTCAAAAAATTTCATATAATGAAAAATCTCTTTTTTCTAGTTTATCAAATTTTCAAAAGTCTAAAAGCTTAACTTCATATTATAAGAGTAGGTCTATAAGAAAGAGTGGAAATGAAAATCATCTAAATAAGGACCAATCATTTAAAACATTTTGTAACTCACTCTTTCAACATTCAATTCTAAAGAAAGACAATCACTCTTATAAATTTTCAAAGAATCCATATAATAAAATTCATTATGATTATCAACATCAATCTATTTTGAAAAATAATTTGAATAAGCATAAATCTCAAATGAATTATTTTTCAAACAAATACAATCATATAAAGATGTAACATAATCATAATATGAATTTTAAAGATAAACAACCAAGGTATGAATGGAGACCCTTAAAGAAAAATGACACATCAACTTTAATAGAAAAGGCTCATTTATCCTTGTCTCCTAAAAAATCATCATGTCGTATTTGGGTACCCAAAGGAACCATCCCTCATGGTCCCCTTTGGATACCTAAATTTCTTATTCATTAGTATCCTATCATTTGCATGAAGTAGAAACAATTAAAAATGAAATATCAATTCTCTACTTCATGATATGCTTAATTGTTTTTTCTTTTGTTTGTTTTCTTATTTTTGAGCCAACACGCTAAGGTCACTTAGATATATTATGAAATATGACTTTTACATTTTAAGCCTAATGTTTATCAAATCAAAATTGAATTAAATTAAACATAAAGTCATAATTTTTAAGTGATCTATCTTTTCTTTTTGTTTTATCTTTTTTAAATCCTTTGCCTATAAATGTCTTATATTATCATTATAAATTGAATGCTAAATTTTCTAAATGATATTATCAAGACTAATGAAATTACTTTCAGAATTGGATTTAAATGGATTTTTAGGGGTCTTAGGCTAAAATATTAAATGCGCAACTAATTGCATATTTGTCTATTTTTCATTGCTGCATATAATAGCCTCTATATTGAAAATCATAATCGACAAAAATCAGAATCAAATAATATCAAAAATAATGTGTTTTAAATCAAATATAGTAACTTTGTTGCTAACGCCAGGCGTTATCACTAACGCTGGCGGTAACATATTTTCCTAAAAAAAAATTTCCGATTTCTCTGAAAAATTTATTTTTACTATCATTATTGTCAAATACCTTGTATTTGTTTAGTCTAATTTCTAAAAATTAAAATCAAAAGAAAATTTTCAAAAATGATAAATATGATTTCACAATCACCACCATGATCTATTAATATCCTATGCTAAAATTCACTATAATCATATATCATAATTCATGATCCATCGAGACCTATCTTAAATCAACTAATTCTATCAACCTTAGGAATTATGAAATATATGATTGCAATTGGTATTATAGTTTCATATCTTGTTTTGTGTGTGTGTGATGTGCATCTTTATTGTTTGCATGAATCTCATTATCTTTAGACCTATGAATTAACTTGATATCAACAAGATGAAATCAAATAGAATTGTCACTTCTTTCTAGGTCTATGAAAATTCAAAACTCTATGTTTGAATACATGCAACTCAATCTTATATTTGTCCATCTTTACTTAGCTTTGCACCATGTTGTCCTAATTCATCACACTAGCATTATCACGTACCATAGTAGAAATCAATGCTCATGCTAGTTATATCTTGCAATGCTAAAGTAAATTATATCATTAAAATATGAAAATCTTATTTTCCTTTGTAGTTATTTGCATGAATAAAACTTTTCTAAATGGATTTAAAATCAACAATCTTCGATAAAATTGTAAATCCAAAACTAATCATGAAATTATAACACAGTTAATATATTTAAGGCTTACACGCTTAGTATGTCTATAATCAATAAACCTATGACATGTGTCTCACAATAGCGAGGGCGTAGGATTGTGTGCATTAGAGACCTAACCTCTAAGTCATGTCTTGTCCTTAACCGGGGAGGGTTCCAGTGGGGCCTTGAGAGGCACTGGGGGGAAAGAGTGCTAGGTTGAGCGTCATCTTTTGTATGCATATGGGATTAACACCCCAACCTACGGCATGTGTGCAGCTCCTCATGCCCATCCGTCACTTAGTACGGCTAGAGTGTAGTCATGTAGTTAAGGTATCTTGATCTTAGATATACTTATATTATATTCATTGCATGAACATTATCTCACTCTTTATACATAAATCATGCATATTTTTATTCTAACATTGCATCATATGTTTGCATATTTTAATATTTCGAGCTTTAATGATTTTACCAAACACAAGTATTTGAAAAATCACCAAATACATGTTAAAAGAGCCTTCAAATCTAATCAATATACTCTGAAATTTCAACTGAAGGAAGGTCTCTTTATAATACAAATGAATTGAGAAAAATATTTTTCAAAACATCAAGAAATGCAGTTCTGTTTTGGCGTTAAGAAGTTAATGCCTGGCGTTAGCTCCTTTGCTCCAAAATATATTTTTTTGTTTTGAATTATTTCTGGTATTATTTTAATATTTTGTGTGTTTGTAAAAAGTTTATCTTTTTATTCCTTTTAAAACAAAATTTTATTTCTTTTAAAATATATATATATGTGTATTTTCTCATACATTATTTTTGTTTATTTCTCTGGCATAGAATATCATTTACTGAAAGGGCTATTAAAGACTTCTATGAGTTCCAGAGAATATATAAAAAAAACAAATACAAAATTACAAAACAATTTCAAAGAATAAAAATATGTTTTTCTTTATGTGTGTTTATTGTTTTGTGCATATATAAAAAAAAATTCAAAAATTTATATAAAAAAAACTGATTGATATTCATTGCCATTGTCAAGGATGGATGATTAATTATATCAATTAAAGATTAAATACAATGTTTAATTTAACTTTCAAGTTTCTTAAAATCATTGTTTTGTATTTGTCATGCCTTGAGAATTATCTTGTTATGTGCAATGAAATTGATTGTAGATAAACATGTGTAGAAATGTTTAGCATGCATCTAAGTATGAGTAATGTATTATGTTTGATAATGATTCATTCACTCACTTATTTTTGATAGCCTACATGTGTTTACAATCTTAGTCTTACATGATTGTGTAGTGTAATAACATAAATAATTAAAATGCCTAAATAGATTACCTACACAACATTGAATTGGTTATTACAATTCTTTGTTTTTCATGCACTTATTCTTTAGAGAAATGTGGTTTACAATGCTATGTTTGCAAAACAAGTGAATTCGGAGTCCTTAGTCACTAAACTAAAAAGCAAATAATAAATGACAAGGAAAACTCCACCAAGCACTACTCACCCTCCTGATAAGTCTTAATGAGCATTGTGAGGTTGAGCACCTTGGCTAAGAATTGTAAAGTGTCTTGTAGCAAACAATTTCTACACCACTTCTCTTTAGTACACCGGATCACAAAAAATTTGAAAATAAAGCTAAAAAGTATAAAAGTGATCCCCCAAACACTACTTTGCACCCTGATAAGTCTTAATAAGCATTGTGTGCGCAGAGCACCTTGATAGTTGTACTATTTATTCATGTGCATTGAAATAGTATGGAAGTAATATTATTTGTGTATTTTAATGTTGTGTTATTTCATTATATATGTCATGTGTTTTTGATTGATTCACTTGTATACTTTATCAAAACACTACTTTGTACACATCATTATCTTTCATAAAACTTCTACTCATGAGAATTGGATCCTAATGCTCATCTACTCAAATATCTACATACTTAAGTAAATGCACTAGATAACAAAGCATGACCGCTACAATGTTTATGTTTACTTGAAATGAAAATTTTATTACATTGTAGTTTGTGTATCTTTTCTTGATATTATGAAATCATGCTTGCAATTTTTTTTATCTTAATGGAATAGCATCTCTTCAATCTTTAACTCAAACATCAACTTTTCAAATTTAAAATTCATTATCCTTTATATGGTTTTATCTTCTAAAATGATGTTTATGTTTAAGAGTGCTTATTATTTTTAACACTGTGTTTTCCTTTAAGCAAGTGGTATCTTAAAATAGAATGCTTACTTTATCATGTTAGCTATGATGCTTACTACTTTATGTTACATCATGCCTATATTTTTCTCAACAAGTAGTATTTAACAAGCTTTTGATTGCATCCTATTTTTCTTCTCGACATAAAATCTATTACTCTTATATACTCCCATATTTATTATTTCTTCATAATTATTCATTCTTTATTTCAAAATAACTTTTGATAATATCAAAAAAGGGGAGAAATATAAATTCAAGAAATCTCTTACTAATCTCATTTTTTCAGAATGCACCATTGCAATTAATTATAACATTTAGGGGGAGCATACATTTAGGGGGAGAATACAATTTAGGGGGAGTATATTAAAAAGTTTTCATGGAAAGCATCTATGTAGAGGGAGTGATATTGCTCGATCATGACAACCCACTTTTGGTAATAACAAAAGGGGGAGAATAAAATGAGAAATCTAGTGACATAGATATTTAGGGGGAGTAAAATCTATCACGCAGTAAACCTTTTATTCATGCATATCTTTTATCGCACTTATCTATAAACTCACTAATTTCTCATATGGGTATTTGTTATTATCAAAAGGGGGAGATTGTTGGAGCTTGCTTTCCGCATCTCTTGGTTTGAGAATAACAAATACCATGATGTATTTGATCTAGTCTTTTGTGTGTTTATAGTGGCCAGGTTGTACAGGTTCAATGAGGAGACAAGTCCTCGTTCATGGGCATGATCCGAGAACGACAGTCCTCGTTCATGGGCATGATCCGAGAACGATAAGTCTCAGGTTCGATGAGTTTTGTGTGCTGATCTTAAAATGGCCATAACTTTCAATCCAGGAAGAGTTACAGAACGTGCCACCCCATTTCGGAGATGAGAACAACTCAATCTACAGTCTGGAGTAGTTTCGGATGGCAAAAATGAAGAGGAGCTGTCGCCCAGTCGACAGCTGATGTCGCCTAGGCGACAGCTGATGTCGCCCAGGCGACAGCTGATGTCGCCCAGGCGACAGCAGAGAAGTTACAACTACTTTCCCCACGGCAGCACGACGAAAGGCAGTTTTGAGCTGTCGGAAATCCGACATCGATGTCGCCTAGGCGACAGCTCGGAGGTTACAACAACTGCCCACGACAGCACCACGACCGGCAGTTTTGCGCTGTCGGAAATTTCCGACAGCTGATGTCGCCCAGGCGACAGCGAAATTATATAAATTGGCTCCTTTTGTTCGTGCATTCAGAGCTTTGAAGATTCTAAGTCCCTTCCTGAGTGCATTCCATCCAGAGAGCTCCAGAACCTCATGAACTCCCATTTATGCTGAGAAGGTTTGAAATTGAAGACGAGATCGGACGCGCTTCTACATCAACGATCATCTCGAGGCTTCAACCTTCCTTTCAGAGATCTGAATTTCTAGGGAGTTCTTATTTTATCTTGTATTTTCATTTATATACATTTTACTTTGTATTGGTAGGGAAAATCGCTTCCTTGTGCGGAGCGCCTAAGTCCTTGCGTGGCTTAGGGGAAAATCGCTTCCTTGTGCGGAGCGTCTAAGTCCTTGCGTGGCTTGGTGGGAAATCGTGGCCTTGTGTGCTACATCTAGATCTTGGGAATATCTAGAGGAGAGGCTTGGGCTTGGTCTAGGGAGAGACAAGTGATAGCCTTCCGATCCTTGGGAGAAGGATTGGTAAACACAAATTGTAAAAGTTTTATTATCATATTTGTGCCTTGATCTTAAGTATTGTTAAGATCATTTTATTTGTATGTGAATTTCATGATTATAAAATTATGACTTTTTCTTTAATTGCAAATATGGTTGCTTAATCTTTAACTTAGAAATTTGTGTTTGAATTAATTTAAAAATTACATTGGTTGAAATTTATATAAGTAATTTTTTAGAAAAGTAAAATTTGTTTTAAAAATTCTTAAGTAAAAATCGTAATTTAAAAAGGCCCTTATTCACCCCCCCCCCCCCTCTAAGGGCGCCACAAGATCCAACATCTTCTTCTTCTTCTTCTTCAACAGATTTCTAGAGCTTGTTGCAATTCCCCTAAACTGAAATCTGTTGAAACAGATTTCAGAAATCTGTTTCAACAGATCCTGGATCTCCATGTGACTAAATCCCTAATTTCTTTGAAAAAAAAATTGGATCGTTAAGTGCTTGATCCTCTAGTTTTGGTTGGCAAAAATTTGGGGGTTGTTTGTGGTAATTTCTATTGGTTGTTAGCAAAGTTTTTCTATAATATTTTTATGGCAGTGTTCCTTCTATTGGGTAGCAAAATTTTGGATCTATGGAAATTCCTTTTCTATTGGTGGCTGCTATGCATTTTCTGTTGGGAGTTGTTTGTGGTAATTTCTATTGGTTGTTAGCAAAGTTTTTCTATAATGTTTTTATGGCAGTGTTCCTTCTATTGGGTAGCAAAATTTTCGATCTATGGAAATTCCTTTTCTGTTGGTGGCTGCTATGCATTTTCTGTTGGGAGTTGTTTGTGGTAATTTCTATTGGTTGTTAGCAAAGTTTTTCTATAATGTTTTTATGGCAGTGTTCCTTCTATTGGGTAGCAAAATTTTGGATCTATGGAAATTCCTTTTCTGTTGGTGGCTGCTATGCATTTTCAGTTGGGATTGTTTTTTTCTTAAATTTTGCTGGGGCTGCTTCTTAAGAAATCGTTAAATTGTTGAACAGATTTCTGATTTCAGAACTGGAGTGTTCTCAAGAAAGTGGAGTATTCTCAACACTAACTGGAGTGATAATCGGCAAGGGCGCAAGGTCAAATAGAATGGGGGATGAATGGATGAATGATTGCTTGGTTGCGTACATTGAAAAAGATGTTGCAGAAACTATTACAACAGAAACTATTATTTCTCGTTTTCAGAGCATGTGCCAGCGGAAAGTATCTTGTTGAACTGTAAGTTTTTAGTATTTGACAAACAATTTTTAGATCTTCTATGCCTTGTTGTGTAATATTTTGTTCAATATTTTCCTTACATAAATATATCATCAAAAAAAATTTACGGGGGCGCTGCCCCCGAACCCCCACATCAGGGGGCACTGCCCCCCGAACCCCCCAAATTGATAATACTTTTGTTGGGGAAATGATTTCTCTTAACCCCTAGAAATGAGTTAAAGAAAGAGTTTTATGAATGAAAAACAAGACTAAGTAAATATGCGTCGAATAGTATTCGACGCAACGTCGAAATGTAGTCGACGTTTTCTTCAGGTTATGTCGAAGTAACTTTAGGAAGATTTCGACGTATGTGTTGTCGACGCTACTCTGATTTCTAGTCGACGCATATAGAGAAGTCGACGCACCTTAGTCGACGCACCTTCCTTATTCTTCTCTCGACGTCCAGCCAGGATGAATTCGACGCTTACGTCGAATAGTAATCGACGCACGTCGATTTATATGACAGATTTAAATATGCGCCAGATCTCTTTCCTTCTTTCAGTAGATCTAATTTATATGGAATAATGTTAATATTTTATAGCCGTTCTGAATCATTCTTTCCTTCTATTTGATTCTTGGCTAATCTGATAAAACTCATTATGGATATTATTTGAATTAGGAATGAATTCTTTCTTCTATTGGTATGCTAATTATAGAAACATTTCTATTTTTTTAAATTCTCTGACTGCTAATTAATTATCCTCCTATAGCATTATTTTGAATACACAGAGCTATAAATAAAGAGGAGGTCGGCAGAAAATACTGATTTGAGTGATCTACCACATACATTTTGAAATAGAGGAAAAGCTCCCAAGAGAAAAGAGAGAAATTGAGAAAAAGCTCTTCAGCAATATTCAACCATTTCTTCTTCTGTTTCTGAAAGCTCATTGCTGCAAAATCTGATTGCTCTCACTAAAAGAGAGAAAGGCTACAAATCTTCTTCTCTCTATAGAAGAAAGATTTAATTCACTTCTTGTGCTTCCAATCTTCTTGCTAGGAAGAAGATTCATTATTGTTTCTTTCTTTCTTTCTTACTTAAATATTGTAAAAGAGTTTTTAAAATCTCTCTTCAAAAAATTCAGTGTACTGGTTCTAAGAGTCTCCTTGTCAAAAGACTCAGTTGGTTCTAAGAGTCTCCTTGTCAAAAGACTCAGGGTGGTTCTAAGAGTCTCCTTATCAAAAGACTCAGTGCAAGATAGTGAATTCCTACCAAGGGGGTAGAAGAGTGGACTACCCAAAGTTTGGGGAACCACTATATTTTCTTGTGTTGTGCTGTGATTTTCTCTCTTGCATTTACTTTAATTACTTGTCTAATTCTTGGTGTGTGGGAAGCTCTAATCTGTGATCATACACATATATATATTAACTTTGCACAAAATATTTTAAATCTCTATTCACCCCCCCCCCCCCTCTAGAGAATTCTAGTGGGGTTAACTGTGCACTTTCAATTGGTATCAGAGGGAGGTTGATCTAAAAAGGATAACTCCTTGATCAAAAGATTCTACCTCTTATATATATATCTTCAAAACTATTTTGCACATGGCACAAATCAAAGATTATGCTTCCACTAGACCACCAATTTGCAACCTTGAAAAGTTTGCACTTTGGAAGACAAGAGTTAGAATTTATTTAAACTCTATTGATGATGAATTGTTTAATATTATCTTGACAAGTCCCCCCAAGCCATTCAGGAAGGACTCAAGTGGAAAAGTGACTGAAACACTTGCTCCAAGAGCTGAATGGACAGAGGATGAGAAGAAAGCCCAAGGACATGATGCCAAAGCTATGAATATCTTAGTCTCGACCCTCTCAGATGAAATTTTCCAAAAGATTGCTGATTGTGAGTCAGCTAAGGAAGTATGGGAAGCTCTCACCAAAATGGTAGAGGGAAGTGCTGATGAGAAAAAGGATAGAAAGGCACTACTGATTTCCCAATATGAAAACTTCCAAAAGAAAGAAAGTGAAAGTGTTGCTGACATATACTCATGATTCATCCTCATAGTCAATGAATTGAGAACACTTGAGAAGGACATATCTCTCACTGAGATAAATGATAAATTGCTGACTTGCTTTCCCAGCTCTTGGGATTCAAGAATCTGGCCAATTAAAGACTCCATAAGTCAAAAAGAAATATCAACAGATGTTCTATTGGGTAAATTAAAATCCTATGAACAACTGTTGAAAACCAGAGCTGAAAAAGAAAAGGCATCTCCACTCTCAAAAGAAAAGAGTATTGCATTGAAGGTTATTGAAGGTGAATCATCTACTAATGATGAGGAGCTAATCAGCTTGCTGGCCAGAAAGTTCAAAAAGTGGATCAAAACAGAAGGATCCAGAAGAAGAGATTCAAAAACCAGGTATAACAAAACACCCACTAAAGAGATTATCTGTTACACTTGCAGGAAACCTGGACACATTGCTCCTGAATGTCCCAAGGAGAACAGCAGCAAGAAAGATCTGAAAAGAACAGATCCAAAGAAGAAAAAGAAAGAAAGAGGATTCATTGCTCAATCCTGGAGTGATTCAGAATCTGAAGAAAGTACCTCATCAGATATTGATCAAGAAGAGGTCAAGCAAGAAGAAACATGTCTGATGGCCACTAAGAAGCTTGATGACACATCAATGATGTATCACATCTCCAGGCTTGTGTGGTACTTGGACAGTGGATGCTCCATGCACATGACAGGATGCAAAAACCTGTTAATCAACTTTGAGGACAGACTTGGACCATCAGTAACTTTTGGAGACTCTAGCTGTGGCCAAACCAAGGGCTTTGGATATTACAATGAAGGGAAAGTCACCTTAAAGAATGTGGCAGTAGTCAAAGGACTAAAGCATAATCTGATAAGTATAAGTCAGATATGTGATAATGGTAAGTATAAGGTAAAATTCACCACACTATTCTGCCATATTATTGATATCAAGACTGGTGTCACAGTACTTAAAGGAATTAGAAAAGGAAAAGTATATGTAGTGGACTTTAGTTCTTCACCCACAGAAGTCTGTTTATTCAATAATATTATTGATAAAAGTGATTTATGGCATAGGAGACTAGGTCATTTAAACTACAAAACAATTAGTAAACTAGCAAAAAATAACCTAGTTAGAGGCTTACCAAAGGGTAGATACTCTAAGGATTCTCCATGCAGACCTTGCCAACTAGGAAAACAAACCAAATCATCCTTCAAACCAATTGGTAAGGATGACTCTCCAAGGATCCTTCACTTGTTACACATGGATCTTTTTGGTCCCATATCCACTCAGAGCTTAGGTGGAAAATCCTATACCCTAGTCATTGTAGATGACTACTCTAGATTCAGCTGGGTATTCTTTCTAAGGGCTAAGTCTGAAACCCATCAGACTCTCTCAAAATTCATAAAACAAATTCAATCTGAACTCAATAGTCAGGTATCCATAACCAGAAGTGATCATGGGACTGAATTTGAAAATCAGTTTATGAGTAGTTTCTGTGAAGAATTAGGTATCAAACAAAGTTTTTCAGCCCCTGGAACTCCTCAGCAAAATGGAGTGGCTGAAAGAAAGAATAGAACATTAATAGAATCAGGAAGGACATTACTTATAGAATCAGGTTTGCCAAAAACTTTCTGGGCTGAAGCAGTCAACACTGCCAACTATGTACTAAATAGAAGCCTAATACACAAAACTAAATCAAAAACTCCATATGAGCTCTTGAAAGGAAAAACACCCATAGTTAAATATTTTAAGATCTTTGGATGTGCTTGTTTTATCTTAAATAATGGAAAAGATCATCTTGCCAAGTTTGACAAGAAATCTGATGATGGAATATTTCTAGGATATTCAGCATCTAGTAAAGCCTATAGGTGCTATAACAAAAGAACTCTTAAAACTGAAGAATCTATGCACATTGTCTTTGATGAAACTAACATGCTTCTTAAGGGGGAGGAGACTTCCACCAGTTCTTTTCCACAGGAAAATAACAGTATAGAAACCCAGCTTGAGCAACTAGCTCTAGATAAAGGAAACGAAAATCAGTTAGAGGAACCAAGTGAAGAGTCTGAACAAGAAACCTCAGAAAAGAGCATTCAAGACCCACTTCCACAAGAGGACATGATTCAGGAAGAACAATTGAACAATGATCCCATTGAGAATGAAGAAGAAGAACAACTGACAAACTCAAGCAGAACAGGAATCAATTTGAAAGATCATCCACAAACTCAAGTAATTGGAGATCTCAACACAGGAGTAAGAACAAGACATCAGGTCTCAAATGAGCTGATGCTCCAATGCTTCCTATCACAAGTTGAACCAAAGAAGTTTGAAGATGCAAATTGTGATCCTTACTGGATTGTGGTCATGCAAGAAGAATTAGGCCAATTTGAGAGAAACAAAGTATGTAACCTAGTTGAAAGACCAAGAAACTACCCTGTAATTGGTACAAAATGGGTATACAGGAATAAATTAGATTCCACTGGAGTAATTGTGAGAAACAAGGCAAGACTTGTAGCACAAGGATATAGACAAGAAGAAGGGATAGACTATAACCAGACCTTTGCTCCAGTAGCCAGATTAGAGGCAATCAGGCTCTTTCTTGCCTATGCAGCCTTCATGAAGATGAAAGTCTACCAAATGGATGTCAAGAGTGCTTTTCTAAATGGAGATCTGCAAGAAGAGGTATATGTGGAGCAACCACCAGGTTTTGTTAATCCTTCCTCTCCTAACTTTGTTTATAGACTTAACAAAGCATTATATGGTCTTAAGCAGGCTCCTAGAGCTTGGTATGAAACTCTATCAAATTTTCTTTTAGAAAACTCCTTTGAAAGAGGCAAAGTAGACAAGACACTATTTACAAGAACTCATAAAAACCAACTCCTCCTTGTTCAAATATATGTAGATGACATTATCTTTAGCTCAACCCATCCTAAACTATGTAAAAAATTTGCTAATCTTATGCAATCCAAATTTGAGATGAGTAGTATGGGTGAACTCTCCTATTTCCTAGGACTCCAAGTAAAACAAAGTAGTGAAGGAATTTTTATCTCACAATCAAAATATACTAAAGAACTAATCAAAAATTTTGGTATGGAGTCAGCATCTACCATGAAAACACCCATGGCAACCAATGCCATTATAGAAAAAGATGATAAAGGGAAATCAGTAGATCAAAAGACCTATAGGGCAATCATAGGATCCCTTCTATATCTAACAGCCAGTAGACCTGATATCATGTTTGCCACTTGCATATGTGCTAGATTCCAAGTTGATCCAAAGGAATCCCATCTCACATCTGCAAAAAGGATTCTTAGATATCTAAAAGGAACCCCTGAACTAGGACTATGGTACTCAGCAGAAACAAACTTTGAACTAATAGGTTTCTCAGATGCAGATTATGCTGGATGTAGGGTTGATAGAAAAAGCACATCTGGTACCTGCCAATTCCTAGGTGACAGATTAATCTCATGGTTTAGTAAGAAACAAACCTCAGTCTCAACCTCAACAGCTGAAGCTGAATACATAGCTGCTGGGAGCTGTTGTTCACAAATCCTATGGATGCAAAATCAACTACTTGATTACAAATTGAAAATACATAACTCTAAGATCTATTGTGATAGCTCTAGTGCTATTTCCATAGCATCCAACCCAGTCCTTCATAGTAGGACCAAACATATAGAGATCAGACATCACTTCCTTAGAGACAATGTTGAGAAGGGTAAAATAACCCTAGAATATATTCCCACAGACAATCAAAGAGCAGACATTCTTACAAAACCTTTAGATGAAACCAAGCATAACTATTTCATCAACACCTTAGGAATGCTTGATGGTAGTCTGTAACTACCATTGTGGGGAAGCCTAAAAGAAATGAGGAAATCTAAGAAAGTAATTGAATATGCGTCGAATACTTATCGACGCACCCTTGAGAAGAACTCGACGCAGGCGTCGATTTCTTCTCGGCAAAGATACATCGATAACCTATCGACGCTCCGTCGAATTGATATCGACGCAGGGCTATGAACACATCGACAGATCGCTTCATGGACAAATCTCCACGTAGCGTCGACTTTATATCGACGCATAGGTCGACATTCATTCGACGTACCGTCGACTTCTGCCTACAATTGGAATTGAATCCTCCCTTCCTCTTTTTGACGATCGGATTACCTAATATACCTTGATTTCTGTTTCCTTTCTCGACGTTTCATCTCCTTTTAAATAATGCTACTTATTTCATAACATATACTCTCCTAAAACCTGCCAAAACTTCGTCTTCTACCTCTGTCTCTCTTCCTCTGCAACAATGGCACCAACTTCTGATCACTCGGCCCTCGTCAAACAGATGAATGATGCTCTTGAACAATTAGTTAGTGAATTCCAGACTCGCCTGAATACCTTCGCCAATGAATGCGCTGCCATGATCAACACCTGTGCAGTCAAACTCGAAACCCTCTCTTCTTCTCTTCCTGAGCTACATGCTCTCATTCAAGAACGGCCTCTGTCGCCAGAAAGGTTTAAATCCTTCATGAAGGATGTAAACCAGGGGGAGAGTTGCTCCAGAAACCCCTCTTATCAGGTCATCTATCTATCTTAAAAAGATCAGGATTAAATTCCTTTTTAATTCTACACATTATAGATTACACCAACTTCTTTCATTATAGATTCCACTCCTCTCAAATCACTCTGACTACACTTTCATCAAACATTTTGGTGAATCCTCTTACAACACTGAAGGGGAGCGTGCTGTGGATTCAGCATTCAGGACTGATGATCCTTATACCCAGGGGAGATTCCTGTAGTAAAGGATCCAGTAATCCAGGGGGAGGAAGAAGCAGCCACCTCAGATGATTGGAATGGCCAGGTATGGATTAATGCACCCCCCTGTGATGAGGAACAGCAGCATCATTCTCCTGGCTTCTCTGCCAGTTACTTCAAGCTAAAGACACCTCTGCTTGAGGACATCCCTGCAACAGAGCTTGGAGAAGACAATCATCCCTCAGCAGAGATCACTCTACCAGAAATCACTCTGCCCTCTACTGCAGACCATCTAAGAACTCTTCTTAAAATAACTCCCTCTCCACCCAAAGAGAAAACTCCTCCTCAACTTAATTCCTCCTCTACCTCCTCTGCTACCTCTACCCCCACAAGCAGCAAGACTCCATAAACAGATCATACCTAGGCAAAGTCCAGGAGGACAGATAAAGAGAAAAAGGGAAGTCACTCCCCACTGGCAAAAATTTTCTAAAGAAGAAAGGAAGGAGTTTGCAAAAGAAAAGAAGTATAGAAAAGCATGTGAGCAAATAAAAAGATTTGAAAAGATGCCTAGTATCTGTCCTAACAGTCCTGTCAAGGAGTACCATGATCCTGACATGGAAAAGAGGCATGAAGAGATAAGAGGAAGAGAACTGTATGAATATGAAGCAGCTAGAAAAGAAGTGGAAGATAAAAGGAAAGCTTGGATGGAAAAGATCAACAAGGGAATGACTAAGGAACAAATCCTTGCTGAATCTTCTATCAAAATTCCAAATAAGCTGTTTGATATTGAAGCTTATCAAAAGAAAAATCCTCAGACAGGGATTATCCTGGATAAGGGTCAAAAGGACAAGAAGGGTATAGGATGTACAGAAGATACATACATTCCCTATAAAAAGCCATCAAGACCTGCAAAGTTAGATTCCTGGAAAGGGAAAGGAAAAATGACTGAGAGTCCTATGAAACAGGAATCAGAGAAGAAAACAAAGGTTGATAACAAAGGACCTCCTGAGCCCAAGCCTGCACAAAAAGAATCTCACAACATTACCATTGAGATGATTGATGAAAAGGCAGCAATCATCATCAACAAAGGCTACTCCATAAATGACACTATCCCTGATGGTGATAAACTCTTGGAAAAACTGCATACAATCATCAGGAATGTTCAGGAAAGACCTGATAGAGCCAGGGGATACATTTTTGATGCCATTCATGACTTATCTAGGAAACTTTATTCTGCTTTTGTCAACTTCATGTACAAAAAGAAGTTTCTAGTTTAATTCTTGTGAAAGACAAATACTTGACATATGCTTTCTTTTCCTAATCTCTTTTTGGTTACTCAATATATTTCTTATCCTTATAAATACTGTGCTGGGTTAATTATATGCTAGTACAATTTCTCTCTAAATAGGGTTAAGACAAATAGGGGGAGATTGTTGGGGAAATGATTTCTCTTAACCCCTAGAAATGAGTTAAAGAAAGAGTTTTATGAATGAAAAACAAGACTAAGTAAATATGCGTCGAATAGTATTCGACGCAACGTCGAAATGTAGTCGACGTTTTCTTCAGGTTATGTCGAAGTAACTTTAGGAAGATTTCGACGTATGTGTTGTCGACGCTACTCTGATTTCTAGTCGACGCATATAGAGAAGTCGACGCACCTTAGTCGACGCACCTTCCTTATTCTTCTCTCGACGTCCAGCCAGGATGAATTCGACGCTTACGTCGAATAGTAATCGACGCATGTCGATTTATATGACAGATTTAAATATGCGCCAGATCTCTTTCCTTCTTTCAGTAGATCTAATTTATATGGAATAATGTTAATATTTTATAGCCGTTCTGAATCATTCTTTCCTTCTATTTGATTCTTGGCTAATCTGATAAAACTCATTATGGATATTATTTGAATTTGGAATGAATTCTTTCTTCTATTGGTATGCTAATTATAGAAATATTTCAATTTTTTTAAATTCTCTGACTGCTAATTAATTATCCTCCTATAGCATTATTTTGAATACACAGAGCTATAAATAAAGAGGAGGTCGGCAGAAAATACTGAGTTGAGTGATCTACCACATACATTTTGAAATAGAGGAAAAGCTCCCAAGAGAAAAGAGAGAAATTGAGAAAAAGCTCTGCAGCAATATTCAACCATTTCTTCTTCTGCTTCTGAAAGCTCATTGCTGCAAAATCTGATTGCTCTCACTAAAAGAGAGAAAGGCTACAAATCTTCTTCTCTCTATAGAAGAAAGATTTAATTCACTTCTTGTGCTTCCAATCTTCTTGCTAGGAAGAAGATTCATTATTGTTTCTTTCTTTCTTTCTTACTTAAATATTGTAAAAGAGTTTTTAGAATCTCTCTTCAAAAAATTCAGTGTACTGGTTCTAAGAGTCTCCTTGTCAAAAGACTCAGTTGGTTCTAAGAGTCTCCTTGTCAAAAGACTCAGGGTGGTTCTAAGAGTCTCCTTATCAAAAGACTCAGTGCAAGATAATGAATTCCTACCAAGGGGGTAGAAGAGTGGACTACCCAAAGTTTGGGGAACCACTATATTTTCTTGTGTTGTGCTGTGATTTTCTCTCTTGCATTTACTTTAATTACTTGTCTAATTCTTGTTGGTCTGTGGGAAGCTCTAATCTGTGATCATACACATATATATATTAACTTTGCACAAAATATTTTAAATCTCTATTCACCCCCCCTCTAGAGAATTCTAGTGAGGTTAACTGTGCACTTTCAACTTTAATTGTGCCTGTGCGACTTCGAAATCCTAGTTCTGCCGCGGGAAGCAAGTATGATATGTTGGTAATGGCAATGGCAAGCCGTCTTCTCCTTCGCTAAAAGTATTGGAAATATACAATTTGATAGGCAAATTACTGAAGCCTCTCACTAGCAAGAATCTGATAGAAGTCCAGAACTGACCGGAGGAGTATTCCTCTGCTCTTCCAGCATTCCTTCTACAATCTACAAAATAGAGAAACTTCATAAGCATTACATTACTATTATTGTCTTGGTTCGTAAGTATTGTTCATTTTGGTTCATCCCAGCCTATATCGAGCTAAACCACACATTTTTGCTCTTTTCTACAGGTAGCCTACAAGCACTTCCCAAGAGGTCACCCATCCTAGCACAACTCCCACTAAAGCATGCTTAACCATGGAGTTTTCACACTACTCCACCAGTTTCTCCAAAAAAGGTGCATGTGAGTTATAAGATAGTCTAGTCTTCACCTAGAGGGGGGGGGGGGGGGTGATCTGAGAAACTTGTCATTCAAATCATAGTTGGAGAACTCTCTTCCATATGTTCTCAGGCGATCACTATCTTGAAGAATTTCTCATAGCTTTCTGAGATGGAGTCCTTCTTATCCTGTCTGAAAGCCTCATATTCTTGATTCAGCGGGGATTTTCTGTCATCTCTCACTTCTTCAGTACCATTCATAAAGACTATAAAGGAGTCTCACATCTCCTTAGCTGTTTTGCAGTGAATCAGATTCTGGAATGTAGAATCATCAATATAGGCATACAATTGACCAAGATATTTTTAGCCCTCTTGTCCGTGGTGACTAAGATGATTTCATCGGTAGTCATTTCTGTATATTTCTTAGGGACCTTCTAGGTTGGATCTAAAGTTGAAGCTTTCATAGGGATGAAATGACCTTCTTCCACTGTTTTGAAGATCATTGGGTCAGAGGCTTCCATGAAGAGTTTGACCCTCTCCTTCCAAATACCAAAGTTTTCCTTTCTGCAGATATGAAGATTCATAGATCTAAGATCCTTATGACTTTTCCTGAAGTCATGGTGGTTAGACTTTGAATCCCTTTTAAAGATCTTGTTCAAGCTGTTAAGCTTTCTTTGAATAACCTCGCTTTGATATCACTTGTGAGGTATGGGATAGTCTAATCTTCACCTATATGGTGGGTGAATGGTGTTGTCATCTTTTTGTAAATTTAATGCGGAATAATAAAAGTAAAAGTGACACACACACACACAATCACAGAAAATCCACAACACAAACACAAAAAGCTATAATGGTTACCCGAGCTGGGTAGTCCACTTTCCCCTTTCGCCTATCTAGCAGTGTACTATCCTCAGCCACTTCCACCAAAACTCAGATCCGCAGATCCTACATCTCAGAGATAGAGTCTTTTACCTCAGAGGCACTGGCTGACCTCCTACCTTAGATCCACAACTGGAATCCTACACTCAAGCCACATATGACCTCACAGCTCAGGTCACACAGGACCCTACAACTTAGGCTACCAAAGCCCTACCTCAATCTCTGCACCCATGGATCTACACTCAAATCTTCTTAAAGATCCTACCTTAGATCCCAAGGATCCTATACTCAGATTTCCATTGGAATCTTACATCTCATATCTCAGAGAGATCCTACAGATAAATAGGTTTTATTACAAAAGCTTTCTTTAGACTTAAAAAATATTCCTTGATGGATCTGGAGTCTCCTTGAAGCCTAATGTGAATTGGCTTCACCATTGATCTTCTTGCAGAGATCTTTGAGAGAATATGCTTCTGTGAAGATTACCTCCTCTACACTTTAGAAGATCCTTCTCCTTGATGTTAGATGATTGAGCTTTGAGAAGTTCAGCAAGATGAGTCAATTTCTTACTTATGGAAAAAAGAAAGATTAGCTTCAGAGTATATCTTCTTCGATCTTGAGCTTCCTGATGAATAGCCCTTTCAAGAAGATGATAGCGGAAAAGCTCGTGTTTCAAAAATATCGATTAGGGTTTGTTATTCACGATGTCTTCCTTTTATAAGATCAAGACCCTTAACGGTCAAATCTCGGACTGTCTTTATGTCAGAAATCTTTTTCCTTAAAAGGCAAATTAAATCTGATTTGCCCAATATGCGGCGACATTAAATGAGATAATGCCAAAATCGCGCTTTAATTTGAATTCAGGCCATTCGCGCTATTCGACTAGATATCTGGTCAAATTGTTCTTGTTTAGTCGAATTTCTTCTTTACATTTCATTCTAGTCGAATCAAACACATCTGATCGAATTCTTCATGTTCAGTCGAATTCCTTCTTCACATCTCCTTCTAGTCGAATCATACACATCTGGTCGAATCTGACTGTTCATTCTTCTAGATAATGTGAGCTGGTCGAATTGCTTCTTTTTCAAGACGACTTTCAGTTTTAAGGAATATCTAATCGAATTGTCTTGACTCCTCTGCACGATCGTGTAGATGTTCTAAATGATTTTGCACTTAACAGTTTTATGTTTTCTTATCATCTACACGAATCATATTGATTCATCTGCACGAACAACTTAACGTCTATTTGAATTTGCACGCTCTTTGCATTCTGAGTTCATCAGCCTGAATCGTCTTGATAGTTTTGCACGATCGGCTTGGCGTCTAGTCGAATCTGTACTTAATTGATCTGAGCATTCGGTTAGACCACCTAACCGTTCGACTAGATGTCTATTCGAATTATTACTTAATTAATTCCTAACTTTTTATCCTTGACTCCTTACTCAACATTCTAGATCTTTCTTCCTATTGATTATGAGTTAGTGACAGGTGTAACATAGTCTAGATCTTAGGTCAACATGGTGTTTTGCATAATGAGGGATTACATTCGCAAACTATGTCTGATGACACTAAGTCTAGCCATATGCAAGGCTTGCATATGGCTACCAACTTCCACATGGTGTTACATGCCTACCAACTTCCACATGGTTCGTCCCGAACCACGCATCGTACTATAGAAGGTTTTGCCCTTTTTCATAGATGGCCTACGTGCACTTCTTAATTAGGAGGGCACCTATCTCAGGACTACTCGTATTAAAGCACGTTTAACCATAGAGTTTTCAACGCAACTCCACCAGTTGCTCCGAAAAGGCGCCTCTGATATTTGAGAATCTGAATTATTACTTAAGCACATCAATTGTTTCTCCAATTCCGATTTGAGATCATGTTTATTCTCACACCTTCTTTCACTTAAAAATCTGTCATCCTAGAATCCTATCAGAAGCTACTTTAAATTTGTCTGGGCATCATTTCCTTCAAAATACACCCTAAACCCACATCGAATTCAGGATGTTATGCACGCGCGTGCACACCCACACACTTGCCAATCCCATCATTTCCATAAAATAAAAGTATAAATGTTTACACACACACATGAAATAAACACCCTAGCCATCTCCTGGAATTCTCCTTCATCACTCATTCTCATCAAAAGGGCTTTTGAGTTCAATGTTAACTCCGCCTACCATTTTCTTTTCAAATATAAAATCGCATTCTCTTACATAACTTCAAATTCATGCAACTGCAAGAAGCAATCTCAAATTTTTGAAAAAAAAAGGTGATTGTTATCCGCACTACAGTTTTGGCTATCCGCATTTTTTGTATGAGTTATTACTCGCCTTTTGGAAATACGTCTTGTACATGTATTTTTAGGAAAAGTGTTCAATACGAAAGTTGTAGATCTCTTCGTGTTGAACACTTTTCCTAAAAAGTATTTCCAAAAATTCGCTATAGTTACGCACATGTTTCAATCAGGGTGGCAATACGTCTAGATCTCGACGAGATCTACAACTTTCGTGTTGAACACTTTTCCTAAAAATGCATGTACAAGGCGTATTTCTTAAAGACGCGTAATAACTTATACAAAAAGAGTGTGGATAGCCAAAACTGTAGTGCAGATAACAATCGCAAAAAAAAAGAGATAAAAATCTTAAATAAGTCATTATAGTTTGATTATTTTATGAAATTAGTCATATAAGTTATTTACGCTAGAATTTGATCCCTAATTTTTTAGCATCCCACTCAGCAGATTTTATCTTTGGACAAAGTAAAATTATTGATTTCAAACTTTTAAAAAATTTAGGAAATAGTTTTTTACAATAAAAATGTTTTGGAGATTTATCTCAAAAAACAATTAAACATGAGGAGGTGGGTCTGCCACTTCATTTTCATTGTCCGATTAAAGTGGATGGTCTGCGAATAGCCATATAGTTTTGCGTTGATCGCTATTTGCATACCACAGGGGTCTACGAGTAGCTAAACAGTTCTTTGCTGCAGCTATTTACAGACCACGGCGTTCTACGAATAGCCAAATTTATTGCTTTGACCGCTATTTGCAGACCACCAGATTCAAAAATAAAGAGTTTGCGAATAATAAATGAGCTGTTATTCAAAAACTGCGTGCGGGTGCGCTCAGAGGCGGGCTAAGCCCGTCCGACAGAGTGGGGCGAAGCCCGCCCTGCTGCGTGGGGCAGGTTATCGCAATGAGCGTACTATCACGTGGGGGACGGGATGCCGGCCCCATGCACGATCACGGTGTGACAATACAATTGACATTCGCCATCCATTAATTATTTTTATCTCGCTAATTACAAAATTTAATAAAACATAAAATAAAATAATAGTGTGTGTAATGTTGCAGGCAGCTCACAAGGGCGGTGATCTGATCCCCACTACTTAACCACCTCCCCTTCACATTAGAGGCAGCAGTTAATGAGGAAATGCAGCGGCATGGGCAATTATGTAAATATCACGGCACACGAGTGCATATATATGCACACGGATTCACCCACCTCACTAAAACAGAGCACTGAGAGATTCACTAATGGCCGCTTTCCTCCTCTTCCTCATCTTCTTCCTCCTCCCTCCCGCCTTCTCCTCCCCTCTCCCTCAAACCCTAAATCCCTTCTCCAAGATCTACGCCTTCGGCGACTCCTTCACCGACACCGGCAACACTCGTTCCACCACCGGCCCCTACGCCTTCGGCTACGTCTCCAGCCCCCCGTACGGAACCACCTTCTTCCACCGCCCAACCAACCGTTACTCCGACGGCCGGTTAGTCGTCGACTTCCTCGCCACTGCCCTCTCCCTCCCTTTTCTTCCCCCCTACCTCCACCCCAGCTCCCGCTCGTCCCCCCACGGCGTTAACTTCGCCGTCGCAGGGTCCACCGCGCTGAATCACGAAGTTTTCGTCAAGCACAACATCACGCTGGACATCACGCCGCAGTCGTTGGGGACGCAGCTCGAATGGTTCGACAACTATCTCGCGCGGAGCGGTTGCCGGAGTGCGGGATCGCCGGACTGCGCCGCGGCGGTGCGGGGAGCTCTGTTTTGGGTCGGCGAAATTGGAGTCAACGACTACGCATACAGCTTCGGCTCTTCTCTTTCGCCGGAGTTTATACAACAACAAGCCACTCAGAATCTCGTCTACTTCCTCCAGGTTTTCATTCATTCTCATCTCACCCCCCAAATCTCTGAGAAAAAACATAATAAAAATTTGATTTTAATGGCAGAAAATTCTGAAGAAAGGTGCCAAGAACATAGTAGTTCAAGGATTGCCGCTAATCGGCTGCCTCCCACTCTCATTATTCCTAAGTCAATCGACCGATAAGGACGAAAATGGGTGTTCTTTAAGCATTAACAAGATCAGCTATTCGCACAACTCTGTTCTTCAAGCTAAGCTACAGGAACTCCGGCGGCGCCACCCGGACGCCGTCATCTCTTACGCCGACTACTTGGGAGCGCACCTCGCCGTGATCAAAAATCCGAAAGTCAGCGGCTTTACGGAGCCTTTCAAGGCCTGCTGCGGCGCCGGCGGAGGCCCGTACAACTTCGACATCTTCACCACTTGCGGGTCGCCGGAGGCGACTAGAGCTTGCTCGGACCCTTCGAAGTATGTAAACTGGGACGGCGTCCACCTCACTGAAGCGATGTACAAGAAAGTGGCGGACATGTTCTTCCATGGCGGATACTGTAGACCGTCGTTTCTCGGGAGGAATTCCAGTAATTAATTAGGAGATAGTTACTATAATTATTATTATTTATTATTATTTTATATTCAGTCCAGGTTATTTCCAATTAATATTGTGATTAGTTGAAATTTAAAAAAAATTAGAGCCGGGAAAACTTCATCTTATGGCCGGGAAAAGTTACTTATAATGGTCCGTTTGGGGTGGCGTTTTTGCTCTGACGACTTTGTACAAACGACAACAACAACACTCATTTAAATAAAACTTAAAAAGTGATTTTCGCGCGGATTTTAATAAAACGCATTGTCTGGAATATTATTTTTTAAATAATTATTTGATGGGTAAATAAGATTTTAAAATATTTTTTAAAAATCTCTAATTAATATTATGTAAAAATTTCTTTAAAAAATAATACATTTTGTAATAAAACTTATTTTTTTATTTTTTCACGAGTACATACAGATCCGTACGAATAAAAACGTCGGCCAAAGAGACGCTTAGTTTAAATTTATTTAGATTGAATTTTTATTTTCTACTAAAAATAAATATAACCGAATGTGTTAGGAAATTTTAAATTACGAAAATATAATAAAATATAATGCATTGGCTCGGCGTTTTTAGGAGATTATTAAAAAAAAAATAGGTAGTGATATGGTCCCCTAAAGCGTATTCGGTTGGACCCATAGTTTTTCACCGCGACCTCGGTCGGCTTACCAATACGATTCCAACGGGCTTAGTCTCGCGCAATTTCGAGTCGGTTTGGACTCCAAATCTGTCATCGGTATGCCTATACGCACAACTTACGCCCCACTCCGCGTCGACCGCCGCGCCAAAAGGACGCGACACCCGCCACGCCAAAAGGGAGCGGCGCCCGCGTTACAAAGATGCGCGCAGAACACGTCGCAGGGCCGCACACAGTCGCGCGCCAGCACCACGCGCAGCTATGCCGCGCGCGACCACGCGCGGTAGCGCTACAACCACGACGGTGGGGCGGTACCCGCGCGATAGCACGCGCGGTAGCGCCGACCCCCCCCCCCCCCCCCCCCCCCCCCCCCCCCCCCCCCCCCCCATAACCGCACCCCTCATGGGGTGCGACCATGCCGCGCCCCCTTGGGGGGCGGCCATGCCGCCACACCCCCCTTGGGGTGCGCCCATGCCGCCGCACCCCACTTGGGGTGCGGTCGGGCCGCCCCTTTGGGGTGGGGCCATGACGTCGCGCCCCCCTCTTGCGGTGCGGCCAAGCCGCACCCCCTCGGGCCGCGACCACCGTTCGTACGGGGTGCGACCGGACCGCACCCCTCTCCTGCAGGGGGTCCGGCGGAGCGCACGACCGAAACTCCATCCCTTCTCTGGGGGTAGTCCTGAACATAAAGCCCGATCGGGCCGGCCTGGACCGGGCCCGATCGGGCTTTTTCCTGTATCGGGCCGGGCCGGCCCGGTCCTCCCCTGAAATCGGGCCGGCCCGGGCCGGGCAGGCAGCACTTATGTGCTGCCTGCTCCGGCCCTTCAGGCCGGGCCGGGCAGGACCGGGCCGGTCTCGGGCCCGATCCGGGCCGGCCTGAATTTTATCTCAGGCGGGATTAACCCGCCAATTAGGCGGGATTAATCCCGCCGCCTGAAAAAATTCAGGCGGGATTAATCCCGCCTGAATAATTCAGGCGGGATTAATCCCGCCTGAATTAATTAATTAATTCAGGCGGGATTAATCCCGCCTGAATTAAGGATTTCTCAAGGGAAATCTCTGGGATTTCCCTTGGGAAATCCCAAACCATCACATCCAGGAGGATGTGATGATTACATCCTCCTGGATGTGATTACAAATCCCAGGCGGGATTTTGAAATTTTTCAAAATCCCGCCCGGGATTAACTAGCCCGGGGCCGGGCTCAGGCAAAGCCCGGCGCCCGGGCTTTACCCGGCCCGGACCGGGCCGTGTACCGGGCCGGGTAACGGCTCCAAACCGGGGCCCTTTCAGGGCCCCGGGTAAGGGCTCGGCCCGGTTCGGGCCTGAACCGGGCCGGGCTTGACCGGGCCTTGACCGGGCCGGGCTCGGGCCGGCCCGTCAGACCCGGTTTTTTTGTTCAGGACTATCTGGGGGTACGACTTCCCGTTTCCGACCTCGCGCGCTCAGAATGCTTCCCCATTCGTTGCGCGCTCAGAACACTTCTGAGCGCGCTCAGAGCACTTCCACATTCCGGGCACGCTCACATTCTGTCTTTCTAATTTCTCAGATTGCAGCACCCGCTTGTCGCCTTTCTTACCTTCAACAAAACTGCCCGAAGGGCGAGACAGTCATTTACGAAAAATGACGATCTGTGTGCTCCAAATCGACCAGCGTGATTCGCCCGTCAGGTGGTTACGGTGGTTACGACGGCAAAATTATTGGGCTACCCCCGGTCAAAGTTATAAAAGGAACTCAAAGCCTTCATTTCAAGGGACCTTGCCTTCTGCATCCGAGAGAGCTTTGTCGAAGATTTTCCTTGAATTCACCTTCGGTGCTCGAAAATCTCCTTCAAAGTCTTGAAGATCTCCTCGGGTCTCGAAAGGCGACTCAGCATTCTAACTTTTGTTCATACCGGCATTTTCACTTTCGTTCTCACTATTGTTCTCAGAAGGAAAAGGACTTAGCTTTCCGAGAGGTGGTCTGTCACCTCCGGAGAACTCTCTCTCTCTCATTGTAACGAGCGGCGGCCTGTCGCGCTCGAGTTCTAAGATTCCGATTGTAACCCCCAAGATAGTGAAGTTTAGTCAGCACAGCTCCGACCGCGTGGTTTTTTACCCTTTTCGAATTTTCCACGTTAAAAAGTCTCAATGTACTCAACGAATCTCTAATTGACTGTTGGCACGCTTGGCTCGCTTCAGAGCTAAGACGGTTCAAGTCGACCGGTCTCCCAAGAACACCCAAACGACCCGCAACAATTTGGTGTCGTCTGTGGGAACCAGGTTCCCGAAGATCTGAAGATTCAGAAGACCGTACCTTCTACACAACGATACTCGTGACTAGAGACCATGACAGGAACGATCGCTCACGTTCGTGAAAGAATAGTTCTTGGGAAGCACGCCGATCTAATTCCCTCCCACTCACACGATAACACATCTATCATAGAAGAGGTCATGCATGCACCCCGTGCGACACTGGAGAAACGTGTGCGCCCTGTTGAAGAATATCTTGTACGCAGAAAAGTGTCTCGAGCTCATAATCCTGCCTCCAGACAAAGCAGTCCACCTCCACCAGCCCCGGACCAAACTCTAGCAGAGGACCTTATTCTCAAGCACCTCATACCTGAAGACGAGCTCCCCAACGTAGCCAGCCAATGTCTCAGTGTCCAGCCAGCCAAAGAGCCTGAAGCTCAGCATCACCGCAACCGCCCAGAAGCAGTAGGACGTGAGCCTACAGATGGGAGGCTCACGCACGAAGAAATTCATGACATAATTTTCGAAGAACGAGAGCGAGTCAGGCAGTGTGCCGCTTTGGCCCCTCGCCCTCTCCATCGTCGTTCACCATTCACACCTAAGGTTCTGGCACATCCAACCCCCTTGGGCTTCAAGCTCCCAAAAATTGAGACGTACGACGGAGCAGACGACCCATCGGAGCACATCAGGCACTTCATAATCATGATGCAACTCTGCAATGCCCCAGATCCGCTATTATGTCAGGCATTCCCGACAACTTTGAAAGGACAGACTCGAACTTGGTTCATATCTCTGAAGGAGGGAGAAATCAAGGATTTCGGAGATCTGACTCAACAATTCACAGACCAGTTCATCCCTAGCCGCCGGATAATCAAAGATCATTGCCACCTGTCCGGGATCCGTCAAGGCGAAAAGGAAACCCTTAAAGATTTCTTCCGTCATTTCACCACTGAGGCACGACAAATCCCTGGGATAAGACCGGAGCTCCTGCGAGGTTTTCTCCTCGGAGGGCTCCGCCCTGGTGGCTTCCACTCCGCACTGATGCGGGAAACCGTGCACAGCTATCCCGATCTCGTTCGACGGATCGATGCCCAGATCGTCGACGACGAAGCAATTGAAGCGCATCAACAACAGTTTGATAGAGGCGTGAAAAGGAAAAGGGAGCAAGAGACTTCATCAGTCTTCAGGAGGAACAATTAATGTCATGACAATCCACAACCTCGGCAGCACCGGAGAAATACGCCCCTCAATACCTCCAGAACCAGCATACTTTACGCAATCAAAGGCAACGAAGCGCTCCACATGCCCAGACCTCTCGCTAAAAACACGGGAGACCGGACAAAATATTGTGAGTTCCACCGTGGACAAGGACATGACACAGAAAATTGCTCCAAGCTTAAGGATGAACTCGAGCAACTCGTCCAACAAGGCCTACTGGGGAACTTCATACGATGCTAGGCACCGATTTAGCCAGCAGGAGATAAGCAAACGCCTCACCAAGAAGGACTGGGGGGGCAACCCTTAAGTCAGTCATCCCGAGAGAACGCTTCACGCATATTAGCAGGGTTCTACCCGCATCCCTGAAATATTCTACCAACTTTGTTTCTATAAGAATTTTATGTAAATTGCCACTATAACTAATAACTTTCAAAGTTGATCATTTCAGGCATATCATCTCACACGCTATCGAAATTATATATTCACTTCGCCCAAAGGAAAGGACGTATATTCGAATGAACTGCACCTGTCTCCGGGCAGTGCGCTAATGAACAACACCTGCCTTCAGGCAGTGCGCTAATGAACAGCACCTGCCTTCGGGCAGTGCGCTAATGAACAGCACATGCTTTCGGGCAGTGTCCTAATGAACATCACCTGCCTTCGGGCAGTGCGCTAATGAACAGCACCTGCCTTCGGGTAGTGCGCTAATGAACACCAACTGCCTCTTGGCGACGCGCTCACAACAATCTCTCACTGTCGTCGATTGAAGGTTTGCCCTTCTCCACCGCACTAAGGTCCTGACGTCGTAAGTGTCTGCCCCTCCTACGTTCGTCCACGGTTTGAATGCATACGCTCTTCACCGACCAAACTTATCTTCTACTATGTAAAAAAGCCGCAAATTCAGACTCGCGCAAACTTATTTCCAATTATGTAAGAAGCTGCGATCTCAGACTCGCGCAAACTTACTTTCTATTATGTAAAAAGTCGCGAGCTCATACTCGCGAAAACTTACCTTCTACTATGTAAAAAAAAACCGCGAGCTCAGACTCGCGCAAACTAATCATCTATTATGTAAAAAACCGCGAGCTCAGATTCGCGTAAACTTATCTTTTATTATGTAAAAAACCACCAAGCTACTCAGGCATCAACGCTAAATAGCAAGCTCGTCACGATCTCCAATGCAAACACTGGGCGGCAAGCTCGCAACCAATCATGACCAGATAGAAGTTTCTCCCACAATTAGAGTTGAGCGACGACTTCCATAAAGACCGCACGACGGAAGATTCATAACTGCGCACATCACGACAACCCTACTAAACGAGCTCACACGCCCGAAGACATACGTTTGTCAGAAAAAATTTTGGACTCATTTTCTACGAAAATGATTTCCAAAAATTGAGGGGAATTTGATACGGTCCCCTAAAGCGTATCCGGTCGGACCCATAGTTTTCCACCGCGACCTCGGTCGGCTTACCAATGCGATTCCAACGGGCCCAGTCTCGCGCAATTCCGAGTCTGTTTGGACTCTGAATCTGTCACTGGTATGTCTATACGCACAACTTACGCCACACCCCGCGTCGACCGCCGCGGCAAAAGGACGCGGCCCCCGCCACGCCAAAAGGGTGTGGAGCCCGATGCGTTACAAAGACGCACGCAGAACACGACGCATGGCCGCACTCAGCCACGCGCGCCAGCACCACGCAAGGCTATGCCGCACGCAACCACAAGTGCTACCGCGCGTGGTAGCGCTACCGCCACGACACGCGGGGCGGTACTACGCGATAGCGCCGACCCCCCCTCAAGGGGTGCGGCCTAACCGCACCCCTCAAGGGGTGCGGCCCCCCAAGGGGGGTGTGGTCGGGCCGCCCCCCCCTTGGGGTGTTCATGTCGTTGCGCCCCCCTCTTGGGGTGAGGCCAAGCCGCACCCCCTCGGGTCGCGGCCACCGCCCGTACGGGTGCGGCCGGACAGCACCCCTCTCCTGCAGGGGGTTCAGCGGAGCACCCGACCGAAACTCCATCCCTTCTCTGGGGGTACGGCTTCCGGTTTCCGACCTCCTTGCGCGCTCAAAATGCTTCCTCGTTCGTTGCGCGCTCAGAGCACTTCCGCATTCTGGGCACGTTCACATTTTGTCTTTCTAATTTCTCAGATTTTAGGACCCGCTTGTCGCCTTTCTTACCTTCAACAAAGCTGTGCGAACTGCACGAAGGGCGAGATAGTCATTTACAAAAAATGGCTATCCGTGTGCTCCAAATTGACCAGCGTGATTCGCCTGTCAGGTGATTACGGTGGTTACGACGTCAAAATTACTGGGCTACCCCCGACCAAAGCTATAAAAGGAGCCCAGAGCCTTCATTTCAAGGGACCTTGCCTTCTGCATCCGAGAGAGCTCTGTCGAAGATTTTCCTTGAATTCTCCTTCGATGCTCGAAGATCTCCTTCGAAGTCTTGAAGATCTTCTTCGGGTCTCGAAAGGCGACTCGACATTCTCACTTTTGTTCTCACCGGCATTCTCACTTTCGTTCTCACTATTGTTCTCATAAAGAAAATGACTTAACGTTCACCTCCGGAGAACTCTCTCTCTCTCATTGTAACAATCGGCGACCTGTCGCGCTCGAGTTCTAAGATTCCGATTGTAACCTCCCAAGATAGTGAAGTTTGGTCAGCACAGCTCCGACCGCGTGGTTTTTTACCCTTTTCGGGTTTTCCACGTTAAAAAGTCTCAATGTACTCAACGAATCTCTAATTGACTATTGACACGCTTGGCTCGCTTCAGAGCTAAGAATGTTCAATTCGACCGGTCTACCATGAGCACCCAAGCGACCCGCAACAGGTAGAATAGTTTCTACGCAGAGTTCTATTTTTGAATAGACTTGTAGATCGTACTATCCGTACATGGTTTAAATTTATTTAGAATGAATTTTTATTTTCTACTAAAAATAAATATAACAGTATGTGTTCAGAAAATTTTAAATTAAGAAAATAAAATAAAATATAATGCTTTGGCTCGTCATTTTTAGGAGATTAATATAAAAAATAAATAGGTAGAATAGTTTCTACCTGTTACGATTCACGCATGGTTCTATTTTTGAATATGTCTGCAGATCATACATCCAACCCACCTCCGCACATAGAGTGCGCTCCATGTGCTTGCAGCGGGTTATTGAGGTGGGGTCTTAAACCCGTGACCTCCTAGATAGAGGGACTTAGTGTCGACCTCCATCACCAACTGAGCTGCAGCTCAACTGTGATGGAGGCCAGTGCTAAGTCCCTCTATCTAGGAGGACACAGGTTCAAGACCCCACCTCAACAACCCCACTGCACATGGATCGCGCTCCGTATGCGGAGATGGGTTGGGGTGTACGGTCTGCAGGCCTGTTCAAAAATAGAACCTTGCACGGATCGTAACAATACCAATTGTTGCGGAACGCTTAGGGCTCTGGGTAGACCGGTCCAATTGAACCACCTTAGCTCGTGAGCGTACTAAGCGTGCAAACAGTCAATTCGAGATTCGCTGAGTACACTGGGACTTTTTTAACGTGGAAAACCCGGAAAGGGTAAAAAACCACGCGGCCGCAGCTGTGCCGACCAAACTTCACTATCTTCTGGGGGTTACAACTTGGTAGTTAGAACTCGAGGGCGACAGACCGCCACTCGTTACAACAAAGAGAGAGAAAGTGCTCCGAGGGTGACAGGCCACCCCTCGGAAAAACTAAGTCTTTTTCCCTTATGAGAATTCTGGAGAACAAAAGTGAGAAACCGCGTCGCCTTTCGGGAACGAAAGTGAGAAGCTGAATCGCCTTTTGGGAACGAAAGTGAGAAGCTGAGTCGCCTTTCCGGAACGAAAGTGAGAAGCTGAGTCGTCTTTCCTGGACGGAAGTGAGAAGCTGAGTCGCCTTTCCGGAACGGAAGTGAGAAGCTGAGTCGCCTTTCCGGAACGAAAGTGAGAAGCTGAGTCGCCTTTCCTGGGCGGAAGTGAGAAGCTGAGTCGCCTTTCTTGGACGGAAGTGAGAAGCTGAGTCGCCTTTCCTGGACGGAAGTGAGAAGCTGAGTCGCCTTTCCGGAACGGAAGTGAGAAGCTGAGTCGTCTTACATGACGAAGGAAATCTTCAAGTCCACGAAGGAGATCTTCAAGTGCCGAAGGAGAATTCCGCAAAAGTCTGCAAGGAGCTCTCCTGGGTTAAGAAGTCAAGCCCCTTTCAAATGAAGCCTTTGGGCTCCTTTTATAGCTTTGGCCGAGGGCAGTCCGGTAATTTCGCCGTTTGCAGTTTCCATAAATGCTCGGCGGACGAATCATATTTTCTGGTTCGGGGCACACGGATCGCCATTTTTCGTAAATGACCACCTTACCCTTCGGGCAGTTCGGGCAGTTCGGGCAGTTTTGTTGGAGGCGAAAAAGGCGACAAGTTGTTCCTGAAATCTGAGAAACTGGAAAGATAAAAAGTGAGCATGCTGGAAAGACAAAAAGTGAGAACGTCAGAAAGACAAAAAGTGAGAACGTCAGAAAGACAAAAAGTGAGAACGTCAGAAAGACAAAAAGTGAGAAAGTCAGAAAGACAAAAAGTGAGAACGCTTCTGAGCGCGCGCGAGCGCCGAGGTGCTCTGAACGTGCCACGGACCACGGGGATGCCCCGGGCGGACGACGGAACGGGGAGTCGCCCCCAAGGGGGGATTGAGATCCGACGTGTGAGGCCCCTAGTTAGACCCCACATACATCTGTATCTAAGCTACGTTCAAACATGTGTCCCAGGTTGAAGTGCGGCTAGTGAATACAAAATAAAAACACATAATAAGAAATTTACTTTCATACCTTGTATTATTTGTTGAATCTTTTCTGTTCTATCTTAATCAGTCCTTTTGGTTTTGCGTATTCCAGGTCACGTCCGTTACCTACAAAATTTGACGACGGGCTTAGTCATAAAAATATGACTAAGTGAGGATATACCTCTTTCATTTCTATATACAATTAGAAAACTTACGCATTTTAAAACATAGTTTTCATACTAACCATTTTCTGTCTCAGTAGTAATTTATGTAGCATATAACTATATGAATATGTTAGTATCAATAAAACATTATGAGCAGTATAACATCATAACCATACAATGTACAATATAACAGTAAAGCAGTGTATCCGTATAAGCACTAAATCCTTGTATCAGTATATCAGTGTAAGCAACAATTCCATGTATCAGTATGTCTACATCAGTGTATCAGTTTATCATAGTAGCAGTATATCAGTCTATCAGTATAGCATTATATCAGTGTGTCCATGTATCAGTATCTATGAAAGAACATAATGACTGGGGGGAAACATTTCAATAATCATACACAGTATAAGGAGCTATAGCATTCATATGAGCTACGGAACATGTAAACAATGCAAGTATCATAACTGTATCTATATCATGGAAGCAGTGCACATACATAACTTCATGTCAGTTTTCATGTCTATAAGCATTTATCCATGTACCTTTATAACTCTTTAACTCAGTATTTCCATGAACGTTTCTTTTCTTAGGATATATTAGGGGCGATTGAATTGAAATTCATTTTCATTTTTCTATTTCTTTGGGCCCGACCCCTCTGGGTCCTGTATCCAAATCAGTACGTGCACACGCGTTTTTGCCTACGACCGACTGACCTGGCAAACTGGCCCGACCCCTCTGGGTCCTGTATCCAAATCAGTACGTGCACACGCGTTTCCGCCTACGGCCGACTGACTTGGCAAATCATCATATTCATTTCATTCATATGCATGCACTTCAATTCGCCCATAATATAACCTCGTGTCGACACACTTACATAAGGTGGGTTATTCATTTTTATAATCCCCTCAGAACTATCATTCGCCTGTTTGCCTTTTTAAAGACCATACAATATAGCGACATTTATTATCAGTGATATCAACTATGCATGTAACATTCATTATAAAGAGAGTGTGTATATGAAAAGAAAGTAAAGCCATAAAGCATAAATGAAACAGGTAACTCTCACCATCAGTAATTCATGTCGTCGTCATGTCTATATGAAGGTGCCATCCATCGCGATATCTGTATAAGCATCATATCTTTTAGGGGCATTTATTTTATATCGAGGTTGCACCTTGTTCTAGTTATGTTATAACATACATCATTTGGAAGCTACATATTTATAATCACTGTTTACACCAAGTAACCCTCAATGAATATCAGTAACTGGTTATTACGTAAAGTAAAGCCCAAACCCCTTAACAGGACTGCCACTCCAATTCCTTCATATATATAATAGTTCAATAGCCGGCCAAACTTAGTAAGAATAAAAACCCCTCAAAATGTACTGTGAGTTTAAAATGATTTAGCACCATTTCTCCTATCAGTACTTTACTATAATTTGTAAGATAGATGCAACAGTATAGTTGGGCTGGTACAGCTTAGACAAGAAATTAAATTTCCTTCCAAATATTTACTACATATTCATTGAAGAATAAAAAGAGCAGCTGGTTAGAACGTGAGGTAAAGCCCAAATCTCCTAACTACAACCATTTTGTAAAAATGAGTAGCAATAGCTGGCCACAACCATATGGCTGAACCGATGAAACAAGGCATAGCCCCAGCCCAACAAAGGTTCAGTACAGCCATGGCAATTAAGAAGAGGAGCAGCAAATGCCGGTTACAACAACATAACTCCCCCCTTCATAGTACTGAGTTCATGAATGACAAAAATTTTCAAAAGCCTTAACAGCCACCACCATATAGAAAACAATATAGGTTTTTGATCAAAACCAACCGGCTACAACATAAAAACTCCCCCAATAAAAAGATGATAGCAGCTAGGTACAAGGAGTTCCCCCCATTAAAATTATAACAGCAGTTAATAGGAATGAGAATCCTCTTGAACAATCATAATAGAAGTTAACGGTAAAGAGAATCCCCTTCCTAAAGCAATACTACAGCTGCTAATTGAACTCCTCCCCATTTTTCCAAAATATCAGAACTATAGCCGGCCAACTAATAGCAGTAAACACTTTTAGAAAAGGAGGAAGGGTGGTTACTCAAATCCCCTAATGATTTTCGAACCCTACTGCACTTGATTTCATGACCTCAATGATCCATAAAGAAAGAACAGGGGTAGAAATAGTAGAGCTCACCAAGAGAACTTGGAAGATGAAATACGTCGGTCGAAGACCCTACTGTCTCTACTAACCCCACATCAGCACAACCGGGAGCCCTCCTCAAGTCCTTGCCGAGCTTTCCCAGCCCAGTCGACGAGAGGGAGGAAGACGATCGAGCAGCAAAGAGATAAGCCGAGAAAGCCCTAGGCGAGAGCGGCAAGAACTGGAGAGGGCTGAGCGGTGGGTGCGAGAATTAGTGAAGAAAATGAAGCCCTTTGTTATCTTATATCGCCTCTTACCCATTCCCCACCGCCAACATTACCGCTTAAATTCTCAATTTCTCCTCTATTGGCACACCAATAGATCACCAATCCAATTAGCCCATCATATACATATTAGCACACCCATTTTACCATTCTACCACATATACGATTGTGTAGATCACCAATATTTATACATCTAAAAAGGTTCGTAATCTGATAAAACATTTCGAGCGCCGCAACGCGTACTTAAATTCATGCTCAATTTTCAATGCTATGCCAAGTTGACACTGATTTATTTTTCATTATAGGGGATATATATATATATATCATAATAAAATGAGTTTTATATTATTCATTTGCGTCACTTCAACTTTTGGGCCGTTACAATTTCTTCCCCTCTTATAAAAGATTTTCGTCCTCGAAAATGGGACACGATATAAATTTTCAAATATTATATCGCTTACTTTTCCATTCATTTAAATCTTCCCTCGTTTTCCCTTATTTCAGGTTGCTACCTTATAGCGATCAACAAACCGCTATAAAAACACATAATAAAAATGTAGTGTTTCATGAAACATTTATCGCCTTTCAGTTCCTTAATCATTAAAACATTGTCTTAACGCACTTAACATGATATGCACATTGTGGGCTTTCACGTTACTTTTTTTTTACCAACGCACATATTATCATTCATCAGTATTCTTATTCATCGCATATAACCTTTGATCGTAAACTTTTATCATATAAACTTTCCTTTAATTTGCCTTCTTTACGTCCTTTCTTTAGCATATTTTCACTTGCATTTTGCAGTTTCATACATACAATTATAACTTCATAGCACTATCCTTTGTGAAATACCTAAATCGTTGATTTAGATTCGTATCTCATTATCCTATTGGCTCTTTCCAATACGACCTACAATATGTCGAATGTCAGTGGACTTTCTTTTTCCATAGCTTCACATTTTCATATTCACGTTGTTTTCATTTGCAAATTCCTTTTTAACATTTATTCTTTATCTCAACCTCAGTTTACTTTATCATTTATTTTCACATTTCTTAAAACAATTACATAGTATTGAAACGATGGGCTTGGTACACAAGTTATCTAACTTTATTTCATTTTCTTTATACATGTGCGTGTAACACGTTGTTTCAAAACTTTGGTACATAAAATGAACATAGATTTACAATGCCTATTCGTTTCATTCACCATTGCTTCTTTTTACAGTACATATCGTTTTTGTTATAACTTATATGAATTAGAGCCCGTTAATTATACACCGTTTCATTACATGTAAGCACATTCATTTACTTTACGTGTGATCTTTCGTTCATTGATAAGCACCTTCCTACATCAACTACTCCATGCTTATCATATTCGTGTAAGTTTGATTTGTGAAAATACTACTTTCTTTTTACACAGGTAAAAAATATTTCTTGGAGAAGATGGTTATCTCAAGCATTTGCTAGTGGTCTTTATGACGCAACCGGTCATGTGGGACCTTTATTTTAACTTAATATAGGTTAACATTTATTCCATTACTAATTCTCATGATGGAATGTGTTGGGAAACTGATCTCTTGTTTCTTTTCCTTCATTTTTCTAACATTAGCTTTGTAACACCGCTTTCATAACCATATAACGTATCAAAGATTCGGCCGAAATCCAAGATATATTATATAGAGTGAAAGTGCAATTACAATTCATTATAATTTTTACTTTCCTGGTTCATTTCCTTCAATATTACTTACCCATCATAACATTAACTATTTCATGATCCTTAATTAAAAGTCATATGGTCTTCATCACTTTTACATTGAATGTCGTTAGTTAAACTTACTATGGATATTTAAGAGGTCGTACGTTGAAAACAATTGTATTTTGTAGGATGTGAGAAACTTGTTATTTGAGCACTGTTCACTAACTATTCCACTTTCACATATTTTTCTTCCTCTACTATACTACATCATATATATATATAAGTCTATGTCCTTTTTATCAAATAATTTGCAATTGTTGGTCATCTCATATTAAAATGGATAGATTTTTCGTCTCTGCTACCCTTCATTTGCCTTTTCTACTGCAGTTATATGTTTTCATTTTATCGTTATGACATTTATAGCTTTGTAACATTACTTTCATCCTTGCTTAAATACAATTTCACATATTAAGAATTTGTTTCTTACTTACATTTACTCTAAGGTACAAGTAAACGCACAATCATATCTCTTATTGTTTATGGTTCAATCGTATTAGACAAGTCAACAAGTTCTTCGCATATTCTTTCAAGCTACTCTATACATCTACTGTCAGTAGACTGTCTCTTTCGTAACAACATATTTTCATACTTACGTTGTTATCACTTACAACTTCCTTTTATCGGTCATTACCTCAATCTCATTTTCATTTATGGCTTTTTGTTCTCACTATATTTCGTTTTCTGTTTTACATATTTGTATGAAACAGGTAGACGTATATTGCATATTCACTTCATTTATGATTACTTCTTCTCGCTATTGCAAACATCTCAAAACTTTAACAATGACGATCGTTCAATAACTTTTCTACGGATGTTTAGCTATGCTTCATGGAAAGAAAAATATAAACATTTATCTCTTTTTAGAAAATTAGAGCTCGGTATATGTACACCCTTCGTTACGTATTCAACCATTTACATGTCTCCGTTTTCACATTATATACAACGATGTATATTGATCTTTTTTCCTGTCTAAGCTCAATCATCTTTCAACTATTCTATGTTTAACATATTCGTCTATCTATCGCAAACAGTATGAAGACATTTCTCTTTGGAAACATTTGGGTTAACTCGTGCAGTAAAACAATGTCAAATATTACTTGGTTTCGTGTGGCTTTAGGTTCGTGTACATTTCATTTCATTTATACCTTTTCATAAATGCTTTCTGTACAACCCCCATATCCATCGAGTAAGGCCCAGCGTTGTGCAACCCCGCTATTCGCCGAGTATACTCCCAAAGGCTCATTGGAGCATCATGGTAACGTCTACCCATGCAGGAAAGGAGGTGGAGGCAAAGAGGACCAGCGGTGGAGGCGGAGACCTCCCGCTCGCCCTGCTCATTGAGGAGGCGAGAAGGGGGGGGAGGGGCGGCTCGCCCCCCCCCCCCCCCCCCCACTCGCCCAGCTTGGTGGCGAGAAGGGGGGAGGGGCGGCTCGCCCCCCCCCCCCCCCACTCGCCCAGCTTGGTGGCGAGGAGGGGGGAGGGGCGGCTCGCCCCCCCCCCCCCCCCCCCCCCCCACCCCACTCGCCCAGCTTGGTGGCGAGAAGGGGGGAGGGGCGGCTCGCCCCCCCCCCCTACTCGCCCAGCTTGGTGGCGAGAAGGGGGGAGGGGCGGCTCGCCCCCCCCCCCCCCCCCCCCCCTACTCGCCCAGCTTGGTGGCGAGAAGGGGGGAGGGGCGGCTCGCCCCCCCCCCCCCCCCTACTCGCCCAGCTTGGTGGCGAGAAGGGGGGAGGGGCGGCTCGCCCCCCCCCCCCCCCCCCCCCACTCGCCCAGCTTGGTGGCGAGAAGGGGGGAGGGGCGGCTCGCCCCCCCCCCTACTCGCCCAGCTTGGTGGCGAGAAGGGGGGAGGGGCGACTCGCCCCCCCCCCCCCCCCCCCCACTCGCCCGGCTTGGAGGCGAGAGGAGGGGCGGGTGCCCCCCCTCTCGCCCGCGCCCAGCCAGGGGCGAGAGGAGGAGGGGCGGGTGCCCCCCCTCCCCCCCTCTCGCCCTCGCCCAGCAAGGGGGCTCGCCGAGCCCCGCGAGGTACCCCTCTCGCCCAGGGGAGGCCCCTTCGCAGTCCAGTTTTGGCTATTCGCAGTCCGGTGGTCTGCGTTTAGCGCTTCAGAACAGCGGGATTTGGCTATTCGCAGTCCAGTTTTGGCTATTCGCAGTCCAGATCCGAAAAATCTATAAATAGGACCAAGGGGGCACCATTTGAGAGGATCTCATTCTTAGCTAGCTCTCTCCTCTCTCTCCCTCCTCAGCAAGTCTCTCTAGAGAGGGTGAGGAGAGGCTCCAGTGGTGCCCAAGCTTAGTAGTGGCTTGGGAGGGGAAGTTCCAAGGGGACTTCCGGGTATGTGGCGGGACCTCCCCACTAAGCCCTTGGTCCGTTTCCAAATCTAAGTGCTCTTGCCTAGAGAGTTGGCTCGAGGGAAGTAGGTGTGAGACCACCCCTTCTTAGGGACCCCGAACTCCACAGAGACCAAGTCTTGTCCTCAAGATTTCGGTTTCAACATTTTGGTGCGGTGAGCGTGGAGAGTGGTCAGCACAGAAGTCCTTGAGCCAAATCTCATGACAGGAGACCTCGGAGGAGGAGACGATGAGGGGTCTCACATCCCAAGTGAGGTGGTAGGAAGGGGAGAGTTCATGACGGCCATCAAGGGAATCATGGAGCTACTCCAAGGCATCTCCAGGGGAGGTGACTGCTCGGCTCCCTCCCCCCAGACACCGCCTTCTGGGTCGCAAGGAGTGCTCGCCCAGGGGGGGTCAGGAGAGGTTGCCCCAGGGGGTCGGCCAGGCAAGGAGCCAGTGACTGAGAGTGGCGAGCGAGACCTCGCCGGGCGAGTGCTTTTTCCCAGCCCGGCGAGTGGGGTCTCGCTCGGAGCAGGAGTCACGCGAGCGGAGCTCGCGAAGCCGGCGAGTGGGGGGTCACCCTTTAGCGAGCTGATCATCTTGGCTCCCATCCCGGAAGGCTTCAAGGAGCCCAACATGACTTTCTATACCGGGAAGGATGATCCCGTCCAGCACCTACAGTGGTTCGAGGATACCGTCTCCATCAGGCCCATGACGGACGCGTTCAAGTGTCGTCTCTTCGCCACCACCCTGAGAGACAAAGCTAGGGACTGGTTCCACCAGCTCCCGGTTGGCTCCATTTACAGCTTTGATGACTTGAGCCGAAGCTTCCAGCTACGCTTCTCCACATCCAAGAAGAGGAAGAAGAATGCTGAGTCCATTTTCCTGGTCAAGCAGAGGCACGAGGAGACGTTGGCCCAGTACATGGACAGATTCCAGGAGGAGATCCAGAACATCCAGGAGGTGCCAGGGTATGCCCTCCAGATGGCTTTCACCATGGGGCTACGAGAGAGCCTCTTCAAAATGCGCCTAACTAGGAAGCCTCCCCTGTCCTTTGAGGACCTGATGGAAAAAGCTGCAAAGGAGATAGCCACTGAGGCGGCGAACCCGGGGCTGGCAAAGAAGTTGGCAAAGCTGGTGGAGGTCGAGCCAAGAGAGCAAGGTGGCCTCAGGAAGCAGGAAGGAAGGTGGAGGGAAGAGCAGATGGGTCAAGGGTACCAGGGACCCCAGGGGGGTCAGGAGCAAGGGGGGGGGGGGGGGGGGGGGGGGGGGTCTCGCCCAAGGAGGGGGAAACTTCTACGGAGGCCAAGGGAGGCCCAACCCTCCTCCTTGGAGGCAGGCCCCTAGGCAGCTCCTACCCCCACCAGCTCAAGCTATGGCGATTCGAAGAGGAGGAGGAGTGGAAGCAAGAGACATCCCAGCCCGTAGGAGAAGGGGGGGAAGAGCGGTGCCATACTGCGACTACCACCAAGCAGAGGGGCATGCAACAACTACCTGCCCAGAGTTCTTGGAGGTGAGAGAGGCGAGAGGTCAGACACAACAGCAGCCGCCGGTGCGGATTGAAGAAGTCCCACCTGGAGCAGTAGTGGATGATGACATCTGCGAGGACCGAACTGACATACTAGCCAAAGGACGGGTCGCAGTAATCCACGGGGGGGGGTAGGGGTCGAGGCCACTCGTAAGGAAAGCCTCCACTCCGTATTTCGACGCAACGTCGCTTCGACGTCGCAGGACCCACCCCCCGAAGAGAAAATCACTTTCTCAAGCAAGGACATGCCAGATAACGAGGATCCATTCTGTGATGCGCTAGTCATTCAGACAGCCATCGAAGGTTACACTGTCTCTCGAATTCTCGTTGACAACGGGAGCTCTGTCAACGTCATTTTCAAGAAGGCATTTGATGAGTTGAAGGTAGAGGCAAGGAGGGTGCTGGCCTCGGATGGGCCCTTGTTCGGATTCTCTGGAGAAAGGAAAGAGGTAGAGGGTGGAGTTGGACTCCAAGTGACGATGGGGGGAGGTTCAAGAAACTGTCGGTTCGTCATAGTTGACGCTCCTAGCAGTTATAATGACATCTTCGGAAGACCCCTCATCAGCGCCTTCCGATGCGTACCATCATCCTTCCACCAGTGCCTCAAGTTCAACACTGGAGGAATCCAAGTCAGGATCCGCGGAGACCCCAGGATGGCCAGGCACTGCTACGTCACGACCGTCAACAGCATCTCCTGGCAAGCGGGGGCGGAGGAGATGGAGAAGATCATGGAGAGCATGAGCCAGATGGGAGTGGCAGGAGAAGCAGAGGAATGATCATCTCGCGCGAGCAGCCGGAGAGGCGAGTACCATGGGGGGGGCATGATGTGTTTGTTTTTTTATTTTTGTTTTTTGTGGTTTTCCTTTGTAACAAGCTCTACCCCTCACTGGTTGGGCCAGGAGGTTTTTGACAAGGGAAATCCCCCCATTAGATGGATGAAGTTATTTTGCTTATATAATTAGTAAGTTCAACGCCGAGATGTCCTCCTCACTCCATGCACTCACTAGCTGGGTGGGTCGAATGATCCTCGGATGGGTAAGTTCAACACCGAGATGTCCTCCTCACTCCAGGCTCTCACTAGCTGGGTGGGTCGAATGATCCTCGGGAAGAAGAGCTTGCCATCGAGATGTCCTCCTCACTCCAGGCTCTCACTAGCTGGGTGGGTCGAATGATCCTCGGAAGGAAGGGCTTACCATCGAGATGTCCTCCTCACTCCAGGCTCTCACTAGCTGGGTGGGTCGAATGATCCTCGGATGGGTAAGTTCAACACCGAGATGTCCTCCTCACTCCAGGCTCTCACTAGCTGGGTGGGTCGAATGATCCTCGGGAAGAAGGGCTTACCATCGAGATGTCCTCCTCACTCCAGGCTCTCACTAGCTGGGTGGGTCGAATGATCCTCGGATGGGTAAGTTCAACACCGAGATGTCCTCCTCACTCCAGGCTCACACTAGCTGGGTGGGTCGAATGATCCTCGGAAGGAAGGGCTTACCATCGAGATGTCCTCCTCACTCCAGGCTCTCACTAGCTGGGTGGGTCGAATGATCCTCGGATGGGTAAGTTCAACACCGAGATGTCCTCCTCACTCCAGGCTCTCACTAGCTGGGTGGGTCGAATGATCCTCGGATGGGTAAGTTCAACACCGAGATGTCCTCCTCACTCCGGGCTCTCACTAGCTGGGTGGGTCGAATGATCCTCGGATGGGTAAGTTCAACGCCGAGATGTCCTCCTCACTCCAGGCTCTCACTAGCTGGGTGGGTCGAATGATCCTCGGAAGGAAGGGCTTACCATCGAGATGTCCTCCTCACTCCAGGCTCTCACTAGCTGGGTGGGTCGAATGATCCTCGGATGGGTAAGTTCACCATCGAGATGTCCTCCTCACTCCAGGCTCTCACTAGCTGGGTGGGTCGAATGATCCTCGGATGGGTAAGTTCAACGCCGAGATGTCCTCCTCACTCCAGGCTCTCACTAGCTGGGTGGGTCGAATGATCCTCGGAAGGAAGGGCTTACCATCGAGATGTCCTCCTCACTCCAGGCTCTCACTAGCTGGGTGGGTCGAATGATCCTCGGATGGGTAAGTTCAACACCGAAATGTCCTCCTCACTCCAGGCTCTCACTAGCTGGGTGGGTCGAATGATCCTCGGGAAGAAGAGCTTGCCATCAAGATGTCCTCCTCACTCCAGGCTCTCACTAGCTGGGTGGGCCGAATATGCCTCGGGGGGGGGGGGGGGGGGGGGGGGAGGTTCCGCCCCCCTCGATGGATATTTGGGCTTGGACTTTTCTTTCCGAGGTTGTGCCAACCTCGCAAAGAGCGGGGATTGTGTACAACCCCCATATCCATCGAGTAAGGCCCAGCGTTGTGCAACCCCGCTATTCGCCGAGTATACTCCCAAAGGCTCATTGGAGCATCATGGTAACGTCTACCCATGCAGGAAAGGAGGTGGAGGCAAAGAGGACCAGCGGTGGAGGCGGAGACCTCCCGCTCGCCCTGCTCATTGAGGAGGCGAGAAGGGGGGAGGGGCGACTCGCCCCCCCCCCCCCCCCCCCCCCACTCGCCCAGCTTGGTGGCGAGAAGGGGGGAGGGGCGGCTCGCCCCCCCTACTCGCCCAGCTTGGTGGCGAGAAGGGGGGAGGGGTGGCTCGCCCCCCCCCCCCCACTCGCCCAGCTTGGTGGCGAGAAGGGGGGAGGGGTGGCTCGCCCCCCCCCCACTCGCCCAGCTTGGTGGCGAGAAGGGGGGAGGGGCGGCTCGCCCCCCCCCCCCCCCCCTACTCGCCCAGCTTGGTGGCGAGAAGGGGGGAGGGGCGGCTCGCCCCCCCTACTCGCCCAGCTTGGTGGCGAGAAGGGGGAGGGGCGGCTCGCCCCCCCCCCCCCCCCCCACTCGCCCGGCTTGGAGGCGAGAGGAGGGGCGGGTGCCCCCCCTCTCGCCCGCGCCCAGCCAGGGGCGAGAGGAGGAGGGGCGGGTGCCCCCCCCCCCCTCTCGCCCTCGCCCAGCAAGGGGGCTCGCCGAGCCCCGCGAGGTACCCCTCTCGCCCAGGGGAGGCCCCTTCGCAGTCCAGTTTTGGCTATTCGCAGTCCGGTGGTCTGCGTTTAGCGCTTCAGAACAGCGGGATTTGGCTATTCGCAGTCCAGTTTTGGCTATTCGCAGTCCAGATCCGAAAAACCTATAAATAGGACCAAGGGGGCACCATTTGAGAGGATCTCATTCTTAGCTAGCTCTCTCCTCTCTCTCCCTCCTCAGCAAGTCTCTCTAGAGAGGGTGAGGAGAGGCTCCAGTGGTGCCCAAACTTAGTAGTGGCTTGGGAGGGGAAGTTCCAAGGGGACTTCCGGGTATGTGGCGGGACCTCCCCACTAAGCCCTTGGTCCGTTTCCAAATCTAAGTGCTCTTGCCTAGAGAGTTGGCTCGAGGGAAGTAGGTGTGAGACCACCCCTTCTTAGGGACCCCGAACTCCACAGAGACCAAGTCTTGTCCTCAAGATTTCGGTTTCAACACTTTCAACCCTTTCGACTTAATTCCCTTTTAGACATATTCCAAATTACGAAATTTTGAAAATCGATCTTCTTATCATCATATCATGTGTGCCTATTTAGTACTCACTACAACCGAACTTCTTGAAAACCTAGCTCTGATACAAAATTGTGAGGCCCCTAGTTAGACCCCACATACATCTGTATCTAAGCTACGTTCAAACATGTGTCCCAGGTTGAAGTGCGGCTAGTGAATACAAAATAAAAACACATAATAAGAAATTTACTTTCATACCTTGTATTATTCGTTGAATCTTTTCTGTTCTATCTTAATCAGTCCTTTTGGTTTTGCGTATTCCAGGTCACGTCCGTTACCTACAAAATTTGACGACGGGCTTAGTCATAAAAATATGACTAAGTGAGGATATACCTCTTTCATTTCTAATTACAAAACTTACGCATTTTAAAACATAGTTTTCATACTAACTGTTTTCTGTCTCAGTAGTAATTTATGCAGCATATAACTATATGAACATGTTAGTATCAATAAAACATTATGAGCAGTATAAGATCATAACCATACCATGTACAATATAACTGTTGAAACCGACAACTCGGTCTCCGTGGAGTTCGGGGTCCCAAAAAAGGGGTGGTCTCACACCTACTTCTCTCGAGCCAACTCTCTAGGCAAGAGCACTTGGACTTGGAAACGGACCCTAGGCTACAGCGAGGAGGTCCCACCTCACACCCGGAAGACCTGAGAGATCTTCCCCTCCCTAGCCAATGTTGAACCAGAAGCACCAAAGGAGAGCTCTAAGGGAAGGAGAAGATCCGAAATTTGGAAATCTAGAAGTCCCCTTCCTTTGGTGCCCCTTAGGGTCTATTTATAGGTTTTCCAAGTTGGGTTGCAAATAGCCAAAAACTGATCTGCCAGATTACCAAAATACCCTCGGATCTGGACTGCGAATAGCCAAAACTGGACTGCAAATAGCCAAATCCCGCTGTTCTGAGATACTAAACGCAGATCAACCGCCCTCTCCTCTGGAACTGGGCGAGAGAGGTTACCCTAGCTGGGCGCGGGCGAGAGGGGGGGCACCCGCCCCTCCCCTCTCGCCCCTAGCTGGGCGAGGGCGAGAGGGGGGCACCCGCCCCTCCCTTCTCGCCCCTAGCTGGGCGAGGGCGAGAGGGGGCACCCGCCCCTCCCCTCTCGCCCCTAGCTGGGCGCGGGCGATAGGGGGGGCACCCGCCCCTCCCCTCTCGCCCCTAGCTGGGCGCGGGCGAGAGGGGGGGCACCCGCCCCTCCCCTCTCGCCCCTAGCTGGGCGAGGGCGAGAGGGGGGCACCCGCCCCTCCCTTCTCGCCCCTAGCTGGGCGAGGGCGAGAGGGGGGCACCCGCCCCTCCCTTCTCGCCCCTAGCTGGGCGAGGGCGAGAGGGGGCACCCGCCCCTCCCCTCTCGCCCCTAGCTGGGCGCGGGCGATAGGGGGGGCACCCGCCCCTCCCCTCTCGCCCCTAGCTGGGCGCGGGCGAGAGGGGGGGCACCCGCCCCTCCCCTCTCGCCCCTAGCTGGGCGAGGGCGAGAGGGGGGCACCCGCCCCTCCCTTCTCGCCCCTAGCTGGGCGCGGGCGAGAGGGGGGCACCCGCCCCTCCCCTCTCGCCCCTAGCTGGGCGAGGGCGAGAGGGGGGCACCCGCCCCTCCCCTCTCGCCCCTAGCTGGGCGCGGGCGAGAGGGGGGGCACCCACCCCTCCCCTCTCGCCCCTAGCTCGGCGCGGGCGAGAGGGGGGGCACCCGCCCCTCCCATCTCGCCCCTAGCTGGGCGAGGGCGAGAGGGGGGCACCCGCCCCTCCCCTCTCACCCCTAGCTGGGCGCGGGCGAGAGGGGGGCACCCTCCCCTCTCGCCCCTAGCTGGGCGCGGGCGAGAGGGGGGGCACCCGCCCCTCCCCTCTCGCCCCTAGCTGGGCGCGGGCGAGAGGGGGGGCACCCGCCCCTCCCCTCTCGCCCCTAGCTGGGCGCGGGCGAGAGGGGGGGGCACCCACCCCTCCCCTCTCGCCCCTAGCTCGGCGCGGGCGAGAGGGGGGGCACCCGCCCCTCCCATCTCGCCCCTAGCTGGGCGAGGGCGAGAGGGGGGCACCCGCCCCTCCCCTCTCACCCCTAGCTGGGCGCGGGCGAGAGGGGGGGCACCCTCCCCTCTCGCCCCTAGCTGGGCGCGGGCGAGAGGGGGGGCACCCGCCCCTCCCCTCTCGCCCCTAGCTGGGCGAGGGCGAGAGGGGGGGCACCCGCCCCTCCCCTCTCGCCCCTAGCTGGGCGCGGGCGAGAGGGGGGGCACCCGCCCCTCCCCTCTCGCCCCTAGCTGGGCGAGGGCGAGAGGGGGGAACCCGCCCCTCCCCTCTCACCCCTTGCTGGGCGCGGGCGAGAGGGGGAGCACCCGCCCCTCCCCTCTCGCCCCTAGCTGGGCGAGGGCGAGAGGGGGGGCAACCGCCCCTCCCCCTCTCGCCCCCTTACTTGCCTCTTACTCCAGCTGGGTGAGCAGGAGGTTTCTGCCTCTACTGCTCTTCCTTATTTCTTTCTGTCTTGGATCATACTACAAACGTGGCCTTGATGTACTCTTGGGTCATGGCAACCTACTCCGCGGATATAGGGTTGTACAGACACGTCTCGGCGGCCCTCTACGCTGGGCCTCACTCGATGGATATGGGGGTTGTACACAATCCCCGCTCTTTGCGAGGTTGGCACAACCTTGGAAAGAAAAGTCCAAGCCCAAATATCCATCGAGGGGGGCAGAACCTCGCCCCCGAGGCACGTTTGACCCATCCGAGGATCATTCGACCCACCCAGCTAGTGAGAGCCTGGAGTGAGGAGGACATCTCGATGGCAAGCTCTTCCTTCCGAGGATCATTCGACCCACCCAGCTAGTGAGAGCCTGGAGTGAGGAGGACATCTCGGCGTTGAACTTGCCCATCCGAGGATCATTCGACCCACCCAGCTAGTGAGAGCCTGGAGTGAGGAGGACATCTCGATGGCAAGCTCTTCCTTCCGAGGATCATTCGACCCACCCAACTAGTGAGAGCCTGGAGTGAGGAGGACATCTCGGCGTTGAACTTACCCATCCGAGGATCATTCGACTCACCCAGCTAGTGAGAGCCTGGAGTGAGGAGGACATCTCGATGGCAAGCTCTTCCTTCCGAGGATCATTCGACCCACCCAGCTAGTGAGAGCCTGGAGTGAGGAGGACATCTCGACGTTGAACTTGCCCATCCGAGGATCATTCGACCCACCCAGCTAGTGAGAGCCTGGAGTGAGGAGGACATCTCGGCGTTGAACTTGCCCATCCGAGGATCATTCGACCCACCCAGCTAGTGAGAGTCTGGAGTGAGGAGGACATCTCGATGGCAAGCTCTTCCTTCCGAGGATCATTCGACCCACCCAGCTAGTGAGAGCCTGGAGTGAGGAGGACATCTCGATGGCAAGCTCTTCCTTCCGAGGATCATTCGACCCACCCAGCTAGTGAGAGCCTGGAGTGAGGAGGACATCTCGGCGTTGATCTTGACCATCCGAGGATCATTCGACCCACCCAGCTAGTGAGAGCCTGGAGTGAGGAGGACATCTCGATGGAAAGCTCTTCCTTCCGAGGATCATTCGACCCACCCAGCTAGTGAGAGCCTGGAGTGAGGAGGACATCTCGACGTTGAACTTACCCATCCGAGGATCATTCTACCCACCCAGCTAGTGAGAGCCTGGAGTGAGGAGGACATCTCGATGGCAACTTACTAATCATATAAGCAAAATAACTTCATCCATCTAATGGGGGGATTTCCCTTGTCAAAACCTCCTGGCCCAACCAGCGAGGGGTAGAACTTGCTACAAAGGAAAGCGACTAAAAACAAAAAACAAAAAATAAACACAACATACCCCCCCCCCCCCCCCCATGGCACTCGCCTCTCATGCTGCTTGCGCGAGATGATCATTCATCTGCTTCTCCTGCCACTCCCATCCTGCTCATGCTCTCCATGATCTTCTCCATCTCCTCCGCCCCTGCTTGCCAAGAGATGTTGTTGACGGCTGTGACGTAGCAGTGCCTCGCCATCCTGGGGTCTCCACGGATCCTGACTTGGATTCCTCCAGTGTTGAACTTGAGGCACTGGTGGAAGGACGATGGTACGCATCGGAAGGCGCTGATGAGGGGTCTTCCGAAGATGGCATTATAACTGCTAGGAGCGTCAACTATGACGAACCGACAGTTCCTTGAACCTCCCCCCATCGTCACTTGGAGTCCAACTCCACCCTCTACCTCTTTCCTTTCTCCGGAGAATCTGAACAAGGGCCCATCTGAGGCCAGCACCCTCCTTGCCTCCACCTTCAACTCGTCAAATGCCTTCTTGAAAATGACGTTGACAGAGCTCCCGTTGTCAACGAGGATCCGAGAGACAGTGTAACCTTCGATGGTTGTCTGAATGACTAGCGCATCACAGAATGGATCCTCGTGATCTGGCATGTCCCTGCTTGAGAAAGTGATTTTCTCCTCGGGAGGTGGGTCCTGTGACGTTGAAGCGACGCTGCGTCGAAATACGGTGTGGAGGCTTGCCTTACGAGTGGCCTCGATCCCTACCCCCCCCCCCCCCCCCCCCCCCGTGGATCACCGCGACCCGTCCTTTGGCTCCTACGTCAGTTCGGTCCTCGCAGATGTCGTCGTCCACTACTACTCCAGGTGGAACTTCTTCAATCCGCACCGGCGGCTGCTGTTGTGTCTGACCTCTCGCCTCTCTCACCTCCAAGAATTCTGGGCAGGTAGTTGTTGCATGCCCCTCTGCTTGGTGGTAGTCGCAGTACGGCACCGCCCTCCCCCCCCCCCCCCCCCCCTTCTCCTACGGGCTGGGATGTCTCTTGCTTCGACTCCTCCTCCTCTTCGAATCGCCATAGCTTGAGCTGGTGGGGGTAGGAGCTGCCCAGGGGCCTGCCTCCAAGGAGGAGGGTTGGGCCTCCCTTGGCCTCCGTAAAAGTTTCCCCCTCCTTGGGCGAGACCCCTCCCTTGCTCCTGACCCCCCTGGGGTCCCTGGTACCCTTGACCCCTCTGCTCTTCCCTCCTCCTTCCTTCCTGCTGCCTGGGGCCACCTTGCTCTCTTGGCTCGGCCTCTACCAACTTTGCCAACTTCTTTGCCAGCCCCGGGTTTGCCGCCTCGGTGGCTACCTCCTTTGCAGCTTTTTCCATCAGGTCCTCAAAGGACAAGGGAGGCTTCCTAGTTAGGCGCATTTTGAAAAGGCTCTCTCGTATCCCTACGGTGAAAGCCTTCTGGAGGGCATACCCTGGCACCTCCTGGATGTTCAGGATTTCCTCCTGGAATCTATCCATGTACTGGGCCAACGTCTCCTCGTGCCTCTGCTTGATCAGGAAAATGGACTCAGCATTCTTCTTCCTCTTCTTGGATGTGGAGAAGCGTAGCTGGAAGCTTCGGCCCAAGTCCTCGAAGCTGTAAATGGAGCCAACCGGGAGCTGGTGGAACCAGTCCCTAGCTTTGTCCCTCAGGGTGGTGGCGAAGAGACGACACTTGAACGCGTCCGTCATGGGCCTGATGGAGACGGTGTCCTCGAACCACTGCAGGTGCTGGACGGGATCATCCTTCCCGGTATAAAAAGTCATGTTGGGCTCCTTGAAGCCTTCCGGGATGGGATCCGATATGATCAGCTCGCTAAAGGGTGACCCCCCACTCGCCAGCTTCGCGAGCTCCACTTGCGCGACTCCTGCTCCGGGCGAGACCCCACTCACCGGGCTAGGAAAATGCACTCGCCCGGCGAGCTCCCGCTCTCCATTCTCAGTCATTGGTTCCTTGCCTGGCCGACCCCCTAGGGAAACCTCTCCTGACCCCCCCCTGGGCGAGCACTCCTTGCGACCCATAAGGCGGTGTCTGGGGGGAGGGAGCCGAGCAGTCACCTCCCCTGGTGATGCCCTGGAGCAGCTCCATGATTCCCTTGATGGCCGCCATGAACTCTCCCCTTCCTACCACCTCACTTGGGATGTGAGACCCCTCATCGTCTCCTCCTCCGAGGTCTCCTGCCATGAGATTTGGTTCAAGAACTTCTGTGCTGACCACTCTCCACGCTCACCGCACCAAAAATGTTGAAACCAACAACTCGGTCTCCGTGGAGTTCGGGGTCCCAAAAAAGGGGTGGTCCCACACCTACTTCTCTCGAGCCAACTCTCTAGGCAAGAGCACTTGGACTTGGAAACGGACCCTAGGCTACAGCGAGGAGGTCCCACCTCACACCCGGAAGACCTGAGAGATCTTCCCCTCCCTAGCCAATGCTGAACCAGAAGCACCAAAGGAGAGCTCTAAGGGAAGGAGAAGATCCGAAATTTGGAAATCTAGAAGTCCCCTTCCATTGGTGCCCCTTAGGGTCTATTTATAGGTTTTCCAAGTTGGGCTGCAAATAGCCAAAAACTGATCTGCCAGATTACCAAAATACCCTCGGATCTGGACTGCGAATAGCCAAAACTGGACTGCAAATAGCTAAATCCCGCTGTTCTGAGATACTAAATGCAGATCAACCCCCCCCCCCCCCCCCCCCCTCCTCTGGAACTGGGCGAGAGAGGTTACCCTAGCTGGGCGCGGGCGAGAGGGGGGGCAGCCGCCCCTCCCCTCTCGCCCCTAGCTGGGCGAGGGCGAGAGGGGGGGCACCCGCCCCTCCCTTCTCGCCCCTAGCTGGGCGAGGGCGAGAGGGGGGCACCCGCCCCTAGCTGTGCGCGGGCGAGAGGGGGGGCACCCACCCCTCCCCTCTCGCCCTAGCTGGGCGCGGGCGAGAAGGGGGGGCACCCGCCACTCCCCTCTCGCCCCTAGCTGGGCGAGGGCGAGAGGGGGCACCCGCCCCTCCCTTCTCGCCCCTAGCTGGGCGCGGGCGACAGGGGGGGCACCCTCCCCTCCCCTCTCACCCCTAGCTGGGCGCGGGCGAGAGGGGGGCACCCGCCCCTCCCCTCTCGCCCCTAGCTGGGCGAGGGCGAGAGGGGGGGCACCCGCCCCTCCCCTCTCGCCCCTAGCTGGGCGTGGGCGAGAGGGGGGCACCCGCCCCTCCCCTCTCGCCCCTAGCTTGGCGCGGGCGAGAGGGGGGGCACCCGCCCCTCCCCTCTCGCCCCTAGCTGGGCGCGGGCGAGAGGGGGGGCACCCGCCCCTCCCCTCTCGCCCCTAGCTGGGCGAGGGCGAGAGGGGGGGCACCTGCCCCCCCTTCTCGCCCCTAGCTGGGCGCGGGTGAGAGGGGGGGCACCCTCCCCTCCCCTCTCGCCCCTAGCTGGGCGAGGGCGAGAGGGGGGCACCCGCCCCTCCCCTCTCGCCCCTAGCTGGGCGCGGGCGAGAGGGGGGGCACCCGCCCCTCCCCTCTCGCCCCTAGCTGGGCGCGGGCGAGAGGGGGGGGCACCCGCCCCTCCCCTCTCGCCCCTAGCTGGGCGAGTGCGAGAGGGGGGGCACCCGCCCCTCCCCTCTCGCCCCTAGCTGGGCGCGGGCGAGAGGGGGGCACCCGCCCCTCCCCTCTCGCCCCTAGCTGGGCGCGGGCGAGAGGGGGGGCACCCGCCCCTCCCCTCTCGCCCCTAGCTGGGCGAGGGCGAGAGGGGGGGGGGGGGGGGGGGGGGGCACCCGCCCCTCCCCTCTCGCCCCTAGCTGGGCGCGGGCGAGAGGGGGGCACCCGCCCCTCCCCTCTCGCCCTAGCTGGGCGCGGGCGAGAGGGGGGGGGGCAACCGCCCCTCCCCTCTCGCCCCTAGCTGGGCGAGGGCGAGAGGGTGGGCATCCGCCCCTCCCTTCTCGCCCCTAGCTGGGCGCGGGCGAGAGGGGGTCACCCGCCCCTCCCCTCTCGCCCCTAGCTGGGCGCGGGCGAGAGGGGGGGCACTCGCCCCTCCCCTCTCGCCCCTAGCTGGGCGCGGGCGAGAGGGGGGGCACCCGCCCCTCCCCTCCCCTCTCGCCCCTAGCTGGGCGCGGGCGAGAGGGGGGGGGGGGGGGGCACCCGCCCCTCCCCTCTCGCCCCTAGCTGGGCGAGGGCGAGAGGGGGGGGCACCCGCCCTCCCTTCTCGCCCCTAGCTGGGCGCGGGCGAGAGGGGGGGCACCCGCCCCTCCCCTCTCGCCCCTAGCTGGGCGAGGGCGAGAGGGGGGCACCCGCCCCTCCCCTCTCACCCCTAGCTGGGCGCGGGCCAGAGGGGGGGCACCCGCCCCTCCCCTCTCGCCCCTAGCTGGACGCGGGCGAGAGGGGGGGCACCCGCCCCTCACCTCTCGCCCCTAGCTGGGCGAGTGCGAGAGGGGGGGCACCCGCCCCTCCCCTCTCGCCCCTAGCTGGGCACGGGCAAGAGGGGGGGCACCCGCCCCTCCCCTCTCGCCCCTAGCTGGGCGCGGGCGAGAGGGGGGGCACCCGCCCCTCCCCTCTCGCCCCTAGCTGGGCGAGGGCGAGAGGGGGGGCACCCGCCCCTCCCCCTCTCGCCCCCTTACTTGCCTCTTACTCCAGCTGGGTGAGCAGGAGGTTTCTGCCTCTACTGCTCTCCCTTATTTCTTTCTGTATTGGATCATACTACAAACGTGGCCCTGATGCACTCTTGGGTCCTGGCAACCTACTCGGCGGATATAGGGTTGTACAGACATGTCTCTGCGTCCCTCCATGCTGGGCCTCACTCGATGGATATGGGGGTTGTACAATAACAGTAAAGCAGTGTATCCGTATAAGCACTAAATCCTTGTATCAGTATATCAGTGTAAGCAACAATTCCATGTATCAGTATGTCTACATCAGTGTATCAGTTTATCATAGTGGCAGTATATCAGTCTATCAGTATAGCATTATATCAGTGTGTCCATGTATCAGTATCTATGAAAGAACATAATGACTGGGGGGAAACATTTCAATAATCATACACAGTATAAGGATCTATAGCATTCATATGAGCTACGGAACATGTAAATAATGCAAGTATCATAACTGTATCTATATCATGGAAGCAGTGCACATACATAACTTCATGTCAGTTTTCATGTCTATAAGCATTTATCCATGTACCTTTATAACTCTTTAACTTAGTATTTCCATGAACGTTTCTTTTCTTAGGATATATTAGGGGAGATTGAATTGAAATTCATTTTCATTTTTCTATTTCTTTGGGCCCGACCCCTCTGGGTCCTGTATCCAAATCAGTATGTGCACACGCGTTTCCGCCTACGGCCGACTGACCTGGCAAACTGGCCCGACCCCTCTGGGTCCTGTATCCAAATCAGTACGTGCACATGCGTTTCCGCTTACGGCCGACTGACTTGGCAAATCATCATATTCATTTCATTCATATGCATGCACTTCAATTCGCCCGTAATATAACCTCGTGTCGACACGCTTACATAAGGTGGGTTATTCATTTTTATAATCCCCTCAGAACTATCATTCGCCTGTTTGCCTTTTTAAAGGCCATACAATATAGCGACGTTTATTATCAGTGATATCAACTATGCATGTAACATTCAGTATAAAGAGAGTGTGTATATGAAAAGAAAGTAAAGCCATAAAACATAAATGAAACAGGTAGCTATCACCATCAGTAATTCATGTCATCGTCATGTCTATATGAAGGTGTCATCCATCGCGATATTTGTATAAGCATCATATCCTTTAGGGGCATTTATTTTATATCGAGGTTGCACCTTGTTCTAGTTATGTTATAACATACATCATTTGGAAGCTACATATTTATACTCATTGTTTACACCAAGTAACCCTCAATGAATATCAGTAACTGGTTATTACGTAAAGTAAAGCCCAACCCCCTTAACAGGACTGACACTCCAATTCCTTCATATATGTAATAGTTCAATAGCCGGCCAAACTTAGTAAGAATAAAAACTCCTCAAAATGTACTGTGAGTTTAAAATGATTTGGCCCCATTTCTCCTATCAGTACTTTACTATAATTTGTAAGATAGATGCAACAGTATAGTTGAGCTGGTACAGCTTAGACAAGAAATTAAATTTCCTTCCAAATATTTACTGCATATTCATTGAAGAATAAAAAGTGCAGCTGGTTAGAACGTGAGGTAAAGCCCAAATCTCCTAACTACAACCATTTTGTAAAAATGAGTAGCAATAGCTGGCCACAACCATATGGCTGAACCGATGAAACAAGGCATAGCCCCAGCCCAGCAAAGGTTCAGTACAGCCATGGCAATTAAGAAGAGGAGCAGCAAATGCCGGTTACAACAACATAACTCCCCCCTTCATAGTACTGAGTTCATGAATGACAAAAATTTTCAAAAGCCTTAACAGCCACCACCATACAGAAAACAATATAGCTTTTTGATCAAAACCAACTGGCTACAACATAAAAACTCCCCCAATAAAAAGATGATAGCAGCTAGGTACAAGGAGTTCCCCCCATTAAAATTATAACAGCAGTTAATAGGAATGAGAATCCTCTTGACAATCATAATAGAAGTTAACGGTAAAGAGAATCCCCTTCCTAAAGCAATACTACAGCTGCTAATTGAACTCCTCCCCATTTTTCCAAAATATCAGAACTATAGCCGGCAAACTAATAGCAGTAAACACTTTTAGAAAAGGAGGAAGGGTGGTTACTCAAATCCCCTAATGATTTTCGAACCCTACTGCACTTGATTTCATGACCTCAATGATCCATAAAGAAAGAACAGAGGTAGAAATAGTAGGGCTCACCGAGAGAACTTGGAAGACGAAATACGTCGGTCGAAGGCCCTACTGTCTCTAATAACCCCACATCAGCACAACCAGGAGCCCTCCTCAAGTCCTTGCCGAGCTTTCCCATCCCAGTCGACGAGAGGGAGGAAGACGATCGAGCAGCAAAGAGATAAACCGAGAAAGCCCTAGGCGAGAGCGGCAAGAACTGGAGAGGGCTGAGCGGTGGGTGCGGGAATTAGTGAAGAAAATGAAGCCCTTTGTTATCTTATATCGCCTCTTACCCATTCCCCACCGCCAACATTACCGCTTAAATTCTCAATTTCTCCTCTATTGGCACACCAATAGATCACCAATCCAATTAGCCCATCATATACATATTAGCACACCCATTTTACCATTCTACCACATATACCATTGTGTAGATCACCAATATTTATACATCTAAAAAGGTTCATAATCTGATAAAACATTTCGAGCGCCGCAACGCGCACTTAAATTCATGCTCAATTTGCAATGCTATGCCAAGTTGACACTGATTTATTTTTCATCATAGGGGATATATATATATCATAATAAAATGAGTTTTATATTATTCATTTGCGTCACTTCAACTTTTGGGCCGTTACACGACGCACCTGACGAGAGGGCGCGAACGCGGCGGGGGCCCCTTCGAGCCCCCCTGCGGAAAAAGGCGAGGGGAGGGGGCCGGACCGCACCCCACAGGCGGTGCGGCCGAGTCACACCTCGGGGGGGGGGGGGGGGGGGGGGGGGGGGGGCGGCTGGGTCGCACCCCCTTGGGGGGTGCGGCTGGGACGCACCCCCTTGGGGGGTGCGGCTGGGCCACACCTCCCAAGGAGGGTGCGGCTTGGCCGCACCCCGGGAGGGGTGCGGTCGGGGCGCGACCGGGTCACTCCCCCGCGACGGGGAGTGTTGCCCGCGCGCTCCCGTGCGCGCGGGGTAGCGCACGTACCTGCGGCTTGTGCGTGCTTTGATCGGCTTGTGCGTGCTTTGACCTCTCTTCGTCGGGGCTTCCTTTGGACGCAACCGGAGGCCTTTACGGGTGTATAACATAAGACCCCCAAACCTTCGGAGTCCGAATTTCGGGGCGAGGAGTTCGGAGGTTTTGATTTTCCTTCGTGGCTATTCAGACCATCGTCATCTTCGTGCGATGTGTCGTGTCGGAGGTAAGTTGTTGCTTGGCTCTAGTTGTGGGAGAAATTTATATCTCGCCTTGTTCGGTTGCGAGCTGTTCGCCCTGTGATTGTGTTGGAGATTGTGACGAGCTTGTCGTTCAGCTGTTGCGGCCTGAGTAGATTGGTGGCTTTTCCCACAAAATAACGGGTGAGTCTGCGCGGGTCTGAGCCCGCGGCTTTTATATGATAGAAAGATATTTCGCGCGAGTTTGTGCTCGCGGCTTTTTCATAACAGAAAATAAGTTTGCGCGAGTCTGTGCTCGCGGCTTTTTCATAACAGAAAATAAGTTTGCGCGAATTTGTGCTCGCGGCTTTTACGTAGTAGAAAGTTAGTTTGCGCGAGTCTGTGCTCGCGGCTTTTTCATAACAGAAAATAAGTTTGCGCGAGTTTGTGCTCGCGGCTTTTACATAGTAGAAAGTTAGTTTGCGCTAATCTGTGCTCGCGGCTTTTTCATAGTAGAAAGTTAGTTTGCGCGAGTCTGTGCTCGCGGCTTATTCATAGTAGAAAGTTAGTTTGCGCGAGTCTGTGCTCGCGGCTTTTTCATAGTAGAAAATTAGTTTGCGCGAGTCTGTGCTCGCGGCTTTTTCATAGTAGAAAGTTAGTTTGCGCGAGTCTGTGCTCGCGGCTTTGCAGCGCCGAGGCAATGTGCCCAAGCAACGCCGAGGCCAGGTGCCCAAGCAGCGCCGAGACAATGTGCCCAAGCAGCGCCGAGGCCAGGTGCCCAAGCAGCGCCGAGACAATGTGCCCAAGCAGCGCCGAGGCCAGGTGCCCAAGCAGCGCCGAGGCAAAGTGCCCAAGCAGCGCCGAGGCAATGTGCCCAAGCAGCGTCGAGGCAATGTGCCCAAGCAGCGCCGAGGCAATGTGCCCAAGCAGCGCCGAGGCAATGTGCCCAAGCAGCGCCGAGGCAATGTGTCCAAGTAGCGCCGAGGCAATGTGCCCAAGCAGCGCCGAGGCAATGTGCCCAAGCAGCGCCGAGGCCAGGTGCCCAAGCAGCGCCGAGGCAATGTGCCCAAGCAGCGCCGAGGCAATGTGGTCTTTTGGGCAGACCTAGTTGAAATTGTCGTACATGACGCTTATCCTCCACTCGCGAGAGGCCTCTTCTCTTCACCATGTTGGCGAATTTGCTACTATGTGTTAGTATCGAAGATCGTGGGCTTAACTTTCACTGCCTTGTTTTAGACGACTCACGTTGCTGATAGAGCCAGAGAATAATTGTAGTAAATTTAAACACACAACGGATACATGTGCACAAGTGCAATCTTGTGGCTTACTGTTTTAAAAGCGAAAACTGGAAGAAAAACTAGAAATTGACGGTAGATGAGACGCGGGTTGTGCGCACTGTAACGCCCCTGATTTTCGTTAATTATTTTACGTGCCCGCGGTGACGTAATTTTGGCGTAAGGGCATTACGTCAGCTCGTCTAGTAGTGGGTTGAGCCTTAGCTTAGTTAAAGTATGTCTTGTAGACCGAGCGTGCGAGATTTCGCATCGTGTCGAGTTAAGGTAAAGATTTTGGGTGGATATCAAGATTTTAGCTTCGGGAGGCTTTAGCCCGAGTTGGGCGCGTCGGAATTGAATTCTGACTTCGCCGTTGGATTCATAACGCCGTGTTTCAGTTAAGGTGCGAATTTCGTAGAAAGCTGAGGTGATCTAGTTTCCCTCGCGGTTTTAAGTGAATGGGGGAATTAATTAATTAATTAATTAATTAATTAGGTTTTTATATAAAGCCTAAAATCCTCTTCCCCTATTCATCTTCTTCCTCCCTGGATCAAATCAGCCGCCGAGCGAAAGGGCGAGTGCGGAGCTTCGAGGAGCGTTCGATCGGCGATTTCTAGGGTTGTAGTAGTCGGAATCGCGTTTGGAGAGTAGATTTGGAAAGCTCTCGGCGAGATCTTCGTTCTAGCGGTAAGCTTTTCCCGTTTTATGGAATTTTTGGAGTTAGGGTAGTGACCTAACCCCTTCTTTCGACCCGAAAAGTTTCAGGAATCTGTGCTCGTGTGTTTCCCTAGCCGATCCATAGCTTTCGGAGCGGAGATCTTCGAGTTTGCAAGGTTTAAGGCAAGTGGCATCCTCCTCTTTGTTTGGTTAAGTCGTGGTTTGTCTTTCTCCCGATAGATGCTTGATGAACTGTGGGCTCGTGTTTCGAGCGTCTTGTGTGATAGTTAGAAACCCTAAATTTTCTTCCGCGTGTAGTGTCAGGGCATTTCTCCCGGAAGACACCGCCGTCCCCTAATTTATCCGTTGATTGTCCTTCTCGAGAAGTCCTGGTAGTTTTCGAGAAGTTGTTTTAGCCAAGTTTTCGAGAAGACCCCTTGACCTCTCAAGAAATCATTCTCTTCTCTCGATAAATTGCCTTGACCTCTCGAGAAATCATTCTCTTCTCTCGAGAAATTGCCCTCCTCTCGAGAAATCCTACTCATCTCTCGAGAAATCCCTGCCTTTCTCTCGAGAAATCAAATTCCATCTCTCGAGAAATCCTTTTATCTCTCGAGAAGTCCCTTGTAGTTTTCGAGAAGTCCTAAATTTTGATGGGATTTTGTGTGGTTTCTGGTGGTGGGTTTTCAAAATTTTGGACGCATGTGATTTCGTTGAGTTTTTGTGTTTGAATCTCGTGTCCCCTCGGGTGTACTTGGATGATTGCCAGTGACCCTTCAGTTCTCCTGATCTCGAATCCCTCTCGTTTGAACCTCTTTTTACTCGTTGTGGTCTGTTAACATTTGAGTCACTCTTATGATTCATATTGATCGATGTGCAATGATTCATATTGATCGATGTGTACAGTCTATTTGCCAGTTTAATGGTACTACTTCTAGATCTTGTGTATCTTACTCTCTGGGAATGTTTTATGTTAGGTGCACTATAGTTATAAAAAATGGCTTTTCTTCATCCTCATTGCATTTCTTTCCAACTGAAACCCTTAACTTTAAAGTCGCCTAAAGGTATTTTCTACTCTTACAGTACGCCTAGTTATGTGCATATCATTTACTTCATGCTCCGTCGTTTGCATACATGTAGGACTGTAAGTAAACTAAATCAAGTACTTTCCGCTGCAATTATATATACTTTCTCAGTGGACTAGTTGATCCACGAACTGAGAGACACAGTTCTTATCTCAAAACCCCTAATAAATGATTTCAAATGATGACTTATCATATAATCATGTTTGTTCAGTTAAATAATAGGTTCCCGCCTGAGCGTCTACAGTTGTCTCCTGTATGACGTGGCATCATGACGCGTATTTTCTCTTACTCTGATATTCTTAAATTCGGAGAAAATGCGGGTTGTGACACGCACTCCACTAGGGGGGAAGTTCCCCTGTCCAGTACCGCTTGCTTATCCGCGTCGGGATACGACGTTTTCCTCTATTGGATTGTCAGCCTGCGGTCCGTGCTGGTTTGGGACCTGGTTTTGTAAAAATCTCCCGAGGAGGCCTTGCTGGACAAGACGCTCGATTTCCTCCTTTAACCGCTTGCAGCTTTCAGTACTGTGTCCGTGCCCGCGATGGAAGTCACAATATTGCGTCTGGTCTCTTCCGCTCGACGTAAGCGGTTCGGGCTTGCGGACCGCGTTGCTATCGCGGATGGCGAGGAGAACGTTAGTTCTGGTGGTGTTCAAGGGAGTGTAGTCCTGATGCTGGCGAGATCTTCGGTCTCCGCTGGGGTTGTCGTGATGCCTGTTGTTCTTGTTGGGAACTGTCTGCGGCGGCGACACCTCTTTCTTCCTCTTCGAGCTCCCCTCAAATTGCCGGCAGTGTGCTTCGATGGCCTCATCGGCGGCTATCTGAGCTTCAACTCGGTGAACGAGGTCGGGGTAACTTGATACGGTTTCTCTCATGAGAGCTGAGTAAAAGCCACTTGGGCGGAGTCCTCCAAGGAAGACTCCCCGCAAGAGCTCGGGATCGACTCCTGGGATTTGTCGAGCCTCCGTAGTGAAGCGTCAAAAAAAATCTTTGAGTGTCTCTCCGTCGTTTTGGCGAATCTCTGAGAGGTGGGAGGGATCTCGGATAATTCTGCGGTTGGCGATGAACTGGTCCACGAATTGCTGCGCCATTTCTGCGAAGTTGTTGATGGCCCCATCTTGCAGAGAGTGGAACCAAGTGCGTGCTTGTCCTTTCAAAGTTGCTGGGAACACTTGACAGAGGAGCTGGTCGGGGGCGTTGTAGATCCTCATGATGGTGGTGAAGTGATTGACATGTTCCACTGGGTCGTCCGTCCCATCGAATGTTTCGATGTCGGGAAGCTTGAAACCATTCGGAATTGGATGTGCCAAGACTTGAGGCGACAACGGGGAGCCGTGGTGTGCGGGACGGCGGACGAGAGTTGCGCGTCGTCCTGCTTGGGCGTACTCTTCTTCTATCATGTCGCGTATTTCCTCTCGCGTAGTTCTTTCCGTTGCTCGCTCAGGGGCAGCTCTTCTGGGGTGATGGCGACGGTGGTCAGCTTCTGGGCCTCCAGCTGGCGGGGCAAGGTGAGCGGAACTCGCCGCGTTGGAGAATCCTTTTGAAGCCTCATCCTCCTGAATGGCTTCTTGGTTTGTGGCATGATTCAGAACTGGGGGCGGTGGTGCGTTCAGAGCTGGTGGCTGAATCGGAGCTTGAGGAGCCCCGAGATTCCTCACGAGGGACAGCATCTCGGCTTGATGCTCTTCAATCTGTTGCATGCGTACTTCCAGCCTAGCTGCGGGCGTAGGCAATGCCTCCTCCGCGGGAGGTGCATTGATAAGCGAGTGGGAGGGAGCTGGGTCGATGCATATATAATCTTATTTTGTCATTTTAATTAGAGTATTATTTTGTTTTGTTTAAATATGCATATATAATCTTAATGAAAATAAAATAGAAATCATACCATTTTTTATGCATATTTATATACAAAATTAAACTTAATAAGTAATAAGACTTAAGAAAGAGAAAAAAAAACAAAGAAAGAAAACAAAACATATATTTTTTTATTTTTCAATATTTTCATCATCATTTTTTTTTTAATATGATAAAAATATATATAAATACTTAACAAAAAAGAAAAGCAAGAAAAAGGAAAGAGGAAAAAAAGAAAAATAAGAAAGCCAAAAATACTTAATTAATTTTTTTTTGTGGGATTTTTTTTAGTTTTTCCATCATCATTTTTTTTATTTTTCAAAATTTAGCTAAATATTTACATATATAAAACCTAAAAATAAAAATAAGAAAGAAAGAAAGAAAGGGAAAAAGGTATTTACAAAAAGAAAGATACAATATTATATTAATTTTTTTGGATTTTTCTTATATGTACATTTATATACATAATGATACTAAAAAAAGAACAAAAATAATAAGAACAAGAAAGAGAAAAACAAAGTAAAAAGAACATTTATGAGTTTTGATTTTTTCTATATCACAAAAAGGATGAAATATATATATATATAAAGTAAAACCATATATATTTTTTTAGAGTTTTCTAAATGTATTTTCATCATTTTTGAAATACGCATATTCAAATTTATATTAAAACATAAGAAAAAAAACAAAATTAATAAAGAAAATCTTTAAAATGAAAAGCAAAGAAGAAAACGTAGAAATAATAAGGTAAAAGCAACGGGGTTTCCTCTTTTCAAAATATCGACAAAAATCCCCTTTCGGGTCTGTCGAGTAATCCTACTTCGAGAAAACGATCTATTGTCCTATCTTAAAATTCCTAGAATTCATTTTGATTTTGGTTTTAAAGTCTTTCATTATTTATTTTTCACTTTGAAATTTGAAATAATATGTTTTCAAATATGCATTTAAAAAAAACTTAATGAAAAACAAATAGAAATCCTATCATTTTTTGAGTTTTCTTATATGCACATTTATATACAAAATTAAAACTTAATAAAAATAAAAGCAACTTAATAAAAAAACAAAAAGAAAAAAAGAAGAACAAATATTTTTTTGGATTTTTTATAAGAATATTTCATCATTTTTTTTGTTTTTAATTTTTTTTATATTTACAAATTAGAGCTTAAGAAAAAGAGAAAACATATATTTTTGGGTTTTTTGGGGTTTTTTGATTTTTTTGATTTTTTTAAAGATGATAAAATCAATAGTGTATACTTTCTTCGCAATATCGATGAAATTCCCCGGCAACGGCGCCAAAAACTTGATAAAAAAATAGGACGACGTAGGAGGCAAGCGCACCTATCGCGTGTAGTATATATGATAAAAATCATATCAAGGTCGTATTTAGTCCTGGGTCCCGTCGAGTATTGTTACTTCGAGCTATGACTATTGTTTTATCGAATATTAAAAAAGGATGAAAGTTATGCATTAATTTGAAAACAAAAAAGAAAAACATAACAATCGCGGGCTTGGTGTGCGTTTAGCAAAAACCAAGAAAAGCGATAGGAAAGCAGAAAAGCTAAGTTATGAAAGCGGAAATAAAGCTGAAAATCTATTTATGAAAGCGGAAATAAAGCTGAAAATCTATTTATGAAAGCAAATAACCTAATTATGAAAGCTTAAAACTAATTATGAAAGCATAAAAACTAAATTATGAAAGCATAAAAACTAAATTATGAAAGCTTTTAAAATTTAATCTCATACACTCACACACCCAACAAAAATTAAGAAAAAAGAAAAACAAGAAGAACAAAATGAAGAACAAAACAAGAGGTAGAACAAGAACAAAATGAAGAAGATGAACATAAAGAACTTGAAGAACAAAAAAAAACTTGCTTATATATAATAAGAACAAGAACACTTAAGAGAACACTTAGAACTTAGAACAAGAAGAACAAGTTATCTATTTATTTAAGAAAAACAAATTATTACATACTAAGAGAGGATACATAGGGAAACAAGAGAGAAAAATATAAAAACACAAATACAAAGGGTGGAACACAAATCCTAAAAAGGATTAGAAAATGTGAACCTTTTTTACAAGGGAGAGGGCCTCTTATTTATAGGCAAGAGGTGGAGGTGCATTTAGTAAAAAAAAGAAAAGCTTGGTGGCTGGACAGATTCTAGAAGGTGGGGTAGCCAAGTTTGAATTGATCACTTGCTAGAATTGGAGAGCTGGAGGAGCAGCTGGAGGCTTCGGGCAGCAGGGCACGGGCAGCAGGGCGGCAGCTGGCACGGGCGCGGGCAGGCGGCAGCGGGTACGGGCAGCTGGGCAGAGGCGCGGGCAGCGCGGGACAGCAGGGCGCGGGCAGCAGGCAGGCGGGCGCGTGGAGGCGGGGCTGCGGATAGCTGGGTTTAATCCAGCAAAATGTGCGCTTGCCTGGATTCGAACCCAGGGAGGCTGCGGGATTAGCCAAGTCCAGAACCAATGAGCCAAGCGTCTCTATCTGAAATTTGTAGGGCTATATTAAATATATTATGTTAGGTTTAGAATTTATTAAAAGCAAAAAGGGAGGGAAACAAGCGCCACAGTTTAATCCAATTAAATATGACTACGCCAGGACTTGAACCCGGGGCAGCAGCGCGGCAAGCAAAGACAGAACCAATGAGCCAAGCAGCTCCTTCAACATCTATGGAGCAATAAATATACTTATTATAATTACACATATTTTTTATATATATTTTTTAATTTAATTTACAAAATTATTTATATGATTATATTTAATATATATATTCTGTTATTATTTATTATTATATATATTATTGTATATTATATACTTATTATTATTACATATATACATATATGTATTTATTACATATATAGATATATACTATTTATTATTACATATATACATAAATATATATATTAAAATATATCAATATTTATTTATACTTATAATATTTACATATATTTACAAACAAGATAAAACAAACTATTATTTCAATAATTTACATATTGCATGTACAAAAATACCTAAATTAGGCTAGAAATTATATTAAAAATATGCAATATTTTCTATTCATCAACATGCTACCCCTCGGAAAAACTAAGTCTTTTTCCCTTCTGAGAATTCTGGAGAATAAAAGTGAGAAGATGCGTAGCCTTTCGGGAACGAAAGTGAGAAGTTGACTCGCCTTTTGGGAACGAAAGTGAGAAGCTGAGTCGCCTTTCCGAAACGAAAGTGAGAAGCTGAGTCGCCTTTCCTGGACGGAAGTGAGATGCTGAGTCGCCTTTCCGGAACGGAAGTGGGAAGCTGAGTCGCCTTTCCGGAACGAAAGTGAGAAGCTGAGTCGCCTTTCCTGGACGGAAGTGAGAAGCTGAGTCGCCTTTCTTGGACGGAAGTGAGAAGCTGAGTCGCCTTTCCTGGACGGAAGTGAGAAGCTGAGTCGCCTTTCCGGAACGGAAGTGAGAAGCTGAGTCGCCTTACGTGACGAAGGAAATCTTCAAGTCCACGAAGGAGATCTTCAAGCACCGAAGGAGAATTCCGCAAAAGTCTGCAAGGAGTTCTCCTGGGTCCAGAAGTCAAGCCCCTTTCAAATGAAGCCTTGAGGCTCCTTTTATAGCTTTGGCCGAGGGCAGTCCGGTAATTTCGCCGTTTGCAGTTTCCATAAATGCTCGGCGGACGAAACATATTTTCTGGTTCGGGGCACACGGATCGCCATTTTTCGTAAATGACCACCTTACCCTTCGGGCAGTTCGGGTAGTTCGGGCAGTTTTGTTGGAGGCGAAAAAAGCGACAAGTTGTTCCTGAAATCTGAGAAACTGGAAAGACAAAAAGTGAGCATGCTGGAAAGACAAAAAGTGAGAACGTCAGAAAGACAAAAAGTGAGAACGTCAGAAAGACAAAAAGTGAGAACGTCAGAAAGACAAAAAGTGAGAAAGTCAGAAAGACAAAAAGTGACAAAAAGTGAGCGCGCGTGAGCGCCGAGGTGCTCTGAACGTGTCGCAAACCACGGGGATGCCCCGGGCGAATGGCGGAATGGGGAGTCGCCCCCAAGGGGGGATTGAGATCCGACGCACCCGACGAGAGGGCGCGAACGCAGCGGGGGCCCCTTCGAGCCCCCCTGCGGAAAAAGGCGAGGGGAGGGGGCCGGACCGCACCCCACGGGCGGTGCGGCCGAGTCGCACCCCGGGGGGGGGGGGGGGGGGGGGGGGCGGCATGGCCGCACCCCCCAAGGGGTGCGGCTGGGCCGCACCCCCAAGGGGGGTGCGGCTTGGCCGCACCCCGGGAGGGGTGCGGTCGGGGCGCGACCGGGTCGCTCCCCCGCGACGGGGGGTGTTGCCCGCGCGCTCCCGTGCGCGCGGTAGCGCACGTACCTGCGGCTTGTGCTTGCTTTGACCGGCTTGTGCGTGCTTTGACCTCTCTTCGGCGGGGCTTCCTTTGGATTCAACCCGAGGCCTTTACGGGTGTATAACACCAATAAATAATGGCAGTTGTTATTCGCAAACCGCGTTTGTCTTTTCACAGATTTTGTCTATTTGCAGATATTTTTGTTATCGGCAGATTAGTGAAGAAAAAAAATAAAAAAAACTTTGATCGTCATCTTCGCCTTCCTTACCACAGTGAGAGAGTAACCCTAGCTATCTAAATCTTCCCAAACAAACCCTAGCTATCTAAATCTTCCAAAACAAATCGATCGCATGAACAACGAAAAATTCGTCTTTCTTTCTTAACTCGTTCTCTATCCGCGCATTTATTTTATGAATCACGATCCGTACACACATTGATGTGCTCAAAAGGTCGTCTGAGATATTCCTTCGTTGTTGAGTCATGCTCAGAAGAACAAAGATATCAAATGCTCAAATTTAAAATTGGTCCGCGGATAACAATTTGTAAACTCAAATAAAATGAGAAATTGGTCTGCGGATAGACATGCGATAACAATTGCCTTAATAATATCCTTATTGACTATTGGTTTCAACTTAACCCAGTCTAGGGCAAAGTAGGTTGCAGTGTTGTGTTATTTAGAGGCCGTTCCAGCTAAGGGCAAATTAAGGGTAACGACAGATTAAAATAAAAAGTCATAGAAATTTTTAAACCCGTAAAAATCCGATCTTCTCATCATTCTTGCAATTTTCTTTACAGTGCAATACCCATATTCGTTGACTTTAAAAATCAGCTTTTAAAATATCAACAATTCAGTAAATAGATGAAATAAGTAGGGGCAAAACAGGAATATTGACTGCTCACAGCATAGGATGCAGTGCAATATTTCTTCTAACTCACCAAAGGGTCCGTTTGGTACGACGGTGACAGTCATGAACACTGTGGTTACTGTAATATTCTAAGATTTTTCCAAATAAAATGATGTATTATTTAAATAAATAGCGTTTTTTAATTATATTCGAGTAATTGCAAATGACACTCAAAATTGTGATTTTCATCTTATTAAAACTTATGTGTTGTAATTAGGTATTTTAATAGCGAAAGTTAAAATCAATGTGCAAAAACAAGTGAAATATCAAAATTACGATTTCACCGTGTTGTTTGTGATGTGATCATTACTTTTGTGGAGTCAATTGCATCATGAGAGTTACCAAATCCAACAATCCTGATTTGGATCCAACATTTAAGATCGGATGGCACTCGTCGTGACTACGATATATCTAGGTCATGTTTAGGAGAGCGGCTGCAAAGCGGTGACGCTTGTGAATGCAATTGCAAAAATGCAGATAAAGCTTAGGTATGCGTAGCCACATGTACTTTTTTGCCATGGTGTTTTAGGTCAAAATGTTACCACAAGTATACAGTTGTGGTGAAACTTTAGTGTTCGTAAATGCATAGTCTCCCAAAAATTGAAATTCACGAACAAAAATTATCACGAAAGTTCAAAACAAAAGTAAACCTGCAACACTATATTTACTAATATAGCTTCACACCGCGACCGCCCGGTCTCCACAACTATCAAAATAGAGCTCAATGATAGATGACGCATAAACAATTGCATACTATTCTGCTCAGCATAAGCTAGCTCTTGGAAGCTATTTAGACTCGAGGGCAGCTGAACACGGGTAGGCTTAGGTGTGCAGATACATCACTTTTGCCTCGTAGAAGGCCTGACGCCGCTCATGCTGGGCCTCAGGTATCTTAATAGACCCTTATTCTGTCTGCAACCTAGTCGATCTGGTGCCCGACTTGACCACGGTAGCATATTATAAAATCTTGCGCTAACATACAAGCCCCGGAGACAATTCAAGCTCAGCTATCAGCTTCGGGAGAAATATGGTCTTGCAATCAAATGAGACAAAATGAGATTCAAATGAAAAATGTAAACACGCGTCAATCGTCCTTCCACAACTACTATATCCACAACTAGTTACAACAGGCGTAAATCGACAAATGAAAGTTCACGACCAGTTCTTTTCAACCACCTAAGTCAGCCCGGTCTCACGCGCCAAAATGTGTCCATCGAATGTACCCGATTTTTTAGAAAATCGCTTTAAGGTCTCTGATTTTACCCAGTTATGTCCGAACCCAGGAGACAAGAATCTCTTCTATGCTAGTGGACTCATTCGAATATAAAACATAATTTATGTTGATTTCTTCTCGGGCGTTCAATGAAATTCAAATTCAAAAATAACTTTGAACTCGTGTTGGAAAACTATACAAGATACACTCTTCAATCGACGAGTTTATGTATTTTTTATGAGTCCAATTATGATTGAATTGTCCTTCGATCTGGAGGTGATTGCCAGAGAATCAGTATTCGGAACGAAGAATCGTCGCCACCATCTATTCACAGCCAGAAAACTTATATTTTTTCAGCACGATGGACAATGTCCACCCTTCTCTACTCATACACCCAAATTTTTATTTTTTCTAAGATTTTCACGTCAAGAATACTGCTTTCAGTCTTCTTTTGACTGTGTGTGCATCTGATTATGTTGAGCTAAGATGACTCATTCTACTAACTCGTGGGAACTTTAATGAAACCGTTATTTTGTTTTACTTGTCCACGAACTGAGTTAAAGTCCTATTTCCATCACAATCAACTATATTAAAATCCATACAGAACTCATTTTAGTCAATGAGGTTGCAAGGTAATGTAAATTTGGTCTCTAAACTTTTAAGTTGTGTCATTTTCATTCTTTGTCCCAACATTCTGTTTCATTTTGAGCGCAATTCAAAAGTTAAAAAAGATCCCAAGATGAGAAGTTCGAGGACTATTTTGACACAACTAAAATTTTCGAAACTAATTTGATGTTGACTCCGAAACCTAAGGAATTGATATAATTTTTAAACTAAATACATTGATATTATATGAATGACAGGGCAATGGTACAATAATAAATGCTAAATTGCCCTGGCAAAAAGTCCTAACAAGGCATAGAATGCTTAGATTTGCTGTGGTTAATGATTCAACAAGGTTCAAAATTAAAACTGAAGTACAACTTTAATTAAAAAGCTAAAAAATATATTTTTTTTGTTGGATTTTTTGAATAACGAATATCTTATATATTGAATGCAGAATTTTGTTGGAAAAATATATAATTATAGGGTTAAATATTGAGATTTTTCTTGGAAGTTTGTATAAATTATATGGACCTCCCCTCTATATTTCTAAATTTAAAACAAAAATCTCTTATAAGTGTGTTATGTTTATAGAACCCCTTTTCGTTAAAATTTTGGATGGGAAGCGATGAAATCAGGTAATTTTTTTTTCTAATTTTCCGAGTTTATCCCTCGTATTGACTTAAACTCGCAAACAATGAGACATTCGAAGTATAAACATGAAAAATCAAGTTAATCTAAATGATAAACTTGAAAAATCAGAAAATATTTTAGCTGATTTTATAATTTTTCATGCTTATAGGTGAAGTTTTTGTATTTCAAAACATAGAGAGAAGATCTCTATAATCATGCAAACACCGGAGAAAGAGCAGTGCGTGTTTTTGGATCAGGATTCTCTTCATTTAGGACTTAAAATGTTGGTCCATTTCATGGTATAGATGCATTCTCATTTGATCTAATGGTGTATAATTTTTTTCTTAAAAGAAAAATAAAATATGATAAGATTAGTGAACCCATCGGATCAGCCAGAAATTGATCTGGACCGTGAAATGAATACTATCTATTTCAGCTGAAATGGAGAGGATCCTCATTCGGGTGTTTTTACCCTCAATAAACTTCAATATATAACTTTTGTGTGAAGATTTTTAATTGAAGACCATCTTTCAATTCATGAGCCTCATAATCAAAATTTATTACAATCATAGCTTAGAAGATTAGGGATCTTATGATAAACATTTTGTGGAACCCTCATCAACATTTCAATAAATTATAGTATAATTAACTTATGTAGCTATCAGGCAGTTATGAGCTGGCTCATGGCTATAAATGAGCGGGCGCTCCATTCAAAACACATGTTCACAGTCTACACCTTTCCCGTGTCGATTGACATTTACTCAAGTAATTGTTGCTACGAATCTATTCATGTATACCATATTAAAAGGGAAAAGATGCATTTGGTTAAACATTCAATATTCTTTTTTACCCTTAAGTTTTAAGAAAATTAAGGAGAGAGAGAGAGTGGAGGTGTCATCTATTTAATATTAAAGAAATAGAAAGATGAGAGAGAAGAAAATAGAGGAGAGAGAAAGAGAGGGGGAGAGATGCATTAAATAAAAATACAAATACAAAACTAGACATTAATAAACATATATATAGATGCGGGCGCAGCCCGCCTGGCGGAGATGCGGACGGAGCCCCGTGTCTCTAACTCAGTACAATTAATTACCAAAATCTCCCTTGAGATTTACGGGGGGGGGGGGGGGGGGGGGGGGGGGGGGGGGGGGGGGGGGGGGGGGGGGGGGGGGGGGGGGGGGGTAGGTTATGAAACATAAATTTATAGGGATTGTAATTACAAAAGATAAAACCTACAATTTTGTAAACTTATATGACATATATGAATGTATGTGACATATATGACATATATGACATATGAATAATGCATGTGTGTGAACTGTAGTAGGCAAGTGAAAATACCTATATTTTGATTTACCGCATTTGCCCGCTACATGCAGCTTCGAGATGTTTGAGCAGTGGCAATGTGAAATTGTGTCAATAAACGTATCTGCACTGCACTTGGAACTTTCGTTAGCGTTTTCTTGCACAAATTCCCACTTTCTGAAGCGTCAACATTCACGATCTCCTATGACTGATAACATTTTGAAAAAAAAAATAGCATTTGTGACCGCACATATCTAAACTCCTGTTGTGTTTTACATGACAGCGTTCGCAACCCTCTCCCAGTCAAGGCCTAAGTTTGGTTTCACCATGTACAACAAAATATAGAAAATGCACGAGAACACAAAGCGATCATCGAACGATTACGTAGGAGAAGGGATGATCTTGGAACTTTCGTTAGAGCATTTTCTTGCCCAAATTCCCACTTTCTGAAGCGTCAACATTCACGATCGCCAATATGACTGTGATATCATTTTGAAAAAAATAGCATTTGTGACCGCACATATCCAAACGCTAGGTGTGTTTTTCATGACAGCGTTCGCAACCCTCTCCCAGCCAAGGCCTAAGTTTGGTTTCAGCATGTACAACAAAGAATAGAAAATGCACGAGAACACAAAGCGATCATCGAACGATTACGTAGGAGAAGGGATGATCTTGGAACTTTCGTTAGAGCATTTTCTTGCCCAAATTCCCACTTTCTGAAGCGTCAACATTCACGATCGCCAATATGACTGTGATATCATTTTGAAAAAAATAGCATTTGTGACCGCACATATCCAAACGCTAGGTGTGTTTTTCATGACAGCGTTCGCAACCCTCTCCCAGCCAAGGCCTAAGTTTGGTTTCAGCATGTACAACAAAGAATAGAAAATGCACGAGAACACAAAGCGATCATCGAACGATTACGTAGGAGAAGGGATGATCTTGGAACTTTCGTTAGAGCATTTTCTTGCCCAAATTCCCACTTTCTGAAGCGTCGACATTCACGATCGCCAATATGACTGTGATATCATTTTGAAAAAAATAGCATTTGTGACCGCACATATCCAAACGCTAGGTGTGTTTTTCATGACAGCGTTCGCAACCCTCTCCCAGCCAAGGCCTAAGTTTGGTTTCAGCATGTACAACAAAGAATAGAAAATGCACGAGAACACAAAACGATCATCGAACGATTACGTAGGAGAAGGGATGATCTTGGAACTTTCGTTAGAGCATTTTCTTGCCCAAATTCCCACTTTCTGAAGCGTCAACATTCACGATCGCCAATATGACTGTGATATCATTTTGAAAAAAATAGCATTTGTGACCGCACATATCCAAACGCTAGGTGTGTTTTTCATGACAGCGTTCGCAACCCTCTCCCAGCCAAGGCCTAAGTTTGGTTTCAGCATGTACAACAAAGAATAGAAAATGCACGAGAACACAAAGCGATCATCGAACGATTACGTAGGAGAAGGGATGATCTTGGAACTTTCGTTAGAGCATTTTCTTGCCCAAATTCCCACTTTCTGAAGCGTCAACATTCACGATCGCCAATATGACTGTGATATCATTTTGAAAAAAATAGCATTTGTGACCGCACATATCCAAACGCTAGGTGTGTTTTTCATGACAGCGTTCGCAACCCTCTCCCAGCCAAGGCCTAAGTTTGGTTTCAGCATGTACAACAAAGAATAGAAAATGCACGAGAACACAAAGCGATCATCGAACGATTACGTAGGAGAAGGGATGATCTTGGAACTTTCGTTAGAGCATTTTCTTGCCCAAATTCCCACTTTCTGAAGCGTCAACATTCACGATCGCCAATATGACTGTGATATCATTTTGAAAAAAATAGCATTTGTGACCGCACATATCCAAACGCTAGGTGTGTTTTTCATGACAGCGTTCGCAACCCTCTCCCAGCCAAGGCCTAAGTTTGGTTTCAGCATGTACAACAAAGAATAGAAAATGCACGAGAACACAAAGCGATCATCGAACGATTACGTAGGAGAAGGGATGATCTTGGAACTTTCGTTAGAGCATTTTCTTGCCCAAATTCCCACTTTCTGAAGCGTCAACATTCACGATCGCCAATATGACTGTGATATCATTTTGAAAAAAATAGCATTTGTGACCGCACATATCCAAACGCTAGGTGTGTTTTTCATGACAGCGTTCGCAACCCTCTCCCAGCCAAGGCCTAAGTTTGGTTTCAGCATGTACAACAAAGAATAGAAAATGCACGAGAACACAAAGCGATCATCGAACGATTACGTAGGAGAAGGGATGATCTTGGAACTTTCGTTAGAGCATTTTCTTGCCCAAATTCCCACTTTCTGAAGCGTCAACATTCACGATCGCCAATATGACTGTGATATCATTTTGAAAAAAATAGCATTTGTGACCGCACATATCCAAACGCTAGGTGTGTTTTTCATGACAGCGTTCGCAACCCTCTCCCAGCCAAGGCCTAAGTTTGGTTTCAGCATGTACAACAAAGAATAGAAAATGCACGAGAACACAAAGCGATCATCGAACGATTACGTAGGAGAAGGGATGATCTTGGAACTTTCGTTAGAGCATTTTCTTGCCCAAATTCCCACTTTCTGAAGCGTCAACATTCACGATCGCCAATATGACTGTGATATCATTTTGAAAAAAATAGCATTTGTGACCGCACATATCCAAACGCTAGGTGTGTTTTTCATGACAGCGTTCGCAACCCTCTCCCAGCCAAGGCCTAAGTTTGGTTTCAGCATGTACAACAAAGAATAGAAAATGCACGAGAACACAAAGCGATCATCGAACGATTACGTAGGAGAAGGGATGATCTTGGAACTTTCGTTAGAGCATTTTCTTGCCCAAATTCCCACTTTCTGAAGCGTCAACATTCACGATCGCCAATATGACTGTGATATCATTTTGAAAAAAATAGCATTTGTGACCGCACATATCCAAACGCTAGGTGTGTTTTTCATGACAGCGTTCGCAACCCTCTCCCAGCCAAGGCCTAAGTTTGGTTTCAGCATGTACAACAAGAATAGAAAATGCACGAGAACACAAAGCGATCATCGAACGATTACGTAGGAGAAGGGATGATCTTGGAACTTTCGTTAGAGCATTTTCTTGCCCAAATTCCCACTTTCTGAAGCGTCAACATTCACGATCGCCAATATGACTGTGATAATCATTTTGAAAAAAATAGCATTTGTGACCGCACATATCCAAACGCTAGGTGTGTTTTTCATGACAGCGTTCGCAACCCTCTCCCAGCCAAGGCCTAAGTTTGGTTTCAGCATGTACAACAAAGAATAGAAAATGCACGAGAACACAAAGCGATCATCGAACGATTACGTAGGAGAAGGGATGATCTTGGAACTTTCGTTAGAGCATTTTCTTGCCCAAATTCCCACTTTCTGAAGCGTCAACATTCACGATCGCCAATATGACTGTGATATCATTTTGAAAAAAATAGCATTTGTGACCGCACATATCCAAACGCTAGGTGTGTTTTTCATGACAGCGTTCGCAACCCTCTCCCAGCCAAGGCCTAAGTTTGGTTTCAGCATGTACAACAAAGAATAGAAAATGCACGAGAACACAAAGCGATCATCGAACTGATTACGTAGGAGAAGGGATGATCTTGGAACTTTCGTTAGAGCATTTTCTTGCCCAAATTCCACTTTCTGAAGCGTCAACATTCACGATCGCCAATATGACTGTGATATCATTTTGAAAAAAATAGCATTTGTGACCGCACATATCCAAACGCTAGGTGTGTTTTTCATGACAGCGTTCGCAACCCTCTCCCAGCCAAGGCCTAAGTTTGGTTTCAGCATGTACAACAAAGAATAGAAAATGCACGAGAACACAAAGCGATCATCGAACGATTACGTAGGAGAAGGGATGATCTTGGAACTTTCGTTAGAGCATTTTCTTGCCCAAATTCCCACTTTCTGAAGCGTCAACATTCACGATCGCCAATATGACTGTGATATCATTTTGAAAAAAATAGCATTTGTGACCGCACATATCCAAACGCTAGGTGTGTTTTTCATGACAGCGTTCGCAACCCTCTCCCAGCCAAGGCCTAAGTTTGGTTTCAGCATGTACAACAAAGAATAGAAAATGCACGAGAACACAAAGCGATCATCGAACGATTACGTAGGAGAAGGGATGATCTTGGAACTTTCGTTAGAGCATTTTCTTGCCCAAATTCCCACTTTCTGAAGCGTCAACATTCACGATCGCCAATATGACTGTGATATCATTTTGAAAAAAATAGCATTTGTGACCGCACATATCCAAACGCTAGGTGTGTTTTTCATGACAGCGTTCGCAACCCTCTCCCAGCCAAGGCCTAAGTTTGGTTTCAGCATGTACAACAAAGAATAGAAAATGCACGAGAACACAAAGCGATCATCGAACGATTACGTAGGAGAAGGGATGATCTTGGAACTTTCGTTAGAGCATTTTCTTGCCCAAATTCCCACTTTCTGAAGCGTCAACATTCACGATCGCCAATATGACTGTGATATCATTTTGAAAAAAATAGCATTTGTGACCGCACATATCCAAACGCTAGGTGTGTTTTTCATGACAGCGTTCGCAACCCTCTCCCAGCCAAGGCCTAAGTTTGGTTTCAGCATGTACAACAAAGAATAGAAAATGCACGAGAACACAAAGCGATCATCGAACGATTACGTAGGAGAAGGGATGATCTTGGAACTTTCGTTAGAGCATTTTCTTGCCCAAATTCCCACTTTCTGAAGCGTCAACATTCACGATCGCCAATATGACTGTGATATCATTTTGAAAAAAATAGCATTTGTGACCGCACATATCCAAACGCTAGGTGTGTTTTTCATGACAGCGTTCGCAACCCTCTCCCAGCCAAGGCCTAAGTTTGGTTTCAGCATGTACAACAAAGAATAGAAAATGCACGAGAACACAAAGCGATCATCGAACGATTACGTAGGAGAAGGGATGATCTTGGAACTTTCGTTAGAGCATTTTCTTGCCCAAATTCCCACTTTCTGAAGCGTCAACATTCACGATCGCCAATATGACTGTGATATCATTTTGAAAAAAATAGCATTTGTGACCGCACATATCCAAACGCTAGGTGTTGTTTTTCATGACAAGCGTTCGCAACCCTCTCCCAGCCAAGGCCTAAGTTTGGTTTCAGCATGTACAACAAGAATAGAAAATGCACGAGAACACAAAGCGATCATCGAACGATTACGTAGGAGAAGGGATGATCTTGGAACTTTCGTTAGAGCATTTTCTTGCCCAAATTCCCACTTTCTGAAGCGTCAACATTCACGATCGCCAATATGACTGTGATATCATTTGAAAAAAATAGCATTTGTGACCGCACATATCCAAACGCTAGGTGTGTTTTTCATGACAGCGTTCGCAACCCTCTCCCAGCCAAGGCCTAAGTTTGGTTTCAGCATGTACAACAAAGAATAGGAAAATGCACGAGAACACAAAGCGATCATCGAACGATTACGTAGGAGAAGGGATGATCTTGGAACTTTCGTTAGAGCATTTTCTTGCCCAAATTCCCACTTTCTGAAGCGTCAACATTCACGATCGCCAATATGACTGTGATATCATTTTGAAAAAAATAGCATTTGTGACCGCACATATCCAAACGCTAGGTGTGTTTTTTCATGACAGCGTTCGCAACCCTCTCCCAGCCAAGGCCTAAGTTTGGTTTCAGCAATGTACAACAAAGAATAGAAAATGCACGAGAACACAAAGCGATCATCGAACGATTACGTAGGAGAAGGGATGATCTTGGAACTTTCGTTAGAGCATTTTCTTGCCCAAATTCCCACTTTCTGAAGCGTCAACATTCACGATCGCCAATATGACTGTGATATCATTTTGAAAAAAATAGCATTTGTGACCGCACATATCCAAACGCTAGGTGTGTTTTTCATGACAGCGTTCGCAACCCTCTCCCAGCCAAGGCCTAAGTTTGGTTTCAGCATGTACAACAAAGAATAGAAAATGCACGAGAACACAAAGCGATCATCGAACGATTACGTAGGAGAAGGGATGATCTTGGAACTTTCGTTAGAGCATTTTCTTGCCCAAATTCCCACTTTCTGAAGCGTCAACATTCACGATCGCCAATATGACTGTGATATCATTTTGAAAAAAATAGCATTTGTGACCGCACATATCCAAACGCTAGGTGTGTTTTTCATGACAGCGTTCGCAACCCTCTCCCAGCCAAGGCCTAAGTTTGGTTTCAGCATGTACAACAAAGAATAGAAAATGCACGAGAACACAAAGCGATCATCGAACGATTACGTAGGAGAAGGGATGATCTTGGAACTTTCGTTAGAGCATTTTCTTGCCCAAATTCCCACTTTCTGAAGCGTCAACATTCACGATCGCCAATATGACTGTGATATCATTTTGAAAAAAATAGCATTTGTGACCGCACATATCCAAACGCTAGGTGTGTTTTTCATGACAGCGTTCGCAACCCTCTCCCAGCCAAGGCCTAAGTTTGGTTTCAGCATGTACAACAAAGAATAGAAAATGCACGAGAACACAAAGCGATCATCGAACGATTACGTAGGAGAAGGGATGATCTTGGAACTTTCGTTAGAGCATTTTCTTGCCCAAATTCCCACTTTCTGAAGCGTCAACATTCACGATCGCCAATATGACTGTGATATCATTTTGAAAAAAATAGCATTTGTGACCGCACATATCCAAACGCTAGGTGTGTTTTTCATGACAGCGTTCGCAACCCTCTCCCAGCCAAGGCCTAAGTTTGGTTTCAGCATGTACAACAAAGAATAGAAAATGCACGAGAACACAAAGCGATCATCGAACGATTACGTAGGAGAAGGGATGATCTTGGAACTTTCGTTAGAGCATTTTCTTGCCCAAATTCCCACTTTCTGAAGCGTCAACATTCACGATCGCCAATATGACTGTGATATCATTTTGAAAAAAATAGCATTTGTGACCGCACATATCCAAACGCTAGGTGTGTTTTTCATGACAGCGTTCGCAACCCTCTCCCAGCCAAGGCCTAAGTTTGGTTTCAGCATGTACAACAAAGAATAGAAAATGCACGAGAACACAAAGCGATCATCGAACGATTACGTAGGAGAAGGGATGATCTTGGAACTTTCGTTAGAGCATTTTCTTGCCCAAATTCCCACTTTCTGAAGCGTCAACATTCACGATCGCCAATATGACTGTGATATCATTTTGAAAAAAATAGCATTTGTGACCGCACATATCCAAACGCTAGGTGTGTTTTTCATGACAGCGTTCGCAACCCTCTCCCAGCCAAGGCCTAAGTTTGGTTTCAGCATGTACAACAAAGAATAGAAAATGCACGAGAACACAAAGCGATCATCGAACGATTACGTAGGAGAAGGGATGATCTTGGAACTTTCGTTAGAGCATTTTCTTGCCCAAATTCCCACTTTCTGAAGCGTCAACATTCACGATCGCCAATATGACTGTGATATCATTTTGAAAAAAATAGCATTTGTGACCGCACATATCCAAACGCTAGGTGTGTTTTTCATGACAGCGTTCGCAACCCTCTCCCAGCCAAGGCCTAAGTTTGGTTTCAGCATGTACAACAAAGAATAGAAAATGCACGAGAACACAAAGCGATCATCGAACGATTACGTAGGAGAAGGGATGATCTTGGAACTTTCGTTAGAGCATTTTCTTGCCCAAATTCCCACTTTCTGAAGCGTCAACATTCACGATCGCCAATATGACTGTGATATCATTTTGAAAAAAATAGCATTTGTGACCGCACATATCCAAACGCTAGGTGTGTTTTTCATGACAGCGTTCGCAACCCTCTCCCAGCCAAGGCCTAAGTTTGGTTTCAGCATGTACAACAAAGATAGAAAATGCACGAGAACACAAAGCGATCATCGAACGATTACGTAGGAGAAGGGATGATCTTGGAACTTTCGTTAGAGCATTTTCTTGCCCAAATTCCCACTTTCTGAAGCGTCAACATTCACGATCGCCAATATGACTGTGATATCATTTTGAAAAAATAGCATTTGTGACCGCACATATCCAAACGCTAGGTGTGTTTTTCATGACAGCGTTCGCAACCCTCTCCCAGCCAAGGCCTAAGTTTGGTTTCAGCATGTACAACAAAGAATAGAAAATGCACGAGAACACAAAGCGATCATCGAACGATTACGTAGGAGAAGGGATGATCTTGGAACTTTCGTTAGAGCATTTTCTTGCCCAAATTCCCACTTTCTGAAGCGTCAACATTCACGATCGCCAATATGACTGTGATATCATTTTGAAAAAAATAGCATTTGTGACCGCACATATCCAAACGCTAGGTGTGTTTTTCATGACAGCGTTCGCAACCCTCTCCCAGCCAAGGCCTAAGTTTGGTTTCAGCATGTACAACAAAGAATAGAAAATGCACGAGAACACAAAGCGATCATCGAACGATTACGTAGGAGAAGGGATGATCTTGGAACTTTCGTTAGAGCATTTTCTTGCCCAAATTCCCACTTTCTGAAGCGTCAACATTCACGATCGCCAATATGACTGTGATATCATTTTGAAAAAAATAGCATTTGTGACCGCACATATCCAAACGCTAGGTGTGTTTTTCATGACAGCGTTCGCAACCCTCTCCCAGCCAAGGCCTAAGTTTGGTTTCAGCATGTACAACAAAGAATAGAAAATGCACGAGAACACAAAGCGATCATCGAACGATTACGTAGGAGAAGGGATGATCTTGGAACTTTCGTTAGAGCATTTTCTTGCCCAAATTCCCACTTTCTGAAGCGTCAACATTCACGATCGCCAATATGACTGTGATATCATTTTGAAAAAAATAGCATTTGTGACCGCACATATCCAAACGCTAGGTGTGTTTTTCATGACAGCGTTCGCAACCCTCTCCCAGCCAAGGCCTAAGTTTGGTTTCAGCATGTACAACAAAGAATAGAAAATGCACGAGAACACAAAGCGATCATCGAACGATTACGTAGGAGAAGGGATGATCTTGGAACTTTCGTTAGAGCATTTTCTTGCCCAAATTCCCACTTTCTGAAGCGTCAACATTCACGATCGCCAATATGACTGTGATATCATTTTGAAAAAAATAGCATTTGTGACCGCACATATCCAAACGCTAGGTGTGTTTTTCATGACAGCGTTCGCAACCCTCTCCCAGCCAAGGCCTAAGTTTGGTTTCAGCATGTACAACAAAGAATAGAAAATGCACGAGAACACAAAGCGATCATCGAACGATTACGTAGGAGAAGGGATGATCTTGGAACTTTCGTTAGAGCATTTTCTTGCCCAAATTCCCACTTTCTGAAGCGTCAACATTCACGATCGCCAATATGACTGTGATATCATTTTGAAAAAAATAGCATTTGTGACCGCACATATCCAAACGCTAGGTGTGTTTTTCATGACAGCGTTCGCAACCCTCTCCCAGCCAAGGCCTAAGTTTGGTTTCAGCATGTACAACAAAGAATAGAAAATGCACGAGAACACAAAGCGATCATCGAACGATTACGTAGGAGAAGGGATGATCTTGGAACTTTCGTTAGAGCATTTTCTTGCCCAAATTCCCACTTTCTGAAGCGTCAACATTCACGATCGCCAATATGACTGTGATATCATTTTGAAAAAAATAGCATTTGTGACCGCACATATCCAAACGCTAGGTGTGTTTTTCATGACAGCGTTCGCAACCCTCTCCCAGCCAAGGCCTAAGTTTGGTTTCAGCATGTACAACAAAGAATAGAAAATGCACGAGAACACAAAGCGATCATCGAACGATTACGTAGGAGAAGGGATGATCTTGGAACTTTCGTTAGAGCATTTTCTTGCCCAAATTCCCACTTTCTGAAGCGTCAACATTCACGATCGCCAATATGACTGTGATATCATTTTGAAAAAAATAGCATTTGTGACCGCACATATCCAAACGCTAGGTGTGTTTTTCATGACAGCGTTCGCAACCCTCTCCCAGCCAAGGCCTAAGTTTGGTTTCAGCATGTACAACAAAGAATAGAAAATGCACGAGAACACAAAGCGATCATCGAACGATTACGTAGGAGAAGGGATGATCTTGGAACTTTCGTTAGAGCATTTTCTTGCCCAAATTCCCACTTTCTGAAGCGTCAACATTCACGATCGCCAATATGACTGTGATATCATTTTGAAAAAAATAGCATTTGTGACCGCACATATCCAAACGCTAGGTGTGTTTTTCATGACAGCGTTCGCAACCCTCTCCCAGCCAAGGCCTAAGTTTGGTTTCAGCATGTACAACAAAGAATAGAAAATGCACGAGAACACAAAGCGATCATCGAACGATTACGTAGGAGAAGGGATGATCTTGGAACTTTCGTTAGAGCATTTTCTTGCCCAAATTCCCACTTTCTGAAGCGTCAACATTCACGATCGCCAATATGACTGTGATATCATTTGAAAAAAATAGCATTTGTGACCGCACATATCCAAACGCTAGGTGTGTTTTTCATGACAGCGTTCGCAACCCTCTCCCAGCCAAGGCCTAAGTTTGGTTTCAGCATGTACAACAAAGAATAGAAAATGCACGAGAACACAAAGCGATCATCGAACGATTACGTAGGAGAAGGGATGATCTTGGAACTTTCGTTAGAGCATTTTCTTGCCCAAATTCCCACTTTCTGAAGCGTCAACATTCACGATCGCCAATATGACTGTGATATCATTTTGAAAAAAATAGCATTTGTGACCGCACATATCCAAACGCTAGGTGTGTTTTTCATGACAGCGTTCGCAACCCTCTCCCAGCCAAGGCCTAAGTTTGGTTTCAGCATGTACAACAAAGAATAGAAAATGCACGAGAACACAAAGCGATCATCGAACGATTACGTAGGAGAAGGGATGATCTTGGAACTTTCGTTAGAGCATTTTCTTGCCCAAATTCCCACTTTCTGAAGCGTCAACATTCACGATCGCCAATATGACTGTGATATCATTTTGAAAAAAATAGCATTTGTGACCGCACATATCCAAACGCTAGGTGTGTTTTTCATGACAGCGTTCGCAACCCTCTCCCAGCCAAGGCCTAAGTTTGGTTTCAGCATGTACAACAAAGAATAGAAAATGCACGAGAACACAAAGCGATCATCGAACGATTACGTAGGAGAAGGGATGATCTTGGAACTTTCGTTAGAGCATTTTCTTGCCCAAATTCCCACTTTCTGAAGCGTCAACATTCACGATCGCCAATATGACTGTGATATCATTTTGAAAAAAATAGCATTTGTGACCGCACATATCCAAACGCTAGGTGTGTTTTTCATGACAGCGTTCGCAACCCTCTCCCAGCCAAGGCCTAAGTTTGGTTTCAGCATGTACAACAAAGAATAGAAAATGCACGAGAACACAAAGCGATCATCGAACGATTACGTAGGAGAAGGGATGATCTTGGAACTTTCGTTAGAGCATTTTCTTGCCCAAATTCCCACTTTCTGAAGCGTCAACATTCACGATCGCCAATATGACTGTGATATCATTTTGAAAAAAATAGCATTTGTGACCGCACATATCCAAACGCTAGGTGTGTTTTTCATGACAGCGTTCGCAACCCTCTCCCAGCCAAGGCCTAAGTTTGGTTTCAGCATGTACAACAAAGAATAGAAAATGCACGAGAACACAAAGCGATCATCGAACGATTACGTAGGAGAAGGGATGATCTTGGAACTTTCGTTAGAGCATTTTCTTGCCCAAATTCCCACTTTCTGAAGCGTCAACATTCACGATCGCCAATATGACTGTGATATCATTTTGAAAAAAATAGCATTTGTGACCGCACATATCCAAACGCTAGGTGTGTTTTTCATGACAGCGTTCGCAACCCTCTCCCAGCCAAGGCCTAAGTTTGGTTTCAGCATGTACAACAAAGAATAGAAAATGCACGAGAACACAAAGCGATCATCGAACGATTACGTAGGAGAAGGGATGATCTTGGAACTTTCGTTAGAGCATTTCTTGCCCAAATTCCCACTTTCTGAAGCGTCAACATTCACGATCGCCAATATGACTGTGATATCATTTTGAAAAAAATAGCATTTGTGACCGCACATATCCAAACGCTAGGTGTGTTTTTCATGACAGCGTTCGCAACCCTCTCCCAGCCAAGGCCTAAGTTTGGTTTCAGCATGTACAACAAAGAATAGAAAATGCACGAGAACACAAAGCGATCATCGAACGATTACGTAGGAGAAGGGATGATCTTGGAACTTTCGTTAGAGCATTTTCTTGCCCAAATTCCCACTTTCTGAAGCGTCAACATTCACGATCGCCAATATGACTGTGATATCATTTTGAAAAAAATAGCATTTGTGACCGCACATATCCAAACGCTAGGTGTGTTTTTCATGACAGCGTTCGCAACCCTCTCCCAGCCAAGGCCTAAGTTTGGTTTCAGCATGTACAACAAAGAATAGAAAATGCACGAGAACACAAAGCGATCATCGAACGATTACGTAGGAGAAGGGATGATCTTGGAACTTTCGTTAGAGCATTTTCTTGCCCAAATTCCCACTTTCTGAAGCGTCAACATTCACGATCGCCAATATGACTGTGATATCATTTTGAAAAAAATAGCATTTGTGACCGCACATATCCAAACGCTAGGTGTGTTTTTCATGACAGCGTTCGCAACCCTCTCCCAGCCAAGGCCTAAGTTTGGTTTCAGCATGTACAACAAAGAATAGAAAATGCACGAGAACACAAAGCGATCATCGAACGATTACGTAGGAGAAGGGATGATCTTGGAACTTTCGTTAGAGCATTTTCTTGCCCAAATTCCCACTTTCTGAAGCGTCAACATTCACGATCGCCAATATGACTGTGATATCATTTTGAAAAAAAATAGCATTTGTGACCGCACATATCCAAACGCTAGGTGTGTTTTTCATGACAGCGTTCGCAACCCTCTCCCAGCCAAGGCCTAAGTTTGGTTTCAGCATGTACAACAAAGAATAGAAAATGCACGAGAACACAAAGCGATCATCGAACGATTACGTAGGAGAAGGGATGATCTTGGAACTTTCGTTAGAGCATTTTCTTGCCCAAATTCCCACTTTCTGAAGCGTCAACATTCACGATCGCCAATATGACTGTGATATCATTTTGAAAAAAATAGCATTTGTGACCGCACATATCCAAACGCTAGGTGTGTTTTTCATGACAGCGTTCGCAACCCTCTCCCAGCCAAGGCCTAAGTTTGGTTTCAGCATGTACAACAAAGAATAGAAAATGCACGAGAACACAAAGCGATCATCGAACGATTACGTAGGAGAAGGGATGATCTTGGAACTTTCGTTAGAGCATTTTCTTGCCCAAATTCCCACTTTCTGAAGCGTCAACATTCACGATCGCCAATATGACTGTGATATCATTTTGAAAAAAATAGCATTTGTGACCGCACATATCCAAACGCTAGGTGTGTTTTTCATGACAGCGTTCGCAACCCTCTCCCAGCCAAGGCCTAAGTTTGGTTTCAGCATGTACAACAAAGAATAGAAAATGCACGAGAACACAAAGCGATCATCGAACGATTACGTAGGAGAAGGGATGATCTTGGAACTTTCGTTAGAGCATTTTCTTGCCCAAATTCCCACTTTCTGAAGCGTCAACATTCACGATCGCCAATATGACTGTGATATCATTTTGAAAAAAAATAGCATTTGTGACCGCACATATCCAAACGCTAGGTGTGTTTTTCATGACAGCGTTCGCAACCCTCTCCCAGCCAAGGCCTAAGTTTGGTTTCAGCATGTACAACAAAGAATAGAAAATGCACGAGAACGCAAAGCGATCATCGAACGATTACGTAGGAGAAGGGATGATCTTGGAACTTTCGTTAGAGCATTTTCTTGCCCAAATTCCCACTTTCTGAAGCGTCAACATTCACGATCGCCAATATGACTGTGATATCATTTTGAAAAAAATAGCATTTGTGACCGCACATATCCAAACGCTAGGTGTGTTTTTCATGACAGCGTTCGCAACCCTCTCCCAGCCAAGGCCTAAGTTTGGTTTCAGCATGTACAACAAAGAATAGAAAATGCACGAGAACACAAAGCGATCATCGAACGATTACGTAGGAGAAGTGATGATCTTGGAACTTTCGTTAGAGCATTTTCTTGCCCAAATTCCCACTTTCTGAAGCGTCAACATTCACGATCGCCAATATGACTGTGATATCATTTTGAAAAAAATAGCATTTGTGACCGCACATATCCAAACGCTAGGTGTGTTTTTCATGACAGCGTTCGCAACCCTCTCCCAGCCAAGGCCTAAGTTTGGTTTCAGCATGTACAACAAAGAATAGAAAATGCACGAGAACACAAAGCGATCATCGAACGATTACGTAGGAGAAGGGATGATCTTGGAACTTTCGTTAGAGCATTTTCTTGCCCAAATTCCCACTTTCTGAAGCGTCAACATTCACGATCGCCAATATGACTGTGATATCATTTTGAAAAAAATAGCATTTGTGACCGCACATATCCAAACGCTAGGTGTGTTTTTCATGACAGCGTTCGCAACCCTCTCCCAGCCAAGGCCTAAGTTTGGTTTCAGCATGTACAACAAAGAATAGAAAATGCACGAGAACACAAAGCGATCATCGAACGATTACGTAGGAGAAGGGATGATCTTGGAACTTTCGTTAGAGCATTTTCTTGCCCAAATTCCCACTTTCTGAAGCGTCAACATTCACGATCGCCAATATGACTGTGATATCATTTTGAAAAAAATAGCATTTGTGACCGCACATATCCAAACGCTAGGTGTGTTTTTCATGACAGCGTTCGCAACCCTCTCCCAGCCAAGGCCTAAGTTTGGTTTCAGCATGTACAACAAAGAATAGAAAATGCACGAGAACACAAAGCGATCATCGAACGATTACGTAGGAGAAGGGATGATCTTGGAACTTTCGTTAGAGCATTTTCTTGCCCAAATTCCCACTTTCTGAAGCGTCAACATTCACGATCGCCAAGACGACTGTGATATCATTTTGAAAAAAATAGCATTTGTGACCGCACATATCCAAACGCTAGGTGTGTTTTTCATGACAGCGTTCGCAACCCTCTCCCAGCCAAGGCCTAAGTTTGGTTTCAGCATGTACAACAAAGAATAGAAAATGCACGAGAACACAAAGCGATCATCGAACGATTACGTAGGAGAAGGGATGATCTTGGAACTTTCGTTAGAGCATTTTCTTGCCCAAATTCCCACTTTCTGAAGCGTCAACATTCACGATCGCCAATATGCCTGTGATATCATTTTGAAAAAAATAGCATTTGTGACCGCACATATCCAAACGCTAGGTGTGTTTTTCATGACAGTGTTCGCAACCCTCTCCCAGCCAAGGCCTAAGTTTGGTTTCAGCATGTACAACAAAGAATAGAAAATGCACGAGAACACAAAGCGATCATCGAACGATTACGTAGGAGAAGGGATGATCTTGGAACTTTCGTTAGAGCATTTTCTTGCCCAAATTCCCACTTTCTGAAGCGTCAACATTCACGATCGCCAAGACGACTGTGATATCATTTTGAAAAAAATAGCATTTGTGACCGCACATATCCAAACGCTAGGTGTGTTTTTCATGACAGCGTTCGCAACCCTCTCCCAGCCAAGGCCTAAGTTTGGTTTCAGCATGTACAACAAAGAATAGAAAATGCACGAGAACACAAAGCGATCATCGAACGATTACGTAGGAGAAGCGATGATCTTGGAACTTTCGTTAGAACATTTTCTTGCCCAAATTCCCACTTTCTGAAGCGTCAACATTCACGATCGCCAATATGACTATGATATCATTTTGAAAAAAATAGCATTTGTGACCGCACATATCCAAACGCTAGGTGTGTTTTTCATGACAGCATTCGCAACCCTCTCCCAGCCAAGCCCTAAGTTTGGTTTCAGCATGTACAACAAAGAATAGAAAATGCACGAAAACACAAAGCGATCATCGAACGATTACGCAGGAAAAGCGGCGATAGACCCAATGTAAGTATGTAACATACATGAATGTTGCTAAAGCTGATTCCCACAATCTAAACTTAGAAACTTCTATCAGAGGCACTAAACAGAAGCAAATGGAAAGTGAGGAAGAAATTCCTTGGATTCTCCTCTTTGATTCAGCAAATAAGAATTCAATGTACAGTTCCTCAGAAGTTCTCTTCTCAATCTCATCACAGAATGTAAAGATAATGAATACCCCAGCCAAACTCAATCTAAAAGAGATGGTTGGCTTTGGAGCTAAGTCTGAAACAATTTCGTCTTCATCCACATCCTACAGCATGTAATCATAGTAGACCAAGAACAGCGTGTCTGGAATGTTGAGAGGCAAGCTATCAACATAGCAATGCAAGCGCCTCACATTCTCCTTCTCGACAGTCGCCGGATCGACCACGTCGCTGCTTCCGGTGAGCACCCAAAGATCCCTCGATCGAACTCTTTTGAGGCTCCCCCGGCAAAACGGGCAGGACTGCGACCTCTTGTTCCTGGAATTCAAGCCGGAAATCATCTTACAATTGACGTAGAATTCAGAAAAAATGGCAGAAATCGAAGTGCGCCCGATGAATTTACCAGTCATGGTAGCAGTTCATGCACATAACATGATTGCAGCTGGGAAGAACCATTTTTGTGCAGATCTCCATGCAGATGCCGCACTCGTCGTCTCTCTCGGAATCCTTATCAGAAGTTTTCCTCCACTCTTCTCCTCTCTTCCTTCCCACCATCTCTTTGCTTCGGCCATTATCATATGACGATTCTTCCTTGTCGAACAGGTAGGTTTCGAGTTGTTGGAGTGAGGGATAAATGACAGCTGAAAGTTTTTAACAGTATGAACTCGTGAGAAGAGGGGAAGAAGATGAGCATCACAATCACCAATTTCAGTACTTACCATAGAATTCTTTAATGCTAGCTCTCCGATCAAGCGTGGATAAGGTCGATTTCTCATCGGCACAGACCTGCATAATCATGATCAATTTGAACGGAAAGATCATGTAAAAATCTATTTATTTTTTTGCTTGAATATGGAAAAATCTAATACCTTGCATACAAGTATTTGAAGAATCCCCAAGTAACTGGGAAGAACATAGTTGGGGACACAATTCACCCACTGCAGCAGAAAGAGGAAGAAGGGAGCCATAGGGCTATATGACAGCTTCATCTGCAAACACGCACCGCCATAAGCTTTCTGAACAGCATCCGCCCTGCAAAATCATACCCCCAAATAATCCAAAATTAACACCAATTCCTAATCAAAGAGCCTATAACCATAAAATTGTAATACGAATTGAAGCCAAAATCCAGTTTCTCCCCCCTGTTTTCTTCAATCGCAGGATTCAGCCGGCGGAAAAGTAGAAAACGGAAGAAAATCAGACAAGACAGATAGATAGTTGGATAGAGAGATAGAGAGATAGACAGAGAGAGATTACAGAGTATTGGCGTGCTGTATGTCGGCTTCGAGGGCTTTAAGGGAGCCTTTGAAGGAAGAAGGCCTGGAAAGCTGGTTCTGAAACATGATTCCTATTTCACCTTCTTCGCGCGGATGAGATAGCAAAGAGATGTAAAATCGGAACCCTAGGGGACCCAAAAAGAGGAGAAATATTCACAAAGGAAGAAGATGAATATGGAATGATCGCATCAAAGGAAGAAGATGATGTTCATCGAGTGAGGAACTGATGCATTTATCTAGAAGCGCGGAGAAGTCAAGTCTGGGAAGATAAAGAAGGAAATGCGCTCAGCATTTGAACTGTTCCGCCATCGATGGTGATGTGGCTCTTGCTTGGCGAACACCCTAGAGACTAGAGAGAGAGAAAGAGATCGCGTAGAGAGAGAAACCACCAACTCCAAGACTGAAACCGCCGGAGGCCCACGACAGCCACAGAGCGAACAGTGGATAGGTTTCCATTAAAAAAAAAGGGCCGCACGGCAGTTTTGGCTAGTCGCACCGCAGTTTTGGCTAGTTGCACCGCATTTTCTCCTAATTTTTCGCGTCTTTTGGAAATACGTCTTGTACATGCATTTTTAGAAAAATTGTCCAACACGAAAGTTGTAGATTTCGACGAGATCTACAACTTTCGTGTTGAACACTTTTCCTAAAAATGCATGTACAAGGCGTATTTCCAAAAGGCGCGAAATCTGGGCGCATTTCCAAAGTACACCTTGTACATGCATTTTTAAGAAAAGTGTTCAACACGAAAGTTGTAGATCTCGTCGAAATCTACAACTTTCGTGTTGGACAATTTTCCTAAAAATGCATGTACAAGATGTATTTCCAAAAGGCACGAAAAATTAGGAGAAATTGCGGTGCGACTAGCCAAAACTGCGGTGCTAATAGCAGCGTAACAAGATTGGTTTTTTATTTTTAACTTTTTTTGGGCGGGTCGGTTCAACTCCATTAGACCGGGTCGCCTTTATCTCTCAGGAGGTATCAGAATACCTTTTTATCTTCGTTGTGTAGGGTCAAGATTTGCGCCACCGCTCGTGATGCTTTGGGGCCCGTTTGAATGTGTGTTTTCGCTCCTCCGTCGGCCTTGTATTCTGTTCTAACGCTTTTGTTGCCGCCCTGTGGCTGCCTCTCCATTGATCTCGTTGCTTTCCAACTCCCGTGGCTCTCGATCGCGAGCCATATGTTGGTGATTAGTTGATACCGCCGCAATTGCTGCCCACATCTTCCCATGTTAAGCTCGCACATGTCCCCAAACCTTCTTCCTACGCAACTCGGGCTTCCATCCATGGATCCGCCTTGCTGGCAGCATATTCGATGCACCATGAGCTTGTCGACAAACGACTTGTGGTAAATTGAGCTCACCGACAGCCAATCTGAGCAAGCAGAGCTCGATGGCAAGTGTGTGTTGAATAATCGCACATTCATTGATTACATGTTATTTGCTAAAAAGTTCAATCAAGCACATTCATTGATTACATGTTATTTGCTGAAAAGTTCAATCAAGCACATTCGTTGAAATGTAGTCGCGTAGAACATACTTAATTTTGATATCTGGAAAAAGAAATAGACAATTTTTTGTGATATGTCAAAATACAGTTTTGAAAGTAATGTGATATTGTGGTAGATACAATGACTATCCACATTTCATTCATATGCATTCATCAAATCCGAACAATAAATTTAGAGCATTGTTAATAGCACACCCATTGTACTATTAACACACTTTAAAAAAGAAATAAACCTATAATCTACAGGTATAGTCGCACCCCTTCTTTAATTCTCGTGAACGCAAAAGTCGATAGGGTTCGGCCACTTACGCGTCTTCTTCCCCCGTCTCTCCAGATTTCGCACCCCGATGGCGCTCTTTTCTCTCGCGCAGTTCCGCTTAGGGGTACACTTCTTCTTCCCCGTCTCTCCAGATTACGCGAACCGTCGGTAGGGTTCCTCTCGCAGTTTCGCATACGTGTCTTCTCTTGTCGCCCCTTCTATTTCTTCGCTGATTTGTTGAACTAGAGGTTCATTCCGGTGATGTGTCTCCTTCCTCCGGTATGTTGCATCTGATATTTCATCCTAAATTAGCCCTAATTTGTTGAACCAAAGGTTCTATTAACCTATGAGTTTTGTTGCCCTAATTTCAATTTTCCTGCGCGATGTCCATTATTTGGACTCTGAAATGCTGACAGTATCTGGATCTCGTCTGATTCTCCTCCATTTGGCTTTCTAAGGTATGCTTGTGTTTGGATCTTGGCTGATTTCTCCATTACTTGTGTTTGTTCATTGTTATAACAAGTTATTCAGTGTTTGTTCATTGTCCGGATTCTTATTTTATCATAGGTATTTTGATCTGAAATGTTGGAATCTCTCAAGTTGCTCACTATGGGCGAGCAACCTAAAAAGATCCAATTAGATGTCAGCTCATTTAGTAACGGATTTGTTATTTCAAAGTAAAGATGGCTTAATTGAATGAACCCGCAATACTGGGAGAGGTTTGAGGTTTCTAGTGACAATTCAAAGAGCCGATAAAGTAGCAGATAGATCAAGGCCTAGAGTATTTCTTGGTTGTGATAGGGCCGGTTTTCAATGTGACAATCAGAGGAAAGGATGGGTTAAGAGAAATTTAAGAAAGAGTAGCACAAAGAGGTGTGGTTGTCCATTCTCAATTCTTGATCAAAAAGAACCTTGTTCAGATGAAGCTATGTGAGATATTGGATCCAACGACAAGTCAAACATTGGAACCGGTAATGCTCAAGAGATTAAAAGGCCGGCCAAAAAGTAGTTCTAATTGGTGAACAAAAAAAGTTAGAGAAGCAACATAAGACATTAACACATAAGGTTCAATCCGTTAATAGATTTGTTACCTCAATTCGTAAACAAATGTCTTCTTACATTGCAAGTCGCATAGTTGATGCTATCAACGTGTCGGGGGAAGGCCATTGTGGTTATCGAGTGATTAGTGATGTTATGCATATGAGTGAAAATTGGTTGCCGATACGCCCATGGGCTTAGTCATCACATCATGCTATAACATTGATGTGGTTCATTATTCATAATATCAGTCAATTACATTTCTTCCTTTGCATTCCGAACGCATGGATGATCATAAGATTGTTTTCATTAGGTTTATTGATGGGAATCATTTCATTCGCTTGCTTATGCGCGAGGATTGTCCGCTTCCCCCTGTTTTTTTTGTATGGACAAGTTATCATAGTGCTATAGTCGAGACATGTGACTTGCCATATATCTCACATATTAGAGTTCCCACTACCAAGAATGTTATGAAGCAAATTATCAATATATCTGATCCATGATCTAAGATAAACCATTATTTTACTTCACTTCTACAAGCTTACATTTCACATTCATTATCTAATTTTTTTTTAAAGGATCATTTCATAATATATGAAGTCTCATATATGAAAGGAGCGCAACAATGACTGAAAAAAGGTATACTAGTTTAATTTTCATTTAACTTTGGCTTACTAGCTTACATAATATGTTTGGAGAAATTAATAGTAAACTTATTTCTTTGTAGGTTGTTTGAACATGGATTTTTGATCATTTTGCGGAGTTTTGATCTATACTTTCGATTCAATTGTAGGAGATATAGTATGATGTAACTTTTCTCCATACTATTTAATGTGTGGATCTATTTTTTGTAGTGTTTTGAAATGTATGTCAATTTTTTTTATCATTTTGGGTGGTGCGCTAATAGTCAATAGGTGTGGAATAGAATTTTGTGAGGTGCTACTATCGCAGGGTTGCTATTAGAAAGATAAGGTGTGTTATTAACAATGCTCTTTTATTGCATGTGACGATGATGAAATCAGGGCAAACCAAAGTGAACTAAATGTCAATGTATATCCGAGCATGGGTGTTGGCGTAGGTACAACTAGAATGTTCGTGCTATGATAGTAAATTGTTGAACAATTACACAATGCTCACATGTACCGCAATTATAAAAATCTTAATAATGCTCAAGTTATAGTTTTTTATTGATACTTTTTCTTATTTGCTCAAATTGGTAAGTAAATGACGTCTTTGAGGTCTGAAGGTAATGTTTTGTCGTGGTCATTCGAATTCTTTTTTGTACTACTATGAAATAATATATGTATTGTTTGCTATAAAATATTCTATAAGAATGTTTAAATTTTAATTTTAGTAAATATGTCGTTAATTCAGTTAGCATAAGCTAGGATGCAAGTTGTGCATAAATTCATTATCATATGATTTATAACATCCACTTAACCATTATTTAACCAATCAATTCACATTTAACTCAATTCATAAGTGCTCTGCATTAACAAATAATTTTTTTTCATTGCACTAGTTCCACTTGTCACACACAATTTCTTCAGCTGCTCTACTATGCACTTCTGATTTATAAGGGAAGATGAGTCTTTGTTGTAACATTTATTATTCTAATTTTATCCATCTTTTTTAAATTATATATTTGCAAGATTCAAAAAAGCACGGGTGAATCCTCGTGCACGTCTGTCATTGGATTTATTTTAAATTTAAATGTACTATAAAAAAAAATGTATTTAAACAATATTTTAATAAATATATCAAACTAATAATGTACAACTCATATTCGTCGAGAGTGGACCCGTTCAAGCGACATAAACAGAAGTCAAAGTCAAACGTCAAAGCAAAAGTCATGGGCCGAAGATCAAGATAAAATCAGCCAGCATGAGCAATATAAAGCCTGGACGAGTATGTGTGAGCATCCCCCATACTCGTCAGGTGGGCGACCATGGGAGTTACTCGCCGAGACCATGCGAGATCCTCCCGCCGAGCTGGGTCGGGCTATAAATAAGACCCCCCCCCCCCTTTAAATTTGCCTATAAATAGAACCCCAGGGGGTACCAGGAATATCACCTTTGGCTGAGCTTTTGAAACCCATTTTAGAATACTTGGACCGTGAGATCTTGACAATCTCCTTTTGGTCGCTATTTAGATACTCGCCAAGTTGGTGTCTTCCTCGTATTCTGCTCGATTATTTTGGTTGTGGAGGGAAAGTTTCTTCTAAAATTTCGGGTACGTGACGGGACCTCCCCACCGCAGCATCTAGGGTGCTTTCTGAGTTCCTTTAGTCTCTTTACCCTTTCCCCTCGAACCGTGGAGTTTGATCGCAGGAACACTAATCTTAAGATACATAAATCCGAATATTTGAAGTCGAGATTTTCCAGGCTTCAACAAATAACTTAACAAAAATGATGAATTTTGAGGCCAAGAGTATTCTACAAATGCTATTTACCAACTGCACTAAATAACTGTTATAAAATGTAATAATTTTCAAATGTATGTATGAGTGATAGTGCAAAGAGGATGTCAGACCAATGGAGAGAAAGTATCTTGGTACCTTTGTATAAGAACAAAGGAGATATACAAAATTGTGTTAATTACAGCTGAATTAAATTATTGAGTCATACCATGAAACTATGAGAATGAGTACTAGAAAGAAGAGTAAGACGTGAGACTAGCATCTCGAAGAATAAATTTTGATTCATGACAGGGCGGTCGACCATGAAAACCATGCATCTCTTGAGGGGACTCATTGACAACTATCAAGAAAGAAAACAAAATTTGCATATGTTGTTTATCGATCTTGAGAAGACTTATGATAGGGTTCCAAGTGAGATCTATGGAGAGTCTTAGAAAAGAAAGGTGTAAATGCATCATACATTAACATAATCAATGATATTTATACAAATTCAGTGACGAGGGGAGGGCATCTGGAGGATAAACACAAGAATTCCCTATCACTGTTGGCACACATCAAGGTTCAACTTTAAGCCCTTATCTCTTTACCCTTATCTTAGATAAGCTCACCGGACATATCCAACAAGCAATACCTTGGTGTTTATTGTTTGCGGACGATATCGTTTTGGTCGATGAGACCCGTGAGGGTGTAAGCGCAAAACTTGAATCTTGGCGAGACACTTTTGAAACTAAGGGTTTTAGGTTGAGCAGGGGAAAGATGGAGTATATGAAGCTTAAATTAATTTAACAGTGCAAGAAGGATGGATGAGTTCATTATTAAGTTGAGTGATCAAGATATTTCCTGCAGTGAGTGATTTAAATATCTTGGATTGATAGTTCAAAAAGATGGAGGTGTTGATAAGGATGCGATACATAGGATCCAAGCAGGTTGGTTGAAGTGGAGAGGCGCGCCAGGGATCTTATGTGATCGTAAAGTACCATTAAAACTTAAAGGCAAATTTTATCGTACTGCAATTAGACCAGCGAGGCAGCGATGCTCTATGATTCTGAGTGTTGGGCAATGAATTGTGTACATAAGCAAAAAATGGGAGTTGCAGAGATGAGAATGCTTAGGTGGATGTGTGGACACACGAGACTGAAAAAAATTAGGAATGAATGTATCAGAGATAAGACAAGAGTGGCACCAATTGCAGAGAAGATGCGTGAAACTCGACTAAGATGATTTGGACACGTACAAAGGAGACCATTAGAGACACTTGTTAGGCGTTGTGAGAGTTTAGTCACTAAACATGTTAAACGGGTGAGAGGTAGACCAATAATGACTTGGAATGAGACTATAAGGAAAGACATGATGTACTTAGACATTAGTGAGATTATGACTAAAGATAGGACACAATGGCGACAAAGGATCCATATAGCTGACCCCACTATAGTGAGATAAATGCTTGAGTGTTGTTATTGTTGTATGTACGAGTGATAGTGCACGGGATGTATGCAACATTAATTGTATTGTCGCCGACTCAAGTTGTCTACAAGTGATACATGTGATCAAGGGTATTGTCACACGATTGCACTGGGATCACATACATTTTCACTCATATAGTGAGAGAACGTGAATCATAAAGTGAAAAAGAAATAACATTAATAAAATAAATGAATGAAAAGTAGGGGAATTAAACAAACAAAAATGTCTCAAATGATACTAAAAAGGCTATTGTTACGCGCAAACCAATTTCAGGTATGCTCATCAATTAATTATCTAAAAATACACAAAAAAAACCTAAAATTAAACCTATAATTTACTACGGGCAGACCAATATCACTCAGGAGTCAGGACCCGCCTCCCGCCTTTCCGCAGATGCAGATACCCCGTTCGCCCCGCCTCCTTCCTCATTGAGCAACCGTGTCCTGTAGACGTTGTTCGCCCCCTCCCTCCTCGCCGTTCGAGTGTCCTAGACCGACGAATTCATGAGGAAGAAACTTCTGCTATGGTTGTTCTTGCATTTCGCTCAGATCAGTAATACCCACCTCCCTCCTCACCTTGACAGAAATTTAATGAGTGTTGAGCATTAAGAACTTCTCTTCTTTTAGCATAGCTAGTGTTAAGAGCTTGCTCGATGAAAAGGAATTATTTTTTATCTGTTCATAAGTCATAATAAAATGGTCTGCATTTATAATTTTTTGATCTGCACTTATAGTTTGCACGCAACAATCACCCGACAAAATTTATGGCAAGTCATGCAGTCACATCATTTTAAGGCTCCATTTGGCGCGATGGTGGCAGTCATGAACGCGGTTGTTATGAACCGTTGTTCGTGAACATCCGACCTCACCTAAGGAATTTCATCCATTTATGTTCAAAACCAGTAATCTTTTCTTGGTGACGGTCATAACCATTGTCATGCCAAATATACATCATACACGGAAGCAAAAATGACGCGAGACTAAGGCTTCGTTTGGCGCGGTGGTGGCGGTCGTGAACGCGGTGGTCATGAACTGTCGTTCGTGAACGCCCGACCTCACCTAAAAAAATTCAGGAACGACAGTTCATGACCACCGCGTTCACGACCGCCACCACCACGCCAAACGAAGCCTCACCTAAAAAAATCCATGCATTTTACGCTCAAAACTAGTTTATGTAGGGATATAATCCACTTACATAATCTGGACACACTAGAAGATAATTAACAGCAATCACACAGAAAAACAAAACACAACCAGAGAACAATAAATTTTACGTGGAAAACCCTCTTTAAAGCAATGAGGGAAAAACCACGGGGCGGGGTACACAGATAATCCACTATAAAATTATATGGATTACAACAAAACAATCTAGGTTTGCCCAACCTAGATCCATCTTGGATTCACAAGTTGAATCTCTTCTCTCCAACCACGGTAGAAAACAACTTTCCTCAAAACAAAGAGCAATAACTCAAATCTCTCTCCAAGCACCAAAGCAAACGAAGACGAGACTAAGTAAAAACACTCTTACAGCGAAGACGAAGTCACCGATCTGAGAAACATGTTCTTCTTCCTTCAAGAACTCCTCCGACGACAATGGTCGAACGCACGCAACTCTCCCACGACTTTTCTTCTTTTGACGGCTAACTGATCGATCTGCCAAACCGTTTCTGCCTATTTAGGGTAGATAGGCGAAGTAATCTTGACCATCCAAGACAGATCCAAAATGATCAAACGACTCCCGATCGAGTATTTGACAAAACAGTTTCCGTCAGCTACAGTAACTGTCTCGACGAAATTCGTCGAGACAACTCGACGAAACACGATGAACAAGGTGAATACAATTCGTCGAAACATCACTTATCAACTCGACGAATTCGCTGAAAACACTCGACGAATTCGGAGACCACTCGACGAGTGCGGCGAGACCACTCGACGAGTGCGGCGAGTCCACTCGACGAATTCGTCGAGGCCATTCGGCGAAAAAGGACTTGTTCTCTAACCTGATCTGACTCTTCTCTTTAGGGGCTGGACCCCAAGAATTTATTTTCTTGGCAACGGTCATAATCTTTGTCTTGCCAAACATACGACCTAAGATAATGATGTTTTTGGCCCAACTCACCGGAGCAAATAAGCCGCGTCAAACGAAGCCTAAGTCAAAAATGATAGTTTTGAACTTATTCTGTTAGATTCATTTGAAATTAATTACAAGCGAATCAGCGTTGGGGTTTCCAACGGCAATGATGGAAGATGTGTAAAGTCCAAGAGCCGGCTAACCGTTCGTCCATCACACCAGAAATTAATTATTTTTGATATTTTCCGGGACGTTGACCAACGATTTTTATTTATTCAAATAATAAATATAATATTTATAAGCCAACAATTTTGTGTATATAAGCTAAGCTTAAGCAGACCACTTAGGCATCCATTTGTACAGATTATAGCCATCAGAAGCAAGAATGCATTGGTGACTGACACGTGTCGCTTCTAGTTCTCAATGATGTTCAAGGCTTATCTTATATGACGGGTTCCGGGATCGCGCACGACTCCCTAAAATCAAAAGGTGAGCCCGCTCGAGCGGATGCGTACAAAGTTATTCGAGAAAAAAGACTCACTCGTGGTCTTTAGCTTCGCTTTTCGAAAGTGATTCTCATCGAAGGAATCAAATTTTCTCGAGAAAAAAGACTCACTCGTGCAATTTATATTTCTTTTCTAACACGTGATGGCGACCATCGCCGTTGCCATTGTCTCTAATTACAATGATAGGGTTTTGTCGAGTTTTTTTTTTGAATGCGGTCATTTTTGATTGCACTGAAAAAACCCTGACGATCGAAGGCGCGAACGAAAAATGATTCTCCGACTTGTAGATTACATGACATCATAGAAAGATTCTCATTGAAGATGCATTTGGGAGGTCAGTTATATTTGTCTTATAATATTCAAAATGGTGAGTACACTCATTGGAGGAAGTTGAAATGGTAATGTGAGACCTAGTCTCTCTTTCTCACTAACTCTATCTATGGAGTTAGGCATAATTCTATGAGATCAACTAAATTTTGTTTAAGTTATAATAAAAGACGAACACATTAAGAAACAACGGAGAACAACGGAGAACAACGGGATGACAATACATATACTGATGACAAATGTAAGAATTAGAATATTGTGCCGCATTTATGGCGCATACATGTGTTTTTGTAGTAGCGTGCGGGTCAGCAGACTTCAACGCTCTGCATGTGGACTACCTTCAGCATCATGCGTGCATGTAGTCTTCAATGTCACGTGTGCCGCAATTTTCAATGTCACATGACACACCCCGAACTTCATTTCTGACAAATTTTAATGTTGGTGCAAAATTTGTCACTTAACTTCCACGCTCAACGAACACTTTGGGGGACTTGAGGAAAGAGTTCGAGAACCGCAAGCAAACCCTTACTAACCCGAGGCTTGACAAGCAGAACACATAAAATGGATGCCGCTTTAGCAACGACGGACACCAGACTTACACGCAACGGCGAATGCCTCTCTTGTTGCGGGCTATGTAATTTCACAAGGAGTATTACTAGCTATTACAAGAGAAAAATGCTGGAAAAAGAAGGCAACCGAGTGGCAGACACTTGTAACCGCACCTACAATAGGGTAGATTTTTGCTTAAGTTCTCCGTCCCTTCCAAACACTGATGACCCTCTATTTATACTAGAGGGCAGGCTGCCTGGCCGGTGGGGAACATTTAATGTTGTATTAAATACTCCGCCGCTCGAAAGCGTCGGTTGCGGAAGAGAAAAAGAGGGCGCGCAGGCACGACAGACTATAACCACACACACTCCTTCGGGCCTGGCGGGCTCTGGAGAGTTCCCGCCATGACTCCTTCGGGAGGCTGACGCTGCTGACTGGGGGCGCGGGCTCTTTAGCGAATAACCCTGTGTGTGCCCTGGCTGAGGAGATCAACTCCGGGAAAGAGTCTGCGGGCACTCTGGGGTGTCCGCCTAAGACTTACACTGAGTAGAGAACACGCTTCTCTGGGAAGTGACCGCGGGTACTATTGGGACCGGCAGGGCGGGAGTTGGTCGAGGCCTCTGTATCCCTGGGGTGATAAACCTGTACATCCAGATGGAGGCAGGACGCTTCCAAATGTAGAAATCATATTCTAGGGGTGTGGTATCGTTTGGTTAATAGGACCAAACCACTAAATTGGAAGATTTTAAATTTAGGTTCTGAGAGCAAGTCTAGGTCATCCTGGAAGCTTTAGTACTGACTTTGGACAGTAGGGTTGAACCATTCAGTCAACACTCATCCAATCTTACCTACAACAATAAACCTAACGGAAGTTGGTGAGCCTATAATGAACAAACTTAGCAAAATTTGGTGGGCCATATGAGACGAATCACACATCAGAATCAGATAAAAAGTGCAAGCCTTATATTCCGGGAACTAGACACGACCGAGTGGAGTCTTATGCCCAGAGTAACTACCCAACGATAATGAAACCTCATAGTTTAACTTTGACCGCATGACGCTTACCTTGTCAGTCAACATCATCACATAACCATCAATTTATATAGCAAAAGAGTATAATATAGGAAATTGCAAGTCGCACCACACATCACATGGATATGTAAATGGCACAAGGTCAACATAGTCATAATAGTAGTAAACTAACTGTCCCGGGCTAATAGACATGCCCCACATGGTATAAAGTATTAAGCATAAACTAAGATCTTCACATCTCTCATGTCATCCTCCATAGTGGTAGTAGTTGTAGTGGTGGAGGGTATTGTTGCGGTCGTCCCCGCGGGCTCGATCACGACTGTCCTTTAGGTGGAGATTCTGTTTCTGGGGTGGTTTCAACTAGAGAATTTATCAAAGTCTAAGTGGCTCCCTTCCACATCTTCAATGCATCTTAAAGCACCAGGTGGAAGGAAGAAAAATTACATAGTTAGCACAACATAATAGATGTTACATATCTATGGACATAATGTACTAAAATTAGCAGTAACAATAAAGGCTAAGCAATGCAGTAAAGTGGAGTAAAATCATTTAAGTTATCATATAAAAGCGCTCATACGAATTTATATGATAAGAATCGAGTATGCGGTGTAGTAAATGTAAGAACCATAGTAAAATACATCATAATTGTTGGACATGTGTGTCACATCTCTTTGTTTGAGAATAACAAATCCCAAATTGTATTTGATCTTGCTTGTCATGTGTTTATAGTGTGCATGAACTATAAATGCAATACTCCACATGCAGAAAGCAGCATGGAACCAACAAACTGAACTTAAGCTTGGAAATAGTTTGTTAACACGGTTATAAACTAATAATAAAGTGCATTGAAAGATCTTGATTAAATAATGCCCAAACCTCCATATAAAAATCTCCAAATTGTTGCATGTTAGATCAATATACAGATCACTATAATAATCATTAAAAATAACATCATAAATGAATTTAGAAGCATCAATTGTTCGAGCACAAAAAGCTATTAAATTTCAACAAAATATTTTAATCAAATCATACCCAAACCTCGACATAAAAATGCTCAAAATTGTTGTCACCTTAGGCCAATATATATAGAGCATATTTACCATGAAAAGGAAGAGCGCAATTAAGTCTAGAAACATTGATTAATCAAGCCCAACGATCGCCTAAAATTAAAGTTGCATGGTTAGCTGTTTTGGATCTATAGGGAACTACAAGGCTCCCCTAAACACGTGCCACCCCAATATGAAAAGAGGGGAGGACATGTTGAAAATATTAATATATTATGTCCGTACGTGTAGAGGTCGTCTCGGGTAGGTTACGAGTTCGTGTCACACTAGGGCCTGGCCCTACGCTGGAAGTACTATATATACCCATTCCATACATAGATGTGGTATAGTAGAATACTTTGAGCCACTTCCCTTAACATTCTCAAAGTAAGTTTCCGCCGGTTAGGGTTTTTTGCGCTCTGGTATTCCGCCGCTCAAGAGTTCTGCCGATCGCGATTTCTTTTTTCTCGTTCTGCTCGACGCTCTCCTTCCGCCGCTCGCGAGTTTGGTCGCTCGAGATCTCTTCTTCCGGTCGTGATCCCAATCGAAAATCCTTCTCCGCAGTCGCCGTTCTTCCGTCCTTGTGGCGCTCGTCTTCCTGCAGTCGCCGTTCGTTCGGCAAGGAGGCATCTCGCAAGGAGGGAGGAGAAGCCTCGCCGCCAGAGGAGGAGTTCTCTTTCTTCTTCTCGGTGAACATAACCTCCAGACCGTCATCTGTAGATCTCGTCCTCCTCCGTGGGTTGCAGCACCGCCGGAAAGGCAGCCCCTGCCTCTGTTCCAGATCTGGACGCCCCTGTTCCGATCTGCAAAGGAAGACGTTGCTGCTTGCAAGGATCTCCAGATTCCGGTCGTCGCTGGTGTCTAGTTCTATCGCTGCTGCTGTCGACGCTCTTGGAGCAACGCTCGTTTGCAGATCTCGTGAGATCCCAACGCCATTGGGACTCCTCTCTGCGAGACTTTGCCGATCCATCTCTTTCGTAAGAAGTTGGTTTAGGGAAAACCTGCAAGCCCTCTGACCTTTGGTCATCAAATCAAATCAAGACCATCCGGATCTGGTTTTCTTTTGGCTGCAAGTTCCAAGACCAAATCAAGTCTTTATTTCTTCTTTTCGAGAAGAAATTTTTCTTATTATAATCTGGAGCAATTGACAGATCTGTGCATGATATACAGTGAAGGAAATTTTTTTGTCTTGGAGGAGTTCTGCACCGCTTGGAGGAAGGTGTGACTTCAGTTTTGGTTGTAGTTCGGATATAGACTTCGGCTAGTACTTTTTTAGCCGGAGAAGAGGAGAAAACATACGTTTTTACTGGATTGGATCCGAAGACCGCGACTCGTCTCTCCGCAGCTCAGGTGACTTTGTTCTTGTTTTTACTGTTAAAGCTTTAGAGAGATGCCGAAGGTTACATCCTACGACATCGTCAAGCTCCAGTCGTTCGATCTCTCCGACTTCCATGCTTGGAGACTGCACGTCCAGCTTGGAATGAAGGAAAGAGAGATCTTCTACACTGTTTTGAGCGATTTCGACACAACCGAAGAGGATGTGGACGATTATCAATGGAGGAAAGACGAAGATTTCTGTAGAGACTACCTCCTTAATTCACTCAACCCTAGACTCGCATTGACCTACAGTGGTTATAAAACCGCAAAGGAGATTTGGGACCGCTTAAATGCGAACTTCCAGAAGGAAGAGGGATTGTCGAGGACTCTCCTCGGAGAGAGATTCTTTAACATGAAATTTAATCTAAACTCGACAATCACCTCCCAAATAATTGAACTGGAAGCCCTGCGTCAGAAGTTGGAGGACAATAAGTCGGGTATCTCTGATAATCTATTTGTGTGTTTTATATTAAGCAAGCTACCTCCTGAGTGGTCGACCTTCAAGACTGAAATGCACAGGCTGAAGGAAAAGATCGCTCTCGATGAACTCAAAAGGTTCATCCATATCGAGGATCAAAACATTGTAGGGAAGAGACAGGAACAAGGTGGGCAGTCCTCTCAGACTGTCAATTTTGTGTCTCGACCCAGCAAGCCTCGTAGGAAGCCACCAACGTCTAAGATTGAAGCCACTACACAGATTGGGCCTAAAAAGCCCTCTTTCAAAAAGAAGAGGGGCAAGTGTCACAACTGTGGAAAGTGGGGACATTGGGCGGCTGATTGCAAGGCTCCAAAGAAGCTAAAGGAGGAAGCCACACAAAATGTGGCGAACATGCTGGCAGATGCTTCAGATCCCAAGTCCTTCGTGGCTATGATCGGGAGCAGTCACCGCAGTTCGTCTGCTGAGTGGTGGCTGGATAGTGGTGCTACCTGTCATGTAACGAATGACAGAGGATTACTGACTGAGGTGAAGGCGATCAAGGAGAGAGTGGAGAACTGCAACGGAGGAGAGACTCAGGTGACCCATGCTGGGACAGCCGAGTTGGTTCTCTCGTCAGGTAAAAGTTTATTTTTAAAGAATGTTAAAGTAGTTCCAACATTAACTAAAAATCTGATTTCAATAAGTCTGCTAGACAAAGCTGGGATGACCTTTACAACTCAAAACGGTAGAATGACCCTTATGGTAAATTCACATTATTTTGGGTGTGCGTATCTGATCAACGGAATGTATAGACTTAGCTTAAACAATGATAGCATCAACCAAGTAAGTTCGAACCTTATAGATCATAAGTTGTTAAATAACAGACTTGGACATGTGAACTATAGGAAGATGCTAGATCTAGCCAAGAGTCAAAACATCCCCTTAGATCTGTCGATTCGTTTTGACAAGTGCGAGGTGTGTGCTCAAACCAAAATTACTAGAAAGCCTTTCAGGTCAGTTTCTAGGAGCACAAAACTTCTTGAATTGATACATTCAGACCTCTGTGATTTCCGCAGTCATGCCACCAGAGGGGGAAGGAAGTATCTAATCACTTTCATAGACGACTTTTCTAGATATTGTCACGTGTCTCTGTTGAAATCGAAAGACGAAGCGTTTGAGGCGTTCAAGACCTTTAAGTCTCGTGTTGAAAATCAGTTAAGCCTGAAAATTAAGAGATTTAGAAGTGATCGGGGAGGAGAATATACTGCTACTGGATTCAAGGAATTCTGTGCCTCTGAGGGAATAATTCTTGAAACCACAACTCCTTACTCACCCCAGTCTAACGGTGTCGCCGAGCGTAAGAATAGGACTTTAACAGAAATGTTGAATTCCATGCTCCTAACAGCTAGCATGCCTAATTCCTTTTGGGGAAAAGCAGTCCGCACTGCAAATCACATTCTAAATAGAGTACCTCACTCTCAGCTCACTTCTACACCGTATGAGCTGTGGCACGGTCATCCGTGCAGGTACGATACTCTAAAGACTTGGGGCTGTATTGCCTATGTGCGTATACAAGACCTTAAGAGGCCTAAGGTGGGACCTAAGACGACGACATGCGTCTATCTAGGTAGTGCAGAAGATAGTGCAGCAGGCAGATTTCTCGATCTATCCACGAATACCATGATAGAGTCTAGAGATGCCATATTTTTTGAAGACAAGTTCGTCAAAGATCATGGATTATCTGTCTCCGGGTCCAATGATATGATTACAGAATCTATCGTTGAACCTGAAGCTGGCCCTTCTGGCACCGCTCCCCAACCTGTAGAGGTGGAACCTATTCCACTTAGAGCATCTACCAGAGAGAGAGTTCCTAAGGATTTTGGTGAGAATTTCATCACTATCACTTAGAGGATGATCCATTCTCCTACCAAGAAGCAATGAGGTCTAGAGATTCGTTGATGTGGGCAGAAGCCATTGATGATGAGATGGACTCGCTGTTACATAACAATACCTGACATCTAGTTGACTTACCGAAAGGTGCTAAAGTCCTAGGATGCAAGTGGGTTTTAAAGAAGAAATTACATAGTGATGGATCTATAGCCAGATATAAAGCGCGTCTTGTAGCTAAAGGTTATGAGCAACAAGGGGGAATTGACTATTTTGACGTCTACTCACCTGTGTGTCATCTATCGACTATCAGGATTCTTCTTGCATTAGCCTCTATTGAGAACTTTATAGTTCATCAGATGGATGTTAAAACTGCATTCTTAAATGGAGAGCTTAATGAAGAGATTTACATGACTCAACCTGAAGGTTATGTTCACAAAGATCAAAAAGACAAAGTGTGCAAACTCGATAAGTCAATCTATGGTCTTAAACAAGCACCTAAGATGTGGCACATGAAGTTTGATCAGGTGGTAAAGAGCATTGGATTCCAGTCCAGTCTCTCTGACAAATGCCTTTATTACCGCTCCTTGTCAAATCAAACAGTCATCATTAGATTATATGTGGATGATTTGTTGATTTTAGGGTCTAATCTTGCTGCAGTTAGGGATGTTAAATCCACTCTGGCAGAAGTATTTGACATGAAGGATCTCGGTCCTGTTGATACCCTGTTAGGTATGAAGGTTAGAGTTGACAAGGGTCGAGTTACTCTTAGCCAAGCTCACTATGTTGAGCAACTTCTCTCTACCTGGGGATATGATAAGTGTAGGCCGATTGAGACACCGTTTGACCACAATGTTAAGTTAAGTCCTAATCTAGAGGCCAGCATTGATCAAGTCAAATATTCCAAAATAATTGGTAGTCTCATGTACGCTACAACTTGTACGAGGCCAGACATTGTTTTCTCGGTTAGCGCGCTGAGTCGTTTTACCAGTAGTCCTGGCAAAGAGCATTGGGTTGCCCTAGATAGGCTGTTGAGATACCTTCGAGGTACTGCTAACCATGCTCTGTGCTACACTGGTTACCCACCTACCGTTGAAGGACATTCTGATGCCTCGTGGTGTTCAGAAGTCGGAAACAGCAAGTCCACCAGTGGATTCATATTCACCTTGGGAGGAGCTGCTGTCACTTGGAAATCCAAGAGACAGACCTGTATAGCTTTGTCGTCTATGGAGGCCGAGTTGTTTGCCTTAGCATCAGCTGGTGAAGAGGCAGACTGGATCAGAAACTTGATTTTAGACATTCCCCTGTCTAAGTTACAAGTCAACTCGTTGAGCTTGTATTGTGATAATCAAGCAGCAGTTCAAGTCGTTATGAATACCCTCTATAATACTAAGAGGAGACATGTACGACTGAGACATGCGTTGTTGAATTATCTGAAAGAACAAGGAGTCATCACTTTGATTGATGTACGCTCAAAGGATAACCTTGCTGATCCACTGACGAAAGGAATGCCCAAAGATCGGTTAATCAAAACAGTGGGGGAAATGGGACTAAAGGCGATTTAGTTCGGTCTTAGTTCAGTATCAGGCGATTCAGTTCAGCCTTAGTCCAGACGTTTTGATTATTCCACATTCCCTTGTCAATGCAAGTATGTTGTGGTCCGCTGATGTTCTTGGTTGCTGAGCTCGGATCTGGTAAGTTGTTTCATTCCAAACTTGATGTTAACAGCTTCATCGGATTTGGCTTTTGCCTTGAAGGAGAGTGTTATTCCAAACTTGATAACACAATCTGACTTGGTTTGTCTCTTCTTCTGAAGATTGGTTCCATTCCAAACTTGATGAGTTCCAATTGACTTTAGAAGAGCAGTGACCGTGACATTCCATATAGGATTACAGATATAGCTGAAATGTCCAGAAGTCTGATAATCTTTTCATTTGGAAACAGATAACAGATTCTGAGGTTAAACTATAATACTCTGTGAACGTGTCCTCCCAGCCAAATTAAATAATAATCAATATTAAGTTTTATGCTAAAACTAGATATCTGCAAATTACAAAGGATAGAATTCATTCTAAAATGAAATTCTCTGTTGAATTGCAGGAGTTTCTGGGACAGGAGGAGCACTGGTTGTCTGGGATCCGGAGGAGGATGATCTTTTGGATGATTAGCCTGTTTGAGTGTTATTTTGTTTAAGTCTTGTACTTCTGTTCAGAGCATTGTTTAGCTCTTATTTTATAGCACTGTTTGTTTGGACTTTTAGATCTCTGCTTGTTTTGGGACACCAGGTGTTTAGGGTCTGTGTCTCGATTGTACCTGAGACGCTTGTGTTGCAGCTGAGTTATTTATTTACTTATGCATGCATGCTATCTTTTGTTATAGTCCGATTTTATCTTAAACAGGTGCTGGACACGGTTGTGTGTCTCACTTCTGGTTGAATATTACACAAACCACCCTCTACCCGAAGTCTGGATTCACAACGGACATAGGAGGAGATTGTTGAAAATATTAATATTTATGTCCGTACGTGTAGAGGTCGTCTCAGGTAGGTTACGGGTTCGTGTCACACTAGGGCCTGGCCCTACGCTGGAAGTACTATATATACCCATTCCATACATAGATGTGGTATAGTAGAATACTTTGAGCCACTCCCACTCCCTTAACAGGACACCCTACAATTTTCAAGTTAAAACACTTTTCAAATTTCCTTAATCTACCCATAATTGTTATTGGTAAATGGCGCTCGGATCTTACATCCAACAACATCTGAAGGAGAAGTGTGTGGCATCGTTTGGCCCTACAATGGATTGAACATGCGGGGGATCAATCATTATTTTGACGTTTTAAGGTAATATGATGACGGCTGATTAATCATGCATAACGATCAGACGACGACTACGAGCTCCCCGACGAACCGAACGGGAGCCCATTTCAGCTGTTCTCCATGCCGCTCCGAGGAGTGTCAGGCCTCACCACCACCGTTCGTCTCCTTAGGGGAGAGGTGAATCATTGGGTGGCAGTCCGGTGGCTGGCCTCCACCGACGATCGTCGAAAAACTAGGAAAAGATTTCTATGGCCTCCACTGTCGGACACGGCCATCCATACGATGTCCCTACCTCCAGTGGCGGATCCAGAAAATTATAAATGGGGGCGCACAAAAAATTTCTAAACATAAATGCTAGCGGGGTGAGTAGGAGGGTCGTGGGTCACATGTTCGAAATTAATTCTGTGCACATAGCTGAACTTGGTCTGCGAATAGCCAAATTTGGACTGCGAATAGCCAACTTTTGTCCGCGAATAACTAATATTTGTCCCAAAACAAACTAGTTACGTGACGTGAGAATGCTTCCATCTTATCAGAGCTGTTTCTCCCTCGCCAGACCACCGTTTTTGACATATAAGCAGTCAAAATTCAATGCCTCGATGAGAGAAATCCAAATTCACTGACAATTTCGAAAAATAATGAGGGTGCCGGTGTCCCTCGGGCCCCCCTGTGGATCCGCCCCTGCCCACCTCAAGGCCCATGTGGAAATCTCCCTGTACTAGCAACACCATCCATTAAGCCATGTGGTACTTGGATAGGTTGTTGCTTGCATTGGTGGTCTGAGGCTTTTCGGGTGACCCGGAAACATTACCTCCGGTGGCCGGAGGTTGCTTCTAAGGATCCTAGGGATCTAAGCAGAGGGAGAGAGTGGGGGAACTCACTGCTTTCTAGTAAAACTGTGAGGATCCTTACGTGGGGGAACTCATTCTTATTTTTTTTATTTAATTTGTAACATCCCACCTCCGCTAAGTGGCTCAATTGGTCGACACATAAGCTCAATCGGGTCACCCGACCCATCGTGATCAAATGAGCTAAGAATTGATCTTGATTAGTGGCATTGCACGCATGAGATAAATACGAACCCAACGGAACTAATCACATTGCATTGCGTTGTGTATTTCGAAAGTTGACGAAAACACGACATTTTGAACTTCGTGATAGTCCCAAGATGCGTTTTGAGTAAACAGACTCTGGGCGGATCCAAGTCCGTTGCATGGCATTCCTGGTGTCTCTACGAATGCAATGAAATAAGTTGAGACTCATTCAGATGAATATTTAAGAAGTAGACAAAATCAGGATGAACCGATTAATGTGACAACTCATAAATGCGACATCGATCAAACGAATTCGGAACCGACCCCGTTAATTTCTTTTGACTCGTGGGGGTCAATACAAACACTAACTAATTTGGATGCATTTGATAAATATTGTAGAAGTTGATAGCTTCGATTAAATGGGCTTACACAATGACTCGGAACGTGACGACGACCAAATAATCTCCGATTTGACCATAGACAATTGCATGTATTGGGCCCATGGAGTCAAACCAAACCCAACAAGACCTCTCGGGACTAATTCAGGGCACGTCCGTCTGACCTATTTCAATAAAAAAACACTGCAAAGAAGGCAAAAGTGGATTTAACGAGATATTTGCCCCAGTCCTCCTCACATGATGAGTTCCCAGTTCTACAGGGAATGATCTACAATTTCTTGAGCTAAATAATTGTTTCAATGCGATGACCATTGAATTTCCTGTGTAGCATATTTAAATCCAAATAATGAATCTACTGTATTTGTTTAGAAAAAACTTAATTTTGATATGATTAATATTATCAAAAGGATACTTCTTCAACCATATACACATAAACAGACACAAGCACATAAACACATAAACACATAAACGAGAAATATACAGCAACCAAACACGCATCGTAAATACAGTAGAATAAAATGAAAAATAGACATTAAAATCGCAAGAACAGTAAATTACTCAGCACTCAAAAAATTGCTTCTCAGGGGAGATTCTTACAGTAACGGGCACATCGGGAAGTTGTGTGCAGAAAGAGCAATTCAACTTATCATCCAACAAACCAAGCATATCGTAATCCCCACCACTCATTTTCGCATCTTCCTCGCCCTCACTTTGCCTTCCTTCTTTCCCAGCAACGCCGCCACTAGCTCTTGCCTCCGTCTCGCCTTCTCATGCTCCGTCTTCGGCGGCTCGGAGAGGTACAGTGGCACATAGCGCCGAAACCGTGGGAGGAACTGAAAGGATCTAGGTCATTTGTTGATGCAGATCGAGTGCAGAAGCCTAGAGGTCGGAATTTGGGGGGTGGGGGATTAGCCTACTACTAATTCCTATGGAATTGAGGTGAAATCCAATTCCAGCCTACTAATAGGTGTGCCGAAGAGCAGAAATTTGGGTGTCAGCTCCTACGCCGGAGCCGGAGGCGTCGCATTCCACGATGAACGGCTGTCGAAAATCCGGCATGGCCAAAACCGGTCCACGGATCAAGGCGGACTGCAAGGTGGCGAAAGCGGCCATGGCGGCTGGCGGCCACGAGAAAGGACCATCGGCTGGGGCCTTCAGCAGCTGAGTGAGAGGGCGGGCCACCCCCCCGTAATCCCGGATAAAGCGCCGGTAGTAGCCGGTCAGGCCGAGAAAAGCCCGTACCTCGCGAACAGAAGTGGGAGTCGGCCACCGGGTCACGGCCTCAATCTTGTCCGCATCCATAGCGACACCCTGGACGGAGATCGTGTGGCCCAGATAGCTCACTGTCGTGGCCCCAAAGGTACACTTCTTCCGGTTGAGGGTGAAGTGATGACGGCGCAGAGTAGTAAAAGTCTCCCGAACATGGTGGAGGTGGTCCTGCCAGGAAGTACTGAAAACAAGAATGTCATCAAAGAAAACCAAAACGTGCTTACGCAGGACCGGGCGGAAGACGTCATTCATGGAAGCCTGGAAGGTAGCGGGAGCGTTGGTGAGCCCGAACGGCATCACCAAAAACTCGAAGTGGCCGTCGTGCGTCCGAAAAGCCGTCTTTGGAACGTCTTCCGGTCGGACCCGGATCTGGCGATACCGGCTCCCGTGCTGCTCCTGTGTCTCCCGCCCAACGAGCTCGCCGTGCGTACACCCGCCATGGTGGATCCGCCTCCCGTAAGTCGGTAACAATACCCCCGTCTGGAAAATTTGTCTTGTCCTCAAGGCAATAATCCGCAAACTGGCGCCGGAAGTCGTCCCGCAGAAGCCAAGTTGCGGAGCTGAGTGGTCGGTCGCGCCATGCGACTCGAATCTCGTCTGGAAGAGGATCCCCTGGGGTATGATGGCGCCGATCCACGATCGAGGCCGGGTACAGCGGTGGGGAGTCGGAGTGCTCGATGTCCGCTGGGATGTGATCGGTAACAGGGTGGTCGCCGATGACTCGACGGAGCTGAGAAACGTGGAAAACCGGATGGATCCGGCTCTGATCTGGTAGGCGCAGGCGATAGGCCACGGCACCGATGCGGCTGATAATCTCAAAGGGACCAAAAAACGTGGGGCCAGCTTGGGGCAGGTGCGGCGGGCGACGGTCAGCTGGCGGTAGGGGTGAAGCTTGATGAAAACTCGTTCGCCCACCTGGAAGGAAAGGTCCCGGCGCTTCCGGTTGGCAAAAGAGATCATCTTTGCCTGAGCCCGGCGGAGGTGGTGCTTCAGGATATCCAAAATGGTATCTCGATCATGAAGGTGGTCGGCCAAGCTGGCCACGGGGCATTCGCCTGGAAGATGTCGTAGGATCGAGGGAGGAGGCCGGCCATAAACTGTTTCGAACGGCGAGGTGTTGGCCGAATGGTGGTAGGAGGTGTTGTAGGAATACTCCGCCCAGCAGAGCCACTTCGCCCATGAGCCTGGCCTCTCACCAATGAAGCATCTGAGGTAAGTCTCCAGACAGCGGTTGAGCACTTCGGACTGCCCGTCCGACTGCGGGTGGTATGCGGTGCTCATCCGGAGCCGGGTGCCCTGAAGACGGAAAAGGGACGTCCAGAAACTGTTAAGGAAGAGCGGGTCCCGGTCACTCACAATGGAGCGGGGAAAACCGTGAAGGCGGACGATCTCGGAAATGAAACTATCGGCCACGGTTGCTGCTGTATAGGGGTGGCGCAGCGGAATGAAATGGCTATACTTCGTCAACCGGTCAACGACCACGAGAATGCAGTCAATCCCGTTCGACCGCGGCAGCCGTGTGATAAAGTCCATCGCTATGTCCTCCCAGACACGCTCGGGAATCGACAGAGGCTGTAGCAGGCCGCTCGGAAACAGTGTCTAGTACTTGGCCTTCTGGCAAGGAAGGCAGGCCGCCACGTAGACCTTCACCTGGCGTAGCATGTGTGGCCAGTACAAGGAGGCGGCCAGCCGCCGGTAGGTCCGGAATGCGCCGGCGTGACCGCCCGAAGGCGTCGAATGAAACTCTGCGAGAAGGAGCGGGATGCGGGTCGAGGAAGCAGAGAGAACAAGGCGGCCCCGATGAAATAGCCGTCCCCCGATCAACGAGTACGGTGGCCGTGCCGCGGGGTCGGCGAGCAAGGCCGTGCGGATCGCAAGCAAGTGGGGGTCGGCCTCCGCCTCCTGCTGCAAAATGGTGGCGTCGTCCCAAACCGGTCGGGAAATGGCGGCTAACTCCGAAGCCTGAGGGTGACGGGACAGCGCGTCCGCCGCGCGGTTGGTCTTCCCTGACCGGAACTCGATCGAAAAATCATATCCCAGAAGCTTGGCAACCCACAGCTGCTGTGTCGGCGTGGCGATCTTCTGCTGCAGCAGATACCGGAGGCTGTGATGATCAGTGCGGACGATGAAGGGTCGGCCCAACAGGTACGGCCTCCAATGCTGCACGGCCAATACCAAGGCCATCAACTCATTCTCGTAAGTCGAGCGGCTGCGGACGACCGTCGAGAAGGCGCGGCTAAAATAAGCTATCGGGCGGCCGGCCTGCATCAGGACAGCTCCTACGCCGGAGCCGGAGGCGTCGCATTCCACGATGAATGGCTGTCGAAAATCCGGCATGGCCAAAACCGGTCCACGGATCAAGGCGGACTGCAAGGTGGCGAAAGCGGCCATGGCGGCTGGCGGCCACGAGAAAGGACCATCGGCTGGGGCCTTCAGCAGCTGAGTGAGAGGGCGGGCCACCCCCCCGTAATCCCGGATAAAGCGCCGGTAGTAGCCGGTCAGGCCGAGAAAAGCCCGTACCTCGCGAACAGAAGTGGGAGTCGGCCACCGGGTCACGACCTCAATCTTGTCCGCATCCATAGCGACACCCTGGGCGGAGATCGTGTGGCCCAGATAGCTCACTGTCGTGGCCCCAAAGGTACACTTCTTCCGGTTGAGGGTGAAGTGATGACGGCGCAGAGTAGTAAAAGTCTCCCGAACATGGTGGAGGTGGTCCTGCCAGGAAGTACTGAAAACAAGAATGTCATCAAAGAAAACCAAAACGTGCTTACGCAGGACCGGGCGGAAGACTCAATTCATGGAAGCCTGGAAGGTAGCGGGAGCGTTGGTGAGCCCGAACGGCATCACCAAAAACTCGAAGTCGCCGTCGTGCGTCCGAAAAGCCGTCTTCGGAATGTCTTCCGGTCGGACCCGGATCTGGCGATACCGGCTCCCGTGCTGCTCCTGTGTCTCCCGCCCCACGAGCTCGCCGTGCGTACACCCGCCATGGTGGATCCGCCTCCCGTAAGTCGGTAACAATACCCCCGTCTGGAAAATTTGCCTTGTCCTCAAGGCAATAATCCGCAAACTGGCGCCGGAAGTCGTCCCGCAGAAGCCAAGTTGCGGAGCTGAGTGGTCGGTCGCGCCATGCGACTCGAATCTCGTCTGGAAGAGGATCCCCTGGGGTATGATGGCGCCGATCCACGATCGAGGCCGGGTACAGCGGTGGGGAGTCGGAGTGCTCGATGTCCGCTGGGATGTGATCGATAACAGGGTGGTCGCCGATGACTCGACGGAGCTGAGAAACGTGGAAAACATGATGGATCCGGCTCTGATCTGGTAGGCGCAGGCGATAGGCCACGACACCGATGCGGCTGATAATCTCAAAGGGACCAAAAAAACGTGGGGCCAGCTTGGGGCAGGTGTGGCGGGCGACGGTCAGCTGGCGGTAGGGGTGAAGCTTGATGAAAACTCGTTCGCCCACCTAGAAGGAAAGGTCCCGGCGCTTCCGGTTGGCAAAAGAGATCATCTTTGCCTGAGCCCGGCGGAGGTGGTGCTTCAGGATATCCAAAATGGTATCTCGATCATGAAGGTGGTCGGCCAAGCTGGCCACGGGGCATTCGCCTGGAAGATGTCGTAGGATCGAGGGAGGAGGCCGGCCATAAACTGTTTCGAACGGCGAGGTGTTGGCCGAATGGTGGTAGGAGGTGTTGTAGGAATACTCCGCCCAGCAGAGCCACTTCGCCCATGAGCCTGGCCTCTCACCAATGAAGCATCTGAGGTAAGTCTCCAGACAGCGGTTGAGCACTTCGGACTGCCCGTCCGACTGCGGGTGGTATGCGGTGCTCATCCGGAGCCGGGTGCCCTGAAGACGGAAAAGGGACGTCCAGAAACTGCTAAGGAAGAGCGGGTCCCGGTCACTCACAATGGAGCGGGGAAAACCGTGAAGGCGGACGATCTCGGAAATGAAACTATCGGCCACGGTTGCTGCTGTATAGGGGTGGCGCAGCGGAATGAAATGGCTATACTTCGTCAACCGGTCAACGACCACGAGAATGCAGTCAATCCCGTTCGACCGCGGCAGCCGTGTGATAAAGTCCATCGCTATGTCCTCCCAGACACGCTCGGGAATCGACAGAGGCTGTAGCAGGCCGCTCGGAAACAGTGTCTCGTACTTGGCCTTCTGGCAAGGAAGGCAGGCCGCCACGTAGGCCTTCACCTGGCGTAGCATGTGTGGCCAGTACAAGGAGGCGGCCAGCCGCCGGTAGGTCCGGAATGCGCCGGCGTGACCGCCCGAAGGCGTCGAATGAAACTCTGCGAGAAGGAGCGGGATGCGGGTCGAGGAAGCAGAGAGAACAAGGCGGCCCCGATGAAATAGCCGTCCCCCGATCAACGAGTACGGTGGCCGTGCCGCGGGGTCGGCGAGCAAGGCCGTGCGGATCGCAAGCAAGTGGGGGTCGGCCTCCGCCTCCTGCTGCAAAATGGTGGCGTCGTCCCAAACCGGTCGGGAAATGGCGGCTAACTCCGAAGCCTGAGGGTGACGGGACAGCGCGTCCGCCGCGCGGTTGGTCTTCCCTGACCGGAACTCGATCGAAAAATCATATCCCAGAAGCTTGGCAACCCACAGCTGCTGTGTCGGCGTGGCGATCTTCTGCTGCAGCAGATACCGGAGGCTGTGATGATCAGTGCGGACGATGAAGGGTCGGCCCAACAGGTACGGCCTCCAATGCTGCACGGCCAATACCAAGGCCATCAACTCATTCTCGTAAGCCGAGCGGCTGCGGACGACCGTCGAGAAGGCGCGGCTAAAATAAGCTATCGGGCGGCCGGCCTGCATCAGGACAGCTCCTACGCCGGAGCCGGAGGCGTCGCATTCCACGATGAATGGCTGTCGAAAATCCGGCATGGCCAAAACCGGTCCACGGATCAAGGCGGACTGCAAGGTGGCGAAAGCGGCCATGGCGGCTAGCGGCCACGAGAAAGGACCATCGGCTGGGGCCTTCAGCAGCTGAGTGAGAGGGCGGGCCACCCCCCCGTAATCCCGGATAAAGCGCCGGTAGTAGCCGGTCAGGCCGAGAAAAGCTCGTACCTCGCGAACAGAAGTGGGAGTCGGCCACCGGGTCACGACCTCAATCTTGTCCGCATCCATAGCGCCACCCTGGGCGGAGATCGTGTGGCCCAGATAGCTCACTGTCGTGGCCCCAAAGGTACACTTCTTCTGGTTGAGGGTGAAGTGATGACGGCGCAGAGTAGTAAAAGTCTCCCGAACATGGTGGAGGTGGTCCTGCCAGGAAGTATTGAAAACAAGAATGTCATCAAAGAAAACCAAAACGTGCTTACGCAGGACCGGGCGGAAGACGTCATTCATGGAAGCCTGGAAGGTAGCTGGAGCGTTGGTGAGCCCGAACGGCATCACCAAAAACTCGAAGTGGCCGTCGTGCGTCCGAAAAGCCGTCTTCGGAACGTCTTCCGGTCGGACCCGGATCTGGTGATAGCCGGCGCGGAGGTCGAGTTTGGTGAAAAACACGGCGTCGTGTAACTCGTCCAGCAGCTCCTAAATGACCGGAATCGGGTACTTGTCCGATACCGTCGCCTTGTTCAGCTCCCTGTAATCCACGCAGAAACGCCAGCTGCCGTCCTTCTTGCGGACAAGAAGCACCGGGCTGGAGAAGGGGCTCGCACTGGGCCGAATCAGGCCTCCCAACAGCATCTCTCGAACCAACCGCTCGATCTCGTCCTTCTGCGTGTGCCCGTATCGGTAAGGACGGGCAGAAACCGCCGCGACGCCAGACTGCAGTACGATGGCATGGTCGGTCGGCCGCGCGGGGGGAAGGCCGGGTAGCGGCTCAAAGAGCGCCGGAAAATCATCAAGAAGCGTCGTCATGTCGGCCGGAAGGCTGTCGGTCGACGAGGGAGGTAAGGGTTGCACCGTCCACAACCACGCCGAGAAGTCGATGTCGGTGACGCGGTTCATGGCGCGGAAGGAAATGGGCGAGCGGAGGAGCGTCGTATCGCCCACCAAGCGGCAGGGTTGGCCCTGGTGGAGAAAGGACATGGTCATAGACGCCCAGTTGACGCGGACGTCGCTCAGAGTTTGCAACCACGCGATGTTGAAATTGTTGAAGTGGAAGTGAAGGAGGCTTTTGGACCTGGGTGGTCTGGGAGGAGGTCGGGCGGTCTGACGTGACCGCACGACCTGGCGGTCTGCATCAGCGGTCTGGCTGATCTAAGCCTAGCTGCGGTCTCCTGGCTTGATCGCTGGTTTGGGTTCAAGGCGGCTGAAGATGTAGGTCGCGCGGCCTGTCTCTGATCGCGTGACGGGATGTCCTCTTCAAGGCTGTGGCGGTCTGGTGTGACCGCACAGTTTGATCCAGGTTCTCTCCGGAATGCGGTCTGGTAGCTGACCGGGCTTTCTGGGGGTATTCGCGGACTAAGGGTCTTAGTCGCGCGGTCTCAGTTCGCGGTCTCAGGAGGAGACTGGTATGCGAGCTGGTTGTTGTTCGCGGTCTCAGGAGGAGATCGACATGCGGACAGGAGTTCGCGATCTGATGGCGAACTGACTGTGTTTGCGGTCTCGTGCGAACACAGGTGGTGAATAGCTTCGGGCGGTCTGGCGAGCTCTTTGTAGAGTCGCGGTCTGCTGTGAGAGTGGCGGTCTCTCATGGCGACATTGAAGCTGGTGGGTTCACCAAAAATGAAGCAGAAGTAATGTTGCTGATCGCGCAGTGTGACCGGTCAGGTCGCGCGGTCTGGGGGGGTGGTGACCCTATCTCTAGGGTGGTGACCAGATCAGGTCTCACGCCTATAAATAGGAGCCACTGTTGCAGCAAACACAAGGACACACCAAGTGTAAGCTGAGTTCGCTCTTGTTCTTGCGGTCTGTTTATTTCTGACCGGGAGGTCTCTGATTGAACTCTTATTGTGCAGCTTCTGCGGATAGTGTGGGCAGCAGCGATCACCTCTTCCTCTGAAAGTGTTCGGGCGGTCTGCGGCTTGGAGTTGTGGTGCTGGAGTTCGGGAGAATCAGGAGGTCGGAAGAAGGGAGCGGTCTGCGCAGCGGTCTGGTGGTGTTCTGTGGTCGGCAGAGAGTTGCGGTCTTGCAACTGGCAGAGATCGCAGGGGAGGTCGCGCGGTTTGGGCGGTCTCCAGTTATCCTCAGTTTTTGTATTTCTCTTTGGAGTTTTGTGCTGACGAAATCATGTCTCGTCAAGCATGTCTTGCCCTGTAATTGAAGTTTGCTATCAATAAAGATCGTTTGTTTGCCTAAGATTGTTTCTGGTTGTTTTGGCTAGTATCTCTAGTTGTTATTCCTGCTTGCTCTCACAAGGTCCGAGAAATTTTCACATGGTATCAAAGCAAGGTTGGAGTGGATAGAGCAGTGAATAACTTAGAGTAGCCATCGCCTTTGTGAAGAAGGAACCAGAGGAAGAACAATGGAAGGTGGATTTGCAAGAGGTCTTGGGATTGAGATGCTTACATCGACTAACTTTAAGAAGTGGAAGTCGTGTATGCAGAGCTATCTTCTAGGGGAGGACCTCTGGGAGGTTGTTGGAGGAGATGCGACAGAAGAGGTGAAGGCAACAGAAGCGGGTGACAATGGTCCGGCCGTGAGGGCGTGGAGAAAGACCAATGCTAAGGCCGAGTTCACTCTGAAGCGTGTCATTTCACCTGATCTATTTGATCACATCTTAGGGTGTGGATCAGCTGCCGAGATCTGGAGAGCCCTGGATGGGTTGTTTAACAAGAAGAATGTAGCGAGGCTACAATTCTTAGAGAATGAGCTGGCAAGGTCGGCTCAGGGTGATCTCTCTATCTCAAATTTCTTTTTGAAGATGAAGAACCTCTGCGCTGAGATATCAGCACTGGATCCTCATGAGCCAATTTCTGAGGCGAAGCAGAAGAGGCACATCATCCGCGGCTTGCGGAAGGAATATGTGGCCTTTGTGACGTCGGTGCAGGGTTGGGCTAATCAGCCGTCTCTGATAGAGCTGGAGAATTTGCTAGCGTCGCAGGAAATTCTGGCAAGGCAGATGGCGGGGGTGTCCGTGTCTGGGGGAGATGGCGAGGTTCTCTTCTCGGGGAAGAAGAAGAAGTGGGATAAGAAGAAGAAGACCACTGGAGGAGGCTATGGGCCTTCAACTTCTGGACAGCAGGAGAGGGGCTATCCTCCTAAGGCTGAGGAGAAGAAGAAGAAGGAAGGTCCCAAATGCTACAAATGTGGGAAGGTTGGGCACTTCAAGAAGGACTGCAGGCTGAATACTCAGCCAGGGCATGCTGCTGAGAAGGAGGAAGCACCGGCCAGTCATATTGATGGAGGATGGGGAGGAGCCTTCTCGACTTCTATTGGAGCCTCGGTTCCTATCAACTATCAGGAGGACTGGATCGTGGACTCGGGGTGTGGTCATCACCTCACCGGGGATGGGTCGAAGCTTTCTTCAGCGGAGCCCTACACAGGTAACAATGCTATCATTACTGCAGATAATACTGTGCATGCAGTCGAGAAGGTCGGGGTTGTTTCCTTGGGCAGTGATAGAGGGCCATTAACCTTGAAGAGTGTCTATCATGTGCCCGGTATGAGGAAAAACTTCTTCTCCGTGACCAACGCTGTTGACGCTGGGTATCACGTTCTGTTCGGCCCAACAGAAGTGAAATTTCTACGTAATGTAGAGGCCGTGAAGGCCGAGGTCGTCCATGTCGGGAGGAGAGCGAAAGACTTGTTCGTTTTATCGACAAGTTCTTATGTCGACAAGATGAAGACGAATGATGGTGCCGTGATATGGCATGAGAGGTTGGGGCACGTAGGGATGGATAAGCTGAAGGCTATGGCGGTGAGAGGTCTGGTCAAGGGCCTGCCAAATCTATCTTCCTACGGTGAAGGTCATGTTTGCGAGGGATGTCAATTCGGCAAGTCTCATCGACTGCCGTTTGATAAGTCGCAGACAAGGTGTAGTGTGCCGTTGGAGTGCATCCACGGTGACTTGATGAGACCAACTGCTACCCCAAGCCTCGGAGGCAGCAGGTATATGCTGGTGTTGATCGATGATTACACCAGATATGTCTGGGTTTATTTCCTGAAGGAGAAGGCGGAGGCGTTTGCCAAGTTTGTGGAGTTCAAGGAGCTCGTGGAGGGTCGGCTGAATCTGCGGATCAAGAAGCTAAGGACGGACAACGGAGGGGAGTTCATCTCTGCTGAGTTCTCCAATTTTTGCAGGAAGGCAAGCATCCGGAGGGAGCTCACTTGTGCTCATACTCCACAACAGAACGGAGTTGCAGAGCGGAAGATCCGTCATCTGACGGAAACCTGCAAGTGTTGGCTACATGCCAAGAGTATCCCAAAGTCCTTCTGGGCGGAGGGAATGTCTTGTGCTGCCTACGTCATCAACAGGATGCCTCTGAGCCCCATCAACATGTTGACCCCGCATGAGATGATGTTCAAGGAGAAGCCAAGCGTGGCACACCTTCGGGTGTTTGGATCCACCTGCTATGTGCACGTTCCAGATGCGCTTCGTACGAAGCTAGATGCGAAAGCAAGGAAGCTAGTCTTCGTGGGATACGATGAGCGCAAAAAGGGATGGAAGTGCATGGACCCGGAGACGCGGAGGTTTGTTGTATCTCGCGACGTCGTGTTCGATGAGGTGACATCTTATAAGGGGTCCTCTGATGTGGAGCTACCAGAAAGCAGGATGGAAATGCCAGAGAAAGCTGTGGAGGATCTTCAGGTGGAGCTACCTGTGTCACCAGGTGGTCCATCAGTTTCTAGTTCTGAGACGGAGGCTTCTGGTTCAATGAGCAGGGGGAGCGGTGCTCCTAGCACGTCTGGAAGGGGAGCTAGAGAAGAAGCAGCTGGAGACAATGCGGTTCAGGGGAATGAGCTGAGGAGGTCGAAGCGAGCGATCACCGCCCCTGATCGCTATACAGGAGGAAACGCAATGAGCTTTGTCTCAGGTTTCTTCGCTGGTCCCTTGGATGAGAGGGAGCCGTCGAGCTTTGAGAAGGCCAGAGGCGTGAATGAGTGGGATATTGCGATGCAAGAGGAGATGGAAGCTCTCGAGAAAAATGAGACCTGGTCTTTAGTGCCCAAGCCAAAGGGCACCACTCCGGTGACATGCAAGTGGGTCTACAAGCTCAAGAAGAAGGCTGACGGCAGTATCGAGCGGTACAAGGCTCGCCTTATGGCTCGGGGGTTCTCGCAGCAATACGGTGAGGACTATGAGGAGACATTCAGTCCGGTGGCAAAAATGACTTCAGTTCGGTTTATCATTGCCTTGGCGACATTCAATGGATGGAAGATTTGGCAACTCGACGTCAAGAACGCCTTCTTGTACAGCGAGATCGACAAGGATATCTTCATGGTCCAGCCGCCAGGCTTTGTGTCTGAGGATTTTCCGGAGCATGTCTGCAAGCTGAAGAAGGCCCTGTATGGGTTGAAGCAAGCGCTGAGGGCGTGGTACGGGAAGATCGCAGAATATCTCCTATTCTGTGGGTTTTGTGCTTCAGACTCAGACTCAAGCTTGTTCGTCAAGAAGAGCGGGGAGCTTCAAGTCATCGTGCTGCTATACGTCGACGATATGATCGTGACGGGGAACTCGAAGGAGTAAGTAGCTCAGCTTCGGGCCGAGCTGGCTATTAGGTTCGAGATGAAGGACTTAGGTGAGCTTCACCATTTCCTTGGACTCGAGGTGCAGAGGAAGGAAAGTGGAGTGCTGGTGTCCCAGGCTGGATATGCGGAGCGAATCGTGGAGCGATTCGGCATGAAGGAAGGGAAGTGCATCTCTACACCTCTGGAGAAGGCTATGAAGCTTCGGAAGGATGAGGGGAGGATTATGCAAGATCCGTTGGTGTTCCGAGCTCTGGTTGGGAGCTTGATCTATCTGACGATCACGAGGCCGGATATTGCATATGCAGTAGGCAGAGTGAGTCGGTATATGGCGGAGCCACGGGTACCTCATCTGCTAGCGGCCAAGAATATTCTGAAGTATGTCAAGGCGACCTCGGACATGGGTCTCCTATACAGGAGGGATGCGGGCTTCGAAGTGCATGGATACATGGATGCTGATTACGGGGGAGATTCGGATGATCGGAAGTCGACATCTGGATTCGTCTTCATGGCGGGCCCTACGGCTATATCATGGTGCAGCAAGAAGCAGGATTCCGTATCGGTCTCCACCACAGAAGCGGAATACAAGGCTTCGGCCTTGGCAGCTCAGGAAGCCATCTGGCTTAGGAGGTTGGTGGGAGACGTCCACAAGGAGGTTCGGGAGCCGACTCTGCTACGCGGTGACAACGAGAGTGCTCTCAAACTAGTAACCAATCCAGTTTGTCACGCTAGGACCAAGCATATTGAGATCGAGCATCACTTCATACGGGAGAAGGTGCTGGAGGGATCTCTTTCGGTCGGGCATGTGCGGAGTGCGGACAATGTCGCGGACATCTTCACAAAGGCGCTAGCAAAGGGGCCGTTCACACGGCTAAGGGAGCTACTTGGGCTGGTTTCCACTTCCCACTTCAAGGGGGAGTGTTGAAATTGTTGAAGTGGAAGTGACGGAGGCTTTTGGACCTGGGCGGTCTGGGAGGAGGTCGGGCGGTCTGACGTGACCGCACGACCTGGCGGTCTGCATCTGCGGTCTGGCTGATCTAAGCCTAGCTGCGGTCTCCTGGCTTGATCGCTGGTTTGGGTTCAAGGCGGCTGAAGATGGAGGTCGCGCGGCCTGTCTCTGATCGCGTGACTGGATGTCCTCTTCAAGGCTGTGGCGGTCTGGTGTGACCGCACAGTTTGATCCAGGTTCTCTCCGGAATGCGGTCTGGTAGCTGACCGGGCTTTCTGGGGGTATTCGCGGACTAAGGGTCTTAGTCGCGCGGTCTCAGTTCGCGGTCTCAGGAGGAGACTGGTATGCGAGCTGGTTGCTGTTCGCGGTCTCAGGAGGAGATCGGCATGCGGACAGGAGTTCGCGATCTGATGGCGAACTGACTGTGTTCGCGGTCTCGTGCGAACACAGGTGGTGAATAGCTTCGGGCGGTCTGGCGAGCTCTTTGTGGAGTCGCGGTCTGCTGTGAGAGTGGCGGTCTCTCATGGCGACATTGAAGCTGGTGGGTTCACCAAAAATGAAGCAGAAGTAATGTTGCTGATCGCGCAGTGTGACCGGTCAGGTCGCGCGGTCTGGGGGGTGGTGATCCTATCTCTAGGGTGGTGACCAGATCAGGTCTCACGCCTATAAATAGGAGCCACTGTTGCAGCAAACACAAGGACACACCAAGTGTAAGCTGAGTTCGCTCTTGTTCTTGGAGTCTGTTTAATTCTGACCGGGCGGTCTCTGATTGAACTCTTATTGTGCAGCTTCTGCGGATAGTATGGGCAGCAGCGATCACCTCTTCCTCTGAAAGTGTTCGGGCGGTCTGCGGCTTGGAGTTGTGGTGCTGGAGTTCGGGAGAATCAGGAGGTCGGAAGAAGGGAGCGGTCTGAGCAGCGGTCTGGTGGTGTTCTGTGGTCGGCAGAGAGTTGCGGTCTTGCAACTGGCAGAGATCGCAGGGGAGGTCGCGCGGTTTGGGCGGTCTCCAGTTATCCTCAGTTTTTGTATTTCTCTTTGGAGTTTTGTGCTGACGAAATCATGTCTCGTCAAGCATGTCTTGCCCTGTAATTGAAGTTTGTTATCAATAAAGATCGTTTGTTTGCCTAAGATTGTTTCTGGTTGTTTTGGCTAGTATCTCTAGTTGTTATTCCTGCTTGCTCTCACAAGGTCCGAGAAATTTTCACACGCGACCCCCAGGATGGCGTCAAGGCCCCCCAGCTCGAAGAGGTAGAAGTCCGCGGTGACCGTACACGGGCCCAGGGACAGGGTTACTCCCGAGCACTAGCCTAAGGTGGGGCGGCGGCGGCCGTCCCCTAGACAGACGGAAAAGTCGGGGGAAGGATCGACAGGTAACCCCAGGCGGCGTGTGAGGGGGGGCCGACATGAAATTGTGGCTCGCCCCACTGTCAATCATCACAATGATGGGTCGGTCGTGGAGCACCCCGGACAGCTTCATCGTACGTGGCCCCGTAAGGCCCCCCACTGAGTAAAAGGGAAGCTCCAGGACGTTGAGCAGTGCAGGCTCTGGTTCTCCGTCAAAAGGATCCGGCGGCGCCTCCTCCAACGGAGGGTCCTCGAGTCCGTCAGGGCTGTCGCCGTCCACGAAAAGGGCATGAAACTCCTTAACGGAACAGACGTGGTGCGGGGTGTAGGGCTGGCGGCAACGGAAGCAAAGCCCGCGTCGGCGGAGGTCGTTGTAGTCGACGCGTTGCGGGCCTTCTGGTCGGGGAGGCCGGCCGGCACCCGGAGGCGGGAAGCGCTGAGCGGGGGCCGCCGGCGACGGTGGCCGAAAAGTGAAAGGAGCGGCCTGCCGAGGCCCGAGGTCCGCCTCGACGGCCCGAGCAAGGTCGAGGGCCTCGGACACCGTGCGCGGGTGATGCGTGCGAAGACAGGAGCGGATGTTGGGACGGAGGCCTTGGAGGAAGAATCCGAGGTAATGGTCGGGAGGGAGGCCCGGTACTTGAGTGACCAGCGCGACGAACTCGTCGATGTAGGCATCCACCGTGGTGGACTGACGGGTCGTGCAAAGCCGCTCGATGACGGAGCCGGCGTAACGAGCGTCGTAGCGGCTCACCATTTCGTGTTTGAACTCCGTCCACGAAATGGCGGGTTGGATTTGCCGAAGCCAACGGGCCCAAAGGAGGGCCGAGCCTTCGAGGCCGACCACGGCCGTGCTAACTTTGTCCGTTGGCGACGTCCCGTGGAGATCGAAAAATTGCTCCGCACGAGCAATCCATCCGAGGGGGTCCGTGCCCGAGAAAGAAGGGATGTCGAGTGCGAGGGCGGAGCGGTCGGCGGTGAAACCGGCCGGTGGGGGCATGCCGAGGACGGAGACGGTTTCCGGAGAGTACGCCGGGGTCGGAGCTGGAAACGGGGGCGGGGGAACACAGCCGAAGGTGATGCCGGCCGCGGCAGGCGGCCGGAGGAGAGGATCCGGCCGGATGGGCTCCGGGAGGAGGGGCAGGACGGGGCTGTCGTTCGCCTGGCTCGCCCGTTCCGGCGCCCAGGCGGCAATGCGGGCGAGGAGTTCCGCCTGGCCGGCCGCCAGGGAGGCTTGGCCGGCCGCGAACGAGGCCTGGCCGGACGCGAGCGTGTCCTGACCGGCGGTGAGGGCGGCGACGGCGGTCTGGAGCGCGGCGAGGTGGGCGCCTTGGGCAGCGACACGATCGGCGAGGTCGTCCGTAGCAGATCCGGTATCGGCGGGGCGTGAGGTCGATCCGCGAGCCATGTCGGTATCCGGCGGCCAAAAGGAGGCGGGCGGAGCGGCAGGTCGGACCAAATGTTACCACTACGGGTTCCGAAGAGCAAGAGAGGAAGAGGGGAGAGGAGATTGAGAGAAGAAGTTAGGGTTGGGAGGAGGAAGAAGAGGGATCAACCCCCACATAAATTGCTTGATCAAAAGATAATACATTGGGTCATTAGGAGGACCTCTTATACTATGAGGCCTCCCACATTACAATACCCAAAATACCCCATGCTCAACTTACTAAAACTTCTAAATCTGCTCTTCGCCCAAGCCAGAACCGGTCCCGCTGTCGCCGGGCGGTAGCCCCATGCTGTCAGCTATCCCGCTGTCGCCGGTGTTGTCGTCTGGCGATACCGGCTCCCGTGCTGCTCCTGTGTCTCCCGCCTCACGAGCTCGCCGTGCGTACACCCGCCATGGTGGATCCGCCTCCCGTAAGTCGGTAACATATTTTGTTACGAAAAGTGAAGATATTTAGTATGCATAGAAGTTAACTAGTTTTCTATTTTCAGCTTGAGAATAGAATTTCTCAGTATACTCCTTACTTTCACTTTCAAATTGATGGTTTAGAGTTGTCTAATACCCGGGAGGAGAGCGGTTTGCTCCAGGAGAACAATCGTTCAATTCTAGGGGTATTTGATACGTGTTTTTCGTATTGTGCTTTCACACTGCTTTTTTCATACTACAATATTTTTAGTATTTATCAAAACACTTTTGACTTGCAACTTTTATAAAAATGATGTCTAAATCATGAATAGATAACAATTTATAAGTGTTGCAATAAGTTAGTATTAGACCGTTGGTAACACGCGTATAGAAAACACCTCTATGACAACAATTTTCTATGTTTTGACAACACTTTGCAGTTTTAGGCAATAATTTTGAGGTATTGCTAAAGGCCGAAAATATTGTAGTGTTATTGTATTCATCTAAGAGATCATGTGATATCAAACAAAATATAATGCATCTTCCTTCCTAGGGATGCAACTCGGGTCTGTTCGGATGAGCTACACTGAAAACCAAGAACCAAACCAATATCATTTTGGAACCAAAACTGAACTATATATTCAAAATCTAGAATCATACCCGAACCAAGAAATTTAGTTCGGTTCGATTCCGGCTCAATTCTCGTTCTACCCGATGACATAATAACTAAAACTGACACGTGTTGCAATATTGTTGTTGACAAACAAGAGAATTAGGCAAACAAAGCACAGGATTAAAAACAAAAACAAAAACAGTAGTTCTCTGTTCCACAGTCCACACTACTACTTCACATCAATGTCGAGAACCTTGGAGGCGGGAGTGGCCTTGGGAACGGTAACATAAAGAACTCCATCCCTTACCTCCGCCGCTATCTGGTCCGCCACCGCGTTATCCGGCAGCGCGATCCTGCTGCCGTACTTCCCGAAGCTCTTCGCCGGCCAATCCGCCTGATCCTCGCCCTTCGCCGCAGCCTCAGGCGGCGGCTCTTGCTTCTCCGCCCTAAACACGAGCATCCCGTCCTCCACCCACACCTTCACATCCTTCCTCGTCATCCCCGGCATGTCGAACCGCAATCGGTACTCCCCCTCCGCCTCCCTTATCTCCCACGGCGTCCTCCCTCTCCGCCGATACCCATTCAATCCGCCGGCGGCGGCCGCCGCTTCGCTTTCGGACAAGGCGGGGTCCTCCAGCAACCGATCCATAGTGTCCATCATCTGTCGCACTGTTCTCGACGCCGGAAACCCATCCCATAGCACGAGAGGCGACGCCCGACGGCGAGCGGGGGTATTCGGCACCTGCTGCAGAAGGGGCTGCTGCGGCTGCGGCTTGACGGTTCGCTGGAGGTGGTCGAGGCTGTCGGATCTGACAGCCCTGGTTGTCGTACAGGGGATCTTCTGACGAAAGGATTGAGGAGTGATGGAGACTGGGATTTGGTTGAGGGAGAGCGCTGTGAACATCGCCGGAGTAAGGGATTTGGTTGTGCTCGTTGAATCAAGGGGGGAGAAGAAGAACTGGAGATTGAAGCGCGCGGTTTGACGGGCAATGCGTCGGAGGATTTATGCTTCCATTTGCTTCCAGACGATTTCTCCGGAGAGTTCTGCAGAGAAGGCGAGAATCGTCTACACAGCGGTAGAACCTTCTTTCTTATTATTTATTATTATTTATTATTATTTAGTTAGACAGGGGCGGGATATCAAACCGGCCGGTTCGATTTGCTGCAAGGTCCGGACCGGAGGCAACTTAAGAAGTCACTAGGGGGCATTGAAATTTGAAGCGCACATCCGTGTCCTTATAATCCATATAATTAATTGTTGTCAATATTTTATATCTGCACATATATTTAATATAATCCCTATGGTATTATATTTAATATTATAGGATATGTATGCCTGTTTTGGCTAGCTAAAAAATTATTCTTGCAGGCCAAATTTATTGGCACCGTTGAAAGATTTGAAAAGCTTGATTAGGCTGATGAGTTTCTTCTCCAATCTCGCACACGAACTCGCCCCGCCACCGCCCTCGCTCGACCGCCGCCCCGCCTCTGACGCCTCCTTATCTGGCCTCACCCTCCAAGATTATCTCATTGGAGCTTTCGGAAAACCACCGCAACAACATTAGGACTCGCTGGAACAGCTCCAACTTCCAACTGCCCTGCAATAGAATTCGAAGGAGCAATGGAGGCAAAAGCAGCGTCCGGAGTCTGGAACCGGAGCTGACTCGTAGGAAAAGAAATAATAAAAAAGAGGTCGTGAGGGCGGCCTGCATTTTATCTTGAGAAAAAACATTTTAATTGATATTTGCTGCCTACATATCAAAATTTATTAGGTTCGCTCTAAAACTTTAAGGTTCGCTGGTTTTTACAGGGGGGAATTGATTTTGGCTCAAAATAAAAAAACTCGTAAGTTTTGAAATTGGGTCAAAATCAATTCTTTTTGTTCGTTTGTAGAAAGGTTTTGAGGCACACAAATTGAAAAACTGTTTTGTTAGAGCTCAAGGTTTTAGTTCGGCATACTACAGTAAGCCAATTTTTTCAGCTAGAAGATCAAAAAAATGTTGAGCCACCAATCGCATTTACCTCCCGATTTTCGCTTCAAGGAGAAATCGCAGCCCCGCAATCTCTTCCTCGTACTTCTTATTTTCGGCGTAATACAGTGTGAGTATAGTTGCTCACCGCCGCCAATGCTTTCCTTGGCACTGGATCCGCGGATCCCAACATGTTCAGCTTATGATGAAGGTTCGAAAGCTGTCACGGGATCCCTTCACCACCAGGATTGTTCTTCACGAGCACGCAATCGGATCGCAGGGCTTACAACTAGGGATGTTCACAAATAGTATAGTTCGTGAATTGGGATTTGATTCGTGAAGATTCGATTAATTTTATTCATGTTCGAAGGATTCGCAAATACTAAAATATATAATTAAATAAAATTTATATATGTAATTAAATATTATATATAATTATATTTTAATATTATATATTGTTGCGGGTCGCTTAGGGCTCTTGGTAGACCGGTCGAATTGAACCACCTTAGCTCGGGAGCGGACTAAGCGCGCAAACAGTCACAGAGAAATTCGTTGATTACACTTGGACTTTTTAACGTGGAAAAACCCGGAAAGGGTAAAAAAACCACGCGGCCGGGGCTGTGCCGACCAAACTTCACTATCTTCTGAGAGGTTACAATCCGGTGTTTAGAATTCGAGCGCGACAGGCCGCCGCTCGTTACAATATTAGAGAGAGAGAGAGGGAGAGAGAACGCTCCGAGGGTGACAGACCACTTCTCGGAAAAACTAAGTCTTTTCCTTCTGAGAATGGTGGAGAACAAAAGTGAGAATGCCTTGTCCGCTTTCGTGAAGACGAAAGTGAGAATGCCTTGTCCGCTTTCGTGAGAACGAAAGTGAGACTGCTGTGTCCGCTTTCGTGAGAACAAAAGTGAGACTGTCGAGTCGCCTTTCGGGACGAAGGAAAATTTCAAGTCCACGAAGGAGATCTTCAAGCGCTGAAGGAGAAATCCGTGGAAATCTTCAAGGAGCTCTCCCGGGTCCAGCAGGCCAGAGTGCTCTCAAATGAAGCCTCGGGGGTCCTTTTATAGCTTTGGCCGGGGGTAGCCCGGTAATTTTGTCGTTGTAACCACCATAACCACCTGGGAGGGCGAATCATATTTTCCGGTTCAGAGCCCACGGATCACCATTTTTCGTAAATGATCATCTTGCCCTTCGAGGAAAGGCGACAAGCTGTTCCTGAAAAGTGAGAAACTGAAAAGACAAAAAGTGAGCGAGCCGAGTCGGAAAAGTGAGCGGGCCGGAAATGTGAGCGCGCTAGAAAGACAAAAAGTGAGCGTGCTAGAAAGACAAAAAGTGAGCGTGCCCGAAATGTGAAAGTGCTCTGAGCGTGCTCAGAAGTGCTCTGAGCGCGCGACGAACGTGGGAGCGCTTCGAACGCGTTTAGAGGCTTTCTGAGCGCGCGTGAGCGCGGAGGCGTTCTGACGAGGGCGCGGATATGGGAGGGCCCCTTGCAAACCCCCCGGCGAGGGAAGCGGAAGGAGGAGGCTCGGTCGTACCCCGTCTCGGGGAGAGGTGCGGCTTGGGCGCACCCCGCAAAAAGGGAGGTGGGGGGGGGGGGGGGGGGGGGGGGCGGCTTGGTCGCACCCCAAGGGGGGTGCGGCCCGGCCGCACCCCTTGCGGCGCGTCCGCACCCTGTGGGTGCGGCTTGGCCGCACCGCGTGGGTGCGGCTTGGCCGCACCGCGTGGGTGCGGCTTGGCCGCACCGCGTGGGTGCGGCTTGGCCGCACCGCGTGGGTGCGTCTTGGTCGCACCTCATGTGGGGTGCGGCTTGGCCGCACCCCATGTGGGGTGCGACATGGCCGCACCCCACGGGGAGTGCGGTTCGGCGCGGCCCGCTTACCGGCGGGAGGGGACGGCGTCGCCGTGCACTTTGCGGTATGCGCGTTTAACGCGCATTTTCGGATTAGCGGTTGGCGGGAGGAATGGCGGTTCCGGCTTTGATCTCCCACTCTCTCCCACTAAAGTAATGGGGAGAGTGGTTTATGGGAGTAACCGCCATCTGGTTCTCTCATAAATGAGAGCTCATGATGAATCCTCATCATAAGCCCCCCAAACCTTCGAAGTCCGATCCTCCGTGTGAGGGAGTGTGAAGGTTTCATTCTTCTTGAATTGACTCCGGTCATCATTGTTGTCGGCGTGCGGCGCGTTGAACCATGGTGGAGGTAAGCTCATTATTTTCGTTTCGTTTGCAAAGAAAGGAGGAGATGGTGGAGCGCGCCCGCGAGGGTGGTTTCGACCGAGGGGGCAAGGCGTCGGGAGGGTGCGCGCCCGCGCGTGGGCGGCGCCGATCGTGGGAGCTAGCCCGCGCGTGGGTGCTGCCGGCCGCGGGATCGAGCCGCCGGCGTCCGGCGGGCGCGCGTAACCCGCGCGCGGGTGCAGCCGGCCGCGGGAGCGGTCCACCGGCGCCCTTCGCGGCCCGCGCGTGCGGCGCTGCCTGCCGCGGGATCGAGGCACCGGCGGCCTCCGCGGCCCATACGCGCCGCCGGTCAGCGAGGGGTGCGCATGTGCCCCCACGCGTGGCGGTTGGCCACGCACGCGCCCCCACGCACGCGCGCGGCGGTTTGCCGCGCGTGCGTGCGGCGGTTTGCCGCGCGTGCGCGCGGCGGTTGGCCGCGCGCGTCCCTCCGCGCGTGCGTGCGCGGTGCTTTTCTGCGTGCTTCTGTGCGGCTGTTTGCCGCGCGCGCCCTCCGCGTGCGGCGGTTAACCGAGCACGCGTGGTGTCGGGTGTGTGCGTCTCGCCGCTCGTGCGGTTTGTCGCGCGCGAATTGCGCTGCGCGCATGAATCGCTGCTTTCATGCGGTTGGTTGGCATAATTGCGCGCTGGCGGGTTGAATTCACTTGACGCGCGTCTTTCGGGGTCTTTATTCACATGCATTTATTTTGTCGGATATATGCGTTGATGCGCGCGAATTTTCCTTTGCAGGCTTCGAAACGAAGTGGCCAGTCGAGATCGATGCGCATGCGCTCTACTCTTGACGGCGCGCGAATTGACATATGGCGAAATCGGTTCGGGTTGCCCCCTGATGTTGAGGTGAGGATCCCAGGGGCGGAAGAGCGCGCCCAAAATCCGCCGACCGGTTTCATGGCCCTTTCGGAGAGCTGCTTGAAGTCCGGGTTTCGCATTCCTCCGCCCGAGGAGGTCGTTGAGATATTCCGGTTCTGCGGTGTTCCGATTAGCCAGTTCACACTGACGGGGATGACGAACATTATGGGGATGGTGGTATTCTTTCGGGAACATAGCATGCGCTTTTCGCTCGAGATTTTCAAAGATTGGTGCGAGGTTTCTACTGACCCGGGCGGTCGTATCGAAGTTCGGAGCAACAAAAGTTGGTTTCACTTTGGAGCGAAGGCTGATTACCGCCATGAGAATACTCTTTATGGGTATGTCTGGAATCGATGGGAGCTACCGGAGTTATGGAGATCGCTTCCTGGGCGTTGTCGCCGGCAGACTGGTCGGGAAGATGAGTTCCTTCCTATCCCTGGTTTTCCTGGTCGAGAGGGTCTGTCGAAGGCCTTGCTTTCCATTTCTGGTTGCATGGATGAACGTCGACTGCACTCGGTGGGGCTTTCCTGGGATCCCGAGCGGGAGGCTGCTGTTCCCTTAGATCGTGGGAAAAAGAGGAAGATCGTTATCAAGAACGACCCTTCCGGTCCGCGCCCTGTTCCACTGGCGCCTATGAGTCAAGATTGCGAGGCCGGCCCGAGCCGTCCTAGGAGTGAGCCGGTTTCATCCGATCCGGAGGTGGAGATTTTGGCGTCTCCTATTGCCGACCGGGTCCCGCCGGAGGATTTGCCGCCACCACCTCCCCTCATGCCGGCGAAGCGAGTTTCTTCCTCACTTTAAGCGATGACTTGTGCGGTAAGTGAAGCTCTTCTTTCTTGATCTCAGCGTTTACTCTCCGTTCTTATTTATGCTTGCTAACCGTTCGACTTTTGCTTGCAGGCAGAGGCTTTGACTAGCGTTGCGCTCACATGGAACGATCATTATGTGAGCCTCAAGGACAACTACTTCGCTCTTCAGGAGGAGTTACGCGTGGTGAGGTGTGACATGCTCGTTTTGCATAGGAAGAGGGACCGTGACGCAGCTCGTATCAAGCAGTTGGAGGGTGAAGTCGAGAAGCTGCGAGCGGAGTACGACGGTGATAAGGCGCTCGCCCAGGATGCCCTTCGTCAACTATCAGACGCGCAGGGGGAGATGTTTCGCCTGGAGGGGGAGTTGGGCTTCCTACGGAGCGAGGTGGACCGGCTGTCGTCGATCGAGCAGAGTCTTGAGGAGGCCAAGGCGACTGGAGTAGCCGAGTACAAGGATTCCCTCACTTTTGCGGAAGAGCGTTTCCAGATGGTAGAAAAGATTCGCGCCGAGGTGATGACGAAGGAGGTAGAGCCCCTGATAGCGGACGAGTGCGAAGTCTCTTTTCAGAGAGGCATTCAGAAGACTCTCCGTATGATGGGGAGGAAGTTCGGGTGCGACACTGCTGGCCTCGGAGCCGGAGATCTTTCTGGGGATGACTACTCGGACGTGGCTGAGGACTGATGTTGTTTATCTTTCATTTTCTCGCTTTCAGCTTTGTTGTTTGTTTGTGTGTTTGTCGGATGTGGTTGTATCTCCTTTATTGCATGCGTTGTACTTGCTTTCCTGCATGATCTTGTCAATCTGGTTGTTAGCACCTGCACAGTTTGATTGTTTTCAAAATTACAGATGAGTTTGCACGGGTCTGAGCCCGGGGCTTTTATACTAGTTTGCACGAGTCTGCGCTCGCGGCTTTTACATAAAAAATTAGTTTGCGCAAGTCTGTGCTTGCGGCTTTCGCACGATTCTGGCTCGCGGCTTGGCCGGTGAATAGCGGGTGTATTCAAACCGAGGGTGAGCGTAAGGGGGGCAGACCCCTACGACACCGGGACTCGGCGGCGGAGGAGAAGGGCGAACCTTCAATCGACGGCGGTGCAAAGTCCCCGGGGCAGGGCCCTGAAGTGGCCGGTGAATAGCTGGTGTATTCAAACCGGGGGTGAACGTAAGGGGGCAGGCCCCTACGACACCGAGACTTGACGGCGGAGGAGAAGGGCGAACCTTCAATCGACGGCGGTGCGAAGTCCCCGGGGCAGGGCCCCGAAGTGGCCGGTGAATAGCTGGTGCATTCAAACCGGGGGGTGAACGTAAGGGGGGCAGGCCCATACGACACCGGGACTCGGCGGCGGAGGAGAAGGGCGAACCTTCAATCGACGGCGGTGCAAAGTCCCCGGGGCAGGGCCCCGAAGTGGTTCCTGTAGTAGAACAGTTTAGAACAGATAGAATATAACTAGAAAATATTGATACATGCGCAAGTGCAATCTTTGGCTTTTGATCCAGTAAGTTTCTGATACATATTTTACGAGAGAGGAGGTAACGTCGAGCTCCCGTTGTGCTGCGCTTGCTCGAGCTTTTTAGGTCATTCAGCATGGTGGGCGGCGATGACCCGGCGACTGATCATTGGTGGCATCCCTCTGTGCCTCTTCACGGAAAGCCTCCAGGTGCCCTAACTGGACGAGGCGTTCAATTTCTTCTTTCAGTCTTGCACAGTGCTCCATTCGGTGCCCTCAGCCTTTGTGGAAGTGGCAGAATTGGGCTTGATCTCCCCTGTGCAGGGAGAGCCGTTTGGGCCAGTTGATAATCTTGCTATTGCTGATTACAGACAATATGTGCTCGCGGGGGGTATTCAGCGGGGTGAAGCTCTGGGAGCCTTGATTTGCTAGCCCTTGGGAGCGGTCTGCTCGGTTCTGAGTGAGCAGTTCAGCCTTCTCAAACTGCTGTTGCTTCCCCTTTCTCTTGCGGCATGTATCAAACTGCGGCGGATTCGCTGATGCCTGAAATTTGGCTTTTTCAGCCAACGTGGAAGTTGCGCGATCCTTCCGCGCGCCTTGCTTCTCAGACTTCGGTTTTGGCGATGGGTCGTTGTTGATCCAAGGGAGCTCGGAGGCGGGTGTGTCGAAACCGTGGATCACGTTCCTGAGGATACTCCCTTTGTTGGCCATGCGTCCGGACATTGAAACGTCGTGGTCCAGGGCGTCCAGTAAGAGGCTCCCAAATATTGTGTCGTAGGGGGAGTCTGCCTCGGCGACGACGAACTGAACGTCGTACTGGACTGGTTCTGCGTGCATCCCTACTTGAACGGGTAGGGTGATGATTCCTACGGTGGGTACCGTAGTTCCGTCTGGGAGCTCCGCGTCGCTGGCCCTGAGTTTGAGGTTCCCACTTAGGAGTTTGAGCTGTACTACGGCAGCTAGGAATAGGATGTTGAAGGAGATGCGGTGAGTTACCAACGCTCTCCTCAGCTCACAGGGTGGACTGCCTATGCTCGCGTCTAAGGCGATGTCCATCCATGCGCGGGGACGCTCCTGGTGAAAGTTTGTGCGGATCTTCTGTTGTTGCGTGCTCCATTCCGCCTCCCTTAGGCGGGGCGGTTCGTCCATGCCGGTCTTTTCTTGCTCTTATTCTTGGATCCTTGGCGCGCGCGCTTCGTGCCATTCAACGAACAGCTGGGACAACTCGGTGAAGTTGTGAATCGCTCCGTTTGGCAGGGATTGATACCAGCGGAGGGCGTTCCCGCGTAGTGTCTTGGTGAAGATTTTGCAGCTGATTTGGTCGGGAAGTCCGAACGCCCGCATCGTTATCAAGAAGTGATTAACGTGCACGTACGAGTCTTCTGCTCCGTGGAACTCCTTGATGTGCGGGAGCTTTAGCCATGACGGGACTGGGTATGCCAAAATTGACTCTGACAGGGGGGCCGCCTTTGTTGGTGCGCGATATCGTTCGGATCCTGCCCCTCTGTGAGAGGGGCCGACTTGCTAGTCGGTCCATCCCACTGGGGCTGGATTGGTGCAGCGATGAGCGCTCTTTTCGTTGGCCCTTCAGGGATTGAGGAACTGCATGCATCAGATAGTTCGGGGGAGGTGTCCACCCTTGCCGGTTCTGTGAACTCTGGTGAAGCGGGTACTGCGTTCGGAAATCCTTTGTTCGGTAGTTGGGAACACATTCCCACAGACGGCGCCAAACTGTTGCGGATCGCTTAGGGCTCTTGGTAGACCGGTCGAATTGAACCACCTTAGCTCGGGAGCGGACTAAGCGCGCAAACAGTCACAGAGAAATTCGTTGATTACACTTGGACTTTTTAACGTGGAAAAACTCGGAAAGGGTAAAAAAACCACGCGGCCGGGGCTGTGCCGACCAAACTTCACTATCTTCTGAGAGGTTACAATCCGGTGTTTAGAATTCGAGCGCGACAGGCCGCCGCTCGTTACAATATTAGAGAGAGAGAGAGAGAGAGGGAGAGAGAACGCTCCGAGGGTGACAGACCACCTCTCGGAAAAACTAAGTCTTTTCCTTCTGAGAATGGTGGAGAACGAAAGTGAGAATGCCTTGTCCGCTTTCGTGAAGACGAAAGTGAGAATGCCTTATCCGCTTTCGTGAGAACGAAAGTGAGACTGCTGTGTCCGCTTTCGTGAGAACGAAAGTGAGACTGCCGAGTCACCTTTCGGGACGAAGGAAAACTTCAAGTCCACGAAGGAGATCTTCAAGCGCTGAAGGAGAAATCCGTGGAAATCTTCAAGGAGCTCTCCCGGGTCCAGCATGCCAGAGTGCTCTCAAATGAAGCCTAGGGGGTCCTTTTATAGCTTTGGCCGGGGGTAGCCTGGTAATTTTGCCGTTGTAACCACCATAACCACCTGGGAGGGCGAATCATATTTTCCGGTTCAGAGCCCACGGATCACCATTTTTCGTAAATGACCATCTTGCCCTTCGAGGAAAGGCGACAAGCTGTTCCTGAAAAGTGAGAAACTGAAAAGACAAAAAGTGAGCGAGCCGAGTCGGAAATGTGAGCGAGACGGAAATGTGAGCGCGCTAGAAAGACAAAAAGTGAGCGTGCCCGAAATGTGAGCGTGCTAGAAAGACAAAAAGTGAGCGTGCCCGAAATGTGAAAGTGCTCTGAGCGCGCTCAAAAGTGTTCTGAGCGCGCGGCGAACGTGGGAGCGCTTCGAACGCGTTTAGAGGCTTTCTGAGCGCGCGTGAGCGCGGAGGCGTTCTGACGAGGGCGCGAATATGGGAGGGCCCCTTGCAAGCCCCCCGGTGAGGGAAGCGGAAGGAGGAGGCTCGGCCGTACCCCGTTTCGGGGAGGGGTGCGGCTTGGGCGCACCCCGCAAAAAGGGAGGTGGGGGGGGGGGGGGGGGGGGGGTGCGGCTTGGCCGCACCCCAAGGGGGGTGCGGACCGGCCGCACCCTGTGGGTGCGGTTTGGCCGCACCGCATGGGTGCGGCTTGGCCGCACCTCATGCGGGGTGCGGCTTGGCCGCACCTCATGCGGGGTGCGGCTTGGCCGCACCCCACGGGGAGTGCGGTTCAGCGCGGCCCGCTTACCGGCGGGAGGGGACGGCGTCGCCGTGCACTTTGTGGTATGCGCGTTTAACACGCATTTTCGGATTGGCGGTTGGCGGGAAGAATGGCCGCACCCCGTAATGAGGGATTTTACTATTTGCACCCACATGTTGGGTGGTTACGAGGATAGTGGGGTTTCTTTGGATAACCGCACACCCATGAATGGGATGCGATTAGAGCCTTCAAGGAAACCCTATCATTTGCCCCCCAAGTCCCCGAAGTTCAGAGCTAGGGCGAGAGAGGTGCGGGGACTTTTTGTGCGAAATAGTTGTGGCGATTGTGGTGGAGTCAGCAACATGGTATGGAAGGAGGTGCCTGAACCTGCCCCCCGAGTTGGAGGTTCGGATCCCGGATCCTGAGGAGCGAGCACAGAATCCGCCTCGGGGTTGGATGACCATTTGCGAGTCATCGCTTCGGAGCGGCTTTCGCCTCCCGGCCTGCGAGGGGGTGATCGAGATCCTGAAATTTTGCGGCGTCCCAGTGTCACAGTTTACGCCTCAGGGGATGGTGCGGATCATGGGGCTGATCGCCTCTCCTTACTGGAGCGGATTGCTGAGTTGAAGGCTGTTGGAGTCGCCCAGTATAAAGCATTTATAGCTTATGTGTAGGACTGTTCTCGGATTTTGGAATAATTTCGCGAGGAGATCTGGAACAAGGAGGTGGAGCCCCAGCTTGAGGACGAGCGCGAGGTGGCTTTCACACGCGGGATGGGGGAAAGCCCTCCGCTTGGTCATGCACACACGAGGTTGCGATGTGTGCGGATTGAGTGTCGGAGATCATGACGAGCTTGTCGTTTAGCGGTGAGGCCTGATGAGTTTAGTGGCGAGCTGGATAAGCAACGTGGTGGTGAGGGGCCCAAGCAGCGCGGAGGCGTGGTGCCTGTGCAGCGCGGAGGCGAGATGCCCAAGCAGCGCGGTGGCGAGGTGCCCGAGCAGCGCGGAGGCGAGATTCCCAAGCAGCGCGGTGGCGAGGTGCCCATGCAGCGCGGTGGCGAGGTGCCCAAGCAGCGCGGAGGCGAGGTGCCTAAGCAGCGCGGAGGCGAGATGCCCAAGCAGCGCGGAGGCGAGGTGCCCAAGCAGCGCGGAGGCGAGGTGCCCAAGCAGCGCTGAGGCGAGGTGCCCGAGCAGCACGGAGGCGAGATCCCCAAGCAGCGCGGTGGCGAGGTGCCCAAGCACCGCGGAGGCGAGGTGCCCAAGCAGCGCGGTGGCGAGGTGCCCATGCAGCGCGGAGGCGAGGTGCCCAAGCAGCGCGGAGGCGAGGTGCCCAAGCAGCGCGGAGGCGAGGTGCCCAAGCAGCGCGGAGGCGAGGTGCCCAAGCAGCGCTGAGGCGAGGTGCCCGAGCAGCACGGAGGCGAGATGCCCAAGCAGCGCGGTGGCGAGGTGCCCAAGCACCGCGGAGGCGAGGTGCCCAAGCACCGCGGAGGCGAGGTGCCCCAGAAGCGCGGAGGCGAGGTGCCCAAGCAGCGCTGAGGCGAGATGCCCGAGCAGCGCGGAGGCAAGATGCCCAAGCAGCGCGGTGGCGAGGTGCCCAAGCAGCGCAGAGGCGAGGTGCCCAAGCAGCGCGGAGGCGAGGTGCCCAAGCAGCGCGGAGGCGAGGTGCCCAAGCAGCGCGGAGGCGAGGTGCCCAAGCAGCGCGGAGGCGAGGTGCCCAAGCAGCGCGGAGGCGAGATGCCCGAGCAGCGCGGAGGCGAGGTGCCCCAGCAGCGCGCAGGCGAGGTGCCCCAGCAGCGCTGAGGCGAGGTGCCCGAGCAGCGCGGAGGCGAGGTGCCCGAGCAGTGCGGAGGCGAGATGCACAAGCAGCGCGGAGGCGAGGTGCCCGAGCAGCGCGGAGGCGAGGTGCATAAGCAGCGCGGAGGCGATGTGCCCGAGCACCGCGGAGGCGAGGTGCCCCAGCAGCGCGGAGGCGAGGTGCCCAAGCAGCGCTGAGGCGAGATGCCCAAGCAGCGCGGTGGCGAGGTGCCCATGCAGCGCGGTGGCTTTTTGCACGAGTCTGGCTCGCGGCTTTTCGTACGAGTCTGGCTCGCGGCTTTGCCGGAGAATGTAAGTATTCAATCCCGTGGCCATCGTGAGGGGGGCAGCCCTGGCGATGGCGGGCGTCGGCGGGCAGTCATGCTAGAGAATGTAAATTCGATCCAGCGCCAGAGAATGTAAATTCGATCTGGTTGCGGGGCCTAGCCACGGGTCAGAGAATGCCAGTATTCGATCTGGGAGAAAAGACTATTGGAGAATGCAAATTCGATCCAGAGCTGCGAGTAAAGATCTACGCTTGCACTGGAGAATGAAAATTCGATCCAGGTTGTGTTGGCTTTTCCGGTTGAGGGGACCGCCGGAGAATGAAAATTCAATCTGGGGGCTGCGGATGGAGGCTAGCGCTAGTGCTGGAGAATGAAGATCCGATCCAGGTTGTGCCGCCTATTTTCGATTGAGAGGACCGCGTTGGCGCTGGCGAAGGAAAATTCGACCAGGTTGCGTAGCTTCTTCCGGCGGGAGGATACTAGGTCACCTTGCCCCCCAGTGATTGATCTTTCGGCGGCGCTGATGGCTTTTCCTGCCATGATGCCAAGTCACGAGTATCGTTGGGCTGGTGATACTGTCTTTCAGATCTTATTGGAATGCGGGGAACTCTTTCTCACAGACGGCGCCAAACTGTTGCGGTCCACTCAAGGCTCTGGTAGATCGGACTAGATTGGACCGTCTTAGCCCGGGAGCGTTTGAGCGCGCAAACAGTCACAGAAAAAGAGAAAGCTGACAAGACGATTTTTTTAACGTGGAAAACCTGTCAACTGGGTGAAAAACCACGCGGCCGGGTCTGTGCCGGCCGAAACCTCCGTTATTTGTTGGTTGTTGTACAAAGCTACTTTAAAGAACTCGAGGGCGACAGGCCGCCTCTCGTTACAATTGTTGAGAGAGAGATACTCGGAGGGTGACAAGCCACCGCTCCTGGAGCTAAGTCTTTTGTCTGATGCAGAGGGGGATGCTGCGCTTTAAGCGCTCTAGAGGTTTTGACTGCAGCTTGAAGGTTGGATCGATGTGCTCTGTGCGTCTGTCTCTGTCGGTTGTCTCCTGCTGCGCGAGAGGAGTTTGGAGTGTTGTTCTTGCTGGAGGCTGGAGCGTTTGTTCTTGAGTGCGCGGAGTGCTTGTTGCTGAGTACGCAGGGTTATGCTTGGACGGTCTTGAGAGCGGAGCGCGCAGAGGCGCTCTTGGAGCAGTCTTCAGAGCGGAGCGCACGGAGGCGCGCTTGGAGCGGTCTTGAGAGCGGAGCGCGCGGAGGCACGCTTGGAGCGGTCTTGAGAGCGGAGCGCACGGAGGCGCGCTTGGAGCGGTCTTGAGAGCGGAACGCACGGAGGCGCGCTTGGAGGGGTCTTGAGAGCGGAGCGCACGGAGGCGCGCTTGGAGCGGTCTTGAGAGCGGAGCGCACGGAGGCGCGCTTGGAGCGGTCTTGAGAGCGGAACGCACGGAGGCGCGCTTGGAGCGGTCTTGAGAGCGGAGCGCACGGAGGCGCGCTTGGAGCGGTCTTGAGAGCGGAGCGCACGGAGGCGCGCTTGGAGCGGTCTTGAGAGCGGAGCGCACGGAGGCGCGCTTGGAGCGGTCTTGAGAGCGGAACGCACGGAGGCGCGCTTGGAGGGGTCTTGAGAGCGGAGCGCACGGAGGCGCGCTTGGAGCGGTCTTGAGAGCGGAGCGCACGGAGGCGCGCTTGGAGCGGTCTTGAGAGCGGACCGCACGGAGGCGCGCTTGGAGCGGTCTTGAGAGCGGAGCGCACGGAGGCGCGCTTGGAGCGGTCTTGAGAGCGGAGCGCACTGAGGCGCGCTTGGAGCGGTCTTGAGAGCGGAGCGCACGGAGGCGCGCTTGGAGCGGTCTTGAGAGCGGAGCGCACGGAGGCGCGCTTGGAGCGTTCTTGATAGCGGAGCGCACGGAGGCGCGCTTGGAGCGGTCTTGAGAGCGAAGCGCACGGAGGCGCGCTTGGAGCGGTCTTGAGAGCGGAGCGCACGGAGGCGCGCTTGGAGCGGTCTTGAGAGCGGAGCGCACGGTGGCGCGCTTGGGAGCGCGCAAGGAGGAGGCGCGCTTGTGAGCGCGCAAGGAGGACGCGCGCTTGTGAGCGCGCAAGGAGGAGGCGCGCTTGTGAGCGCGCAAGGAGGACGTGCGCCTGTGAGCGCGCAAGGAGGAGGCGCGCCTGTGAGCGCCCAAGGAGGAGGCGCACATGTGAGCGCGCAAGGAGGACGCGCGCCTGTGAGCGCGCAAGGAGGACGCGCGCCTGTGAGCGCGCAAGGAGGAGGCGCGCTTGTGAGCGCGCAAGGAGGACGCGCGCTTGTGAGCGCGCAAGGAGGACGCGCGCTTGTGAGCGCGCAAGGAGGACGCGCGCTTGTTAGCGCGCAAGGAAGAAAGAGGAGAGAGAAAATCCGTAGGAGGATTTTCCCGGCCGGAGAGAGAGAAAGTCTCAAAGAGGGGAGAGATGGAGGAGGAGAAGATCCAAAAAAATAGAAGCCTTGAGGTTCTATTTATAGTTTTTGAGGGTGGCACTTTCGTAATTAAATGGGTGGTTAAGGTAGTTATGGTGGTTATGCGGCTACCCGCACACTATAACTAATTTATGTGTTATACGCACACTTATCATGAATATAGCTACGCGCACACCAGTTTGTATAGTTTTGCGGTGATATGTATTCATATGACGGATATGGTTATGCGCACACCATAACCATATTATTTGCTATACGCAGACCGTATTGAAGTTTTAATATTTGCACCCCCATGTTGGAGGATTTTACTATTTGCACCCCCATGTTGGAGGATTTTACTATTTGCACCCCGTAATGGGGGATTTTACTATTTGCACCCCATGATGTGAGATTTTACTATTTGCACCCCATGATGCAGAATTTTACTATTTGCACCCCCATGTTGGAGGATTTTACTATTTGCACCCTGTAATGGGAGATTTTACTATTTGCACCCACATGTTGGGTGGTTACGGGGATAGTGGGGTTTCTTTGGATAACCGCACACCCATGAATGGGGTGCGGTTAGAGCCTTCAAGGAAACCCTATCAATTATAAAATTTAAATTTGAATCTACTTTATCTGAATTCGAACTCAAATTCGAATCCAATATTTCATGACGAATCTGAATATGACACCGATTATTCGAAGAAATCCAAATCCGAATCTGTGCATTCTATGTTAAATTTGGATCCGATTGAAGAGGTATTCAATTCAGTTCGTGAGCACCCCTACTTACAACAGTTGTTGGAGTTGGAAGACATGTTTCAATCCCCGCCTTCGTCAGAGAGGAGGAAGAAGGCACAGGGGTTCGTCGATAGCAACTGTGGGGAACTTCACGATTAATTTGGAAAAACACAAAGTCAATTCTATCCATAAAAAGCATCAAACGAACAAAGGAATTGAAATTGGATACTCAATTTCAATCCCTTTCTCCGAAAACCCGCGCAACTAATGGGGCCTAAACCCACTAATGGGGCCTAAAGGGTTTAAACTTAATGGAACCATGGAAATGGAATTGAAGGCGCAATTCTAATTTTGTTGCTCGTTTGTATACTTAAACTAAGTAATTGGAGTTTTTAATGATTTCCATTGGATTTATTATGAATTAAAGTATTTTCAATCTATATAAAAATTAAATAATCTCCGTCACAATTCACATGCACGAATATAAAAAGGATGATGTGCGCATAAATATATGTTGTTTTCTTAGTTCAAATTTTACATGTTGTTTTCTTATGACTTACAGAGGTAGATTCAGTTATCCAAAAATATTGACTAAAGATAATTAATGGTGACGGCTACCTAGTCGAAAAAACAAACACATAATTTCAACTTTTGAGAAATTCTTGAAATAATTCCAATTACTTCCAAATTCCAATTCCTGGCTCTGGTAAATATATTCTCCCCGCATAAACTCTACCCGCACGCCAATACACTCGCAACCTGCAAGAAACCAACGCCAGCCTTTTGTTCGTGTCCCCGGCGTCAGGACCCCACTGTTCATGGTTGGGTCTATCTTCTCCATCCTCGAGCTCGCATCGAGGATATGCCGCACGGCCTTTTCATCCCCATCCCGTTTCACTTTCTTTCATGTTATCTTGTTGATGTTTTCCTTAGTGATACAAGCATGTGTTGTAGATAGCTAGGGAATTAGGATTTTTAAGTCATCCAAGCACAAAGTTATAGCCATACTAGTTGATGTTTTTATGAATTATGCTCCGTATTTCATGGCTGCGGTTATGAACTGTCATTCGTGAACAACCACCTCACCGAAGGAACTTATCCACTTTAATGTTCAAAACTATTTTTCTTTCCTTGGTGGCGCCGTGGCGGTGATAACCGCTGTCATGTCAAGCATACATTCTATGACGGTGGCGTTTTTGTTCAAATTCACCGGAGTAAAAACACCGCGCCAAACAGAGCCTTAATTCAAGGTAATTGTTATTCGCAGACCATAAATGTCTATCTACAAACCAACTTTTTCCTACTTTATTTGAGTTTACAAATTGTTATCCGCAGACCAATTTTAAACTTGAGCAACAAATGTCTTTGTTCTCCTGAGCAGGGCCCAACAACGAAGGAGCATCTCCGACAACCTTCTGAGCACTTAAATGAGTGCACATGCCATGATTCAAATGAATGTGCGGATGGAGACCGACTTAAGGAAGAAAGACAATTTCTTCGTTGTTCATGCGATTTCGGTTTGTTTGGGAAGATTTAGATACTAGGGTTTGCTTGGAAAGGACGACCAAAGTTTTTCTTTTAATTTTCTTTACTAATCTGTAGATAACAAAAATATCTGCGAATAACAAATTTGACTTCCTTTACAGCTGCAAATAAACAAAATATGTGAATAACCGCCTAATAAAATGAGTCATCTTAGTTTAGAGAACTAGAAACACACATTCAATGAGTCATCTTAGCTTAGAGAACTTGAAACACGCATTCAATGAGTAAAAGTCTACTTGTATGTTGCACCAGCTTGTATTTCATATTTGAATCTCTTTCATATTTTGCCAAGTTTATTTGTCTCTTATATTTATTATCGGAGCACATGATCGAAATAATGTGAAAAAGTTTAGCGTGCGTAATATGTCGCTGTGCAAATACAATTATCAGGTTGTTTATCATGTATCTGATTATCAGCGCGGGATAACAAAGTCGAAAACATCCCTGCTAAAGTCGAAATCATCTACGAAGAAATGTTTATCATGCATCCTATTATTAGTGCATGATAGCATACTCTGCATTATTTAGGGTTAAGTTGAAATAAAATCATGACCAATCTTATCTTAAGCTCACAAATTACTACTATAATTATAGTTGTTAATATAAAATTCCTTAAATTATAAGCATTAGATTACCTGCTCACAAAAGCATTACAGTAGGGACTTTTTTGCATTAAAATTGCACTTCTTCATGGTAAGGAAGGATAAAGGCATATCAGCATATGCATCTAATGAAATTACTGGATACAAAATTATTATTTTTTTAAAAATAAAAATAAACTGCATCAGGAGCACTTGATATAAAAGATATTTTTATAATTTGTTTCTCGCTAACCGATGGCTCGATCGAGGAACAGCGGTTTCAAAATTGTTTAGAAGATGCAAAAAATCTCATGAGCATTCAGTTATAATGTGGACAACAAGGGCCTACTTAGAACAATAAGCTGAATTAATAATCACAGAGTGACAGCAGCATCACCCTCTACCCTCATCTTCCAGTTCCATCAATCTTCCATCAATTTTCCTGCAAATTTAAAAAAAAAATTTGGAAAATTCTATTATGAAAACAAGAAAACGCCGTTTGGCGCGGTGTTTTTGCTCCAGTGAGTTTGGACAAAACGCCGCCGTCATAGAATGTATGTTTGGCATGACAACGGTTATCACCGCCACTAAGAAAAGAAAACTAGTTTTGAACATAAAAGTGAATTGAGTTCCTTAGGTGAGGTCATGTGTTCATGAACGACGGTTCATAACAGCCGCGTTCATGACCGCCACCATCGTGCCAAACGGTGCCCTAGTTAAGGAGATCCGCTTGAGTTAGAACATATTGTTAGAATCCAAGCATCCAACCTAAAATCACTTTGTTGGAGGTGGAGAGACCCGCGATCTATATCAAGGTTCTGTTTGGCACCGCGGTGGCGGTCGTGAACATGGTTATGAACAATCGTTCGTGAATGTCCGACCTCGCCTAAGGAAATTCATCCACTTTGATGTTCAATATTAGTTTTTTTTTCTTGGTGGCGACCATAACCGTGGTCATGTCAAACACATATTTTACGACGGTCGTGTTTTGTCCAACTCACCATAACAAAACGCCGCCCAAACGGACCTAAGTGCACAAGGCTATGTTAGTTTTCCAATGTGAGATAATTATCAACACGCCCTCTTACGTGTAGGGTCTTCGGCCTCTAACACGTGGATAGTTATCAAGCGTCTATAGACATTATATTGGTACTAGATTTTTTTTTCTTTTATGGTATGACTAAAACATTGATAATATTATCTATATGATACACTCACTTTAAAATTAATAAGTTAAAAATGTAATTATTTATAAAGAATGGGGCGCACGACGGATGGGAGTGAATATGTGCCCTAAGGGAACAGTAATGAATGAGTTAGTGTGCTGATGTAAGGAATTTAAATGATGTGGTGCACATATAATTGTCCAACAATTAAATAGCAATAAAACCAGCTTTTGATCTCTCGGCGATGAAGCCGAAAATTCAAGTGCGAAGCTTGGACACTAGCCCTCCTCTCACCACTTCTCTCAGCTGACCACCCCATTTCTTCCCCCACCCCCTCACCCCCTCACCCCTTTCACTAGCCGGTCATCTCCTTCCTTCCTCCACAACCACCAGCTGGCCACCTCCATCAATTCCCCACAATCTTCAGCCGGCCTCCCACCCAAGCCCCTCCACATTCCCCTCCCAACCGGCCACCTCCCTCAAGCTACCACCACCCCTACAAAATTCCTGCTCCACCACCATTTAATTTCCAATTATTTTTAGTTTTCCGATGATCGTCGAAAACCACCTACGGACACCTCTGTTAAGCCTCCACCACCTCCTCAAAACTCCACTACCTCCACTTAAATTCCCTTCATTTTCAGTTTTCTCGCGATCGCCAAAATCACCCCCGGCCACCACCACCACCACCTCCGATGATCCCCTCTGGCCACCACCTTCCTACCACCTCCTCCACTCCCTAGCCAACTCCCCACTACTCCACTACCCCATTATAACCAATCCCTAAAATTTAGGCCCACCTTCTCCTTGAACCTCGTGTACTCCACTTTCCTTCCCCATTGCTCACGTCCACCGCCCACTCCAAAACCAAACCGAGCACCCCTATCCTCCCAATTCCAGTCTTGGTATGTGCTCTCCAACATCACGCAACTCTACTCGGAGCCCGGAGTTCAGTGCCGCCTTCAATCCCCGACCCCGGGAACTCCCGCCAAGCCTCCTACTTTATAATTGTGTAAATAATGTTGCTAAGTATAAAAATCGTCATCTTTTGGAGGTTCTTAGATGTCATTTGTCCACTATGCGCATGTGGTTTGGTGAATGATGTCATGATCTGCAAGATATTGCTCAAACTGAGAATCCATATATTCACGGTCATTGTCAGTGCATATGATTTTAATATTAGTATGAAACTGAGTGAAGATCATTTTATAGAATTTTTGAAAAGTAGGGAACATGTCGTTATATTGTGTTGCAACAAATATAACCTAGTGCGAGAAAAACAATCAATAAACATAACAAACCAAGCACAACCAGAAATAGAAGGCGCGGGACAAGGTCCACATACATCTGTGTGAATAACAACAAAAAAAGTAGTATTTGACAAAAACATGATTAAAGGTAGCACACCGATGTTTGTTAAGAATACACACATCAGACACAAAGGAATCAAAAACAGTTGAAGACATAGCAGGAAATAACAGTTTCATAATAGGGGAAGATGGGTGTCCCAGGCGACAGTGCCAAGAATACAAAAGGTGAGGTGAAATGGAATGAAGGGCATGTGGAGGTGCACCGGGTTGGACTTGAACACATAAAGGCCATTGACCATACTAGCAGAGCCAATCACCTTCCTCATTGTCAGGTCCTGAAAAATGCAAGAGGAAGGAAGAAATGCTACAGAGCAGTTCATAAAATTGATCAAGTGACTAATAGAAAGTAAATTATGAGTGAAACTGAGAACATGAAGAACCGATGATAAGGTGAGAGAGGAGCAAAAGATGGAGCTCTTTCAAACAATGGAGGAAAGAGAACCATCAACAATGCTCACCTTATCTCGGCCAGACAATGGGGTATATGATATGAAATCTGAGGTGAAGCCAGCCATATGGATCCATTGGGTGGAGGAACGAGATATAGCAAAATGAGCATCCGGTGTCCCTATGCGAGTATAAGAGGACGATGATAAGGCAGCAGACTCCGTAGAAAGACCATGCATCATGCGGCAAAGAGCCAACATTTCTTCAGCAGAGAATGCAACAGGAAAGCAAGAGAAGTCCGTTCCAGTATTGCCAGGAGGGATGTCAGCAGCGACTCTATGAGATGAGCCGAACGAGGAGGGGCTTGATGGCCCGGAGGTCTCCCAGATCTACGACCACCCCGTGGTGCAGCACTCCCTCGTTGTGATGGAAACTCATGGAGTAACGACCCTTCCCACAACAATCACAAAGCAAGTGTTTTTTATTAGATCCATTCATCTTAGCATCATGTGTCTATCGGACACCTAGAATATGAGATGTAGCAACAAGGGAGGAACTCTTAGTAACAAATTCAGGAAGCAAGGTCTGTCGACGGTCAAATTCTTGTTGCACAATACTGTAGATCTCAGGTAAGAATGATAACAGTGGAAGACAAAATCTAAACACTGATATGATCAAAGTCACAATTGAATCCATGAAGGAATTCAAAGATCCAGTTGCGCTCTTCCCGGGCAAGAACCATCACCTCATCATCATGGCTAACAAATGTGAGGGGATCAAAATGATCGTATTCCTGGTAGGTTGGTACAACTGTGTTAACTCCAAATAATAAATTGAAGGAGGGCGATCTTTCAGGAGCGGCATTAACCCTACGAAAGCAAGTAGACTCTGCTCTCTTCCAAATGTCGGCAACAATGTCAAAAAATAAATAGTTGTGAGCTATGGATTCCTGCATGGAATCTGTAAGTCAATACATGACTAAGGAGTTCTCTGAATCCCATTGTATCCAATCTGGTAAGTCCCCGACCGCGAGAACCCGTAATTTCTATCCAAAATCTGCTATCCCTGAAAATCAGCCCTTATACCCCTATTTATAGACCTAGAGTCCACTACAGACAGCCACGATCGTCTAAAACATAAAACCACTAAACATACATGAAATAAAATTACAAAAAATACATAAACATATGTCATCGTCGTTCTGAACGCGACTAACAGCTCGGATCGTCCATCCAACGATCCAAACTGTGACTCCCGTGTAAAAAGACTCGGGCGGGTTCCGATAAAGGTCGGCCCGCCTGTGAAATGTGATCTCCATCAGAATGTCAGCATCACTAATCTTATTTGAGATCGGAAAACTTCAAAGTACTTAAATTTGGATAACTTTTTGCAAGCTCTCCATAACTATTACAAGTAGATATAAATTCAATGTTGATCATTGAAATAAACTTATTGTGATTGAAAATTATTTGATGACTCCATAACTACCTCCAATACTAAATAATGCTCCATCATATAGATATCTTTAATAACATTAACAAATATTTTACACATATTTCTTCCTAAGGTGCATCAAAGCAAATCTCGTTGTATTCGATCACACATATTCCTTACAGCTTCAAATTGATTCTCTAAAGTGGCCGATGTTTTTTCTAACCTCGTGTTTCATAACTCTTTCTTATAGCTTCATTGACTTGCTTCGATTCATTTATAATTAACACAAACTGTAGCATCCCTCTTATTTTTCATTTTGACACACTCTCTGAGCATCTAATCTGTTCTAAAATATCACCACGTCATAAGGCTTATTTACAACAACAACAACAGAACCCATATAGTCCCCAATCATTGGGGGTATGGGCGGGGGAAGACTGGAAACAGACCTAACCTTTGGCACTATGCACATGGAAAGGAGTACATAACATAAATGGCCTAGATTAATGGAACTTATTTAGATTTGAACAAGTTAATTATATTACAATAAACACATTTTGCTGAAAGGAAGTGTGGGTGATAAAAGAAAGTTCTATAAATAAGAGATGGTCCCCTTACTCCAGAGATGATGAAATATAAGAATTTTGTTTTGGCATGTGAACCCATCTTCATGAACTTAACTATGATTCGGAAAATTTTATATTTGATTGTAGGTAATCGTAACTCTGTTTTAATTAATGGAAGGAGAGAAATTCCATCATAATAGCAAGATACTAAGAAACAAACCTCTGGGGATAAACCTTCTCATCTGATAAAGCCTTATCTAGCCTCACTTCAAATGGTGTAGCATGCCAGCTAACCCTCTGATCCTGGCATTAATGTAAAATGATTAGCTATTGTTTATGCTTCTTTAATGAAAATAAATGACTTACAAATGGAAAGAGTGTACCTCCTTATACTTGGTTGTTGAATTTGGAATTCCATTACCATCCCATTGTCTCGGAGAGATGCGCGAAGGGTCCTCTCCACTCCAATGAGCCACAGCAGTTCCAATAATTGGTCTATCCACATGAGGGCTGTTATCAGAATGAGATTGTTCCTCTATGGAATCCATGGCGTTCTTGGTCTCATTCTTTGCCGAATGACCAAGAACATCTTTTGTATTTTCCTTGTCTTCACATAGTACATTTAATTCGAATGACCTTCGAGAGGGATCTGGAACACCAAAAACAAATTGAGTTTTGATCCTCCCAGTTCTGAAATTCTCGGATTTTGGTGGATATATAGTTCCTGGGGTTTGCAACCCATCTATCAAGTTCAGTGGAGTAGGATAGGGTGACCCAGAACCATATGCTTGCAACTGACATTCCGCTTCAGGGGATATATCTGATTCCTCGACTCTTGTCTTTTTCTCAACTGTAGAATTTTGAAATCGCACCACCTTCTTTATCGTGTCATCAGTCTCTTCAAGTTGACCGCTAAATGTTAAGAGAATGAAATTTAGATTTACATAGTCCTAAATAGATAGGCAAATTTTGGTTTTGCTTGGTTTGAAGCAAATAAAGGAGACTATAAGAGCAAATGAAAAAAATTTGAACTGAATTACTTTTCACTCACCTGTTTGGTTGAGGAAAAATTGAGTGACAAATAGTCTTCTTCTTTGATTGACGAAAAATTGAAGGACAAAGTAGCCTTCATAGTTTTTTCACAAGGGTGAGGTAGGAATTTGTCAATGGAAAATGAATTTATCGACATTTCCCAGATATATCAAATTACCAATTAGTTAAATTGGGACGAAAGGTCCAATACAATATTCCAATATAAAAGGTTTTGCATCCTCTACAATTCCTTCAAACCAAGCATAACCAAAATTTGATATGTATCAAATTCCTTAGGAAATTTTAACTTTTTAGGAAATGATCGAGATTTCGCACCTTTTGGGTTTCACTTCTTCGAAAGTTACGATTTCAGGAGCCTTTGTAGGAAAATCATCAGTGCTATCAAGCTGTTGATCCCAATTGATTGTTTTGCAACATGGATTGGAAGCTACTGATTGCAAAACTGATGCTTTGCGAATTTCAATAGGAGTTTCAAGTATAGCGCCACAAGTCTTGAGGAATTTCGCCTGGGTTAAAATGCACCACAGAGATTTCTGTCAATAAGTATGTTAAAAAGGGATAGTAAGTTATCTTTACTTTTTAAGAAACAACTATAAATTACATATCATGTCTGACGATCACTTGTGGAACAAACATCATTTTAAATGATACTAATTTGCAACACCAAGCTCCAAACCAAAGGCACAGACGACAACAACAAAGACAACCGACAAGGTTTCAGGAAGAAGTACGCCTATAGATACTTTTAGAATACAATGATACTAATGTGCAAAATATATATTTTTGTTCATGCTTACGAGGTTTTTTAAAAGGCTGTGCTACCTGTTGATGATTCATTTTGGCGAAGCAAGAAATGACTCAATGTTTCCTTTTGGGTATTAATGCTATAAATTCTTGTAGAATACTATGAATACTATAAATACTTCTAGAATATTTTTTTGCTCATCATTATTAGTGTGGGCGCATTGATTACGTTACGTAATCAGCATGGTTTACTTTTGGGTCTTAATGCTGTGTGGCAATAGGTATTGAATTCTACGATCATGTCGCCTGAATAGTGACTTGAGCCTCGCTGCCTTTCCTTTGTAAGTATGAATATGATATGTGCCTATTTCGGGAATTCGTCGGAGGTGGCGGTGGAGGCGGAGATACTAGGGGGAGCCGAGCTCAACTCACGGAGAATCCGAGGGGAGAGGAAGAAAGGGAGTCATGCTCAACCCTAACCCTAAAAATGGGGGATGAAGAGTAGAACTAGAGAGAAGGAAGAGCTTGAGAGAGAAAGAGAAATTGATTTCATTCTTTGATATCTCATACAAGGCCTAAGCGGGCATATATATAGGACCATGATGGCATGGGCGTAAATACCCCATATAAAGAAAATGAGTGAAACATTAAAACAACGATAACCCGTAACCACGACTCGATACGACTCGACTCACAAAGTTTGCAAGGAGATATAATGCAAAGTAGAAAATAATCACTATGTCAACAAAGAATAATTCACAATAAACTTAAAACTCACACAACAATAAAGTAAAGAGGCTTGGCGGGAGTTCCCGGGGTCGGGACTAAAGGCGACACTAAACTCCGGGCTCGTAGTAGAGCTGCGGGTTGGTGGACAGCACAGACCAAGACTGGAACTGGTCTCCTTGATGGGTGGAAGTAGGTGGATGCAACTGCGGGGTGTGAAGGAAGAGGGTGGAGGCCGGCGGGGGACTAGTGGGGCTCTGGATAGCACATAATAGGTGGAGGTTGTTCTGGGAGGGTAGAGATTGCCTGGATCGACGTTCTTGGTTGGGCAATGTTGGTCACGTGTCCTTTTGTTCATCTTATTATCTTCCTCATCGCGTACTTGCATATGCACGATTTTCGTATGTCGGTCGCGAGTTATGCCCTGCACTTAGCCTTTCTCGATTTCATAATATCAATCCTCTTTTTACGCGGGTTGTTTGTGTTAGTGTGGAGAAAAGAAAAGAGTGGGAGAGAACACAAAACAAGAGCGCAAGACCACAAGAGAGCAAGAGAGCAAGAGAGAAGAGAATTCAAGATCTTACTCCAAACTTGATACTTACAAATGAACTATTCATCCCTTTATATAGAGTTCTCGGCCTAATATTTTAATATACACATGTATCACACCTCCATTGTTTTAATACATATGCATATCACACACCCAATATTTTAATACTCATACAAATCACACATAATATTTTAATATACATGCATATCACATATTCATTATTTTAATGTGCATGCATATCATGCACCTAATTATTTAATACATATCATCCCTCATTAATGTACAATTAAGATAATGCATATTAACATAATTAGGTTTAACAAACTAAAAATTTGTATCACAAAATCAATATTCTCCTCCTCGATACAAAAACTCAAAGACTGATTTCTATCCAGGTTCATCTGCACAATCTTCTATGTGAATTAAGTTTAAACATAGTTTAAACTCTTCCAATGAAACGACCTTGGTAAATGCATCTGCATGATTTACCTTTGTGTCAATTTTAGAAAGTCCAATCACCTTCTCTTCCTAAATTGCACTTTAAAATGAATGACGAACATTGATGTGTCTTGTTCGCCCATAGAAGGTTTGATTCTTAGCAAGACAAATGACACTCGAACTATCACATTTGATCTTCGAGATCTTCTGGCTCAAACCCAAATCTTCAAATAATCTCTTAGCCATATAGCCTCTTTGATTGCTTCCACTGTAGCCATACTTGACTTCATTTGTTGACAGGGTAATGACTGACTGAAGTGTCGATCTCCATGAAATTACGTCGGCTTCAAGTGTAAACATATAGCTCAACGTCGACCGTCTTTTGTCCAGATCACCTACATAGTTAGCATCAACATAACCAGCTAATATGAATTTTTTCAGACTATCACCACCATAAATCAAACAAGTATTGGCAGTCCCTTTCAAGTACCGCGAGATCCATTTCACTGCTTGTCAGTGTTCTTTTCCTGGGTTATCCATGTAGCGACTCACGACTCTGACTGCTTGTGTTAGATCTAGGCGAGTGCATACTATAACATACATGAGGCAACCCACTACACTAGTATATGGCACGTGAGACATGTACTCTTTCTCTGTGTCTGTAGTGGGTGATAACGTAGCTGATAGTCTGAAGTGCACCGTCAAAGGAGTAGACACGGGCTTTGCATTCTCCATGCTAAATCGAGTGAGAACCTTCTCGATATATTGTCGTTGAGAGAGCCGCACTTCTCCTCGTCTTCTAACTTTGATGATCTCCATGCCAAGAATTTTCTTTGCATCTCCGAGATCTTTCATCTCAAATTCTTAACTAAGCTGATGCTTCAAAATCTCCACTTCTTCTTTATTTTTCGAGGCTATGAGCATATCATCAACATAAATAAGAAGATAAACTCAAGAACCATCATCAAGTACTTTAAAATAAATGTACTGGTCCCACAAGCTCCTCCTGAATCCAATGGATGTCATGGACTGACGAAATCGCGTATACCACTGTCTCGGAGATTGTTTCAAATCATAAAGCGATTTCTTTAGCTTTCAAACATGATCCTCCTTGCTTTCAATCAAGAATCTTTCAGGCTGATGCATATAAATCTCTTCCTCAAAATCACCATGTAGAAATGAAGTTTTCACGTCGAGTTGCTCTAACACCATGTCGTAGACTGCCGCCATAGTTAATAGCATGTGAATGGATGTTTGCCGCACTACTGGAGAGAAGACTCCATTGAAGTCCACTCCTTCTTTCTGCGCATAGCCCTTTGCCACGAGCATTGCCTTGTACCTAACACATTCCTCCAGTGAAACCTTCTTTGACCATGAAAACACATTTGCATCAAATGACCTTCTTGTGTTTCGGTAGTGGAACTAACTCTCATGTGTCATTTTTATGAAGAGACTCGATCTCCTCTTCCATAATAACTTTCCATTGCGGGAAGTTGCTCGAATGTCCGGCATCTTCATAACTGAGAGGTTCTTCATTTTCTACATTCAAATCATGTGCAATTACATCCTCAACCGTATGTGAGCCAATCTCCCTGCCTCACCAGCGAGCGTCTATCCCATCGCGGCCTATGCACCTCATGTTCTGTCGAATGTGGCTCTAGCTCCTTAAAACAAGCTGCACTTGCCGGTCTAGCTCCTCCTGCCGGTCTAGCTCCTCCTCAACTTGTGTCCTTGTCCTTGACACCTCATTTTTAATCTCACGGAATGAAATCTCATACTCCACCTCGACATGTGGCACATGTTGAAACCAGAGAACTGGTCTCGACGTTCGAAAGGAGAATGCAGCTAACCCTTACTTGACCCGAGCTAGAACCCTTGACCAGTTGCTAAGAACTGAAGGACCTTGCCCTATGAAGAACACCTGAGTCCAGAAACGGACCCCTTAAGCTGCAGCGTGGAGGTTCAACCACACACCGGAAGTTCACAGAGAGCTTCTCCTCCCAAGCCAATGCTGAGCATGGGCACCTTGGAGGGCACTAAAGCTCACCTCACCACCAACCTTCACTGACAGGGGGTAGTGCTTTCTCACGAGACACACACGAGGGAGAGGGGGTAGACCAACTCTTCCCAAGGTGCCCAGGGGGGTCTATTTATAGACTTCCCAAAATTGGGCTGCGGATAGCCAAAATTCAACTATCCGCAGCTCAACATCGAACCCGAATGATCAACGCAAGAGGGGGGCGAGTGGGACACGAGGTGTCCACTCCCCCCCTTGCCGGGGGTCGGGAGAGTGAACCGAAGGTCCACCACCCGAACTGGGAGAGTGGACCTTACGGTCCACCCAACCCTCCGGGCAAGTGGACCATGGGTCCACTCACCCAACTTCCCAGGGCGAGTGGACCTAGGTCCACTCGCCCGCAAGCCGGGCGAGTGTACCATAGGTCCACTCGCCCCCACTTTGGGCGAGTGGACCTATGGTACATTCGACCCCCCCTCCCCCCCCCCCCCCCCCCCCACTCGGGCGAGTGGACCCAAGGTCCACTCGTCCAAGTGGGGAAGTCTACCCCCCCCCCCCCCCCCCGGGGCCTTCTCTTCTTGATCTTGACGACCTCCGACGGGTCGGTCTACTGCGTCACGGTCACCCTCTCTATCACGACCTCATCCGCGTCGGGTCACACCGACTCGAAAAATATGAGGGTTGTACACAATCCCCGCTCTTTTCGAGCTTGTCTTAAGCTCGGAAAGAAAGTCCAACCCACCTATTTGACGAGTAGGTGAGACCTTAGGGGAATCTACGGAGGGCCCTGCCGACGGGTTACTCTTGCCGAGTTTTTCAGTTGAACCTGACTTGAGGCGGAAGGCAAACCTTTCTCCATTTAACGACCCTCCTGTGAGCCGAGCTCAATTGGAGGTGGAGAAAGCTGAACACCTTAGGTCGAACTAAACTTGACCTTAGGTGGAGGAGAACTCAACACCTCTAGTCGAGCCGAACTCGACCTGAAGTGGAAGGCAAACTTTTCTCCCCTTAACAACCCTCCTGTGAGTCGAGCTCAACTGGAGGTGGAGAAAACTCAACACCTTTGGTCGAGCTAAACTCGACCTGAGGTGGAGGAAAACTCAACACCTCTACTCGAGCCGAACTTGACCTGAGGTGGAAAGCGAACTTTCTCCACTTAACAACTCTCCTGTGAGCCGAGCTCAACTGGAGATGGAGAAAGCTCAACACCTTTGGTCGAGCTAAACTCGACCTGAGGTGGAGGGAACTTCACATCTCTAGTCGAGCCGAACTCGACCTGAGATGGAGGGAACTCCACATCTCTAGTCGAGTCGAACTCAACCTGAGATGGAGGGAACTCAACATCTCTAGTCGAGCCGAACTCAACCTGAGTTGGAGGGAACTCAACATCTCTAGTCGAGTCGAACTCAACCTGAGATGGGGGGAAGTCAACATCTCTAGTCGAGACGAACTCAACCTGAGATGGAGGGAACTCAACATCTCTCGGTGAGTCAAACTCAACCTGAGATGGAGGGGACTCAACATCTCTAGTCGAGCCGAACTCAACCTGAGATGGAGGGAACTCAACATCTCTGGTCGAGCCGAACTCAACCTGAGATGGAGGGAACTCAACATCTCTAGTCGAGTCAAACTCAACCTGAGATGGAGGGAACTCAACATTTCTAGTCGAGACGAACTCAACCTGAGATGGATGGAACTCAACATCTCTCGGCGAGTCGAACTCAGCCTGAGATGGAGGGGACTCAACATCTCTAGTCGAGCCGAACTCAACCTGAGATGGAGGGAACTCAACATCTCTAGTCGAGTCGAACTCAACCTGAGTTGGAGGGAACTGAACATCTCTAGTCGAGACGAACTCAAACTGAGATGGAGGGAACTCAACATCTCTCGGCGAGTCGAACTCAACCTGAGATGGAGGGGACTCAACATCTCTAGTCGAGCCGAACTCAACCTGAGATGGAGGGAACTCAATATCTCTGGTCGAGCCGAACTCAACTGAGATGGAGGGAACTCAGCATCTCTAGTCGAGTCGAACTCAACCTGAGATGGAGGGAACTCAACATCTCTAGTCGAGCCGAACTCAACCTGAGATGGAGGGGGCTCAACATCTCTAATCGAGCTGAACTCACCCTGAGATGGAGGGAACTCAACATCTCTGGTCGAGCCGAACTCAACCTGAGATGGAGGGGAACTCAACATATCCCCAGACCGGCTTCTCTTCTCGGAGCCTTACCAACCCAAACAAATCTACCCGACGAGCCTCCCAGCGACCGGCATCAACAAGCCCGGGCGAGTGGTCTTCAGCCGAGGACTCGACCTAAAACGAATATACCCGACGAGACTCCCAGCGACCGGCATCAACAAGCCCGAGCGAGTGGTCTCCAGTCGAGGACTCGACCTAAAACGAATCTACCCGACGAGCCTCCCAGGGACCGACATCAACAAGCCCGGGCGAGTAGTCTCCAGTCGAGGACTCGACCTAAAACGAATCTACCCGACGAGCCACCCAGCGACCGACATCAACAAGCCCGGGCGAGTGGTCTCCAGTCGAGGACTCGACCTAAAATGAATCTACCCGACGAGTCACCCAGCGACCGACATCAACAAGCCCGGGCGAGTGGTCTCCAGTCGAGGACTCGACCTAAAACGAATCTACTCGACGAGCCACCCAGCGACCGACATCAATAAGCCCGGGCGAGTGATCTCCAGTCGAGGACTCGACCTAAAACGAATCTACTCGACGAGCCTCCCAGCGACCGACATCAACAAGCCCGGGCGAGTGGTCTCCAGTAGAGGACTCGACCTAAAACGAATCTACCCGACGAGCGACCCAGCGACCGTCATCAACAAGCCCAGGCGAGTGGTCTCCAGTCGAGGACTCGACCTAAAACGAATCTACCCGACGAGCCTTCCAGCGACCGACATCAACAAGCCCGAGTGAGTGATCTCCAGTCGAGGACTCGACCTAAAACGAATCTACCCGACGAGCCACCCAGCGACCGTCATCAACAATCCCGGGCGAGTGGTCTCCAGTCGAGGACTCGACCTAAAATGAATCTACTCGACGAGCCTCCCAGCGACCGACATCAACAAGCCCGGGCGAGTGGCTCCAGTCGAGGACTCGACCTAGATGTTATCTTTAACTACTTTTGATATATTATAAATAGATTACATACCATTACAATGCGCTTCTTTGCGCTTACTCGGCCACATGCACCTTGGTCATCTCTTTCATCACATCATCCATCTCCTCACCTTCCTTCTGGTCCTTCCGGGTAAAGCTGTCTCCTCTCTGCCGTGGTTCTTCTCCCTTCCCCTACCTCCAAAAACTCTGGGTATGTGGCTGTCGCGTGACCCTCCTGCTGATGGAAGTCACAGTACGACAATGTCATCATCCTTGCTTCCTTCCCGCGCGACCCCTCTTCTTATTTCCTCTTTTTCGGCCAATCATCATGGTCTGCAGGGGTTGGGGTTGCAATGGCCTTGGGTCCGGCTGCCACCCTGCTGGGTTGAACCGTCCCTGCCCCCCCTGAAAGTTTCCTCTCCCTTGGAAATGACCTCTTCCTTGGCCTTGAGGGGGTCCTCCTGGCGGCCTCCAGGTCGGTCGAGCGACTGGTGGTTGAAACCCCCAGCCTTGCTCCTGCCCAACGGGGGGTCCCTGGTCCACCTGACTTCTTGCTTCCTCCTTCTTCTTCCCTCCTTGCTCTTTCTTCTCCTCCTTCTCCTCTTTCTCACCCTTGGCCAACCTTGACATGAACTCCTGATTTGTGGCCTCACACTCAATTTCTCGAGCAGCGCGCTCCATCAGCTCTTCGAAAGACGGGGGTGGGTCCAGAGTTAAGCTCATCCTGAACAGCCCCTGTTGTAACCCGAGGGTGAAAGCCAGCTGCAGGGTATGCGCGGGCACCTCAATGACAAGGAGGACTTCCTCCTGGAATCTATCCACGTAACTCCCCAACGTCTCCCCTGGCCTTTGTCGAACCAAGAACAGGGCCTCCGCCCCCTTCCTCCTCTTCTTTGAAGTGGAGAACCTTAGCAAGAAACTCTGGCGCAGGTCCTCGAAGTCGTAGATGGTTCCCACTGGGAGTTGGTGGAACCAGTCTTTCGCCTCCCCCCTGAATGTGACGGCGAAGAGTCTGCATTTGAAGGCATCCAACATCTGCCTGATCGAGGCCATGTCTTCGAACCACTGGAGGTGTTGAATAGGGTCGTCCTTCCCTGCGTAGTAAGACATGTCAGGCTCGCTGAACCCATCTGGAACGGGAGCTGAGATGATCAGCTCGCAGAAAGGACTTCCCCATCCTCCCTGGCGAGTCGAAGGCGTTCTCTTTGCCTCCCTACTAAGGTAGTCGGTCCCAGGAGAGCTGTTGAAGAGCACTCTTGTTTGAAGACCCGAGCCTTCCCCTGTGGCCAGCTCCTTCCCTTGCCGATGTGCTTGCTCTGCCTCCATCAGAGATTGCGAGGCGAGCACGGGTGCGGGTGGTGTCGAGCACTCGCCGTGAGGGGGGAGTGCGACCCGCAAGAGCTCCAGGATCGACTGCCTGAACTCGTCAAAATCACCCTTCTTCATGTACTCGCTGGTAGGGGGTGAGTCCCCCAGCTCATCGCTTCCAGCCATGAGACTTGCTCAGAGCTTTCCGAACTAGTTGCTTCCACGCTCACCGCACCAGAATGTTGAAACCAGAGAACTGGTCTCGACGTTCGAAAGGGGGATGCAGTTAACCCTTACTTGACCCGAGCTAGAATCCTTGACCAGTTGCTAAGAACCGAAAGACCTTGCCCTATGAAGAACACCTGAGTCCAGAAACGGACCCCTTAAGCTGCAGCGTGGAGGTCCCGCCACACACCCGGAAGTTCACAGAGAGCTTCCCCTCCTAAGCCAATGCTGAGCCTGGGCACCTTGGAGGGCACTAAAGCTCACCTCACCACCAACCTTCACTGACAAGGGGGGGAGGGGGTAGTGCTTGCTCACGAGACACACCCGAGGGAGAGGGGGTAGACCAACCCTTCCCAAGGTGCCCATGGGGGTCTATTTATAGACTTCCCAAAATTGGGTTGCGGATAGTCAAAATTCTACTATCCGCAGCTCAACATCGAACCCGAATGATCAACGCAAGAGGGGGGCGGGTGGGACACGAGGTGTCCACTCCCCCCCCCCCCCCCCTTGTCGGGGGTCAGTAGAGTGGACCGAAGGTCCACCACCCGAACTGGTCGAGTGGACCTTACGGTTTACCCAACCCTCCGGGCGAGTGGACCATGGGTCCACTCGACCAACTGCCCGGGGTGGTCCACTCGCCCGCAAGCCTGGGTGAGTGGATGGTCCACTCCCCCCCTACCCTCCCCACTTTGGGCGAGTGGACCTATGGTACACTCCCCCCCCCCCCCCACTCGGGCGAGTGGACCCAAGGTCCACTCATCCAAGTGGGGAAGTCTGCCCCCCCCCCCCCGGCCTTCTCATCTTGATCTTGACGACCTCCGACGGGTCGGTCTACTGCATCACGGTCACCCTCTCTATCACGACCTCATTCGCGTCGGGTCACACCAACTCGAAAAATATGAGGGTTGTACAACACATGTGTCCTTTCGGCTTGAATCTACTTCTTTTAGAATGACAGATTCATCAAATGTCACGTGTCGAGTGATCACGCTCTTCTTTGTTTCAGGACACCAAAATCTATAACCTTTGACTCCTTCAGCATACCCGAGGAAAATGCATTTTCTTTCCTTTGAGTCAATCTTCCTATTTTTCTCAAGTGCATATGTCGGACACCCAAATACTCGTAGCATCAAGTAATCAGCAGCATTCACAGTCCATAACTCCTCTGGAGTCTTTGATCTACTCGCCGAACATGACGGTCAATTAATGAGATAGACAGAGGCTAGTGCCTCCGCCCAAAACTCATTTGTAAGCCCTGCAGTGATTCTCAAGCACCGCATTCTCCAACAGCATCTGATTCATCCGTTCTGCAACTTCATTCGATTGTGGATCTCCGGGTGTTGTGTAGTGACGCATGATCCCTTCAACTTTACAAAACTACTTGAATACATCAAAAGTGTATTCATCGTCATTATCAGACCCGACAACCTTCACATGTCTTCCTGCTTATTTTTTTCACCACGACTTTCTAAATTTTGAACTTCTCGAATGCTTCAATTTTTTAATCCATAAATTACTTAAGAAGGCATCAATAAAAGAGAGAGTATCTGGCTCCGCCGCAAGAAGCAATAGGCGTTGACCCCCAAACATCAGTGTGAATATAGTCCAGGATGCCTTTTGTGTTATGCATCCTTATTTCGAACTTCACTTTATGCTACTTCCCCAATACACACTCTTCACAGAAGTCTAACTTCTCAAAATTTACACCAATCGATTTTCTTTTGTGAAGTATTTCTAAATTTCATTCACTCATATGGCCAAGACGTAAGTGTCACAATCGTGACGAATCCAAATCAAAATCAGAAGATGTAAATGCAGACATACTGGTGGTAGTGTGTCCTTGCAGCAGATACAAATTTTCAACTTTTATTCCTTTCATCACGATCATCGAACCAAGAAGAATCTTCATAGCACCGGCATTGATCGCGGTCTTGCACCCGATCCTGTCCAAAGCTCTATGAGAAAGAAGATTCTTTTTCAAATCTGGAATATATCTGACATCCGTCAAAGTCCTTTTAACCTCATCATACATCACAATCCGGACACTTCCAATCCCAATATTTTTTCACACAATATTGTTGTCCATGGATACAGAGCCTTCATCGAGAGAACGATATGTTGCAAAATAATACTGATTTGGAGTCATATGATAAGAACAACAAGAATCAAGTACCCAAGAATCTTGAATTTCACTTAATGCACATACTGAAAAACAAAGCCATCGTTGTCTGATGCCTCTTGCACAATGATCGCAAAATCTGAAGATTTCTCCATCTCCTATTCTTTAAGTATAGGGCAAACTTTCTTCCAATGCTCTTTCTTCTTGCAGTAGTTGCATTGATCCGTTTGTGGTTTCTCGATTTTGATCTTGACTTTCCTCTATCGCTCTTACAATCTCGCTTGTGTGATCGTCCCCTTACTAATAATTCATCCTCATGCCCATCTGATCTGTTCGATGACACCTTTTCGCGCAACTCTCAGAGTGCAGACCTGCTTTCACGTCTTTGATGGAAAGTGTGTCTCGGCTATACACCATACTATTCACAAATTGCCTAAATGATGAAGTAAGTGAGCGCAAGAGGATCATCACTTGATTCTCATCATCTATCTTCACGTCGATGTTCTTCAAATCCATCACGATTTGATTTAACTCGTCTTAGTGGGCTTTAATGTACACACTTTCCTTCATCTTGAAAGTGTAGACTCATTGCTTTAAGTACAACCGATTTATGAGAGACTTCTTCGAATAGAGCTTCTCGAGATTCTTCCAAAGTTTTGCAGTAGTATCCTCTTCGGCGACTTCACGAAGAACCTCATCGGCGAGAAAAAGTTAAATAGTATTGTGAGCCTTCAACTCCAATTCTTCCTTCATATCCGCCTCCATCTCTTTCGGCAATTTCTATAGCTCGAACAAGACCTTGTAGGTGTTTTGTTGCTTCAATAGAGCTATCATCTTTGTACAACCCTCATATTTTCGAGTCGGTGTGACCCGGCGCAGATAAGGTCGTGGTAGAGAGGGTGACCATTGCGCAGCGGACCGAACCAACGGAGGTCGTCAAGACCAAAAAGAGAAGGCCCGGGGGGCAGATCTCCTTGGGCGAGGCGAGTGAACCTTGGGTCCACTCGCCCAAGGCCCCGGGCCCAAGGACCCGGGCGAGTGGACCCTTGGTCCACTCGCCCGAGTGGGGGGGGCAAGTGGACCTTGGGTCCACTCGCCCAAGGTGGTGGGCGAGTGGACCTAGGGTCCACTCGCCCCAAGCCCATGGGCGAGTGGACCAAGGGTCCACTCGCCCGGTGGGTTGAGTGGACCGCAAGGTCCACTCGCCCAGTCAGGGTGGTGGACCTCAGTCCACTCATTCGACCCCCGGCAAGGAGGGGAGTGGACGTCTCAAGCTCCACTCGCCCCCCTCCTGTTTCGGTCGTTCGGGTTGGTTGTTGGGCTGCGGATAGTAGATTTTTGGCTATCCGCAACCCAATTTTTGGGAAGACTATAAATAGGCCCCCATGGGCACCTTGGGAAGGGATGTTGTACCCCCCTCCCTCGCGTGTGAGCAAGTACCACCCCTCCCCTCCTCCTGTCATTGAAGGTGGACGTTGAGGTGATCCTTAGTGCCCTCCAAGGTGCCCAGGCTCAGCATTGGCTTGGGAGGGGAAGTTCCTTGTGAGCTTCCGAGTATGTGGTGGGACCTCCACGCTGCAGCTTAAGGGGTTCGTTTGTGGATTTAAGTGTTCTCCAAGGGCAAGGTTCTTCGGTTCTTAGTAACTGGTCAAGGGTCTCGCTCAGGCCAAGTAAGGGTTAGTTGCATCCCCCTTGCGAACGTCGAGACCAGTTCTCTGGTTTCAACATTTATGGTGCGGTGAGCGTGGAAGCAGATAGTTCGGAAAGCTCTGAGCAAGTCTCATGGCTGGAAGCGATGAGCTGGGGAACTCACCCCCTATCAGCGAGTACGTGAAGAAGGGTGATTTTGACGAGTTCAAGAAGTCGATCCTGGAGCTCTTGCGGGTCGCCCCCCCCCCCCCCCCCCTCGCGGCGAGTGCTCGACACCACCCGCACCCGTGCTCGCCTCGCAATCTCTGATGGAGGCGGAGCAAGCACATCGGCAAGGGAAGGAGTTGTCCATAGGGGAAGGCTTGGGTCTTCAAGCAAGAGTGCTCTTCAACAGCTCTCCTTGGGCCGGCTACCCCAGTAGGGAGGCAGAGAGAACGCCTTCGACTCGCCAGGGAGGATGGGGAAGTCCCTTCTGCGAGCTGATCATCTCAGCTCCCATTCCAGATGGGTTCAGCGAGCCTGACATGTCTTACTACGCAGGGAAGGACGACCCTGTTCAGCATCTCCAGTGGTTCGAAGACATGGCCTCGATCAGGCAAATGTCGGATGCCTTTAAATGCAGACTCTTCGCGATCACGTTCAGGGGGAAGGCGAGAGACTGGTTCCACCAACTCTCAGTGGGAACCATCTACGGCTTCGAGGACCTTCGCCGAAGTTTCTTGCTAAGGTTCTCCACTTAAAAGAAGAGGAGGAAGGGGGCGGAGGCCCTGTTCTTGGTTCGGCAAAGGCCAGGGGAGATGTTGGGGAGTTACGTGGATAGATTCCAGGAGGAAGTCCTCCTTGTCGTTGAGGTGCCCGGGCATACCCTGCAGCTGGCTTTCACCCTCGGCTTACAGCAGGGGCTGTTCAGGATGAGCTTGACTCGGGACCCGCCCCTGTCTTTCGAAGAGCTGATGGAGCGCGCTGCTCGAGAAATTGAATGTGAGGCCGCAAACCAGGAGTTCATGGCAAGGTTGGCCAAGGGAGAGAAAGAGGAGAAGGAGGAAGCGAGAAGTTAGGGGGGCCAGGGACCCCCCTGTTGGGCAGGAGCAGGGCTGGGGGTTTCAACCACCAGTCGCCCAACCAACCTGGAGGCCGCCAGGAGGACCCCCTCAAGGCCAAGGAAGAGGTCATTTCCAAGGAAGAGGCAATTTCCAAGGAAGAGGAAACTTTCAGGGGGGGCAGGGACGGTTCAACCTAGCAGGGTGGCAGCCGGACACAAGGCCATTGCAACCCCACCCCCTGCAAACCATGGCGATTGGCCGAAAAAGAGGAAATAAGAAGAGGGGTCGCGCAGGGAAGGAAGCAAGGATGATGGCATTGTCGTGCAATGACTTACATCAGCAGGAGGGTCACGCGACAGCCACATACCCAGAGTTTCTGGAGGTAGGGGAGGGAAGAAGAACCCCAGCAGAGAGGAGACAGCTTTACCCGGAAGGACCAGGAGGAAGCTGAGGAGATAGAGGAAGTGATGAAGGAGATGGCCAAGGTGCATGTGGCCGAGTAAGCGCAAGGAAGCGCATTGTAATGGTATGTAATCTATTTATAATATATCAAAAGTAGTTAAAGATAGCATCTAGGTCGAATCCTCGACTGAAGACCGCTCACCCGGGCTTGTTGATGTCGGTCGCTGGGTGGCTCGTCGGGTTGATTCGTTTTAGGTCGAGTCCTCGACTGGAGACCACTCGCCCGGGCTTGTTGATGCCGGTCGCTGGGTGGCTCGTCGGGTTGATTCGTTTTAGGTCAAATCCTCGACTGAAGACCACTCGCCCGGGCTTGTTGATGTCGGTCGCTGGGTGGCTCGTCGGGTTGATTCATTTTAGGTTGAATCCTCGACTGAAGACCACTCGCCCGGGCTTGTTGATGCCGGTCGCTGGGTGGCCCATCGGGTTGATTCGTTTTAGGTCGAATCCTCGAATGAAGACCACTCGCTCGGGCTTGTTGATGTCGGTCCCTGGGTGGCTCGTCGGGTTGATTCGTTTTAGGTCAAATCCTCAACTGAAGACCACTCGCCCGGGCTTGTTGATGTCGGTCGCTGGGTGGCTCGTCGGGTAGATTCATTTAGGTCGAATCCTCGACTGAAGACCACTCGCCCGGGCTTGTTGATGTCTGTCGCTGGGTGGCTCGTCGGGTTGATTCGTTTTAGGTCAAGTCCTCGACTGAAGGCCACTCGCCCGGGCTTGTTGATGCCGGTCGCTGGGTGGCTCGTCGGGTTGATTCGTTTTAGGTCGAATCCTCGACTGAAGACCACTCGCCCGGGCTTGTTGATGCTGGTCGCTGGGTGGCTCGTCGGGTAGATTCGTTTTAGGTCAAATCCTCGACTGAAGACCACTCGCCCGGGCTTGTTGATGCCGGTCGCTGGGTGGCTCGTCGGGTAGATTCGTTTTAGGTCGAATCCTCGACTGAAGACCACTCGCCCGGGCTTGTTGATGTCGGTCGATGGGTGGCTCGTCGGGTTGATTCGTTTTAGGTCGAGTCCTCGACTGGAGACCACTCGCCCGGGCTTGTTGATGTCGGTCACTGGGTGGCTCGTCGGGTAGATTCGTTTGGGTTGGTAAGGCTCCAAGAAGAAAAGTCGGTCTGAGGATGGTTGAGTTCCTCCACCTCCAGGTGAGTTCGGCTCCCTGTAAGGTGTTGAGTCCCTCCCCCTCCAAGTGAGCTCGGCTCCCTGGTTGGTGTGGAGTTCCCTCCCCCTCCAGGTGAGCTCAGGTCCCTGGTAGGTGTGGAGTTTCCTCCCCCTCCAGGTGAGCTCGGCTCCCTGGTAGGTGTGGAGTTCCCTCCCACTCCCGGTGAGCTCGGCTCCCTGGTAGGTGTGAAGTTCCCTCCCCCTCCAGGTGAGCTCGGCTCCCTGGTAGGTGTGGAGTTCCCTCCCCCTCCAGGTGAGCTCGGCTCCCTGGTAGGTGTGGAGTTTCCGCCTTCCACCTCATGTCGAGTTCAGTTCGACCTAAGGTGTTGAGCTTTCTCCACCTCCAGTTGAGCTCGGCTCATAAGAGGGTTGTTAAGTAGATAAAGGTTCACCTTCCGCCTCAAGGCAGGTTCAGCCGATGAACTCGGCAGGAGTATCCCGTTGGCAGGGCCCTTCGTGGATTCCCCTAAGGTCCCACCTACTCGTCAAATAGGTGGGTTGGATCTTTCCGAGCTTAAGGCAAGCTCGAAAAGAGCGGGGATTGTGTACAACCCTCATATTTTTCGAGTCGGTGTGACCCGGCGCAGATAAGGTAGTGGTAGAGAGGGTGACCATTGCGCAGCGGACCGAACCAACGGAGGTCGTCAAGACCAAAAAGAGAAGGCTCGGGGAGGCAGATCTCCTTGGGCGAGTGAACCTTGGGTCCACTCGCCCAAGGCCCCGGGCGAGTGGACCCTTGGTCCACTCGCCCAAGGACCCGGGCGAGTGGACCCTTGGTCCACTCGCCCGAGTGGGGGGGCGAGTGGACCATTGGTCCACTCGCTCGGGCAGCTGGGCGAGTGGACCAAGGGTCCACTCGCCCGGTGGGTTGAGTGGACCGCAAGGTCCACTCGCCCAGTCAGGGTGGTGGACCTCAGTCCACTCATTCGACCCCCGGCAAGGGGGGAGTGGACGTCTCAAGCTCCACTCGCCCCCTCCTGTTTCGGTCGTTCGGGTTGGTTGTTGGGTTGCGGATAGTAGATTTTTGGCTATCCGCAGCCCAATTTTTTGGAAGTCTATAAATAGGCCCCTATGGGCACCTTGGGAAGGGATGTTGGTACCCCCCTCCCTCGCATGTGAGCAAGCACTACCCCTCCCCTCCCCCTGTCATTGAAGGTGGACGGTGAGGTGATCCTTAGTGCCCTTCAAGGTGCCAAGGCTCAGCATTGACTTGGGAGGGTAAGTTCCTTGTGAGCTTCCGGGTATATGGTGGGACCTCCACGCTGCAGCTTAAGGGGTTCGTTTGTGGACTTAGGTGTTCTCCAAGGGCAAGGTTCTTCGGTTCTTAGTAACTGGTCAAGGGTCTCGCTCAGGCCAAGTAAGGGTTAGCTGCATCCCCCTTGCGAACGTCGAGACCAGTTCTCTGGTTTCAACAATCTTGATTCTCCACAAGCTGAAGTTATTTCTCCCATCAAATTTCTTCACTTTAAAATTTGTTGAAGCCATCTATGTCCAAGATCAGAACCTAGCTCTGAAACCAGTTAGTGTGGAGAAAAGAGAAGAGTGGGAGAGAACGAACAAAACAAGAGCGCAAGACCACAAGAGAGCAAGATTGAAGATAACTCGAGATTTTATTTCAAATTTGATACTTACAAATGAACTATTCATCTATTTATATAAGGCTCTCTACCTAATATTTTAATATACACTTATATCACACCTCCATTATTTTAATACACATACATATCACACACCTAATATTTTAATACTCATACAAATCACACCTAATATTTTAATATGCATGCATATCACACTCTCATCATTTTAAAGTACATGCACATTATGCACCAAATTATTTAATACACATCATCCATCATTAATGTACAATTAGGATAATGCATATCACCGTAATCAGGTTTAACAAACTAAACTTGTGTATCACAATTCACAAAATAAACCGTTTGTAATGTTTATCTTAATATCACTCTTTGACGTTCCATATCCAATCTCACGCAAGCTTATAGATGTCGGCCGACATGTCCGACATGTCGGCCAACATGTCATTTTTGAGGGAAAATCGCAACGTTAGCGACATGTCGGTTTATGGCGGCTTATGACGGCTTATGGAGGTGACATTAACTATGAACCCATTAATTAATGACTATTAGCACCCCCGATCGATCCCGCTGCACTATATACCCCGTAAAAACTAAAACCCCTGTAAAACCTAGCATTGTAAGTCTCCCGCTGCCCTCGATCGATCTCGTCTCTGCTGCTCGATCCTCGATCGATCACGTCGGTCGCTGCACTGTAAGCTTCTTCTTCTTCTTTCTGCTGCCCTCGATCGATCCCGTCTCTGTTGCTCGATCCTCGATCGATCCCGTCGGCCGCTGCACTGTAAGCTTCTTAAAATATGCTGCACCCTGGATCTGAGTTAGGTTTTGTTAATATTTCTGCTGCTTTGTGAGATTTAATTGCTGCCTGAGATTTATTTACAGTGAATATAAGAATATATACGCTGCATTTACAGTTTTCCCTGGATCTAAGTTAGGTTTTATTATACTTGCAGCCATGTTCTTTGCTGCTATCACAGTGAACCCTTCTTAAGGTTTATTTACAGTTTTCCTTGGAACTGAGAACAAATCATTGAGATTTATTTACAGTGAATATAAGAATTTATACGCTACATTTACAGCTTACTTGCCCTGTTCTTAAGAATATGAGAACAAATCAAAGAAGCCATGTTCTTTGCTGCTATCACAGTGAACCCTTCCTAAGGTCTTTTTCATTTTTTGACCATTTTTGGACCATTTTGCTCTAGATTGTTGGCCCATTTCTATAACCATTTTGCTCTAGATATCTAATATAGAACCATGTTAATATGCTCTGCTGATTAGCTAATTCTGCTGTACAACTTCTTCTAATTTGTTGTTCTGCTCTGCTAATTAGCTAATTCTGTTGTACTACTTCTTCTTCTTTGTTGTTCTGCTCTGCTACTGAATGTCTTCTTCTTATTATTCGTGGCTACATCGATATTATTATTTTTTGTGTGTAGTATGAATTCATCAGAAGGTTCGAGCAAGATTCCCAGTACTTCTTCCTCTACAGTAGGTCGAGATCCGTGTTGGGCATTTGGTGAGAAGCTGACTGCAAATGACACCAATCGGATACGATGCATATATTGCAAACAAATTGTGAATTGTGGTATTACACGATTGAAGCATCATTTGGCGGGGATAAGGGGCAACGTTAAGGCATGTCTGATGGTACCATCTGATGTTAAAGAGAAGGTTAATGGTTATTTAAACTCTGCACAAGCAACCAAAAAGTCTAAGATTGAAAGGTTGCAAACAGCATTGGACGATGTAGTTGTTGGAGGAGGGGATAGTTAGAAAGAAGAAGCCATGCAAAGGAGTCTTTATGCAGGGGTTTTTTGCCGAAAGTTCAACATAACGACTCCTTAGTTCAACATAAAGACTCTTTTAGGAGAAGTGGATGTGGAGCAAAGGAGTTGTTATGCTTGGCTTGGCGAGTTGAAGTACAAAGTTCAACATTGGATTACCTAGTTTGAGATTACTAGTAGCATGTATGTCGTTCAAGGGCGACTTCGGTCTTGTGTTGATTCTTCATTCGAGTGCGGGATGTGCGGTCTTGTGGAGGACCATTACATTTTGTTCAAATTAAAGTATGTGGATGTGGTGCATTAAAGTCGAGGTCAATTAACCTATTAGTTTCTTAGATCAGAGAGTTGATATGATGTGTCACTATCACATGTTTATTCCTTTAGGGGCGTTCGTTTGGATGGAAATCGAATTTATTTTAAGAACTAAGATCAATTCTATTTCCCGTAAGAATTGGAAACTATTTTAATTTCAATTATGTTGTTCAGTTTGAGAGTAAAATTGAACGTACAAAAATGGAATTAGTCAATTATGTTATTTCAACGGTAACTGCTCGAGATCTAGGGCTCGTTTGGACTTTGGCGGGGCTTTTTTGCCACAATCAAGTGGTTTGCACCGCATCGACTTCTCCTAAATGCATTTAGGGATGTATCAGTTGCCGCTGCATCTGCTCAAATTCGCGGATTTTGCGCGTTTATGGACAGTGATTCGTAGGTCGTGGTCGGACGGCATGTTCGCGTATTCTCTCCTCCCTGGATCGTCATTCTCACCCACGTCTTCTCGCTTTTAGGATTTTAGGGCTCACAACTCCTCCGTCTCTTATCGCTTATGGATCTCAATATGAGGGCTCTCCGTAAGCGTGTGTCCCCATCGAAGCTCCCAAAATCATCTCTCTCTCTCTCACCAGCTCCCTATTTGGGTTATGGAGCACGAATTCTCAGCCACTAACCACTTGAGGAGAAAGTGCCATGGCGGGATGTGTCATGGATGACAAAGAAAGGGAGAGGTGAGGAAAGGGAAGGGGCGGAGAGTTGTTTATGCACCCAAATATTAATAATAATAATACACAACAATTATTATTAACTAAAAAAAAGGCAGCCCGGTGCACGAAGCATCCCCGCGTAGCGAGGGTCCGGGAAAGGGTCCCACCACAAGGGTGAAATGTAGGCAAACCTCACCCTGCATTTTTCCAAGAGGCTGCTTCCAGGATTCGAACCCGTGACCTCAAGGTCACACGGCAACACCTCAATTGGTGCGCCAAGGCTCCCCTTCTATTATTATTAACTAGGCCCTAGTTAATAATTATTATTAACTATTATTATTAACTAGGCGCCAAGACAACACCTTAACAATTATTATTAACTATGATATAAAAAATGGTTGATAGAAGTTCTGCTATTAGAAAATCGAAGCAAGATAATAAATGTGAATTATTATTGCAGAGCAATTTTTTCTCCAAACATAACTCCATTCACAAACCGCGGTTCATGGCCACTCCATTCACAAATTGTGGTTCATGACCACTCCTTTCATGACCGCCACGACATTGCCAAACTAGGCCCTAATAATTGGATCAACGAACTGTCAGCATAGCAATCTTGGAATGATAAGAAGAGGATTTTTTTTTTTAAATAAGGGCAATTCGACAGCTTTTATTTTTTTCGACGACGGTGGTCCTAGGGAAATTGCATACGATCTAGAAATCAGAATGATGAACCATCACGATTGGGAAGCCTCAGAATAATGAGAAGAAACTTCCCCAAAAATTTGGCGACGATTTGATGACTTTTATTTTGAGGATGATCTGACAACTTTCATTTTTTCAACGAGAGGGACGCCACCGCCGGCTCTCCTGCTAATCTTTTTTTGAACTGAATTGATCTTAACAAACCATGAGAATGTTAACTACGCCTAAAGATTAAAGAAGCATATATAATATTTAAATTTTAAACTGAGAAAATATCGCACATATCAATGCAAAAAATACCTTATATATATTCTCATGTTTGATCATGTATAGATATAAAAGAATTGGTTTTAGTTCAAAATGAATTCCAACTCCTCCCTTCAAGCGCACAACCGAACAACGATATTGAAATTGGACCTCCAATTTCAGTTCCAAGACACCAATTCCATCCAAACCGACCTGTCAATCTTGCAATTAGCTGTGGTGCATAGAAAGAAAGTGAACTAGACAGAAGAGATGATGTCTGGTGCGTAGATCAATTCTCATTTCTGCTACACTCAAGCTGCTTTCATCATTCTTCTTTATTCTCCCATGCTAGTAAGCTTATTTCAGCAGACAAGTTTTTTTAGTTAAATTATTCTGGTTTTTAATCTGACAAAAGTTTTAAAGATACACATTCAATGCAAAACAGATACAGGATCAAGAATTTACTTACTGATGAATGATGATCATTCAGTCGCATTGATTAAATCAAGGTTAAACTAAAGTCCAGTAATCTAGAGGATCAAGGAAGAATGTTCCACTCACCTCTTGTCTTAGTTTATCGTAATCACTATCATCCCCATCAAAATTCTCTTCGAGAATCTCCAATCCTGCTTTATCATATGGAGCACCTTTCCCTTTCAACAATCAAAGAAGAAGGATATCAGTCTGGTTCATCAAGATCCACCGCCAAGGAACCAATGCTAAGCATTCTAATTATCCAGATCAATTACATATCTGCATTACCTTCAGATGAAACCACGGAAGCGTATTGCTTCCTGTCCGACAGCAGTTCCTAACAAATGTAGATCAATATGAAAATTGCTGAATGGGTACAGATAAACACGATCACATCACGGAAAAATTTAACCCCGACAAATAATTTCATCCTACCCTCTTCTTCCAGGAGCAGGGATTGGAGAACAGATGACATCCACGTCTGCCGTCGTCTTTGATCCGGAAGCACCCCAAGAAGCATCCCATTTCTACCAATCTCCTGCGGAATCCCTAGTCCCGGAGCACAAGAAGCACTCAGGTCGCCGAGAGAAACTTTGGTAGGGGGAAATGGATTGCTGGGATTAGGGTTTCGACCCGTCGTCGTCTTCCTTCTTCTCCACTCCGTAGCTTTGAAATTTGAAATTGCCTCCAAATTAAAGAGAAATAAAATATACAGAAGTCAGAGCGGAAAACGGGAATACAGGAGGTGCAGCGGTGTACCACGTGAACCGACTGCTGTGAACCGGACCGGCTTAGAGGCTAGAGCCGCTCCTCTTCTTCCACGTGTCCAATGAGTGGTATCGTCGTGGATTAGGAATTTGCTAAGATTACTCTAAAATTTAATGGGAATCGTTATAATTATAATAAATATTCATAATTAATAATAATTATTGGGCATTATTGTACGTTTTGTTAGTTTTTTTAATTTTTTAGAGCGAATTATGAGCATATCTTTTATATAGGCACACCATAAAATTTATTTTGTAACTTATTTTTTAAGAGCACATTTATTTGAATCTTTTAAAAAAATTGTTTTCATTAGCATAAAATATGAATTTAGTACCCAAAATTTAAAGTATTGATGCAAAACATTAACACAACAAAATGAAAACAAAATATAAATCAAACAAAACATAAAACAATAAAAAAAACATAACATAAACCAAATGATGTCCCTAGTACATCGTAGATCATCTTTTTACATGAAAATTGGCAAAATGTGAATTAGAACTCGTTGTTTGCATATAATAAGCAAGTGAAAATACAAGGTAGTTAAGTAAATTTAACATTACATTAACATTTGATTATGAGTTTCACATTTAACTTGCAACTTCGGATGGTAACCAAAAACCATATTCTTCTCGCAACATTTCAAGCTCAATCAATTAAATTTTTCTTGCTTAGAAACATGTTGTTTGTGATGAATATGTGCCCAACATTTATGTTTGTATTATTAATTGACTTTTCAAATTTTATCATCTCTTGTTCAGAACTCATTATGCACAAACACAAAAAATTCTTGAAATTTTGATTTGCACGCATTGTATGAACACACTATTATCTTCAGTTTTTTTTTTTTGGAAAAATCCTACAAATAAAATAGAAATTGTTTTGGAACAAAAAAACTACGATCAATACTCAATCCAAGATACATCACAAAAATCTAAATGATGTTCAAAGAGTTAGGGTTATACCTAAAATTAAGTGCATGGGATGAAGAGAATCAATGAATCTAGGTTTTCTAGAAGTGGGGAAGAGGAACCACAGATCTAGGCAGACAACGGAAGAGGGGTTGGGCGGAAGAAAACACCAGGCGAAATCTGTTTGCTCCAGGCGAAGGCGGCGTCGGGCTTGGAGGAAGAAGACTCCAGGCGAGATATAGGTGGTCGGCGGCGGCGGACTGGGAGGAAGACAACATCGGGCGAGTAGTCCGAGAAGGGGCGGCATGGGAGAACGAATTGGAGTTTAGGGTTTTCACAGGAGAAGGGGTTCACAAGGGGAGAGAAACAAGCGGAAATGGGAGCGCGTAAGAGGCTTTACCTTGCCTAAAAAATAGTTATTATTTTACTTTTTGGTGTACTCATATCCAAAATATGTGAGCTCATAACAATGCTCATTTTTTTATCACCACCATCCAATACTACACAGCAGAAAAGTTCTGGGCTCTAAACGAACCCGAACGCAATAATCTCTCCTTCACTAGTGAAAATATTAAATATTAGGGCTTTAGATTATATAATTCTATAAAATAATATTAAATATTAAAATTTCATATTGCATAATTATATTTTTTATTCTGAATAAAAATAATAGATTTATCAAAAAAATTATATGATACAATTATTTTTATTTATGATAAAAATTATTAAATATGAAGAGTAAAATTATGTAATTATCTTTTTGTACTATATGCAATGTTGGAAGAAAAAGAAATTAATCTAGTTGATCCACTGGGTGTAGATATTTAATTTCATTACTTATGAAAAAATTATTAAATATCAAATTCTAATTTAAATAATATTAATATAAATAATAATAAAAATGTACAATTATGTTGAAGTTGCATGAATATTAATAATATTGAAAAAAACAATCAAATCTACTGAATTCCTTTAATATATAATGCATTTCTAATGAAAATAATATTAAATTAATATTAAGAATTTATATTATATGGTTATTTTAATTTTTAATGAATTAAGTATGAAAAATAGAAATAAGTAATTTGTTAGAATAGCACGGACAAAAAAATAAAATAAAATAATATTATACATATACTATTGATGGGTCATCATCTATTTTATAAAGAAATCTGGGCTGCATTTAGCCAGAAACCCCATTCCCACTAAGATGGTGGAGTCATGGGCAAGAAAGAGGGGGAGAAAACCCCCCAAAAACAGCCTAAAACCGCCCAACCACGCATGCGCGACCAAGCGCGCGCAATCGCGCACACGACCGCATCGCGATCGCGCGCAACTTACCGCGTACCGCCAACCGCGTGCACGCGCAGTGCTGCGCGCCAGCGCGCGCAGGGCTCCGCGCTAGCGCACGTGCGGCCTGCGCGCAGCGCTAGCGCGCGCTGGCGCAGCCTGCGCGCTACCCGCGTGCGGCGGTGACGTGCACGACCTCACACGGCGTGCGTGGTGCCGGTCGATCTCCCTCGCCGCACGGCACGCCCGCCGCCCCTTCGCGTCGTCCTCGCGCGGCTCCGATCGTGTTTTTACGGCGCTCCCGCTTGGTGCTCGACGCACTCTTAGCGTCGCTAAGTCCATAGCGTGCATTTGATCCGCGCACACTTGAACGTTGCAAAGTTCATAGTGCGCGCAGTTGCTAACTTCACTTTCCCTCTTAAGACTGCAGGATTTGCACATTGCAATCAGGAAAATACCAAGGAAGCTGCCCGAAATGCCCGAACTGACCGAGGGGCAAAATCGTCATATTCAGAAAGTGGCGATCCGTGTGCACTCGATCGACGGTCAAGATCGGCCCGTCAGGTGGTTACGGTGGTTGCAACAGCGAAATTATCGGGTCGTCCCAGGCAAAGTCCATAAAAGGAACTCTGAACCCTCATTGGAGGGGATCTGACACTTTGCACCCGAGAGAGCTTCTTGAAGAATTCTTTCAGAGATCTCCTTCGCGGTTCGAAGGTTCGAAGATCTCCTTCGCCACTTGAATATCTTCTTCGGACCTTGAAGACCTCCTGCAACATCAAAGTACTTAGTTTTTCTGAGAGGTGGCATGTCACCCTCAGAGACTTTCCTTCAACTGCAATTGTATCGAGAAGCGGTCTGTCGCTCTCAGTTCTCGCAACTTTACTTGTAACGCTCGAAAACTTTGTGTATTTTGGCTGGCACCGATCCGACCACGTGGTTTTTCACCCTTTTCGGGTTTTCCACGTTAAAAACGTTCTCGTCATTTGTCTGTTCTCTCTGTGACTGTTTGTGCGCTCGGTTCGCTTCCGAGCTAAGGTGGTTCAATTGGACCTGTCTACCAGAGCACCCGAGCGACCAACAACAGTTTGGAGTCATCTGTGGGAACTGAATTTCCCGAATACTCCGCAAAGACTTCCTAATAACAACACCCACATCGTCGCAGTACTCAGAGCGGGTAAGAATGGACATTCACCAGACACCTTCAGATGCATACAGTTCTTCCACCCCCGCAGGCTCAGGGAGAAAGTGCTCACCGTTGCGCCCATCCTACCCAAGCGGCTCGCACAACAAGCAAGCAGGCTCCTCCAACGGCGGAGCAGGTTTCGAATGACGTCTCTCTCCAGCGAGGACGATCCCCCCTGTCAAAATCAATCTTGACGTATCCAGTCCCATCGTGCTTAAACTCCCACGCTGTAGGGAGTTCCACGGATCAGAGAATCCGTACGAACATGTTAACTGCTTCTTAGCCGCAAGGGAGGCGTTCGGGCTCCCTGACCAAATCAGCTGCAAGATCTTCACAGAAACACTACGCTGAAGCGCTCTCAACTGGTATCGATCTCTTCCTGACGGGACCATCCACAACTTCACTGAGCTGTCCCAGCTGTTCGTTGAATGGCACGAGGATCGCGCGCAGAGAATCCGAGAAGAAGAACGAGCGTGGGAAGAGCTCGAGGCCAACAGATCTCCCTACACGAGACAAGCTCATCATAACAAGCAGCAAGAAGATGTCGCCACAAGTTTCCACCAAAGCATCTCTGCAAAGGGTTGGATTTCGCATTGCACGCAAGCATCGGCAATCCATCCCGTGAATTAAAGAGGGCGCTGATAAGCCATCGCATCCCGTTCAATATCCTGTTCATGGCAACCGTGGTGCGGCTCAAACTCCTCGACGGGAACCTCAAGCTCAGAGCCAACGACGCAGAACTCCCAGACGGAACAGTAATACCCACTGTAGGAGTCATCGTCCTCCCCGTCCAAGTAGGAATGCTCCCGGAACCGGTCCAGTATGACGTCCAGTTCATCGTTGCAGAAGCAGACTCGCCCTATGACGCAATATTCGGGTGCCTCCTACTCGACACCCTTCATCATGACGTTTCCATGGCCGGTCGCATGGCTAGGAAAGGAAAAATCCTCAGAGATTCGATTTGTGGTCTCAAGCTGCCACAACCGGGCTTCCTTGGGTCAACTACGAACCGTCGCCAAATCCAAATTCTGAGAAAGGTCGCGCACAGAAAGGTCGCGCAGCTCCCGCATCAGCGGAAGAAACTAATTTCCCGGCATCAGCGGATACACAACAACTTAAAGTTACGAGTCGAAAAAGAAAGGAAGCAATCAAGGGACGGTCACCGGAATGATTAGCACACAGACCACCCTAGTAGAGCACGCACAACACGCGTCTCATCTATCATCAATTTCTATTTACCGCTCCTTCCAGTTTTCTGCTTTTAAAAGCAGTAAGCCGCAAGATTGTACTTGTGCGCATGTACCCATTGTGTATTTAAAATTACTACTGCTACTCTCTGACTCCATCAACAATACGGATCTCCTGAAGTAAGGCTATGAACGTTAAAGCCATGACTTTCAGTACTAACACCAAGCAGCTAACTCGCCAAATTTGGTGATGAGAAAAGGTCTCCTACGAGTAGAGGATAGGCGTCGAATTAAGTTTGCCCGAAAGACAACCTCGCCTCAGGGCTGCTTGGGTACCTCGCCTCAGCGCTGCTTGGGCACCTCGCCTCAGCGCTGCTTGGGCACCTCGCCTCAGCGCTGCTTGGGCACCTCGCAACCTCGTATCAGCGCAACCAAGCGGAGGGCTTTCCCCATCCCGCGAGTGAAGGCCACCTCGCGCTCGTCCTCAAGCTGAGGCTCCACCTCCTTGTTCCAGATCTCCTCGCGAATTTCCTCTGAAATCCGAGAACGGTCCTACACATAAGCTACAGAGGCTTTATACTCAGCGACTCCAACAACCTTTAACTCAGCAGTCCGCTCCAGTAAGGAGAGACGCTCCTCCCCCATCTCCAAAAATAACAACTCGGCCCCCAGACGAGTCGCTGTAGCTCGCAAATCCTCCAACAAACGAGTTGAACCCTCCACAAGGGCCTTCTTCGACCGAACTCCAGGATGGGACTCCACCTGCTCCGCCGCAGCGCCCGGATCACACCGAAAGACGACAAAATCCTCGCACTTCTTTAAGCAACAGTAAAGAACTTCGAGGATTTGGGGGGCAATTGATGAGTCCTCATCTATTTTATAAAGAGATCCGGGTTGCATTTAGCTAGAAACCCCACTCCCCACTAAGATGATGAAGTCATGGGCAAGAAAGAGGGAGAGAACCCCCCCCCCCCCCCCCCCCCCCAAAACCGCCAAAAACCGCCCAACCACGCATGCGCGACCAAGCGCGCGCAATCGCGCACACGACCGCATCGCGGTCGCGCACAACTGCACGCGCGCTGCCGCGCGCGCTACCGCGCGCGATACCGCCAACCGCGCGCACGCGCGCGGTACCGCCAACCGCGCGCTAGCGCGCGCAGGATCTGCGCGCTAGCACACGCGCAACACTAGCGCGCGCTCGCGCCGCCTGAGCGTTAACCGCGTGCGGCGGTGATGCGCATGACCGCACATGGCGTGCGCGGTGCCGGCCGATCTCCCTCGCCGCACGGCACGCCCGCCGCCCCTTCGCGTCGTCCTCGCGCGACTCCGATCGTGTTTTTACGGCTCTCCTGCTCGGTGCTCGACGCACGCTTAGCGCCGCTAAGTCCATATCGTGCATTTGATCCGCGTGCACTTGAACGTTGCAAAGTTCATAGTGCGCGCAGTTGCTAACTCCACTTTCTCTCTTAAGACTGCAGGATTTGCACATTGCAATCAGGAAAATACCAAGGAAGCTGCCCGAAATGCCCGAACTGACCGAGGGGCAAAATCGTCATATTCAGAAAGTGGCGATCCGTGTGCACTCGATCGACGGTCAAGATCGGCCCGTCAGGTGGTTACGGTGGTTGCAACGGCGAAATTACTGGGTCGTCCCCAGCCAAGTCTATAAAAGGAACCCTGAACCCTCATTGGAGGGGATCTGACACTTTGCACCCGAGAGAGCTCCTTGAAGAATTCTTTCAGAGATCTCATTCGCGGTTCGAAGATCTCCTTCGCCACTTGAATATCTTCTTCGGACCTTGAAGACCTCCTGCAACAGCAAAGTACTTAGTTTTTCTGAGAGGTGATATGTCACCCTCAGAGACTTTCCTTCAACTGCAATTGTAACGAGAAGCGGTCCGTCGCTCTCAGTTCTCCCAACTTTACTTGTAACACTCAAAAACTTTGTGTATTTTGGCTGACACCGATCCAGCCACGTGGTTTTTCACCCTTTCCGGGTTTCTCACGCTAAAAATGTTCTCTTGTCATTAAAGGGGGTTTTCCAAAAATAATGGAAATTCATATAAACCAAAAATATTTTTGTAAATCTCCTAAACCTACTATGGTAGGCTGTCATTAAAGGGGGTTGTCCATATAATCCAAAATGTTGGTATGCGAATACACCAAAAGTTAGCAAATACAAAAAAATAGACAAAGTTTTGTGTTGATCGCTATTTGCAAACCGCCTGACGGCGAGCACAATCTGCGGAGGGCGGGCTCTCGGCTGGGAGCTGGCGTAGCCCGTTGCCAGTGTGGGCGAAGCCCGCCGTTGGACTAACATGGCCGAATGTCCGTGCCGTTCGACTCGTAGAGTATATAGGTATATGATTTCTCAAGTGAATTATATATATAATAATTTAAAAGGAATTTGGATTTCTTATTTTATTAGTTTGTAACTAAAGAAAGATCATTTAGAAATGTAAATTAAATACTTGTCACACAACTAATTAGGTGAAAATTTTGAATTTGATCGAACTACTTTGAAATCCAATGGCGTTTTATTTTAGTTGATCGAGCATCATTCTCATTGTTTTTGTTCTCAAGCAAAGATATCCGCGGTGGAGGGTTCGTCCTATTTATATATTCACGACCAAGAGCTATGATCCTCTTTCGGATAGGCCGTGAAATTAGGAAGGTTGGAATGCCAATAGACGTATGTCTATTCTATAATGCACCCGACCCGACAGTACCCATTTTTAGAACGTCCAGTGTCAAAGTCATTGAATGGGTAAGCTGTCAATCCCTAAAACGGACTATGTAACGTACTTTCTTTTTTGGGTTACGAGTACTAGTGGTTATTTTACGAGAGTTTTCTATCAATTTATCTTGTGTGATTTCCGTTGAATTCTATACTCAATGGTGCGCGTTGGGAGGATGATTTCAAAATGGACTCCTATAGAGAGGATCGTCAAGATTTCATGAATCAGTTGCCAATTCCAATTTTTTGGTCCCAATTGTAATCTCCATACATCATTGTATCAACAATGAGCCAAAATTCCACCGAAGTCTTTTCAAGGCTCGTTGATGTCGGTACTCGAATGCTATATTTGGGAAGACTATGGCTGCAAAAAAATAGCAATAAGAAATCAATGGTGAGATTAGAGTTGTCAGAAAAAAATAGTGATAGAAAAAATAGTAGAAGAAGAAAGAAGATATGAACATAAAGGAAGAGAAGAAAACTCATAAAGCTCTTTTTAGCTTTTTAGGCTCAGTTTGGCATAAGGGTGGCGGTCGTGAACGCGGTGGTTATGAACCATCGTTCGTGAACGCCTGAAGTCACCTACGAAACTTCATCTTGTAGAACACATATTTGTCGAGAGTGGGCTCACCCCAGCCACACAAGCAAAACAAGACACGGTCAAGGACAGAAGGAGCCCTGGCAAGGAGAATCAGTGGACAGGCTAAAGACGTGTACTCTCCTCTACTCTCCCCAAAGGCGAACAAACCATGGTGCTCGCCCGTTGGGGAGTGTTCCCGTAGGCGAGTGATTTTTTATGGTCGCTTACAGGCGAGTCTTACAGTCTCCCCGCAGAGTGTTTCCAGAAGTTTAGTTTCACACCAGCGAGATCCTCTTCAGTAGTACTCTTCATCCCGCTGAGGTTCTCTCACCCGTTGTTCAGGTCAGGTATTTTACGGGGGCGGCTATTCACATATCAATACGTCCTTGGATTGTCTATTAATATGACCTCATGGGTACTAGAAAAGACACGTTCAAGGAGAATCAATGGACAGAAGGAGCCCTGGCAAGGAGAATCAGTGGACAGGCTAAAGACGTGTACTCTCCTCTACTCGCCCCAAAGGCGAACAAACCATGGTGCTCGCCCGTTGGGGAGTGTTCCCGTAGGCGAGTGATTTTTTATGGTCGCTTACAGGCGAGTCTTACAGTCTCCCCGCAGAGTGTTTCCAGAAGTTTAGTTTCACACCAGCGAGATCCTCTTCAGTAGTACTCTTCATCCCGCTGAGGTTCTCTCACCCGTTGTTCAGGTCAGGTATTTTACGGGGGCGGCTATTCACATATCAATACGTCCTTGGATTGTCTATTAATATGACCTCATGGGTACTAGAAAAGACACGTTAACCGCCCCCCCCCCCCCCCCCCCCCCCCACACACACACACAAAAAGTGCTTCACTCTTCAAGTATGTGCCTTCCTAGTGTCTAGCTCAGCTCTTGGCTTTGTTGAAGGTGAAGTTCTTTTAGACTTTTGGGTACGTGGCGGGACCTCATCGTTGGAGCACTTGGGTTGTGTTTGTAAACAATCCAAATTCTCTCTCTCTCTCTCTCTTGCTCTAGTCATCGGATCTGTGGAGTTAGATCGCAGAATCAATAACCTTGGGCTACCATTTTGTCTGAATATTTGTGAATCGGTTCCTGATTCCAAAACATCTACTTTTCACTAATTTTCTTTGATTGGTGGCGATCATTACCGTTGTTATGCCAAACATGCATTCTATGACGGTGACATTTTTGTCAAAACTCACCGAAGCAAAAATGTGGTGCCAAACGAAGCCTTAGAAGTGAGTTGATCATTGCTTTCCAACAAAACTCAAAAAATATCTTTTGGCACAATCTTTTTTCCCACCATCGAAAAATCAAACTCCTCCAAAATAACAATGACAGTGCGAATAAAATATTTTCCACCGTCACCATCGTCTCAAATATATCCCTAAACTTGCTCATTAGTAAACCAAGAAAATCCCTATTTGATACTTAATTTCACCGCCCAGAAGCCGCTAGGTCACATACATTTGATATACCCATCGAAGATATTTGGCATAAAATCAAACCGGTTTATCCATCCACAAAGCAGAATAAAACTCAGTTTGGGACAATAATAGCGGTGGAAAAAGCTCTATTCATCGCCATCACTATTTTGTAGGCGTTTGGATTCCTGGCGGTAAGAAAAGTGCTTGTGTTAAAAAACAGATCTTTAGATATTTTTAAAAATGAGTGAACTCTCGCACATCTAGAAAAGCTACAAAATATTTTCTGTGTTTTCATGCTTCTCTTCTAGTTAGAGCTGTCACGGTTCCGGTTCGGTTCCGGTTCTACTAAAACCGTGAACCGAACCGCTAAGGTAACGGTTCTTCAAATTAGAACCAAAACTGAATTTGGTTTGACCGGTTCCGGTTCTGGGTCCGGTTCCAGCATTATTTTTGGAACCGTCGTGTTAACGGTTCCAGTTCCGGTTCAACAAAAACCAAAACCAAACCGACCATTAACGGTTCGGTCCGGTTCTATGCGGTTCGGTCCGATTCCAATCGGTTCCAATTAGAAACAAAACCAAACTTGACGGAATGAATGGGGGATGTCAAAAATAAAAAACCGGAGGGGAAAAGTATACCCGTTCAGTTTTTTTTGCAAGCGGGACTTTAAAGTCTGAGGCCCGGGCGTAGGAATTTCGCATTACACCAAGGGGAAGTAATTTTTGTATAATATATAGTAAGTCGGACTAAAAGTTAAAAACTGAAACCGCAAAACCATAAAATTGCACCAGACCGCGCCGATTTTAAAAATTCAAAGATCACGACCGTGTACTGCTGATGCAATGTTCATGTTGCTGAAGATTACGACTCAACATAGGGTAAATAACTTTGAATTGTTTCTCTTGAAATTTTATTTTACAATTAAAATTTTGCTTGAAGAATATATTAGTTAATTCAATTTGACTTTTGACTAATTATCATCTACAATTATATTTGTATTTCATGATTATTATTAAATAGTAGTTGTATATCCTCAATATTTTTAAAACAAAATATTTCAGAAAAATATGTGAGTAAAATTGAAAATACATTATATGATTGTATAAAAATCGAAAGTACACCGCAAAAATCGACTTCAAATTGCATCAATGTCAAAACACACATTACAATTTTAGCGCGGTGCGATTTTGTTCAGTCCAAAACCGACCTCATTTGTTGCGATTGTTGTTTGGGTTCAAACAGCACCAGTTTCACTCATAATAGCAAGCATTATAGATATATTATAACAAAATAACAATATAATAATAATAATAATAATAATAATAATAATAATAATAAACGGGTTGCGGTTCGGTTCTGCTTCGGTCCGGTTCGGATCGGTTCTAAAAATCTTGAAACCGCTTGAAACTTGTATATTTCGGTTCCGGTTTCGGTTCCGGTCCGGATGATAAAATGAAAGAACCACACCCGGACCAATGTTGTTCACGGTTCCAAAATTCAACCGGAACCCAAATAATTCGCGAACGGTTCGGTCCGGTTCTTTGCGGTTCCGGTTCGGTTCCGATTCGGTTTACGGTTTTCGGTTTTAAGTGACAGCTTTACTTCTAGTAGATCTATCTCTCTCTTCTCATCATGCTGTTTTTTCTACCACTATTTTTCTTACAGCTTTAATCCCACAATTGATTTCTCACCATTGCTTCACTTGCGGCCACAACCGTCCCAAAGAGAATTATCATAGAATGTATGTTTGGCGCGGCTTATTTGCTCCGCTGAGTTTGGTCAAAAGCGCAATTATCATAGAATGTATGTTTGGCATGACAAAGGTCATGACCGCTATCAAGAAAATAAACTAATTTTTAGCATAAAATGCATGAAATTTTTTAAGTGAGGTCGGGCATTCACGAACGATGGTTCATGACCACCACATTCACGACCACCACCACCACGCCAAACGAAGCCTAAGAAAACAAAAGAAAAGCACTTTACCATTATCAGACTGAACACCATAAAATTCCTAGTTAATTGCCAAAGGCAAACCTACAACAAATTAAGCAGAATTACACAAGTAGATCATTCTCAGGCTCTGTTGGGGGAAGTTTTTTTCAAGGCGAAGCTTGGCTGAAGATCCGGGACCTCGATCGGGCGCAGAGGGTAGATCCTCTGGAATTCCAGTATTTTGTGGTCGTGGTTGAGCATCGACATTCCAACATCCTGTCATCACTGCTTAGCGGGACCGCTGTTTTTCGTCCGGCGCTGGCAACGCATTGCAGTATTTCTCCCCAAACACAACACTGCGACAAACACGAGCCCTTAATCCTTGAAGCTGATTCAAGGTCTCAGCTCAATAATGCTGTGTTCGCCATCCAAATTGGAAGACTACTGCAAAATATCTTCCACCAAAAACAATGAGTAAATAATAAGGGTTAATTATCAGAATTTCTCAGGAAACTTTATAAAATTATATAAACCTTTCCCCTATTTTTGAAATTACAAAAAAAAACTATTTATAAATTACAAGATACCCCCACCTAATTAACAAATCTATAATTTTAATTAATAAGGAAGTTATGAAGATGAACAGGAGAAGGCTGTGGCCCAGTCACTCAAGTAGTTTTTTTTTAGATTTTTAACACAAACAAGTTTGTTTTAATACAATTCAAATCTAAACTGCACAACTTTTCACTATGTATAAGTAGGCGAAAATGTTGTCCATCCAATATCATCACTGTAAATAAAGAAGAAGAAGATATGATATAATCTTACAAACTGTTAGGGCTTTGCAAAGAAGAAGAGAGATCTAGGGGAGATTAGAGAGAGGGGAAGAAGGATTGGAGTTAAGGAGAAGGAAGGAGAAGATACCTTGAGAATAATAGTGCATGGCCATCATGAGGGAGCCCCGGGTCTATTAATACCTGGGGCTCAAGGGGGCCGGCCGGCCCCCCCATTTGGGGACTGAACCGGGTTGGTTCAGTCCCCCCTTGGTTCCTTTCATTGGATGGGGGCTGAACCGGATGGTTCAGCCCCGTTGTTTGGCCTCCGTTCTTTCGGTCGCCGAGAGTACGTCTGCCCTTGAAGCTGTAGCGGATGCGGCGGCATAACATTCCCTCCCCCTTCAAGCACCAACTTGTCCTCAAGTGAGAAATCCGGAAATCGCTCGCGAAACTCCAAGAAGTCAACCCAAGAATTGTGCTCTGCGGTCATTTGCGCCCACTTGACTAGTACCTCTAGCCGGTACTCGGCACCCCGCCGCTTCCATTTGGTCAATAGAATAGCCTCCGGAGAAGGTCGCAATTCGCCACTGCTAGTAGCCTCAGGGAGAGTCGGGCTGATCGGAGTCGAGTTCCCGAGCTTCTTCTTCAACAATGAGACATGGAACGTCGGATGGATGCGAGAACCTTCCGGAAGAGCCAGAGTATAAGCCACGGGCCCCACCCGGCGGAGGATACGGAAAGGGCCATAGTATTTCGGTGCCAGTTTCTGATTGGTCCGCCGAGAGACCGAGAGCTGCCGATATGGTTGGAGTTTAAGGAAGACCTCATCGCCCACCGCAAACTCCCGCTCGGTACGATGTTTGTCTGCCTGATGCTTCATGCGATCTTGGGCGATGCGTAAGTTCTCCCGGAGTAAAGATAAAGTCCGGTCTCGATCCAGTAACGTCCGATCGACCGCGGGGAGAGCGGTGCTGGCCGGCTCATAAGAGCTCAAAGTAGGCGGGGGGCGTCCGTAGACCACTTCAAAAGGGGTGAGCTTGCTGGCCGTATGAAAAGACGTATTGTAGTAATACTCCGCCCAATGGAGCCACCTAGTCCAAGAGCGTGGCTCATCCATGACAAAGCACCGTAAATAAGTTTCAACCCCACGGTTGAGGACCTCCGTCTGCCCGTCTGTCTGGGGATGGTGGGTCGTACTCATGCGTAGGGAAGTCCCCAGTAGCCGAAACAGCTCCTGCCAGAAATTGCTCACAAAGACGGGATCTCTGTCTGATATGATAGCGCTCGAAATGTCGTGGACTCGCACAATCTCCTTGGCAAAAACTTCAGCAACTGCTTCCCCCGTGTACGGATGGCTCATAACTATGAAGTGTCCGTATTTGGACAACTTGTCAACCACGACCAAAATGACGGACTTGCCCTGAGACTTAGGCAGGCCGTCAATGAAATCCATAGACACAGTGTCCCAAATCTGACGGGGAATCTCCAACGACGTCAGTAGCCCGGCGGGTGAGGTGGTCTCGTACTTATGTCGCTGGCAGATCTCGCATTCACGCACAAACCGCTGAACATCCCGCCGCATACCCTTCCAAAAAACATTCGCCCGGACTCGTTGTAATGTACGCAGGAAACCGGCGTGCCCGCCGGTTGGTGAGGCGTGAAACTCCCGCATCATGACATCCCGCCAAGTCGAGGTGGCAGGGAGGACTATCCGGCCCTGATGGTAAAGCCTGTCTCCCTGTAAGTGGTAGCCGGCCTCAGTAGGCTCTCCCTTTCGTAATGCCTCAATGATGGCCCGAAGATCCGGATCCTGCTGAACTTCTGCCTGTATCTCTCCAGTGACTCAATCACTGGTCCTGAAATATGGGACAAGGAACTCTCTGGTAGGCGGGAGAGTGCGTCGGCCACCACATTTTCCTTCCCCTGTTTATATACGATCTCGTAATCGTATCCCAGCAACTTTGTCAGCCACTTATGCTGCAACGGTGAGGCTAGTCTCTGCTCCAGAAAGTGTTTCAGGCTCTGGTGATCTGTACGGATCTGGAAGTGTCGTCCCAAGAGATAAGGCCGCCACAAGGCGACCGCATGAAGGATGACTAACATCTCCTTCTCGTACGTCGAGAGGCCCAGCGTCCGAGGTGCCAACGCCTTGCTGAAGGAGGCCAAGGGTCGGCCCTCCTGTATCAACACAGCCCCAATGCCGACCCCCGAAGCATCGGCCTCCACTACGAACGCCTTGGAGAAATCCGGTAGTGCCAGAACCGGGGTGGTAGTCATGGCCGTCTTCAAAGACTGGAAGGCGACCTCCGCCTCTGTACCCCATTGAAAAGCATCTTTCTGCAACAGCTGAGTGAGGGGGCGGGCTATTTTCCCATAATCTTTCACGAACCGCCGATAGTACCCTGTCAGTCCGAGAAAGCCCCTCAGAGCCCGGACCGTCGTGGGAGGTGGCCAATCCACCATGTTTGCGATCTTCTTTGGGTCAGCTCGACCCCGTGTGCGGACACCAGGTGTCCCAAGTACTCCGCCTGCCCAAACGAGCATTTGGACTGCTTGGCGTACAGCTGGTGCTCCCTTAGTATGGTGAGGACGGTGCGGACGTGCTCCAGGTGATCCTCCCAACTCCTGCTATATATAAGTATATCGTCAAAGAAAACTAGCACATACCTTCGAAGAAGAGGGCGGAATATCTCATTCATCACCGCCTGGAAGGTCGCAGGTGCGTTGGCCAACCCAAATGGCATCACCAAAAACTCACAGTGACCATCGTGGGTACGGAAGGCCGTCTTGTGGACGTCTTCCTCCTTCATACGAATCTGATGGTAGCAGGACCGGAGGTCCAGCTTGGTGAATAAGTGTGCCCCATATAGCTCGTCCAATAGCTCCTCGATCATAGGAATGGGAAATTTGTCCTTGATGGTGGAGCTGTTAAGCCCCCGATAGTCTACGCAAAACCTCCACGAACCGTCCTTCTTCTTCACCAGTATGATCGGAGAAGAAAAAGCACTAGTGCTAGGGCGTATAATACCCGAGGTCAGCATCTCGCGCACGCTGCGCTCTATCTCAGCCTTCTGAATATGGGGGTAGCGGTGAGACCGGATGTTGGTGGGATCCGTCCCTGCCTTCAACTGGATCTGATGGTCCCGGAAGCGGGACGGAGGGAGGGAGCGTGGCTCCTGAAAAACATCACCGTACTGTCCCAAGAGCGCTTGTATCTGCTCAGGCTCCGCGCTGGCTTCCAATCCCACGGTGGTCACCCCCAGAATCATGGCCACTGCCCCGCCTTGCTCCTCCAGCCTCTGCAAACTCCCGAGTGAGATCTCCTTGAGTGGATACGTCCTTATGCCCTGCAAACAGTGGTCCTTGTCCTGCTGAGAAAACTCCAGCGTCATTCGGTCCCAATCCGTGGTTACCCGTCGTAGCTGCCGGAGCCACTGCACCCCCAAGACCATATCCGAGCCTCGAATGGGTAGAAGGTAGATGTCAGTGTGGCAGATGTATCCCGGCATCCGCAGCTCGGCCCCCTTCAGGACCCCTTCGCATCGCAACTTGCTCTCATCCGCCACCATGACCTGGAAAGCGGCCTCCCGATCAATCTGAAGCCCAGCCTTGAGAGCCACCTCGGGGTTAATGAAATTGTGGGTGCTCCCACTATCAACCAATACAGTCACCCGTTCCTGGCCAATCGCCCCTGCGATCCGTAAAGTAAGGGGTGCCGTGCACCCTGCCATCGCCTGAAGGGATATTCCAAACTTTGCGAGATCCAGATCATCCTCAACGGAATCGCCAGTGGTGTCCTCTTCCTCGCCCTCGTCCCGCAGCATGAATACTTGGACCTTCTGACACCGATGCCCCGGAACGAATTTCTCATCACATTTGAAACACAGCCCCTTATCCTTTCTGGCCTAAAGCTCCTGCCACGTCAACCTCGTCACAGTAGGACGGCCCCCGGTCGGTGGTTCCTTCTTGGGTACATCTGCAACCGTAGGTGCCCGACCTGTCGTCCGAGTCCTCTGCCGATTGTACCGCTCCTGTATCCTGGCCAGGCTGATGGCATGACTCAAACTATGTGGCATGTAGGCGTGGACCTCGTCTCTCAAATGGTCCTTCAATCCGGATATGAAACAACTCAACATCGTCCTCTTCTGCCAATTGACCCGGTTGGTCAGCCGTTCGAACTCTGTCCGGTACTCTGTGACTGATCCTTTTTGTCGCAGCTTCTGTAACATAGCCTCTACGTCTTCGTACTCCAGAGGCCCGAAGCGAGCCGAGAAGGACTCCACAAACTCCTCCCAGGGTGCGTAATTGCGCCCCCTCAGAAACCACTTTGTCCACTGGAAAGCGTCATCTTCCAGGTGAAAAGACGCCAACTGGACCCACTGCCCCTCCGGAATCTCCTGGTACTTGAAGAAAAGTTCAGACTTCTGGACCCACTCTAAGGCGTCGCCGCCTTTGAACTTAGGGAAGTTCATACGTGTCAGTTTGGGCTACATGTACGGCCGTGGTTCTGCATGTGCTGGTTGGTAAGGTTGCGCTGGAGCCACTGCTGGCCCGGGCTGTCCCCGGTCCAGACCGTAGCCTCCTCGTTGCCCTCCACCCCATGGGTTGCCATTTCCATAGTCCACCGGTCCTCCATATGGTGGTGGTAGCGGTAGGATGCCCGCCACACCCCCGATTGGGACCGCATTCGCTCCAGTAGGTCGAAAAGGGGCTTCTCCCTGCCCTAGACCCCGCCACGAGGGACCCGGCTGCATTCCCGGTCCGTTCCAGGCGGACTGGGCGCCGAACGGCACATCCGGTGCCGTCGGACCTTCCGACGGCCTCCAACCATCTGGTCGGCGGTAGCCGGCCTCCATCGAGCCGCCGGTGGCCGCTCCAGGGGCCCCGCACCCCTCCTGCGCTGATCCGCTCGTGCGGACGGCGTAGGTGCCGATCCGCGCAAGATCGGCTTCCGCCGATCCGGATACAGGGATTCCGCCTCCTGTAGACCTGGATCCGGCCCCCTGCTGCGTTCCACTTCCGATTCCCATGCCGTTCTGCGCCGGAGGATGGTAGGATGCTTCGGTTTCGGATCCCTCCGCCGCGTGGGATTTTCCCTTCAAATTTTGCACGAGTAGGGTCTTGATCTCCTCCATGCGCGCGTCCAAGCGATCCTCTAGATTTTTTTGGGAGGATTTCACTTGTTCTTTGAGCGCCGCCATCGTGTCCGACAACCCTACGTAGTTCTCCTCGAGGGATGCGAGCCGCGCGGTTTCGGCTTCCGTGCGTGTCACCATCGTCGCAGGAACGATGCTCTGATACCAAATGTTAGGGCTTTGCAAAGAAGAAGAGAGATCTAAGGGAGATTAGAGAGAGGGGAAGAAGGATTAGGGTTAAGGAGAAGGAAGGAGAAGATACCTTGAGAATAATAGTGCATAGCCATCATGAGGGAGCCCCAGGTCTATTAATACCTGGGGCTCAAGGGGGCCGGCCGGCCCCCCCATTTGGGGACTGAACCGGGTTGGTTCAGTCCCCCCTTGGTTCCTTTCATTGGTTGGGGGCTGAACCGGATGGTTCAACCCCGTTGTTTGGCCTCCGTTCTTTCGGTCGCCGAGAGTACGTCTGCCCTTGAAACTGTAGCGGATGCGGCGGCATAACACAAACAACTAGTAATGGAAGATTTGAGTAAGGAAGTGATATATTACCTATTTGTTAGTGTGTTTCAAAATTATGTTTGCTTCTCCTTTTCAGTCGATCTCAATAATATATGAAATAACACACAAATGTAATCACGATAATAATTAATATTAAATTTAACAAGTTTTAATGAACATTAACTTACCTCAAAATTAGTACTCATCCAAATTGACTGTCTAACTTTACATATTCTTTTGCAGATTCGAGTTATCTAATCGTGAAATATGTTTATCTTCTCATGATGCAACAATAGGATCGCGATACCTTCTATAAAGTGAGACAATCCGTGGCAATGGACATCCGTCACATAGCACCAACTGTACAAAATGATTACCATCTATGAAGCTCATACATACAAGTCTTGGGGGTCCTGCGTAAAAATAGCTCGACGCCAGAATGATAAAAAATTTAACCTCTTCTTTTACTTTTTTTATATTCCTATTTCAAAAGATCAAAATAAAAAATGCAAAGGTCATCTTATTCAAAAATTGAATTAGATTATCTCCTCTCCCACTTCACACCTCGAAACGCATTGTTCTTCTATAGAGAAAGGCATTTTCACATTTGCTTACCCAAAATGGCTAAGGAGAGGAAAGGTTCCTTTTTGAAGGTATTCCCTGGAATAGATCCAGTGGAGACGGGGCGGGGTCTGTAGCTCGGAGGACTAGAGCACATGACTACAAACCACGGTGTCAGGGGGTTCAAATCCCTCCTCGCCCACAACCAGCCCAAAAGGGAAGGGAATTTTCCTCTGGGGGTAGGAAAATAATGATCGGGATAGCAGTAGCAAAGCTATTGAACTTGGGTATGGTCCTTAGCCGAAATTGAATGGCCTTCTTTTATTCAAGTTTTGTACTATTACATATAGTAAACCCGGCCAGAAACAACATATTTGCGTTTGACTTCCCGTAACTCTTCCTTGGACAGGCTTGGGCAGAATAGCAGAGCAAGTACAAATATTAGTAGCATAGAAAAAATTGAGCTCATCGTCATTAATATGAATATGTTTTCTCGTGATAATTGTGGCCTATCGGGAGAATCGATGACAAAATTTTTGATGCACTGTTGAGAATTATGAATTGACTATTTACAATAGATTATCTCGAATCTATATCGAGGTATTGACGGTGATTCTCAAATATTGTAGAACAGAATGTGATACGATGAGATAGAAAGAAATAAAGAAGGAAACGGGTTACCTACTCCTAACGGTCAAAGCGAGCCCTTTAATTCAACTACGTAAATCAGTGATCGATTTCTAGGTTTCGTCGTAAACCTAATTGGCTACTTCCAATTACGTAAATCAATAGTTCAATCCGCACTCAAAGGTAGGGCATTTCCCATTGATATAGGAACTTATGTATAAGAAACAATGGTATCTCCAATTATAGCCCCTCTGGGATGTAAAATATATCTCTTCTCAAAATTCACATAGTGTATGAGACAAATGTATGCATTTCGATTAGGTCGTATTCTATGGTTACAATTCTACCAGATATCTCTTTTTCATCAGTCGAAAGTCGATTTTACCATATAGACGTTTATAACCTCCCATCTATGCCTTGCGTTAATGATCTCCTTGGCATTACGACCTTTACCACAACACTGTTGTCCAATAATCAAATTATTTTGTGGATTGGATTTCACTTGACTGTCTACGGTTCCATTTGGTTCATCCCACACGTACTTGTCACGGGCATCCTGCTCTTTTTTGTTTTATAGACTTGTATATTACTATTGAGAGTCAAAATATTCTACATAATGTGAATATTCCAACAAAGAGTTTGATTTTAGTTCAAAATGATCAATATGTAGAAGCAGAACAAGTAATTGTCGAGATTCATGCCAAAACGTCCACTTTTCATTTTAAAGAACCGGGGTCGTCGGGTTTGGAGAAGAAATAGACGACGACAATCCAATGAGCCAGGGGCGGTTGGACTCTGATATGAGGTCTTTTTTTCCTTAAAATGATCAAATGCCGGCAGGAAAAATGATGGATGAGGTCATCTGGCTCGAAGAAGTGGACGACGACATTCCGGCAAGCTCAGGGAGGCTAGACTCGATATGAGGTTGTCGGGCTCAGGATAACTCCAGACGCGAACAAAAGCCGACCGGAATTCGAGGGAGATCTGTTGTCAACGGGCTCAGGGAGGCAAGCTACTTCTCCGACGGGATCGACACGCACTGGCGATCAAGCGGGAATGCACGGTTGGAGAAGAACTTGTTCGGTAGGCACAAGAAAGGGAGTTGGGTTTTAAGCAAGGGTTTTATTGGTCTACAGATAGAGAGATCCAAAATTACAATAAGATCTTAAACTCAAACAATAATAGGGAGAATTTTAGTTTGCAGATAGAGGAATTAACTCCACGAATAACAATTCCCTAAAATTAATGGAAGATTTCAATCATTTTATGTTCAAAATATAGATTTGCATGGGCATTAAAATTGTTTTGGAGCCGACGACTGCGATTAGATGTGTGGCTAAAAAGCACAACTACTTGACCTGATATATTACATCTGAACTATTTCAAAATTTTGAAACTCCCTGAAGCGCATCATCAAACTATCAAAAACTCTTTCCTTTTTTTTTTCATTTTAAATAGAAAAAAATCATGAATACTCTCTGATACTCCAGAATAAGCCTGAGTTTGCTCAGAAATGCTCAACAAATTGTGTAGATTGCGAAAGGGAACATTTGATGATAAGTGGAAAGAGTCAACTGATCACATATTTGCATTCACGGTTGATATCTATGGCATGATATGATATTATTTTGTCACACAGATGAACTCATGTTAGATATAATCATTGAAAAAAATGAAAAAAGATGTGAATGTCACACATCGTCATATTAAATGAATTTATAAAATTCAAAAATGTATCACGTATCCTAGGTAATTTGAAAATAACGAATCTCATATCTGTATCGTATCACATCTTGTATCATGTCTCCCCGCATGCAACATAGACATGTGAAGTTCCCCAGTAATGTGACAATTCAAGGGAAAAATAAAAAATCCCAAGAAAAAGCCATTTCATGAGCTTATAAAGCACATTTTATGGAACTCCTAAAACAAGAAATACTCGATGAGAAGTTTAACTTCATATGGAAAAGAAAAGAGAACTCTAGTTCATACCTCAACATAGCCTGATGCAGAATACAAAGCACTTTTCCTCTGCTCATCCATGTCTGGTCCAGTAGTCAGGGGACTCTTGAAAGGTACCTTGAGTTGCAAGCAGATCAAAATCCAGGGATGTTAATATATAAGTTCATCTTAGAAGCATAAGAAACATCTGATACAGTGATAAAATGAAAAACATAAAATAGTGGAGATACAATTCAAAATATACACAATCTTACATGATGGAACATGAAAAAAAATGGAGAGAAGAAAAACACCAACCTATATATTTGGATCCACCACTGTTAATGTGAACAAACCTCATGCTCCTACAACAACACTCAAAAACACTCAAGCCTTTATCCCACTATAGTGGGGCCGGCTATATGGATCCTTTGTAGCCATTGTAGCCATTGGCCATTGTAACCTCATACAGAATCATACTCCTACACCACAATAAAATAGTATCACAGAGACGAAGAGTGTCATCTTCTTGATGTAGCACATTCTCTTATGTGCACATGGATACCCTTGTTACTTCGAGTCATGCAGTCTTTTATTTTGAGTTCTATATGTTTCGTCAAATCTATGTTGTAAATTGTTATGAGACTTTAGGTCTTTTAGTAATTTTAAATATTTTTATAATCAGTCCGAAGACTTATTACACTTAAGCCATTATGTATTTCTATTTAAAGACTCATAGGGCCATGAAGAAAAGGAAGTAAGAAGTAATATTTCATCACTCTCTCTCCCCCTCTCTCTTAGTTTCTCCTTTTCCTCCTCTCATAGTTAGGTTTAGGGTTTGTTGCTTCCCCTCGAGTCCCCCGCCTCCGGTAGCCACGAGAGGAAGCAAAAAACAAACCGCACTAACTAATAATACACATAATTTTTTTTTACCAAGAATGGTACTTCAAATGTTGCTATTAGCTAAATAATTCATATGATTTCAATATTATTTGGATATAAATAAATTTTCTAATGTATATCTTTTATGTACTAAGAAGAAGCAAACAATGTATTGAGTTGATCTTGTTTTATATATTTTTATATTCTTTACTCGATTACACAATAAAAAGATTTGATCATATATTTTTCATGCAAGATGAGTTGTCAACAGTAATATATCATCTGCAAATAAAGTTTAATAATATTTCTTTTTTAATTAGCATGAATTTTCTTATAAAAATTGAGGTATTTAAGTTCAAAATTATTTTAAATAGCAAAACTAAAACACGAACTTAGTAAACCGACCAAAAACCGAACCGATACACATCGGTTCGGTTTCGGTTTGGGTCTAAACCGAACCGCCAGCGAAATCTCTACGTGCACACGTCCCTAATAAGACTACGACCCCCAACACTCAAGAGGTGGTGAGGCGCACATGGGGTGCAATCGATCATGTGGGTGTATTCTCGCAGAGCCGCAAAGATTCCAGAAGGGGAAGGGTATTGAGTTCTTTTTGCATAATATGCTCCTATATAAAAAGGAGTGTGGCAAGGAGCATCTCTCATGATCATTTTTTTTGTAAACGCAAGTCATTGTGCGAAGTGAGGACTTCTGTCATTTTTTATTCTTCTTTCTACATCATACAACGAAATTTCTTATTCACGTCGAGATCGTACCACAATCTAAGATTTTAGGGTTCCCAACAACATATTGGCATTTTGTAGTTATCAGTGTTTGCTACCTCGCCAATAATCTCCCATCCTTTGATCTTGGCAAGCATCTCCATTTTCAATCTTCTTCCCTCCACACAACTCTTTCTTGTGACTCCTCAAATCTTTGGTTTTACATGCCATGTTGATCACATGTGCTCTCCTATGAACAAATTGGCACTATGTGAGACCAAGTGTCTTTTTAGGGTACAAACCTAGGACACAAGGACGTGTGTTATTCTCTACTTTGTGGAAGATTGCGACCTCCATTTATATCATTTTCTCGAGGATAAGTCATTCTTCCCCACTTTCCCAACATCTTCTCCTCTTCATAAACCTCGTCTCCTCCGGGTCCTCTAGAACCACCAATTCCTCCACTCCAGCAGTTCCTCAACCATCTTTCCTCATGCACCACCTCAACCATCTTTCCTCATGCACCACCTCAACCACTTTGGCAACCTCTAAAATATTTCTTCTAGCATATACCGAGACCGAGACTCGTTGCCTACTAATGATAATCCTACACAAAAAGATTTTCTCATTGCCCTTCACAAAGGTAGCTTTCAATGTATTGCTAATTCTTTATTAAACTTTATTTTTTTCGCTTGACTTTTCCTTTCATAAATTTGCTTGTATTTTGTCTTTAGTTACCACTCCATCCACTGTCCATAAGGCACTACAACATCTAGGGTGGAAGATTGCGATGGATGAGGATATGTCGGCCATGTAGGCCAATTATATATGGGATTTGGTCCAAGTGCTTCTGGGACAATCTCCTGTTGATTTCTGGCAGGTATTCATTGCAAAACACAAGTTGGGTGGGCTATTGAGTGCCTAAAGACGTGGTTCATTGCTCGCAGGTGTAACACCCCATTTCTCAATGATAAGGAATCAATAGCCAAAAACTGGTAGCAGAAAGCTAATTCCACGTGGTAGGGTCACCGCTGGCGGTAGATCTCTTGCCATGTCGACAAGATGAGGTATCATGTCGACAAGATGAGTTAGCTTGTCGATGAGAAGAGTTAGCTTGTCGACGAGAAGAGTTAACGCCATGAGGTAGGGTTACCGCTGGCGGTAGCTCTCTTGTTATGTCAACGAGAAGAGTTCTCTCTTGCCATGTCGACGAGAAGAGATAACGTGTCGACGAGAAGTGTTAGCGCTGGTACCGCGGCGCGGTAGCTGCTAGCGCCGCGCGGTAGCTGACGGACCCAGATTCGTTAATCTGAGATCGTGGCCGAAAATTCCACTTGGGCTTTGGATCTAAGGGCTGAGACTTGTTCCAGAACCTTCTAGGTAGGCTGAGGATAGAGTTTAAGCTCATTCTTATCTTGGTTTTCTCTCTCCAAGGGTAAGAAAGAGGAGAGGAGAGGAGAGCTAGATCCCACCATTGGAGGAGCATCGGAGCTCCAAATCGCGAGTCGAGTTCAAATCCAGGGAGAGGAACCCGCTGCGGTCATTTCCATCCGGATCAATCTTCGATTCATGGTGCCAAAGAGAACATCAAGGGTAACGATCATTCTCCCCGGTCTTAGGACGTGTATTGTCCATTTCATACTTTGATATGCTTGCATAGGAAGAATCTCCTCCACTAATTAGTGGAGGGTAGGACCTCCTTTGGTTCTTTGGAACCCCGGGTCGATTATGTTCGTCCCTGGCATTATTTGCATGTAGAGAATCTGGTAGTCGTACGAATTTAGGCATTTAGTGTGAAGCCTACCCGTGGTCGTAGGCCCGGATCGGTGATGTGCTTGTGTCTTTGGATTTAGGCTAAGTCTAGTTTGCGAGCCGGAGAATGACTCCGAGGAATGCATCATTTCTTTGTGGGGTTTGTGATCAAGGGAGCTCGTGGAGCACCAAACGAAAGCCCTGTGAGTGTTAGGTGGGTGAACACAAACCTTCACCACCCATCATATTGGAGTTGACTTGGACCTCCTACGTCGATAGTGTGTGTGAAGCCCTTGATCCCTTGTGCGGTGGAGTGCGTAGCATAGTGGAATAACATTGTTTAAGTTAACTTGTTACCGGGCCGAGGGGAAGCCGCACCCGCATCGTGGGGATTACACGGTGATTTGAGCACGGGCAAAGGCCGAACCGAACCCATCCCATGCGGACAGCATGAGGAATACCTTTTGGATGTTGTTCGATCATGGTAGGGGATGTGATGGGCTTAGACGCCTTGACCGGTAAAAGCTCAATTGTTATCTAAGTTCACGTAACTTAGCTTGGTGGTAGTGCTCGTTAGAGTATACACCTATTGCATGCCTTGTGTGCATGAAGCGCGTGGTCACGAGTACTCACGTAGAGTTGTTGTGATGATATGTAGTCCCATGCGTGTTTGCTTAGGCGGTTGCGATAAGCTTCAGGGCAAACCCGATCATCATAAATTGCATACCTAGGTTCCCTTTATTTACATGCACAACCTAGACGAATTGATTGTGCTTGAAACCTCACATTGTGTAGAGTAGTCGCACTTTCTTGTTTTTACATACTGCATGATACGACTTGCTTGCAGGTGAGCGGTACCCCGCCCTGGAGCTGGCTAGAATGGCTGGGGGGGTGGGATCGTTACGCGGTTTGTAGTCAGCTTATAGCTAACCCTCGTTTACCTCTTATTTGTGTATGGTACAGGTCCTGGCGAGCCAAGCGGGAAATAGCGGGCTGAATCCCAATGCTGAGCGGCTGAGCCGACCCTCGAAGGCCAACCTCTTTACTGCTTTAAATGTCGGCCTGCGTGTCGATGTTTGTTTAGCACTTTTGTATTGATACATTTGGATGTAATGTAAGGCCAAAAGGCCGGAACCCTGTATATGTTTTCATTCCTAGTGTAAGTGTGGACATTCATGATTTTTAATCAAAGCTTTCGTTAGTGTGTTCTCTTTACTCTGTGCAGTCTCTCTTTCTGTTTATCATCTTACTAACGCCTAGCTTGTGTGTTCAATATGTCGCAGGGTCCCGAGCGGACCTGTGTTATATTATTTATACAGGTAGGGTTTACAGCAGGTTTACTCAAAGATAGATAATTTATTATGATGAAACTTCTCACTAGTTGTGAATCTTAGAACAATTTGTGTTTTATCTCTCTAATTTGTTCATTGTCATTGGAAGTTGCATTACCTTGACATCAAAAATGTCTTAGCGGTGATTTAACTAAGATTGTTTACATAAAGCAGACGTCATGATAAGTGACTATGAGGGAATCTCCTGTATGTAAAATATTTGTATGGCCTTAAACACACTCTTAGAACATGATTTGAAAAGTTCAGTCAGGTGGTTAAGGCTATTTCGGTTATGTCGGAATAGTTCAGGGTTTTATTTTTCTTTTTACTCAACGCTAAGAGGGACCTGTGATTCAATTGGTATATGTTGACAACATTATTATCATAGGTAACGATATAATAGTGATCCCCATGGTTAAGCAACATCTAGCTAAGTACTTTCTAATAAAAAATCTTAATCTTCCTCAGTATAACTTGGGTATTGAGGTAGCTTCCTGATGGGGCCGTCTATTTTATACGGATCGACGATCTGAGAATTTTAATAATTTTTTATATTTTTGTGATTTTATTTTCATGTATTTTAAGGGTCGTCATGATCGAAGAATCATGATCGTTCATGATAGCCCCTAATGTCTATATATTGAGGGTGAAGACTCATTTAGAGGTATTGAAGATTGGAGCATAGAAGTCTAATATTTGGTCATTTCGGTGCTGAAGCCGAGCCGGGGCGTGAAGCCTTGGTCCCCTCCCATCCCTCCTTGGTCTCCCTCCCATCCCTCCTTGCCTTGGTCCCCCACCACCAACAACCCAATCCAGCCCCTCCACAAAGCAGTCGACCTCCCCTTCCTCCTCCCTCCCTCTGCCGACCACCACCAACCCAATCCAGCTACTCCTCCATAGAAGCCGGCCCATATTTATTCCTCCCCACCCCACTGCCGACCACCCACCACCTCCTCCTTGACATGGAACCTCTTCTCTAACAGCCCTACCCATTAAATTCACAAAACAGTCCCAATCTCCCCTCAAATCCCCTTAAATTTAACTCTGGTGATCACCGAAATCATTCTCTAGCCACCCCGGTGGTCTCCCCCGGTTTCCCCTTCAATTCTTCCATATTTGATTTTCCGGTGATCGCCGTAAAACTGTCCAGCGGCCACCACCACCGGAGACCACTTTCAGCCACCACCGGCCTACCCCGTCCACCTCCGGCCATCCTCCAGCCAGCCCACTCCTCTGCTACCCATAACTACCCACTGCCCAACCATTTCCTAGAATTTAGGATCTATTCCTAAATTTTAGGCCCCACTACTATTCCCCCTACAGCCGCCCTTCATTCTATTCCTAAATCTTAGGCCCCACTACTCCAATATTCCCCCTTACAGCTGGCCCTCATTCTCCCCCCTATGTTCCCCCTCTCACGTAGAGGCTCTCAATCCCCCTGTTAACCATCCCCACCACCCCTCTCTCTCTCGTGGAACCACCTCCCTCAACTTACCCATACTTTCACTGATGAAGGATGCATCGTGGACGGAACAAACGTGACAGGAGGAACTCCCGGCGAGACTGGAATCGCTTGGCTTGAGAAGATCGACCCGCTTTGGAAGCCTCGGGTTGTTTAAGTATTTTCTTAGCATGCGCGGATTTCTATTTGTATTTGCATGTTTATTTTTGCACTCTTTGCTTGGTGTGCTATTAGCGGGTGTGCTAATAATTGTGGCTTCCCCCTCGTAGTATAAGAGGTGGGATAACTTATGTTGTATTCAATTTTTAATTAAGAATCCATCAAGCTTGCCCTAGCCGCCTCTCCTCTCCGTGCGGGAGAAGTTTCGTCCGGAAGGACTCCGCAGCCGCTCCTCCCCCGCCGCACCCGTCGTTCCCGTGAGGAAGGCCCCAGGCCGGAAGGTCGACTCCCACCTCCTCCGGCGTTCCTATGCCAGTTGGTATCAGAGGAGCCCGTCGACTTCTACGCTCGACGCTGCTTCCTCCCGCTCGTGCGTCCAACGTAGCTGCTTCCTTCCGCTCGCTCGACGCTGCATCCTCCCGCTCGCGCGCGACACTCAACCGCGTGGGGTTTTCCTGTCCTGCAGATGGGCGACAACCCGCGTGCCGACGCCGACCTATGGGCGGCCATCAATGGCATCACCACCCAACTTGCCACCCTCACCGCCGCCCTCGGCAATCTGCAGCCAGGCCGCAACCAGCATCCGCCTCCCGCCGATGCCAACACTCCAGCTGATCGCTTCTTTGGGCGGCAATACCGTCGTGGTCGCGTGCCCCCGGCTGCCCCACCCCTCAATCCAACCCTTTCCAAGTCCAGCTCCGACGAGGATCTCCCCGACGGCGGAAATCCTCCTCGCGGGGGTGACCAGCAGCCTCATTACCAACCGGGATACCGACTGCGCGCGGACATTCCCCATTTTCATGGTAACCTGGGCATCGAGGACTTCCTCAATTGGATTTCGGAAGTCGAACGTTTCTTTGAAATGGCCGAGATCGACGACCGACGCCAAGTGAAGATGGTCGCTTACCGCCTTAAATCGGGCGCGGCAGTTTGGTGGTACCAACTTCAACTCAACCGCAACCGCCAAGGCAAGGCCCCCGTTTGCACGTGGCTGAAGATGAAGAAGTTGTTGCGGAATAGGTTCCTCCAACCCGACTACGACCAGCACTTGTTTCAGTTCTACCAAAGTTGTTCGCAAGGAACTCGTACGGTGACGGAGTACCTGGCGGAGATAAGCCGACTCGCGGACTGCAACGGCCTAACCGAGACGGATGGACAACGTGTTACTCGTTTCCTACATGGGCTACGTCCCTCCCTACGGGGGAAGATTGGACTGCATGTTTTGCGCACGGTGGATGAGGCTTACAACATGGCCCTCAAGGCTGAACAAATGGAGAAGGCAGCGGTACCGCCACACCGCGCGGCCTCGCGCCGCCCTTGGACGGATTCTTTGGGTTCTAGCAGTCGGGACACTACCGGCAAGGAGATTGCAGATCGGGTGTCGGCCTCCTCTTCCGCACCAAAGGGTCGGGCACCTGACCGCGCACCGGCGGGCACGTGTTTCAAATGTCAACAACCCGACCATTTCGCCTCTCGTTGCCCCCTGCTTCGCCAGCCCGTCCACACTGTAGCTCCGGACGAGGAGAGGGGGGACGACATAGGGGAGGCCGATGAAGTCATTGATGGGTATGACGAGGAGGGCAATTTCGCCGCTTGCGTGGTTCATCGTCTACTTCTTACACCCCGGCTGGATGAACACGTCCAACGTAGAAACGTTTTTTGGAGCTACTGCAACATCAAGGGGAAGATCTGTGATGTCCTGATTGACAACGACATTTGCGAGAACTTTGTTGCGAACCGGTTGGTCTCCTACCTGCAGCTAACGACCGAACCTCACCCACACCCCTATTCCATCGGATGGATCCAGCGCGGCCCGTCAGTACGGGTCACCCACCGCTCTCACGTTCCTGTTGCCATTGGGAAGCACTACCGGGCCGACGTTTGGTGCGACGTCGTGGAGATGGACACGAGCCACCTACTCTTGGGGCAGCCGTGGCAATATGACACGGATGTTTCGTATAAGGGCCGCAAGAATGTATACTCCTTCACTTGGGCCGGCAAGAAGATACAGATTATTGCCCGGGTCGGAGGGAAACCCGAAGCCAGTCAACCTTCAGATAAGGAGCGTAGTCTATTGGTGATGCACGAAGACTCCTCTCTGTTTGAGCGAGACGCTGCGGAGGCCAAGGAAGTGGTGGCCCTCGTCTCCTACGGGTTGTACGCCACTAGCGAGCAGGAGGCGGAAGCCGCACCCCCGGACGTGCGAGCACTGCTGCACGAGTTCCGAGCCATCACGACGGAGGACTTACCCGACCATCCCCCTCCTCTTCGGGATATACAACACCAGATCGACCTCATTCCGGGAGCTAGCCTTCCGAACATGCCTCACTACCGCATGATTCCCAAGGAGCATGACATCTTGCGTGAGAAGGTGGAAGAATTGTTGAAGAAGGGCTTCATCTCTGAGATCCTCAGACCCTGTGGGGTCCCGGCGCTCTTGGTCCCCAAAAAGGACGGTTCGTGGAGAATGTGCGTCGACAGTCGCGCGATCAACCGGATCACCATCAAGTACTCATTTCCCATTCCTCGTCTTGATGACATGTTGGACATGTTAGATGGCTCCCAGTTCTTCTCAAAGATAGACCTACGTAGCGGGTACCACCAAATCCGCATCAAGCCGGGTGACGAATGGAAGACGACTTTCAAAACACCGGACGGCCTGTTCGAGTGGAAGGTAATGCCTTTTGGATTATTTAACGCTCCAAGTACGTTTATGCGCCTCATGACACAGGTACTGCGATCATTTCTGGGAAAGTCTGTTGTCGTCTATTTTGACGACATATTGATCTTCAGCAAGAGCAGAGCGGATCATCTGTCGTATCTTCGTGTTGTATTGGAGGTGTTGGCGGAGCACAAACTGTTTATTCACCTCAAAAAGTGTACCTTTCTCGCTCCGCGGTTGAACTTTTTGGGATTCGTTGTGGGCGCGGACGGCATCCGGGTTGACGAGGAGAAGATCCAGGCGATCCGAGATTGGCCAGCTCCAACGACGTTACCGGAGTTGCGGTCGTTCCATGGGTTGACCACATTCTACTGGCGGTTCATCCGTGACTTCAGCACCCTTCCAGCGCCGATGACCGATTGTTTGAAGAAGGGGCGGTTCCTATGGGGAGAAGAGGCCAGTCTCTCCTTCGACTTGATCAAACAGAAGCTTAGCTCGGCCCCGGTCTTGGCGCTACCCAGTTTTGATAAGCTCTTTGAGGTGCAGAGTGATGCTAGTGGCATTGGTATAGGAGCGGTCCTCTCCCAAGACAAGCGGCCAGTTGCGTTTTTCAGCGAGAAACTAAGTGACGCCAGGCGGAAATGGGCCGCTTATGATCAAGAGTTTTATGTCGTCGTCCGGACTCTCAAGCATTGGGAGCACTACTTGCTGCACAAGGAGTTCATCTTGTACACAGATCATCAAGCTCTCAAGTTCATCAACAGTCAGAAGCGCATGGATGGAATGCACCTTCGTTGGACCACGTATCTCCAACGGTTTCCATATATTATCCATCACAAGCCGGGGACTACCAATGTCGTCGCCGACGCACTTAGCCGGCGGAGTTGTTTGTTAGCGACTATGCACCACGAGATCGTCGGTTTTGATACCCTCGTCGACTTGTATGCCGACGACATTGATTTCCAAGAGGTTTGGCGCGCCTGTTCGTTGGGCGGATCACATGGTGGTTTCCTCTTACTTGATGAGTTCCTGCTTAAAGACAACCGCCTGTGTATTCCCCGCACTTCCATGCGGGAGAAGCTCATCCGTGATTTGCATGGTGGCGGGTTGAGTGGCCACCTGGGCCGAGACAAAACACTCGCCAGTCTACAAGAGCGCTATTTCTGGTCGCAACTGACAAAGGACGCGGGGAACTTCGTTCGGAAATGTTATGTGTGCCAACAGTACAAGGGCCATGCACACAACACTGGGCTCTATACACCGCTCCCGGTCCCCTCCGGCGTTTGGGAGGATCTTTCCATAGATTTCGTCTTGGGCCTTCCGCGCACGCAACGCGGGGTCGATTCAGTGTTTGTCGTGGTGGATCGTTTCTCGAAGATGGCACATTTTCTACCTTGCCGCAAGACGTTCGATGCTTCTCACATTGCGCGTCTTTTCTTCCGGGAAGTGGTTCGTTTGCATGGCGTGCCGACCACTATCACGTCCGACCGTGACCCCAAGTTTCTCGGCCACTTTTGGAAGATGTTGTGGAAGATGTTTGATACCTCCCTCCAGTTTAGTAGCTCCGCCCATCCTCAAACTGACGGCCAAACCGAGGTCGTGAACAAGACCTTGGGGAACCTCGTTCGTTGCATCTGCCAGGATCGCCCGAAGCAATGGGATCACGCCCTCGCGCAAGCTGAATTTGCTTATAACAATCGGTGCACAGCTCTACCGGTCGCACGCCTTTCTCTATCGTTTACACTAAGGTTCCCCGGCATGCGCTCGATCTAGCCCGCCTACCGCCGGCACCTCCTTCAGCAACACAGCTAGCGGAAGAGACCCGCGACATCCAAGCCGACACCCGGCTCAAATTGCTTGACTCGATTGCCAAATACAAGGCCATGGCCGACAAGCACCGTCGCGAGAGGATTTTTGAGGTGGGAGACTTAGTGATGGTCTTCCTCCGCAAGGAGCGGCTTCCAACGGGACACCATCACAAACTCATGCCGAAGAAGTACGGCCCTTTCCCCATCACCCGCAAGATCAATGACAACGCTTACGTGGCTGACCTCCCGCCGAACCTCAACATCTCCAAGACCTTCAACGTGAGCGACTTGTCTCCTTTCTACCCGGACGTCCCGCTTTACCCCGAGCACTCGAGGTCGAGTACCTCCCAAGGGGAGGCAAATGATGAAGGATGCATCGTGGATGGAACAAACGCGACAGGAGGAACTCCCGGCGAGACCGGAATCGCTTGGCTTGAGAAGATCGACCCGCTTTGGAAGCCTCGGGCTGTATAAGTATTTTCTTAGCATGTGCGGATTTCTATTTGTATTTGCATGTTTATTTTTGCACTCTTTGCTTGGTGTGATATTAGCGGGTGTGCTAATAGTTGTGGCTTCCCCCTCGTAGTATAAGAGGTGGGATAACTTATGTTGTATTCAGTTTTTAATTAAGAATCCATCAAGCTTGCCCTAGCCGCCTCTCCTCTCCGTGCGGGAGAAGTTTCGTCCGGAAGGACTCCGCAGCCACTCCTCCCCCGCCGCACCCGCCGTTCCCCTGAGGAAGGCCCCAGGCCGGAAGGTCGACTCCCACCTCAGCAATCCCCCCTCTCCATTCCGCCCCTCCCTCTTTTCCCAACCCCATCTTCTCTCGTGGAACGGTGGAACCATCTTCCATCCTGCTGTTTTCTTCCAAAAGGCTGTCCAGAGCTCTGGATTTCACTTCCAGCAGCATCCCGACCTCCCCAGGCAAACGAGGAATTCATTCCAGCAACTCCTAGTGCTGGCCAGCAGGTTGACACTTACTTGGAGGCCTCAATCCAGTCCCCGAACACCTCCCAGCTCCTCCAAGGATACCCGAAGATTTCCCCAGCCCTCCCTTTAATATTGTGTGAGTTTAAAGTTCATTTTCATTTCTTCTTGTTGAATTTCCTGCTTTAAGAATATTGTTTTGTAAGCCTTTGAATTCAGTTTTTTAGTCTTTGTATGTTCTCATTAATTTAGTTATTTTATTTTCTAGCATTCTTGTAATTATACGACTTCTCGTGTCTGCTTATTTGGAAGCCTTAACTATTGTGACATATTTTATTTTGATTATAAAACAAATTATTATTGCAAGTTAAAAATTGTCGAATTTATGTGTGGTTGCATATAGGAGTGCACTCATTATTTTCCCGTCATATAGGATCGCCCGTGTCACTTCCCCATAGAGATTCTGATGGGGTTCGATTGACACTATTTGGTCATTTTTTGGGAACGGCCTTTTAGGATGGTCATATGGATGATCAGAGCCCACAAATTATTTTTCTATATATTTTTTATTTTTCATAACTATATTTTGAGAGTTATGATGCAGAATCCAATCCACGATCTAAGCCATCAGATTTATTTGCCCTAAATATCCTTTATTTGAATTTTTTGTTTGCCCTAACTTGACGCATCAAGAGTTGTTGCCAAAAGTATAAATTCGTTCTGCCCAGGTATCAATGCACAAAACCTCTTGGTGTTGAAGCCAAGGCCTTACACCAACCGCATACCCCACCTCCGACGATCCATCCCTAACACGGCGAGCCATCCCTGACCCTTCCAAAAACCTTCTCCATCTTTTGTACCGAGCCGCTTGCCGTTACAGGATTCGCCGGAGAAGGGGGATAAGAAGGCTGCCGGAGGAGGAAGGGACAGCGAGGGGCCAGTGAGAAAGAAAGAGAAAGAAAGAAAGAGAGAGAGGGAAGGAAGAGAGAGAGAGAGAGACAGGGCGGGAGATTGAAAGAGAAAAGAAAACTTCATTAATTCATAATGCCTATTACATTGTTAATGCCTGATTATTTATAAGCAGGCTTTACAAAAATATAACCGTTAGGATCTTTTATATAATAATTGGTAAACTTATTATTATACTTTCCTATTTCCTATAGACAAGTGGCTGTCTACTCGCACCCCATTACATCCCATCCGCGCCCCTATAAAAGCCCTCCAGGGTTTGTTTTTCGTCGCCAAACCCTAAACGCCGGTATTTTCTTCCTCCGCAGCCGGCCGAGTGAGCTTCCCGAGGAGCTGGATCTGGACGCTCCCGTCGCCGGAGAAGGGGGCTTTTGGCTGCTGCGTCTCTCTGGTGGACCGGCGCTGCTTGATCGTCCATCCAGGGAGGGTTCTGCTGAGATCCGCGACCGTGTGGTGGGGTAATTTCTGGGTTCCCTCCTTGTTAATTCCTGTCTCTGTTTGATGTCGAGCGTGTGTTGTCGTTGATTTTGCTGGACGTTCCGTGCTTTGTGCTGGTGCACCGTTTGTCGTTGTTTGGATTTCTGCTTCGTTTGGTTGGCCGAGGATGCCGATGGTACTTCTGGACCCTGATGGTGGTTCTGGAGTACCTGTTGGTGAGGTCTCTTTTTCCGGCATGGGTGGTTCGTTTTCCTGCAGAAAACTCGTAATTAGGTTGGATGAAACTTTTAATTTCTTAAGTACCTATGGGGGGATGTTTTGCATATTCTCCCAGGAGTTATCCTCTGGAGATAGACCCTTCCATCTCAGAAATAGTTGATGTTGGGGTTTATTGTTCACCCAGATGGTGCGCTCGTCCAGAACTTCGTTGATTTCGTGTTCTGGGTCGTTCTGTGAAGTTCCTGTAGGTAAAGGGTGCTAAACTTTGGGCGTGTTAGTAAAATATGGTTTTAGCATTGAAACATGAAATACCGGATGGATTTTGGAGTAGTCTGGTAGTTTTAATTTATATGTCGTTTCTCCGATCTTTTTAAGTATTTCATATGGACCGTAATATTTGAGTTGGAATCGAGCTTGTACAGCAGTGTGCATGGAGATTTGTTTATAGGGATGGAGTTTCAGTAATGCCAGGTCCCCTGGAACAAAACTCCAGTCCTGTCGATGCTGGTCGGCTTGATTTTTCATGCGGTTTTGGGCTCGTTGCAGATTTGTTTGCAATTCTGCTAATACCTGTTTTCTGTCTTTAATTGTATCTTCTATTACCTGTATCCTGATAGTACCTGTAAAAAAATTGAAAAGTGGTGGTGGCGGGCAGCCGTAAATTGCCTCAAAGGGAGACATACCGGCCGATGTATGAAATGAAGTATTGTAGTGGTATTCTGCCCAATTGAGCAGATTGAACCAATGTTTGGGGTGTTCGTGTGCGAATATCCTCAAATATTGGTTCAGGCAGCGCTTGACGCGCTCGGTCTGACCATCGGTCTGGGGATGGTAGGCCGAACTGAATTTTAGCTCAGTTCCATTCTGGGAGAATAATTCTGTCCAGAATTCGCTTAAAAATACGGAGTCCCTATCTGAAACAATTGTTTCAGGTAGGCCATGCAATTTTCCGCAACAATTCCAGAATGCTTTTACCACAATTGGCCCATTGAATTTGGGTGGCAGTGCTGTGAAATGAGCTCCCTCAGTAAATCTATCTACAATTACTAAAATGCTTGTGTATGATAAAGAACGTGGTAAATGAGTAATAAAATCGAGAGTGACGTCCGACCAAACTTTTGTCGGAATAGGTAATGGCTGTAGTAATCCGTATGGGAGGGAGTTGCTGGGTTTAGCCTTTTGGCACAAATCACATGTTTTTATAAAAACTCTAACGTCTGCGTATAAGGATGGCCAATAAAATTGTTGTGTTATTCGTTTTATTGTTGGTGTAATACCAGAGTGGCCTCCGCTGCGAGTTGTGTGAATATCCGAAATTAATTTTTGTCTTAATGGACTCTCTGGAATATACAATTTATTTTTATAAAATAAGCGCGTACCAACTAAGGTCCAGTGTGGTACCACCTCCTGATCATTTTGTAATTTGTCCAAAAGGGATGATGCAAAAGGGTCAGAAGAGTATAAAGACTCCAAACTTTCTAAATCTAAGCAATAAGGGAATGAAATGGAGTCTAAGACTAATAGTGAGGCACTGTCCAATTCCTCTCTGGAGAGGGCATCAGCCACATTATTGGTGGCGCCGGGTTTATATTGGATAGTAAAATTAAATCCTAAAAGTTTTGAGAGGAATTTTTGTTGGTCTAAAGTTGTAATAACCTGTGTAGTTAGGTTATGTAGTGTGCGGTGGTCTGTACGTATGATAAATGAGTTTCCGATTAAATACTGTCGTCATTTACTTACGGCTGTCGTGATGGCTAAGAGCTCGCGTGCGTATGTAGATTTGGCTTGTTCTCTGGGATTTAATTTCTTGCTAAAATAAGCCACTGGGTGCCCATTTTGAGTTAGCGCTGCTCCAATTCCTACCCCCGAAGCGTCCGTCTCTACTACGAATTGTTGTGTAAAATCGGGTAATACTAAGGCGGGTGCAGATGCTAACTTTTCTTTTAAATTTTGAAAAACCGTGTTCGTTTCGTCCGACCAAGTGAAACTGTCTTTAGCTAATAGGTTTGTCAATGGGGCTGATAGGGTTGCGTAATTCTGAATAAATCGACGATAATACCCCGCAAGACCCAAAAAGGAACGTAACTGTTTTACGTTTTTGGGTATTGGCCAGGATAAAATTGCACTGATTTTATCTTGGTTTGGTTTCACCCCGGAAGCGGAAATAATGTGGCCTAGGAAATCTATTGTTTGAACACCAAATGAACATTTGGAGTATTTGATGTGTAGGGAGTTTAACTGAAGTATTTTGAAAACAGAATTTAAATGGGTTATATGACTATTTATATCTTTGCTATAAACTAGGATGTCGTCGAAAAAGACGACAACATATTTTTGTAATAAAGGTTGAAAAATTGTATTCATGAGTGCCTGGAATGTCGCGGGGGCGTTGGTTAGCCCAAATGGCATAACCAGAAATTCGTAGAGTCCTTGGTGCGTGTGAAACGCTGTTTTGTGTATGTCATCCGGGTTCATCCTAACTTGGTGATAGCCTGAATGTAAGTCTAGTTTGGAGAAGATTGTGGCTCCGTGGAGTTCATCTAGTAATTCGTCTATTGTGGGAATGGGGATGAGTCTTTGTGAGTGATGTCATTTAACGCCCTATAGTCCACGCATAGTCGCCACGAGCCGTCTTTTTTGCGTACTAATAGAACTGGGGAACTGAATGACGACGTACTTTGGCGAATAAATCCTTGTTTTAGTAGGTCGGCTACTAATTTTTCTAATTCGTCCTTGTGCGCGTGCGGGTAACGGTACGGTTTCACTCGTGCAAGCGTTGTTGGGTTTATTAAAGGAATTTATGGTCACATGTGCGTGCGGTTGGTAATTTGGTAGGCGGTTGGAACAGGGAGCTAAAATTGTTTAAAACTTTCAAAATTGAGTCCGACGGGTGTTCGATGGTAACCTTCGTGGGGGCAAGTGCTGAGATATAGCATAGTGCTACTGTGTTGATTCCATGTTGGGATATAAGTTTATTAAGTTTTTGTTAGGGGTAAGGTCTAACCTGTACCGGTGGGCAATACCAGCTGCTCAAATACCGCACCACGCGAAGCGGTCCACGGCAAAGATCCATAGTGGCCCCCAATCCGGAGCCCCTAACAGGGCCGCGGCCCTCACACCCCAACCCGTCTCCTCAACCAGTTTAATTGAGGCGGGTTGTTGAGGCTGGGATTCGATCCCCAGACCTCCTTGATAAGGAGCCTTCAACACGGCTCTCATCACCAACTGAGCCGCGGTTAGGGGATCCCGATTGGGGGCCACTATGGATCATTGTCGTGGACTGCTTCGCGTGGTGCGGTATTTGAGCAACTGGTATTGCCCACGGGTACGGGTGAAGCCTTACCCCTAACATAAAAGTGCACTTTTATGTTAGGGGTAAGGCTTCACCAGTACCGGTGGGCAATACCAGCTGCTCAAATACCGCACCACGCGAAGCAGTCCACGACAATGATCCATAGTGGCCCCCAATCCGGAGCCCCTAACAGGGCCGCGGCCCCCACACCCCAACCCGTCTCCTCAACCAGTTTAATTGAGGCGGGTTGTTGAGGCTGGGATTCGATCCCCAGACCTCCTTGATAAGGAGCCTTCAACACGACTCTCATCACCAACTGGTTGAGGAGACGGGTTGGGGTGTGGGGGCCGCGGCCCTGTTAGGGGCTCCGGATTGGGGGCCACTATGTATTATTGTCGTGGACTGCTTCGCGTGGTGCGGTATTTGAGCAGCTGGTATTGCCCACCGGTACGGGTGAAGCCTTACCCCTAACAGTTTTGCTTTAGATATAGTTGCTGGAGCTGAATTTAATTGTCCCGCTATACAATATTGGTTGTTGTTTTTGGTGAAGAACATGTGCTTAGTGGTATAATCCGTAGTGACGGGGCCTAGTGTTTTTAACCATGCATCCCCTAGAACGACGTCGGCTCCCAGTAAATCGATGACGTATAAGGATGTGTTGAAAGTATAATTCTGTATCGTAAAGTCTAGGTTTTCGCACTTTCCCGTACACGATAACTTTGCTCCATTGCCTGCCCAAACATTAAAATGTTTAATGAGTACTATTGGGAGGTTTAAAAACAGTGCCATACGGGTAGATAGAAAGTTATGTGTGCTACCGTTGTCAATCAACACGTGGACGGGTTTTGAATTTAATGTGGCGTTGAGGCGGAATGAGTTCGAGTCATTTGCCCCTACTAACGCATTATAGCTGATTCCTGTAATATTATCCATGATTGGTTCATCAACTGGGCTGACGGGGTCAGTATCCTCTTCTAAGTCATCCTCCAAGACTAATAGTGTGGCTTTACCTTTACATTTGTGGCCCGGTTTAAAAGGTTCATCACAGGTGTAACATAAACCTTTTTCACGTCGAAGTTTCAATTCTGCCGGTGTGAGTCGGGGATAGTGAGGCCGTGCTGTGGTGTGTGTATTTGTCGTAAAGGTAGAATTAGATGTGCGACCTTTTGAGAATCTAGTGTCTTCTAAGTTTTGGTCCTCAAAAAGATGGGCTAAAGAAAAAGCCTCATATAAAGTGCTAGGTCTGTGAGCCATTACGTTTCTGCCTATTCCATATTTTAAGCCTGCGATGAATAATTTCATTAAGGTGTCGTTGGGTAAGCCATTTGTGTGTGCAGCAATGAGTTCAAAGGTGTTGTGATATGCTGTCACCGTTCCTGTTTGTGTGAGTCGTTTTAATTTTCCAACGGGTTCGTCAAATGACGAGGCCCCAAATCTGTGGAATAGGGATGTTTTAAATGTGGTCCAATCTATGTCCGGATTTTCTCGTTCTAATCCATAAAACCAAAAAGACGCTGGGGTGTCTAAATGGCTTGATGCAATGGAAACAAATTCTGTTTGTGGGATTTGGTAAAATCGAAAATACTTTTCTGCTTGAATTATCCACTCGGTCGGATCGCCTTCGCAAAATGAGTTAAAATTTAAATGGTGACCAGGTGCTCTAGAGTTGCAATAATGATGATTAGCATTTCGATCAAGATCTTGTTCTAGAAATTCTTGACTTGTATTATGATTAAATGGTACCGGGAGAGGGCCGATTCCTGAGCGGTGGTGCTGTGATGGAATGACGATCGGCTGATGGCGGAAACCATCTTGTTTGTTGGGAAAATGTTCATCGATTGTGGATTGCTTGTATTTTGCTTTCGTCTGTGCTGAGGAGCTACCAGGTAGAAAGCAGGGAGGTCCGGTGGCCGCCCCAAGGAGGCCCTGCGATGATGTTGCAGCGGACGTTGGTATTGCGTGCTGAGCCGGGAACCGGGGTTGGCTGTCGTTGTCTTCTTGTTGTTTTGCTGGTAAGCACTGGGTCAATTGGTCTAATTTTTTGGAGAGGGCCTCGAACTGATGATGAGATTGTTGTTGGTTGGTTGACAAGGCAGCCTTGATTTCGCCGTAGGCTGTTTGAAGGATGCCAAGCTCCTCTCTGATGGTATCGTTTTGAGTTTGTGCTAGATCATGTCGGCGATCTAGTTCTTGCCACAATTCGTCTTTAAGTTCTTGCAGGGCTGATTTTTCGTGACCGCGCGTCATGATAATGATTGTCGGAGTTCGTCAACGAGAGCACCAATGTAACGAGCCGCTTGCCGTTACAGGATTCGCCGGAGAAGGGGGATAAGAAGGCTGCCGGAGGAGGAAGGGACAGCGAGGGGCCAGTGAGAAAGAAAGAGAAAGAAAGAGAGAGAGGGAAGGAAGAGAGAGAGAGAGACATGGCGGGAGATTGAAAGAGAAAAGAAAACTTCATTAATTCATAATGCCTATTACATTGCTAATGCCTGATTATTTATAAGCAGGCTTTACAAAAATATAACCGTTGGGATCCTTTATATAATAATTGGTAAACTTATTATTATACTTTCCTATTTCCTATAGACACGTGGCTGTCTACTCGCACCCCATTACATCTTTCCCTCACTACTGGACCCCAAACTGAAAACTCCTTATGTCACAGATCTCATCTACGCCGCCCTCTCCAGCCATAGGACGCCTTGTTGTCACCATAGCTGCCTCAAGGGAGCACGCCTCCCCTCCACGACCCCCTGTCTCCCTCTCCCAATACTAGCCACGAGTTCCTTCCCCTTCCTAGGCCTTCCAGTCGAGCATTCCATTCTCCTCTTAGCCCACCCCAATCTGAGCCCTCATTCCATTCCCCACTTCAATCTGAGCCCTCATTCCCTCGTTTCGGCCATCCCAAACCCTCCAACTCCACTCCTACCTTCAATGAGCCCTACCAAGTCTCTGCCCCCATTTCCAGCATACCTGAGTCTCATACCCTATCACCTCCCTAACATTCATCAACAAGATCTTAAATTCCTAAATACGCAAACCCTAAAAATCATATTCAACATTTCCCTGCTAACCGCACATTGAAACCAATGCATGACGCCAACGACCATCTCCCCATCACTTACCAAACTTTCCCCGTATTTGAGCAAATTGCTCTATTTATTTGCTATTTTTCGTTCAATAAATTTGTATTCCCAATTCACGCGATACTCAGCATTTTAAGCACTTTCAATTACGTGTGCTTGTTACTTGTCACCTGATTAGAATTGATTGTAATCGACTGTGATTGTTGGTGCAATTTTAAAAGTTTGTTAGCCAGTTATTTGTTTGTTGTAATCATTAGCATGGTTGAATCATTTGGATTTTTATTTGCATTAAAAATATAATTTAGATAGCAAACATTCTATCGCATATTAGTGTGTCTATATTTGCACCCTCATTTAGAAAACCCTACAAATTTGTTCTACGTCAGATTCCTTTAACATCTCACAAACAAAGTAGTTGACATGTCTTCTTCAGGATGTTTGTTAGTTAGTGTATAAACTAGGTGATCCACCAATGGATGTCAATGTGAAGCTCTCCTATATTGTCTCTTCTTCTAACACATTATTACACAATACAGAGTATTACCGTTGTTTGGTTGAGAAGCTGGTCTATCTGACAGTCGCACATCTAGAAATTTCTTTTGATATTAGTGTTGTGACTTCTGAGTCATTTCATGCATTGCCTCTTATTTGCAGACAGTTAATTACGTTCTTCGATATCAAAAGTGCAAACTTGGACAAAGATTTATCTAAGATAGTTGTGGGCTATCGAAGAATGAAATACATTGTCTTAAAGAAGAATGTTGAATACATTGATGAGTTTTGAGGGCATCAAATGCGCAATGGGAAGTTCGAAACGCTTAAGAAATGCAATTGATACCTCCAACAAAATAGTGAAACTGGTTTCATTTTTCCACGGTATTTGTCGATGAACGAATACGAAAATGTATCGACGTCTCTATCAGTATCCACACGAACGCCCAGAACTTTGGCATAGCCCGTCCAATGGTTTCGCAGAAGGAAGAAGATCACACGTCTCTAGTATGAAACACGAGCTTTGTCTCGCTTAGATAGTTCTCTGTTTTTCTCTTAGTCTCGCCAGATTTCTCTTTTGAAAACTATTTCAGAATAGGGCTCGTGTAATGCCACACTTGTCGATTAGAAAACTGCAACTCTTATATATCATAAAAGAGAGAGAAAATTTAGAAAACTCTAAAAGGAGTCATGGTTGATGGTATTGCGCCTCTTTGGTTCAAAATTGAATTCTCTCTTTAGGTTCAACACCCGAAATTAATTAAACCAAGATTAATTATCAACCGTTAATTTATTTCGAGACATTGGAGTCCTACTTAATTAAAACCCGACTCAGTCAATATTCCTATTGCAGTCCATTCTTAGGGTGCGTTTGTTTTGACGGTTGGGCTCCTGTGCTTTTTGTCGAAAACGTTGTTTCTAGGAATATCGGCGTTTGTGGGCGGTTTTAGGTAAAACATCGTTTTTTAAAATAAGTCACACTTAGGTTATTTTTGAACCGCAACAGCCATCTACTTTTCGATCAGTGTGCCTCCTCTCCTCTTGCGGGCGGTCGGGCCTCACTCCGGTTTCACTGAATCGGACTGAAATCATTTTAAAAACATCTTAAAAAATTCGAGCAACATTTAAAAAAACCTCTCCCTAACATACAGGCTCTCTCAAACCCAGCACTGTCTGCCGCCGAAGCCCACATACCTCTCCCTCGCATCTCCGACGGTGGCATCCTCAGCAGGGGCGGACCCACACGGCGGCTCTCCCTCGACTGTTCTCCCACTCGACTGTTCTCCCTTGGATTCCCGCTAAATCCCGCTAGGGCTTGACGAAAGCTCTGCCGATTTCCGTCGACGACACCAGCTGGTCTCCTCCCAGACGACGGACGACGCAACTTCGTATACTCTCTCGCAGTCCTTACCCTTCTCTCTGGTGGTGGCGTGCATTCTCTTCTCTTGCGCTGGTATCCTCGGCGAGGTCGACGTCGTCCTTCTCCTCTCCAAGAACGCAACAATGGTTTGTCTTCCTCTGCGCCTCCTAAACCCGGCCTCCATTTCCCCATTTTTTCTGAGCTTTCGTCTGAATCATGGACATACATTTTTATAGATAGAATGATCTAGAGATGCTAATTATACTCTCTTTTTTAATAACTTTTGGTGTCTATTTTTCAAATCTCAAGCATGGCTGACTGACCCAACAAAAATGAAATCACCAACTGATCAGAAGGTATACACCAGACAACATTTATCTAGTTTATCCTTCCAAAAGTAACCTCAAGCTTGGAAAAATTGATCTCTAGAATGATTCAAACTAGAAATTTTTTTGAAAAGCTATATTCGAATTACTATAAGGACTCTTTTTAATTAAAATGGGCGCATCTGGTCGGTTGTAGATACAAACTGGTCTTAGAAATGGTGATTTATATCGACTTCTTAAATATAAATCATCCTATTTTTAAAGAAATTTTAATAAAATATGAGCTTCTAACAATATTCAATGGGATTTAACAAATTTCATTGTTTATAAAACATAGTTTCTGCTTTCAAGCAAACAACATGAGCCTTAATAATAATAATAGTTCTTTTATTCTCCAATTCAGAGCATGGGTCTCTTTATTTTCTAAGAACAATTCTAGCCTTCCTCTTTGTATTTTTCTCATCCAATCCCCACAAGATTTTGTATATAAAGATTATAATTATATCTATAAAGCTAAAGAATCTATGTTAAAATTTATGGATCAGGCCATTGACCACGAGAAATTCTCCAAGAATTGGAGGCATGTTCTTAGACTTATTCTTTCTTCTTTGGTATTTGTTCATCATCATCTCCTCAGGCCCCGTTTGGCACGATGTTTTTGCTCCGGTGAGTTTGGACAAAAACGTCATCGTCATAGAATGCATGTTTGGCAAGACAATGACTATGACGACGTCTGCAATTGAAGCCATTTCCGCCGCATGCAGTCGGAAAGAGAACCACACATCAGCTGCCATTTCATTTGTGTGATGAGGTAATGTTTAGTATTCGCTTACATTCGGAGGTTAACAAGCATTAAATGGGATATGTTTGATGTTTATGCAATGGGATATGGTTGATCTTTAAGCTATCCATTCTCTTCTATTTGCTTCTTGGGCACTACATGGGAGGATCTGGATTCCAATTGAAAGGGGAGAAGGCTTCGATCGGCATTAAGAGGGATTTCTACAGTTCTTAACATTGTCGTCGACCACAGAAAGGAGACAAGAAAAGGCATTCTTGATCTCACGGCGGCGTGGAAGGTCTGAAATACCAGCCCTAAATTGTGAGTCCCCTCCTCTCTCCTATCATAGACAAAACTCCCACACAATATTGTTCCTCTCTAGGGCCGAAGCCATTGCCCTCAACCGAGCATGGTTATTCCAACAGAGCATTTGATACTAAGGATGATGAATAATGGCAAACCACTTACCGTGACTCATTCCCACTTCCTTGACAACTTTGAGGCCAGAAAAATGGAGAGAATTCAGCCGCAACCACAATAATCCAGCCAACTCCATCCTCAGCTAGGCCCTATCCACCTCCACTGCCCAGCGGCGAACCCGCTTAGGGATGGCTTGCTCATGGGAGTTTTTATGATTTTGATTGAAGTTTTTCCTGAATATTTACACTTTGAATGTGGTAATATTTCATTCTTATGATGTAATATGTTTTTGAACTTTTACTAAGGTTATGATAGAACTCTATATGATAAAACTATGTGAGCAAGATATAGATTTGGTTGTCCTATGTAACTTCTTGCAAATATAAGAATTTTGATGTTATTAGCTGTGATGAATGTTTAATACTGACGATTAATTGAGTACCTTTATGATGTTTGTTTTATAGCCTCTCAACATGAAGCAACAATTGAAGATTTTTGATCAAATTATGGAAAGACTAATACTTTAGATGGTGACATTGGAAGTTTACATTCAAGATTTAACATTTATCATCTATGGTTTTGGAATTCCTTAAACTGCAATGATTTAACCATGCTTGAAAAATGATGTTTGCAAAAAATATTTGGAATTCCTTAAATTTTGCTTGAATTCCTCTCGCGGGCGGCAACGTTCAGCAGACGGCAATGTTTGGCGTGCGGAAACATTCACGGACGTCAATGTTCGGCGGGCGACAACTTTCGGCAGGCGGCATCATTGGGCGGGAGACATCATTGGGCGGGTGGCATCATTGGACGGGCGACATCATTGAGCGGGCAACATTGGTCACATAATTCTCCTCTTGAGTCAGCTCCTTTGTATCTAAGATGTCCTCAAGTCAGCGCCGTCGTGAGATGGTCGACGGTCGATGATGTCGGCCGGGTACACGGGTGCCGTGCACGAGTAATCCAAGTCGGCCGGGATGTGGTCCACGGTTGGGTGATCTCCGATGGCCCGTCGAAGCTGCGACACATGGAAGACGGGATGAATCCGGCTGTCGTCTGGTAACCGGAGGCGGTAAGCCACGGCGCCAATCCAGCCGATTACTTCGAATGGGCCGAAGAAGCGTGGTGCCAGCTTCGGGCAAGTGCGGCACGCCACGGACAGTTGTCGGTAGGGGTGCAGCTTGATGAACACCTTTTCCCCAATGGAGAGTTGTAGGTCCCGGCGTTTGCGATTTGCAAAGGATGTCATTTTGGCTTGGGCGCGCCTTAGATGATGCTTCAAGCTGTCCAGAATGATATCGCGATCCTGAAGGTGAACCGCGAGGCCGTCCACAGGGCACTCACCCGGGAGGTGCCGCACGATCGAAGGGGGTGGGCGGCCGTAGACTGCTTTGAATGGGGAGGTGTTGGCCGCATAATGGTAGGTCGTATTGTACGAGTACTCCGCCCAACGGAGCCATTTGGCCCAAGATCCCGGTCTTTCGCCGATGAAGCACCGTAGGTAGGTTTCTAGGCACCGGTTGAGAACCTCGGATTGCCCGTCCGTCTGCGGGTGGTAGGCGGTGCTCATGTGAAGTTGAGTTACTTGCAGACGGAATAAGGAGGTCCAGAAACTGCTTAAGAAGAGGGGATCTCGGTCGCTCACGATGGAGCGCGGGAAACCGTGAAGGCGCACGATGCCGGCGATGAAGCTGTCCGCTACCGATTTCGCCGTGTATGGGTGGCGAAGGGGAATGAAATGGCCATACTTAGATAGGCGGTCCACCACCACTAGTATGCAGTCGAACCCGTCCGATCGTGGTAGCCGCGTGATGAAATCCATGGCGATGTCCTCCCAAATTCGTTCCGGTATCGAGAGGGGTTGCAGGAGACCGCCGGGAAACATTGCCCCGTACTTGGCCTTCAGACAGGGAAGGCAGGCGGCGACGTAGGCCTTAATTTGGCGAAACATCTGTGGCCAAAACAGGGAAGCTGATAGTCGGTGGTAGGTCCGAAATGCGCCGGCGTGGCCTCCGGTTGGCGACGCGTGGAATTCGGCCAGCAATCGCGGAATGCACGCGGATGACGCGGACAACGCCAATCGCCCTCGGTAGAACAGTCGGCCGCCAATGAGCGAGTAAGGAGGGTGCGCCGCTGGATCGGCAATGAGGGTCGTGCGAATCGCTGATAAGTAGGGGTCTTTCTCGACGTCCTCCTGAATGTCGGAGCTTTCTTCCCATACTGGCCGAGAGATAGCGGTCAACTCTGGTGCGTGCGGTTGACGGGGGAGAGCATCGGCAGCTCGGTTGGTTTTACCGGAGCGGAAAGCGATTGAAAAATCGTAGCCCAAAAGTTTGGCTACCCAGACTTGTTGTGTTGGTGTCGCGATTTTTTGTTGTAGGAGATAGCGGAGGCTGTGGTGATCCGTCCGAACCACAAACGGCCTACCAAGGAGATACGGAAGCCAATGTTGTACTGCCAAGACTAAGGCCATGAGCTCGTTTTCGTACGCCGACCGGCTACGAACGGTGGAAGAGAACGCCCGGTTGTAGAAGGCGATCGGTTTGCCGGACTGCATGAGAACCGCGCCCACGCCGGTGCCCGATGCGTCACATTCCACCACAAACGTCTGTTGGAAATCCAGCATGGCCAGAACCGGCCCGTGCACGAGGGCCGACTGCAGTGCGGCAAACGCAGCCATGGCCGCCGCCGACCAGGAGAAGGCGCCGTCCTCCGAACTCTTGAGTAGCTGGGTGAGGGGGCGGGCTATCGTCCCATAGCTTTGAATGAACCGCCGGTAGTAGTCGGTCAACCCCAGGAACCCGCGCACCTCACGGACGGACGTGGGTGTTGGCCAATGAAGCACCGCGGCGATCTTGTCGGCATCCATGGCTACTCCTCGCGCCGAAATTGTGTGGCCCAAATAGCTAACCGAAGTGGCCCCGAAGGAGCACTTCTTCCGGTTCAGGACGAGATTGTGGTCGCAGAGGGTACGGAAGGTGGCCCGGACGTGTTGGAGGTGTTCCTGCCAATTTGAACTATACACCAATATATCGTCAAAAAAAACGAGGACATGTTTGCGGAGTACCGGCCGAAAGATGTCGTTCATGGTAGCTTGAAATGTTGTCGGGGCGTTGGTCAAGCCGAATGGCATGACCAGGAATTCGAAGTGGCCATCGTGAGTACGAAACGCCGTCTTGGGAACGTCTGCCGGCCGCACGCGGATTTGATGATAGTCGGATCGGAGATCCAACTTGGTGAAGAATGTGGCTCCGTGGAGCTCGTCCAGGAGCTCCTGAATGACCGGAATCGGGTATTTGTCGGCGATGGTGGCCTTGTTGAGCTCCCGATAGTCGACGCAGAAGCGCCAACTTCCATCTTTCTTCCGCACGAGGAGGACCGGGCTAGAAAAAGGGCTTGCACTTGGTCGAATGATGCCGCCCAAAAGCATCTCCCGCACTAAGCGCTCAATCTCGTCTTTCTGCACGTGGCCATAGCGGTACGGTCTAACTGACACTGCAGTTGTTCCCGGTTGAAGGACAATGGCGTGGTCAGTGGGGCGGGCCGGGGGTAGACCGGTCGGGGCCTCAAAAATCTCGGCGAACTCGTCCACGATGCTCCGGATGTCGTCCGGCGTGGGTCCCTTGTCCTCTTGGTCACCCTGGAGAGGCCAAAGCCAAGCGGATAAATCCACAGTCGCGGTGCGCTGAAGGGCCCAGAACAAGACCGGCGTCCGGAGGAGGGTGGAGTCACCCGTAAGGCAGCACGAGGTCGTCCCGTGTTGGAAGTGCATGGTCATCTTTGCCCAATTCACCTGAACGTCGTCCAGCGTTTGTAGTCATGCAACCCCCAAAATGGCATCAATGCCCCCTAACCCGAATATGTAAAAGTCAGCCATGAGCCTGTGACCGTGCAGGAGCCAATGGTGAGCATGACTACCTGGCAAAGGCCCTGTGTCGGCCGACGGCGTCCATCTCCCAAACAAACTGTGAACTCCGCGGATGGACGATGGGCGAGAGCGAGTTCGAGCGCCAAATGCTCCGAGATAAAGTTGTGGCTCGTGCCACTGTCAATCATGAGGATGATGTCGCGGTCCCGTATACGGCTTTGGAGTTTCATCGCGCGAGGGCCCGTGATGCCGCCCACCGAGAAATACGGGAGCTCCAAGCAATGGAGGGGCGCGTTGGGATTTATGGGTTGCTCGATGTTCTCGGAAAGGTCCAGGTCGTCGCCCTCGGCCGATGCCTCGGTGGATATGTCATCCCCAAACAGAGCATGAAATTCTTTGACCGAGCAAACGTGATTGGGGGAGTACGGTTGGCGGCACCGGAAGCATAATCCCTTGCGGCGGAGGTCGTTGTATTCCCCATCGGAGAAACGGTGGGGGGCGGGACGGCCCGGGCGTTGTCCACCCGGCGGATATGCTCGAGGAGCCACGTCGCGAGGCGGTGCCGGTCTAGGTGGTGGATGATGGACTGGAGGCGGATGGCGAATGCCCATATCCGCTTCGACCGCGCGAGCGAGGTCAATCGCGACCGAGACGGTGTGGGGGTGATGAGTGCGGAGGCGAAAGCGGATGGCGGGTAGCAGCCCTTGGAGGAAGAAGCCCAGATAGTGGTCTGGTGGTAGCCCCGGGACGTGGGAGACCAAAGCCACGAACTCATCAATGTAGCTATCCAGGTCGGCGGACTGGCGTATGCTGCACAGGCGCTCAATGGCGGAGCCGGAGTACTGCGCGTCATAACGCTGAATCATTTCATGTTTCAGTTCAGCCCAAGAAATATGGGGTTGCACTTGGCGGAGCCAACGCGCCCAGTGCAAGGCGGAGCCCGAAAGGCCGACGACCGCAGTACCCACCTTGTCATCGTCGTGGATAAAATGGAGGTCAAAAAATTGCTCGGCGCAAGCGATCCACCCCATCGAATCAACCCCGAAAAAGGACGGCAGCTCCAAAGCGAGAGGCGGTCGGCCGGGCGGCGGAGCAGGGGTCGCGAGGCGTGGGTCGGCCGCCATGGCCGGCTGTTGCGGAACGGGGGGGTGTCCGAGGATTGAGTCACCCTCCCGAGTGGACGTGGAGGCGGCGACGACGGGGGAGGCAGGCGAGAGTTGTTCGAGGCGGGCGAGGATGGCCGCGTTGGTGCTCTGATTGGCGAGGGCGAGGGATTGGATGGATGCCAAGGATGCGCGCAGATCCGAAATATCCGCCGCTTGAGCGTCGGTGCGAGCGCGGAGGTCGTCTGGAGCGTCAAGGGAGGCGGCAGGGGTTTGGCGGGTGGTGACCGTCATGGCAGCGAGTTTCCGGCGGCACGGTGGCGGGCGGAGCGGCAGGTCGGACCAATGTTACCACTAGGGTAACGGACGGTCGGGCGGTGAGGTGGTAGCGGGGGCGGTAGCTAGGTCGAGCAAGGAGAGGGGGAGAGACGGAAGGGAAGAGGGTAGAGAGAGAGAAGGATAGAGAGAGAGAAGGGAAGAGAAAAGGGGAGCAGCCCCTAAGTTACTCAAGTGATCCAAAGATACAACATTAGGTCTAAACACAACCTCTTATACTATGAGGTCCTAACCCAAGTCCCCAAAATACCCCTGCCATACATAACAATTACTATGCTTTCCCCGCGCCTTCAGTCGCGCCCCCCGCGTGAGCGCCTGCGCTACCGCCCTCCCTATCGCTGGGCGATACCGCGCCCCTCAAGCTATCGCTTGTGCTACCGCCCTCCCTAGCGCCGGGCGAGACAGTCGTGTCCGTTGCTTCCTTGTTGCTTGATTCGCGCGGACGCCGTGCGTACACCCGCCAAGGTGGTTCCTCCTCCTGCAAGTCGGTAACAATAATGCTCTTCCCTAGAATCAATGATGGATATTAAGAGGTTGGTGATGCAGTTGATTAGTTAATAAAATGTTTTTAAAAATTAATTGGAATAAATGGTGTTGAAATCAACTAAAAAATTGGCAGGTTTATGCAATGAATATTCATGTTGGTTCAACATTTATATTATACAGATGTGGTCTTCTCCTGTGTTGATCTTCAACTGATTTTGTTAAAAAATTAATAATAAATATTTAATTTTGACAAAATATAACTTTAAATTAAAAATTAAATGATTATTTTGAAATATAAATGTATTAATATATTCAAAAAAAAAAGTATAAAAGACAACACAGGAGAACACCACAACTTCAATAAGCAATGACAATTTTTTTCCGCAAATTAGATACATTTTCATCTTTTAATGAAAACTGTGGAGCTGTTTTTCAACAAATTCAAATTGAGAATAGAAACTATAGAAAATATCTTTGGATCTAGATGTTAGGGGCCGGCCCCTGGGCTCCCGGATCTGGGACTCTGGGCTTAATCCCGCTCCCGCACCGTCTCCCAGCGGGTTAACCGACCCTAACATCAAAATGCGCATTTTGATGTTAGGGCCCGGCCCCTGGGCTCCCGGATCTGGGACTCTGGGCTTAATCCCGCTCCCGCACCGTCTCCCAGCGGGTTAACCGACCCTGCAAATGGCCGCGGCCTACGCACCCAACCCGTCTCGGCACCCAGTTTAAGTGCCGCGGGGTGTTGAGGCGGGGTTTCGAACCCCCGCCCCCTTGACAAGGACCTTTCAATACAGGACTCATCACCAACTGATCCGCGGATCAGTTGGTGATGAGTCCTGTATTGAAAGGTCCTTGTCAAGGGGGCGGGGGTTCGAAACCCCGCCTCAACACCCCGCGGCACTTAAACTGGTGCCGAGACGGGTTGGGTGCGTAGGCCGCGGCCATTTGCAGGGTCGGTTAACCCGCTGGGAGACGGTGCGGGAGCGGGATTAAGCCCAGAGTCCCAGATCCGGGAGCCCAGGGGCCGGCCCCTAACACTAGACAATGCAATTTTCTGACCATTTATTATATATATTAGAAAGTTATAAACCACAAGAATGTTTTGCCTGGAGTTCAAACTAATGGAGAATTTCATATAATTTAATGAAAATGGTCATCTCAGATGTACATAATTACTTGGAAAAAAAGTTGAATATTAAAAAAATGAATAAATGATTGCTATCAACTTCAACTATACCATATCAGGGTATGCTTCCGTGAACAATTGACCATCGTAAAAGAAAAAAAAATGATTTTTAAAAATTAAAACAATAACCATATCACTCTAGGAAATATTTTATATAAGTGTTTAATGAAGCAACATTTTTAAGGATTCAGAAGGTTCTCCACGGAGAGCAAATGGTTCTCCGCGAAAAACCATTTGGATCTCCGCGGAGAGCCATTTGTATCTCCGCGGAGATCCAAATTGTCGTCGCGGTGATAAGAATTATCACTGCAAAGAGCATTCCTCTCTCCCTCCCTCCATTTTTTTCTTCATTTCCCTCTTTTCTCTTCCTCTCTTCCCCTTTCCTTCTCCTCCCCCTCTTTTTTCTCCTCCCCCTCTTTTTCTTTCTCTTCCCTCCCTCCTCCCCCCTTTTTCCCCTCTCATACCAGAGTAGAACCCGGCGGCCCTCCCTCAATCGCTCTCGCCCTCCTTGACAGAACAAGAGTTTTCAGCTCCAGATTTGCTCGTCGTCGAACTCCTCCTTTCTTTCACAAGGTGAGCTTCTTCCCATCACCTTTCGCAGTTCATGGTCTGGAGATTTTTTTTACTGCGATGTATTCCAGTTTCCCAAAGTGCTTCACCAATGCTCTGGATGCTGAATGAAGGAAGCATGGTTATGTGCACATAAATCAAAATGGATTCTTGGGTCTGCCCTCTCTGATGTCTTTGGCTTTGATTTGAGGGCATGATTCCGCAGCAAACGCGACAGTATAGGGGGCCACTATTTCAGTGGTACTCTGTGAGCAGCCACTTTGTGCATTTATTGTCAAAGGTTAGGTCTTTCTTGATGGCGTACGGTCGCACGCGCATGTTTATTCCCGCAGGAGGCGGTGATCGGCGACCCGGTTGGGCGATCCGAGTCCGCGGATGCGCCCGGAGGGTCGTTCCGAGCTGGATCCATATATATCTTTGTTATTTTTATGCTGCGTTTTGCCCCGATCGGCTCGGACACTTGCGGCCGTCCGATCGGGAGCCCTAATTTTATTTTAGTTTAATTTCTGCTGTCCTCCTATAAATTGAGGGGTTTTGATGTTAAGAGGGGAGATTGGAGTTGCTCTAGAGCAGCCGTCAGGTCCATATTGGAGATCCCGCTCATCAGCGCTCGTACCCAGTTGCCGCCGCTATTCCGCATCCCGTCCGACGCCAAAGCCGTAAGCCTTCGACCTCTCCCTCCCCCAGCCCGTCGCCCCCCTTCCTCTTCCCGCACATCCTGCACTCTTCCTTCCCCGTTCCGCCTTCCCCTTCCCCGGCTAAACCCGTTTCCCCGACCTCCACAGCCCGCACCCCCCGCCATTCCGTGGATCCACCCAAGTCCTCCTCCTCCAGCCCAACGCCCTTCCTTCCCCTCCCCGCACATCCTGCCCTCTTCCTCCCCTGTTCCGCCTCCCCCCCCCCTCCCTCCAGCCAAACCCGTTTCTCGATCTCCACAGCCCGCACCCCCACCAGTCCGTGGATCCACCCAAGTCCTCCCAACAGCAGCCTTCAATCCTTCCAGCCCTACTCCGTTTCCCCGACCTCCACACCCCGCACCCCCTCCACCAGTCCGTGGATCCACCATCCCAGACGGAGGCACGCTCGCTGCGGATCTCCCCTCTAAGTCAAGCCGCCTCGTGCAGGAGCGATTTAAGGTATATTGGTGTTTGGTTTATTATTGGACTTTTGTGTTGAATCATTGTGGTGTATGTTATTCTATATGTTATTGTGTCGCTTGCGAGCGATTTGCGGGATCTTTACCGGCGCACTTCAGCCGCTTTGCACCTCTTTCGTTGGTTGATCTGAATTGTTTCTGAGCATTACTATTTACTCTTGATTGTGTGGTTGCGCCTAAAGCTTTGTGGGAATTATTTGTTAGTAGATCTGAATTTGCAATTGCTTCATGTACACACGTGCACCTTAGTTCATATTACTCCCAAGAATCGCACTTAGGAGTGCCTGCAATCCTCCGGCGGACTACCACTGCATCATTTGGTATCAGAGCCAGGTTACGCATTTCATTGCATGCTCCGTAGTGGTAGGGTCTATAGAAAACCAATGTTTGTTCAGAATAACACCGATGATCGGGCCGCCAGTTCGAATTCGGACATGACGGCCGCCGAGTTTCAGCGCTTAGTCCTGGAACAATTCACCACCTTTAAGGACGACATTGCTAGGGTCAACACTAGAATCGATCAGATAGGGTCCCCTAGAGGTCCGGCACCTGCACCACGTTATGAGGAACCCTTGGAGGACCCACGGGATGCTCCTCTCCCACGTGATCGACGAGCGAGAGAAACACCACATCGGGTCCCTGCACCACGTCATGAGGAACTCTTGGATGACCCACGGGATGCTTTTCCTCCTCTTGACCGACGTGCACGAGAGATACCACACCGGGACCCAGCCCCTCGGAGACGGACTCCTGAGCCGGCATATGATTATCGTCGGGACCCCGCTCCTCGGAGACGGACCCCCGAGCCTGCATTTGATTATCGTCGTCACCCTAGGCCACCATACGAGCCTCGTCCGCCGCCGGTCCGCCGTGGTCGCGGACCACCCGCGCGACACGAGTACGATTTCGAAGAGCCATATGACGACTATGTAGAGCCCCGTCGGGAGCGCACCCCGGTAGAGGACGATCTCATTCGGCGTCTTCGAATTGACGCTCCCACCTTCGACAGTCATCTAGACCCGAAGGCCTTTAGTGACTGGCTCCTAGATATGGATCACTTCTTTGACTAGTACGAGATGCAAGATGAGCGACGAGTTCGGTTCGCTAAGATGAAACTGATTGGCCAGGCCAAAATGTTCTGGCTCAGTGTAGAGAGATCTCTGGAGAGGGGTGGGTACTATCCCATCACTAGGTGGGCGGAGATGAAACAACGATTGAGGGACAAGTACCTCCCCGACTCTTATCGAGATCAGCTCCTTGACCAACTCCATGCGTTACGGCAGGGATCGCTATCCGTTGCCGAATACATGACACGATTCGACGAGTTGATAGTGAGGAGCGACATTTGGGAGGAGCCTATTGTGACCGCATCTAAGTTTAGAGCTGGGCTTAGGGCTGAGATTCGGAGAGAGCTCATCCCACACCGCATAGAGACAGTCGAGCAGGTATTCCAGCTCGCGCTTGAGTATGAGAGCTATCTGCGCCTCCCAGGTTCGAGGCCAACCACACACCGCCCCGATGCCCCGCCTCGCACCACCACGGATGCGAAGGGGAAGGCTTTAGTTCCGGCTGCCCCTAGGGCCGGGCCTGGCCAGTGCTTTCGATGTTTGGGCAGAGGACACCTTGCTGCTCAATGCCCTATGAGGAACCTGTTGATCGAGGACGATGGCGAGGGGAGCGCTGAGTTAGATGAGGTTGTGGTCGAGGAGATCACAGCAGAGGTGGAGGACGGTTGGGAGAGTGACGCAGAAAGATCATTAGGACTGGGTGTCATACGTCGCCTCCTGCACACCCCTCGCTCCGAGGAGGATTGGCGCCGCACATCGATATTCTATACATATTTTCAGAGTGCGGGCGGACCCTGCAAGCTTGCCATAGACAGCGGTAGTTGCGTGAACATTGTGGCGAAGAAAGGCTTAGAAAGGATGCAACTAGCTGCTGAGCCACATCCCCACCCATACCGCGTCCACTGGGTGGACAAGTCCGCCATCCAGGTCACACAAAGATGTCTTGTGCCGATCCGTTTAGCGTCCGTTGAGGACAAAGTGTGGTGCGACGTCATCCCGATGGACGTCGCACATGTCCTGCTAGGCCGCCCCTGGTTGTACGATCGCGACGCCACGAGTTATGGCCGTTCCAACACGTGCGTCTTCTTTGACAAGGGGTGGAAGATCACCCTCACCTCGACCCAGCCCAGGGACCCACCCAAGGGCCAAGTTGAGTCGTCTATTAGCGCCGGGTCCTCCAGGCCCGTTCACATTGTGAGGAAGAGTGATTTTCTTCGAGAGAGTTTAGACATGGGGATGATGTACGTGGTGGTAGCCGCCGTGGCCTCTGACCCCACCACTGATCCTGAGAGTGTAGATCCGGATATCCGTCTCCTGCTGGACGAGTACACTGACATTATGCCGGAGGAGCTCCCCGACGAGCTTCCCCCTATGAGAGATATCCAGCACGCCATAGACCTGATCCCAGGGGCATCTTTGCCCAACCTTCCCCACTATCGGTTGAATCCGACTGAGCATGCTGAGCTGAAGCGACAGGTGGACGATCTTCTGCGGAAGAAATTTATTCGAGAGAGCCTGAGCCCGTGTGCCGTCCCTGCCCTTCTTACCCCGAAGAAGGATGGGAGCTGGCGCATGTGTATCGATAGTCGCGTCATCAATAAGATTACGGTGAAATATCGCTTCCCGATCCCCCGCCTCGATGACCTCCTCGATGCGATGGCTGGCGCCCAGGTCTTTACGAAGATCGACCTGAGGAGCGGGTACCATCAGATTAGAGTCCGGGAGGGTGATGAGTGGAAGACGGCTTTTAAAACGAAAGATGGCCTGTATGAATGGTTAGTTATGCCGTTCGGACTCTCGAACGCGCCGAGCACATTTATGAGGGTGATGACACAGATTCTCCGGCCCTACATGGGCAAGTTCCTTGTGGTGTACTTCGATGACATACTGATTTATAGTCAGGGACGCACGGAGCACCTGGGTCACATTCGTCTAGTATTCGACCTCCTTCGACAGGAACATCTATATGTTAACCTGAAGAAGTGTTCGTTCCTGTCCACGTCGGTCCATTTTCTCGGATATATTGTATCTCAGTCCGGCATCTCGGTTGACCCAGATAAGGTCAAATCGATCCGTGAGTGGCCCGTTCCGGCCAACATTCACGAGGCGCGGAGTTTCCATGGTCTGGCCACCTTCTACCGGAGGTTTGTCCGTGGGTTTAGCTCGATTATGGCCCCTATTACGAGTTGCCTTCGCAAGGACGACTTCGTTTGGACCCCCGCGGCCACCAGAGCATTTGAGGACATTAAGGAGAGACTCTCGTCAGCACCGGTTTTGCGCCTCCCAGATTTTTCCAAGGCATTTGAGGTCGCTTGTGACGCTTCTGGAGTAGGTATTGGTGGAGTGCTGAGCCAGGAGGGTCATCCAGTCGCGTACTTCAGTGAGAAGCTCAATGAAGCCCGACAGAGGTATTCCAATTACGATCGGGAGTTCTATGTCGTTGTACAGGCGCTCCGATATTGGCGTCACTATCTCCTACATAAGGAGTTCGTCCTGTATTCGGATCATCAGGCCCTGCGATATTTAGACTCGCAGAAGAAGTTAGGACATCGTCACGCAAAATGGGTGGAGTTCATGCAGGAGTACCACTATGTTCTCAAGCACCGAGATGGTGTTGAGAACAAATCGGCAGATGCGTTGAGTCGCCGGGTCACCATTCTTCATACCATGAGCGCGCGAGTGGAGGGATTCGGGCGGATCCGCCATGATTATCCCGAGTGCCCCGATTTTGGCGACATTTACTCCGCGTTGTCGAGAGACCCCCCCCGAGCCCCGCGAGGGTTTCCTCATTTCGGAGGGTTATCTGTTCTTTGAGTCACGTCTCTGCGTACCTCAGACGTCTCTGCGGGACTTCTTTGTCTAGGAGTTACATGCGGGCGGCGCCGCGGGACACTTCGGGCGCGACAAGACGATTGCGTTAGTGGAGGACCGTTTCTTCTGGCCTGGCCTGAAGAGGGATGTTACGCGGATCGTTCGTCATTGCCGCACTTGTCAGACAGCCAAGGGTTCTCGACAGTCTACGGGCCTGTACACCCCTCTACCCATCCCCCACAGACCTTGGGTGGACATTAGCCTGAATTTCGTTCTAGGACTTCCACGCACGTCGCGGAAGTTTGATTCGATCTTTGTCGTGGTAGACCGCTTCTCGAAGATGGCCCACTTTATTCCATGTCACAGGACATACGACGCCCCCCACGTGGCGGCCCTGTTCTTCAGGGAGGTATTCAAGTATCATGGGTTACCCACGTCTATCGTCTCCGACCGCGACGTTCGTTTTATGAGTTATTTTTGGAAAACGTTGTGGAAGAAGACCGGTACGACACTGAAGTTTTCCACCGCCTATCACCCACAGACGGATGGACAGACAGAGGTTGTCAACCGTAGTCTAGGGACCTTGTTGCGTTGTCTCGTTGGGGATAGTCCTGCCTCTTGGGACTCGGTCTTGCCCATAGCGGAGTTTGCATACAATAGCTCGGTTAACAGGACCACAAGATTGAGTCCATTCCATGTCATGTTAAGTTACGAGCCTAGGAAACCTGTTGACTTAGTAGATGTCCCGTTGGAAGCTAGGCCTAGCGAGTCCGCCGAGTCATTCATTCAGCATATACACGCACTACATGAAGCAATTCGAAGAAAGATCGCAGCCAATAATGATATCTACAAGGCCCAAGCCGATCGGCACAGGAGGGAGCAGATATTTGATGTTGGGGAGCAAGTTATGATACGCCTTCGACCTGAGAGGCTCCCCCAGGGGGCAGCGAAGAAGTTAAGTGCTCGTCGGATGGGCCCCTATACAGTCACTCGACGGGTCGGCGCGAATGCATATGAGGTTGACATACCACCCACAATGGGGATTCACCGAGTGTTCAATGTAGAAGACCTGACCCCATACTTTGAGGAGCGAATGTACGAGGACCCCTATTCCTCACCCCCCACTGAGCCACAGTTCGACCCTCACCCACCCAGTGCCACCACACCCACCCTACCCAGGCAGTCGTCGGTGGTAGAGCACAGTTTAGCGGATCCCCCCTCTCGACCGGCCGGCCCAGCTGCACAGCATTCTGATGGAGATACTTTGATACGACAGTCGCCTGCACCCACTGGAGACGCGTTACGGATCGTTGGTCATGACTTCACAGCGACGGGCAGCTCGATGGTCCTACGGTACTTGGTTCATTGGCATGCCCGCCCAGCTTCCGACGACGCATGGATTTCTGCTGAGGAGCTCGAGAGACTCGCCCCTGACCTTCGCCGAGAGTACGATCATCTTCACTCACCGGAGATGAGTGCTTTCAAGTCGGGGGGAGTTGATGGCGTACGGTCGCACGCGCATGTTTATTCCCGCAGGAGGCGGTGATCGGCGACCCGGTTGGGCGATCCGAGTCCGCGGATGCGCCCGGAGGGTCGTTCCGAGCTGGATCCATATATATCTTTGTTATTTTTATGCTGCGTTTTGCCCCGATCGGCTCGGACACTTGCGGTCGTCCGATCGGGAGCCCTAATTTTATTTTAGTTTAATTTCTGTTGTCCTCCTATAAATTGAGGGGTTTTGATGTTAAGAGGGGAGATTGGAGTTGCCCTAGAGCAGCCGTCCGGTCCATATTGGAGATCCCGCTCATCAGCGCTCGTACCCAGTTGCCGCCGCTATTCCGCATCCCGTCCGACGCCAAAGCCGTAAGCCTTCGACCTCTCCCTCCCCCAGCCCGTCGCCCCCCTTCCTCTTCCCGCACATCCTGCACTCTTCCTTCCCCGTTCCGCCTTCCCCTTCCCCGGCTAAACCCGTTTCCCCGACCTCCACAGCCCGCACCCCCCGCCATTCCGTGGATCCACCCAAGTCCTCCTCCTCCAGCCCAACGCCCTTCCTTCCCCTCCCCGCACATCCTGCCCTCTTCCTCCCCTGTTCCGCCTTCCCCGCCCCCTCCCTCCAGCCAAACCTGTTTCCCGATCTCCACAGCCCGCACCCCCACCAGTCCGTGGATCCACCCAAGTCCTCCCAACAGCAGCCTTCAATCCTTCCAGCCCTACTCCGTTTCCCCGACCTCCACAGCCCGCACCCCCTCCACCAGTCCGTGGATCCACCATCCCAGACGGAGGCACGCTCGCTGCGGATCTCCCCTCTAAGTCAAGCCGCCTCGTGCAGGAGCGATTTAAGGTATATTGGTGTTTGGTTTATTATTGGACTTTTGTGTTGAATCATTGTGGTGTATGTTATTCTATATGTTATTGTGTCGCTTGCGAGCGATTTGCGGGATCTTTACCGGCGCACTTCAGCCGCTTTGCACCTCTTTCGTTGGTTGATCTGAATTGTTTCTGAGCATTACTATTTACTCTTGATTGTGTGGTTGCGCCTAAAGCTTTGTGGGAATTATTTGTTAGTAGATCTGAATTTGCAATTGTTTCATGTACACACGTGCACCTTAGTTCATATTACTCCCAAGAATCGCACTTAGGAGTGCCTGCAATCCTCCGGCGGACTACCACTGCATCATTTCTCCTCTGAGAGAAGCCACTTTGTGCATAGTGCCAAAGGTTGGGTCTGTTCCCAATCTTCCCCCGCCCATACCCCCAATGATTGGGGACTATATGGGTTCTGTTGTTGTTGTTGTTGTTGATGTATTCCAGTTTCCCGTCAATGTATTCTAGTTTTTTGCTCCATGTGATTGGGGTTTGGTTGTTTTCGGCTTCTTAATTCAGGTTTTAGGAAGCCTAATTTTGTTTGAAGTCGAAATGTATTCCAGTTTTAGGCTTATGTATTTACGTGTTCACTCTTTCAGGCGATACACTCTATACAGTTCGCAAGTCCTGGACCTGGAATCGGGAAATAATGAGAAGGCTTGTAGTATCTTATAATAACTTGAAATAATTGTTATTTTATTTTATATCTCGTGTAACTGTTGATTTTTGCATTTGGAAAAATGTATTTTACAAAACTCGGTTTTTACCAAACAGTTTAATTGCACTGCTTTTCGAATAGATCTGCAAATGAAATTTTAGCCAAACATTTTTTTTAGTGCAAACTCCATTTTTCAGAGAGTTCTTTTTCAAACTCCATTTCTGACAGTTCTCTTTCGATCAACAACAGCCAAAACAAACGCGCCCTTAATGTGCAACCCCATTGGCTCCTAAGTCATAAAATCCAACATAATGTTGAGATATACTCGCTATTCCAACTCTTGAGGGCGGGAATCCCTTAAGAGTTACCTCTATAGAGAGACATACAAGATTAATACTCCAGATAAAGATGTTCTCCAACTAAGGTCTCATAGTATATGATGGAGACCTCACTACAAGAGAAAGCATACAAAAAGATAAAGGGCAGCTCGGTGCAAAGCATACAAAAAAAATAAAATACATAATTAATTATGAATACAATATTATACATAAAGGTAGCCAAATATTATTCTTAAAGATAATTGCGTCTCAGAGGGAACTCTTGCGAAATGAGGTCGATCGTCCGAGCACAAGTGTTACTTGTTTGTCAAGGCGTATCTGTATCAATACACGCGTCTAGAAATTCGACCTTAACCTCAAAATCAAAGGAGGGGGATCAGACCTGAAACATTTGTGGCGATGGAAGACTGTCAGTTGGGCCAAGGGCCCAAGGCATCGACTAGAGTAGTGACAAGATGAAGACCAACGGGGTAAATTTGTTGGATTCTTTTGTGAGTTTATGCGCGAAAGTATTTTCGCAACAAAGTAAATTTATTTGTATTAAGAACATAAATTTAGGGTGGAAAATTTGAAAGGAGGGGCATAAAGTAATAAAGACGGGACCAAAACTACTTTGATTGAGACGATACTATAGTGATTGCGAGGGTTAATTGGTGGACCCCCTGCTTTTGGAAAATATGGGTTGGAGTGGAACTTTTAGGGCGCAGATATGGGCAGCCCACTTTTGGTTGTAGGCAGCCCATGGTTAATAGCATCCCATTATTTCCACATTGCAGCCCAAATTGTTATTGGCAGCCCAATTTTAAAAAAAAAAATTAAAGCATATCATTCCACATTTTGTATATATAGATCTTTGCTTATACAAAATGATGTTTACTATAAAACTTATCATTCCACATTAAATTGATTAAAATTCGACACCATGCAAGAAAAGATCAAATGATGTTTAGTAATTGAACAAATGGCTCTATAATTTAGAAAAATTATTATTTCCTAGTAGTATCAATTGGTAATGCAGCAATGCTTGTCTCCCGTAGTTTGCAAAAAAAAGCCCAAAAATCGTCCAGCAAATAAACTATAAAGTTGAACCGAAATTAAAAAATTTAATGCACTCATTAAACGAATAAGTGAAAAGAAACTTAAATTATTTAATAAACCTTCAACACATACCTAACAATCAAGATTCCATTTAGCAGCAATGTCCGTACAATACCGCTTCCAACTTGTAAATAGTGGTGGTAGTGGACAATTGCACAGTTGCACAAAATGATTACCATGTACGAACGCAGACGGTGTCGAATGCAGTGGTAGAAAGGTGAACGATTGGAATTTTGAGAAATGAACAAGCTTGATGTTGTAACATGATGTTACTATCAATCCCATGTCCGGCATAGTCATCCATTTGTCGAACGACGCAGGAGTAACAACACAATCCAAAGAGGCCAATAATTCAGATGTTCTTGCATTGCCATATATAGATGAATATATGCTCAAATTACTTTGTATCTCATTTGAAATGTCATTTCGCACCTGTTTTCAATTATCTCTCATATTCATTGTTAAACTGATTAAACAATATCCACAATGTCCATCTCTCATTACATCCACCACATCAATGATAAATTTTGAAATGCATGTTGGCATTTATTTTTTAACTTTTTGAAGCAACTTTTTTACATTACCTAAAAGTTCTGTTGGCTTTGGAGGGATAATATTTTTCTCACTTTGTAGTACATGCTCAAATAATGAAAGGTCCCTCTTTGTTGACTTGTAGTCCTTATGAAATTGCCTGTAGCTTTCTTTTGGCCTTCCCTTTAACTTGGATAGAACCAAATGTTCTATTGTGAGTGCCGAGGATGGATCCATAATTTCACGCAATTTTCTTTTAATTTCATGTTTGTGAAACACATTTGTGTTGTTATATCTCTTTAAAATACCTTCAGAAACTATGTCAATATCATTTTGAACATCATCTTCAACCTTTATATCCTCTTCGACGACCTTTTCAATTAATTGTAGTTGTTTTCAATGGCTATGAATCATCCATAGTGGAATGGAATTTGTATATATTATGTAAGGTTTTAACTCATTGGCACATGACAATCCCAAAGTAAGTCTATTTTTATGAATGCATGCATCAACATAAGCAGTTCCAGTTTATATCTTGATAACTTCTTTTTGTATTATTTCTAAAGCAGATATTGAGACCCGACCAACAAGTTCAGAATAGAAAAAACCTCGGAACTCTTTATTAACTTGACACTTTGACAAAAAGATCTTTTAATCTATGTTAGTTGTAAAGCAATCATTTGGTCAAATGTCTTTCATACTATGTATAAGCTACCAATCGACACTTCAAGAATTTTTTCAATTGAGCATGACCACCTTCAACGTGATTGGTTGACACATTATCCAAATGCATAAATTTGCCAACCTAAGCAGAGACAAATACTCTTTGAAAGGTTCAATCCATGTTTCAATAATATATAAAAATACAGTAGGATATTTGTTAGCATACACATTTCTCATCGATGTCAATGAACTAAAGAAGTCAGCTTCATTTGGAGAATCAATCAACTTTTGTCATTCAAGTAAAAATACTTCAAAATCTTTCCCTTTCAAAAGTATTCCTAGCAGTGTGCAAGTATGTTTCTACTTATATGTACTTTGCCCAAAAGATTTTTAGAAGTTGGAAAACCATTTTGATAGCATTCATCAAGGCTACCTCTCTATCCGTTATCAATACATGTCGAAGAGCATTTTAATCGAGCACTAAATTAAAACAATTAAGGGCTCAAACATAACTACTTTCAGTCTCATTTGACATGAATATAAATGCAAAAAAAATGATATTCGTTGACGTTACCCCCAACAACAGAAAGTAATGGGAGACGGTATTTATTGGTTGTATATGTGCAATCCATAAGAAATACCGTTGGAAACATTTTGCAAAGACGAATAAAGGTGTGGTGCGCAAAGAACAAGCTCTCCAAATGATTGCAACCAACTTTCACTTTGTTAAAACTAGTATACCCAAATTCAATGATGCACTTGTATAGAAATTGTATTGCAGTTCCTCCATTTAGTTCAGTTTTCTGTATCTCTTTGCTTCAAGGTTGACAAAATTTTACGTGGTTTTACTCCTGCAACGTACATCTCATGTACAATTTTCTGCTCAGTCTCTGATAATCTGTCGGCATATTCATGAGCTTCTAAGTGCACCATCTTGTGGTTGTGAACACAAATTTCACATCAATAGTCCACTCAGTTCCAATAGCAATTCTTACACCTACCAAAGCAAAAGGATATCCACAATGCTTAGAGAAGGATTTTCTTACATTTTAGTTAATCCACCCTTTAGACCTTTGACTGAGACGTATATATCCCCTTGTATCACACTCAAGCTTAACAATAGGTTTGCTTCGAGATGTCAATTTATCGGCACTTTTAATGGTGATCACAAACCCAAGTCCTTTCGCAATATTACGTGTCCAACTGACTAATAATTCTTACTTCGTAAGAAAACTCATATTGATGGTAAAATGTAATTTCAAATCAACTTGTGCTAATGTCAAACTTTTCTCTCATGTCCCTATGATTTAAAAAAAAAACTCAACATTCACAATAAGTTTCACAATAACATTCACAAATTGAGCCTACTCAAACAATTTTTTGAGAAATTAGTGATTCCAAATCGAGCCAACTCAAACGGTAAAAAAATATAATTTATATTAGATGAAATACACATTGAAAAACAGTCCAAATAAACAGAGTTATGGATCGGCAGAAGGAAATCAAGGAAATTATACCTAAATCGACAAAAGGGGGCTACACAGATTCCTCCTCATTCAGCGAACGAGATGGAGAACAGCTATGGATCGACAGAAGGCGAGCAATAGACAGTTGAAGGTTGCAATCGAGGTCGACTGGAGCCTCTAGATTCATAATGGAGTTGTCTTCCTGCAAGGGCGAACTGGAATGGAGTTGCGAAGCTTGACCGGCGGACTGAATGGAGGTCGCGAAGCACGATGTGGGGTCTCCGACGGTCAGATCCTGGGTGGCGACAGAGGAGATCGCGGAGGTGGAGAGGGGAGCGACGGGGAAGACGCCTTCGTGAGTCGACATGAGGGAGACGAGCGGAAGAAAATAACTAAAGGGCCCGTTCGGTTCAAAGGTTTTCAACCCAGATTTTGGTTTTCGGAATAAGTAAATCAAGTTAGTGTTCGGTTCGCAGGAATTCAGGGCGGAATTGGTTTTGGGTAAAACCTAGGTTTTTGATCCTAAGCTTTGCCCAATTCTTATGTCTCCGGGTAGTTTTTCATCCGATTTTCACCGCACGCTTCCATCTCGAAGCCCTCTCTCGTCGACCTCGCCTGGAGTGCGACCTTTGTTCGCTTCTTCTCTGGTTGACCTCTCCTGGAGTGCGAACTCGCCTGGAGTGCGACCTCGCCTGGAATGCTTCTTCTTCTTCTTCTTCTTCTGTTCTTCTTTTCTTCTTCTGTTCTTCTTATCTGCATCTTCTCTTCGATGTTGCTTCTGTCCTATTGTATTGACTAAACTGAAATTGTTGTTATGAAGAAGAAGAAGAAATGTGAATAAATTGAAATTGTTGTATTGACTAAACAGAAATGCAAATGATATTTAGTCATGTTTGTTCATGTTTTCAAAATTGGCCTTCTATGAAGTTACTGATGTTGCAAATTGATGTTGGATTATGACTATGATCTAAAGAGTATTTTTTTGACGTTGTTCAACTAATTTGACAAAATTTCTGCAATTCCTATAGATGAATTCCATACTGCAGCCGAACAGCTGAATTGTCCAATTCCAATTCCCGCAGCTCAAAAACTTCCTGCAGCCGAACAGCAGAATTGGAATTCAGGAAAACCAAAACCTGCTGGTTTTTGGTTTTACTGAATTCCAATTCTTCAAAACCAAAACCTGCGAACCGAACGGACCCTAAGGTTTTTTGGTGCTGCTATTAGTTTGAGATGGCGAGAAAAAAATAGGTGGGACCCCTTCATTTAATGGGCTGCCTACAACCAAAAGTGGGCTGCCCATATCAGCGCCCAATTTTTATTGGCAAAGCGGTGACTCAAGGGCAACGTGATAGGGAGAGGGAAAAGCAAACGTGCATCGGGTGGGACTGATGCAGTCAAAGGCGGACAGGGAAGCAGGGAAGTAATATGGGTTAAATATGAAGGGTATTTTAGTCTATTTTATGTCTTATATAACTATGTAATTTTTAGGTTATGTTTTTATGCTATCTGTGAAGTTGTTGCTGTCGTCAAGCTTATCTCTGACGGGTTGGAGAGAAAGTTGCGGACGTTTGATCTCTGTTCAGAGGCGGGCCTCTTACGGTGATCTAAACTATTGTATCTTCTTGGTTTATGCTATTATAGATCTTGGTGGTGGTGGTGCCCTGTTTTCTTCTCAGTTTCTGTAGTCATGAGAGTGTGTTTTCTGATCCTAGCTCTTAGGATCGCATCAACTGGTATCAGAGCACATCCTAGGCCGTGAACATGCCGGTGGCGGATTCTACCCGGTCGAAGGAGCAGCTGTCCGATTTGGAGGCGCTGAAGTCGAATCAGGAAGAAATGGCCCGCTCCCTTCAAATGTTGAGTGATCAGCAGAACAGGGCAATGGAGGAGATGAGGACGGTTCTGGTCGGTCTTCAGCTAGGCGCGGGAAAGCAATCTATGCCGGCGGGGCTTCCGACAAACAGAATGGCAGAGGGGGGAGGTGCGGACTCTTCAACGGAATGGCGAACTCCACATAATCAGCCATATCAACCGGCAACCAGATTTTCAAGGATCGATTTTCCCCGTTTCAGCGGTGATGCTGTGTCGGAATGGCTATACCGGTGTGAGCAATTTTTTGAGATTGATGGGACTCCGGAGGAGATGAAGGTGTGAGTGGCCTCGATGCATATGGAAGGCAAGGCGCTCTTTTGGCACCAAGCCTATATGAAGGCTCGACTAGCCCGTCAAGGACCGAGCTGGGACGAGTACGGTCAAGCAATACAAAATCGTTTTGGGTCGGTACTCTTCGATGATCCAATGAGCGAACTAACCAAATTGAAGCAAAGGACCACGATACAAGCTTACCTGGAGGAGTTCGACATGTTACTCCATCGAGTGCATCTACCGGAAACCTACGCCATCAGTTGTTGTCTTGCCGGTCTCAAGGATGAGATTGAATATGCCATCCGGATGTTTCAACCCAAAACACTACAAGAAGTTTTTCATTTGGCAACGATACAAGAGCATCAACTGAGTTTGACCCGCGACAAAACATACACCGGAGGGACAGCTTTTTCAAGCAAGGGGGAGAGATGGACTCCGCCTAACAAATCGCCCCAAATCACCTCCAACATGAACCATACGGGCAGCACCTATGCACCGCTGATTGCCCCACCGAAGACCGGCCGCCGGCTCACGTCCGCGGAGATGGATGATAAACGGAGCAAAGGGATTTGTTTTTTCTGCGATGACAAATTCGTTGCGGGGCACCGATGCGCAGGGAGGAGGCAATCATATGCTATCGAAGTAGTAGTTGAGCATGACGAGGAGGAGGATCCCCGGGACGAACTGGAGGAGTTTCCCGTGACAGTGGAGGGGCACGAGAAGGATCAAGTTGAACCACAACTTTCTGTCCACGCCTTATCGGGAATTACCCATTTCCATACTATGAAGGTGACGGCCTCGTACGAGGGCCAATCGATTAGCGTGCTAATCGACTCCGGCAGCACCCACAATTTCTTGGATGAAAACGCAGCACGAAGGTTGGAATGTAAGCTAATACCAATTCCCACTTTCAACGTGGCGGTTGCCGACGGAAAGAGGATTACCAGCTCTTGCAAGGTCGCTGATTTTCGTTGGAGGATGCAAGGAGTTATTTTTGCGTCGGATATGTTGATCTTGCCGATAAGGGGCTGCGAGGTAGTCCTTGGAGTGCAGTGGCTGATTACCCTTGGGGTCGTGCAGTGGGATTTTAATAACCTTACAATGGAGTTCATGAGCCAAGGGAGGATGATATCGTTACGGGGATCACGGAGTGGAGCGGGAAGCTGGACCAAACCGAATCGGATGGAAAAACTGATGCATAAGGAGGGCCAAATCAATATGATGGCATTATGTAGCATCCAGGAGGGATCGGACATGGAGGACCGGGCGGCGGAGGAAGACCGGGCTGGATTGGAAGGAGAAATTCAGCTACCTGAAGTGGAAGCACGGCAATTACAAGGGCTGCTGGGAGAGTTTTCACACCTATTCAAGGAACCCAAGGGGTTGCCACCCGAGCGAAATCATGAGCACCATATCAAGGAACCCAAGGGGTTGCCACCCGAGCGAAATCATGAGCACCATATCAAGCTGAAGGAAGAGAATGTGGATATCAATTTACGGCCATACCGCTACCCGCCACTACAAAAAGCAGAAATTGAAAAACTGATCAAGGAAATGTTGGACACCGGAGTGATACGACATAGCTTCAGTCCCTACGCATCTCCAGTGGTGCTCGTAAAGAAGCATGACGGCTCATGGAGACTTTGCATTGACTATCGGCAACTCAACAAGTACACTATTAAAGACAAGTTTCCAATTCCGATGATCGAAGAGCTTATTGACGAATTACACGGAGCAGTGGTCTTTTCCAAACTTGATCTCCGGGCGGGGTATCACCAAGTCCGGATGGCGGCCGAGGATATCCATAAGACGGCGTTCCGAACTCATCAAGGCCACTACGAGTTCGTGGTAATGCCTTTCGGCTTGACCAACGCACTATCGACGTTCCAAAGCCTAATGAACAAAATTTTTCAAGAGCAACTCCGGAAGTTCATTTTGGTGTTCTTTGACGACATTCTCGTCTTTAGCAAATCAGGGCAAGAGCATGTGGAGCACCTGAGATTTGCCTTTAACGCCTTGCAAGCCAATCAACTCGTCCTCAAGCGAAGCAAGTGTAGCTTTGGTGTCCGACAAGTGGCTTACTTGGGTCATATTATTTCGGAACAAGGAGTGGCAACGGACCCGGCTAAAATAGAGGCAATGATGGGGTGGCCGACCCCCACGTCCTTGAAGCAGCTGAGGGGATTCCTCGGGCTAACGGGGTATTACCGGCGGTTCTTTAAAGGGTATGGTCTCTTGGCGCGACCCCTCACCGATCTCCTAAAGCGGAAGCAATTTTCTTGGTCGGTCAAGGCAGAGGAAGCCTTCATACAGCTCAAGGAGGGGGTAGCCCGACCTCCAGTGCTACGCTTGCCGGACTTTCAAAAACCTTTTGTGGTGGAAACCGACGCGGCGGATGGGGGAGTTGGAGCCGTGTTGATGCAGGAGGGCCGACCGTTGGCGTTCTTTAGCAAGGCGTTGGGAAGGAAGAACGCGGCCTTATCCACCTACGAGAAAGAGTTATTAGCAATGGTAATGGCGCTTCAACAGTGGCGGCATTACTTGGTGGGCTGCCATTTCATCATCAAAACGGACCACCAAAGCTTGAAATTCTTGTTGGAACAAAAACTTGCCACCCCCAACCAACAACGATACATGTCAAAGCTCATGGGTTATGACTACGAGATTCAGTACCGGAGGGGGAAGGAAAATGTATGTGCGGACGCGTTATCACGGCGATTCGAAGAAAGGTTCGAGGCGGGGGAAGGTGAACTAAACACTAGAGTGGTGGTGAAGTCAGATATTCTCCAACGAATTAAAGAGTCGTGGACTCAGGATGACAGCATACAAAAGATAATTTCAGCAAAGGAGGAGAACCAAGAGAACAAGCCGAAGTACACATGGGTTCATGGCATCTTGAAACGCAAGGGAAAGTTAGTGGTGGACAAGGTGGCTGCCATGAAATCAGCCTTACTCCAATTGTATCATGGCAGCCCGGTTGGCGGCCACTCCGGAGTTACAGCGACATATCGGCGGGTGAAGGCTCTTTTTTATTGGAAAAATATGAAACCGGAGGTGTATGAGTACATCCGGAAGTGCACCGTCTGCCAGCAATGCAAGGCCGACAATCAAAAACCGCAAGGGTTGATCCAGCCCTTACCGATTCCGGACCGTATTTGGCAGGACATCTCATTGGATTTCATCGACGGGTTGCCACAGAGTCAAGGTAAATCAACGGTGTTGGTGGTTGTGGATCGCTTGAGCAAGCAAGCCCACTTTATAGCTCTCGCACATCCATATACGGCGGAGGGTGTCGCCCAAAGTTTCTTGGACTCCATTTTTCGTCTACATAGGCTCCCAAACTCGATTGTAAGTGATTGCGATACCACCTTTCTTAGTCACTTCTGGAAAGAACTCTTCCGTCTATTACAGGTACAACTCAAGATGTCGACAGCCTACCACCCCCAAACAGACGGTCAAACCGAGGTGGTAAACCGTTGCTTGGAAAGTTATCTTCGATGCATGTGCTTCGAGCGACCGAAGAAGTGGGTTGCATGGCTGCCCCTTGCGGAGTGGTGGTACAACACCACCTTCCAAAGCGCGATCCAGATGACACCGTTTGAGGTGGTCTATGGGAAAGAGCCTACACTGCATTGTCCCTATATAGAGGGCACATCCATGGTGGACGAGGTGGACCGCTCGTTGGCGGCGCGGGAGCGAGTCATATCGTTATTGAAGTTCAACTTGCTGCAAGCCCAAAACAGGATGCGGGTACTTGCCAACAAGAAGCGCCGAGAGAGGGTGTTAGAAGTGGGGGCATGGGCCTACATACGCCTTCAACCGTATAAGCAAACGAGTTTGCGAAGTCACAAGTTTCACAAGCTCTCACTGAGGTTCTTCGGCCCCTTCCAAGTGGTGGAGAAAGTTGGAGCGGTAGCATACCGTCTGGATTTGCCGGACACGGCAAAAATCCATCACACCTTCCACGTATCTCAACTCCGAGAACATAGGGGGGCTATTCCTACACCGGCACAGAGGGTGGAGCTGCCATCAACAGTGAATGCGGAGGGAAATCTCCTCATTGAGCCAGTGGCGATCTTGGAAAGGAGGATTGTGCCACAACAAGGACGGGTAGTGACCCAGTTGTTGATACAATGGGCAAACGGGACTCCGAGCGATGCGACATGTGAAGATTTGTGGTTCATTCATCAACAATATCCCCACTTCTTGCCTTGAGGACAAGGCAATTTTTAACGGGGGATGTAGTGATGCAGTCAAAGGCGGACAGGGAAGCAGGGAAGTAATATGGGTTAAATATGAAGGGCATTTTAGTCTATTTTATGTCTTATATAACTATGTAATTTTTAGGTTATGTTTTTATGCTATCTGTGAAGTTGTTGCTGCCGTCAAGCTTATCTCCGACGGGTTGGAGAGAAAGTTGCGGACGTTTGATCTCTGTTCAGAGGCGGGCCTCTTACGGTGATCTAAACTATTGTATCTTCTTGGTTTATGCTATTATAGATCTTGGTGGTGGTGGTGCCCTGTTTTCTTCTCAGTTTCTGTAGTCAGGAGAGTGTGTTTTCTGATCCTAGCTCTTAGGATCGCATCAGGGACATGCAGTGTGGAAAAACCGAGCGGCTTTAGCGGTCAAGGTAGATGAGAGGAAAGGGAGCAGGGATGTAATGGTGCAGACTGGAAGGGGTGAAACTAGTGGCAAGGTTGGTGACGCGTTGAAGATGAGTGGGCCTGGAACGAACAATGTTATCGAAATTTGGGCATGACGTCGATAGAGAGTCGCGGTCTGTATGCAGTCGACAGAGGGGGTATGCAATTGAACAACGGTGGGAGATGGTAACAGTAGATGTGTGGGCCGTGGTATTGCTATCAGAAACTGAGCATGAGGTCGACAAGGAGATGCAGTTAGTATGGAGTCAACGGAGGAGGCATGTAATGGTGCAACGGTGGGGGATGGGAACAGTGGCATGGCCAACTTTAATGGGGTGGTTGTGGGTGACGCCAAGTGGGTGGCTGCAGAGGATGTAGACGTGGTTAGGAATAGAGGATGGGACTGGGAGGGTTTGAAATGGGGGCTGGTAGAGGGGAGGAACATGGAATGAGTTCCAAAATGCAGTGGCGGAACTGTTGACTGAAAGATGGGATGTGTGATGGACTGGACGACCGCTGCATGTTGTGAGGGGCGTGGAGGTGGTGTGGGATGTAGAGGAAGAAATGAGGTCTTGCGGCGGAGGGAAGAGAAGGAGCCGACGGTGAATTTCGTGCGCTATGGCGAGGAGGTTATCCATGGCGGTGTTCATCATGTCGAAGCGCCAACTGATAACTAGTTACAGGGGGCGGTTGTTGACAACAGGCAGAGATCGGAGGTTGGGCCAATTGATAGGTAAGGTCTATTGAAGAACGAAATACATTAGATTAAAGAAGAATGATGAATACACAATACTGAGACATACTCGCCATCATAACCTTGAAGGCAGGATCCCCCTAAGAATCCTCTCAGCAGAGAGTCATACAAGAATAATAAGATAACAGATATTCTCCAACAAAGTGCTCCTTATATAGGATGAAAACCCCACTACAAGACAAAGCATATTAAAAGACAAAATACATAATTAATTATGAATGCAATATTATCGGTAAAGGTAACCACGTCTCAAGAAAACTCTCGCAAAGTGGGGCCAATCGTCCGAGCATGTGTCGTTGGTTCGTTGGGGCGTACATGTTTCAATCTACCAGTGATCTTCAACTCTTGTGGACTATTACGAAGTTGATTATGTTGGATCCATCGATGATCATTGATCTACTAGTAGCTTCTGTATTATGAATGAGTACAAAAGAACATGTTATTGCTCCCTCTAAGGCCGGGGCCAAATATCGTAGATGGCCCTTGTGGTTATCGAGCTTGCTTGACTTAGGAGCCTCATGGTCGAAGTTGACGTGTGTTGCCGCTGCGGGTAACGGACAGGCGATAGGAGCGGCCGGGGTATCGGACGGGAATGACGCCCGGCGATAGCGACGGCGGCAGCTGGGTTCGGCGGAAGAAACGAGAGGGAGAGAAGTAGAGAAGGAAAGAGGGACAAGGGGAACAACCCCTCCTAAAATTCGATTGATCCAAAGATAACATCAAAACCCTAGGTGCTCCCTTATATAGGGGGAAACCACCACATCATTAAAAGGTTCAAAATGAAATAACATAATCAAATTGCTGAAATTGAACAAGGACCGGTCGGCCCTTTTAGATCGTCTTCTCCCCGTTGCCCGGTTCGGCGCGGGGCCTAGTGCTGTCGCTTGGTCCTGCTCGAGCCCTCCTCGAATATACCTGCCATTCCGGCTCGTCGGACTGGAGGTCGGTAACAATACCGTCATCTGGGAAATTGGCCTTGTCCTCAAGGCAGTAGTCGGGGAACTGTCGTCGAAAATCATCGCGCAGGAGCCAAGTAGCGGCCGAACGAGGACGATTGCGCCAAGCCACTCGTACCTCCTCCGGGTGGGTAGCACCGGCCGTGTTTTTGCGCTGATCAAGAATGGCTTCCGGATAGAGTGGTTCTGAACCGGCTATGTCCAAGTCGGTCGGGATATGGTCGGAGACGGGATGATCTCCTATCACGCGCCGCAGTTGCGAGACATGAAATACGGGATGAATGCGAGCGGTGTCCGGGAGGCGGAGGCGATATGACACTGCTCTGATGCGGCTGAGGATCTCGAAGGGTCCGAAGAAGCGCGGGGCGAGCTTGGGGCAAGTGCGGCGGGCCACCGTGAGTTGGCGGTATGGGTGGAGTTTAATGAACACCCGCTCTCCTACTTGGAATTGGAGGTCCCTTCGTTTTCGGTTTGCAAAAGATGCCATCTTCGCCTGGGCCCGTCGAAGATGTTGTTTTAAACTCTCCAAGATAACATCCCGATCGTGGAGATGATCCGCCAAACTAGCCACCGGGCATTCCCCGGGTAGGTGGCGGAGCACAGTCGGCGGCGGCCGGCCATAAACGGTCTCGAATGGCGACGTGTTGGCGGAGTGGTGGTATGCGGTGTTGTAGGAGTATTCCGCCCAGCCCAGCCATTTGGCCCACGAACCGGGCCTCTCCCCGATGAAACAACGCAAATACGTCTCCAAGCACTGTTGAGTGCCTCGGATTGGCCATCCGATTGCGGGTGATATGCGGTACTCATCCGGAGTTGGGTCCCATGCAGGCGGAACAACTCAGTCCAGAAGCTGCTGAGAAAAAGTGGATCCCGATCACTGACGATCGAACGGGGGAACCCATGAAGTCGGACTATCTCCGCGATGAAGCTGTCAGCGACCGTCGCCGCAGTGTAGGGGTGGCGGAGGGGGACGAAATGCGCGTACTTCGTTAGGCGGTCCACGACCACCAAAATACAATCGAAGTCGTTGGAGCGGGGCAACCGGGTGATGAAATCCATAGCGATATCCTCCCAGACACGCTCGGGGATCGGTAGGGGCTGCAAGAGGCCGCTGGGAAACATCGTCTCATATTTGGCCTTCTGGCATGGTAGGCAGGCCGCCACGTATGCCTTCACCTGTCGAAGCATGTGGGGCCAGAAAAGCGAGGCCGCCAACCGACGGTATGTCCGATACGCCCCGGCATGTCCTCCGGCCGGGGTGGAGTGGAACTCCGCAAGTAAAGCCGGAATCATGGTCGACGATGCAGATAAAACGAGTCTGTCCCGGTGAAATAGGCGGCCCCCGATCAACGTATATGGCGGCCGTGACGAGGGGTCGGCCAGCAGGGCGGCCCGGATATCCTGAAGCTGTGGGTCCCGGTCCACCTCGTGCTGAATGGTCGCGGCGTCGTCCCACACCGGCCGGGAGATGGCTGTCAATTCTGGCGCATGCGGGCGGCGGGAAAGCGCATCGGCCGCCCGATTTGTCCTGCCCGGACGAAACTCCACCGTGAAGTCGTAGCCTAGGAGCTTGGCCACCCAAAGCTGCTGTGTTGGTGTGGCAATCTTTTGTTGGAGCAGATAGCGAAGGCTGTGGTGATCAGTGCGGATGACGAGGGCCGCCCCAAGAGATAAGGCCGCCAATGCTGGACCGCCAAGACCAGCGCCATAAGCTCGTTCTCGTATGCAGAGCGGCTGCGCACTGCGGTGGAAAACGCCCGGCTATAAAAAGCAATTGGCCGACCGGCCTGCATCAAGACGGCGCCGACGCCGGTGCCCGAAGCATCGCACTCGACGACAAACGGCTGGTGGAAGTCCGGCATTGCTAACACCGGGCCGTGGATCAAGGCAGACTGGAGCGCCGTGAAGGCCTCCATGGCCGTCGGCGGCCAAGTGAAGGGTCCCTCCTCGGATTTTTTCAGCAACTGAGTGAGAGGGCGGGCCAAGCCGCCGTAATTCCGGATGAAGCGCCGGTAGTATCCCGTCAACCCGAGAAAGGCCCGGACGTCGTGCACGGAGGCGGGAGTCGGCCAACGCAGCACCGCCTGAATTTTGTCTTCATCCATGGCCACGCCGTGGGCCGAGATAGTGTGACCCAAGTAGCTGACTGTGGCCGTACCGAAGGTGCACTTCTTGTGGTTGACCGTCAGCTGATGTAGGCGGAGAGTGGCGAACGTCTCCCGAACATGACGGAGGTGATCCTGCCAAGTTGGACTGAAGACAAGGATATCATCAAAAAAAACAAGCACATGCTTACGCAGAACGGGCCGAAATATCTCATTCATGGTAGCTTGGAACGTCGCGGGGGCGTTGGTGAGCCCGAATGGCATGACTAAGAACTCGAAATGTCCGTCGTGTGTCTTGAACGCCGTCTTGGGCACGTCTTCCGGCCGGACCCGAATCTGATGATAGCCGGCCCGGAGGTCCAGCTTGGTAAAGAAAGTCGCGTCGTGGAGCTCGTCCAGGAGCTCCTGAATAACCGGAATGGGGTACTTGTCCGGGACCGTGGCCTTGTTGAGCTCCCGATAGTCCACACAGAACCTCCAGCTGCCGTCTTTCTTGCGCACTAGCAGCACCGGGCTGGAAAAAGGGCTCGCACTGGGCCGTATGATACCGCCCAATAACATCTCTCGAACGAGTCTTTCTATCTCATCCTTCTGGGTGTGCCCGTAACGATAGGGCCGTACGGATACCGCCGACGACCCGGGATGGAGGACAATGGCGTGATCAGTCGGGCGGGATGGTGGGAGGCCCGAGGGTGCGGTGAAGACATCCTCGAAATCTGCGAGGACGGCGCCCATGTCGGCCTTGAGGGGTGCTTCCGCCGCGGACGGGCTCGCCTGAAGGGGCCATAACCAGGCCGAGAAATCGACGTCGGTGACGCGTGTCATCGCCCGATATGACAGCGGTGAGCGGAGAAGGGTCGGGTCACCCACCAGACGACACCGTCGGCCTTGCTGTTGAAAATCCATCGTCATCGAAGCCCAGTTCACTCGGACGTCGCCCAGGGTCTCGAGCCAAGCAACGCCGAGGATAGCGTCGAGGCCTCCCAGCTCGAACATGTAGAAGTCAGCCGTGACCCGGCACGGCCCCACGGTCATGGTAACATCCCGGCATTGGCCCAAAGTCGGACGGCGGCGGCCATCGCCCAGGCACACCGAAAAGTCTGGTGACGGATCCACCGGTATGGCGAGCTCCCGTGCCAGATGAGAGGACATGAAGTTGTGGCTCGCCCCGCTATCCACCATCACGATGACGGAGCGGTTGTGTAGTTCGCCGGCCAACTTCATGGTGCGGGGCCCCGTTAATCCCCCCACGGAGTAGATTGGCAGTTCCAGTAGGTTGAGGGGGGCGTCCTCGAGGTCGGCCGTAGGTGGGTCGGGTGGCGGCTCCAAAGGTGGCATGTCCTCGGCAAGGGTGTAACCCTCACTGTCGCTAAAGAGAGCGTGGAATTCTTTGACCGGGCAAACATGTTGTGGCGAGTATGGTTGGCGACAGCGGAAACATAAACCGCGGCGCCGGAGGTCATTGTAGTCGACGGTGGAGATGCGGTTGGGGCCGTCCGGCCGTGGCGGCCGACCGTGGGCCACGGGGGTTGGGCGAGGACCGGTGTCCCGCATGGGTGGAGGACGGAATGGCGAGGACCGGTGTCCCGCATGGCAGGTGGGCCGGCATGCCGAGGGCCGATGTCCGCCTCAACCGCACGGGCAAGTTCCAATGCTTCTGAGACCGTGCGTGGGTGATGAGTGCGAATGCGCGAGCGGATATTGGTAAGGAGGTCTTGCAGAAAAAATCCCAGGTAGTGGTCGGGCGGGAGGCCGGGGACTTGTGTGACGAGAGCGACGAACTCATCGATGTATGCTTCCACCGTTGTTGATTGCCGGGCGGAGCAAAGCCGCTCGATAGCGGAGCCGGTGTAGCGGGAATCGTACCGGCTAATCATTTCTTGTTTGAATTCATGCCACAGAATGAGGGGTTGCACTTGGCGCAGCCAACGTGCCCAATGGAGGGCCGAGCCGTCCATGCCGACCATAGCGGTGCCGACTCGATCCGTCGGGGGAGTGTCATTGAGGTCGAAGTATTGCTCCGCACGGGCAACCCATCCCATAGGGTCCGTCCCGGCGAAAGGTGGAACATCCATTGCGTATGTGGGGCGAGTAACAATAATCGGCGGAATAACTGGACACGGCTGGGACGCTGCCGACGCACGGACGCCTGCCGCGAACGGGGAAGGGGGGGTGCCGAGCAGCGAGGTCGCGTCCGCCGTGGTGACTGGTGGCGGCGGCGTGCTCGACGGCGGCTGCAGGGCGTCGAGGCGCAGGATGATGGAGGATTGAGTTGCTAAGACGGCCTCCATCATCGATTCCAGCTTGGAGATCTGCGAGCCTTGGATCGCGACGTTGGCCGCGAGGGAGGAGTCCTCGTCGGCGGCGGAGGAGGAGTCGGCGGGGTGAAGACGGGTGTTGGGGGCCTTTAGGGTTTCCGGCGGCGTAGATGCCGCGGGCGGAGATGGCAGGTCGGACCAGTGTTGCCGCTGCGGGTAACGGACAGGCGATAGGAGCGATAGGAGCGGCCGGGGTATCGGACGGGAATGACGCCCGGCGATAGCGACGGCGGCAGCTGGGTTCGGCGGAAGAAACGAGAGGGAGAGAAGTAGAGAAGGAAAGAGAGACAAGGGGAACAGCCCCTCCTAAAATTCGATTGATCCAAAGATAACATCAAAACCCTAGGTGCTCCCTTATATAGGGGGAAACCACCACATCATTAAAAGGTTCAAAATGAAATAACATAATCAAATTGCTGAAATTGAACAAGGACCGGTCGGCCCTTTTAGATCGTCTTCTCCCCGTTGCCCGGTTCGGCGCGGGGCCTAGTGCTGTCGCTTGGTCCTGCTCGAGCCCTCCTCGAATATACCTGCCATTCCGGCTCGTCGGACTGGAGGTCGGTAACAACGTGTCTCTTTCATCTCCAACGGTTTTCTTTTGTTGCAATTATGTTTTCACGACATTGTTGAGAATAAATTTTTCACAAGCGTACAAAATATATTGAGGCAAACTATCACTTTATCAAAACAATGTGAGGTTTCTAGAGATCAAGCTTTAGTATGTTTCCAATGCTTCCCAGATTGTAGACACTCATCACAACACTACCTCGCCCATTGTATCTTTGATTTTCTACCTAGCTTGGCTTCTACTCTCTCTCTCTCTCTCTTACAGCCTATTGTGATGTTGACAATGCCAGATTAATTGATGATTGCTGACTCTACCAGTGGCTTATGTATTTACATTGGCAGTAATCCTGGCACATGAAAGAGTAAGAAGCACATGTTGTCTCTTGCCCTAAGGTTGAGGTTTAATATCACTCAATGGTCCTTGCAGTTTCCCAAACTTAAAGGTGACCTCCTCCTGTGGCTCTCTTTTGTAGAACTCAGCTTGTCAATCACATTACTAAAAACCTGATTTTTCATGAGCGTGCGAAACATGTTGAGGTAGAATATCACTTTATCAAAGTAAATGTCAAGCTTCAAGATAGCTAGCTTCACATGTCTCTGTCGCTTCATAGATTGCAAACATTCTCACATAAGCACTATGCCATTCATTGTATCTTTGCTTTCTTACCAAGCTTGGGTGCATAGGACACGCGTGATTTAACATGTGAGGGGTGTAGAAAGTGTTACGTATTTTAATTTTGTGTTGTCATTATTTTGTTCCAAATTATTTTACATAACACAGATGAGCTTTTCACCCCAAATTTTCTGCAAAAAGTCAATCTTTGAAGAAGAAGCTTGATTACCTCATGCATGAAAAATTTGCAATGTAGCAAGCTTCACTGAAGCAGCTAAAATGGACTTCAAAATTGTCTGGTATAAGAATTCTCTGCAGCATTTCATGATGAACACAATGCCAAATTTCAGAACTTCACAAGGTAAGTTTTCCATTTCCATCATTTTTCTTCCAGCAAAAAAACACAGATCTTAGAACTTATCATCTGGCACAAAACCTCTCTGCAGCATTTCATCATGAATCCTGAACGCCTCCTTCAAATTCTCAGCAGCAACATATCCATTTACGAGAGTCGTATAAGTAAACCGATCCGGCAGAATTCCTCTGTCCGCTACTTTCTTGAACATCGAATGAGCTTCTTCCACACTACCCAGCTCACAGTACCCACTTATAAGCGCATTGTATGTTGTAATATCTGGATTCACCTTTTCTTTTTCCATTCTATCAACCAAAGAAAGTGCTTCCTTCATCTTCTGCTCCTTCACAAACCCATGAACTAAAGTGTTATATGTTATCCTGTCAGGAACTATCTTATCATTCATCATCTCCGCAAAAAACGCTTGGGCCTTCAGTACATTACCAGAGCGGCAATATCCCTTAATAATGGAGTTATAAGTAACAATATTGGGCAAAATTCCTTTTCTAATCATTTCATCCAACAACTCAGATGCCTTAGAAACATCCCCTTTAGTACAAAAGCAATCTATTAGGATGCTGTAAGTGATGCAATTAGGCATAATTCCTGCATTGGTCATATCATCCCACAATCCATAAGCTTTTTCCATGTCACCTTCATTGCATAAACCACCAATTAAGGTGTTATAAGTAACAACATCTGGTTTAAGATTTCTACCCAACATTATACTAAATAAACTGAAAGCTTCCTCCATACTACCATCTCTGCAGTATCCATGGATGAGCGTCGTAAAAGTGCAGAAATCAGGATTTACTCTCCGTTCTATCATCTCCTTGAACAGCTTTTCAGCATCTGAAAGCCTTCCTTCCTTGCACATTCCGCTCAATATCGTATTATATGTGACGATATCTGGAGCACAGCCATGATCGAGCATCTCATCGCGCATTTTTAGAGCCTCAGACAACGAACCAGACCTGCAAAATCCGCCAATAAGCATCGTATAAACAACGGTATCTGGAATCAATCCAACAGCCTTCATCTCTTTGAAATAGAGCAATGCTGGATTGATGTCTCCCTTCTTGGTGAACAAACTAATCAAATTGCTGAAGGTTACAATATCAGGAACAAGACCTCGATGCAAAATTTCATGATATATCCCGATCGCCTCCTGTTCTTCTCCTTCCCTACAAAAAGCACCTAACAAGATGTTAAAAGTAGAAGTGTTTGGTGTTAATCCGCTTCCCAACATCTCTAGTTTCATCTCCTTGGCTTCTTTGTACCTCCCCGTTCGACAAAATCCGTTCAAAATGGCGTTATAAGTGACAACATCGGGCCTGAATCCCTTCCCTGACATTGAATTTAAGAGATTCAGTGCTTCTTCCAGGCGTCCACTGCGAGAATGGGCATCCACCAATGTGTTATAGGTCACCATATCTGGAAAAATGTCTTTTCTTTCCATTTCATCCATGAATTCGTCAACCTCGTCGAACCTTCCGTCTCTGCACAGAGCGTTGACTATGATGTTCAGCGTGTACGCATTCAAGCAGGTCCCAATCTCAAGCACTTCTCTGTATAATTCCCAGACCATATCAAGCCATCCAACCCGCACCAATCCGGAGAGAAGGCTGTTGCACGCGTTGACGGAGACGGATACACTCCTTCCCTTCAAAATATGGAAGACCTCGGTGGCCTCCCTCAGTTTTCTGGCCTGAACATAGGTGCGGATGACGAGGTCGAACACAGACGGGATGGAGTTGCAGCCGTGGTAAGTAGAGATGAGGGCATCCACAATCTCCGACCTCGAAGTGCCTCGTCGCCGGACCATTCGGAGGATGAGCGACTGGGCGTCGACGGACCGGCGGTTTAGGACAGAAACGTGGATCATGGCGCTGAGAGACTCCGATGAGAGCCTCAGATTGGATTTTCTCGCCAGGAGATCGACGAATTCTTGACCGAGGAGAGGTCTTCTGCTGCTGCTGCATTTGTAAAGGACCTCGAGGATTACGGAAGGGCTCAGGTGGATTGGGGAGTTAGGAAGGAGATTGATTGGGGTTATGCCGCGATCAAGGTCGGAGATGATTCGGTCGGAGAGGGAGAAGGAAGCGGCGAGAGATTGTCTTGGCGATTTTCTCCGGCTAATGTTTCCGGCGATGGTTAGCATCTCTGTGGAGTAGAGAATCGAGCGGTGGGAAATTTGGCTTTTAGCTGAAATTTTAGGGGTATTTTGATTGGAGCAATCTTTTAAATTAGCATTTTTTGTATCCCAAATTCTTTAAATTAGCATTTTGCATCTCTTAAAAGCAGGTAGCTTGCAAAATCAGGAATTCTATAAAACTAGAAGAGCAAAAGTTGGAAAAAATCACGATTAGTTTTTTCATACAATAGAAATCAAATTTTAAACGAGTATATGATCAACACCATCCAAGTACATGGTGTGCATCCAACAAAGCTAAACAAATACAAAATTAACTTCGACCACGATCAACTCCGCAAGCAAAAAGAGCATTTGAGCAAATCTTCCACAGCATAAAGATCACGATCACATATTCCTCCTGACTTGTATATTGACACCACATGATTAAGAAGCATTCACATATTACAAAATGATAAAAGAAATATAAGATGAATTAATGTTTACCGGTAGCTTTGATCTCGTAGTAGACTTGGATCTTTGGCGTTTGAGGCTTCAACACAAGTCTTCTTATTATGTCCTCTCATCCCACAGTTGGAGGACATATATTTCATACCATGTCTTTTTACTCCATAGTTGTTGCCCTCTAACTCATCTTCGTTTTTTCTTCTAGCATGTTGTGATAGCCTTAAGAGCTTCCTGTGAATATTACACAACAAAACAATTGGATTCAAATTGGTTAATGGTCACTCATAATGTGATTTTATGGGATTTAACAAGTGTTCATATGCCCTCGTGAACTTATCTTTTTTGTACCAATGTTCAACATTTTCTTTTCGATAGAAGATGCATGATGTTGCATGCGCACAAGAAATATCAGTTAGATCCCACCGCTTGCAACTACAGCTTCTAAAACTCGAATCAATTGTCCATTTGTCTCTTATCCACCTTTCAACTTCAAATTTGTGATGACTATTCTATAGCTAAAATGTAATTGTGTGCAAACAAAATCTATGTTCCGTAGCTTGAATTTTGTCACTGCAATTCTTAGTAAATTTTAAAGATGTTCCTAGCTTAGTAGCATAAAACCTCACTGACATCCCTAAAGTCAACAGCAGTATTAAATCATAATCCCACATCAAACTCAAAATCAGAATCATTTGCGTCTCCTTGATAAACTTGAATTTGTGAACATTTTTCTTTTATGCGACTTGGATAAAGATTGACTACCATGCTCCTTTAATTGTATTCCAACATTCGTATTCAAGGGTTGTTTTGATTCAGCTCTTTCACCAACCAATTCAATTTCTTCCTCTATATTGTCATCAAGTATCAAACCATCCAACTCAAATCCACCATTCAAATCATTCGTAAGCGACGAATTTTGTTTTTCAGATTCCTCGTCCACGCACTACTACTATCAATATCAAGTCCCTCTTCAGAACATTTTGTATCAAGCAACATACTTTCCCACTCTACAACTATCATCTGCATCATTGCATCATTTGCATTATCTATGCCCCCCCCCCCCCCCCCCCCCCCCCCAAATTCCCTCTTATTTATCATCAAGTGGAGGAAGAGAAATGATATAAGTGATTATACCTTAAACGGGCCACTGCAGTGAGGGGTTAGGGTTTTGGCCACTGCAGTGAGGGATTAGGTTTTTGGCTATCCACTGAGGATTTGGGGTTCTAGCATTTAGGGAGGATTTCGGTTTCGCAAGGTTTCAGCATACACAATGATCAATTTTAAAACAAATATAAAAGTTAATCGAGGGTTCAGCAAGCACAATTAGTTATTTTTACAATATTTTTGGAATCTTTGTTTTTTTTGTTTCGGTTTTTAAAGAATTGTAACGATTATTTTCCTTTTTACCTTAATATTCTAACGAAAATGTTAAGTGGGACTGGTATATATGAATTCTTTAAGTTGAAGGACTAAAATCCAGCAAAATAAACTTTAAGGACTAATTCCTTAAAGCCTCTAAAATTTGGGGACTAAAATTACAATTTTGCATATATAAAAATTCATGGCATTTAAATCATAGAGGCATTACAATCAATAAAAAAAGCGATTGTTATCCGTACAGCAGTTTAGTCTATCCGCACTCTTTTAGTTTTTTTTTTCTCCCAAAAGTTAGATAATCGCACTTTAGGTTTAGGTATTCCCGCACGCAGTCTCCAGCAGAAGTCTCCCGCTCCAAGTCGCGTGGTTTCGTCGTTCCCATCAGAAATCCCCTTCGCCGGCTCCCGCGACCACCCCGACAGTGTCGCCCCTTCGCTGTTCGTCCAGCCCCACCTACACTCCCTCGTCGGCGCCCTCTCCAACCCCTCTACAGTCCCTCGTTGGCGCCCTCTCCAAGCCCCACCTACAGTCCCTAGTTTGGTAGATTTCATCCTTCATGCTTCAGGTATTTTCCATTCCACCTCTTAAATTCATCGTTTAGTTTTTCCATTAGTGATTATTTACTAGAAATATTGCGATGAATAGGGTTTTTGTTTCTTGGATTGACAAGATGTCAAATGCTTCAAAAACTTGGAAAATGCATGTTTAGCTATTTGAGGACAAAAAGGTTTTGTTGCAATTTTTTAAATTTTCAATTTGCGGATATTAAAAATTTAATTTGCGGATAGCAATTTGATTTACGGATATAATTTTAACAAAAACTGCTTTGCGGATATCAAAAATTTGTGGATAGCCAAAACTGTAGTGCGGATAACAATCGCCCAAAAATGGCATTACCTCCTTCGTGAGAAGTCCGCCACCAAGTCCTAGGCAGGGGATTCACATCCAAGTGTTTTTTCCCTCCCCCAACTGATCTCCTCCCTAGGTTATCCACCCCAGCCAGTCTCCTCCTGGATTTAATCTATTTCAATTCGTCAGCCAATCTTTGCCGACTGGATCACCTCCAGCCGATCATTGTGTCACTCGATCCCTCCTCCAGCCTATATCTCCACATCTGATCTCCCTCCGGTTGATTCCCTGTTGATTTATTCCAATCCATTTCCAACCACAAGTCGATCTTTACCAAACAATCCCCCCTAGCCTCTCCATGTGGGTTGATTTCATTCCAACACCCAGCAAAAATCACATGCTAATTTGTCCCTCGCAGACAATATCCTCCATCGACTTCGCGCAGCAGATACCTTCTTTACCTAGCTTTTGTTGGATCATCTCACTCTTTAAACTAGGCTAGCTTGTACATTTCAGCATCAAAATAGCTGTGTTTTGATTTCCATATTTCGATAGAAAAACCACTAGTTTGGTAAGTATTTTATCTATCGAGTCATTTGTTCATCGATGAAGAATGATATGGATTTTGAGAGCTAAGGATGCAAAGAATTTTATATTTCACATGCACCATAGATTTCAAGTTGCATTATCTTATTCATTGATTTCTATAGCATTGTTTTTGGCCATATGTAGAAAAAAGAACACATTATTCACTATCAGGATGCATCATTCGGTATCATTTATTGGAATTAATATAATAGTTATATGTGCCTGATAAGATTAGTAACTTGATTTTTGTGATTTTAATGACTTTATGTTGAAGGATTTGAATGAGATGTATGTGCAATTTGGTCAAAAGCATGGGTGAGATTTTATTGTAGTTTAATCGGACTTGGCGATTTTCAATAATTTGATTATTATTGTTGCTTACAACAATGCAAGAAATTTGATAAACTATATTAGCGTCAAAAAGATAGTTGATATATATGTTTGAAACATTTGAAACTAAATCTGACCATGATATCATTGAAATTTTTTTAAAAAGAGAGTGATGGAAATTATTCCACTTTCAATGATGGCTTTGAAGATAGTGACTTTGAGCGCGAAGATATAAGGTTTGATGAAGATATTGAATGATTGAGGCAAATTATGAGAGAAAAACTTCAACAAAATCAAGGTATAGAGCATCATAGGCTTTAAAAGAAAAATAAGTCTACATCGAATCTAACAAAGTCAATTTTCCCATTATCAAATTTATCAAAACGATGCAAATGACTCAAATTTTGTATTTAGTAGGATTGTGTTTTAGTACTGTTGTAGATTTTAGAGATGCAGTGTGAACATATTCAAACATTCAAGGATCACCTTTAAAATGTACCAAAAACTATAGCGATAAGATTCAAGTGACATGTGAATGCGGTTGGATATGATTCATCCATATTTGAGAAGCACAAAACTGTTCAAGTAAAGTCAATCAAAGGAGAACATATAAGGCTGCAAGCTCCAAACATTGCACTTTCAATTTTCTTTCAAGAAAATATCAACACCATCTTAGGAATACCCAGAGTGACCTGTAAGTTTAATGCAAGAAATGATACAAATGAAAAACAAAGCATCCCTATATTTGGAAAATGTATAGAATGAAAATGCATGCTAACAAAATTAATCATGGTGTATAGTCAAAGAAGTATGTTTGATTATGAGATTATTGTGAGAAAATTCATCAGATTGCTCTTGACACAACGGTAAAAGTCAAATGTAAAGTTTTAGATTCTCCAACATGTACTTATAAGAAGATAAACATATATTGGGTGCTTTGAAAAGGGTTTCATTGTCGGGTGCAGACCAGTTATAGGTCTGGATGACACTCACATGAAGACTTCAAATGGTGGAGTTTCATTTTGCGCAGTTGGCATGCAAATGTTATAGTTTTGAAAGAAAATGAAAGTCATGTGAATGATTTGTTGACTTTTTTATTCATTTGAATATTGCAAGCAACTATGCATGGATCATCATATTTGATAAGCAAAATAGGCTTATCGGAGCAATTGAAGAATTATTACATAACATCAAACATATTTTTTGTTAAGACACATGTATAATAATTTCAAACACAGGTTCCTACATCTAAAATCATTTTTATGCAAGGTTGCATTAGCAACTAGAGTTACTGATTTTAATTGTAAAATAAAAAGTTGATGGCATGTAGTACTATTGCTTATGATTGGATTAGAGAAAATCATCATAGAAATTGGGCGAGATAGCATTTTAGCACTTGGCTGACGTGTGATATATTGCTTAACAATTTATGTGAAAAATTCAATAATGTCATACTAAAGGCTCTAGAGGTCATATAATGATGCTTGAGATTATAAGTATAATTTTGATCAAGAAGGTTCATTCATAGATAGATAGATTGCTGAAATCTAACAAAAAGATTTGTCTTGTTATATAGAGGATCCTTAAAAAGAATAAAAGGGGGATGGGATGTTCAAGACTACAGTTTTGAGGTGATATAGTAATGAGAAATTTGAATTAAAAGGGTGGCTTATTGATAAATGGATAGTGGATTTAGCTTCCAAAGGTTGTAGCTGCAATAAGTGCGAGCTCAGTGGTATTGCGTGCATGTCATAGCGCACATCTTCTGCAAAAGTGAGAATGTTGAATATTATGCTAATTATCGGTTCAAGAGAAGCACTTTTTGAAAGCATATGAACATATGTTGAACATGATAAAAGGGAAAAATAGTGGCCCAATTACAACCTAAGTCGGGCGTTCTAGGATTCGAAAAATCAAAGAAGTCTGGAAGACCGTCAAAACATGCTAGAAGGAAGGAAACATATGAGTTAGATAAGAAAAAATATGGGCTAAAAAGGTATAGTTCAAAGTATGATTGCTCCAATTGTGGGACATAATAGAAAAGGTTATGGTCAGCCCTCCAAGACTACCCCAACAACACTGTCAACAAAATCTACTTGCCAATCAAAATTATTAGTTAGTATATATGTCAGTTATTTTTTATCTTCAATTTCATTCTTATAGTAGAATTACTTTCATAAATAATGCACTTGTGTTTTTGTAGGTGAAGATGAAGGATGCAAATTCTAATATAGGGTCAAATATTATATCACTGGATGCATTAAGCGGGTCATTCTTGTCTGCAACAAGACTATCGGATTATCTCTTCATTTCTTGTACTGGTCGTGTTTGCTTTACGTTTATCATGTTTGCTTAGAATGTTTCTTTCCCTCGCTTGTGAATCTCTGTCACGATGTACATTTTATGTTTTGTTATCACATTTTATATGAGATCGACATAACAACTAATAGTTTTCTCCTTTATTTCTCTTCCATGTTACTGGTTATGACAACTATTTCTCTACATGGTATAGTAATCTTATGTTACAATTAAGATGCTCGCCCAGAAAAGGGTGACTCCTCCATCTGGTTACCACAAGATAATTATTCCGGATGAGTCTGATATGTAATTTTTAGGATACACGCACTTTAGATATGTTGGTATTGTACTCTTCACTTCTATTTTATTCATTTTCATTGATTTGGCCAAGGGGTGCAAAAGAGTCGAGCTTGACAAAATTTTCAAGCTCGAGCTAACCATTTCAAGCTCGAGCTCATTTTGCTCAGCCCGAGCTCGAGCACAAGGCCTACTTATTGAGCTCGAGTTGTCGAGCTCACGAGCTCTAGTTGCTCACGAGTTTTTCAGCTATTTTCTTCATATTTTTATAAAAAATGCAAAAATAAAAAGCTCAAGAGTTGATGAACAATAATATGTGATCTCGAGCTCAAACTCAAGCTTCACGTACTCGAGTTCGAGTTGAGTTTTTTTTAGCATAATTCATCGGCTGATGGCATAATTCATCGACCCACATTTACCTCCCTTTATTGAGAACCTCGACAAGACAAATGTGCTAAACTCAACTTTGATCGAGTAATGAAGCGTTGATCGGGTTGAGCAAGCGTCGGTTGGGTAATTAGGAATCGCCCACTTGGGAGGAGAAACCAATTTTCAGTATCAATCTATTCATATGCCAGAGTTTCAACCCGTGTGGTAGAAATAGATTAAAAATTAAAGTATAAATTTCAGAAATCCTTCGTAATATTTTTAAAAATTATGCAATATTTAATCAGACAGGGCCAAGCCCCACTCAACAACTTTCCTATCAACAACTTTCCATCAACAACTTTCCATCAGCACTTTTCCTATCAGCAGCTTTCCATCAGCAACTTTTTAAAAATTTAACAGTTGTGCCTTTTTTTCATATTAAAAGAAATATAACAAACATGAATTGAAATCACGGCTGCAAATAAAAAAAGCATGTCAAGCGCAGACACGGCCAAGCCCCCACTCAACAGGGGCCTGTCAACACAGAAATTTTTCCAACCGAGCTCCGTTTCTTATATCACAGAGCAATGCCATGGGCTTGATCGAAATGCATGGATGCGAATTTGCAGAAGAACAAATATTATAAAGATGTAAATAGCACAATGAGAAGAAGAAAAATGAGAGCAATAGATTGAAAATGAAAAAAAAAAGTGCATAGCAGCACAATGCATGAGTTCAAGGAGTCCAAACAAAAGGTCAACTGGTCTTATGACCCTTACAAGGCTTCAAATGAAAATACAAGTTCATGGTAAATAGAACGACGACAAATGACAGAGCTTTCAGCGCAATTCCTTTTGCAGCAGCCAACTTCGCTGCCCCAGTTTCAATTTCCCTGCATGAACACGTCAGTTGAAAAAAGAGGGTCAGCTATTTTCGACACTTGTAACACCACTCGTCCTCCCGAGCATCCTAAGGAAGACGAAGATAACACTACAAGTTCGCACTTGTATCATTCAGCCTACAAGTTCGCACTTCTATAGAAAATAACATGCGAGGATCCGTGTTATTGAGAAAACTCATTTGGACCCAACTGTTATCTCGCTAGGAGGATAGATAATTGTTTGTCTAAGATTTTTCTACAAGGTTGTCATATGTTTTAACAATAGTTTTTTTTTTCACTATGTAATCTATGGCTGTATACCAACAGTTGGGGACAATAATGGAAGAAAAGGGAGGCAATAAAAATTTTAGATGAAGCATACTTAAAGATGGGATAGTGAGTACAGTTTGAGCATCTTTTCAAAGGGAAATGAAAAGGCTGAGAATGTCTTTAAAAAAATGTATCTGAAAAAAGTATCGAAGTATAGAGCAGTACCCAAGAGGGTTCGCGGGATGCACTTTACGGTCCGCGTGGATACCCGCACACATCTCAAAGCATACATATCTCAAAGCGCTTTGAGATATGCGTGGGTATCCATGCGGACCGTTGGATACCCGCACTTTATCCCCTCCTTTCCAGACCCAAGACGGGAATGGAATCACCACAAGTCCACATAGCATAGAGGCGCATGGAGAGGGAGTCATCACATAAAGGTTGTCCTACACAAGTTGACCCCTATGCTAGCTTACGGCGGAAAGATCATGCATTGATTAAATAACAGAATAGCAACAATCTTGACTGTCCCAAGGAATAAAAAAATTATTTTTATGTATACTAAGTATAATTATATATTCTAAAAGTAAAAAAAATTAACATAACAATGAGTTATGTATATTCCGAAATAAATTCAAAGAGTATCGAATATAAAAAAAATATTTACAAGTACAAATATAAAAATTGTAAAATATATTTAAGATTATACATTAATTTTTTTTTATAACACTAAATTTTTATAGTAAATAAAGATGATTTAAAAGCTAAATATTCTTGATTTATAATAACTCATTGAAAGTTTAATAAATTTATGTGAAAAACATACAATTATGAATTAATAAATATATTGAAAATTTTCAAATTTTTTGTAATATGAAATAAAAAATATGTGAAATAATTATACAAAATTGATTGTAATATAACTCCTTGTGCAGAATGGGGTCCGAAATTGCTTTGTTGAATCTAATGTCGCTTTCTTTAATTTAAATTACATCTAGAATTATATTTGCATTGCATTCATCCAAACGGGAGTAACTACATGTGCATCAGTTGGGCATGACCCATTTACTTGTAAATGAATGACTCTCTCTATATATATAAGAGAGAGAGGGAGAGGAATCCGACCATGATGAAACGGATGCTTTATGTGAAGAGGATTGATGCACCAAGAATAGCTAGTGTAGAAAAGAGAAAATTTCATCCCTTTCCTTTCAAAAAGAGCTCAACAAAAAGTGATGGGTTTAGGCCTGTTATATTTGCATTGCACTCACCCTTTAGTCTTGAGAGATGGTCTGCTTATGTGACAAAACACACCTAGAGTCTGTTTAGTTATTCAATTATCTTTAGTAAACAGGAACTATAGAATCAACTGCGTTGTCAATGCTTGGTCTGGTTCCCTTATGTTGGCTTCGTGGGCTTCCCGACTGGGATCGCGTGTTAGAGTGTACGAGGGAGAAATCTCGTAGAGGGTTGGGGTCCACCTTCCGAAAAACCAGAGGAGCTACGGTGATCGTATGCTTGATCGAGAGGAGAAACGGGTTCTGGCTAGCGAGTCGCAGCTGATCGATAGAAACCTGCAGTGTGAATCTGTCGAATAGAGGAGATAGGGTTACGAGAGAAAAGAGAGAAGGGAAGAGGAAGGGAGAGAGAGAGAGATAAAGGGGAATATTAATTCATTGAATCCTTCATACATGACCCAAGAGGTCTATATATAGCACTACAAAATGGCATGCGTGTAAATAACCCCAAAAAAACTAAAAACACGAAAAAATAAAACACTACGGGCTCGTACATCGACTCGATTAAAAAAAGACGCCTAACATGAACACATAACGACGCTAATTAACGACATAGATACTGGTTGTGTGGGACCATAACTTCTCACCTGTCCTTCAAATCGAGTTCGCCCTCAAGCTCGAACGGGACTTGGACCAACTAATCATCTGGCTCTTTGATTTCTCGTCAGAACATCACCAGGTAGCGCATAGTGGAGGTTGCATCGAGTGGTGGGCCATCATCTCGCGCACAGATATTATGAAGGGTTGTAGAGATCTGGCGTGGCAGAGACGCTTGCTGAGGGAAGACTGTCATGCATAATATTTGAAGTCGGAGCAAGTGTGCCCGGTGGAAAGTCGAGGACGGCAGAGAACCCTGCTGAATGTGAATCGTGGCAATTGGACGCGGCGGGGTTAATTGGGGGTGGTCGTCGGAAGGGATGGTTCTAAAGGGACCGGCGGAGCAGGTGGTCGGAGCAGTGGTAGTGGGATGGAGACCGCGGGGACTAATGAAAGCGAAATAAATTGTGGAGGCACCACCACTGGGCTTGGAGGCGATGATGTCGGTTGTGTGAACTGCAGCGAGGGAACAACAGGAGGTGATGGTAGAGCGACAAGAACGGCGAAGAGCGGTGGAGCATCTTTGGGCACTAGTGGGATCGATGAGTGCTCTAGTGGGATCGATGGTCAGTGGGATCGGGCCTCCGGAGTAGACTTTGTCAATGCTAGTGGTGAGTCGCGCAAGCACGACGTCATATAACACTGTCATCTCCAATAGCTTCTTGTTCGACCGGAGGATGATTTGCTCGTCGGAGCTTGTCAGCGCGTCGTAGTACTTAATTAATCAATTATTGCAATTAAGAATTAATCTAATTAAGATTTAATTAACTTATTTCTCTCATACGGTAACCGGCTTGACCGCAACTAGACTTTGTTGGACTCGATGCCTTCAGAGGAGGGGCTACCAAAACCTCTTCTTTTTTTTTTGAATAAAATGAATCATTTATGCGATTAATTGATATTTACTCAAAAAAATAGGTGGCAGATGGCTTAAAGGTGGGAATAGAGATCGAACTACGCTGGGCTCGATATGTCCGGATTGAACAACACTGCTCGAGAAGAAGGGTGCAGTGCTCGAGGAGATATGGGCGTTGGATGCTCGATGCGACCGCACCGGTTGCTCCAGATGCCAGCGGTGGGCTCGATGAAGTAGACGAGGGTTATCGTCGATTGCGTCGGTGCAGAACTGGGCTGGTGTGATGAGGTATTTTCTCCTAAGTGTGAAAAGAGGCTAGCCGTCTTTGACTTGAAGGAAGCTTCCTAGAAAGAGGGAAAGTCAACATGTGCTCTTAAAGGAAGCTTCTAGGAAGGTGGCCAAAGGAAGCTTCATATTATTTGACATGTGTTCTTTGACCGAGGGAAGCTTCATGGAAGCTTCCTCCACATGCCATCTACCACCATCTACCCCTTGGTTTTGGCCTATAAATAGGCATGAAGGAGGAGGGGTAAGGCATCCACTCATCTCCTATCTCAAGCATTGAAAGAGTTCTTAGAGAGGCCTTTGTGGCAAGCGTCTTGATTTGGGAAGAGCTTTCGGACGTCTCTGCGACGTTGACGAGGAATACTTCGCATACACGGATTGGATCTGGAGCAGACTTTGGCAAGTATTCGAAGAGGCATCTTGGAGAGGATTTGTGTAATCCGTCTCGTCGGCCACTGTCGGTAACTTGCAATTTTCTTGCTACTGTTTATTGTGTATTATTGTGTGGTGCGAAGTTGGTGAAGATCCTGTGTGGATCGAGGAGGGAAAGCCTTGTAATTGCCTATCTGTTTTACACATTTTTAGTGGCGGCTTTCCGGGTTGGACTCCGATCGTCCCGTGGTTTTTACCCTATTGGGTTTCCACGTTATATCTGCGTGTCACTTTTATTGTTGTTATTTTGTGCTGTGTTTTTTTTTGTTGTGTATCGGCATACCGCTAAGCGGTCGTGTAGGTACTTGCTCGAACTAATTTGCAGGTGCTCTGGTCGGGCTTGCGTGCTCTCTAGCCCAACAAGTGGTATCAGAGCTAGGTTCATTATCAGAGCTGGTATCGGGCTGACCTATTTGAGATTCGAGACGAGCCGATCGGATATTTCGGGTTAGTGATCGGGTGCGGTAGGTGACGACAATTAGTCCGCTCCCTATCCTCTTTGATTCCTTTCTTGGAAATAGTCGGCTCAGAGAACTGAGGTCAGTCCGATCAGTGACAGAGCATAATGGAGTCCACTTCAGGTTCAGGCTCCGAGCAAATGGTAAAACTAAACGGCGCAAACTATCACCATTGGCATCTTCTAATGGAGGATCTGATATACGTGAAGGGTTGGCATGCTCCTATCTTTGAGGAGATGCCAAAGGACATGGATGCGGCAAAGTGGAAGGTGGAGCATCGGAAGCTGTGTGGGTTCATTAGACGGTTCGTGGAGCCGAACGTCTACAACCATGTGGCTAGCATCACTGATGCGAAGACTTTGTGGAAGACTCTCGAGACGTTGTATGCCAAGAGCACGGGCATCAACAAGCTGTATTTACTGAAGAAGCTTGGAGAGTTCAGATACCGAGATGACTCACCCATTTTGGATCATGTCAACGAGTTCCAGGGAATTATTGATCGCCTGACTGCTATGAAGGTGACGTTTGAAGACGAAGTGAATGCTTTGTGGCTACTCAAGTCACTTCCAGACTCGTGGGAGATGGTCAGAGTTTCTCTGATCAATTCTTCCCCCCAGGGGATTGTTTCCATGGAGATCGCCAAGAGTGGGATCTTGAATGAGGAGGTGAGACGAAAGTCTCAAGGGACTTCAGGCTCTTCTTCACGAGCTGACGTTCTCTATACTGAGTCCAGGGGGAGAGGAAGGAGTAAGAGCCGAGGAAGGAAGGAGGACAGGAGTCAGAGTAGGGGCAAGTCGAAGTCACGTTATCAGAACGTGGAGTGCCACTACTGCCACAAGAAGGGACACATCAAGAAGTTTTGCTACTCGTTGAAGAACGATCAGAAGAAGAAGGGGATTGCCACTGAAGGCAAGGATGAGGGTCACACGGCAGCTACTGTTTCGACTGAGGAGGACGACGTCATTATTGTTGGCGACGACGTCACAGCTGCACTTGCGTGTGACGACCAATGCTGGATCGTTGATTCTGGAGCTTCTGCACATGTCTCCCACAACAGGGAGTTATTTGTCACCTACACCGCTCATGACTGTGGGGTGTTGAGGATGGGCAATGGGGATACGTCCAAGGTTCTTGGGCGTGGAGACATGCATTTGAAGACGAGTACTGGTGCCCTACTTATTCTGAGGGATGTTAGACACGTGCCAGACATTCGCTTCAACTTGATATCCGTTGGCAGACTTGGAGATGAAGGACACCTGAGTGTCTTTGGAGGAGACTTCTGGAAGCTGATCATGGGATCGCTTGTGTTGGCCAGGGGTTATAGAGATACTGGCCTGTACTACATGGAGGGGAGGCCTGAAGCTGCTCAGGCCAACTCCGTCAGAGATGAGACATCCACCTCCTTATGGCACAGGAGGCTGGCACACATTAGCCAGAAGGGATTGGGATGTCTGGCGAAGAAGAAGCTGATTAGTGACATGTCTGATGTTCACTTGGAGAGGTGCGACCACTGTATGGCTGGGAAACAGAACAGGGTTTCATTCCACAGCCACACGTCCACCAGGAGATCAGAGCCGTTGGAGCTTGTTCACACTGATGTGTGCGGACCACTGAAGGTCCAGACTAGAGGAGGAGCATCATACTTCGTCACTTTCATTGACGACCATTCGAGGAAGCTTTGGGTCTATGCTATCAAGACCAAAGATCAGGTTCTCGATACTTTCAGGAGATTCCACGCTGAGGTGGAGAGACAGTCCGGGAGGAGACTGAAGTGCATCAGGTCTGACAACGGGGGAGAGTACATTGGTCCCTTTGATGAGTACTGCAGGGACCATGGTATCCGACATGAGAAGACCCCGCCGAAGACGCCGCAGCTGAATGGCGTAGCTGAGAGGATGAATCGGACACTGATGGAGAGGATTCGGTGCATGCTATCTGAGTCGAAGCTGCCAGGGATGTTTTGGGGCGAGGCTCTTCTTACTGCAGCGCATGTCATCAACCTCTCGCCGAGTTCAGCTTTGCAGGAGGATGTCCCAGATAGGGTCTGGTATGGGAAAGACCCTTCATACAGTCACTTGCGGGTATTTGGCTGCAAAGCCTTTGTGCACGTCCCCAGGGACGAGAGATCCAAGTTGGATTCGAAGACCCGACAGTGTATTTTCTTGGGGTACGGCTACAGTGGAGAGTTTGGGTACAGGTTCTTTGATCCAGTTGAGAAGAAGCTTGTACGTAGCCGTGATGCTGTTTTCTGTGAGGATCAGACTGTTGGTGATCCCGAGGAGACTGTTGAGTCTGAGGTTGACTCTCGCACTGCTGCAGAGTCACCTATGATTGGAGATGACGATACTGAGGAGGCTACTGAGCCTGAGCCAGCACAGGGTACTGATACCCTTCCAGATCATGATATCACCACTGATGGTGAACCAGGAGTCGCTGAGGACATTGCTGATGATGTGCCTGCACCGGCCCCTGAGCCTGCCTTGCGGAGATCAGATCGTGCCAGGCACCCGTCCGCTAGATATTCTGCATCAGAGTTCATACTATTGACTGATGCGGGGGAGCCTGAGAGCTATGGCGAGGCTGTGGAGAGTATCGAGAAGCGTCAGTGGATGGCTGCTATGCAGGATGAGATGCAGTCGCTGCAGAAGAATCACACATATGACCTGGTGAGATTGCCTAAGGGCAAGAAGGCCTTGAAGAATCGGTGGATTTTCAGGGTGAAGCAGGGAGATTCCTCCACACCTCCCAGATACAAGGCCAGGCTGGTGGTGAAAGGTTTTGGACAGCGACAGGGCGTTGACTTTGATGAGATCTTCTCACCAGTGGTGAAGATGTCGTCTGTTCGTGTGGTACTTGGCCTCGCTGCGAGGCTTGACTTGGAGATAGAGCAGATGGACGTCAAGACCGCCTTTCTGCATGGCGATCTTGACGAGGAGCTTTACATGGAGCAGCCTGAGGGCTTTGGTGTCAGGGGAAAGGAAGGTCTGGTGTGCCGCTTGCAGAAGAGTTTATATGGCCTGAAGCAGGCCCCGCGGCAATGGTATAAGAAGTTTGATTCTTTCATGGGGGAGATCGACTTCAGGAGGACCACCCTTGACCACTGCGTGTTCATCAAGCAGTACGCTCCAGAGGATTTCATTATCCTATTGTTGTACGTGGACGATATGCTGATCGTCGGGAGGAACACTGCGCGCATTGCTGAGTTGAAGCGGCAGTTGAGTTCCACCTTTGAGATGAAGGATCTGGGTGCTGCGAAGACTATTTTGGGGATGCACATTCGCAGAGACAGGGGAGCCAGATTGCTTTGGTTGTCACAGGAGCGGTACATCCGCAAAGTGCTACAGAGATTTGATATGGATCAGGCGAAGAAGGTGAGCGTGCCTCTTGCAGCTCACTTCAGGCTTACCGCTGATCAGTGCCCCAGCACACCCGAGGAGATCGAGGCTATGCAGAAGGTTCCGTATGCATCTGCAGTTGGGAGCCTCATGTATGCGATGGTGTGTACCCGTCCAGACATTGCGCATGCGGTTGGGACCGTTAGTAGATTTCTCTCCAATCCTGGGAGAGAGCATTGGAGCGCAGTAAAGTGGATACTGAGATACCTGCAGGGGACGTCTGATTTGACACTGAGATTTGGAGACAGTGAGCCAGAGCTGTTGGGCTACACTGATGCCGACATGGCTGGAGATGTAGATTCCAGGAGGTCGACGTCCGGGTACATGATTCTGTTTGCAGGGGGAGCTGTCTCGTGGGCTTCGAGACTGCAGAAGTGCGTTGCACTGTCTACCACGGAGGCGGAGTTCATTGCGGTCACTGAGGCCGGGAAGGAGCTGCTTTGGATGAAGAGGTTCATCAAAGAGCTTGGTTTCACTCAGGACCGATACACACTCCTGTGTGACAGTCAGAGCGCTATTCACCTGGGGAAGAACCCCACGTTTCACTCGAGGTCGAAGCACATCGACACTCGGTATCATTGGATACGAGATGTCCTGGAGCAGAAGGAGCTTGATCTTCAGAAGGTGCACACTGATGAAAATGGGGCAGACATGCTGACCAAGTCCGTGCCAAGGGGGAAGTTCGAGCATTGCGTTAGGATCGCCGGGATGGCGGTTTCTTCCGCCTTGATGTGAAAGGGGATAAATTGCTGGGTGCAGTTCCCGTCCTTTGTGGAGAAAACTGTGGATTCGAGTTTTACTAACTCGAACTTGGTGGCGCTGGATCTATCGACATATGGAGGAGACATGAAGGTCTTACCAAATGAAGATTATTAGAAGGACACATTTTTTTCACTTAGTCGAAAAGGGGGAGATTTGATGAGGTATTTTCTCCTAAGTGTGAAAAGAGGCTAGCCGTCTTTGACTTGAAGGAAGCTTCCTAGAAAGAGGGAAAGTCAACATGTGCTCTTAAAGGAAGCTTCTAGGAAGGTGGCCAAAGGAAGCTTCATATTATTTGACATGTGTTCTTTGACCGAGGGAAGCTTCATGAAAGCTTCATGGAAGCTTCCTCCACATGCCATCTACCACCATCTACCCCTTGGTTTTGGCCTATAAATAGGCATGAAGGAGGAGGGGTAAGGCATCCACTCATCTCCTATCTCAAGCATTGAAAGAGTTCTTAGAGAGGCCTTTGTGGCAAGCGTCTTGATTTGGGAAGAGCTTTCGGACGTCTCTGCGACGTTGACGAGGAATACTTCGCATACACGGATTGGATCTGGAGCAGACTTTGGCAAGTATTCGAAGAGGCATCTTGGAGAGGATTTGTGTAATCCGTCTCGTCGGCCACTGTCGGTAACTTGCAATTTTCTTGCTACTGTTTATTGTGTATTATTGTGTGGTGCGAAGTTGGTGAAGATCCTGTGTGGATCGAGGAGGGAAAGCCTTGTAATTGCCTATCTGTTTTACACATTTTTAGTGGCGGCTTTCCGGGTTGGACTCCGATCGTCCCGTGGTTTTTACCCTATTGGGTTTCCACGTTATATCTGCGTGTCACTTTTATTGTTGTTATTTTGTGCTGTGTTTTTTTTGGTTGTGTATCGGCATACCGCTAAGCGGTCGTGTAGGTACTTGCTCGAACTAATTTGCAGGTGCTCTGGTCGGGCTTGCGTGCTCTCTAGCCCAACATGGTGATTGTAGAAGGATGCTCGCAGGGTCAAAAGAGGTTCCGCGCGTCTACAATGGGACAATGGGATTAGCTAGGACAGTGAAGGCAACGACTGTTGAGAATAACGTTAACGACGCAACGAGTAGCGTCGATAACGAGCAAAGTCGATGACAGTGTCGGCTGGGAGCAACGTCGACGACGAGCTATGTGGTAAAAGAAGACGGAATTGCTGATGAGGTAGAAGATAAGGCTTTGATAAATGCTCTGCGAAGAGCAAAGGTGCGGGAAGTTAGCAGGTCGTCTGGGTTTCGACCATAGACAGTGAGGCGTTGGCTAGATCTGAACCAACACATGTTAGACATCGCAGATGTTGAATGTGGATCCGAGAAAAGAGGCTCTCATACCAAATTATTATGGGCTCCCGGTTGGGATTGCGTGTTAGGGCGTACAAGGGAGAAATCTCGTAGAGGGTTAGAGTCCCCCTTCCGAGAAACGGAAGGAGCTATGGTGGTCGTATGCTTTATCGAGAGGGGAAATTGGTTCCGGCTAGCGAGTCGAAGTTGATCGGTGGAAACATGCAGCGTGAATCCGTCGGGTAAAGGAGATAGGGTTACGAGAGAAAAGAGAAAGGGAAGTGGGAGATTGGGATAAAGGGGAATATTAATTCATTGATTCCTTCATGCATGACCCAAGGGACCTAAGGGGTCATATTTATAACACAACAAAATGACATGGGTGTAAATAACCCCAAAATAAAGAGAAAAACACAAACAATAAAATACTATTAACTCGTGCATCGAGTAAATTAATAAAAGACGCCTAGCATGAACACATGACGATGTTAATTAACGACATAGATAAGTGGTCCTGTGAGACCATAACACTATCTTGATGGGTCTTTTGCTTTTGTTGAGTGGCATAGAATAGAAGGGACTCCGACGACAAGGGTATCACCGTATATATTAATATTGCAAAAAAGTGTTTGGTTAAGGTAGGTTCGAACTCATAGGTTCTATATTTCCCAACCAAATAAGTACTTTTGCAAAGCTCACCTTCCCGTGGTAAAAAACACTTGTGGATAACACTCAGACCTTCCTAGGACAGCGACCGGACTATAGATCCTAATTCAAAAGGAAAAGAATTTGGGCTTGCTTTCACAATTCACACCTATGATCACTGGTTCTTGTATCTCTTGTTGGCTTCGATCTGACTCTGACAACTTATGGAAGAATGATGGGTGGCTTACAAGGCCCCTAAATGACCGCCCAGAAGATCAACCTATTTTTTCCCAATCCTTCACTTGCTTGTTCCTCTCTCATGACAGTAGCTAAGACGATTCCCAAAAAAGCATTCTCATTCAACGATCTAAGACGATTCCTAAACATCCTCTCACGGCGGCTACTTTTACTCACGGCAATAGCTAAGACGATTCCCAAAAAGCAATGCTGCCTTATTTTGTTATAAATTCTTTTCTTTCTACTAGTTCTTAAGGCATAAGCATGAAGGAAAAAAATGAAGTCTTTCCTTCCTACATCCACTCCCGAAATCAGATCTTTCAGTGCAGGGACTGTAGTCAAGTACTTTCGAGTTGCTCTTTGCCCAAAGCCCTCTTCTTTCCCTACCTAGAAATACCAACTAGAAATAGCTTTAGCATCTCTTTATCCATGTCAAGTGAGTACTTCAGGGTTTTCAGTTCTTGTCGTAACCTCATTACATCTAATACTCCCTCATAGATTCAATCAATTAGGAAAAAAATTGTTTGCATGTTATCGGCATCTTTCCCATCAAAAATATCTCATTCTTGGAGTATTCATGCAAAAAAAGAATTAGTGATTACATAATAATCATTTCTACATGAAACAAAAGACAACTCTTTGAATGTTTACCTTGGCATTGCCTGTACTAGCAGCACGATGATCATCAAATTCATCCCCCACATCTGCTTGTTCTACTCCTTCAGAATGTTCAAATGAGACTGTAGCCTCCCCTAAAGGTCCAATTCCCGTTCCTTGGCCAACCTTTTTTAGGATATCTTCATAGGTACAATATCTGAAGGGTATACAAATTAACTATAAACATAAAAAAGTAGCATCATAAATTTTATAAGACCAGGGTTTAGTACATTTTATCTGGACCTCCCTTTTCTATCTCATCAATAAATGGCTTCAAGGATGGATCATCCCTTAGCCGTAACATATGGCGTTCAATTTTTTCCTTAGGATCAAGATTAGAAATATCATCAAGTATGGAAACGACAGCAGGATCCTGCATGTAAACATGGAATTTCAGTGTCACATAACCTGTTTAACAGTGTTAAAGGTTCATATATTGCTTAGATATAAACAGATAATTATACTGTTTACAGTTTATATTGCTTGGATATAAACAGTTCATTCTACCTGTATCAAAGCATTGCTAAGGCGAACAGCTATGGTCATAAGCTGAGGATTTTCCATGAACTGCCGCATGGAGGAAATAAATTGCTGGTCCCATAGAGGAATCTCATCTTTCCGGAGTTGTTCTACCATCTGGGAGAAACCAGGATCTTTGGTAATTTTTGAAGCAAATTCTTTTATATTGTCACCCTGCATCCAACAATGAAGGCATGTCGAAAAAATAACATGAAGAGCAACAGAAGTCAAAGGCTTGGACTAGAGGTAACTTGGCTAAAATTTGTGAGAAAGATCTGCATAAACTAGAATCAACGCCCATTCCGCTTTCAGGGTGGATGAATGAGAAGGTAATAAAACCAAGCCTAACTAATTAACTTAAATAGCTAAGATATGTGTTATGCTACCGCTAGGGTTCTAGAACGAAAAGAGAAAACTAGGAATGAAGAAGACGGCTAGGGTTTGAAGAGAAGAAAAATACCTGAATATGAATTTGCATGCCTCCAAAAGAGGGGGAGTGGGGTATTTAAGTGACCCCACTCCACAAGGGGCCGGTCGGCCCCCATTGGGGCTGAACCGGTGCGGTTCAGCCCCCGCCTCTTATTAATTAGTTGCGGGCTGAACCGGATGGTTCAGCCCGGTCTTTTCCCGGCGCATCTTTAGGTCTTCTGGCGTACTTATATCCACGGAACCGTAGATCGTCCGGGGGCATAACATTCCCCTCCCCATCAAGAGGCAGCTTGTCCTCAAGCTGAAAGTCAGGAAAGTGCTCCCGGAACTCCAGAAAGTCCACCCATGAGTTGTGAGCCTCTGCCAGGTCCTTCCACTTAACCAGCACCTCGGGGCGATATTTCGTGCCCCGCTTCTTCCATCTGGACAGCAATATATATTCCGGACTAGGACGTAACTCGCCGGTAGTAGTAGTCGCGGGAAGACAAGGAGTAACTGTAACCGCTGCCCCCAACTTCTTCTTAAGCAAGGAAACATGAAAAGTGGGGTGAATACGGGACCCCTCAGGTAGGGAAAGAGTGTAGGCAACTGGTCCCACCCGATAAGTGATACGAAAAGGCCCATAGTACCGGGGGGCTAATTTCTGGTTGGCGCGGCGAGCAACGAACAGCTGTCTGTACGGTTGAAGACGGAGGAAAACCTCATCCCCCACCTGAAACTCCCGCTCGGTCCTGTGCTTGTCGGCCTGCACCTTCATCCTGGCTTGGGCTGCAAGGAGATTATCCCGCAGGAGAGCCAAGGTCTGATCCCGATCTCGTAATGCCCGATCCACTGCAGGAAGAGTTGTACTGCCCGGCTCATAAGAATGCAAAGATGGTGGCGGTCTCCCGTATACAATCTCAAAGGGAGTGATCTTGCTAGCGGTGTGGTACGACGTGTTGTAACAATACTCCGCCCAATGGAGCCATCGTGTCCAAGAGCGTGGCTCATCCGCGACAAAGCAGCGGAGGTACGTCTCCACCCCCGATTCAAGACCTCCGTCTGACCATCAGTCTGTGGGTGATTCGCCGTGCTCATGCGAAGCCGCGTGCCTTGTAACCGGAAGAGTTCCTGCCAAAAGTTGCTGATGAAGACCGGGTCGCGGTCGGAGATGATTGATCGAGGAATACCGTGCAGGCGAACCACCTCACGGGTGAAGAGCTCGGCAACTGTCTCTGCGGAGTACGGGTGGCTGAGTGCTAAGAAATGGCCGTACTTGGACAGCTTGTCCACGATCACCAAAATCACCGACTTGCCTTGCGACCGGGGCAAGCCGTCAATGAAATCCATAGACACCGTCTCCCACACCTGCTGCGGAACCTCTAAGGGGGTGAGCAGCCCCGCTGGCGTCGTAGTCTCGTACTTCTAGCGCTGACAGACCTCGCATTGTTGCACGAAACGCTGGACGTCCTGGCGCAAACCTCTCCAAAAGACATTGGCCCTAAGGCGCTGCAGATTGCGGAGCACGCCGGCATGACCTCCGGATGGTGATGAATGGAACTCCTGTAGCATGATATCCTTCCAAGTGGACGAAGCCGGAATAACCACCCGCCCTTGGTAGTGCAAGTGTCCCCCAATCAGCTGATAACCTGGGGACGTCGGATGGCCTTGCCGTAAAGCCTCTAGAATAGGCTGAAGCTCCGGGTCCGCGGCTATGTCGGTCTGAATGTCATCTATGGACTCAATCAAAGGCCCAGAGATATGGAGAACGGTGCTCTCTGGAAATCGGGACAAGGCATCTGCCACCACATTCTCCTTCCCCTGCTTGTAAACAATCTCATAATCATAACCTAGCAGACTAGTCAGCCACTTCTGTTAGAGCGGGGACGCCAGCCGTTGCTCCAGAAAGTGCTTCAGACTCTGATGATCGGTGTGAACCTTGAAATGATGGCCCAGTAAGTAAGGTCGCCATAGAGTCACCGCATGAAGGATCGTCAGCATCTCCTTCTCATAGGTAGAAAGGCCCAAGGTGCGAGGAGCCAAGGCCTTGCTAAAGTATGCTAAAGGCCGTCCCTCTTGCATCAGCACTGCCCCAATGCCTACCCTCGACGCATCGGTCTCCAACACGAACTCCTTGCTGAAATCCGGTAGGGCAAGCACCGGTGTGGTCGTCATAGCCTCCTTGAGAGCGGAAAAGGCTTCCTCTGCTTCCTCATGCCATGTGAAAGATTCCTTGTGGAGGAGCTGGGTGAGCGGACGAGCCAATTTGTCGTAGTCCTTCACAAAACGCCGATAATATCCAGTAAGGCCCAGGAAGCCCAGTAACGCTCGTACGGTGGTCGGTCGCGGCCAAGTAACCATGCTCTCGATCTTCCTCGGATCCGCTCGGACCCCCTGAACAGAGACCAGATGGCCCAAGTACTCCACCTCGGGCTGCCCAAAAGAACACTTCGACTGCTTGGCATAGAACTGATGCTGACGAAGAATGGAGAGGACCTCTGCCACATGCTCTAAATGCTCCGCCCAACTGCGACTGTAGATCAAGATGTCATCGAAGAATACGAGAACCGATCGCCGTAGGAACGGCCGAAAGGTCTCGTTCATCACCGCCTGAAAGGTCGAAAGGGAGTTGGAGAGCCCAAAGGGCATCACCAAGAACTCATAGTGCCCATCGTGCGTGCGAAACGCCGTCTTGTGGATGCCCTCGGTCTTCATCCGTATCTGATGGTAGCCGGACCGTAAGTCTAGCTTGGTGAAAAGACTGGCCCCATGTAGTTCATCCAGCAACTCCTCGATCATAGGAATCGAAAACTTGTCCTTGATCATAGAATCATTCAAACTTCGGTAATCCACGCAGAACCGCCATGATCCATCCTTCTTTTTCACCAATATAATAGGTGAGGAGAAAGCACTCGTACTCGACCGTATAATGTCAGCAGCCAACATCTCCTTCACGCTCCTTTCAATCTCCGCCTTCTGAATGTATGGGTATCGGTAGGGCCTGACATTCGGGGGCGTAGCACCCTCCTTCAACTGGATGCCATGTTCCCTGGACCTGGGTGGCGGTAGGCCCCGTGGTTCCCGGAACACATCCTCAAACTGGGACAGAAGTGCCTGAATCTCCTTCGATATGAGCGGAGGATCTGCGTCTGACGTCGCCACTCCCACCACCATAGCCATAGGGGAGCCCTCGACCTCCAACCGCTGCAGGCTCCACAGAGATATTTCCTTCAGGGGGGGAGAATGAATACCCCGAAGGCAGTAATCCTTCCCCAACTGGGAGAACTCCATAGTAAGATGAACCCAATCTGTGGTGACCCGTTGTAGCTGAAGCAGCCACTGAACCCCCAGCACCATGTCCGAACCCCTAATCGGAAGTAAATACAGGTCCGTGTGGCACACATAGCTCTGCATCCGGATTTCCGCACCCTTCATCACCCTTTCGCACCTCAATTTGCTACCATCGGCCACCATGACCTGGAAAGCCGCGTCCTTATCGATCGGTCGCCCCACCTTCAGAGCAACTGCCGGGTTGATAAAGTTGTGGGTACTCCCACTATTTATCAGTATGGTAACCCGCTCCCTGCCGATCAGACCTGTGAAACGGAGAGTCACCGGGGCTGATCCCCCCTCCATGGCCTGTATAGAAACCCCAAACTCTGTCAGGTCGAGTGCCTCAATGTCGACATTCTCCAGTGGGTCCTCTTCCTCATCCTCCTCTCTCAGCATAAACACCTGAATCTTCTGGCAATTGTGCCCCCGCGTGTACTTCTCATCACAATTAAAGCACAGGCACTTCTCCTTCCGAGCCTGCATCTCCGGCCAAGTCAACTTAGTCACCGTGGGGCGAATGGGAGGTGGCTGATCTCTCCGTCCCGCTGCGGGGGTCGCGGGTGGCCTGATCGTCGTCCGGTTCCGCTGCCTGTTGTAACGCTCCTCCTGTATCTGAGCGATGCTAATAGCATGGCTCAGACTGCGCGGCAAGTACGCGTGGACCTCGTCACGCAAGTGGTCCTTCAACCCCGAGATGAAACAGCTCAGCATCGTCTGCTCTCCCCAAGTGACCCGGATGGCCAGCCTCTCGAACTCCGTCCGGTACTCCGTGACTGTGCCCCGTTGGCGAAGTTTCTGAAGACTGGCCTCCACGTCCTTGTACTCCAGTGGTCCGAATCTAGCCGAGAAAACCTCTATGAACTCGGCCCAGGGAGCGTAGGTGCGTCCCCGCAAAAACCATTTTGTCCACTGGTACGCGTCCTCCTCCAGATGGAAGGCCGCCAACTGTACCCACTGAGCCTCAGGCACCTCCTGATATCTGAAGAACAGCTCGGCCTTTTGGATCCACTCGAGTGCATCGCCTCCCCTGAACTTCGGAAAGTTCATCAGTGTCAGCTTAGGTTGCATGTAAGGTCGCTGAAATGCACCTCCCAAGCCGCCTCCATCTTGGCCCATCGGTCCGGGTTGCTCATGATCTCCTCGAAGTCCTCCATGATTCCACCCCGGAGGCCTCCCCGGCCCCATATTGGTCGGCCCATACCCCCCGTTAGGAGCATTCGCTGGTTGGGGAGGAAAAAATCCCGTTGCCCCCGAGAGAAACCGCATTTGCCCCGGTTGGGCGAAACAGCCCAAATCCTTGGTGTTGCGACCTCCACGGTTGTCCTGAGTGTTGTCCGGGTTCAAACGAGGCACCCCCACCCTGTCTGGAGCCTCCTCCGTGCCGCAGTAGGCCGCCGGGTCCCTGCGGGGGTTGTTTGAACCCCCAGGGAGCAGTCGCTCCTCCGCCGACCCCCCAAGGGCCGCATGCGGCTTCCGCCGCTCTACTGGAGCCCGTCCGGGGTGGCTCCGGCACCTCTCGGCCTCCCGGCTCCCTGCCGCCCAGCCCCCAGCCCCCAGCCCCCAGCCCCCAGCCCCCAGCCATCCGGATGCCCGCCTGGCATTCCGCCCGCACGATACGGGTTTTCGATCCCCCGTGCGGCTTCCTGTAGATCTCCCGCTCCGGATCCAGATCCGGAGACTCTAGCCGGAGGTCCCCCGCCATTTCCCGCTCAAGTACTACCCCCTCTAGGAGTATTTGCTGCCTCGGCGTCGGAGCCATCGCCGTTCACCGCCTTTCCTTTCAGATTTTGCAAGAGGAGGGATTTCAACTCCTCCATCCTCGCCTCGAAGCGTTCCTCCAGATTTTGTTGCGAGTTCTTCACGCTTGCTTCGATTGCCGCTACGGAATCCGTTAAGGTGACATAGTTCTCCTCGATGGCGGCCAAGCGCGCCGTTTCCGCCTCCGTACGTGTCACCATGGTCGCAGGAAGGAGGCTCTGATACCAAATGTTATGATACCGCTAGGGTTCTAGAACGAAAAGAGAAAACTAGGAATGAAGAAGACGGCTAGAGTTTGAAGAGAAGAAAAATACCTGGATATGAATTTGTATGCCTCCAAAAGAGGGGGAGTGGGGTATTTAAGTGACTCCACTCCACAAGGCGCCGGCCGGACCCCATTGGGGCTGAACCGGTGCGGTTCAGCCCCCGCCTCTTATTACTTAGTTGCGGGCTGAACCGGATGGTTCAGCCCGGCCTTTTCCCGGCGCATTTTTAGGTCTTCTGGTGTACTTATATCCACGGAACCGTAGATCGTCCGGGGGCATAACAATATGCACATGTAGAATGGATACTATACAATAATATTTGTAATAATGATGCAAATATAGCCGGATGCAGGACATCACGAGCAAAGGAAGAAAAACTATCTATGATGCAAAAGTACAGTGGAAGGAGGTGAACAAAAGAGAGGAACTAGTAGTGAAAGAAACTGCACACTTCTATCTTCAAATGGTGTTGGTCTATTATGAACGTACATCAGTTCATTGACCAACCTTTACCCGGGCGAGGCTGAAGAGGAACGACCAAAGTTTCATCGACCAGTCTTCGGCAAACAACGGCAAACTATTCAATGAATGAAGAAATGTTGCACGACAAACGAGTGTGACACCTGAAATTTAAGCATCGTCTTTTAATTTCAGGATTCGATCACGAGTAATTTTGATAGGTGACATCATCGAATCAAGGTAACTTTACGTGTTAATTATAAATTAAATAATGCATTTTTAGCGAGAAATTTTATGAGATTTCATTAGACACGATTCAAGGGTTTGCGAGGGTATTTACGTAATAATAATTTTTTAATGCATGATGACATTTACGTAATATGTGCATAGCTTGCATGATAGCTGGTTTTAAATAATTAGAGTTTGCGACTTATATTATAACTCATGACCCAGTCGTGGACCTTAACTCTCTCAACCGAACGCTCCAAGGTTTCTCCCAGCTGAACGCCCCGAGTCAAAACTAAAGTCGCTGCTCGCAGACGATTTCCTCGACGTTCTCTCCCTTGTTTCAGTTCGTCGACGGAAGCGCACGCTACGACGGTTCTCTCGGCTCACCAAGGACGATGACATAAGGACCTTGAGTCATCTCCTCCAGTGCCCTAGACAGTCGGTCGAACCCTCTTTCTGATAGATCAATCTTCCCAGATAGAGATCGATACCTCCTTTGCAAGTCTCGGGCCTAGACGGCGTCAAACAGTTGTTTCCCTGAAAGAGGCCGAATTCTCTGTCCACCATCGACCCCTTTCGGCAATTATAACCAGGTATCCATCGTTCCTCCCCTTTCATTATAGTTGACGCCCTCATTCACTCGAGTTCAGAGCTTCCATTAGATCTTTATGATGGTTATACAGCTGATCTTCTTTGAGAGTCGTGGTTTTGGATCGACGGCTTCCAGCTTAAGCTCTGACATTTCCGTTTCTGAAATCGTAACCCTTTTGTTGATCGATTTAAGCAAAACGTGTTTGATAAAGGTATGTGACAGCCTCCTTATGGACTTTATGTCATTTTTATTTATCTTAGCTTTCACTTAAATGTTTTTTCCCAGAGTAACCCTAGAATTGAGGAAGGATTTTGCTTGCATTTCTGTCGTGTTTAGGGGTGAGCATAAAAACCGCAAAAACCGCTCGCACCGCAAAAACTGCTCGGACCGCAAAATTGCTCGCACCGCACAAACCGCACAGATTTTTAAACCGCACCGATTTTTAAACCACACCGCATAGTTTCGGTGCGGTGCGGTTTTGAACTTTTACAAACCGAGCACGGTTCGGTGCGGTTTTCGGATCTTGAAAACCGCACCGCCCAGATTAATTACATATTTTCAATTTTCATAAACATGTCACATATCACATACATCTAAACAAAAGTATAAGTTATAAATTATTAATTAATAATAGTAATTAACTAATTATATTAGCGCTTATATTTGCTTTCTTGCTTTAGTTGCTTTTTTACTTTAGTTTGTTTGTTCTCTATCGATTTATTGATGATTTTGTTGATTTGTAAGCTTTTGTTAAGTGCAAATAGTATCATAATAGTTCATCTAACTATAAATGCGTACTCACTAGCCTTCTCTTAATGTTTCAATATTTGAAGGATAAATAAAGCTACAATTATGTGGATGTTCTGCATATCTAGGACTTAAAACCATTCAGATTCATTATATTTGCATTGATGTGTCATTCCATATGCAACTAAAGCAGTTATATCATGAGAATTGTAGTATCTGAAGATCTATTTTAGCTCGTGGTTGATTTTGTAGTATTTGTATTTTAAAAATATATGTATTACATATTTTTTCATGATAATATAACTCAAGTAACTATGTTTCTGCCCAAATTTTACATCATATTTTACCTCACATTATCTTTTTGGTGTCTATGTATATCACATACTAAAAACCGCATTGAAATCGCAACCGCACTGCAAAAAACCGCACCGCAAAAAACCGCACCAAACTGAAATCACGCCGCATAATTTCGGTGCGGTGCGGTGCGGTTTTGCTCGGGCGGCCAAAACCGCGCCCTTGCGGTGCAGTTGCAGTTTGGGCCAAAACCGCACCAAATCGCACTGCGCACACCCCTAGTCGTGTTCTGTCAGGTGACTCAGGTTAGGACAAGGTGAGAAATTCTTCCCTAGATAATTTTTGAATTAATTTGCTCTTCACTTTCTTAGGAAAGTATTTCCCTAAATTTTAGGAAAACCACTAGCGGTGCTCAAGAGGGATTTTAGAGAGTAATCAAAAGAGTTTTGCAATTCCAAATTCAATCTAGAAAAATCATCCCTCCGCGTCATGTTTATGAACGCCGCAACACCAATGTAAGAAATTTTATTCCTTTTGGTTAGACATACCACGTAGTTCAATATATGTGTTTTTCCTTATAGTTATGAAAGGATATTGAAAGAATATGAATTTATAGTTATCGAACTTCGATCATAGATGAGAATAATAAATTATAAATCAATCATTATGTCATAATAATACGAATTAGGCATGCTAGAACATAAAAAATGATTTTCCTTTCAGTTAAACATATTATGAATTTTGTAAACTAGGAAATTATATTTGATCATGTACCTCCTTATATACGTTTAAACAATATGAAAACACGGGTATATGTATGTGAAATGTATAATTATTATGAAATACAACATAAAATACAAGGATAATAAAATATGTAATCCAAAAACTTAAAGTGGTGTAAGTCGGATGTTCCCTTAAGATTAACCATGCAACCACTAGTAAAAATGTAAGAGATTAATGGAACACTTAATTTAAGATTAGTGACTTTAAGTGAGTGTTCTTTTTTTTTTGTTCATATTGGTGACTATAACATCATAAATAGGAGGCACGATCAAAATTTTCTCTCGTGATTGATAGAGACACATTACCTTACTCATAAAGCGTAGCAGACCATATGAGCCTCAAGTTGGGGAGACACCCTATAGAAAATTTATTAGATGTGAGTATGTCTGTGATCGAGACGCACTAAGGCACCTATGTTCATCATTAAGGACTCAAATCATTAGATTGTGCATAAGAATTTATTCATAAAGAATAAGAAAGAGGATATAAAAAATCTCAATTACAAATGCAAGCCGAAACCTAGAATCCCCATATTTTAATGATTTCTAAATTTGAGAAAAATTTAGTATAAAATCAAGTAATAAAAAAGACATTTATGTTCTGTTGAAATAGCCCATATGTTTGACCCATTTGGTGGCCCATTTACTTCTCTTCTATATTTCTTTAGTCCCACATTGTGTATAGGATTTCTCTCTCTCTTCTCTCTCCTATAAATATGTACTCTCCTTTTGTATACAAGATAAGAAATATATACAAGCATCAGTTTTTCCTACATGGTATCAGAGCTAGCGATCTAAAAGACAAAAATATTTTTTCGCTTCCGGTTCGCTGCTAGAGCGTCGACGACAGCCCGCTTTCCGTGCGATCTCTCCCTGTTCAGACCGCATTCTGCCCGCCTTCCGCTTCCGATATTTTTTGTCTCCTCCTCGTCGCTTTTATAGGCTCTCAAGCTTGTCAAGTGGGCCCCTCTTCGATCGGTCTCCCCGCAGCGCGCTCCTCCGCCGATCTCTTCAACAGCGACCTCTGTCGAGCTTTCCTGCAGACCGCCGAACTCCTCTCTGCGACCTCTGTCGAGCTTCCCTCTAGCCGCACTCTCCTCTGCGATCTCCCTCTGCCGAGCTCTCCTCGCAGACCGCCGATCTCTTCTCTAGTCGCATCTAGCCGAGCTCTCTTCTCTTCTCGCCGATCGCAGCTCGCGCGGTCTCCTCTTCAGCAGCAGACCGACGCCTCCTCTGCTCATCAGCAGCCGATCTTCCTCGCAGCAGCACTCTGCCCGTTTTGCGATCTGCCGAACTCATCTCAAGCGATCTCCTACTCGCAGACCGCCAGCGCTTCTTCTGCGAGCTCATCTCGTCAGTGCCAGCAATCTTCTCCTCTCCATCAGCGAGCTCTTCTCAAACCGCCGCGGTCTCGGCAAACCGTGCGGCCTGCTCTCTTCAGACCGCCAGCCAGGGTCTGCTTCTCGCACGGCCTGCTCCTATGTTCGTCAGTCCGCTGCCTCCTCTGCGCTAATGGGCTCGTCTGAGAACTCCTCAACTTTGCCTCCTGAGACCGCCCGCCAACAACACTCCTCGACTTTGCCTCCTGAGACCGCCCGCCAACAGCACTCTCCTAGTGAGCTCCGTGATGAGCTGCGGATTACTACCATCTCCCTCTCTGGGAAGAAAAACTTCATGCCCTGGATGCACTCTGTCCGCCGCGTCCTTCAAGCCAAGGGCCTTGCTTCTCATCTCACCCAGGATCCCCCAACTCCAGTCACTGAGGAATGGCTGCGGGACGAATGGCCGTGTTCAGACATAGATCCTGAACTCGCTGGATGGCGAACCTTATGAAATGGCCATGTACCTTGAGACGGCCAAAGCTATGTGGGACGAGCTCCAGTCCCTGTATTCCGAAAAAGATAGCCTCCACCGTCTGTTCGATATCATCACCGACCTACAGGCTCTGGACACCACCGGGCCTAACATGACCTCTGTCGTTGCCCGTGTCAAATCTCTGGCTGAAGCATGGATCCAACATCAGCCATCAACAAATGATCATGCTACTCAGCGGGCTCAGAAGGAGGCAGTCTGCATTGCTATGCTCATGGCCCGGGTCCCACCTCATTTTCTGGGCCTTCGGGCTCTTGGCCTCAGCTACCACTCCGTCTCTATCAAGTGTGTGCTCCATGCTCCTCCAAGTCACACCACCTCTTGATATCACGGCCCCTACCTCACCGGCCCTCCTCCAGCACACTCCTGCTTCTCCTTCTCTTCCTCCTCCACCTACCCGGGGAGGCCGGTCTGGCGCTCGGGGAAGAGGTCGGGGGGGCCGGGGGAGACCTAAATGCTCGTTCTGCGGCCGTGATGGTCATTATGAGGCCACATGCTTCCGTAAAAACGGACATCCTCCTCGTCCTACAGCATCCCTTGCCACGGAACGATCATCAACCTCAAGCGATCCGGTGGACCTTGACGCAGTCTGCCTCCAACTTCAGCAACTTCATGGACTTCTCAGCCCTACTTCTGCATCTGTCGCCTCCGTCTCCAATGAAGGTATGGCTTGTCTCTCCACTAGCCCAGGTTGGATTATGGACTCCGGTGCTACTCATCATATTACCTCGCGGCAACCAACTCAATATTTGGATACTCCTCATCCAAAGTGCATCACTGTGGCCAATGGGGATACTGTTCCCGTTTCCGGTTCTGCTGACATCTCGCTCACCTCCTCTCTTTCTCTTCGCTCGGTTCTCCATGTTCCGGGCTCCTCCTTCAATTTACTTTCCATTGGTCGTCTTACTAATGACTTGGATTGTTCTGTAACATTTAACCCCTCGTCTTTTTTGATACAGGATCGATGGACGCGGACTATCATTGGTAAAGGACGATTGCGGAACTGACTCTACCTCCTTGACGACTCTCCCACCATCCTCTCCTCTGTCTCATCCATAGACTGGCACCGACGCCTCGGGCACCCTCCTCTACCCGTCCTCCAGAAGGCTCTCCATGATGTACCTCTTTCTCCGTTTAAATGTGAAACTTGTATTTTCGGCAAACAGCCGCGTTCTTCTTTTCCCGCACATTGTACTCGGAACCCGGCTCCTTTTGATTTAGTACACTCCGATATTTGGGGGCCATATAAAACTACTAGTATTTCTGGATATCGGTATTTTCTCACGTTTGTTGATGATTACTCTCGGTTAACATGGCTTTACCTGCTTCATGATCGCTCTGAGCTCCCTCGTGTCTTTAGAGCATTTGTCCTCGAGACCCGTACGCAATTCTCCACTACCATCAAAACCTTCCGCTCCGACAATGCTCGCGAATACACAAGCCACGATATCACCACTCTATGCTCAGACTTCGGAATCATCCATCAAACATCCTGCGCTTACACCCCTCAACAAAATGGCGTGGCCGAGCGAAAGAACCGTCACCTTCTCGAGGTTGCCCGCTCACTTATGCTTCACATGAACGTTCCAAAATCATATTGGAACTTCGCGGTCTCCACTGCCTGCTTCCTTATCAACCGTCTCCCTTCATCCGTTCTCCATAATAATACTCCGTTCAGCCTTCTTTTCCCTTCTACTCCCGCCTTCTCTCTCACACCCCGCACCTTTGGGTGCACCTGCTACGTCCATATCTTGGGACCCTCCACGGATAAGCTGGATCCTCGTGCCACCAAGTCCATCTTCGTCGGCTACTCTCGAACTCAAAAAGGTTACGTCTGCTACTCCCCTACAACCCGTAAAATAACGGTCTCTGCCGATGTTACCTTCTGGGAGGAGCAGTCGTTCTTTTCTGATCCCGTATCCACCCTTGCACCACCACCCGCTCCGCGACCTGTCATCCCGGTCAACGACACTTCAGTTTCAGTTCCTCCATCTCCAGCCCCTCATATTGCTCCCACTCCAACCTCCATTATCTCTAAACCATCGATTATCCGTGTCTACACTCGTCACCATCCTCGTTCCGATCCGACTCCGCAGTCCGACTCGACCTCAGGTGCTCCGTGTTCTGCTGATCAGGTTCCAGAATCGACTGCCCATCCTTTGGCGAATTATATGTCCTTACATCGCCTCTCACCCCACCTTCATACTCTGGCCACTTCTTTATCGTCGGTTGCAGTTCCTAACTCTGTGCAGGAGGCTCTTCAACATCCTGGCTGGCGTGTCGCCATGGAAGAAGAAATGGCCGCGTTGTGGGCAAACCAGACCTGGCAGCCGGTGGATCTTCCCCCTGGCCAGAAAACTGTTGGTTGCAAATGGGTCTTCGTCATCAAGCATGCTGCGAATGGGACCATTGACCGCTTAAAAGCTCGACTAGTGGCTCGCGGCTACACCCAGCAACAAGGTTTGGACTACGACGAAACCTTCTCTCCCGTCGCCAAACTGAACACAGTACGGGTTCTTCTCTCCGTTGTTGTGCACCGCCAATGGCCCCTACATCAACTGGATATTAAGAATGCCTTCTTAAACGGTGATCTCACTGAAACGGTGTACATGCAGCAGCCGCCCGGGTTTGAGACCACGGGGGAGTCTCGGACCCCGAAAGTCTGTCATCTTTTGTAGTCTCTCTATGGTCTCAAACAGTCTCCTCGAGCATGGTTCGACAAACTCAGCAAGGTCCTTCGTGAAGCAGGATTTACTCAGAGCTCGGCTGACTTCTCCCTGTTTACTCGCCACCAGGCAACAGGCATTGTTCTCCTTCTAGTCTATGTAGATAATATCATTATCACAGGCAACGACTCAAAAGGAATTCAGGCGATCAAGCAACAACTCAGCTCCGTGTTCCAAACAAAAGATCTGGGGAATCTTCATTACTTCCTGGGCCTGGAGGTAGCCAGGCGACCAGATGGCCTTGTTCTATCTCAGAGAAAGTATTGCCTCGATCTTCTTCATGATGCAGGCTACTCCGGCTGCAAACCCATCAACACTCCAATGGACGCAAATCACAAGATTTGTGCTCAGTCCTCTGATCTCTTGCTCCTGAACCCGGAGTACTATCGCCGTCTGGTAGGAAAATTGATCTATCTGACTGTTACAAGACCAGATATCTCCTTCGCTGTCGGTATTGTCAGCCGTTACATGCACGCCCCTCGTTCCTCTCATCTTCAGGCTGTGGAACGGATTCTCCGATATCTAAAAGCTGCTCCTGGTCAAGGCTTGGTATACAAGACCTCATCCTCAACTCCAACACTGGTGGCATACTCTGATGCTGACTATGACGGCTCTCTGGATGATCGTCGGTCAACCAGTGGCTTCTGTACGTACTTCAGAGGACATTTGATTACCTGGCGTAGCAAGAAACAAGCAGTGGTTGCGCGCTCCTCAGCAGAAGCAGAATACAGGGCAATGACATTTGTGGTCTCTGAACTTACATGGCTTGAAAGTCTTCTCACGGATCTTGGGGTAAAACTTCCTGCTCCTGCTCTTCTACTCTGCGACAGTCAGGCTGCTATACATATTGCCAAGAACCCGGTCTTCCACGAAAGAACCAAGCATATCGAGGTCGACTGCCACTTTATCCGGGAGAAAGTTCAAATGAAGAAGATCGAGCTAAAACATGTCCCTGGTACTGAACAAGTTGCGGATGTCCTCACAAAGGCACTGTCCAGTACCCTCTTCTATCAATGCTTATCCAAGCTTGGTGCATACGATTTGTACGCTCCAGCTTGCGGGGGAGTGTTGAAATAGCCCATATGTTTGGCCCATTTTGTGGCCCATTTACTTCTCTTCTATATCTCTTTAGTCCCACATTGTGTATAGGATTTCTCTCTCTCTTCTCTCTCCTATAAATATGTACTCTCCTTTTGTATACAAGATAAGAAATATATACAAGCATCAGTTTTTCCTACATGTTCAAAAATTCTTTTATATAAAACATGCATAAAACTATATAATACATTTTTTTAGTATAAAATGTTATTTTAGAGCATGCGCGCATATTTTATTTAAGTTATTTTAGTGTCACTAAGAGAGAATTTTTCTTACTGGCCAGTTGAGTTGACCCCGTCTTCGGATATTTTTTTTCAGGGGTCACAGGTCGGGAGATACGTCTAGGATAAGCTTCCGAGGATTTCTACTTTTACTTTATTTTTCTTTAAAGTGTTTTATCATATATTTATGAACTAAGATGTATCAGACTCATTTTAATTCAACATTTCAGACTATTTGCTCTCTTTATTTCTAATTGACTTTGTGAATCAGATTTTGAGGTATTTCTTTAACCTTAATTCCAATTTTAAAAAAAATCAATGTGTACTTTAGATATTACCTACTATGTACCAATTTATTTCCTCTTGCTTAGTTTGTTTCTTATCACAAGTGTGTTTCGGGCTTTTGAATTGATGTTAAACTAAGTATGGGTGTTACAATTGGTATTAGAGATGGGTTTAGTATCCTTTAAACCCAAGAAATTCACAGAGCCTTAAGATTTCATTTGAATTACTTGTTCGACGTTAGAGTCATTAAGTTTAATCTTGTCTGTAGAGTTTACATATGGACATTAGATATTTTTCATAGTTATTTTCTTACGTCATAAATTTTTTAGTAATGTCATTTTTCCTTTACATATTACAGACACATAGTAGTGACATAGGCAAAACCACCGCAGTACAATAGAATGACTGAGATTATCATAGAGGAGGTGAATCCACCAGCAGAACAATCACCAATGGGAATTGCAACTAAAATTATCAGGGCAATAACCCTAGCCCTGATGGAATTCAGGTATATCCTACCTGCAACGGTCCCAGTCCCAGCTCTTGCACCTGTTGTCGTGGAGATTGGAATGGATCGTTACCAAAGGAATTTTAGAGATCTCCGTCCTTCCAACTTCAGTGGAGAAGAAAATCTTATGGATACTGAAGATTGGCTTATTAACACCAGAAACTTGTTGAATGTGATGCAGTGCCCGGAGAATAAGAAGGTACCTCTAGCGACCTTCCTTATTGAGGGTGAAGTCAATCAATGGTGGAGTAGACACCTAGTTGATGACCCCACTGGTAAGAATTAAAGTTTAAATCCCCCTTTAAACACAATTCCTTTTCTGATGTTATAATAATGTGATCTCTCTTTATGTCAGGTCGTTCTGTGGATATGTTTAGATGGGACGAATTCTCCACAACACTTTCAAACTGGTTCGTGCCTCCTTCAGAGTGACGCACCCTTCAGGAGAAGTACCTCAGACTTATACATGGAGACAAGACTGTCACGTCCTATGAGCGAGAGTTCACGCATCTATCTCGTTATGTGGGCTTAGTGTTAGGAAGTGAGGATGATGAGTGACACCGCTTCACGGAAGGCCTACGTGACTCCCTAAGACATCCTTTGTTGATTATGAACACTACTGATTATAGAAGAATGACAGATACCGCTAAGAAGTTGGAGGCAGACCAACTGAGAGTGCAGAGGCACAACAATTTCAGAAACAAGCGAACTCAAGAAGCGTCACAACAACCGCATAATAAAATTCATTAAGGGAAAAATTGAAACAAGAACCAGAAGACGAGCGATAAGAGAGGAGATCAGCTCGGGGCCGAGGTAAAGGATTTTCCCATCTGCCCTAACTACAACTACCACAATCAGGGTGAATGCTTGAGTGCTTCATGAGTAAGTTACAAATGTCAGCAGCTGGGACACATATCCCACTACTACCATAGACCTCCTAAAATCAGATAATCAATCTTAAGTTTTGCGATCAACGTAGATTTAATCTTTTTCTTCGTAATATAATACATATTAATGTGACATTCTATAGCCAAAGTTTGAGGTTAGTGGTCCTAGTATGATAGACAAGGGAAAAACAGTGATGGAATCTGATGCAAAGCCAGCCTCAGGATGAGGTCTGGTGCAACCCAGAGCTTATGGACTTGTCCAACATGAGGCCAAGGAGCAGGAGTATGTGGTTACATGTATGAATATGTTGTAATTAGTTATTACCTTTTCTCTTTAGTGACACAACATTACACATGTTGTATTCATGCATGTAGGTATTCTTATGATTCAGAATGTACCCTCTAAGATTTTGTTTGACACGAATGTTTCGCAATCATTCATAGCAAAATCCTTTGTGCATAGGTTGGGCCTAAAGGTCCTTTTAGACACAACATCATTAGAGGTCATGATGTCTAATGGTTCATTTATGCAGACTAGCTGCAAATGTAGAGTCCTGGTATTGTTTGGAGAATCTGAAATTATCATAGGAGTGCCTCTCCTTCCTATTGCAGAGTTTGGATTAATTTTGAGTATTGACTGATTGTCAGATGTAAATGTCAAAATAGACTACAGGAGCAAAGAGGTGCAGTTAGAAGGACCCGACCAACCCATCATCATCTTCCAGGATGTGAAATGAGTTTCCAAACTAATTATCTCTTCGGTCAAGTCTACAAGAAACATCAAAAGGGGTTATGCTAGCTTTCTAGTGTTGATGCATGCAAAAGTCAAAAGTAATTTGCAAGAAGTACCGGTAATTCATAAGTTTCCTAATGTCTTCCCAGAAGAGCTACCTGATTTCCCTCCTACCAGAGAGGTTGATTTCCAAATCGACCTTATACCTGGATCCACGCTAGTAGTCAAGGCCCCTTACTCTTAGGAACGAAGATCGAAAACAACGAAGAAAGAACAAGAAATCAACACAGAGAACACACAGATTTATATGGTTCAGAAACCTTGCGTACATCCACGATCGCACTAGGGTTTCTCACTATATTGTTTCAGTTACAGAAGTGGATGAATCGCCAGTACGATCAGACTCCACATCTCCAACACTTATTGTACGGCTCCTAAGGAATTAGCTGAATTAAAGATCCAGTTACAAGATTTACTCGAATTGGCATTTATCAGACCCAACGCATTGCTTTGGAGTGCGCTAGTTCTATTTGTAAAGAAGAAGGATGGCATTTTAAGGTTTTGCATTGATTACTGCGAGCTGAATAAGCTAAAAATTAAGGATAAGTATCATCTTCTGAGGATATATGATTTGTTTGATCAGCTCGAGAGGTCTTGCAGAGAATCTCGAGGGGTCTTGCAAAGAATCTCGAGAGGTCTTGCACATTCTCTAAGTTAGGCTTGAGATAGAGACATCACCAGTTGAGGATCCGTGATTGGGATGTTCGGAAGACAGATTTTCATCACGAGGTATGAGGACTCTGAGTTTGTAGTCATGTCGTTCGGTCTGACTAATGCCCTGGTTGTCTTTATGGGCTTAATGAACAAAGTCGATTCGTTATCGTCTTCATTGGCGATATCCTGATTTATTCAAAGAATCACGAAGAACATGTCACGTACCTCATGAAAATTTTGAGTACTCTCGGGGAGAATCAGTTGTATGCAAAAAATTGAAGTGTGAGTTCTAAACAGCCTTGATTGTGTGGTCATGTTGAATAATTGGCAGACACTCATCAGATAAGTGGTTTGCTAGCCAAGTGCGAACTAAGGCATCATTCACATCTTATTCTGAATAAGCAGGAGATGTATGGTCGGGAGGAGCATCAGTGAGGTGGTGTCGCTTGAGTTGAGATCACATAAGAAATAAAAAGTAAATGATCCAATAAGCGTAGTTGGGACCAGTTACTTTGGACATCGTGCCGAGATTTCCGAAGACATTCAAATAAAATAACAATTGCGGTAATAACAAGGGTGGGCTTGGGTGTTCACATTATTCAACATGAGCACTCCACTCAAATAAAATAATACAAAGAAACGACGCGCGAGAGCAAGAGCGCGAGACTATATCTCGTAAGATCGTCTAGCTTCGTGGCGTCTAGCTTCGATGCGAGATGTCATAAGATCGTGCGGGGGTTGGCAGCAGGAGAGCCCAGTTATCGCATAGGAAGGAGTGTTGGATCAACAGGTTTACATGAGTTATGCGAACTGGGGGTGCAAGTTGAGTTGAGTCGGCTAAAAAAAAACTCGACTCGAGCTCGAGCCTGTGGAGCTCGAGCTCGAGTTCGAGCTCAGATATTATTGTTCATGAGCTGGCGAGCCGTCTCGCGAGCTTTTTATTTCAACATTTAAAAAAAATAAAAAAAAAATAAAAAAAATAAGGCTCATGAGTTAAAAAGCTCGTGAGCAGGTCGAGCTCGCGAGCTCGAAACTCGAGCTCGATAGGTAGGCATTGAGCTCGTGCTCGAGCCAGGATAAAATTAGCTCATCGAGCTCGAGCCAGGATAAAATTAACTCATCGAGCTCGAGCTCGAAAAGATTGGCTCGAGATCGAGCTCGAGCTTGGAAATTTTGCCAAGCTCGACTCGTTTGCAAGCCTAATGCGAGAGCTTGCAAGAGTCGCAGGAGAGCTTGCAAGAGCAAGATGCGAGTTGCAGGAGTGGCACGAGAGCAGAGCGAGAGGTTTCAGACAACATTGACGACATTAAATAGTTTTTTTACCTGTATTTTCTTCTCGTTGAGCATGAGATGAGCTCATTTTCTGATGTATTTTAATTTAAATATATTTTTCTGTTGGTCTTTATTTATAGAGTTTGAGATAGTCAATTATAAAACCTATCAAACTCATAAGTCATATCACTTGAGCCTAATCCTAAAGCTCATCAAGCTAAACCCCATAATCAACTAAACCCAAATAAAAAGCATTTATACTTCTTTCCACATTATGAAAGTTCAACCATCATATTAAAGTATTTTACCAAATATTTATGAAAATTCTTCAAAGTCTCCTAATTTTCAAACTTACCACCTATCATATTAGAAAAAATGTATCCCCTATCAAACATTCATGAAAAATCTTCAAAAATCCCTCATTTTCAAATTTGCCACCTACCATACCCAACTTTCAACTAACATCATTAACACCAAAAAAATAAACCAAGCTTCTTTTTTCCTCCCATTGGTCCTCAAAACTCTATAAGAAGGCACTGATGTTCGTGTTGCAAGACACTTTTGGATTAATGAAATAATGTTAGCTTTTGTTATACTTGCTTCTCACTTTGTATTTTTCCCTCTAAGTCATAAACTACTGAGAGACTGAGCATACGCCCCCTGAAGAACGACGTTAAAGGAAAGAGAAGGTAATGCCCCGCTGAAAGACTGTCAAATCGGCACCAACTCGATTTATCTATCAAATAAAAACAAATATTTGAGGTAATGGTATTTCTCAATTTGGAACTTATTATTACTTCTAAATATTTGTCAATGCTAGACATTATTGATTAGCGACTTCTCGCATGTCACAAAATTATCAGATTTTGTTTTTGATTTGTCTATGAAAATCGTCGCTTTCAAATTGCTAAATCTTTCATCGTAAGTGATTTTCAGAACTCTCTTGTGATAAGCATCTAATTTTGCATCGTCACGTATCATTTTGCATCATGGACCACAGTGGGTTTTTTTCTGTTTGGTACAATGTGTAGTATCCACGATGATAGACAAATAATATTACCAAATGTGCATTCAGTATATGTTGAATATTGGTATATTGATGCATTTAGGATGATGCTAATGAGAATGATGCTGTCGCATACTAAAATCTAGCAAAAGAAACCTATAAACAAAGAGATATTGAAAATAATGTAACAATTAAATATGCTTATTTACAACCAATATCTTGTTACGAGCCTCGTGTAACGTGGTCGATCATACGCTCACAAGAGATGTGGACGGAGGTGTCGTAAAATCCGGTACAAACGCAGACACAACTATAAAATCCGCATATAAAACAAAATCACAAAACATGCCAAAATTGCGCCAAGCAAAACCCGCCGGCGCACAATCACAAATATATATTAAATTAAACAATATATAAATGCAATTACAAGAAAAAAACAAGAGAAGAAAAAACCGTCTGGTGAAACACCGCAGATGCGCCGGACGCGCACGATCCGCGGAAAAGTAGAAGATCTGGACTGCAATCCGCCCAGCGGACGCACAAGGTTCACCTGAACTTTCAACGTTGGAGTCCGACGTTCAACCGCACCACCACCGGAGAGAAAATTCAAGCCGGATCTAACCACGCTTCTCCTCTCCACGGCACCACCTCCTTCTTCGCTCCACCTCTCGCCAACACCGGCGGCTATCTCCTCCAAGACCGGCGACAACACTCTCCATCAACGTCGGCGGCTATCTCCTCAGAGGCCGGCGGCAAAGCTCCTCTCCAAGACCGGCGAAAAAGCTTGAGGCCGGCGGTTTCTCGGAGCGCATGAGAGGGAGAGAGAGAAACGGGAGAGAGGGGGTGGGCGGCTACAGTACTTCTCATGCAAGAGGGGGGCTATATTTAGGTTCCTAAAACCTAAAAATAGGAAAGCCTAATAGGAAAGCCTAAAAATAGAAAATCCTAAAAAATAGGAAATCCCGAAAAAATAGGAAATCATGAACCAAATATAACAATCCACCACCTTGGTTCGGGATCCAGAGTCACCACCTGCATGAAACACTCTCTGCACAAAGCACCAACTGCACAAGGCAACACTGCACTGAGCACCACCCCAAAGATTTGAGGCGTCAGCCGACCTGCTCCGGTCGACTCTCATGTTAAGCCATCACCCAGAAAGACTGACCCAGTCGTCACCTCCAGTGAACTGAAAATCGCCGCATTTGAGCAAATGTGCTGCGAAGCACCAAAATCTAATACCCAGTTATCAGAGTCACATGGACTCTCAGTGATGATGAAAGACACGTCACTATCATCTGTCGTGACTACCGCCGCCTTGCACGCACCCTGGACGTCCCCAGAACTCTGCGCATGTTGCGGACAATGCCTCCTGATATGGTCACTTTGCTTGCAGTGGTAGCACATCACTGCCTTCCTCGAAGCGGATCTGGCCTGTGCACTCCCAGATCCCTTCTCGAGATGCCTCCCTCATCTATCTACTGTCAACGCTTTCTCACCCCCAGGAGTGGGGTCTGACAACATCTGGCTGGACAGTAGCGCAGAAGTGATATGCTCCACGTCTACTGTATCTTTCTCATACAGCAGAGTGGTCTGCATATGCTTATACGATGTCGGGAGCGAGGTAAGAAGCAATAAGGTCTTGTCTTCTTCCTCCACCTTCACACCAACCACATGCAGTTGGCTAAGCAGTCCATTGAACACGTTGAAGTGTTCCTGCAGGTTACCACCTTCCTGCATCTTCAAGTCGTACAGTCTCTGCTTCAGCAACAGCCTCGTGGTCAACGACTTTGTTAGTTATGGAACTATCACCTAGAGGGGGGGAATAGGTGATATGACTGTTTTAAAAATATGCACAAGAACTAAGTAAATCTAACACAGCACAACAACAAACCACAAAAGCAAAACACACAAGAACACCAGATGTATAGTGTTTCCTCAAGACAGTGTGTCTTGAGTAGTCCACTGTCCCTCTGCGCCTTTCTAGCAGTGTGCTAGGGTCAGCAAACTCCGCCAAAAACTCAGGCCCGCAAGCCTTACAATCTCAGGCCCTCAAGCCCTACAACTCAGGCCCCCAAGCCCTACAAGACTCAGACCCTCAAGCCCTACAATCTCAGGCCCTCAAGTCCTACAATCTCAGGCCCTCAAGCCCTACAAACTCAGGCCCTCAAGCCCTACAAACTCAGGCCCTCAAGCCCTACAACTCAGGCCCTCAAGCCCTACAACTCAGGCCCTCAATCCCTACAACTCAGATCTAAAACAGATCCTACAAACTCAGGCCCGCGCGCCCTACAGAGAAAGAATGAGAAAAAGATCTCTAGCCTGATGAAGATCAGCTTCTTGGACTTGAAGAGAATGCTTTTGATGATATCATGGACAACACAGATTTCTCTTCAATCCCTTCTTCAATCTGGAACACTTCTTATCAGCCGATGTTGCTTGACTAAAACTTGGAGAACACTTGATGATGAAGTTTTGTTCTCTAGTTCTTGTTCCTTCTTCACACAACCTTACTGTTTTATTCGATCTTGCGTATTTTCTGTATTTCTTACTTGTGTAAAATTATGACAGACACTTATCTCTTTTATAAGACTAAGGAGTCGACTAACGGTCTCCTAGGTTGTCCTATAAATGTCAGACGCTCATTCCTTAACGACACGCGCTGATTGGACCATCGGGCGTCGGCATTAAATGCAGACAACGTGATTTGAAATATCTTGATCTGTCTCGACGACATTTGCAATGTCTCGATGACAGAACTTGTCGTTACACCGATCCATCTTGGACTTGGACAAATCTTCAAGTCTTCTTCAATCTTCTTCAGAGAATGATATCTCGACGATACAAGATATCACAGCTGCTCTTGCACTTACGACGATATGAAGATGTCGTCGTAATCTTGTTATCAACTTGCGGTCTTCTCGACGGTGTCGTTGAAACCATTCTGTCTTCTCGACGGTGTCATCGAAATCATACTATCATATCGACGATGTCGTCGAAAGCATTCTGTCATATCGACGATGTCGTCGAAACCATTCGGTCTTATCGACAATCTTGTCTTGATCATTCTAACGACAAGCAATTCTTCTTTCATAAGCTGTCTTCAAGAGTTCTCCTTTAGCCTTCTCGACGTTGTCGTCGACACTCCCGAGCACTTTTAGTTAGGTCTTCAGAGAGCTTCCTTTCTTGTCTCGACCACAAGATCTCTTCACGACGATGTCGTCGACATTCTCGAATACTTTGACTTAACTCTTCTTAGACTTTACAGCGATGTCGTCGTGTGATTCTGATTGACACGACGATACTGGACTTTGATTGATTCTTCTTATTCTTACGACGATATCGTCGTGTATACTTTGAGGTCACAACGATATTGTCGGAATGTCCATGTTATCTCGACGATAGCTGATATGAACCTTCTGCTTAACTCTGAGTATCATCTCGACGATGTCTGAGTGTTTATTCGACGATATGTTCAGTCCTTCTCGACGATTTTGGACTTAGTGGTATTGGAGAAAAACTGGACATATGATTTAATCTCTGCAAATGTAAACTAAGCAAACCATCAAATACATAGTGTTTTTATCATTGACCTGAGCACTTCTTCAAATCAGGAACATTGTTGGGCACTGTTCTCAACAGACTTGCTCATGTACAGTCCCTCAAGCTTCTCTCATAGCTTGACTGCAGAATCTTCAACACCGATGTTGAACAACACCTTGTCGTCGACGTACATCTTGATAGCATTGGTGGCGCGCTCATCCATCTCCATCCACTCAGAATCCTTCACCGGAGCGGGCAAAGAATCACGCCCCGCAGCACTTGCATTAACCCTTGCTCAACCAGCATATCCTTGACCCGAATCTGCCATAGGCAAAAATTCCCGCTACCGTCAAATTTCTCCACAGAATACCTGGCCAAAACAGTGTTCTTCGTTGTCATAGCTGCCTGCAGTACCTCTAGGTAATCTGATTAATTCACGGATCAGATCTGGGAAGATAGGAAGCGGACCGATGGCGTCACTTACCATTGACCCAAACCTAAAATCGGAACGTCCAATCAGTAACCTACTCGCAACCTAGCTCAGATGCCACTTGTTGTCAAATCCGGTACAAACGCAGGCACAATATAAAATCCACAGATAAAACATGAACACAAAACAAGCCAAATCTGCGCCCGGCAAAACCCGTCGACGCACAATCACAAATATATATTAAATTAAACAATATAGAAATGCAATTAAAAGAAAATAACAGGAGAAGGAAAAACCGTCCGGTGAAACACCGCAGATGCGTCGGACGCGCACGATCCGCGGAAAAGTAGAAGATCTGGACTGCAATCCGCCCAGCGGACGCACAAGGTTCACCGGACCTTCAACGTCGGAGTCCGACGTTCAACCGCACCACCACCGGAGACTAAACGCCACCACCGGAGAGAAATCCAAGCCGGATCTAACCACGCTTCTCCTCTCCACGGCACCACCTCCTTCTTCGCTCCACCTCTAGCCAACACCAGCGGCTATCTCATCCAAGACCGGCGACAACACTCTCCACCAACGTCGGCGTCTATCGCCTCCAAGGCCGGCACCAACACTCTCCACCAATGTCGGCGGATATCGCCTCCAAGGCCGGCGGCAACACTCCTCTCCAAGACCGGCGAAAAAGATTGAGGCCGGTGGTTTCTCCAAGCGCACGAGAGGGAGAGAGAGAGAGAGAAACATGAGAGAGAGAGAGAGGGGGTGGGAGGCTACACTACTTCTCACGCAAGATGGGGGGCTATTAGGTTCCTAAAACCTAAAAATAGGAAAGCCTAAAAATAGGAAATCTTAAAAAATAAGAAATCCCGTAAAATAGGAAATCCCGAACCAAATATAACAGGAGGTGGAGAAGGTGGCGGCAATGTGGGAGTTGAGCTCAGACAACGGCAAAGTGCAACTCGACTAATATATTATTACCAAATGTGCTTTCAGTATACGTGGAGAAGCTCGACCAACGGAATGCGACGAGGGAGCCGAGCTCAACCTCGCGATGATCGATAGTGGGGGTCGGTTAGAGTTAGGAAGAGAGGAATAAGAGATAACTAAGGAGAGCTTTTCATTTTCCTAGCCCAAATGGCCTTTAAAAAGAAGTTACATGGCCCACACCTGGAGTCCTGGACTAATTACAAAATTAACCTTACATGGAAATAAAAGACGCAACACATGCATCTAAGCAACGACAACGACATGACATTAATTAAACATACAAAAAATGGATAACTGGTTATGTGGGCTCGTAACATATCTTAAAAAAAAGTACTATATCCATGACAAATACATATACAAGCATCCAAAAAGCCATAATAAAGAGAGTTGATATTAGCAGTCCGGAACTGGCTATTCGCAGTCCACGCTATTCGTAGTCCATAAATTTTATTTGTAGTCCAAAATTATATCTGCACCTCACTCTCATCCCAAATAAGCGAAACACTTTGCTGGTTTATTAAGTACTAGAAGCCTAGAAAAACATCTTAAAGACTCAGACAATTTAAAACCTAGCAGGAAAACAAGTTAAATGACATTCATTGAGGAATTAACTCTAAACCAAGTTAAATGACATGTAAACCTTCCTCTAACCAGAAAACTGACTACCTTTTTGGGATTTTCGCTCGATAATTTCCTTCTTTTTTGAAGGTGAATCTAAGAGGGGGAAAGACGACGCGACCGATAGAACTACGGCTAGGTTTAGGCAACGGGAGAGAGATGGAGAGGAGGTTATTCAATGGGGTGCGATTAGCGAGAATTGGACTGCGAATATAATGAGGATTTTTACAATTTTTGGGATGCGAATAGCGAAAATTGGACTGCTATTATCAACTCTCATAATAAATAGAAGCATATGAAGTTGCTCTAATATACACCACAATATATAAATAAATTCTTGGTTTAAAAAATATACCTCAAGCAACTCGGACATAGAGGAGATTTTATAAATGTTTTGAGGAAACCCACACTGTGTAAAATTCTCTTCTACAGTAACAAGGCTGCCTGGAAAAATAATGCTCCAATGGGTTAGAAAACAGAAAATTTATAAATATTTTATAACATGACATGATTTGCAATATTTTATAACATGATTTGCAATATTTGAATCAAAATTTCAATATATTTGAAACCAAGAAGGAAAAAAAAAGCAGTTCTAACAGTTTCTTCTGCAAAAAGTCAAACATACATATGAAGTACATGAAAGTGATATTTAGTTTAATTAATAATAATTAATCGATTAAACTACGGTGTAAATGACAAAATAACATAAATGTTAAGACCAAAAGTTCAGTTGATTACAATATTATTAAGTAGTCAATCAAACATGCTTAAAATCTTCGTCATCGTGCTTCTTACTCTTATTAATAAAATAACATAAATGTTAAGCCAGGTGCACAAAGCATCCTCGCGCAGCAAGGGTCCAGGGAGGGTCCCACCACAAGGGCGAAATGTAGGCAAACCCTACCCAGCATTTTTGCAAGAGGCTGCTTCCATAGCTCGAACCCATGACCTCAAGGTCACACGGCAACACGTTAACCGGTGCGCCAAGGCTCCCCTTCACTCTACAACAACAACAACAACAGAACCCATATAGTCCCCAATCATTGAGGGTATGGGTGGGGGAAGATTGGAAACAGACCACTGAAATAGTGGCCCCATATATCGTCGCGTTTGCTGCGGAATCATGCCCTCAAATCAAAGCCAAAGACATCAAAGAGGGCTCCCCTTCACTCTAATTAATAAAATTAAAGAATTTTAATACTCTCCCCTAAAAAAATTTAAAATCAAATCATTTGCAAATAATAGGTTTAACAACTCGAGCATCACTGGACAAAGGAACAAATTAAATGAAAAACTGATGATGCCGATGATTTGTAGGATTTTTATTGCTTTCCTATAATTGACGTATGGACAAATTATTTGAAATATCCTAAAAGTAATGAGCTACAAGCATCAACATAAACAAAATCTACTAATTACAATTACCCCCCACCCCAATGTTTACATTTCATAACATCTATGAGCAAAAAGACTCCTCCTGAAGATTTACTCAAAGGGGATACTTTTGCGCATGGATGTTATGAAATGTAAACATTGAGGAGAGGTTTTTGTAATTTCGAAAGTTAGAGTGATGCAAGCTGTAATTACGTAAACTTCGAGGGGAGGTCCCAGTAAATAACCCTTAGGCCCTTAGGGCCCGTTAGTTTTAATGCAATTAAAATTAGATATTGGAATTGAGAGAAATTTAAATTCTACAGGAATTGAAATTCGTATAATTACAATTATAGTGTCCGCCTAATAAATAGAAACGGAGAATATGAATTAATTAATTTTTTTGTTCGTTTGCTAGATAAAATTCAATCTCAGAATTACGCGCGTCAAAGCGAAAAACGCGCATCCGGATGAAAAAAAACGCACGGTAGAAAAACGTGTGCCCGACAAAGAACACACGGTCGGGCAAAAAATGTGTGGTCGGGTGGCATACACCAGGGGGAAAAGAGCACACTAGCAAAAAACACGCACGAGTGAAAAAACGTGCGCCTGGGAGAAATACGCGTGCCAAGGCAGAATACGCATGCCCGGGCGAAAAAAGCGAGCGGCAGGGCGAAAAAAAGCGTGTCCGGGCAAAAAAAACGCACCCTCGGGCCAAAATGAGCGCCCGTGCGAAAAATGAGCGCCCGCGCGAAATAGCGCGTCATGGCGAAAAATGCGCTCCCGGGCAAAAAACACTCGCCCGAGCGAAAAATATTCGCTCTGGCAAAAAAACGCACTACATGGAGAAAAAATACGCCCCCCCCCCCCCCCCCCCGACGAAAAACACGACGTGGCCGGAATTACCCAATTATTATATATATTAGAAAGATCTGACTTTAGTTCAAATTGAATTCTATGAAATTCATTAAAATTCCAATTTCAACGTTCAAGCGAGTAACAAGCGACAAATTTAAAATTAAACCTTCAATTCTAATTCCAAAATCTCAATTTCGTCCAAACGAACGAACCCTTTAGCTTTAATTACATTTGGTTTTATTTCATCTTCAATGACATTGTCGAATCATAATATGAATCCAAGCAATGCAGATCGTCAAAATAAAAAGATTTCCAAGATCAACCCAAACAATCTCAGATCCGCTAAAGAGGAAATCAAGAACACGAAATCCAAGCAATGTCGATATTTCGCGATCCGCGAAGATAGAACGAGAACAGTTCCTCCGAAACCCACACGAAGATGAATTCAAAATACGCTTCAAGATCCTCAAAAACCCATTAACTAGTGTACATAATGCATGAAATCCCCATTAACTAGTTCTAATCGTATCATTAGCTATCTCTCTCTCTCCCCTCCCAAAGAAATCCATTAACAAGTCCCCATGAAACGACTGCGAGAAAATTGAATCCGCGTTTCTCATGAGAAAAGATCAGAACAGAACCTCTATCCCCCGAAGACATGACGGCGACGGAGAAAGGATTGCAACCGGCGGCGATTGATCACCTCGAAAATTTTGCGGCGAAGCGGTTTTCAGCGACAGGATGAGGAGAAGGCGAAGAACGTTTCCTCCTGAGGACTAGGGCGCCAAAGGGAAATAAGACCCCGGGAAGACGGTTCTTCTAACAGCCATGGATCCACTTCGTTTTATACTTTTTATATATTTTTTATATATTTCTTATATTTTTATATATTTTTTAAACATTATAAAACACGCCCACCGTGGGGGTCCACTTCGTTTTTGCATACTTTTGTTTAAAAAGTAATAAACATTATAATCTGATGGTTATGGGAAGAGTTTTGATTTGATCGGATGGCTGTGAGAATTTTAGATTTGGGCGAGGTTATTAGCAGTCATACGATGGCTATTCGCAGTCCTAAAAATAGTTAAAACGAATATTAGCAGTCCTTAGAATACTTAAATTCATTGGATTTGAATATAAATGGACACTCCGCTGAGTTTGCTTGCGCTCCACCGTTCTCGTCGGTGCTCCTTCCGTTCACACAGACGCTCCATTTCATTTGTCGACGCTCCTAAGCTTTTATGAGCTCTACTTGTATTTATTTAGCTTGTTTTCTCTGTTTGACTACCCATTTCATTTTTTTTTTAGCTCCATTTCATTTTTTTCATGTAATTGCTTGCGGGTAGGGTGTTTACTAGTATAAATAGGGTGTGAATGGTACTTTAAGTGAACTAGCATCAAGCCCATGAACTTGTCTAGCACTCACGCTAATGGAAACAACGTTCACGAGCTCCAATTTATAACCAAACTTTTGATTAATAAAATCAACACACCTAAATGTTCATGTTGTGTGAAGCCTGGCCTTAGCCCTCTCTCTCTCTCTCTCTCTCTCTCTCTCTCTCTCTCTCTCTCTCTCTCTCTCTCTAGCCTAACTACTAACGACCCAAAGTAAATTTCAACTGGCAGTGCCATTGATTCCCTCTTTTAGCGTATCACACGGAGTTATTGCACTTTTCCCCCCAAAAGGATGAATGTGTTACCTTCAGGTTTCTAGTTGTTGACGAACAGTATGTATGTTGGGATCATTGTCCACAATGTCTTAGATTTGGAGAAGTCCATTCTTAAATCAAAGATATATCTCAGAATGTATTTGATATACTCTCTAGAATCAATGTGCAGGAGATCTGGTCAGGCAAAGCGCTCAAGGAATTCATCCAAGTTCACAAGCGTCGAGACATCATACATCGCTCGACGTCTGTGACCTAGAAGCGTTGATTCATGTCTACTACTCTAATAGACAAGGTCGCCGTTGGAGTTATGAGACCAAGTTTGGAAGCGTCGAGCCAAGTTATATCGCTCGACGTCGTGGAACGAGAATTGTCGACCAAACTTCAGTTAGCTCTGCGCCAACAAGAGGAGTCTAGATATGAAGGCATAGTTAAGAAGCGTCGAGCCTCTGTACGTTACTCAACTTCTACAGATAAAAGGCGTCGAATAACTGATGATTGCACAACGCCTAAGAAGGAGGAGTCGAGAGCTTCAGTCTAAGAAGTATGTGTCGAGTATCTATATATCGCTCGACACCTGATGGAAAAAGCGTCGACAGAGATGCTCAGTACTCAGCGCCTTTTCTACAGATACTCTGAGCTGAGAAATTTCTTCTACAGCTAGCTGAGCCCTTGTTTCCTCTGAAGCCATTAAAGACCGTTGAAGACTTAGCGTCGTGTTGACGTGAAGGAGCGTAACAAATGTTGCAGATGGCGGGCTATAAATAGAAGGCGTGACATATGGGTTAAGTAGTTGATTATTCCTATCTTTCGAAAGCCATTATCGTCTCCATCATTTTGAGGGAAAGTCTGAGAAAGAATCTGAAGAAGTCGTCTTCTCTTTCAGAACTGATTTAACTTGAAGATTTCTTTCAGCAATCTGGTGCTGATACATCTTTCTGAAAGATGAAGATTAAGAAGGAAGAATCTTTCTTCCTAGGAAGAAGAACAGTCATCACAGCCTGTCGAATCAAGAAGATCATTTGCTGCTGCTGTTCTATTGAATATTTATGTCCGATCATTCAGGCAGATCAAGAAGACTCAACAATTTGAAGAATCAGAGTCTAAGTATTGTTATTTTCTATATCAATCCCTGTAGGGTCTAAGTTGTCAGATCTGAGTGTAGGATCTGTCAAAGATCTGAGTTGTAAGATCAGGTGTGATCTGAGTTGTAGGATTCAGGGGTGAATCTGAGCTGTAAGCCTAATTATAAAGGCTGAGGTAGGATCTGTGAGATCTGAGTTTGTAAGATCTGCTGAGATCTGAGAGAGTAAGATCTGTGAGATCTGAGTCTGTAAGATCTGTTGTGATCTAAGCTGTAAGACCTGTTTGTGGTCTGAGATCTGGAGGAGATATAAACCCTATTTGGCACACTGCTAGAAGGGAGAAGGGGGAAAGTGGATTACCCAAGATAAGGGGAACCACTATAAAATTCTGTGTGTCTTTTCTGTGTGTGCTCTTATTCTTGAAAGCTCTGATCAGTCTTTTAGGTTATAATTAAGAACTGCAATAGTTTTTCAAATAACATATTCACCCCCCCCCCCCCCCTCTAGGTGATTAGCTACCCTTAATTAAAGTCTTTCAAGTGGTATCAGAGGGTTGTTGTTCAAGAAAAGGTTTAACAACCTGAACAAGATCTTCTAAGGGTAGATTTCTTAAGTCGTGATGGCTAATACAGAAGGAAACAGAGAATTCACATCTATGAAGCTACCAATTTGCAGAAAAAGAAATCTTTGGGATTTGGAAGGAAAGGGTCAGACTTTTCATGGAAGCCTCTGATTCTAGGATATACATAACTGTTCTAGAGGGACCTTTTGTTCCTATCAAGGTTTTATTTACAGATAGAAGTATCAAGACTCCTAAAACTTATTCTGAGATGACCAAAGATGAAGTGATTCTGGCCTCCATGGATAAGAGAGCTCAGAACATCATTGTTAGTGTTATTGAGGACTCAACTTTCCAAAACTCAGTTCATTGCAAAACTGCCAAAGAAATATGGGAATCTCTCATTGTCTATATGGAAGGGACTGAAGAAGTCAGAGATGACAGGAAGTCTCTTCTAAATCAGCAATATGAAGCTTTCAGACAAGACAAGAAAGATTCAATAGCAGACTGCTATAAAAATTTCTTCAAAATTGTAAGTGGTCTAAAAACTTATGAAAGAACTTTCACAGATTATGAGCTGAATGATAAATTCTTAAGATCACTGAACAAAGAATGGGATATCAAAATCTGTGCAATCAGGGAAATGGGAAATCTGGGAAATATTCAGCCACAGAATTTATATGAGAAACTCTTGTCCCATGAACTTCATCTGAATGCCAGAAAAGCTGAGGAAGGACACAGCATGGAAAATCTTATTGCTCTGAAAGCAGAAAGTTCCAAGAAAAGCAAAGAAAGAATGTCATTATCCCCCAGGATACCATCTGAGTCAGAAGAATCAGAAACCAGTAATTCTGATTCTGAAATATCAGATGGTGAACTGGCACTCTTCACCAAACAACTGAAAAGGATGTTAAGAAGAAAACAACACTAGAAAACTAGACCCTCTCAGTCATCCAGATCTAAGAAGCACTCCAATTCTTCAGAGGGATTCAAACAAGACTCCAAGAAGGACAGGTACAACTCTAAACACAATAAATTTAATTCAGAAGAAATTGTGTGTTTTGGTTGCAGGAAATCAGGACACATGATTGCTGATTGTCCTTCAAAGAGAAAGAACAACAAGAAGTCTGATGAAAGGAGGCACAAATCTGACAAGAGACATGAGAAGAGTCTAATAGCCAAGAAAGGCAAAGTCACTCTTAGTGACAGTGAATCTCAATCATCAAACTCAGATAGTGAGGAGGCACTCATAGCTCTGATGGCTGCTAATGAAAGTGAAGACATTATAAATCATAGATCTATGATAAGAGCCCCACTATCAAGGTCTGATAGTGAAGAGGATGAAGAAGAAAATGCAGGACTCATGACACTGAGTGATGAAGAGGATCAGGAGACAACTACTAATGTAAAGGTACTTGATGAAACTCCTTTATCTGATTCTGATTCTGAACCTGAAATAGATTCATTCTCTTCTGATGAAAATGACTCACAATCTAACTTTCCTGAAGATGAAATTATTGAAAAATATCAATTACTTCTCAAAGCACTTAAAAAGAGCAAAAGGCATAATAAAATGTTACAAAAAGAAATATTTGAATTAAAGCAAACTAATTCCCAAAACTCTGAGGCAGCTGAGAGGCTGAATCAGACAAGCAAAGAACTTAGCAAACTAAAAGTCATGTTTATTATTCACATACAAACTTTATGCACTAAGGAGAAGTTAATAAAAGAACTTGAAGCAAAACTCCTAGCAGAAAAGAAGCTTGTAGCAAAGTTCTCAAAACCACAAACTATCCTTCCCATAATAGACACATTTTCTGCACAATACAGATCTGGCATAGGATATGATAGGAAGGCAGATAATAACCCTAAAAATAATGACAAAGCACATATGCAACCTATAAAATTCAACAAAGTCATGTCTATCACAAATAAGCATGATCAAAAAGGTGTGCATAAGTTTTATAAGGGTGAGTGTTCTAATAGCAAAGATGATTCAATTCAACCAAGTAACAATGATGCCAAATCACTATGCAAAGAAAAAGTATTAACTCATCATGACTCCTTTGTATTTAAAGCAAACACTAAATTCAAAAGAGAGGAACTAAGACCTGAAGTGAAAACCACTGCTGTCAAGAAAACTGAACCAGTAAAATTTACTAAAACAACTTACATAGCTCCTTTGAATAAGGCAATTAAGCAAAATATGAGTCAACATAAAGAAGTGAGAAGACCTCCAAGGAGATATAACAGATATGAATGCTGGTGCTGTACGTGGAAGGGTTGGACATTTTGCTCTTGACTGTTGGTTCAATCCAACTGTTCCAAGATTCAACTCTGGGAGACCAGTACTCAGACCTATGACAACTCTCACAGCACCAAGGATTATTCAACAACTAAATGTTCCAGCTCATACTAACAAGGTTCTAGGACCCAACTTGGTGTGGGCTCCTAAGAAAAGGTAATTTCTTCTTGCAGGGTTGTCCAAAGACCAATCAACTTCCTATCTGGTACTTGGACAGTGGGTGTTCTATGCACATGACAGGAACAAAAAGTCTGCTGAATGATTACACTCCTGTGAAGAATGGACCAAAGGTTATCTTTGGAGGGTCTGAAAAAGGTAAAACTAAAGGTTATGGTAAAATCACAAATGGAATTGTCACCATCACCAAAGTTGCTCATGTTGATGGATTGCAACACAATCTCATCAGCATAAGTCAATTGTGTGATATTGAGTATGACATTTCATTCCACAAGGATGAGTGCCTGATTAAGAAAGAGAATGAGATAATTCTCTCAGGCACTAGGAGTGGCAACATTTACTGCCTAAACTTTATATGTTCTGATCAAGTTAATTTCATATGCTTAGTAGCAGAGAATAAAGTTTCTAGTAGTGTTCAATGGCATAAAAGGTTAGCCCACATAAACTATAAGACTATAAATAAGCTTATTTCAAAAGACCTAGTGAGAGCTGGGCCTAAGTGGAAGTGTGTGCAGGAGGGTCCATGCCATGCTTGTCAAATGGGTAAGCAGACCAAGTCATCCTTCAAACCAATAGGTGAGAAGGATTTCATTAGATGTCTATACCTACTTCACATGGATCTATTTGGACCAATGTCAATCCATAGCCTAGGAGGAAAGTCGTACACCCTTGTAATTGTTGATGATTATTCCAGATTCACATGGGTATTCTTCCTTAAACATAAGTCAGACACTTTAGAAATATTTACCAGTTTTGTTAGACAAATCATCAATGAAATAAGAAATCTTGTAGCCAAAATTAGAAGTGATCATGAGACTGAATTTCAGTCAGGTGCAATGACCAAATTTTGTGAAAATCTAGGCATTTCACAGGAGTTCTCATCTCCTAGAACTCCTCAACAAAATGAGGTTGCTGAGAGAAGAAATAGAACCCTTATTGAAGCTAGTAGGAGTATGCTAAGTGACTCTTCTCTTCCTGAGTTTTTCTGGGCTGAAGCTGTAAACACAGCATGCCATGTGCAGAATAGGGCTCTTATCAACAAAAGACTGGATAAGACCTCATATGAGTTGTTGAAAGGTAGAAAACCCACTTTAGCCTATTTCAAAATATTTGGTAGTAAATGCTTTGTATTAAATAATGGAAAGCACCATCTCACTAAATTTGCTGAAAAAGCATATGAGGCCATTTTTGTTGGGTATAGCTCTCAAAGTAGAGCCTATAGAATTTTCAACAAAAGGTCAAATAGGATAGAAGAATCTATACATGTTGTATTTGATGAAACCAGCCTTATTTATAAGGATCTGGGAAGTTTATCAAGTTGTGCAGGCTCTACACAGAAATTGAAGGAGATGAATATCAATGAACAACACAATGAGGATAATGAAGAAACTAATGAAACTATAATTGTAACTAGAGAGGATGAACCTCAAGCAGAAGACAATTATGAAGAACCTATTGCTGTTGAAGAACCACCACATCCAGAACCTCTAGAAGAACCCACTCAAACAGATGCACCAGAATCTCAAAGGGAAAATGAAAGGTGGAGGAATGCAACCAAACATCTGAAGGATCATCCCAAAGAACAGATCATAGGAAATCCAAATGATGGTGTGCAAACTAGAAGAGGAAACTCAATACATGAGGCCTTGCATCACAACTTTCTATCCAAAATAGAGCCTAAGAAGTTTGATGAAGCCAATAAGGACACTTCCTGGATATTAGCTATGCAAGAAGAGCTAAATCACTTTGAAAGGTGCAAAGTCTGGATATTGGTTCCAAGGCCAAAGAAACACAAAGTCATAGGGACCAAATGGGTATTTAGGAATAAGTTGGATGAAAATGGTGTGATTATCAAAAACAAAGCAAGGTTGGTTGCCCAAGGATATAGACAGGAGGAAGGCATAGATTTTGATCAAGTGTTTGCTCCTGTGGCAAGATTGGAGGCAATCAGATTATTCCTGGCATTTGCAGCACACACTGGATTCATAGTTTATCAAATGGATGTAAAGTCAGCATTCATTAATGGAACAATATTGGAGGAAGTATATATTGAACAACCCCCAGGTTTTATTGACTCTACTCATCCAAATCATGTCTCTCTATTATTAAAAGCATTGTATGGTCTGAAACAGGCACCTAGAGCCTGGTATGAGACATTATCTAGATTTCTCATTGAGAACAAATTCTCAAGAGGAAAGATAGACAAGACATTATTTCTTAGGATAGTTAAAGGTCACATTATTCTAGTACAAATATATGTAGATGGTATAATCTTTGGCTCAACTGATAATAACCTTTGCAAAAGGTTTGCAAATCTTATGCAAGGGAAATTTGAAATGAGCAGCATGGGTGAGCTTAAATATTTCTTAGGACTCCAAGTGAAACAGTCTGAGGAAGGAATTTTCATTTCTCAGACCAAGTACACAAAAGAGATTATCAAGAAGTTTGGAATGGAAAATTCCACTGTCATGAAGACACCAATGGCTGCAAATATGTCACTGGACAAGGATGACAAAGGGAAACCTATTGATGAAACCTTGTACAGAGGCATCATTGGCTCATTGCTCTACCTAACTGCTAGCAGGCCAGACATTATGTTCTCAACATGTGTGTGTGCTAGATATCAAGTGAACCCTAAAGAATTTCACTACACTGCTGTCAAAAGAATCCTGAGATATCTAAAGGGCACTAATAATCTTGGCCTTTGGTATCCTAGAAGCAATGACTTTGAACTAATTGGTTTTTCAGATGCTGATTTTGCAGGATGCAAGGAGGACAGAAAAAGTACATCAGGCGCATGTCAATTCCTTGGCAAAAGACTAATATCTTGGAGTAGCAGGAAGCAGACCAGTGTGGCTATTTCTACAGCAGAATCTGAGTACATCTCAGCTGGAAACTGCTGTGCTCAGCTACTATGGATTCAACACCAACTCCAAGACTATAAAGTTCAGCTAAGTAAATCTCCTCTATATTGTGATTCAACTAGTGCTATTGCTATAGCTAATAATCATGTATCACATAGCAGAACTAAGCACATAGAAATTAGATATCATTTCATTAGAGAACATGTAGAAAATGGAGATATCACAATTGAATATGTCCCCACTGACAAACAAGTTGCTGATATATTTACTAAACCCTTAGATGAAACAAAATTCAATAACTTTAAAATTGAATTAGGAATGCTAAAAATGGATTAAAGTTGTCTTGAAATAAATAAATGAAAATAATGATTGAGTCCTAAAAGGTGAGTGGAGAGGTTATCAGGCGTCGAGAGAAGATACCTGGCGTCGAGAGAAGATACCTGGCGTCGAGAGAAGATACCTGGCGTCGAGAGAAGATACCTGGCGACGACCGAAGAAAAATGGCGTCGAGCTATCTCAACGCTTGAGCGAACAATAGCTAGGCCGTCTCGACAGGGTAAATTTGAACCATTTGATCAATCTTGTCAAACAAGTTAGGCGCGCGGCTATTCATCTTCTTGAATTAGAAATTCTATAAATGGGGAAAGCACTTCGTTAGTATATATGCCCTAGATTTCTAAGTTCGAAATTATTTGCCCTAGAAAATTTCTCCATCAATTCTCTCACTCTTCGATCATCAACCACAATGCCTCCCAAGAGCAGTGATTACCTTTATGAAGGAAGCAAGCTTGTTCGAAATGGATTCCAATCAGCTCCAGTAGAAATCAAATCAACCATCGAGTTAATCTACAAAGCAGGACTAGAATTCGTGCTATCTGAATCGACTCTTATCTGGAAACGAGAGGTCTTAGAACTTTACTCCAATATAGTAATAGACTCTGTCAATTCGAAGCTTAAGACCATTGTAAATGGTAAGAAGATTAAGATCACTCCATCAAGACTCGCTAATGCACTAAAACTGCCAAGATTAAAAAGCAATGAAGAAGAAGAAGAAGTGAGCTATGAACAGATTAGATTAGCACAAATCTGGTGCGGAATTGAAACATCACGTGAAATCACTGGAAGTATTCTTAGGAAAGGAATGAATTCAAGAGGAAAATTGCTAACAGATGTGATCGGAAAGGGCCTGTTGTGCAAGACTGGATCTCATGATAAAATTTCCAGGAAAATGTTTATTCTACTAACCAGGATTATTCATTCTTTGAGAACAGATTGGGGGAGGGTGGTGTTTGACAGAATAATTGAGTGTATCCAAGTACCCAACATGGGTAGGATATTATCTCTATATTTAGTAAAAGTCATTCCAGACTCTTTAAATAACAAACTTGGATCCAAGATAAATCACATGAAGAAAATGGACATTAGAATGATAGAGAGATGGGAAAGAGTTTTATCAAATCTTTCACCAGCAGATCTTTCTCCCAAGCAGAAGAAAGCTAAGAAGCAAAAGAAGAAGAAGGTTTCTTCCAGCTCATCAAGCTCATCCTCTTCCAAAGGAAAATCTAGATCCTCTCCAATTCATGATCCTAACCTCACAACATCTGAAGAAGAAGAAGGAAACAAACCTAGGGACAGTACTCCTGACACACCAATAGGTACTGATCCATTACTGGAAGGGGTTGACAAGTTCTATAAAGAAAAGGATGAGAATGAGAAAAAAGAAGAAGAGAGAGGAAGTCATCATGGATCCCCTGCTAGAGTTGAAGGGATTTTTTCAAATTGAGGGGGAGGCTCAGGATGAGATCCCTGCTCAAGACAAAATTGATCTGATCAATGCAGACATTGAGGGGGAGCCTCAAGATGAAATTCCAGCTCAAGACAATGCACCATTTGAGGGGGTGTTGAAACCAGTTACCGGTCACGGGTCAAGGCTTAGGTCAAGTAAGGGTTAGTCGCAACCCCCTTTCGAACGCTGAAACCGGGAAACTGGTTTCAACATTCTGGTGCGGTGAGCGTGGAAGCGGCTAATTCGGAAAGCTCCGCCGAGTCTCATGGCGGGAAGCAAAGAACCGGGGAGGTCGCCTCCCCCCAGCATGTTGCGGCCATTGACAAGGGAGGAGGAGGCAGATGAGGCAGATCATGTGTTGGGTGATCTGACCAAGTTAGAGGTGGCAGAGGAAGTGACTGAGAAAGAGGTCATTAGCGGCAGTGGAAGGCCGGAGAAGGTGCGAATTAGCGGGAGGTTGAGCGGGCCAGATCAAGAGAAGATCCGAAGATGTGTCCAGCAGAACATAGACATCTTCGCATGGAGTGTTGCGGAGATGCCAGGTATTGACGCGGATGTGGCATGTCATCGCCTCAACCTCGACCCGAACGTCCGCCCCATTCGCCAAAAGAAGAGTAAAGTGTCGCCCACCCTCGCTGGGCCGATCAGAGAGGAGGTGGGGAAGCTGCTCGAGGCCGGGTTCGTGGAAGAAATCCAATACCCAGGGTGGGTTTCAAACGTAGTAATGGTGAAGAAGGGAGATGGGAGGTGGAGAATGTGTGTGGACTTCACTCTGTTGAACAAAGCATGCCCTAAAGACTGCTACCCGTTGCCCCGGATCGATGCGTTGGTAGATTCAGCAGTCGGATTCCCTGTGATGAGCTTCTTGGACGCGTTCTCCGGCTACCATCAAATTCGAATGCATTCGCCCGACGTCAAGGACGTCTCGTTCATCACGGACGATGGATGTTATTGTTACAAGATGATGCCGTTTGGGTTGAGGAATGCGGGGGCAACCTATCAAAGGATGATGGATCGGGTCTTCAGAGAGCAGAAGGGGCGCAACTTAGAGGTCTACATGGATGACTTGATGGTTAAAAGCAGGGATGTGGAGTCCCACCTGCAAGACCTAGTGGAGACCTTCGCTACCCTTCGGAGGTTCAAGATGAGGCTGAACCCTTCCAAATGTGTTTTTGGAGCAAGTCGAGGAAAGTTCTTGGGTCATCTACTCACCCCGGAGGGGGTCGAACCCAATCCAGACAAGGTAAAGGCCATCTTGGAGCTGGAATCGCCGAAGAATGCGAAAGAAATTCAGAGGCTGACTGGGAAGTTAGCAGGGCTGAGTCGGTTCCTCTCCAGGGCGGGAGAGAAGTGCTCTCCTTTCTTCAAGGCCCTGCGCCAGGGTCAGAAATTCGAATGGACACCAGAGTGTGAGAAAGCCTTTCAGGCCTTGAAGGAACAACTAACGCGAGCCCCCTTGCTCCAGGGGCCGAGGGAAGGAGAGGACATCTTTCTCTACCTAGGGGTAGGGGTCGAGGCAGTGAGTTCGGTCCTGGTCCGGGAGGAGGGGAAGAAGCAGCTGCCGATCTACTATGTTAGCAGAGTCCTGAAGAAGGCGGAGCTGAGGTACCCTGTCCTGGAAAAGCTAGCATTTGCTTTGATCATCTCGGCCCGGAAGCTCCGCCCATATTTTCAGGCTCACTCGATCAGGGTGGTGACCGACCACCCCCTTCGCAACATTATGGAGGGAGTAGAGCATTCGGGCAGGTTGGCAAAGTGGTTGGTGGAGCTCAGCGAGTTTGATGTCAGCTTCATCCCCCGGTTGTCGATGAAAGCACAAGCGGTAGCAGACTTCCTGGCAGAATACGTCAAAGAGGTGGACGGGCCAGAGCCCGCCGGGTTGGTGGCTTGGGATCTGTTCGCGGATGGAGCATCAGGAAAAAGTTCCCTCGGCGGAGGGGTGATCCTGGTCAGCCCACATGGGACCAGGATCGAGCAAGCGATCCACATTCGGTTCCCTGTGACCAACAACCAGGCCGAGTATGAGGCAGTGGTTGCAGGGCTCCGTCTGGCAAAGGAGCTGGAGATCTGGGACGTGAAGGTTTTCACAGATTCAATGGTGGTGGCCTCCCAGGTTCGAGGGGAGTTCGAAGCAAAGGAGCCAACCCTCCAGAGGTATCTGGCGAAGGTCAGGGACCTCGTCGGATGGTTCCACACCTTCTCCATTCAACACATTCCAAGAGAGGAGAACACCGGAGCGGACCAGTTGGCGAAGCATGGTCCTCGCGCGGGAGGAACGGTGACCGGGCTGTTTCGCCCATCCATCGAGGAAGGCGAGTTGATGGAGATTGATCGAAGAGCCTCGTGGATAGACCCGATCCTCACCTTCCTGACCTCGGGCAAGTTCCCGGAAGGAGACCTAGATAAGAGGCGGTTCAGGTACAAGTCAGCATACTACATGATGCGCGAAGGAAGCCTGTACAGGAAGACCTTGGCCGGGCTCCTAGCAAGGTGCGTGACGGAAGATGAAGTTCCGAGGGTCTTGGAGGAAATCCACTCCGGAGAATGCGGGAGCCATTCGGGAAGTCAGACCCTAGAAAAGAGGGTGCTAAGGCAAGGGTACTTCTGGCCGACTCTGCGGAAGGATGCCATGGAGTTTGCAAAAAAGTGTCAGAAGTGTCAACTCTTTGCGCCGCTCCAACTTCAACCCGCGCAGAGGCTCAGGACGATCACTGCGCCCTGGCCCTTCGCCATCTGGGGGATGGACTTGGTCGGCCCGTTCCCTCAGGCTAGCGGTCAGAGGAGATTCTTGCTGGTTATGATTGACTATTTCTCCAAGTGGGTGGAGGTTAAAGCCTTGGCAAAGACGACCTCGCAGGTGATAAAGAATTTCATCTGGGGAGAAATAATTTGCAGACACGGACTCCCCCTTGCCATAGTAACAGACAACGGACCACAATTCGCTAGCGATGAACTCATCACCTTCTGCGGTCAAGTGGGCATCGACCTCCGCTTTGCCTCTGTCCACCATCCTCGAAGCAATGGGCAGGTGGAGGCCGCCAACAAAGTCATCGTCAACTTGCTGAAGAAGAAGGTGGAGAACCTGAAAGGGAACTGGGTGGAGCAACTTCCCTCGGTCTTATGGGCCTTGAGAACAACTCCAAACACGGCAACGGGCGAAACGCCATTCAAACTCTCCCACGGGTCAGAAGTCGTGCTCCCAGTGGAGTTCGAGGTCAGATCCCCCCGAGTCGTAGCTGCCAAGGAAGGGGACGAGGACTGGAGAATAGGCAACGAAGAGGAGCAACGACTCTCGCTGGATATGGTTGAGGAGCTCCGAGACCTCGCCACGATTCGACAAGAGGAAGTGAAGCGTCGGATGGCCAGGTACTTCGATAAAAACATTAGAATCAAAGAATTCATCCCAGGAGATCTAGTCCTCAAAAAGGTCGACGCCGCGGGAAGGTCGGCGAACGTAGGAAAGCTCCAGCCCAATTGGGAGGGGCCCTATGCGATCTTGGAGGCCCTGAGGTCAGGGGGTATCGCCTTCAGAATGTTGAGGGAATCCCCCTTGGTAATACTTGGAGTGGCGACGATCTTAAACGTTTTTATCCTTAATGAATATGTTGATTGTCTCTTTGGTCATGCCTCTTACTCCAGCTTAAGATAGTTACTATGGCCGAGGGGAGCATAGGTTGGTAAGGTTCCACGAAGCGGAATTGTATCGCGAAAGCATCGAGCACTTCCACCTCCAGTGGGATTGGGGAGGCATTGAGTTCCTCCACCCCCGGTTGAGCTAAACTCCCAGGACGTGGATGGGTACTTCCACCTCCAGTCGGATTGGGAAGGCATTGAGTTCCTCCACCCCCGGTTGAGCGAAGACTCCCAGGACGTGGATGGGTACTTCCGCCTCCAGTCGGATTGGGAAGGCGTTGAGTTCCTCCACCCCCGGTTGAGCTAAGACTCCCAGGACGTGGATGGGTACTTCCACCTCCAGTCAGACTGGGAAGGCGTTGAGTCCCTCCACCCCCGGTTGAGCTAAGACTCCCAGGACGTGGATGGGTACTTCCACCTCCAGTCGGATTGGGAAGGCGTTGAGTTTCTCCACCCTCGGTTGAGCTAAGACTCCCAGGACGTGGATGGGTACTTCCACCTCCAGTCGGATTGGGAAGGCGTTGAGTTCCTCCCCCCCCGGTTGAGCTAAGACTCCCAGGACGTGGATGGGTACTTCCACCTCCAGTCGGATTGGGAAGACGTTGAGTTCCTCCACCCCCGGTTGAGCTAAGACTCCCAGGACGTGGATGGGTACTTCCACCTCCAGTCAGATTGGGAAGGCGTTGAGTTCCTCCATCCCTGGTTGAGCTAAGACTCCTAGGACGTGGATGGGTACTTCCACCTCCAGTCGGATTGGGAAGGCGTTGAGTTCCTCCACCCCCGGTTGAGCTAAGACTCCCAGGACGTGGATGGGTACTTCCACCTCCAGTCGGATTGGGAAGGCGTTGAGTTCCTCCACCCCCGGTTGAGCTAAGACTCCCAGGACGTGGATGGGTACTTCCACCTCCAGTCAGATTGGGAAGGCGTTGAGTTCCTCCACCCCCGGTTGAGCTAAGACTCCCAGGACGTGGATGGATACTTCCACCTCCAGTCGGATTTGGAAGGCGTTGAGTTCCTCTACCTCCAGGTAGGCTAAAGTACCTAGGACGTGGATGGGTACTTCCACCTCCAATCGGTAGGATCCCTGACTAAAAGAGACCATTCTCCTGGCTCAGTCATGCCGACAAATGGGAGGTTCGTCAGGTTGACTCGCGGCAGGAAAGACCTCAGGAGGGACAATCTGTTTGGTAAGACGGTTGAATCCCTCCGTCCCTCGGTGAAGGTAAGCACCTAGGACGTGAATTGGTTCTCCGCCCCCGGATCGTTCGGGTAGGTGTGGAGTTCCCTCCCCCTCCAGGTGAGCTCGTCTCCCTGGTAGGTGTGGAGTTTCCTCCCCCTCCAGGTGAGCTCGGCCCCCTGGTAGATGTGGAGTTCCCATTTTACACCTCAGGCCGAGTTTATCTCGACTAGAGGTATCGGGTTTCCCTCCACCCTCGGTTGGACTTAGTCCGACCTCGGGTGTTGAGCTTTCTCCACCTCCTATCGAGCTCGGCTCGCTCGGCTCGCCAGAGGGGTGTTTAGTGGAGAAAGGTTCGTTCCCCACCTCGGGTCGAGTTCAGCTCGACTAGAGGTATCGGGTTTCCCTCCACCTTCGGTTGGGCTTAGTCCGACCTCGGGTGTTGAGCTTTCTCCACCTCCTATCGAGCTCGGCTCATCGGAGGGGTGTTTAGTGGAGAAAGGTTCGTTCCCCACCTCAGGTCGAGTTCAGCTCGACTAGAGGTATCGGGTTTCCCTCCACCTTCGGTTGGGCTTAGTCCAACCTCGGGTGTTGAGCTTTCTCCATCTCGTGTCGAGCTCGGCTCGCCGGAGGGGTGTTTAGTGGAGAAAGGTTCGTTCCCCACCTCGGGTCGAGTTCAGCTCGACTAGAGGTATCGGGTTTCCCTCCACCTTCGGTTGAGCTTAGTCCGACCTCAGGTGTTGAGCTTTCCCCACCTCCTGTCGAGCTCGGCTCGCCGGATAGGTGTTTAGTGGGGAAGGGTTCACCCTTCGTCTCAAGATGGTTTCAGCCGAAAAGCTTGGCAGAGGTTCCCCGATGGCAGATCCCTTCGCGGATTCCCCTCAGGTCCCACCTACTCGTCAAATAGGTGGGTTGGACTTTCTTTCCGAGCTTAGGACAAGCTCGCAAAGAGCGGGGATTGTGTACAACCCTCATATTTTTCGAGCCGGTGTGACCCGACATGAGTAGGGTCGTTGTGTTACCCGTGATCCGTCAAGACCAAATCGAAGGTTAAGCTGACCGAGGCAAGCCGGTCGACCTCTCGGAGGCGACCGAGACCAAGCAAAGCCGGGAGATGACCCAAGAGAGGGAGACATAGTTAAGCGAGCCGAGTGTGGGAAGTCCCCCCCCCCACTCGGCCCCCTCCCCTTGTGGGAGGCGAGTGGGGGCAGCTCCCCCACTCGGCCCCCTCCCCTTGTGGGAGGCGAGTAGGGGCAGCCCCCTCCCTTGTGGGAGGCGAGTGGGGGCAGCCCCCCCACTCGGCCCCCTCCCTTTGAGGGAGGCGAGTGGGGGCAGCCCCCCCACTCGGCCCCCTCCCCTTGTGGGAGGCGAGTGGGGGCAGCCCCCCCACTCGGCCCCCTCCCTTTGAGAGAGGCGAGTGGGGGCAGCCCCCCCCCCCCCCCCCCCACTCGGCCCCCTCCCTATGAGGGAGGCGAGTGGGGGCAGCCCCCCCACTCGGCCGACCTCCTTTGAGGGAGGCGAGTGGGGGCATCCCCCCCACTCGGCCGACCCCCTTTGAGGGAGGCGAGTGGGGGCAACCCCCCTACTCGGCCGACCCCCTTTGAGGGAGGCGAGTGGGGGCAACCCCCCTACTCGGCCGACCCCCTTTCGAGGGAGGTAAGTGGGGGCAGCCCCCCACTCGCCCCTCCTCATACGTTGATTGTTCATGGTCATGGTCGGACTGCGGATAACAGAATTTTGGCTATTCGCAGTCCAATTTTGGCTATCCGCAGTCCATTTTTGGGAAAGTCTATAAATAGACCCCCATGGGCACCTTGGGAAAGGTTGGTCACTACCCCTCCCCCCCCCCTCGCGTGTGTCTTGTGAGCAAGCACCCCCTCCCTTGTCATCCTTCAGCTGACAGTGAGGTGGTTCTTAGTGCCCTCCAAGGTGCCCAGGCTCAGCATTGGCTTGGGAGGGGAAGTTCTGAGTGGGCTTCCGGGTGTGCGGTGGGACCTCCACGCTGAAGCTTAAGGGGTCTGTCCCTAGACTCTAGTCGTCATCAAGTCCGAGTCCCTTAGTTCCTAACAACCAGTCACGGGTCAAGGCTTAGGTCAAGTAAGGGTTAGTCGCAACCCCCTTTCGAACGCTGAAACCGGGAAACTGGTTTCAACAGGGGGAGTCTCAGGTTGAGATCCCTGCTAAAGTGAATTCTGTAGTTGATGCTATGGATGTGGAAGGAGAGCCTGAAGCAATAAAGAAACTTGATGAGAAGGTGATCAAAATAGAATTCTCTAGCTCACATATGAGCCAGAGAAATGACTCTTTCATCAGAGAAGAGAGCAGTAGAGGTAATGGAATGGAAAAGGAAATCAATGTGGATCTAAGTGCTATACTACCTCAGCTGGAGGTGTTGCTTAATAATCAAAGAAGATTATTAGAACAATATATTGAAGATAATAACACAAAAATGAAAAATGAAGTAGATTTCCAGATGAAATTGGTTAGATTTGAAGTTAATCATCAGATGACTGCTTTGAGAAAGGAAATGGTAAAGTTTTTCAAAAGAGCTGGTGCTTCAGTAGATTATACAACTGAACAACTTGATGCAATCAAAGAGACATCAAAGGTTCTTAAAGAGTCACAAGCAGGAATTACAAAGACAGTTGATGATGTTCAAACAAATCAAGGAATTCTAAGTAACAACATGCAAGTTTTGTATAAAGAACAGGTTGCACAAGTCCTTACAGGTACAGCTAAGATTGAAGCTAGACTGCAACAACAGGATATTGCTATTTTGGCTAAAATTGATGAGAGCTCTACAATTCTAAAAGATCAAGCAAAGTTGAATGCAGATACCATAGATGACCATCTCCTTAAGGTAAAGAAAACCATTGCAAGTGGAATTCATCATTTGGAGGGTCAAGTCAGGTTTCAGAAGAATGTTATAAGAGATCATATAGTTGAAGAAGTCCTAAAGGGGGAGAGGTCAATGATTCAAGCCAGCTCTGAGCATGCTGTGTGGACCTCAAATTCTATAAGAGAAACTTTTGGATATCCTCCCATAGATTATGAGAATGATCGAGTTTCTGAGACCAGGCCAGCTTCTCTTACACAAGTCCAAAAGCAAATTGCTAAAATGTATAGTCCTGAGGATAAAAGCAAAAGAGAGAACTTTACTAGTGAGCAAGTAGAATCTAGTAAAAGAAAGTTCAGAGAGGAGGTTCAATCAAGGGTTGATTTTGAACATTGGTCTCCCTCTTCAAGAGAAATGATTCTGACAGCATGGGAAGCTGTGAAAGGTAATCCAGATGAAATCGGAAAATGGTATTCTGAAGCTGAATGGTTGAAGCATAGGGATCAAGAGGAACTGAAGATAAAATTCAAGGCTGACAAATTGGCTGGGAAGGTTCAGGCAGGTGATAAGGAGCCAATCAGATACTTTCCAAAGTCGTTTGGCTATTTCAAGAGAAGAAAAGAAGTTGTTGAAGCCCTTTCCAAAAGAGGAATAGAGATCAAGGAACCTGAACAGCATTAGGATTTTAATCTTTACTAAGTATTTTCAGAGAAAATGTAATTGATATATCTTTGAACAATCTTGATGAGCTCCCAGTGCTAACTATTTTTCATTATCATATATATATATGCCTGTGATGTGATCCTTTTTCTCTTCATGACATGTTTTATTCTGAACTGCTTGTGTTTTGCGCTTATATGAGAAATCATGTCTGAGATAATTTCTGTGGATAGAATGATTTGGTAATCTAATTTTATAAGGTATTATACTCTTTGTTTTGATTACCTGTATAGAAATTAGAAAATATTGATTATCTTTGAAAAGAGGGATATATCATTGACTGAGATTATGACTTCTTCAAATAGGGGGAGATTGTTGGGATCATTGTCCACAATGTCTTAGATTTGGAGAAGTCCATTCTTAAGTCAAAGATATATCTCAGAATGTATTTGATATACTCTCTAGAATCAATGTGCAGGAGATCTGGTCAGGCAAAGCGCTCAAGGAATTCATCCAAGTTCACAAGCGTCGAGACATCATACATCGCTCGACGCCTGTGACCTAGAAGCGTTGATTCATGTCTAGTACTCTAATAGACAAGGTCGCCGCTGGAGTTATGAGACCAAGTTTGGAAGCGTCGAGCCAAGTTATATCGCTCGACGCCGTGGAAAGAGAAGTATCGACCAAACTTCAGTTAGCTCTGCGCCAACAAGAGGAGTCTAGATATGAAGGCATAGTTAAGAAGCATCGAGCCTCTGTACGTTACTCAACTTCTACAGATAAAAGGCGTCGAATAACTGATGATTGCTCAACGCCTAAGAAGGAGGAGTCGAGAGCTTCAGTCTAAGAAGTATGTGTCGAGTATCTATATATCGCTCGACACCTAATGAAAAAAGCGTCGACAGAGATGCTCAGTACTCAGCGCCTTTTCTACAGATACTCTGAGCTGAGAAATTTCTTCTACAGTTAGCTGAGCCCTTGTTTCCTCTGAAGCCATTAAAGACCGTTGAAGAATTAGCGTCGTGCTGACGTGGAGGAGCGTAACAGATGTTGCAGATGGCGGGCTATAAATAGAAGGCATGACATATGGGTTAAGTAGTTGATTATTCCTATCTTTCGAAAGCCATTATCGTCTCCATCATTTTGAGGGAAAGTCTGAGAAAGAATCTGAAGAAGTCGTCTTCTCTTTCAGAACTGATTTAACTTGAAGATTTCTTTCAGCAATCTGGTGCTGATACATCTTTCTGAAAGATGAAGATTAAGAAGGAAGAATCTGTCTTCCTAGGAAGAAGAACAATCATCACAGCCTGTCGAATCAAGAAGATCATTTGCTGCTGCTGTTCTATTGAATATTTCTGTCCGATCATTCAGGCAGATCAAGAAGACTCAACAATTTGAAGAATCAGAGTCTAAGTATTGTTATTTTCTTTATCAATCCCTGTAGGGTCTGAGTTGTCAGATCTGAGTGTAGAATCTATCAAAGATCTGAGTTGTAAGATCAGGTGTGATCTGAGTTGTAGGATTCAGGGGTGAATCTGAGCTGTAAGCCTAATTATAAAGGCTGAGGTAGGATCTGTGAGATCTGAGTTTGTAAGATCTGCTGAGATCTGAGAGAGTAAGATTTGTGAGATCTGAGTCTGTAAGATCTGTTGTGATCTAAGCTGTAAGACCTGTTTGTGGTCTGAGATCTGGAGGAGATATAAACCCTATCTGGCACACTGCTAGAAGGGAGAAGGGGGAAAGTGGATTACCCAAGATAAGGGGAACCACTATAAAATTATGTGTGTCTTTTCTGTGTGTGCTCTTATTCTTGAAAGCTCTGATCAGTCTTTTAGGTTATAATTAAGAACTGCAATAGTTTTTCAAATAACCTATTCACACCCCCCATCTAGGTGATTAGCTACCCTTAATTAAAGTCTTTCAATGTATAATGGTTGGGCAAGACGTATCTGAAAAATCTCCCAAGTGCTTGTGCGTGAACTCAAAAATCACCCATCAACAAAAGCGAATTCAAAACTCTGCTCGTTTTAGTTACACGACTCTCTGACCAAGTTGAGTCCCTTTCCCAGGTGCAACAACTCTTGACGTCCTCCCACCACTTATTCGGGTCGCGCTGAGGTTCCAACACACAGAAGATGAAATACTAACTCGGATGAGATGCGAGCACTATAGATTTAAGACCCCCCCCCCCCCCCCGGAAAAGTACTTTGTGGAGGGGATCTCATTGCACACCACTACCAACTCGCAACGTTATAGTGATCAACGGGAAAGAGGGGTATGAATGTGTCTGCCTCTTCCTCATCTCTCACTCCCTACGTCATGTGTCGTCAGTGGTACTCAACGAATACTCATCGCATCATAGTCAAATCAAAATTGTGGAAGAAGTAAGGTAATATGCGGAAGCAACCCACAGTAAAGTAGTAAATAAACTAAAATCCAAAAGGGTACACAATAAAAGAGTCTAGGGCATGACGACCCAACAACATTACAAATCCAAGGTAAGGTAACCGGTAACTAATTACACACGTCAACCAGACAAAATAATAAAATTATCTACACTCCTTACGTCATCAGGCCGAAGAAAAACTTCCTCCACAAAAGTCTGCACCAACACATCTACCACTCCATCCGGTCTATTCGAGCTCTGCTATGTCTGTTGGTACTCCTAATAAGTGGTCAACGGAATCGGTTAGTCATATATAATGACCAAGTGAAACTCAACCCCTCCCCCAGACCCCTATATGCTCGAAGGAGGGTAGATATTCACTACGCAACAGTAAGTGTCAGGCAGATGCAAAATGTATATATGCAAGCATGTAATAGTACAAAAGTAATAAAAGTACAGAAAATGAAATACATCGATAAGAAATGCAGGGAATGAACTACAAATAATTAAATAGAATAACACCAAGGTACTACTCTAACAATGTCCTCATCTATCATCTCACTACACTCATCGGATGTTTCATAACGAGTACTCATTGTTGAACAATCACATCAATATTTCACGCCCATCATTGACTATTACACAGACTCATTACAATATTCTATGTTGACATAGAATAGTAGTTCACCGCATTTCATGGGCAACTAACCTCATGGGCCCCACACGTCGTGTCTAGACGGTGGCAGTGGATCTATGCATCTCCACTTCTAGGCATGCACGCACACAAGCAAACATAGGCCCCAACATACAACTCGTGACATGTATTATACACTCTCAGTCAGTTATGACTATATACATAACCTCTCATCACTCAGGGTTGGCCTCTAAGTTCTCCATCAGTGTGAATCTGGTAGGGTCGCACAACCCGCCACCAATCACAATCATTACATTTATTGAACTCTCTGTGTCGATATAGAACGGTAGTTCATCACATTTCATGGGCAACTAACCTCATGGGCCTCACACGATGTGACCAGACGGTGGTTGTGGATTGGTGCGTCTCCACTTCTAGGCATGCTCTGATCACACATGCAATCCTAGGCCTCAAAGTACAGTCGTAGCATGTAATATACACTCTTAGTCAATCATGACTGTATATATAACATCTCAACACTCAGTGTTGACCTCTAAGCTCCTCATCAGTGTGAATCTGGTAGAGCCGCACAACCTACCACCATTCATAATCATTTCATTTAGAGCAATGTTATACGCAGGCCTGTTTTGGATGTATGCTGGTCGTGGATATATGCAGGCCGCCAATTATTTCATGCAGACCGCCAGTTATTTCATGCATGCAAATTTAATATATGTAGGCCAATTATTTCATGCCCAAAATTGGTGTAGGGTGTTGTTTCCTGCACCAGCTGGAATCACGACACAATATCTGGTATTCTTCCATGGTAGAGTTATAAACCAAATTATCTACTCATGTTTGATTTCAGGGACCTGCTACATGTCTTCTTGATATTGGATTTGGTTATCAAGCGTAATATCAAGTCTTCAAGTTGTCTACAACCAAGGTTTCAGGTAAAATAAGTCTAGCTTTTATTTTGCCATTAAATCTGAAGCTTGATGTCTTAATACAGAGGAAACCCTTTAGATGTTAGCCGCGTGTGGAATCGTCGGCGGAGATGGTCGCCGGCGGAGGCGGGAGATGGTCGTCGGCGAAGGCGGGAGATGGTCGTCGGCGGAGGCGGCGGAGATGGTCGCGGGCAGCTGCAGAATCGTGGCGACAAAGATGGACGTGGGCGGCGGCGGAGATGATCGTCATCCATGACCTGCATGTTGAAAAAAGAAAATGAGCTTTAAAAAAACGGCCTTCATACAGCAAAAACAGGCATGCGTATAACATTACTCATCATTTATTGAATATTCTATAATCACATCACTCTTACTCATTATTGTATTTTGAGACAATCTAGGTTGGCTAGGGTGACAACAAGTGTCACTTGTTTATAGTTAAACCGTAAATATTATATTAACTAATTTAATTAAATTATGAGATGATCCCTCAAATTTATGAAGGTTAATATTTTTCATTAATTAAAAATAGTAAATTTCTTATTGTTAAATTAAATTTAAATAGTAATTAATATCTGAAAAATTAAGGGACTATTTCAATGACTACTTCATAAGATTTCAAACCTTTTTTCTTTTAGGTCATACTGTGGGAAACCCAAGAGTTAATTTTAAACTCTAAAATAAATATAATATTCGATTTACTAAAAATACTAAATAAAACCCAAGAGTCATGAAACTTTTTCATTAGGTGTGTACTAGGGTTCTGACCTTTTCCTAGAGGCTCCGTTCGTTTGCCAGGAAATGAGATGCATGAATTGGAATTGGCCCAATTCTGATTCTCATAGGAATTTGAATTGAAGTCAATTTCAATTCTGATGTTCAGCTGAATGCAGGAAATCTATCAGGACCCGTTCGTTTGGACGGAATTGGAATTTGATATTGGGATTCAATATTCAGAACTGGAATTTGTCTAATTCCAATTCCACCATTCACCTAATAAACAATATTGTTGAATATTGTCGAATTAAACAATTTTTTTGTTCATTTGTTAAATAAAATCCAATCTAAAAATTTAAAAATATTATAAAGAAATTAATATTTTTTTACATATATAATAAAAAATGTGCGTCCTGACAAAAAACCCACACGCCCGGACGAAAAACGCGTGCCCGGACAAAAAAAAACGTGCTCGGGCACAAAAAGCCCGCCCGGGAGAAAAATTGGGCGTCCGGGCGACAAAACGTGCGCCAAGGCGAAAAACGCGCCCCCGAGCGAGAAACGCGCGCCCGGGCAAAAAACGCGCTCCCTGATGAAAAACGCGCGGTCGCGCGAAAAACTTGCGCCCGGGAGAAAATTGCGCGCCCTGGCGAAAAATGCGTGCCCGGAAAAAAACACGTGCACAGGCGAAAAAACGCGCGCCCGGGCAAAAAAACTCGTACCCGGGGGACAAATTGCGTGCCCGGGCGACAAAACGCGCCCCCGGGAGAAAAAAGCGCGCCCGAGTGAAAAATGTGCGCCCGGGCGAAAAACACACCCCTGGAGGAAAAACGCGTGCCCGGGCAAAAAAACGCGCGCCCCGGCGAAAAATTGCGCGCCCGGGCGACAAAACGTGCGCCCGGGCGAAAAACGCACGCCCAGGAGAAAAACGTGCACCCGGGCGAAAAACTCGCGCCCGGGAAAAAAATTGCGCGCCCGGGCGAAATACGTGCGCCCGGGCGAAAAAACGCGCCCACGGGCGAAAAAACGCGTGCCCAGTCGAAAAACGCGCGCCCGGGCGATAATTGCGTTCCCGGGCGAAAAATGCGGGCCCGAGCGAAAAACGTGCGCCCGAGCGAAAAACGTGCGCCCGGGCAAAAACTGCGTGCCCAAGCGAAAATTGCGCGTCCGGGCAAAAAAACGCGCGTCCGGGCGAAAAATGTGCGCTCGAGCGAAAAATGCGCGCCTGGGCAAAAAATTGCGCGCCCGGGCGAAAAAACGTGCGCCCGGGCGAAAAACGCGTCCACGGGCGAAAAACTCGTGCCCGGTCAAAAAACGCGCGCCCGGTCGAAAAATGTGCGCTCGGGCGACAATTGCGCGCCTGGGCGAAAAATGCGCGCCCGGGCGAAAAACGCGCGCCCGGGCGAAAATTGCGCGCCCGGGCGAAAAACGCGCGTCCGGGCGATAAACTCGCGTCAGGGCGAAAAAGTCACGCTCGGGCGAAAAATTGCTCTCCCTGGCGAAAAACGTGATAAATCGAGCGTGTCAGACTCGCCCAATTCCGATATGTCCAGCTAGATTTTGTGCTTATGTTAAAATCAATTTCATGATATTCAACTCGAATTCCAATTATTAAAGCTATCTAACAAGCGAACGGCGTAATTGAAATTCGACGTCGAATTTCAATTTCAAGTCTTCAATTCCATCCAAACGAACGGGCCCTCACAGAAATTGGAATTAGTAATTCCGTTGCTCGGCTGGATGTTAGAATTCAGTAGATGGAATTGAAAATTTAAATTTAAAATAGTGACAAAGTTCTTCTAATTTACACAAAATTAGAGAGCCTTACTCAGATTATCTATTGTTCCCTCAAATTTCATTCAAATGATAATTTCCCCAAAGGCAGAATGAATCAATGAAAGACCGATCCTTATTGGAAACTCGAGTAAATGGTAGCTTTTTGTAGGTTTTCTCAAACAAAGTTTAAAAAGAAGAACTCCTTTCTTTATTTGGTGTAACTATTTGAGTCGGATGAGAGGAAACTTTCACGTCTGATTGTGTGTGTGTGGGGGGGGGGGGATCCAATCCTATAGGAACCTATCTCAATTTTTCTTTTGCTGGGTCCATAGCTAAAAAACCTACTTTCGTACGATTACGAGGTTCATTCGAATATAAAATCCAATCTTGGAAATATAGCATCCCACTTTGAAAGGAGAGTTTAGTTCTTATTTATCTGTTAAAACTCTTGTTTAAATTTGCTTTCAAAATAGGTGATATATATAAATACATATGATGTTTGCTGATTGTTGATTGAGAAATAAAATCAAACAGTAGAAGCATATGCAAATATCACGGCAATAATAAGAAATAAAACAACAAGCAAACCAAGTACATCCAGAAGACACAAGATATATAGTAGTTCCCATCAACTGGGTACATCTACTCTTCTACCCACTGGTAGGAATCCACTAGGAGAGTTGATCAGGTGCCCTCACACCAAGGTGTTTTTGTTCAGGTGTCCACACACCAATGGAGGTTTGATCAGGTGCCCAATTCACCTATAAGCTTTTGACCAGGTGCTTATAAACCAACTAGATTTTTTGATCAGGTGTCTTGCCACCAACAGGTAAACTTTTGAATGGAGTTTTAACCCTGTACAAGATGGGAAGGAGAAAGGGAAAAGATTTATTATTCTTCTCTTTGTGCTGAGAAGACTCTTGATGATCCTGATTGGATGTTGTGTTTGGATCTTGATGATGATGTTGAAGAGCTCCCCCTGTCTGATATAATAGTTGACAGTTTGTGGAGATCTCTTCTCTTGATTGTACAAACTCCTTTCTTCTTATGCAGTAATGATTCTGAGCAAATGATTGTGATTGGTGTCTCAGGATATATGATCTGCAAGAAAAATGGTTAGCAAAAAGAAGATAAATAATAGAAGATCTGCTTCTTCTTTTTGCTCCTCTGATTTTCTTCTTCTTTCTTTTCTTCTCTAATTCCTGAGCAGTAATATTAATATGTTCTGTTCTTAGCTGTTCTGTCGAGAGATAACAGATATATATATCCTGATATATATTATCTGATGTATGTTTATCTGTTTGAATCTTTGCTGACCATAAAAGAATATAATAAATATATCCTTTATTTCCCAGATCCTCGAGAACATAAGTTGCCGTCTTTGGCTTCTGCAACGGCTATATTAATTAATGATGCAACGGCTGGATTGTTAAATCAACAATATATATAGCAATAAATAAAATATTGCTTTAAATAAATCTGACAGCAAATATATATTTTAATCAAGCTAAATGATATAAAATAAATGCTGCAGAAATTCGTCGACCTCAGCTCGTCATTCGTCGGGCTGAGCTCGCCAAATGATATTTTGAGCATTGATTAACTGCAGAGAACTTTCGTCGAACGTTGTTCGTCATTCGTCGACTGCTGTTCGGATTTCGTTGACCGCTGCTTCCCTGCTGAAATTTGTCGAGCGCTGCTTATAGAATAATCTGTTCGTCGGGCGTCGTCCGACGAATGCTGAGCGTCGTTCGACGTTCGTCGAACGCCAGTGAACTATATGTAATTTTAATTTCTCTTCTTATTTTCTGCCTGATTAAATATATGTATATTTTAGCTTTCTTTCTTAATGATATTTAATCTAAGTTATAATATGAGTTATGATATTAACTAAGACACTTAAGGTGGATCCTAACTCAAATTAAACCTAAGGTTCCAACAATCTCCCCTTATTTGAGTCGGGATCCTAATCCAAATTAACTAGGTTCTAACAATCTCCCCTTATTTGGTTTATGATTCCTAAGCATAAAAAGTCTTGAGTAGCTTAAGGGAAAGAGATTATTTATTTTTCTTTTGAAAAACTAAGCAATTCTGATTTCCTAAATCTTGATTTAAATAGGAATTTTAATAAGATGAATTGCTGGTTGTTAACAGATTCTAAGAATTTTTATAATCAGAAAGACAATATCTGATAGCTTCTTTCTATAGAATCTCCTTAATTAGAAGAGACTCACACTCAGAGCTCTGATCATTTCTGATTTATGCTACTTGAGTAGAATGCTAAAACTGATTTTGGAGAAAAAATCTGTAAGAGAGTGAAGTTATCTGACATTGCTTTTAAAATAGAAAAATTTCAAAGAATCATTAAAACTGCTGTTTTAATTTAATTTAAGTAAAAAAATATTAAAAGTTTAAAATTTTGCCTTATAGATAAATATTTTGGCCTTTTTATTTCATTAAAGTACAAATTTGAAAGTTTATTTTTATTTTGCTGAACATAAGAAATTTCTTTTTCTTTAGAAGTTCGTTTAAACTTATCAGCTATAATTAACTTGTTTTCTAAACAGATAATTTGTTTTTCTGATGTTTTCAAATTTTCTTTAATTTTATCATAAATCAATTTGTTTATTATTAGTTCTTTACTGATTCTGTTTTCAGAAATTTTTAAACCTGCACAAGGTGATGTGAAAACATATCTGAAGTTAGAGGTAAAATTAGGAATTGAAGTTACCTCAACTACCTTTTCTTCATCAGATTCAACATCAGATTTGTAATCTGAACCATATATTGCCAACATGCAGAATTTTATGGCTTTTTGTTCTTTCTTGTCTTATTCTTCAGTTAGAGTAACTGATGGTTCTGCATCAAAAATGATGTTAGAGGAAGAGGAAGAAGATGGTTTATTTACCATCCTTGAGAGGGAGTGCCAGATGCTCTTTGCTGAAGTGCAATCAACCACTTTAAGAAGAATGTCATTTGACATTGATTTAGCCAATATCTCCATGGCTGTGGCATCAGCACTGATCAATTTCTTGATCATCTGTTGAAGAAGTTGAAGATGTAGTTCCTGTCAAAACAGATTTATATATATCTTCATCTATGGCATTCATAAATAATTTAATTCTAATTTGCCATAAATCAAAACTATCCAAATTACATAAAGGTGGATCTGAAAAAGGGAAATCTGCTAGTGCCATCAAATTTTTGAAAAACCTTTTTACAACAAAACAAAATAAGAACTAAGTGATCTTTGTGATTTCAGGTGTTAGCCTGTGTGAAAAATCAACTTCCTCTGATACCAATTGAAAGTGACAATTGATATCCTCTGATGAGGGTGATTGATAAAATCAACCTGCTTTGATACCAATTAAAAGGAGAGTTTAGTTCTTATTTATCTGTTAAAACTCTTGTTTAAATTTGCTTTCAAAATAGGTGATATATATAAATACATATGATGTTTGCTGATTGCTGATTGAGAAATAAAATCAAACAGTAGAAGCATATAAAAATATCACAGCAATAATAAGAAATAAAACAACAAGCAAACCAAGCACATCCAGAAGACACAAGATATAGTAGTTCCCCTCAACTGGGTACATCTACTCTTCTACCCACTGGTAGGAATCCACTAGGAGAGTTGATCAGGTGCTCTCACACCAAGGTGTTTTTGTTCAGGTGTCCACACACCAATGGAGGTTTGATCAGGTGCCCAATTCACCTATAAGCTTTTGACCAGGTGCTTATAAACCAACTAGATTTTTTTGAGCAGGTGTCTTGCCACCAACAGGTAAACTTTTGAAGGGAGTTTTAACTCTGTACAAGATGGGAAGGAGAAAGGGAAAAGATTTATTGTTCTTCTCTTTGTGCTGAGAAGACTCTTGATGATCCTGATTGGATGTTGTGTTTGGATCTTGATGATGATATTGAAGAGCTCCCCCTGTCTGATATAATAGTTGACAGTTTGTGGAGGCCTCTTCTCTTGATTGTACAAACTCCTTTCTTCTTATGCAGTAATGATCCTGAGCAAATGATTTTGATTGGTGTCTCAGGATATATGATCTGCAAGAAAAATGGTTAGCAAAAAGAAGATAAATAATAGAAGATCTGCTTCTTCTTTTTGCTCCTCTGATTATCTTCTTCTTTCTTTTCTTCTCTAATTCCTGAGCAGTAATATTAATATGTTCTGTTCTTAGCTGTTCTGTCGAGAGATAACAGATATATATATCCTGATATATATTATGTGATGTATGTTTATCTGTTTGAATCCTTGCTCACCATAAAGGAATATAATAAATATATCCTTTATTTCCCAGATCCTCGAGAACATAAGTTGCCTTCTTTGGCTTCTGCAACGGCTATATTAATTAATGCTGCAACGGCTGGATTGTTAAATCAACAATATATATATATAGCAATAAATAAAATATTGCTTTAAATAAATCTGACAGCAAATATATATTTTAATCAAGCTAAATGATATAAAATAAATGCTGCAGAAATTCGTCGACCTCAGCTCGTCATTCGTCGGGCTGAGCTCGCCAAATGATATTCTGAGCATTGATTAGCTGCAGAGAACTTTCGTCGAACGTTGTTCGTCATTCGTCGAACGTTGTTCGTCATTCGTCGACCGCTGTTCGGATTTCGTCGACCGCTGCTTCCCTGCTGAAATTTGTCGAGCGCTGCTTATAGAATAATCTGTTCGTCGAGCGCCGTCCGACGAATGCTAAGCGTCGTTCGACGTTCGTCGAACGCCAGTGAACTATATGTAATTTTAATTTCTCTTCTTATTTTCTGTCTTATTAAATATATGTATATTTTAGCTTTTTTTCTTAATGATATTTAATCTAAGTTATAATATGAGTTATGATATAAACTAAGATACTTAAGGTGGATCCTAACTCAAATCAAACTCAAGGTTCCAACAATCTCCCCCTATTTGAGTCGGGATCCTAATCCAAATTAACTAGGTTCTAACACACCTTTTTTTACTACTCAAGGTTTCGAAACATTTCGAAACTGAGAGATATCTACAGGGGCAGGTGCTATCAGAGAACAATTAGTCGATACTGATTTGCGAATTATTACAGATAATTCTTTGGTAGAATCGAAGGAATTAAGAGACGAAGAGTCCGCAGGAAATGAATGGGAAGATAAAAAAAAATTAGAAGAAGAAAGGATTTTTTGGTTAGGCGCATAGAATTAGCTAAACAATTTATTCGAACAAATGTAGACCCAGAACGGATGGTTTTGTGCCTATTACCAGTTCTTCCTCCTGAGTTGAGACCCACCATTCAGATATAGAAGAGTCATCTATCAGAACAATACTATTATCGATCTATTAGCAACAAGTAGATCTACACCAGGGGAATTAGTAATGTGTCAGGAGAAATTGGTACAAGAGGTCTACACCCCTTCATTGCAAAAAACCCCCAAAAGGTATATCATTTCTTGCTCCCAAAACTCAAGATTAACCATACATGGAAGTATGATCATTATTCTTCAGCATTAAATCTTTATAGTTCTTATAAGACACTCTAATTTTCAAATAAAATCAAAGATACTTTAATCTTCAAATAAAATCAAAGACACTTTAATCTTCAAATAAAATCAAAGCATAGTTATAAACTCAAGAATCCTTCTGTTGCTGCTTCTCCGCATGAGTCGATGCATGGATATAGCAATAGCCTCAATATGACCTCAACAAGCAAATTATAAAGAGCAAATTTCACCTAAACAAGCATCCATATAGCAATACCCTCAATATGATCTGAACAATCAAATAGTCTACAACCCAATGTAAAAAAAACTTCACTGATTTAAGGAATAGGAAAACAACCCCCGACTATAAAAAGTTCATGACACTAGTCTAAATAACCATCCATATCACAAATTCCAATCAGCTACACATAAAGGGAAGGCAGAAACATGCACTAGAACCTTGAGTCTTGAAAACATGAAGCTTAAAAGAAGGAAATGTAAAATACCATTAAAAAAAAAAATTTACCTTACTGCAAGTTGCAAGGAGTTCCCAAAGCAGAAATAAGACACAAGAGAAAATTACTGAAACCTAAAGCAAGATGTCGTGACTTTCCATAGCAGAAATACAACACAGTTTTTGAAATGTCGAGAGTTTCCTAACAAGAGAACAACGCAGCTGCCTAGGTAGCGGCAGGAAAAAGAGAAAAAAAAACTAGAGAAAGGAGAGAAGATGGGGAGTGGATGGCCTTTGTCCTTACATGAGAGAGAGAGAGGAGCAAGGAGGACGAAGAAGTTGAGTACCTGTCGTTGATGGAGACTCGCAACAGTCGGAGGGAGAGTAGAGCAGACGCGAAGAATAAGCCTCAGACAGAATCGTGTGAGACGAGCGAGGAAGAGCGAGTAGACACGAGGAAGTGCAAGGAAGATAGAGGAAGAGTAGGCGCGAGAACGATCGAGGAAACGCGGGCTACGTGAGAGACCAACGAGAATCGTGGAGAGAGCTCATAGGCAAAATTGAATTTTATGGAATTCAATCGAATTCCAATTCCACCCGAAAAAAAAAGGCACGCCGAACAACGAAAATTGAATTAGCAATTCCAATTCCAATTCTTTTCTCCAATTCCGCCCGAACGAGCAGGGCCTAAAGGTTAAGTTGCGACCAGTAGCCTTCCAGGTTAATTTTTAATTAATTAAAAATAGGAAAAATTACCTTATTTAAATTAACTAAAATAATAAATGTATCAAAACCTTATGAAATTTTTTCGGTGACCTCCTAATAAAATTCCAAACTTTTGTCATTTAGGTCATATGTGATGGTTCTTTAATTATTATTTTTTATTAATTTTAAACGGTGAATTTAAACTATTTAATTTAGTAAAAGTACTAAACGACAATCAAAATTCTGCAACTTATAAAGTGTCAGTATCATCATCCTATCTGTTTTTAGTGTTGTCGACAAATGCACGCGGGTGACGGCTTCATTTGGTATTGCTTTTTCACCCCATCCCGTTTTCTCCAAATGGAACGCCCGGTTCAATATCGTTTGTTTTTCCGCTCTCTTTTCGAGCCGCCAACCAAAGCCGCGTAACAAAATCGCGCGTCCCTGCCCGGAGACCTGGCACTCTAGTCGATCGCGTTTTTCATCTTCCCCTAGCAGATCTACTCCAGCGTCATCTTCCCCTAGCATATCTACTCCGGCGACATCTTCTCCGGCGGCAGATCTACTAGACTCTCATCTCCCGCTCGTCTTCCGTCATCTTCTGAGATCCTCGCGCAGATCCCGCTAGGAAGCCCCCTGTTCATCTTCTCCCTAGTCGGACCCGACCAGATTATGTGCCTTCATTGAGAAAATCCCGGTCTTCTTCTTCAACCCTAGTCGGACCCGAGCAGAGGAGGTAAGGATCGCATGTTTCTAGTTGTTCGATTATTTATGTTGTGATTTCCACATCTGATTATTGTTATACTTTTCATTCCCCCCCCCCCCCCCCCCATCAGATCCAGTGCGTTCCTGGAGCACGTTGAATCATCTTCTTCCCTAGAAGATCCACGACTCCTGTTAGCTTCCCGCCTGCACACCACATTGAGGCTTGATCATTGATCTGCAACAGTATAGGTCAGCATGTATATCTTCTTCCCCTTTCAAACCTATAATGAGCATGTGTTGAATATTGTGTATGTGCTTGTGTAGATTTGTGTAGGCTTATGAGTATAATATGAGTATATGAGTGAGTGTGTGTGTGTGTGCGGTTGAGTGTGGGTCTGTGTGTATGTGATTATTTTTGTAAATGTGTCAATGTGTGTGTGTGTGTCAATGTGTGTGTGTGTGTGTGAATGTGTATGAGTATGTTGTGTGTGTGTGTGTTAATTAAGTGTTTTTGTGTGTGTGTGTGTTGTTTTATTGTGTTAAGTATGTGTGTGTGTGTGTTTTTGTGTGATTATAATGTATGTGTGAATGTGTTGTGTGAATGTTGTTGGAACCGGTATTTCGGTCCATCGAGGAGTTCGGACCCTCGAGAAGGGGGCAGCGAGCACTTACTAATCCCCCTAAAGAACCTGGCCGAAGTCTTAGAACAAAAAGGCACGACCCTTGGCAGCAGCGTGGAGATCCCGCCACACACCCGGAAGATCATTAGAGCGCTTCCCCTCCCAAGCCAAAGCTGAAGTCGGGCACCTTAGAGAGCTGAAGGAGCTAACCAAAGAACTCTCGAGGAGCAAAGATCTAGAACAGGATCCCCTCTCAAGGTGCCCTAAATGGTCTATTTATAACCTTTTTGAACTGGTTTGCTAATAGCGGGATTCCGTCTTTTGATTTTGCTATACGCACCTCAAACTGGTCTGCTAACATCCAAACTCTGTTGTTTGGAAAGGCTAACTGCAGGCCACAATGAGACCCTACCGAGCCGGCACCCTGGGATCTTGCCGAGCCGGCACCTGGGACCCCGCCGAGACGACACACTGGGACCCTGCCGAGCCGGCACCCTGGGACCCCGCCAAGACGGCACCCTGGGACCCTGCCGAGCCGGCACCCTGGGACCCCGCCGAGACGGCACCCTGGGACCCTGCCGAGCCGGCACCCTGGGACCCCGCCGAGACGGCACCCTGGGACCCTGCCGAGCCGGCACCCTGGGACCCCACCGAGACAGCACCCAGGGACCCTACCGAGACCGCACCCTGGGACCCTACCGAGACGACACCCTTGGACCCTTCCGAGACGACACCCTGGGACCCCGCCGAGCCGGCACTCTTGGACCCTGCCGAGACGACACCCTGGGACCCCGCTGAGACGGCACCCTGGGACCCCGCCGAGACGACACCCTGGGACCCCGCCGAGACAGCACCCTGGGACCCCGCCGAGACGGGACCCTGCCAAGCCGGCACCGTGGGACCCCGCCGAGACAGCACCCTGGGACCCGGCCGAGACGACACCCTGGGACCCTGCCGAGACGACACCCTGGGACCCTTCCGAGATGGCACCCTGGGACCCCGCTGAGCCGGCACCCTGGGACCCCGCCGAGACGACACCCTAGGACCCCGCCGAGACGGTACCCTGGGACCCCGCCGAGCCAGCACCCTGGGACCCGAACATGCGATATCTTCTCTACTCGCCCCAGGTGGGTGAGATCTTTTAAGTTGTCGTCGATCCTCTTTGACCTCGACGAATTACGGGTTATACACATCCCCGCTTTTTTTGGACTCGGCACGTGGTCAGAAAAAATAATGGAGAACCCGTGGTTCAGAGAGATTGGAGCTAGACCACATACCACTCCGGGCGAGTGCCTGATGGAGCCGGCACTCCCATGCTTCCCTTACACCTCTGGGCGAGCGTCTGATGGAGCCGGCACTCGCCTGCTTCCTTTTCATCTTCGGTCACATGCCTGATGGAGCCGACACTCGCCTGCTATCCTTACACCTCTGGCCGAGCGCCTGATGGAGCCGTCACTCGCCTGCTTCCCTTTCATCTCCAGGCGAGTGCCTGATGGAGTCGGCACTCCCCTACTATCTGCACATCTCCGGGCGAGTACCTGATGGAGCTAGCACTCTCCTTCTTCCCTTCCAGCCTTTGGGGTATGCCCATTTTCTTTGCATCCCGCCACCTAGCGCTGGCTCAAAGGCCTCGTTCGTCCGTCTGCCAATTTTCGCGTAGCCATGCGTGGGCCGAGACCTTGACCACCCGCCCTGCTCAACTCACCTTAAATCGAAAGGCAGACCTTACTGCTACTCGCGCGAGACTCGCTTCCCACTCACGAGCGGTATTATATTGGCGAGTGGGAGAGATCTCGGTCGGCGAGTAGCTCGCGGTACTTTACTCGCCCCCTTTGCTTCCTTCATGTGCTAAGTGAAGTTCTCCCACTCTTGAGTGTTGCTCGTCCTTCGCCAATTAGGTGAGAGTCTTGTCGTCGGGTGTGCACCAAGCCAACCACATTTTGAGACTTGCATGCACCGAGCGATCCTACGGCCCTTCCAGCTTGGTGGGAGCCTGGTCAGCGGATCAACATCGGGGCTAAGTACCTTTTGAAACCTTCCTGCCACTGAGCGATCCTACGGCCCTGCCAACTTGGTGGGAGCCTGGTCAGCGGGTCTGCATAGGGGATAAGTACCTTTTGAAACCTTCCTGCCACCGAGCGATCCTACGACCCTGCCAGCTTGGTGGGAGCCTGGTCATCGGGTCTACATCAGGGCTAAGTACCTTTTGAAACCTTCCTGCCACCGAGCGATCCTACGGCCATACCAGCTTGGTGGGAGCCTGGTCAGTGGGTCAGCATCGGGGCTAAGTACTTTTTAAGACCTTCCCGCCACCGAGAGATCCTACGACCCTGCCAGCTTGGTGAGAGCCTAGTCAGCGTGCCAACATCGGGGCCAAGTACTTTCTGAAACCTTCCTGCCACCGAGTGATCCTACGACCCTGCCATCTTGGTGGGAGCCTGGTCAGCGGGTCTACATCGGGGCTAAGTACTTTTTGAAACCTTCCTGCCACCGAGCGATCCTACGACCCTGCCAGCTTGGTGGGAGCCTGGTCAGCGGGTCTGCATCGGGGCTAAGTATTTTCTGAAACCTTCCTGCCACTGAGCGATCCTACGGCCCTGCCAGCTTGATGGGAGACTGGTTAGCGGGTCTATATCGGGGCTAAGTACTTTTTGACACCTTCCTGCCACCGAGCGCTCCTACGACCCTGCCAGCTTGGTAGGAGCCTGGTCAGCGGACCTGCATCGGGGCCAAGTACTTTTTGAAACCTTCCTGCCACCGAGCGATCCTACGGCCCTGCCAGCTTGGTGGGAGCCTGGTAAGCGGGTCTGCATCGGGGCTAAGTGCTTTTTGAAACCTTCCTGCCACTGAGCGATCCTACGGCCCTGCCATCTTGGTAGGAGTCTGGTCAGCGGGTCTGCATCGGGGCTAAGTTCTTTCTGAAACCTTCCTGCCACCGAGCGATCCTACGGCCCTGCCAGCTTGGTGGGAGCCTGGTCAGCGGGTCTGCATTGGGGCTGAGTACCTTTTGAAAACTTCCTGCCACTGAGCGATCCTACGACCCTGCCAACTTGGTGGGAGCTTGGTCAGCGGGTCTGCATCGGGGCTAAGTACATTCTGAAACCTTCCTGCCACCGAGCGATCTTACGACCCTGTCAGCTTGGTGGGAGCCTGGTCAGCGGGTCTGCTTCGGGGCCAATCACATATTAAGTGTCGCCCTCTTATAATTTGACATCATTCATTCATAAAAGAAAAACAAAGTTCGAGAGCACATATTTTTACTGTTGAAATTTAAGGATAGAAATATTTCAAGTCCTCACCACTTAGCTCGGGACATCCCTTCTACCTCTCATTCGCCTCCTCCTCCCAGGCATGGACCTCCTCAATCCTCACCGGTTGTTGTTGTTGTTACATCAGATCCCTTGTCCCCCTCATTTCTAAAAACTCTAGGCAGGTGGTCGTAGGGTGACCTTCCTCCTGGTAGAAGTCGCAGTAGGGCAACACCACCCTGCCCCCTCCTCTTCCTCTTCTTTCTGCTTTCTTGGCTCTCCTTCCCCTTCCCCGGCCAATCGCCATGGCGTGCTGGGGCGGGGGGGGGGGGGGGGGGGGGGGGGGGGGGGGGGGGAGGAGTGGCCTTGGGGCTTGCCTCCACCATGGGTGGTTGGGTCTTCCTTGACCTCCTTGGAAGTTTCCCCCTCCTTGGGCAAATTCTCTGTCGGGGCATTGCATACCCCCTCCCTGCTGCCTCCACCCCAGCTCCGGAGCCCTCGGCTCATCCCTCCTCCTGACGTCCTGCCGACTCGCTCAGTTTTGCCAACCTCTTTGTGAACTCCGGGTTGGCCGCCTCCTCTTCAATCTCCTCCGCCGCCCTATCCATTAGCTCTTCAAAGGACAAGGGGGCCTTCCACTTCAGGTTCATCTTGTAGAATCCCTCCTGCAGCCCCACTGTGAAGGCAAGCTGGAGGGTGAACCCAAGTACCTCCTGGGCGAGCAAAACTTCCTCCTGGAATCTGTCCACATAGTGGGCCAGCGACTCCCCTGGCCCTTACTTGATCTTGAAGAGTGCTTCGACATCCTTCTTCCTCTTCTTTGACGTTGAGAAGCGCAACTGGAAGCTACGACTCAGATCCTCGAACGCATAAATCGACCCTACAGGGTGCTGGTGAAACCAGTCCCGCACCTTCTCCTTCAGGGTGATGACGAAGAGTCGGCACTTAAAAGCATTCGACATAGGCATAATGGAGACCATGTCCTAAAACCACTGCAGGTGTTGGACTAGGTCATCCTTGCCGGTGTAGTAGCTCATTTCCGACTCTCTGAACCCCTCCGGGACTACTGCTGAAATCACCAGCTCGCAGAAAGGCTTCCCCCACTCACTGGCCTCGCTTGCTCCACTCGCCCCACAAGCTCGCCCGGGCTCGCACTGGTCGGGCTGGAGAAAACTCACCGGCCTCGCCTGCTCCTCAAACCCCCCAGCGGCGGAACGACCGGGGCCGAGGGGGTCAAGAACTCGCCCCACACTGTGGCGAAGGCGAGGTTGATCGTCTCGAGCACCTCCCTTCGAAAGTTTTCCATCGTCTTGACTGTTGTTGCTGAGCCGGATGGTGGCGAATCGTCGTGGCCAACATCTTGATAATCCTCTCCAGCCATGTTACCTCCTTGGGACTTTCTTGAACTAGCCACTATCCACGCTCACCGCACCATAAATGTTGGAACCGGTATTTCGGTCTAACGAGGAGTTTGGACCCCCAAGAAGGGGGCAGCAAGCACTTACTAATCCCGCAGAAGAACCTGGCCGAAGACATAGAACAAAAAGGCACAACCCTTGGCAGCAGCGTGGAGGTCCCCCCACACACCCGGAAGATCTTTAGAGTGTTTCCCCTCCCAAGACAAAACTGAAGCCGGGAACCTTGGAGAGCTGGAGCAGCTAACCAAAGAACTCTTGAGGAGGAGCAAAGATCTAGAATAGGATCCCCTCTCAAGGTGCCCTAAAGGGTCAATTTATAGCCTTTTTGACTGATCTGCTAATAGCGGGATTCCGCCTTTTGATTTTGCTATACGCACCTCAAACTGGTCTGCTAACAGCCAAACTTCGTTGTTTGGAAAGGCTAACTGTAGGCCACAATGAGACCCTACTGAGCCGGCACCCTGGGACCCCACCGAGACGGCACCCTGGAACCCCGCCGAGCCGGCACCCTGGGACCCTATCGAGACGGCACCTTGGGACCCCGCCGAGACGACACCCGCACCCTGGGACCCCGCCGAGACGACACCATGGGACCCTGCCGAGACGGCACCCTGGGACCTTACCAAGACGACACCCTGGGACCCTTCCGAGCCGGCAGCCTGGGACTCCGCCGAGCCGGCAGCCTGGGACCCTGCCGAGACGGCACCCTGGGACCCCGTCGAGACGGCACCCTGGGACCCCGGCGAGACGGCACACTGGGACCCTGCCGAGCCGGCACTCTGGGACCCCGCCGAGCCGGCACCCTGGGACCCCACCGAGACGACACCCTTAAGTGTCTTAGGCAATTTTGATCTCGACAAAGATGGGGCTGAACATGCGAGATCTTCTCTACTCGCCCCAGGTGGGCGAGATCTTTTAAGTTGTCATCGATCCTCTTTGACCTCGAAAAATTACGGGTTATACAAATGTGTTGATTTATTTTGTGTAGACTTATGAGTATATGATTGTGTGTTTGTGTGTGTATGTGAATGTGTGTGAGTAACTGTGTGTTTGCATGTTTCCTCTCATATGAAAATCATGGTGTTTGTCATAGGGACTTAAGCATGCGGGCAGTCTCAATTCAAGAGAAGAGTCTGATGAAGTTTTGAAGACTGATTCATCTCAGGCAATCAAGAAGCTTGTCACGAAAGCGACTTCTTGTTTTCATTACCTTGTTGATGAGGGGATTAGAATCACTCGTCTCAATGATGCTTTGCTTAATGCCTTAGTCAGACTCAGGTAAAGAAAGAGGAATCTAGCAAATTCTTCGGGTCTGAATACCTAAGGCCCAGCTGGTTTATGTTCATCTTCATCGGTAACTACTTTCACATACTTTCACATATGTCCTCACTACTTTCACCCAGTTGGTAGTTTATATGTGAAAGTAGTATGTCTAAGGTAGAATATGTCATATGTGAAAGTAGTATCTCATGTGAAAGTAGTATCCATGAAAGTAGTATCCATGACTTATTTTGTGTTTGCATGTTTCCTATCCATGACTTAAGCATGTTTTACATATGTCCTCACTACTTTCACAATGTGTGTGTCATATGTGAAAGTAGTAGTGAGGACACTCAGTAGGTTGGAATTCATAATTACTACTTTCATCGTGATTGTATCCCACGACAAACACCATGATTGTATCCATATAAACTGTGTGTATGCATGTTTCCTCTCATATGATTGTGTGTTTGCTCCATTAAGCGAATTCCAACCTGAAATTATAAGATTGTGAATTTATGTAAAGCAGTATCCTGCATTGTGGAGTTTCCATCTTACTTATTAAGCAAATAAATTTATATGGATATACATGGGACAAGACTTCTTGAGCTAGAAAATCTAGCCTAATAATATTTTCTGTTTTTCCTGTGTGTATATAGGATATACACGAGACATCATTTTTTATAAAATTGTTCATTTTTTTTGCCAAAGATATGATTAAACAGTATTGTCATTCAAATTTTTTTGCACATAGTAAAGGAGTTTTTTCTCCATCATCTGTATAAATTTATCTGTGACACCAATTTATGATTAATCTGCTTATGAGATTCATCTTTAGTACCAATTTAACAGACATTTAATGCACAAAACTTCTTGAGCTGTAACCTAAATATTATTTTCTCAAGTGCCTATTTTTTCTTGCTTAGTTAATGTTTACAAACTTTGCTGAGCTTGAATGCTTTAAAATGGCATAAACAAATTTTGCAGAAGTAATTTTGACACTTCAAAGACATACAACTTTGATCCATTGGATTATTCCAATTTTTTTGTTATAAGTGACGTGTCTTACATCTTCTCTGTTTTTTTAACCTCTCAGTTGGTTTTGCAAGTCCTGTTGGATCGTGTGACGTTCTTAGAGGGGGGGGGGGGGTGAATAAGGGTGTGTTTAAAATATAATCTTTACTTAATAAATTTTTAAACAGATTTTACTTTTCTAAAAAATTACTTATAAACAATTTCAAACCAATGTAATTTTTGTTATAAACCAAACACAAATTTCTAAGTTAAAGATTAAGCAACCAAATTTGCAATTAATGAAAGAAGCATAATTATATTAATCATGAAATTTACATACAATAAAATGATTTTAACAATGCTTAAGATCAATGCACAAATATGATAATATAAATTTCACTAATTTTGATTTTACCAATCCTTCTCCCAAGGATCGGAAGGCTATCACTTGTCTCTCCCTAGACAAGCCCAAGCCTACCCTCTAGATCTTCCCAAGATCTAGAGGTAGCACACAAGGCCACGATTTCCTACCAAGCCACGCAAGGACTTGGACGCTCCGCACAAGGAAAACGACGATTTTCCCCTAAGCCGCGCAAGGACTTAGATGCCGCAAGCAAGACGACAATTTCTACAACGATTACAAAGTGAAAAGTAAATGTGAATGAAATACAAAATGAAAAGAACAACTCCCTAGAAATTCAGATCTCTGAAAGGAAGGTTGAAGCCTCGAGATGATCGTTGATGTAGAAGTGCGTCTGATCTCGTCTTCAATCTCCATCCTTCTTTGCACAAATGGGAGTTGATGGAGTTCTGGAGCTTTCTGGTTCGAATGCACTCTGGATGAAGGTCTGGAAATCTCAAGAACTTGATTCCACGAAATTTTGAGCTCTTTTAAGAAAAAAGAGATGTCGTCGTCCGATAGCTACTGTCGTCGGAATCCGATATCTCCAGAGGCTGCCACGTGTCCCACTAAAATGAAGTTTCTGCATGGTGTTGAGGTCGTGGTTGAGACGTGGGCTGTCGGATATCCGATAGCACTGTCGGATATCCGTTAGCTAAGGTAACTGCTGCACGTCCTGGCGTTATTGGAAGATCGTGGGCTGTCGCCATCCGTTAGCGATATCGGAAATCCGATAGCTCTTAACCGTTGCGCAGAGATCAAATAAACACGCTGTCGGAAATCCGATAGGGCTGTCGGAAATCCGATAGCTCAAATTTCTGGAAAATGTCATTTTGCTCCAATTGAAAACATGTTATTCTTGCACCTGTTATCTGCACACCATTAATAAAAAAATAGGATCAAATACATTCGGGATTTGTTATTCTCAAACCGGATGAGTGTGAAACGCATGCTCCAACAATCTCCCCCTTTTGATAATAACAAATCCTTATAAAAAGAAATCGAATAAATCCTATTGAGATAGTGAAAAGTACATTGTGTGTGTACAAGTGTGAGCTTAAGATCTCCCCCTTAATATTAGCTCCTTCTAAAAATATTCTCCCCCTACATATAAACTCCCCTACATGTATGCTTACTTAATTAATTTAGTATTTTAAGGGATTTAATTGATTTCTTATTATCTTCTCCCCCTTTGATATTAGCAAAAGATGTTAATAGAGACGAGGAAAGAGGATTATAGAGATCTTTTAGAAAATAAGAAAGAATATAGGGAGAGTCAGAGTATACTGGCGGAAGCTTTGTAAGGGATTGAATATTGAGAGAAGTAATCATAGAGATGAGGCTAAGCATTCTAGTAATGTGTTATAATATATAGAAGCAAATATACTTAACCATGATGAGATTCAATTTCAATTATCAGAGAGAGACACCGGAGGATATAGAATATTGAATCGTTTCGGTCCAATTCTCATAAGAAGAAATTTTATAAATAACAATGAAGTGTAGTAGTGATACATTGAGAAAGAATACATATGAATATATTTAAAATATACATGACCATGGAATTGGTAAACATAACATAAATATACATAAAGCCCATACTTTTAAACCAGAAACTTTGCAAATATACATAAAAGGACCATTTTGTTTTTGCAAGACACTTTACAATTCTTTCCAAGGTGCTCAACCTCACAATGCTCATTAAGACTTATCAGGAGGTCAAGTAGTGCTTGGTGGAGGATCCTTTTCAATATTTTTTTTTATGTCTTTCAACATTTTTGGCAAAATGAATGTTTTGCATTTGAATTTTCCTCCTTTTTTTGTTTTGAGGATTCTTAGATGTGAAGGATCTCCGAATTCACTTGCATTGCCATAAATGGTAAAATTTGAATAAGTGCAAAGTATCAAAGGTAAAGGTGACATTTATGAAATGTATTTTGTTATGTTCGATCAATCATGATGTATGTATAAAATAAATGTCATTAATATGTATTACCAAAGTAAGTGTTTGTGATTGCTCATTGTCATAGATAAAAGATTTCTTATACTTAGAGGCATGCGAAAACAATTCGTAATTACTATATGAATGTGTCATCACAATGATAAGTTAAGATTGAACATCATAATCATGTGGTAAGCTTTTGTTTTGAATAATAACACAAGAAAAATCCTTTATGCAAGATACCAAAATTCTCAGAAAATTATACAGATTTTTTTTTTTTTAGAGCTGTCGGATTTCCGATAGCTAGCTGTCGCCATCCGATAGCTCAGAAAGGATAAAAAGACGTGTTTCGTCTTTTGACCGACACTTCATTTCAGTTTGAGGAGAAATTTCGAGATCTAGAGCTCCAGGTGCCGGAAACTTCAGATCTAAGGTGAGATTTGTTGGTTTTTTAAGTTTTGGTTAAAATTTCTCCAATAGTTTTGTGATTCTCATATTCCTCTTGATTTTCATGGAATTTTTTGAAGATAAAATGTAGAAGGTTTAGTAGATCTAGATATTTTGGATCTTGGGTTGTATAAGAGATGTAGATCTTATTTTTTTGTAAGTGAAATTAGAAATTTTTGTTATTTTATGTTTTGAAACATGAGTTTCCTTTCTTTCTTGTTGTTTTTGTGTAGATCTAGAAGTTCATAGTTATCAGATTTAGGAAAAAGATGATGACAAAAAAAAAATTTTGAAGTGTTATAGGAAGAAGATGATGAATAGTGTTTTGCACTAAAGTTTTGATTTTTCAAAAATATTAGAGATGTTGAAGAATTTTTGCTGTGTGAAAATTTTTTAGATTTGGGATAGGAAGATATTTGTGAAATTAAAATTTTCGGAAGCAAAAATTTTTTAGCTATCGGATATCCGATAGGTGGTATCGGAAATCCGACAGTGCCAGAATTTTTCTTTGTTTTTTTTTTAAATTTCCTTATTTCTTATGCAGATATGTCTTCTAGTTGGAGATCGAGAAGGGGTGAGTCAGAAGATGCGCATTCCTCTTATCAAAGTTTCCCGGGCATAGAAAAGGCCCAAATTGGAGTTTCAAAGGTTGTAGAATTCGATCTCCCAAGACATGAACGAGTATATTATATGCTTGCGGAGGCAAGTATACTTTCTGTTATTATCCAAGATATTTTCTCCTCATTTTTAGTCTGAGAATTTTATAATCATCTGGAGGATCCTGCATATACCAATTTGAATGGAGGAGTGAGATCCAAAATTCAAGGGCAATATGTGGAGATCACTCCATTTGATTTAAGAAGTGAGTTTGGTCTAATGGAAAGTGAGAATATCTTGGATATAGTGGAAAACTATAGACTTGAGAGAGATTGGACGTTAATGAACATGTCTTTGCATGGAAATTCCACCAAAAACCTCATATCCACTATGACGACATTGACAAACGATGCTCGTCTTGTACAAGATATACTAAGGCACACGATTATGTTGAAGTCCGGTGATACGCATAGTATTACGGTTCAACTTAGTCTTGTGACTTATTATATAGTGGAGAAGGAGTTATTTGATGTGGCCGATCTTCTGTTATCTATGATTCGTTATACATATCGCCTCAAAAATCCGGAGTGGAAAAAGGCACACACTCTCCCTTTGGGTGCAATTATCCAGCATATCCTATACAAGAAATACCCTTGGATAGATCAAAATTTTATCTTGGAGATTGTTGCCCGGAGATATATCAAACGACGGTCATGGGTAAGAAAAATCCACGGAGGCCGCCTACTGTGTAAATGAGAGAGCCTCCTATTGCACGTGGGGGGTCAATGCGGGAGGCACTCGACACGTTCCAAACAAGGTTGGATAAACATATAGACGACTTCCAAGAGCATAGAAGGTCATTTGAAGAACATAAGGTGGAGGTGAAAAAGGATCGGACGCGGATGCGGAAATTTATGAAGTTCCTTGTTAAGGGACTTAAATTAAAGCCTACTCCTGCTGAAGCCGCGGAATGGGAAATGCCTACAGAGGAGGAGCCTCGTCGTCAATCAGTCAGTCATGGTCGACGGAGGAAGACAGTAGTAAGGAGAGCAGATTTTGATATTCCTGAAAGTAGTGGAGCAGGTAGTCGGAATGAGGAGGAGTCGGATTGAAACAGAGTTCAGGGGGATATCGCCATCCGACAGCTCACTGTCGCCATCCGACAGCTGCCCAGCCCAGATTTCTTCCTAATTTTGAGAACTGCTATTATGAGACTTTTTAAGTAACCTTTTATGATAACACTTGTTGGACATGATTGATGTGGTGAATGTTTATGTTAACATTTAGTTTTTCTTTTTAAAATGTAAGGCTATTTTGATGTTTTCAATTTTTTATAGGTTTTAAGTAGTGATATAATCATTGTGAAATGTCTAGGATTCCCAATTTTAGCATAAGCATAGAAAAACCGGAATCCGGTAACGGTTTAGTGAATATATCCGCTAGTTGATTTTCCGTGCCTATAAAGTTGATTTTTATATTACCCTTCTTAATATGATCCCTTATAAAATGATGTCGGACATCTATATGCTTAGATCTAGAGTGTAATACGGGATTATTAGTTAAGTCTATAGCACTTTTATTATCACACTTTAATTCTACACGACTTTGTTGCATGTCAAAGTCTTCTAATGTTTGTGACATCCAAAGAGCTTGGGCACAACAACTACCTAGTGCAATATATTCGGCCTCGGTAGTAGAGAGGGCAACCGAATTTTGTTTCCTACTCGACCATGAAATAAGTGAAGGGCCGATAAAATGACAAGTGTCACTAGTGATTTTCCTATATAAAGAACATCTCGCATAATCTGAATCCGAAAAACCATGCAAAATAAAGGAATCATTATGAGGATACCATAATCCTAATTTAGATGTTCCTATAAGATATCTAAAGATACGTTTCACCGCTTTTAAATGTGACTCTTTAGGATTAGCTTGAAATCTAGCACATAAACAAACGGCAAACATAATGTCAGGTCTAGATGCGGTTAAATACAATAAAGATCCTATCATACTTCTATAAAGGGTTTGTTCAATTGAAACACCACTTTCATCTTTTCCTAATTTTAGTGAAGTACTCATAGGAGTGTTTGCATGCTTAAGATTTTCAAATCCAAATCTTTTTAACATATCATGAATATATTTGGTTTGACATATAAAAATACCATCATGTTTTTGTGTAATTTGAAAACCTAGAAAATATGAAAGTTCTCCTACCATGCTCATTTCAAATTCATTTTTCATAATTTGAACTATTTCATTACACAACTCTTCATTTGTGGCTCCAAAAATAATATCATCAACATAAATTTGCAAAATAACTAAATCATGATCAATTTGCTTAATGAAGAGTGTAGAATCGACACTTCCTATTTTATAATCATGCTTTAACAAATATTGAGTTAGTCGATCATACCAAGCACGAGGCGATTGTTTTAATCCATAAAGCGCTTTATCTAATTTATAAACAAAATTTGGATATTTCTCATTTGTAAAATCAGGGGGTTGTTCTACATAAACCTCTTCTTTTATATACCCGTTTAAAAATGCGGTTTTGACATCCATTTGAAATAATTTAAATCTTTTAAAACAAGCAAATGCAAGAAATATCCTAACCGCTTCTAATCTTGCCACGGGTGCAAAAGTTTCATCAAAATCCACCTCTTCAATTTGTGCATAACCTTTTGCAACTAATCTGGCTTTATTTCTAATAATTCTAGATTCACTATCCAATTTATTTTTGAAAATCCACTTAACTCCAACGACAGGATGATTTTTGGGTCGTTCTACAAGATTCCAAATCTTATTACATTCAAATTGAGTAAGTTCTTCATTCATAGCTAAAAACCAAAATTCATCATTTAAAGCGGTGGAAACATCTTTTGGTTCTATTTCAGAGACAAAACAAAGGTTTGAAAATAAAACATGTAACGATGAACGAGTACCAACCCCTTTTTGCGAATCTCCAATGATAAGCTCCTTTGGATGATCCTTTGAAAATCTCAATTCACTAGGAGGCACATATTCTTCTCTTTCTTCTCCTTCTCTATCTTCTTCTCTTTCTCCTTCCCTCTCTTCTTCTTATTCTTCTTCATTTTCTCCAAGTTCTTCATCATCATTCTCCACCGAAGGGAGGGGTTCATCTTCTTTTCCTGTGATTTTCTTTTCTATACATGAAACAAACTCATCAAACCTAACATGAATAAATTCTTCAACTATTTTTGTTCTTTTATTAAAAATTCTATAGGCTTTACTAGTTGAAGAATAACCAATAAAAATACACCTTCATCACATTTTTCATCAAATTTTCCTAAGGAATCTTTAGAATTCAAAATTAAACATTTACACCCCAAAACATTGAAATAAGAAACATTTGATTTTTTACTAAAAATTAATTCATAAGGAGTTAATTTTAAAATAGGGCGAAGCATTACTCTATTAATTACATAACATGCCGTACTAACCGCTTCAGCCCAAATAGATTTTGATAATTTAAATTCAGATAGCATCGTACGGGCTAACTCTTGAAGATATCTATTTTTTCCTCCCCACTACACCATTTTGCTTTGGTGTGCGTGGAGCGGAAAATTCATGTTTAATTCCTAACTCCGTACAAAAAGAAATAAATTTTTCATTTTCAAATTCTCCTCCATGATCTGATCGTATGCGTTTAATTTTTAACTCAAATTCATTTTGAATACGCAAACATAATTTTGAAAATTCTGAAAATGCATCGGATTTGGAGGTTAGAAATAAAGTCCAACAAAAACGAGAATAATCATCAATCAATACAAATGTGTATTTTCTACCTCCTAAGCTAGGAATTCCAATTGGCCCAAATAAATCCATATGTATTAATTGAAGTGGCCTAGTGGTAGAAATAATATTTTTACTTTTAAAGGATGATTCTGAAAATTTTTCTTTTTGGCAAGGCACACATAGTGAAGAAGATAAATTTCATTTAACAATGGTAAACCTTTAATTAATTTATCTTTTGAAAGTTTTGTAATTAACTTGGCACTAGTATGTCCAAGTCGCCTATGCCATAAATCTAATTCATCATTTTTAGATAAAAAACATTTTAAAGTAGAATTTGAAAAATCAAGAAATTTAATCATATATACATTATGACATCTAGGTGCGGTAAAAATAATATTTTTGCACAAATTTGTAGAAGATTCAAATAAAATATTTAAACCCTTATCACATAATTGACTAATAGAAATCAAATTATGCTTTAATCCTTCTACAAATAGAACATTTGAAATTGAAAAATTTTCGTTACCCACAACTTCGATGCCGATGATTTTTCCTTTTCCATTGTCTCCGAATGTAACAACTCCTCCTTTCTTCATCTCCAGGCTAAGGAACTTCTCTTTATTGCCCGTCATGTGCTTTGAACAACCCGAGTCCAAGTACCACACGTCTTCTTTGTCCTTAACCTGCCAACACACCTAGAAAGAAGAGGTGAGTAAAGATCTGGTTACCCAAGTGGTTCCACCCATAGTATAGGTAGAAGCCTTAGGCACCCAGATTTGTTTAATTTTACATTTTCCTTTCCTCCAGCAAGAGTCCGTAGTGTGACCAAATCTATTGCATTTGGCACATGTAATGTATTGAGATGAGTATAACTTTTCTGGACTTTTACTGGATGAGGATGCAGTATTAGACAATTTATTAACTTCAGAATTTGTAAAAATAGATTTTCTGGACTTTTCACTGACGCCGGCGACAGTGGTTGTCGCCGGGCGATAGCTTCCTGACGTGTATCCGAGTCCAAACCTTCCGGATCTATGGCGTTGGTATCCTAAGATCATATCCAGTGATCTTCGGCCCATTCCAAATTTGTTCATGGCTAGTGTTAAGTCATGAATCTGGTTTCTCATTTTTGTATTCTCGGATACTAGATTTACGCATCTACGTTCAAAAGATTTCTTTCCCTCATGGACTTTGGAAATTGAAGATTTCAGATCTCTCTCTAAAATCTCATTCTTTTTAGTAAGAATTTTTATTGTAGAATGAGATTTGGAAAGAGATTTTTCAAGTTCTTTAATTCTTCCCAAAAAGTGATCACACTCTTGGCAAGAAATATCTCTTTTTCCAATAGTCTTAATTTCATTTAACAATTTTTTGTTTTCTTTAAGCAAAATTTCATTTTCAGATTTTAGAAGATCATTATCTTTTAAACTCTTTTCAAAAAATTTGCAAGTCTTTAAAAATTCAGAAAATAATTCATCGTAGGTTGGAGGAGCTAGTTACCTCAGTGTCACTTTGGACACTGCATTCGTCATCAGATATGACGCTCTTTCCCATTAAGCACATGTTGGCCTCCTCTTCTTTACTTGAACTTGAACTGCTTGCATCCTCAGAAGTAGTATCATCCCATGTTTCCGCCTTCAACACCTTCTTCGACCCTCTGTGCTTCTTTTCTTTAAGTTCTTTTAAGTACTTTGGACACTTGCTTCGGATGTGTCCTAACTTCTTGCAGTGATAGCACTCCGGTGGCGGTTTCTCTTCCTCCTCATCGCCCTCCTTTCCTTTTTTCTTCCTAAACGTCTCCTTCTTAAAATACTTCTTAAACGAATTCCTCCTCTCTGGATTTTTCATAAATTTTCTAAATTTTCTAACAAATAAAAGTTCCTCATCTTCTTCCTCCTCAGAATCACTAGTTTCTTCCTTCTTAGATCTTAGAGTCAATCCCTTCTTCCTTGGCTCCATATACTCTTGTTGTTGAATTTTTAATTCAACTTCATGAGTTTTCAAGTTCCCAATGAGGCTCTCAAATTGTAAGGTCTTAAGATCATGTGACTCAGAAATTGCAGTCACTTTAGGATTGAACTTCGGGGGAAGTGATCTTAAAATTTTCCTTACTAAGTCTCCATTTGAGAACACCTTTCCTAGCACCTTTGAGTCGTTCACGATTTTTGTGAATCGTGTGTACATCGTATCAATCTCTTCATCTACCTCCATTTTGAACCTTTCAAATTCAGACTCCAGTTGAAATAGCTTTGAATCCTTTACCTGCGAAGTACCTTCATGAGTAATTTCTAAAAGATTCCAAATATCAAAAGCAGTATGACAAGCACAAACTCTATTAAATTCAGTGCGATCTAGTGCGCAAAATAAAGCATTCATGGATTTTGCACTGTTCTTACATTTTAATTTATCATTGTCATCCCACTTGTCTTTGGGTTTATCCATAGTTACATCTCCAACAACAAATGTTGGAGAACTGTAACTAGATTCTACCATATTCCAGACTTCTATATCTAGCGCAATTAGAAAACAACGCATACGTGTTTTCCAATAATTGTAGTCTGTGCCCGTGAATAAAGGTGGTCTACTTATGCCTTGCCCCTCAACGAACGCATTATCGTTGTGCGCCATTACTCCCGGTGGTAAAACTATTTTGGAGTAACCTCCCTCTGATACCACTTGTTGGATCGTGTGACGCCCTTAGAGGTGGGGTGAATAAGAGTGTGTTTAAAATATAATCTTTACTTAATAATTTTTTAAACAGATTTTACTTCTCTAAAAAATTACTTATAAACAATTTCAAACCAATGTAATTTTTGTTTTAAACCAAACACAATTTTTTAAGTTAAAGATTAAGCAACCAAATTTGCAATTAATGAAAGATGCATAATTATATTAATCATGAAATTTACATACAATAAAATGATCTTAACAATGCTTAAGATCAATGCACAAATATGATAATATAATTTTCACTAATTTTGATTTTACCAATCCTTCTCCCAAGGATCGGAAGGCTATCACTTGTCTCTCCCTAGACAAGCCCAAGCCTACCCTCTAAATCTTCCCAAGATCTAGACGTAGCACACAAGGCCACGATTTCCTACCAAGTCACGCAAGGACTTGGACGCTCCGCACAAGGAAGCGATTTTCCCCTAAGCCGCGCAAGGACTTAGACGCCGCAAGCAAGACGACGATTTCTACAACGATTACAAAGTGAAAAGTAAATGTGAATGAAATACAAAATGAAAAGAACAACTCCCTAGAAATTCAGATCTTTGAAAGGAAGGTTGAAGCCTCGAGATGATCGTTGATGTAGAAGTGCGCCCGATCTCGTCTTCAATCTCAATCCTTCTTTGCACAAATGGGAGTTGATGGAGTTATGGAGCTTTCTGGTTCGAATGCACTCTGGAAGAAGGTCTGGAAATCTCAAGAACTTGATTCCACGAAGTTTTGAGCTCTTTTAAGAAAAAAGAGCTGTCGCCGTCCGATAGCTACTGTCGCCGGAATCCGATATCTCCAGAGGCTGCCACGTGTCCCACTAAAACGAAGTTTCTGCGTGGTGTTGAGGTCGTGGTTGAGACGTGGGTTGTCGGATATCCGATAGCACTGTCGGATATCCGATAACACTGTCGGATATCCGTTAGCTAAGGTAACTGCTACACGTCCTGGCGTTATTGGAAGATCGTGGGCTGTCGCCATCCGTTAGCGATATCGGAAATCCGATAGCTCTTAATCATTGCGTAGAGATCAAATAAACACGCTGTCGGAAATCCGATAGGGCTGTCGAAAATCCGATAGCTCAAATTTCTGGAAAATGTCATTTTGCTCCAATTGAAAACATGTTATTCTTGCACCTGTTATCTGCACACCATTAATAAAAAAAATAGGATCAAATACATTCGGGATTTGTTATTCTCAAATCGGACGAGTGCGGAACGCATGCTCCAACAAGTCCTATCGTGTTTCATTTGGTTATATATTGTGTTGACTGTTTGTGTATGTTGTGTTAAGTGTTTTTCATTATTTGGTTTTATTTTTTTTGTACATACAGTCATTATGAGTAAACATAAAGAAGGTGGTGTTAGCGCAAATTGGGAGGTCAACGATGTTATGATTTTTTGTGACTTGTGCTTGAAAGAAATAGAGTTGGGTAATCGTCCAACCACACACTTTAGCTGGGATGAGTGAGCAAAACCAACAACAAATTTCTGTGCTCGCACGGGAAAGATGTATGGTCGAAATCAGATGAAGAACAAGTGGGATCAACTAAAGAAAGATTGGAAATTATGGAGAGAGCTAAAGGGCCGTGAGACGGGTTTGGGCTGAGATCCAATTCGCAAAACTATTGCCGCTTCAGAAGATTGGTGGAAAGAACGCCTCCTCGTATGTATTTTTTTGTAAGATTCTTGTTTTTCTTGTAATTATTTCTTGCAGCCTATTAAAACATATTTATTAATTCTATCACAGGTTGTTTCGATGGCAAGAAAGTTTCAGTTCGCTGACATATCCCCTGATTTAGAAGAGAAGCTATTTATGATGTTCAGTCAGGTCGTGGCTACAAGAGATCTTGCTTGGGCTCCCAATTCAAGAAATTTTGAGCATGAGTCGATTGACGAACATTACCTGTTTGCTGAAGATGACACGCAAAACCTGAACGAGACACCTTCTTCTGCTGATGCAAGGAATAAACGGACGACTAAGGGAAAAGAAAGAATCGAGATAATAAGAAGACAAGGAGTTCGGCGATGGAAGACATAGCTGAAACATCGCGCATTATTAGAAAGTGCATGTTGGAGCCTCCTCGCATTCAGATATCTTCATCGTTGTACACCATTACTGAGACTGTTTCAGAGCTCGAGACTATTACGGAGGTTATGGATGATTCGAACTTGGACTTATACCACTACTGCCTCATGTTTCTGAGACAAACAGAATCGAGAAACTTTTATGAGCATTCGGCGGGATCGACGTCTAACATGGCTGCAGGATTGTTTTGACAAAAAAATAGAGTAGTTGGTTCTATGTCTTTCCTGTGATCGGATCGGAGACCTTATTATGTTGTTGTTTATCTATGTTTGTTTGTTTTACTGTGATTTACTTGCCTCGTTGTTGAACATTTTTATGCATTGTTAGACATTTATAACACTGGAGTTATGACATTTGCCCTTCTTCTTTTTGAGAGAAAACTTTTTGACCGCCAACTGTGCATGAGTGTCACCCTTAGGTGCATGGGGCTTCCGAGAAAGCCTACTGGGTCGAGAACGAAGTTGACAACCTATGAGGGCTGAACAACCTGCTCCGCGCTTTTTCCAGCGATGTTCTGGTCCTCAATGTGGATGAACCGTTTGAGTTCATCTAGAGTGATCTTCTCCTTCCGCCTGTGCATTTTCGGTCTTGAAGGTGAGCCACTCCGGAGGCAGCTTGCTCAGAATCAGATAAACAAAGAGATTGTCGTCCATCTTCGACTGATCGTCCTCCAGCTTGTGACGCGGGTTCTCCAACTCTATGATCTGGGAAGTGATCGGCAAGTTCGTTTTGAGGCGGAAGTTGAAGAACTTCTCCCCAATTAGCGACTTTGACAGTACTTCCTCCTTCTGGAAATGAGCGTTGAGACGATCCCAAATCTCCTTTGCAGCGTCTTGTAGGCATGGTAGGTCAGTGCGAGACGAGGATTAAGGGAATTCAGCAGGTAATCCCTGTAGAAGTCCTCATCCTTGTTCCACTGGTATTCGTCCACGCCATCGCCTGAAGAGGCAAAATCGCTCTGAACAGTGTAGAAGATATCGCGCTCCTTCAATCCTAGTTGAACTTGAATTTTCCAACTGAGGAAATCGGAGGCGTCGAACGACTGCAGCTTAGCGACATCGAGTGCTCTTTTCTTCGACATCACACTAGAATTCTAGAACATAAAACTGAAACAAAATCACCTGATCCGTGCTAGACGCCCAGTGTCTTCAGAATCAATCCAGGAATAGATTTGCACCTCCTTTCCGACTGAACGCAGTCTCCGTAGACAGATCTGGTCTGCAAAACAACCAGGAAACTGGCTCCAGACTCCAACCGGTTCTTCGATTGCAGAAGATTTCCACAAACAAGGACGAAAAATTCTGGATCTGGCTCTGGGAACAGATCTGAAATCTGAAATCTGGATCTTGCTCTGGAAACATATCTGGATCTGGATCTTGATCGAGAAAGAAAGAAGTTCCTGGATTTGCTAATCCTCACCGGAAGAGGCAACGGGGACAGCACAACACTATCACCTTGCGATCTTGGACGATGATAGGAAACAGAGATCTGCGCAGATCCGGCGAAGAGGAAGCTTCTTAGGTGGCGAAAATCTGCGTCCTTGTCAGCGACGGGAGGGATAATTCCCGTGAGAGAATATCGCAAGGCGCTGCACGGGAACGGCGCGAAAATCGCGTCGGCGACGGGATCGACGCTACACTGCTCTGGGAAGGAAGTCATTATCCTTGCACAAAAACAGGTCGACGCACTACTTCGGGAGGGCAGATCACGAAAGAGATGAACAGGAGTGCCGCAAGTTCGCCGAGCAAGAAAATCGCAGGAATCTCACGGCGGAAACAACACGGGAACAAGAGCTTTGAGCGGAAAACCCTAAAACCAATATCTTGAGAATGTTAGTGCTCCGCTCAAGATATTCTACTGAGGCTCATCAAGGTGTGGAATGACCTTATATAATATCTCCAGCGTAGAGCTCTTAACCTTAGTGACACGTAACCCGATGTGTCGTTCCGAGTCGGTCCTGACACGCGCGAACATATATATTAAAATACCTAACATATCTTTCCATTAAACATATTTAAATGTTGATTTTGAATTGCTTTGATTTTTATAGGAGCATGAAGATCATAAAGATTTGGACAACATATTTAATGACTTTTTAATCAAGTCATTAAATATTGCGGTGCCAATTTGGTTTATATTCATATTGTAATTCAATGAAAACCTCATTTTATTCAAATTTTAAGTGTATCACCTTTATCTCAATTGCGGTGTGATTAATATTTATGTGCGTCTCTAACAATATGTGAAAATGTACGATGTCTTTAACAAAACAGTGCGACTAGCTAAAAGTGCGATGCTGTTAACAATTCCCTAAGTATAATCTAAATCCTAAATAACCAATTTCTTCCTCTCACGATTAATAAAAAGAGATTTAAAATAAATAAGAAGATGAGAGTCCCATGTATCTTGACACTCGGCCTCATATCATATGAATCCAATCCTTTAATTAGGGACAAATTAAACATAGAAATAGTATCAGTAAAAATTCAAAAACATCACCAGATGTTAACTCCAGATTAATCACATCCGGTCATTATGTGAATAATTCAAAGAACAACCGGCTAATCACGAGAAGCTATATCGGCGACGGTTACTCAAGAGCAGAAAAATATATGAAATTTATAAAATATATATATTAGTGACGGTTAGCCCTGTTCCAAAAGCCCGATCGGGCCGGGATGAGACGGGGCCGATCGGCCCCAGGCTTCTTGCCAACCGAACTCGTCCCGGGCACGGCTTTGAACCGGGTCGAGCCGGGTTCTCTCTCAAAGAGGGGGTCTGATAAGGCCCTCCAGGCCAGCCCCGGCCAGTCTGATTTCCCAATAGGCGGGATTTAATCCCGCCTAAATAAAACTGGAGTTTAATCCTGCCTAGATAAGGCGTGATTTTAATCCCGCCTAAATCCTGCTAGTGGCGAGATTTCCATCTGCCGGGATTTCCTGATACCAGGAAATCCCTCCAACTGGCGGGCAGGAGGCGGGATTTCCCACCGGCTCGGGTGCCCGGACTTTGCCTGGCCCGGCCCGGACAAACGACTGATATGGCGGCCCTGCAAGGCCCCCAAGCCCGGCCTTGGCCCAGGCTTTTTCGGGGCCGGCCCGAGAGGCTCGGTGTTTTTGAACACGACTAGTGATGGTTATGTGCAAATTAATTTTGGATATGTGCAAACTATTTTATTAATAATAAAATATTATTAAATTATTAAACAAAAAATTCTTTGGATAGGTGCAAGCCATCACTCAGCTTCCTGATTCAGCCTCCTGATTTCGCCTCCCCAATTCTGCCTCCCTGCTTCTGTCCGCCTCCCGCTTCTGCATACATTGCCTCCTGAGTCTCTTCCTTGCCAGGTACATATCATTTTCCTCCAGTAGTTCCCCCTTTTGTAGGCCTCCCTTAGAAACACAATGTGCAACTTCCTCTGATTTCCTCTTTTTGCGATTTATAATATCCCAAAATGCTGAAGAAGAAACTCTTTGAATTGTTGGGCATTCCCATGGCTTGACGGAAATGGGATATCGTTTCCAGCGTCGTCGTCCTCTCGACAACCATTGAGGAACTTGTGAATGGTGGCCACCACACGCTTCTCCATCCAGCGTCGGGATTCTAGGGTTTTGAGATCATAACTTGGAACATCCTGGTAGGGAGACCAATATGGAAGACGCTGCCACTTCCATACAGTGACGCAGTAATATTTCCCGTTTTTGAAGTCGGAAGGGAACTGAATTTGGAAGGAGAAATGAGCGTCTTGTGCGTCGGAGCCCCTCGTGCGTTACTCACACTCCAAGTCCAGCTCGACCTCTGCGACTGGGAAGGGTTCAACGAACTTGAGGCGCAGTTCCGCATCTGGGTTGGAGGGATTGCTTGAAGTCCTCTGAGATACCGAATTCCGTGCGAGAAGTGGGTTGTGCAGACCAATGGAGAGGTCGGGGGAGAGGTCAGGGGAGGGGAAAGATAGCGAACACAAAGGAGCTGGAGAGGGAGAGAGGACTGTCGGAGGAGTTGACAAAGTGGATGGAATTTGGTTTGCACGCATCCAATTTTAGATATTTTACTTTTATGTATTTTAAAATTAGGCGATTGTTATCCGCACTACAGTTTTGGGTATCTGCAATTTTTTGATATCTGCAAAGCTGTTTTTGTTAAATTTTTATCCGCAAATCAAGTTGTTATCCGCAAAGCAAATTTTTTAAAATTTCTAACAAAACTTTTTTTGTTCTCAAATATTCCAATAGGCCATAATATCATCTAAAGTTGACAAAACTGGATATTTTTGAAGAACATAAAAGTAAATAATTTAAACATATAAGTAAATTGTCAATGTTGTCTCTTTGTAGTCATCACTGCACTTTAACCCTGTAATTAATGTGTACAAAAATATTAGAAAATTTAAACTTGTAAATTGAATATTTATATGCTAACAAAAACGTATCTTCAATATTTGCACCTCAAATAGTTAGCAAAATTTGACACTCAAAAATTCTTCAATGTTGTCTTCTTTATATTCATAACTTTTAAACCTGCAATTTAAAAAAAAAATTAATCTACAAATAGAATTAGTATATGCTTAAGCAAGTTAAATTTAAATTTTCTTTACCTCACATCATTGAAGATCATCCAGCACTACTAAATTGGTTGGTCTCATATATGGTGATGGTGCTTGGCAACGACCGTTATAATGTCTTTCCCAACTTTCTGCAATCTGTTCATGATGTTTCACCCAACATGGAGCAATGTGTGGTATCGGAGAGCAATCATTTAAATTCAACCGAATGTAATGATTATCATTTATGAAACCAATGCAAATAAGTGTCGGCACTTCCGACATAGATGAGTGAAGCGGTAGAAAAGTCAAGTTTTGAACCACAATGTCCATCACCCAAGACGTCGAAGGTGTCCACTATGTGTTTAGACCAAAAGAGTGTGAAATGGTGACGTACTTTGTCAACAAATTTCGGGTTCTTACGAATCGGCAACTTATTCCTTTTTTTAGTTGCTTTGTTTCCATCATTCTTTCCTCCAACAAGGCATACTCAAAGTGGGATGAGAGCCGTTTTGTTGAGAGAAAATCCTCTTTAAATTTTTTGTAACTTCCTTTTGGTCTCCCTTTTACTTTAACGGTACCGATGACTCCTTTGTTTGACTCAAAGTTGGATCTATGATTTCTCTTAATTTTCTTTTGATTTCTCCTTTCTGTTGTTCATTTGAATCGTAGAATTTTTGTACAACTCGTTCTACCTCAATGTCAATGGTGTAACTTAGCCCTTGCATTATATATTGTCCGCATCACAGTTGTGTTATCAATATTTTTCCCTTTGACAGTTGTGTTGCCAACTCTTCTCTTGAACAAAATATATTTTTTGTCTCAAAATGAATGCCCACATCAACCTCAACCTTTGATTCTTTTTCATCTTTGAAATATTTTGAATCTTGAAAAAATACATGACACAAAACTATTTAAAAGGAAATTCCCCAAGATAAAAAATGAAGACGCCAAAATGAATGATATTTATACCGATTATAGCTAAACATGCATTATCCAAGTGTTTTGAATCATCGGACATCTTGTCAACCCTAAACATCACATTAAATCTAGTAAATAATCATTAATGAAAAAACTAAAAAATAAATTTAACACATTATCGGAATAGAGGATACCTGAAGGATGAAGGAGGAAATGTATCAAATAGAAAGCGTTCTCAATAATGGGGTCTCTGTCGAGGGGGAGTGCACCGTGTTACTTCTGTCAACAGAGGAAGGGTTCACAATAATCATCCAACAATATACAAAGCTCCTACAAAAATAAAATTTGTCAAACAATTATCAAGAGCACCACATAAAGAATATTTTTAAGGAGAACGATTTCCACCCAACAAGCGTGGGCTTCGCCACCTCATTCTCAATACTGAAAGAAATAATAGTGCCTCATTTCCATTCACTGGTCAATCAGATGTCATCTTCCTAAAAGCTAAATCAGCACCCTCTTAGTTAAATCTACAAAACATTTTACGAGTGTTCCAGCTTGTTCTTCTAAAGAAATCTCTTCCTCAAGCTTCTTATTTTCTAATATACTAATCTCACTTAAGAATTTTCTAATATACTTCTGCTAACCTAAGATACAAAAGCTTGATCAATATGCCTCTCAAATGCAGGCGATTTGTGATTCTAGTGATGCAGATACCAAACAGTTACATGAGGGGGAGCGCACCGTCGACGGGGGGAGCCGTCGACGGGGGGGGGAGAGGGGGGGGGGGGGGGGGGGCGTCGTCGAGGGAAGCACTGTGGAGGGGGGTCGCCGTCGAGGGGGAGCTCCGTCGAGGGAGGAGGGAGGCGCGGTAGCAGGTGCGGGAATAGGGTTTCAGACAGGAGGGGAGTCACGGGTTTGTGTGGTGCGGGAAAAATAATCCTTTAAGTGCGATTATCTTAATTAGGGGAGGGAAAAAATACCTAATTTCGAGTGCCGTTGCGGGTCGCTCAACGTTCTTTCAGACCGGGCGAATCAAACCGTCTTAGCCCGTGAGTGAACCGAGCGCGCAAACAGTCACAGAGAGAACGAACAGGTGGCAAGAGGACGTTTTTACCGTGGAAAACCCGGAAAGGGTGAAAAACCACGTGGTCGGATCAGCGCTGACCAAATTTCACTATATGGTGGAGCGTTACAAGTAATAGGTGCGAGAATCAGGGGCGACAGGCCGCTCCCGTTACAATTGTAATTTGAATGAAGGCTTCTGAGGGTGACAGGCCACCTCTCAGAAAAACTAAGTTCTTTCTTCTTCTTGAGCGGTCTTCAGAGTTTGCAGGAGATCTTCTGTAACATCTGGAGAGCCTTTCTCGCTCTTATTTTAATAAATCAAACTAAACTATTCATCATCCGATTATTGCTTAATACAAATAAGATCAATACGCAGTGAATCCATACCCCATGAACACAAAGAGCCAGCTAAAACAACCTGTATTAATACATAATATTTTCAACATTTAACAGTTTACATCACTCAGCTTACAACCTGGCCTGAAAGCCACAAAACAATACTTTAAACTAATACATACTTCTGCTTGGGACCTTGGAAGATCTATACCATCGCCAGCTTCAGGGGCACTTCCTAAGCCCTAAAAAAAAAGTTACAACGAAAGGGTGAGTATAAACATACCCAATGAGAAAAACTTCTTAATCTAATTTCTACAATATTTTAGAATTACGTTTTCATATTTAAATCGTTTTGATTTTTCATTTAGCTCTTCTTTTCCGTTTTATTACATTACGTTTTATTACATTACGTAAAACATTTCTCGCAAATTCGTGTTTGGTGAAATAGCTTAGAAGTAAAGTCCAAGATTTAACCCTTGCGGTTAAAAGAGAGCTCTAAACTATGGTAAGGTAATCCTCACCTCTTATATTGGGCAACAACTATGGTGGGAAAAAGCCTCACCGCCCGAGGGTTTAACCCCCCTGAAATAGTCATAACATGCTATAAACTATGGTGGAACTCCACCCACTTTGACATGGTAAAACCATGTCCTTATGGACTTACTTCTAAGTACCTTCACTGGTAAGCTTACCTTGTACTTAAACACTCTTATGTTGTTAATAATTAATCTATTTCTGAGGCATGACGATAGTTTTCAGGACGATAAGCTTACCTTGTACTTAAACACTCTTATGTTCTTAATAATTAATCTATTTCTGATAGCATGACGATAGTTTTCAGGATGTCACATCTTCAAGCAGCGACGGGGGTCTTCAAGCGACGAAGGAGTACTTCGAAGGTTGAAGGAGGTCTTCACGTGCTGACGAAGGTCTTCGAACGTTGAAGGAGATCTTCGGGTTCCGAAGGAGATCTTCGGGTTCCGAAGGAGATCTTCGGGTTTCGAAGAAAATCTTCGAATGCTGATGAAGATCTTCAAGTTCCGAAGGAGATCTTCGAATGCTGATGAAAATCTTCAAAGGAATTCCAGAGAGCTCTCTCCCGTGAAGAAAATTCCAAGTCCCTTGAAATAAAGCCATGAGGTTCCTTTTATAGCTTTTGAGGGTGGTTATGGTGGTTATGGTGGTTAGGATGGCTATCTGCACACCATAACTAATTTATGTGCTATATGCACATTTATCATGAATATGGCTATGCGCACACTAGTTTGTATAGTTTCTAGGGTGATATGAGTTCATATGACGGATATGGTTATGCGCACACCATAACCATATTATTTGCTAAACGCAGACCGGACGCCCACTCACCATGAATATGGCTATGCGCACACCAATTTGTATAGTTTTGTGATGATATGTATTCATATGATGGATATGATTACGCGCACACCATAACCATATTATTTGCTAGACGCAGACCGGATGCCCACTCACCATGAATATGGCTATGCGCACACCAATTTGTATAGTTTTGTGATGATATGTATTCATATGATGGAAATGGTTACGCGCACACCATAACCATATTATTTGCTAGACGCAGACTGGATGCCTACTCACCATGAATATGGCTATGCGCACACCAATTTGTATAGTTTGGTGATGATATGTATTCATATGATGGATATGGTTACGCGCACACCGTAACCATATTATTTACTAGACGCAAACCGGATGAAGGTTTTTACCATTTATATCCCCATGTTGGAGGATTTTCACTATTTGCACCCATGATGTGGAGTTTCACTATTTGCACCCCATGATGGGGAGTTTCACTATTTGCACCCCATGATGGGCGGTTACAGGTTTAGCGGGATTTGCCTTGATCGTCCTCGTCTTCTCTGCCGAATGAGGTGGGAGAGGTCGGGCGAGCGCGCCCGTTGGTCAAGGGAGGCCGACCGGGGATGAGACGAGAGGGGTTAGAGAGTGCGCCCGGCGGCGAGGGTGGCCGATCGGCACCGCGCCCACCGCCTGGCCACGCGAGGTGCCAGGCGGTACCGCGCGGCGCTAGGCGCGCGGTGCCGGGCGCGTGGTGCCGCGCACGGTGCCGCCGTGCGGCACCGCGCACGGTGCCGCCGTGCGGCACCGCGCGGTGCCGCGCGCGGTGTCGCTGCGCGGCACTGGGCGCGCGGCACCGCGCGGTGCCGGGCGCGTGGTGCCGCGGACAGTGTCGCCGCGCGTGGTGCCGCGGACAGTGTCGTCGCGCGGTACCGCGCGGTGTCGCCGCGCGGTACCACGCGGTGTCGCTGCGCGGCACTGGGCGCGCGGTGCAGCGCGGCGTTAGGCGCGCGACACCGTGCGGTTCCGGGCACGCGGTGCCGCGCGCGGTGTCGCAGCGCGGTACCGTGCGGTGCCGCACGGCGTTAGGCGCACGACACCGTGCGGCCGCGCGCCTGTGGGATGTCGCGCGGCCGGGGGTGCCGCTCGTCCGCGTGGTGTCGGGCGGCCGGGGGTGCCGCTCGTCTGCGTGGTGTCGTGCGGCCGCGCCCGGCGCCGCGCGGCTGCGCGGTGTCGCGGTCGCGCGGCCTTGCGACGCCGCGTGGCCGCGGGATGCCGCGTGGCCGGGCGGTGTCGCGCGGCCGTGTGGTGCCGCGCAGCCTTGTGGCCGCGTGTGGTGCTGTGCGCGGCTTCGTGCGGTGGTTGCGGCGGTTTCTTTAGTGGTTACGGGCGGTTTCCTCCTCTTTCTTGCCCATGCCCCCACCATCTTAGTGGGGAGTTGGGTTTTTGGCTAAATGCAACCCGGATTTCTCTACAAAATGGATGATAACCATCAATTGCCCCCCAAATCCTCGGAGTTCTTTACTATTACTTAAGGAAGTGCGAGGATTTTGTAATCTTTCGGCGTGGCCTGGGCGTTGTGGTGGAGCTGGAGGAGTCCCGTGCTGGAGTCCGGTCGGAGAAGGCCATTGTGGAGGGTTCAACTCATTTGTTGGAAGATTTGCGAGCTACAACGGCTTGTGTGGGGGCCGAGTTGTTGTCTTTCGAGATGGGGGTGGATCGCCTCTCCTTACTGGAGCGGACTGCTGAGTTGAAAGTTGTTGGAGTCGCCGAGTATAAAGCTTTTATAGCTTGTGTAGGACTGTTCTCGGATTTTGGAATAAGTTCGCGAGGAGATCTGGAACAAGGAGTTGGAGCCCCAGCTTGAGGACGAGCGCGAGGTGGCTTTCACACGCGGGATGGGGAAAGCCCTCTGATTGGTCGTGCAGACACGAGGTTGCGATGTGTGCGGATTGAGTGTCGGAGATCATGACGAGCTTGTAGTTTAGCGTTGAGGCCTGATGAGTTTAGTGGCGAGGTGGATAAGCAACGTGGTGGTGAGGGGCCCAAGCAGCGCGGAGGCGTGGTGCCTGAGCAGTGCGGAGGCGAGATGCCCAAGCAGCGCGGTGGCGAGGTGCCCGAGCAGCGCGGAGGGGAGATGCCCAAGCAGCGCGGTGGCGAGGTGCCCGAGCAGCGCGGAGGCGAGGTGCCCATGCAGCGCCGAGGCGAGGTGCCTATGCAGCGCGGAGGCGAGGTGCCCCAGCAGCGCGGTGGCGAGGTGCCCACGCAGCGCGGAGGCGAGGTGCCCCAGCAGCGCGGTGGCGAGGTGCCCACGCAGCGCGGAGGCGAGGTGCCCAAGCAGCGCGGAGGTGAGGTGCCCATGCAGCGCGGAGGCGAGGTGCCGAAGCAGCGCGGAGGCGAGGTGTCCATGCAGCGCGGAGGGGAGATGCCCAAGCAGCGCGGTGGCGAGGTGCCCGAGCAGCGCGGAGGCGAGGTGCCCGTGCAGCGCGGAGGCGAGGTGCCGATGCAGCGCGGAGGCGAGGTGCCCCAGCAGCGCGGAGGCGAGGTGCCCATGCAGCGCAGAGGCGAGGTGCCCCAGCAGCGCGGAGGCGAGGTGCCCATGCAGCGCGGAGGCGAGGTGCCCAAGCAGCGCGGAGGTGAGATGCCCAAGCAGCGCGGTGGCGAGGTGCCCAAGCAGCGCGGAGGCGAGGTGCCCAAGCAGCGCGGTGGCGAGGTGCCCGAGCAGCGCGGAGGCGAGGTGCCCATGCAGCGCGGAGGCGAGATGCCTATGCAGCGCGGAGGCGAGGTGCCCCAGCAGCGCGGAGGCGAGGTGCCCATGCAACGCGGAGGCGAGGTGCCCAAGCAACGCGGAGGCGAGGTGCCCGTGCAGCGCGGAGGCGTGGTGCCCAAGCAGCGCGGAGGCGAGGCTGTCTTTTTTAGGCAAACTTAATTAAGATTGTTGTCCTCGATGCCAATCCTTTACTTGTATGAGGCATTTTCTTATCACCAAGTTTGGCGAGTTAGCTGTTTGGTGTTAGTGCCGAAAGTTATTGCCTTACTTTAGGCGATCCATATCGTTAATGGAGTTAGGGAGTAGCAGTAGTAATTTTAAATACACAATGGGTACATGCACGCAAGTACAATCTTGCGGCTTACAGTTTTTAGAAGCAAAGAACTGGAAGAAGTTAAAATGGAAATTGATGATATGTGAAGCGTAGGATGTATGCGCTCTACTAGGGGGAAGTTCCCCTGCCTGGTTCCTCTGGCTCAGCCCCGGCGGGGTATGACGTTGTCCTCTACTAGATTGTCAGCCTGAGGTCCGTGTGGGTTCGGGACCTGGTTTAGTAAAAACCTTCCGAGGAGGCCTTGCCGGATAAGACGCTCGATTTCCTCCTTCAACCGGTTGCAGCCTTCAGTACTGTGTCCATGCCCGCGATGGAAGTCGCAATATTGCGACTGGTTTCCTCTGTTTGGTGCAAGCGGCTCGGGCCGGCGAAGCGCGTTGCTATCACGAATGGCAAGAAGAACGTTAGTTCTGGTAGTGTTCAATGGAGTGTAGTCCTGATGCTGCCGAGACCCTCGGTCTCTGCTGGCGTTGTCGTGATGCTTGTTGTTCTTATTGGGAACAGTTTGTGGCAACGAGTCATCTTTCTTCCTCTTCGAGCTCCCCTCGAATTGTTGGCGGTGTGCTTCAATTGCTTCATCAGCTGCTATCTGGGCCTCGACTCGGTGAACGAGGTCTGGGTAGCTGGGTACAGTTTCCCGCATCAGTGCGGAGTAGAAGCCACCGGGGCGGAGCCCTCCAAGGAAAACTCCTCGCAAAAGCTCGGGGTCCACCCCTGGAATCTGACGCGCCTCAGTAGTGAAGCGGCGGAAGAAATCCTTAAGAGTTTCTCCGTCGCTCTGGCGGATCCCCGAAAGATGGGAGGGGTCTCGAGCAATCCTGCGGTTGGCGATGAACTGGTCGGTGAACTGTCGTGCCATTTCTGCGAAGCTATCTATGACTCCATCTTGCAGAGAGTGGAACCAAGTGCGCGCTTGACCTTTTAAGGTTGTTGGAAACACCTGACAGAGGAGATGATCTGGAGCGTTGTAAATTCTCATGATGGTAGCGAAATGATTGACGTGCTCCAATGGGTCGTCGGTCCCATCGAACGTTTCCATGCTAGGGAGCTTGAAGCCGTGAGGAACTGGGTGAGCTAGAACGTGAGGCGCTAATGGGGAGCCGTTGAGTAAGGGACGACGGGCGAAAGCAACACGCAGCCCGACCTGACCGTACTCCTCTGCTACTATATCACGTATTTCTTTTCGAGTGGTCCTCCCTACTGCTTGCCGAGGGCTGAGTCTTCCTTGGCGTTGGCGATGATGATCGCCTTCTGGTCCCCGAGCGGGATGAGCGGAGCTTGCTGCGTCTGAAAGTTCTTCTGAGACATTGTCCTCCTGAACTGCTGCCTCGATTGGAGCATGATTTGAGGTTGGGGGGAGTGGATCATTCAGCAATGGAGGTGGAGCGGGAGCTCGAGGAACCTCGAGATTTCTCAGCAGGGTTAACATCTCAGTTTGATGTTCCTCCATCTGGCGCATGCGCCCATCTAGCGCGGCAACGAGTGCTAATGGGGCCTCTTCGGTGAGAGGTGCGTTGATGAGCGTATGAGAGGGAGCGGGAACAATGCGTTCTTCTGGGAAGGAACCATCGGTGGTGCGAGCACTTTTTCTTGCCATTGTTGTTAGTCACGAGTATCACTATGAAGCAAATACTGTCTTCGAAAAGTCTTTGCAGAGTTTGGGGAACACCTTTCCCACAGACGGCGCCAAACTGTTGCGGGTTGCTCAACGTTCTTTCAGACCGGGCGAATCGAACCGTCTTAGCCCGTGAGTGAACCGAGCGCGCAAACAGTCACAGAGAGAACGAACAGGTGGCAATAGGACGTTTTTACCGTGGAAAACCCAGAAAGGGTGAAAAACCACGTGGTCGGATCAGCGCTGACCAAATTTCACTATATGGTGGAGCGTTACAAGTAATGGTGCGAGAATCAGGGGCGACAGGCCGCTCCCGTTACAATTGTAATTTGAATGAAGGCTTCTGAGGGTGACAGACCACCTCTCAGAAAAACTAAGTACTTTCTTCTTCTTGAGCGGTCTTCAGAGTTTGCAGGAGATCTTCAAGCGGCGACGGGGGTCTTCAAGCGACGAAGGAGTACTTCGAAGGTTGAAGGAGGTCTTCGCGTGCTGACGAAGGTCTTCGAACGTTGAAGGAGATCTTCGGGTTCCGAAGGAAATCTTCGAATGCTGATGAAGATCTTCAAGTTCCGTAGGAGATCTTCGAATGCTGATGAAAATCTTCAAAGGAATTCCAGAGAGCTCTCTCCCGTGAAGAAAATTCCAAGTCCCTTGAAAATGAAGCCATGAGGTTCCTTTTATAGCTTTTGAGGGTGGTTAGGGTGGTTATGATGGTTAGGATGGCTATCCACACACCATAACCAATTTATGTGCTATATGCACATTTATCATGAATATGGCTATGCGCACACTAGTTTGTATAGTTTCTAGGATGATATGAGTTCATATGACGGATATGGTTATGCGCACACCATAACCATATTATTTGCTAAACGCAGACCGGACGCCCACTCACCATGAATATGGCTATGCGCACACCAATTTGTATAGTTGGGTGATGATATGTATTCATATGATGGATATGGTTACGCGCACACCATAACCATATTATTTGCTAGACGCAGACGAGATGCCCACTCACCATGAATATGGCTATGCGCACACCAATTTGTATAGTTTGGTGATGATATGTATTCATATGATGGATATGGTTATGCGCACACCATAACCATATTATTTGCTAGACGCAGACCGGATGCCTACTCACCATGAATATGACTATGCGCACACCAATTTGTATAGTTTGGTGATGATATGTATTCATATGATGGATATGGTTACGCGCACAGCGTAACCATATTATTTGCTAGACGCAGACCGGATGAAAGTTTTTATCATTTATATCCCCATGTTGGAGGATTTTCACTATTTGCACCCATGATGTGGAGTTTCACTATTTGCACCCCCATGATGGGGAGTTTCACTATTTGCACCCCCATGATGGGGAGTTTCACTATTTGCACCCATGATGGGCGATTACAGGTTTAGCGGGATTTGCCTTGATCGTCCTCGTCTTCTCCGCCGAATGAGGTGGGAGAGGTCGGGCGAGCGCGCCCGTTGGTCAAGGGAGGCCGACCGGGGATGAGACGAGAGGGGCCAGAGAGTGCGCCCGGCGGCGAGGGAGGCCGGCCGACACCGCGCCCGGCACTGGGCGCGGTGCCGCCCGGCACCGCGCCCGGCACTGGGCGCGCGGTGCCGCCCGGCACCTCGCGTGGCCGGTGCCGTGCGGTGTCGCTGCGCGGCACTGGGCACGCGGTGCCGCGCGGTGCCGCGCGCGGTGTCGCCGGGCGGTACCGTGCGGTGCCGCGCGGCGTTAGGCGCGCGGCACCGTGCGGCCGCGCGCCTGCGGGATGTCGCGCGGCCGGGGGTGCCGCCCGTCCGCGTGGAGTCGGGCGGCCGCGCCCGGCGCCGAGCGGCTGCGCGGTGTCGCGGTCGCGCGGCCTTGCGACGCCGCGTGGCCGCGGGATGCCGCGCGGCCGGGCGGTGTCGCGCGGCCGTGGGGTGCCGCGCGGCCTTGGGGCCGCGTGTGGTGCTGTGCGCGGCTTCGTGCGGTGGTTGCGGCGGTTTCTTTAGTGGTTACGGGCGGTTTCCTCCTCTTTCTTGCCCATGCCCCCACCATCTTAGTGGGGAGTTGGGTTTTTGGCTAAATGCAACCCGGATTTCTCTACAAAATGGATGATAACCCATCAAGTGCGAATAGCCGAAAGTACTGTGCGGATAACAATCGCCTAAAATTATTATTAGATTTACTCATATTCAAAACTTATTTGCACAATCATCAAAATATATTTGGACATGTCAACAGACCTTAGAACGGTGACCTCACTACAAAGTACAAACCCTTGTTAGGAGACATTTTCTGTGGAAAATAAAAAAAATCAAATAAAACGAAAGACTCTATAAGCATAGAGAAGATCGGTGGGGAGACCGGGATCTGCTCCGCCATTTATGCGCGCGGATCAGAACTCGGAATATAGGGTTGCTCTCCCACGAAGTTCTTCCTGAATGTTCTGAAGTCTGGAGCGAGCGGCGAAGCTGTGACAACCAGTTCTCGAGCGTAGTGGGAGATCCGCCGCCCTTGTCTCCGACTTGGAAGAGGGTTCTCATTCGGCGAGCCCTTACCGGCGAGGAAGAGGAGGAGCAAGGAGGGGCTGTTGGCGAGATCATTGCCGTGGGCCTGGGATTCCGGCAAGGGGTTCCGGGAAGGGGCATTGTTGCGACACCGACACTGCTAGGGTACTGATAGAATTAGGTTCGTATCAGGTACGCACTGCTATGCCTTTTGCTGTTTTGTTTCTCTCTTCGGTTCTTTGGAACCACTGCTAGGTTGAGCGTGTTTTGGAGGTTCGGTGCTAGCCGCTTGAGAGAGGGAGTGGCTCAGCACATCGGGAGGTGTTGGTGATTGCGGCTATGGAGCATGCTGCTCAGGCTGTGCCGGCAGTGCCAATGGGGAATGTTGTCTCCCGGGAATCATCCGGTGCTTGTGCGATTCGAACTTGGGCCGGCGTGGTGTCTCACTGCCCGCATTGGTGGGTGGCGCCTTCAGAGATCTCACCTTAGGAAGTTGTGAGATTTCAGCTGGTCCCAGGATAAGAAGTTGTTATTCGAGTCGGAGGTTTTTGCGGAGGTGAGCAAGGCTTGGGAGCTTGCCCTTGTGGGGAGGTTCTTTGGCGATAGGCTCACATCTTCTACGGTGGGTCGGTCGCTGACACATCAATGGCGGACTAAGGAATCTTTCCAGGTTACGTTGCTCACCGATGGTTTCTTCGTGTTCACATTTTCTAACCAAGGTGATAAAGATAAGATTAGAGTCGGACGAGCTTGGGTGATTGCGGGGCAACTGCTTTCCTTGGACGAGTGCAAACCATTCTTCAGACCTCAGGCAACTTTTTTTCCCGTCCCTCCTCATTTGTGTCCATCTGCCGAAGCTTCCCATGGAGTTATGGGCTCGTCCTACTCTGATCCCTATTGCATCAGCTACAGGTATGCCTGTGAAGGTGAACACCCATACTGAAGGATTGGAATGAAAGAAATATGTGTCTGCATTGATTCGAGCAAGCCGCTCGTTCTTGAGATTACTTGTGGGAGAGTGGGGGGGGGGGGGGGGGGCTCTGTTGGGGAGGAGTTTTGGTAGAGCTTTGTCTATGATAATGTTCCAGTGGTCTCCTTTCACTACGGGAGGATTGGTCAGGTCCAAGTGGACTGTCGTCATACTGCATTTGAGGATTATATCAGACTTGATAACTTCCTTTTCGTGGATGTTGGTAGTGGCGTCCCTCCAGACCTGGGTACATCGCCAACGCGACAATATGATCCTTGGATTGCTATGTAACAAGCTAGTGCTAAGCATGCAAGTATTTTGAAGCCGAATAAGCCGCTGCCAATCCCAAAGCGCCTAGGGAGTAGTGGCAGAATGTTAGTCGGTGGGGGCATAGTGGAAAAGGTGCGCCTGTTAGCACGGTGACTCCTGGGGTCATATCTGTACAGGAGGTAGGTGGTTCTTTGCGGTTTGGAGGTGTGCCGATTGTGGGGCACATGGATTGGAGTGGTAAAGGTAGAAGACAAGCGCGATCCAGAGGGGTGAGCACGATCGGCGGATTTGCCATGGATTCTCTTTAGCCTGGTGTGCCTTCGGGGTCGAAGCCAAGCGATCTTGATTTTGCCCTTCCTAGGAGTGGGATGTGCCTTCCTCCCTCAAAGGACTTACATGCGACAGAGAATCCTTTGGCGATTGTGCCTAGTTCGAGTCTTGCCCTTGCCCATAGTGGGCGTTTTATCTTTGGCCCAAGTTATTCGGAGGATGCAGGTTGCCTGAAACTGGTGCGGTTTGGTGCGGTTTTAGCCCAAACCACAACCACAATGAAGAGGGTCGGTTTTGGACTTTACAAAACCGCACCGCATCCAAACCGTGCGGTGCGGTTTGTCATTGGTGCGGTTTGGAGTCGGTTTTTGCGGTGCGGTTCCGGTTTTTGCATATTTACCAAAACTTATCAAAGAGTACATGGACTATTTACATTTTATACCCAATAATGTTATCCCCTCAAAATTTTCTAACACATGGTATTCTCTTAGAATTGGGTGATAACCATATATTCCAAGGACTGTATCATCACTTCAATAACGATACTATTTGTCCAATTACTATCAATCGTTTGACCATAAGATACATGTACATTTTTCTATAGTATATGAAAATAGTGAATCTATTAAGCTATATTAGCTGAGCAAGTAGACATGTGATAAAAATTAGCATGACACTAAAATTGTAATAGGATTATATAACCATGACATTCAGATCAAGAAATTCATCGTATTATGAATTATGATTCATAAAATGCCACAAATCCTGAAGCACCACAAAGATCCTCGTATTATGAATTATGATGAAAATTAGCTCTCTACCTTTGGTTTTTTTGAAGCACCACAAAGATCCATTTTTATCTCCCACATCAACATTTTGTGTCAATTTTCTCCATCGCTTTGACAACAACACATTCTTCTCCTTTGGACCCTTTCCCTTTGTCACTCTTTAAAGTAAGCGTCCTATTACATTGGGAAAAAATTTATACAATTTGATCTTAAAATTGATATATTATCATGCTTATATAAAAATAATACCTACAAGGCTCGATCATTATTCTAGCTGTTCAGCCCACGAGTTCACCGTTCACTTCAGGCAGAGGTAGTAGTGGCGTAGTGCGGTACTCAGTTAGATTTAGATACATATATACTTAGATTTAAGTAATATTAATATATTATATTATATAATTATAAGATATATTAATTAATTTGTAAGATATATTATAAGATATAAAAATAAAATAATATTATAATCATTGTGGTGCGGTGCGGTTTATTCGGTTTTGCCAAGGAAAAAACCGAACCGCACCGCAAACCATGCGGTTTTTCAATAACCAACACCACACCACAACCACACCGTTCGGTGCGGTTCGAAAACGGTGCGGTACGATGTTGCGGTTTTTGCGGTTTCGGTTTTTAAATTTCAGGCCTATTCATAACCTTAAGCTCTAGGGGTATTGATAGGAGTTCCGACCCTGCATGGAAGGCCTGTCGCTCATTGAAGGGTCCTTTTTATATTTGCTATGAGTGGGACCGCTTTTCCCCTCAAACCCAAAGAAAAGGCTTAAAGAAGCACTTTATGAGTCAGATACTCTTACCGTGACAACTAGTGGGGAGATGAATATTTGAGCGTTGAGACTTGAAAGTGTGAAATAATGATAGTAAACATAATGGCGACGATTACTAGAGAACAGAAAAATATATGAACTTCATAAAATATATTGGGTCATGTCAAGAGACAATCAATTTAATGGCATTCGAAACCTTTAGACCGTAGACCGTAGACCGTTGACCTCACTACAGGCCCTTTCAATTGTTAAGGAGACATTTTCTGTGGAAAATAAAAAATCAAATAAAATGAAAGATTCTATAAGCATAGGTAAGTTCGGTCAAACCCTAAAGTGATAATAAACTTTAAAAATTGATGTTGTAATTAGTAAATTCATTTCTGCTGCTAGCAAACCATTACTACTAGCAAACTATAAAATTTGAAAATGACTATTTGAAAGCCGTTTCGTTATTAGCAAACCACCAAAAAATTTAAAATATAACAACCATATAATGAGTTGCATTCATTCATTCTTAAATAACAATTATATTAAACAATTTTTGTTAGCGATACAAATAATTTTTGCAAACAAAATTTCTCCAAGTGCTCCAAATCTTCTTGAAGTGCCCCAAAATATTTATGACCATATTCTGCAAAAACAAAAGAAAACTAGTAGTAAGCAATGCTATCTAAACGAACAAATTTGAAAAATTGAAACCTATTAGTAAGTACTCTTACATTTCATTCCTTTAAATTGAGTATACATTCCCATGAACTTGACATTTGTGTACGATATCGCCTCTAAGGAGAGTTGAGTGGTGGTGTTGGGCTCCCTTCTTTCTTGCACAATCTCACAAAATGATTAGCATTAATCAAGCCAATGAATATGACTTTTGGGACATGAGGAAGCGGTGAATCCAATGGTAAAAAATAAACTTTGATTTTTTGAAATATGAGCCACGTCAATGTTATAACAAGTTGAAATCACTAACTTCATATCGGGCATGAACATCCATTTATCGTATGGTGCGAGTGAGCTTTTGCAATCAAGATTGTTGATTAATTCCTTTCTTCTTGTGCTTTCATAAATTACATTATACAAAATATCTCTTCTCCTCAACTCATTCATTAATTTGACTCTAACTTGTTGCCAATTTTTACCCATGCTTAATGATTTACTAATCACACAAAATCCGCAATGGGCATTTACGACGACATTGAACACATCAACCATGTTGAAACCGAGACTTGCGAACAAGACTTAGTCTCAGTGGAGTTCGGGGCCCTCAGCTAGCCGAGGGGCGACCAATCCTTACTCCTCCCAAGGGAGAGCTCTAGGTTGAAGGTGTTGGAACTAGGAACTGGACCAAGGGCTTAGTGGGGAGGTCCCGCCACATACCCGGAAGTTCCCTAGGAACTTCCCCTCCCAAGCCACTACTGAGCTTGGGCACCACTGGAGGCTCTCCTCACCCCCTAGAGAGACTTGGGGAGGGAGAGAGAGGGAGAGAGAGCTAGCCTAGAATGAGATCCCTCCAAATGGTGCCCCCTTGGTCCTATTTATAGGATTTCTGAAGTTGGGCTGCAAATAGCCGAAAACTGGTCTGCCAGATTACCAAAATACCCTTGAACTGGGCTGCAGATAACCAAATCCCGCTACTCTTGGGCGCTAAACGCAGACCGCCTACCCGGCTTGGAGCTGGGCGAGCCGGAGGCCTCCCCGGCTCGCCCCCACAAGAATCTGGGCGAGCCGGAGGCCTCCTGGCCTCCCCGAATCGCCCCCACAAGGCTCTGGGCGAGCCGGAGACCTCCCGGCTCGCCCCCACAAGGCTCTGGGCGAGCCGGAGGCCTCCCAACCCTCCCAGCTCGCCCCCACAAGGCTCTAGGCGAGCCGGAGGCCTCCCGGCCCTCCCAGCTCGCCCCCACAAGGTTCTGGGCGAGCCGGAGGCCTCCCGGCCCTCCCAGCTCGCCCCCACAAGGCTCTGGGCGAGCCGGAGGCCTCCCGGCCCTCCCAGCTCGCCCCCACAAGGGTCTGGGCGAGCCGGAGGCCTCCCGGCCCTCCCAGCTCGCCCCCACAAGGTTCTTGGCGAGCCGGAGGCCTCAAGGCCCTCCCGGATCGCCCCCACAAGGGTCTGGGCGAGCCGGAGGCCTCCCGACCCTCCCAGCTCGCCCCCACAAGGGTCTGGGCGAGCCGAAGGCCTCCCGGCCCTCCCAGCTCGCCCCCACAAGGTTCTGGGCGAGCCGGAGGCCTCCCGGCCCTCCCAGCTCGCCCCCACAAGGGTCTGGGCGAGCCGGAGGCCTCCCGGCCCTCCCAGCTCGCCCCCACAAGGGTCTGGGCGAGCCGGAGGCCTCCCGGCCCTCCCAGCTCGCCCCCACAAGGCTCTGGGCGAGCCGGAGGCCTCCCGGCCCTCCCGGCTCGCCCCCACAAGGCTCTGGGCGAGCCGGAGGCCTCCCGACCCTCCCAGCTCGCCCCCACAAGGCTCTGGGCGAGCCGGAGGCCTCCCGGCCCTCCCGGCTCGCCCCCACAAGGCTCTGGGCGAGCCGGAGGCCTCCCGGCCCTCCCAGCTCGCCCCCACAAGGTTCTTGGCGAGCCGGAGGCCTCCCGGCCCTCCCAGCTCGCCCTCACAAGGTTCTGGGCGAGCTGGAGGCCTCCCGGCCCTCCCAGCTCGCCCCCACAAGGCTCTGGGCGAGCCGGAGGCCTCCCGGCCCTCCCAGCTCGCCCCCACAAGGCTCTGGGGGAGCCGGAGGCCTCCCGACCCTCCCGGCTCGCCCCCACAAGGCTCTGGGCGAGCCGGAGGCCTCCCGGCCCTCCCGGCTCGCCCCCACAAGGTTCTGGGCGAGCCGGAGGCCTCCCGGCCCTCCCCGGCTCGCCCTCACAAGGCTCTGGGCGAGCCGGAGGCCTCCCTGCCCTCCCAGCTCGCCCCCACAAGGGAACAGTCCTGGGATGCGCCCCTCAGACTCGACTCCCTCCAAATGCTCACCCCTCCTCCTCCCGAGGTCGCGCCCTTTGGAAATATTGGGCCTAAAAATATCTTGGGCCTCGGGGGCCCACTCGGCGAATACAGGGTTGTACACAATCCCCGCTCTTTTCGAGCGTGACTCACGCTCGGAAAGAAATGTCCAACCCTGCATATTCGACGAGTGTCGCTGGGAATCCGGTTATTGGTGATATCTTGGAAAAGCCACAACGCCTCCCCGAGAGGTCCCCCAACCTTGCCGGCTAGCGAGAGCCCGGCTAGCTGAGCCACCTCGGGGAAAAACACAGCCTCCCCGAGAGGCTTTCCTACCCTGCCGGCTAGTGAGAGCCCGGCTAGTGGAGCCACCTCGGGGGAAAAACACTTAGCCTCCCCGAGAGGCCTTCCTACCTTGCCGGCTAGTGAGAGCCCGGCTAGCGGAGCCACCTCGGGGGGGAAAAATACTTAAGAGAATTTTCGGCCACTGAGCGGTTCCTGACCCTGCCAGCTAGGTGGGAGTCTGGTCAGCAGGTCAGCATGGGGACTAGGTACTTGGGACTTTCCTGCCACCGAGCGATCCTCGGACCTGCCAGCTTGATGGGAGCCTGGTCAGCGGGCCAGCATCGGGACTAAGTACTTGGGACTGTCCTGCCACCGAGCGATCCTCGGACCTGCCAGCTTGATGGGAGCCTGGTCGCGGGCCAGCATCGGGACTAAGTACTTGGGACTGTCCTGCCACGGAGCGATCCTCGGACATGCCAGCTTGATGGGAGCCTGGTCAGCGGGCCAGCGTCGGGACTAAGTACCCTGAGACTCTCCTGCCACCGAGCGATCCTCGGACCTGCCAGCTTGATGGGAGCCTGGTCAGCGGGCCAGCGTCGGGGCTCATTACTTGGGACTTTCCTGCCACCGAGCGATCCTCGGACCTGCCAGCTTGATGGGAGCCTGGTCAGCGGTCCAGCATCAGGACTAAGTACTTGGGACTTTCCTGCCACCGAGCGATCCTCGGACCTGCCATCTTGATGGGAGCCTGGACAGCGGGCCAGCATCGGGACTAAGTACCCCGAGACTCTCCTGCCACCGAGCGATCCTCGGACCTGCCAGCTTGATGGGAGCCTGGTCAGCGGGCCAGCGCCGGGGCTAATTTACTTGGGACTTTCCTGCCACCGAGCGATCCTCGGACCTGCCAGCTTGATGGGAGCCTGGTCAGCGGGCCAGCATCGGGACTAAGTACTTGGGACATTCCTGCCACCGAGCGATCCTCGGACCTGCCAGCTTGATGGGAGCCTGGTCAGCGGGCCAGCATCGGGACTAAGTACTTGGGACTCTCCTGCCACCGAGCGATCCTCGGACCTGCCAACTTGATGGGAGCCTGGTCAGCGGGCCAGCGTCGGGGCTAATTACTTGGGACTTTCCTGCCACCGAGCGATCCTCGGACCTGCCAGCTTGATGGGAGCCTGGTCAGCGGGTCAGCATCGGGACTAAGTACTTGGGACTTTCCTGCCACCGAGCGATCCTCGGACCTGCCAGCTTGATGGGAGCCTGGTCAGCGGGCCAGCATCGGGACTAAGTACTTGGGACTTTCCTGCCACCGAGCGATCCTCGGACCTGCCAGCTTGATGGGAGCCTGGTCAGCGGGCCAGCATCGGGACTAAGTACCCTGAGACTCTCCTGCCACCGAGCGATCCTCGGACCTGCCAGCTTGATGGGAGCCTGGTCAGCGGGCCAGCGTCGGGACTAAGTACTTGGGACTTTCCTGCCACCGAGCGATCCTCGGACCTGCCAGCTTGATGGGAGCCTGGTCAGCGGGCCAGCATCGGGACTAAGTATTTGAAAACTTTCACTACATTAATCATCACATTACATGCAAGAAAAAACTAAGTAAACAACCACGCTACATGAACTTAAGGGTGGAGAGAAGAAACTGAGCACTTAGACAAACTTGGTCTCCTACTGCCGAGGGTGGTCTCCCTCGTTCCCAATTGGTTGTTGTTGTTGCCGCTCCAAACCCCTCGCTTCCTTCAATTCCAAGAACTCAGGGCAGTTGATCATCGCGTGACCTTCCTCATCGTGGAGGTCACAATAGGGTAACTCCACCCTACCCCCTCTTCCTCTTCTTCCTGCTTTTCTGACTCTCCTCCTTTTTTCCCAGCCAATCGCCATGGCCTGTTGAGGCGGTGGAGGGGATGCCCTCGGCCTCTGCCCCCACCTAGGGGGGTCAACCTCCTCTTCCTGGAAGTTGCCTTCCTCTTGGTCGAACTTTCTCTTGGGAGCCCCTACTCTTCCCCCCTGCTGCCTTACCTCTGGCTCACTCAGCTTAGCCAGCCTTCTTGTGAACTCCGGGTTGGCCTCCTCACTCTCAACTTCTTCTTCCACCCTTTCCATCAACTCTTCAAAGGACAAATGAGCTCTTCTCTTGAGGTCCATCTTGAAGAAACCCTCCCGCAGCCCCAACGTGAAGGCAAGCTTGAGGGTGTACCCGGGCACCTCTTGGACGAGGAGAACCTCCTCCCTGAACCGTTCCAGATAGTGAGCCAGCGACTCCTCTGGCTCTTGCTTGATCTTGAAAAGTGCTTCGGCATCTTTCTTCCTCTTTCTTGACGTCGAGAAGCGTAGCAGGAAAACTCGGCGTAAGTATTCGAAGGCATAGATGGATCCCGCAGGGAGCTGGTGGAACCAATCTCTAGCCTTCTCTTTCAGAGTTGTCGCGAAGAGTCGACACTTGAAAGCGTCCGTTATGGGCCTAATGGAGACCATGTCCTCAAACCACTGCAGGTGCAGGACGGGGTCATCCGTGCCGGAGTAGTGAGACATCTCCATCCTTCCGAACCCCTCTGGAACCGGGGCTGAGAGGATCAGCTCACACAAAGGACTTCCTATGCTCGCCCCCCTTTCGGGCTGGGCGAGATGGGGTTTGACACCTCCCCACTCGCCCTCTTGGGGCTGGGTGAGTGGGGGTATGGGACCTCCCCACTCGCCCCCTTGGGGCTGGGCGAGTGGGGGTCTGGGACCTCCCCACTCGCCCCCTTGGGGCTGGGCGAGTGGGGGTCTGGGACCTCCCCACTCACCCCCTCCTAGGGGACTGAGCGAGTGGGGGCCGAATGCCTCCCCACTCCCCCCCACTGGTACCTCCTTCCTGGGCTGCTGGCCTGGAGGGCTCTCACTTACTTGCTGGGGCGAGACCTCCGGACCACCTGCTCTCATGCCTTCGCCTATCGTGGCGAAAGTTAGCTGCAAGGTCTGCAGGATCTCTTGCCTGAAATTTTCAAACATCTCCAACGTCGCTCCATCCACCGGGGGTTGCGAGCGACCTGGGTCGGATCCTCCACCTCCAGCCATGGAGCTCATCTTGAGAGTTTCTTGAATCGGTCACACTCCACGCTCACCGCACCATGTGTTGAAACCGAGACTTGCGAACAAGACTTAGTCTCAGTGGAGTTCGGGGCCCTCAGCTAGCCGAGGGGCGACCAATCCTTACTCCTCCCAAGGGAGAGCTCTAGGTTGAAGGTGTTGGAACTAGGAACTGGACCAAGGGCTTAGTGGAGAGGTCCCGCCACATACCCGGAAGTTCCCTAGGAACTTCCCCTCCCAAGCCACTACTGAGCTTGGGCACCACTGGAGGCTCTCCTCACCCCCTAGAGAGACTTGGGGAGGGAGAGAGAGCTAGCCTAGAATGAGATCCCTCCAAATGGTGCCCCCTTGGTCCTATTTATAGGATTTCTGAAGTTGGGCTGCAAATAGCCGAAAACTGGTCTGCCAGATTACCAAAATACCCTTGAACTGGGCTGCAGATAGCCAAATCCCGCTACTCTTGGGCGCTAAACGCAGACCGCCTACCCGGCTTGGAGCTGGGCGAGCCGGAGGCCTCCCGGCCTCCCCGACTCGCCCCCACAAGAATCTGGGCGAGCCGGAGGCCTCCTGGCCTCCCCGGATCGCCCCCACAAGGCTCTGGGCAAGCCGGAGACCTCCCGGCCCTCCCGGCTCGCCCCCACAAGGCTCTGGGCGAGCCGGAGGCCTCCCGGCCCTCCCAGCTCGCCCCCACAAGGCTCTGGGCGAGCCGGAGGCCTCCCGGCCCTCCCAGCTCGCCCCCACAAGGGTCTGGGCGAGCCTGAGGCCTCCCGGCCCTCCCAGCTCGCCCCCACAAGGTTCTGGGCGAGCCGGAGGCCTCCCGACCCTCCCAGCTCGCCCCCACAAGGCTCTGGGCGAGCCGGAGGCCTCCCGGCCCTCCCAGCTCGCCCCCACAAGGGTCTGGGCGAGCTGGAGGCCTCCCGGCCCTCCCAGCTCGCCCCCACAAGGTTCTTGGCGAGCCGGAGGCCTCCCGGCCCTCCCGGATCGCCCCCACAAGGGTCTGGGCGAGCCGGAGGCCTCCCGGCCCTCCCAGCTCGCCCCCACAAGGGTCTGGGCGAGCCGAAGGCCTCCCGGCCCTCCCAGCTCGCCCCCACAAGGTTCTGGGCGAGCCAGAGGCCTCCCGGCCCTCCCAGCTCGCCCCCACAAGGGTCTGGGCGAGCCGGAGGCCTCCCGGCCCTCCCAGCTCGCCCCCACAAGGGTCTGGGCGAGCCGGAGGCCTCCCGGCCCTCCCAGCTCGCCCCCACAAGGCTCTGGGCGAGCCGGAGGCCTCCCGACCCTCCCGGCTCGCCCCCACAAGGCTCTGGGCGAGCCGGAGGCCTCCCGGCCCTCCCAGCTCGCCCCCACAAGGCTCTGAGCGAGCTGGAGTCCTCCCGGCCCTCCCAGCTCGCCCCCACAAGGTTCTGGGCGAGCTGGAGGCCTCCCGGCCCTCCCAGCTCGCCCCCACAAGGCTCTGGGCGAGTCGGAGGCCTCCCGGCCCTCCCAGCTCGCCCCCACAAGGCTCTGGGGGAGCCGGAGGCCTCCCGACCCTCCCTGCTCGCCCCCACAAGGCTCTGGGCGAGCCGGAGGCCTCCCGGCCCTCCCGGCTCGCCCCCACAAGGTTCTGGGCGAGCCGGAGGCCTCCCGGCCCTCCCCGGCCCTCCCCGGCTCGCCCTCACAAGGCTCTGGGCGAGCCGGAGGCCTCCCTGCCCTCCCAGCTCGCCCCCACAAGGGAACAGTCCTGGGATGCGCCCCTCAGACTCGACTCCCTCCAAATGCTCACCCCTCCTCCTCCCGAGGTCGCGCCATTTGGAAATATTGGGCCTAAAAATATCTTGGGCCTCGGGGGCCCACTCGGCGAATACAGGGTTGTACAAACCAAGTGATCTAAAATACAAGATGGTAGTTGTTCTAGCCACGTTGTACATATATAAGAGATAACATCGGGGTATGCAGTAGAATAATCATTCAAAATAACATTGTATCTCATATTGAACTCATTTTCATTTCTTGTATCCACTAGACGTTGCCAAACGCCAAGAAAAATTTCGAACTCTTTCCCTTCTTTGAAATATTTCTTATAATTTGCTAAAATATTTCTGTGCACATATACTTGACATAAGATTTGCTCGACATTTGGAAAAGTATGCTTTATGACATTCATCAATGCCAAGTCTCTATCCGTGATGTGTACATTAGGCAAGGAAATTTCATCCAAAATACTTTTGAAGTGCTCTAAAGCCCATCTATAACTTGACTAAGATTCATCAGACAAAAAACAAAAGCTGAGAAAACTGTGAGTTGAGTTGATGTAACACCGACCACAGAAAGTAATGACAACTGATATCTATTTGTCTTGTAAGTGCAGTTCATTAAAAACACGGTTGAAAATATTTTACTTAGTTTAATTACAATCATATGAGCAAAGAATTGGCTAATCAGATTTTTGTTCCCTTCCATAACTCGATTAAAAATCAAATACCCATTATTCGTTAAACATTTGTATAAATATTGTATTGGTTTGACACCACTTAGTTCTTTTTTTTGTAATTTATATCTCTCGTTATAAATAGTCCACACCACTGTATGATTCTCTGCATTCCTCCTTTTTAAGGTTGATAGTATACATCTGATTTTAACATTTGAGACATACATGTCATGAACTATTTTTTTCTCAAGGCAATCTAACCTTCCCGCGGTGGCATGTGTTTCTAAATATATCATTTCATGATTATATGTCCCACATTTTACTTCCACTGTCCATTCATTTGAGAAGATATTTTTTCCCCAATCACAGTAAATGGGTAACCACAACGCTTACTAGTAAATTTTCTTAAAATTTCTTAACCCAACCATTTTTACATTGCTTCTCGCGATAAAATCCACCTCTATCATACCTAAGAAGTACATGTGGCCGTGTTCTACCACCTTCTAATTTATTTGAACTTTTAACTGTGGTAGCAAAACTACAAGATTTGCCAACATTACGAGCCCAATCAATCAACACATCCCGAGATGAAAATTGAATTTCGGTTTCAAAATGACCACCAATATCGACCTTCACATTAGATTCACTATTCAACAATGAAATGAATAAAATACGGAAGTCAATAAAACCATATCAACGGAATATCAACATTGCACTATTTCAACTACTTAATTGTTTAGGGTACCTTTGAGTTGGTGGATTACAGATAGCAATCCTCATGGAGGATTCAACACCAAATGCAGTTTCAGTCAATGTTTCTGATATAACCGTTGATTGAATCGGTGAAGGAGGGGGCACATCTATCATTAAACCTGGAGCAAGACAAAAAAAAATGGTTGGACCAATTAGAAACTAGACATCAGAGCAATGATTAAATAAAATCGTTACAAATCCATACATTAGTTTTAAAATCATGGGTAGACTCTCAATTGCTACTTGCATTCGACTGATCTACTAGTGATAAATAGGTCAAAAATAAAAAAAGAAAGAAATCGACCTTACCGTTAATCCCAAGGAGACGTCTTGAGTCCTTGACATGAAGGAGATGATACCTAGAGTCCTCGACGCGAAGGAGATGAAACCTCGACTGCTAAGAGAGAGGAAAGGTAGGCGCAGGTTTAGATTTAGGTGTTTAATCGAAGAGGCAATATGCGAAGGTCTAAAATGAAATGGAAGTCATCGACCTTACCAGGAATCGCAAGGAGGAGGCGTCGAGGAAGAAGAAATGCGAGCCTCATACCAGCAACCACGAGGAAGAAGGGGAATCACGAGCAGGATTCGGCGGACGGTGCCGGAACCGCGAGCTCAAACCTGGAATAATGGGAGGAATGGTGCGTAACCTAATGATTTGCTAGTAGGAGTTTATTAGGATAAAAAAAGCATAAATTTTTTTAATCGGGTTTATTATGGTTTGCTTACATCTAAAGTGAGCTTGCTAATAACAACACCCTTAAAAAAGATATAAGTCGTATTTCCTTCATTTTCGCGACTCCATTTCACGTAGCTTCACATCGACAACATCCAACCATCGCGGTCTCTCCTCCGGCGTCTACTGCCGGAGAGACGCCTTACTCCTCCGTTCGTCTTCTTCTTCCAAGCAATTAAAGGCGTTCAACGCTCCTTGCTTAGATTGCGCGGTACTCTCTCTATCTCTAGATCTTCGATACGCTCAAAGAATGGTATTGAAATTCTTAGATACTGATAGGATCCGAACCCAGTTAGAGGTTGCAGGAGCACTGCTGTAGGCTGAGACAAGAAACAACACTCTGAGCAGGCGGAATGATGTCTCCCAATTTGAAGAGTAACGTAACAGAGCATGAGATAGTAGGAAACATGAGATAAGGATGATTATATATTGAATGATAGATGCTCATATAAGTTACGGTTTAGGGTATATATAGCCCCAAAAAAGCATTAATAAGACAGACAAAGTAGTAAATCGTAGTAATGAAGATGTTTCAAAGTCCAATCTGTCCCTTCGAATGTCACATGTTGACACTTTCCCAGTTTGATACTTTGGGTTTGTATAATTGCCCCTTCGCCGAGAACAACTTTGTCCGGGCTAGATCGAGGGGAAAAGTTCGGAAAGCGCTGTTGGAGGTCAACCAAAAATTCCCACGTGCCACCTTCGAGTGGGGAGTGCCATCTTTTGATGAGCAGTTGGGTAGCGGGCTTGCCATGTCGTGGCATGAGTCGTCGTCCGAGTGCTGTTTCAGGCAGCGACAGACAATGATGGGGAGTGGGGGGTTGTCGCCGATGTGCACTTTGAGCTGCGAGATGTGGAAGGTATGGTGGAGGCGACAATTGGTGGGGACGAGGAGTTTGTAAGCGACCGACCCGATACGTTCTGTGATTTGGAAGGCCCAAAGTAGCAAGGAGATGGCTTCTGGTTGGATGGATCCGTAAGGTCATTTAATGGTATGGATGTAGGTGGGCATAAACTCAGCTTCCCGGAGGGCATTCACGTTCGAAGCGACGCGGTCAGCTTGTTGCTTCATACAGTTTTCCTCCTGCTATAGGTGTTACTTGAGATTGTTGTGCATGCATTATCGAGCATAGAGAGAACGACCGACCGTGTCGACAACGAAGGAATGCTCTAGATACGACACGTGTAGAAGGGGCGGGGGGTTGACCGTAAACTGCCTCATACATTGTGGTATAGATTGCGCTATGGAAAGTGGTATTGTACCGCAATTTGTCTAGTGGGAGCCACTTTGCCTATTGTTTTGGGTTGTCGAAGGTCATGCATCAGAGGTATCCCTCAAGACAGCGGTTGATGACCTCAGTTTGGTCGTTAGTTGGGGATGTTAGGCGGTGGAAGTATGCAACCCGACATTTTGCAATTTGAAGAACTCTTGCCAAAAGGTGCTAAAAAAATATTGGGTTGCGATTGTTGACGATTGAGGTAGGCATGCCGTGAAGGCAGAATATTTGTTGAGTCTTGGACAATTTGAGCGGTGGAGTGGCGTTGAAGGCCAATGAAATGGGAATATTTGTTGAATCGATTGACCACGACCATGATGACGTCTTTGACATGCGGGGACGGAAGACCTTTGATGAAATCCATAGAGATGCCGTGCTAGGCACGTTCAGGATTGGCAACGGTTGGAGCAGACCAACTGGCCGAGAGCAGTCACTTTTGCATTGTTGGCATACATTGAAGCTCCAAATGAAGGCGTGGATTGAGGACTTAAGATTCTTCACGTAGAAATAGTGGTGGATTCGGTGAACGGTTAGGACAATGCCAGAATGTCTAACGGTTGGGTTGTCATGGCAACGCCGTATGATGGTGTTGCGAATGGTAATATCCTCTTTGATGCTTAACTTTGTATGATGGTGGTGCGAATGGTAAAGTCGTATGATGGTGTTGCGCCGGAGGTGATTGTAGGTCCAGGTGAAAGTGCGGTGAGCCCTAGGGTTCAACTCAATTTGTTTGTTCAACTGTTGTATGGAGGGGTTGGCTACTCATGATGTGCGAATTTGTTCGAGGAGATTGGAGGTGACTGTGACAAGGGCATTGAAGGTTTCAACATGGAACTCGGAGACACGATAGATCGTCGACGTCAATGTTGCCTTTCCCACTTTTGTATAGAATAATGTAGTCGAAGCCCGTGAGTTTAGCGAGCTAGCGTGCCATTTGGAAACCGCCAAAACAATGACGAGCATCTCCTTTTCATATGTGGATAAGGAGAGATTACAACGTCCCAATGCTTTGCTGTAATATGTGATGTGATGGTGATCCTGAATGAGGACCACACCAATACCAACATTTGAAGCATCAGTTTCAATTGCGAAATTATTGCTGAAATTTAGGAGTGCAAAAATATGGGCATCCTCAGTGCATGCTTGAGGGGGAGGAAGGCATTCTCAACATGCACTGACCAGTGGAGGGAGGAATGCTATAGTAGTTTGGTGAGGTTTGACGAGATATACATACCCACCAATAAAGCAGTGGTAGAAGCCCATGAGACCTGGAAAGCCACATATTGAGAGTGTGAGGACGTGGCCAGGCTATCACATCTTGGACTTTGCCTTGATCGACCACAACACCTGAAGGGACATGACATTCCCCAAATATTCACCAGAGGTATGTCCGAAGGTGCACTTTGCACTTGATGATGAGTTGATGATGAAGGAGTAATTGAAATGTAACGAAGAGGTGATGAAGGTGTTCGTTCCATGTCTATTTGCATCATAATATCATTAAAAACGAGAATGGATTTGCGTAGGTATGGGGGCAAAGACGTGGTTCACGAGGCTCTGAAAGGTGGATGGGGCGTTGATGAGTCAGAAGGGCATCACCATAAATTCATAATGCCCATGGTGAGAGCGGAAGGTGGTTTTGCAGACATTGTCGGGGGGGGGGGGGGGGGGGGGGGGTTGTACGAACTTGTTGATAACCGGATCGGAAGTCAAGTTTGGAGAAGAATTGGGCACCATGAAGTTCGTCAAACAATTCTTTGACTAAAGGAATAAGGAATTTATCCTTGATGATGTGTTTATTAATTTCTTGGTAATCAACATAAATGCGTCATGGGTCATCTTTTTTCTTAAGGGCTGACGTTGTACCAGATAATCCCTTCATTGAGCATATCATCAATCACATTTTCAATTTCATTTTTTAGAAGTGTTGGGTAGCGATAGAGTTAGGCGGAGATAGCTAGTGCGTGGTGTAGTGGAATGCAATGGTTGTTGAATTCAGTAAAGAGATTTTGGAGTTTAGGCGGGTGGGGTGTTGTAAGTGGCGGTGTACGAGTTGTGATGGGTTTAAGGAGAGACACTCCAAGCATGACGAGCTCAGTTGGACGCTGAGCTAATTTTTCAAGTTGGCGCTGATTGATGATGTCGGTAGGGGTGAGGGTGCCGCCGCAAAGGGAGACTTTTTGCCTTCCATGGTGAATTTCATGCGGAGTTTGTTAAAGTCCCAAATTATTGGCCCAAGCGTCACCAACCATTGAATACCAAGGACCATGTCACAACCTCTTTGGGGAAGCATCAACATGGGAAGCCGATGCTGGAATACGTGCTTGCGAGATGCTTACCATCCACAGTAACTGAAAATGGTGGAATGGATTTGAGCGTCCAGCTTAATCATCAAGCCGATTGTTCAGCCATGAAGTTGTGCATGCTGCAGGTATCAATCATGATGTGTATTCCATGTCGTGGTGGGTGTTGGCAACCCACCTGGTGTTAAAGGTAGTGTATCTGTAATCACATACATAGAGACCAATGGTTGACATAAGGCGTTGTCATTGTTATCCATGTGGTTCCCGTCCGATACGATATCCTCCGAAGGGGGACATCATTAGTGTCCTTGTCGACCTTCAGAATGTTGATTTGGCACAGATGTAGGTAGTGGTGCCCTGGAAACTATTTTCGTCGCACAACCATTTCCCTCGTGGAGAAGGATTTTTGGTTATGAGGCGCTGATGTGTGTAGTGGTATCGTGCAGAGGTAGGATGGGTGGTAAGCTGTTCATTTACGTTGTTAAAGGCGTGCTTGAGGTGCTCCTCAGGCGCCAGGCGCACCAGACGCGAAGGGGAGTGCTTCAGGTGGCCAGAAGCGGGCGCTGTGCCACAGGTGCTGCTTAGGCGCGCTCCTTACCCGAACAACAAGGTGCACCAAAGGCGCGCCTTGCGAATTTGCAGGCTCAACAAGGGCTGATTATTTTAATTTTTTTATAAGTTTTAGCGATTCCGCCTATCTATTCATTCCTGATTTCCTCTCGCCCGCTCGAAAGCTCCTCTGGACTCTTTCCGTCGCCCTATTCCTCGCGACCTTGCCTCCTCGTCGCCAATCTTGAATTCCTCTCCTGGTGAAGCTCTCTCCCGCTTGAAGCTCTTGCCTGGTACCTCTCTTGCCCGACCCCTCCCATAATTCACCTCTACCATTTTCCTACTCCATCACCCTGAAAGCTACTTTGTTGTCCTTTTAATTAGTTTGTTCTGGTAGCAAATCTTTTCATATGATACTAAGTGCATTAATTCAAGTGTGTTGATATGGTGGTAGATGTATTTTATGTCTTTTTTGTATTTAATTACCTATATTTTATCCTTTTTTTCTATTTTTGCGCCTCATGTGCCTCAGACACGCGCCTGCGCATTGCGCCTAGCCTCCAGGACCCTTTTGTGCCTCGGTGCACCTTGCGACTTTAATAACATAGAGCGGTTAGAGGCGACATTTTAGCGGGTCAACCCAGAGAGCAGTTGCTCTTGAAATTTTGCCAGGCTAATGACATGCGGAAGATCCTGAGGGGCGAACATATAGATGACCTTTTCAATATCGTGTTGAAGAGACTGACATCATATTCATCAAGCACCTTAATGTGTTTGATAAGGCCCTCAAAGTGCTCGTCATATTGTTGGATCGAGCCCTGTTGACAGAGACGTTTGATATCCTCCATGGGTTTGTCATTAAGGTCGGTACCAAAACGAGTGTGGAGTGCTTGCAGACACTCCTCCCAAGGAAGCGGTTGGCAGGTTAGGTGGCCCTCGATGAGGATTTGATGCCATTGGAGTGCCTTCCCATTGAGATGGATGGATGCTAACCAAACCTTCATGTGATCCACTATGTCTTGTCGAAATAATGGGCACAACAGTAGATCCAAATGGATAGATTTTCTCTATGGAGTCACGAAAAATCCACATGGGGAGACGATTTATGGCTATTGTTGTTTGCACGCCAAGATTGGTTTTGTTTTGCGGAGTTCGGCAGCGCGCGAGTATCCATGGAGCTGCGAGAGGCTCGACTGGCTCTGATACCAGTGGTAGGACCGTAGGATCCAAACCCAGTTAGCGGCAACTGGATCACTGCTGGAGGCTAAGACGAGAAGCAGCCCTTGGAGTAGGGGGAATGGTGTCTACCAATTGGAAGAGGGCCGGTGGAAGAGTAATGTAACAGAGCAAGGGATAGTAGGTAGCAGGGGATAAGGAAGATAATATTTTGATGGATAGATGCTCATCATATAGGTTACAGTTTAGGTTATATGTAGCCCAAACAATTCATATACAGTAATAGAAAGTAGACAGTAGTAAATGCTAATAATGAAAATTCTTCGAAGCCCTAATCAGTCCCTTTACCGCAGGTTGACACTTCCCCAATGCGATGCTTCAAGTTTGTATCAGATACATACATTTGGTGGTGTTGGCGAGGTTTATACCGGGATTTGCTTTTACGTATTTACAATGATTGCTATCCCTCAATGATTGCTATCTCTCGATGATGTAAATAACTGAAGTCGCTATGCTTAGATATTAATGTGTGAAATGCAACACAGAATGCTGTGAGGATCTGTATTCCTTGTTTGTGAAATTTTTACTAGTCCATGCCTATCTTGTATGTTCGTTCATGATTATCTTGTATGATTTTGTTCATTCATGGAGTTATATATTCATGTTGAACTATGGCAAAAAAATTAATCTAAATCCCCTAAATAGTAGGAGGAACTCCTTTCGATTCTTTGATTGAAGGCCCGTTTGGTGGGATCATTTTTTGTATGGTGGGTTTTTGAAAAAAATGCCACCACATTTTATTTGCCATTTGGCTGGCATGTTTTCAGTCGTTTAGGTCCTAAAACAACGGAAATTACTGAAAACACATAATTTGAATGAGCGTTGTGTTGGGAAAAACGTCCTTTGATTTATCTCACAAATTATATACATATGATTTTATTATATAGGATGTATTACCCATGTTGTATAGAGAGGGTAATTTGGTTATTAGATGTCTTAGGATGTCACACTCTTATTAGAGTGTCAAAGACCCGTCTAAAAAGAGTCCAAAATTCAGTTGAGTTAAATCTGCGTCGAATAGAAGTCGATGCAGCTTCGACTGCAAGTCGAAGTTACTTCGAATAGAAGTAACATTAACTCAGACTGAAGTCGTTGTATAAGTTGAAGTCGACGCAACGAAGAAGACATAGTCAGTCGAAGCAGTATTTGAAGTCGACGCAACTTGGACTTATAATCGACGCAGAAGGAAGAACTCTGAGTTCATGATTTCATCTCGACGGATACGTCGATAACTATTCGACGCAACGTCGACTGCAGAGATCATTTCTAATCTGAGGAGAATTTCGAGCTTCCAGTAGAACTCAGAGATGCGTCGATAAGAAGGCAAATATATTCGACGCTACGTCGAATACAGACAAAATTAGAATTTCTCCTTTATTCTTTTTTAAAGATGATTCAGAGGTTATACATGGAATAATTTGGATCTCAAACGGGTCGATTATATCCAAGAATGGAAAGAAGGACTATAGAGAGACAATAAAGATATTTCTGGAAGTTATTCTAAAGGATTTGACGGGTCATTAAAATAGAAAGAAAACGTAATTATCCCGTGGACTTTCCTATTAAAAATACAGCAGAAGAGGAAAGGAATTCAAATTCTATTCGACTGAGGAATAAGCATACCGAGGAAGATTCAGAAGATAGACCTCAACAATTCTGTTATTCTCTCATCTTCTTCCTCCTGAAGTTCTCTCTCAGATACAACAAGAAATCTCTGTACAGGAAACATCAAAAGAAAGGCTCCTTCTTCTTCATCTGCTCTCACAGCAAGAAGCCTACAAAACACTAAGTGCCTGAATCCTCAGTGATTGTTGATGGAGGATTCAATCAGAAGAACATTCTTCACTTCTTCTTTTTTCTTATACTCTTTCTGTATTCATTGTAATCTGAGCAAAGAGTCCTAAGAATCCCTCTACAAAGGATTCAGTTGGTTCAAGATCTCCTTACCAAAAGATCTAGTGAGGTTCTAAGAGTCTCCTTACCAAATGACTCAGTGGTTCTAAGTGTCTTCTTACCAAAAGACTCAGTAGTTGGTTCTAAGAGTCTCCTTATCAAAAGACTCAGACACTGGATAATGTATTCCTACCAAGGTGGTAGAAGAGTGGATGTACCCATAAGTTTTGGGGAACCACTATAGCTCTTGTCTCATTGTGCTGTGATTTTCTGTGCTGTCCACTTATTTTATTCTTGCAATCTGTGTTTGTTTTATTCTGGATTGGAAAGCTGAATGCATAGTAATTAGAAGTAGTTTTATTGTGTGTGCATAATAATTATAGAAAAGTTTTTAAACTCTATTCATCCCTCTCTAGAGAATACTCAGAGGACTCACTGTGCACTTTCACGTTGCGGTTAAGCGGACCTAAAATTGTGGAATTGTTCTACATCTCTCGTATTCTCACAAACCCGCAGTATGATTCGAGTTCTTATCTATATCTGCATTCTCACAAGTCCACAGTTTTTAGTTCCGCTGGATCACAATGCTCTTTCAAATTACACAGTTTTAGTAATTTCCATGGTTTTAAGACGAGAGTGGCTGAAAACGTGCCAGCCAAATGGAAATTAAAATGTGGTGGCGTTTTTTCAAAGACATCACAACACAAAAAATGATCCTCCAAACGGGGCTTGAATCTGAATGTTGAGGCACTGAATCATTTGGAGATGCTTCCGGTCGTCAAGTGTATACATGAATGTTTTTTGAACATTTTTGTGGTATCCAACAATGCAGGGTTGTTAGAAAGTCCCTATAGTTTACTTAGGACTAAAATAATCCAAAAAATTCATAATTATCACATCAAAATTTAGAGGGGACTAAGGGGAAAACAAAACTAACACTCAAAGAAGGTGACATTTGTTAAGATAAAATAGTTTTTTAAACCTTAACATTTGTAGCTTTTTCGGCAAGTGCAATAGCCTGGGTTGATATCATGTTTTCATAAAAACTTATCCTTCTTGGTTTTATTGAGCTGCAACGATCTATTTATACATATATAAGATTATAACAATAATTTTCTAACACCGTATGATAATTATACTTGTACTTTGAGTTATACACATGCTTTTAAAATTCATAAATAATAAGAAAATAGATATAGTGATAATTCTTAAAAGACAAATAAGCATGTTCATTACCATAAATAAGCAAGTGTGTTAATATTTAAGCGTGCTAATTTATGTGTCAAGTTTTTGTTTTTGTTTTGTTTAAGCTTGCTTAATTACCCGAATAAACGAACATAAATGGGACTTAAATGATATAACATTGAGTTGTTCATGAAGTGCTCTACTCTTACAACCCTGTGACATGCACAGCCTTCATGTCCACTCATGCCTTCTGCTCCATTCTGATGATAGTAAGAAATGTGTCATGGAAGCTTCTTCTAGTTTCCTATGTATAAATATTCCATATAATTATGTGTAGAAACCCCCAACAGTAGGGAATACTTATAAGACTTGTCTTCGCTCCCAGTGTTATTGATCCATCAGTGTATTATCCTCTCCCTGCGCTATTTTCCCTTCTCGAAAATGATCCCTATCCTCTGGAGTAACCCCACAAGTCAAAGTATAAGCAACCATTCAGGTGCTAAGTTTGTTATGAACAAAACCAATTATGGGTGCTTTAAAAATGGCACTTAGGTGAAGTTTTTCCGCAATTAGCTTTCCTTTGTTTTTGTGTTTTCCTATTTTATTCAAAATGTTTGTGTTGGTGTTATGCATTTCTATAATTTGAATGACACAATATCATTGATCGAATAATGTTGTCAAATGATATGTCTGCCTTGTCAATCTACGGTTATCCCAAAATATTCTTGTCCCACTGTATTTTTTGTGTATTCAATACAAAAGGAAGCCACTCACCCTCTTCGTAGATTCATACCTGTATTCCACTAGATTTTATATGATGTTCACTGTATGGTCATTTCCAAAGGAGAACAACTAGTCCTAAGATAGCGTGATTAGACTTTTCCTTTTAACATCATAATTTGTTGTTTTCGGTTTTAAGTGTTTGTTTATTACGTGTTTATAGTGACATTGCACCATGTTATTGAATATCTTAAAAGTAGTCAAGCACTCTAATTTTTCTTTCTTTCCACAGAGGGGAGCATCTATATTACTGTTTCTTTGGTAATCGTCAGTAACAACTTAAAAAAAGTGTCCTTGGTAAGTCGATGGCATCTGATGCTCCAATAATAGAGATAGATGCTCCAGTGACGACAGTAGTACCAACAAAGAGGCAAATGAAGTATGTTTTGGTAACCGGTGGCGTCGTGAGTGGTTTAGGGAAGGGTGTAACAGCAAGCAGCATTGGTGTTGTACTGAAAGCTTGCGGCCTTCGTGTGACCTCCATTAAAATAGGTTTTTCATCATATTCTTTTAGATTTGAGCAGAAATTTTGTTTTTATCTCATCCCCCATTTATTTATTAAGCTTATTGTTTCATATGGTTACTGTTTTTTATTTAATTTTATTGTCTTACACTTTTTGTCAACATCTCACTTTGTGTGGTTAGCTTATAGTTCATGTCGAGGTTCATACAGTCACAAACTAAATCCTCATCTTATATATATATTATTAATATATATAATTACAGATTGCACCACTCTTATTATTAATATTACAAAAACCTCCCCTGAATGTTACAGAACATAACATTTACCTCCCCTGAAGTTCACATTTCATAACATCCATGCACAAAAATACTCCCTCGGAATACATTTTCGGGGTGGGGGGGGGGGGGGGGGGGGGGTATTTTGTGCATGGATGTTATGAAATGTGAACTTCAGGGGAGGTAAATGTAATGTTTTGTAACATTCATGTGACGTTTTTGTAATTTCAGTGAGGGGTGCAATCTGTAATTATGCTAACTTCCAGTGGAGGTTTTGGTAATTATATATGTATATATATCTATATTTTATAAAGAAAAACATTTAGGACCGTTATGAGGCTGAATTACAACCACTAATTGATTATCAGCCGTTGGATCTACATGATATGGGCTGCAAATAGCCATATTGGGTTTAAACTGGGCTGCAAATAGCCATATTAGGATTTTTGTTATTTTCTCCTCCCATGGAAATCCCGATACCCAACTCTCCCCCTTTCCCTCCGCCGCCGCCGCCGGAGCCACCGCCGCCCTGACCGGAGCCCACCGGCGAGGTCGCCGGTGGGCTCCGGTCAGGGCGGCGGTGGCTCCGGCGGCGGCGGCGGAGATAAACGGCAGGGGGGCGGACGGGAACGGGAGGAAGGAGGCGATTCTGTTTAAAAAAAACAAAAAATTTATAGAAATTATATATATATATAATTACAGAAATTCATATATATATAAATATTTATATATTTATACAGAAATATTTATATAAAATACAAAAATTCGTGCCGGGGGCGGGCGAAGGCTCTCGGCGGCGGGCAGGGTGAAGGCTCTTTATCAAGGAGGTCTGGGGATCGAATTCCAGCCTCAACAACCCGCCTCAATTAAACTAGTTGAGGAGACGGGTTGGGGTGTGGGGGCCGCGGCCCTGTTAGGGGATCCCGATTGGGGTCCACTATGGATCATTGCCGTGGACTGTTTCGCGTGGTGCGGTATTTGAGCAGCTGGTATTGTCCACAGGTACGGGTGAAGCCTTACCCCTAACACATAAATAATCTTTTTTGTTTAGAAGAAAAGAACATAACTTCTTACAAAGATTTTTAAGTAGATTCCACAAGAGCGCTTTACTACATCATACAAAGAAGTAATTATAAAGGCAAATTTTTAAGAATATAAAAATAATTAAAAAAAAGCTAACTATCTCAGGGATAAGCAGTGGAATTTGAAAGTTGATGGAACGCTAACTTTAAAGATTGATTCTTAAAAGAGGCAAATTGAAGTTCTTTAGCCGAGCCAAATATGACGGGTTAATGTAAATATTATTAAGAAGATTAATGTAAATAATCTAAGAGAGTCTAAAAATTAATTTATCGATAAAGACCCGGTGTTTCAGCGGGGATGTGAAATCTATTGATGAATCCTCTTAGATTCATGAATTGGGACCTAATTAGATTACTAAAATCGCTACTTAATTCTTTGTCTTCTCTATCAGAAAGTTTGGTTGTTATTCTCCGTGGTGAAGGGAGGAAATAGAAACATGGCTATGATCTTCTTTTTGATCAAAGTTTCTTGATGGTGATCATCCACATCATTTTGATCATCAAGGCATAATCGCGATTAAATTTTATGATCGATAACTAAATGATCCTTATCTGGATGATCAGAGCTCACAAATGTAATTGGTTCAATTTTTCATGTATTTTTTTGAGATATATTAATATATATAAATCTTATTGTCGTAAGATGTAAATCGCATAGATAATAACCGAGAGTCTCCTCCTTTATATATAGGAGAGACAAAGAGCTACAAGAAAAAGGAAACAAATATAAACCTAATTACAGGACATTCAACATTCCCCCTCAAGTTGGGCTTGTGATGTCTGTCAAACCCAACTTGGACATAATGCTTTCAAAAGCTCTAAAACTCAACCCCTTGGCGACGACGTCTGTCAGCTGTTGATCTGATGGGACAAATGGAGTACTCACAGCTCCACTCACTATGTTCTCCTTGATGAAATGACGATCGACTTCAACATGTTTAGTGCGATCATGCTGAACTGGATTGTGCGCGATACTAATGGCCGCCTTGTTATCACAGTAGAGTCGGACGGGACCCTCGCCTTGAATCCCAAGATCAGACATAAGACACTGAATCCACATTCCTTCACATATTCCATGGGACATAGCTCTGAATTCGGCTTCGGTGTTGGACCTGGCAACCACCTGTTGTTTTTTACTTCTCCAGGTTACCAAACTTCTCCCAACTAGAGTACAATATCCAGAATTAGATCTACGGTCATCAACTGACCCCGTCCGGTCGGCATCTGTGAAGACTTCAATGGTTAGATCTTTGTTGGGAGTAAACAAGATGCCATGCCCAGGAGAGGTTTTAAGATACCGAAGAATCCAGTGGGCAACATCCAAATGGTGAGATTTAGGTGAATGCATGTATTGACTAATAACTCCAACATCATAAGAGATATCAGGGCGAGTATGGGATAGGTAGATGAGCCTCCCTACAAGGCGTTGAAACCCATTGATATCTGACAAAATTCTCCACCATCCCTTCCCAATCTGTGGTTAACTTCAATAGGGGTGTCTGCAAGTCTACACCGACTCATTCCTGTTGTTTGCAGCAAGTCAAGGATGTACTTCCCCTGGGAGATAAAGATGCCATGCCTGGATCTAGCAACTTAAATGCCAAGGAAGTACTTGAGGTTCCTGAGATCTTTTACCTCAAATTCACTAGCCAATCTTGTCTTCAGGTTTCTGATCTCGTCCGTGTCATCCCCAGTTACGACAATGTCATCCACATAAACGATTAACGCAGTCACTTTTCCTTGTCTGTGTTTTACAAACAGAGTATGATCAACATTACTCTGAGTATACCCAAATGTCATCATGGCTCTTTGGAACCTTCCAAACCAAGCCCTCAGAGATTGTTTAAGGCCATATAAAGCCTTCTTCAATCTGCATACCTTTCCTTCAGATTCCTCAGAAACAAGACCCGGAGGTAAAGACATAAACTTCATCTTCCAAATCACCATGAAGGCATTCTTCACGTCCAACTGGTTGAGGCTCCACCCTTTGCAGACCGCACAAGAGAGCAAAATTCCGATTGAATTCATTTTTGCTATGGGAGCAAATGTTTCTTGATAGTCTATTCCAGCCGTCTGTGTGTATCCTCTGACAACCAACCTAGCCTTGTAATGGTCCATAAGGCCTTGAGAGTTTTGTTTTACTGAAAAAATCCATTTACATCCAACCACGGTCTTGCCTTGAGGAAGAAAAACAAGGTTCCATGTGCAATTCTTCTCAAGAGCCATCATCTCTTCCAGCATTGCTTCTTTCCACTTTGGATCCCCCAAAGCTTCCTGCCACGAGGTAGGGATGGATATGGAAGACAAAGAAGTCACAAAGGCTCTATGCAAGGATGACAGAGTCATAAGTCACATAATGAGACAATGGATGACAAGTGGAGGCACGATTACCTTGGAGACCCGTAGGCGGGTCAGGCGGTAGCTCTGGTATAATGTGCGAGACCGGATTGTTTGTACCCCTTCGTCGACGTGTATACACCTGCAGAGGAGGAGTAGGGCGAAGGGGCAATGCCGGAGGCAGAACACCAGAAGGAAGAACAGGCAGATAGGGAGGAGAAATAGGTAGAGGAATAGAGGGAGAGCTCACTTCCATTGTACCAGACTCCCCCTGAAGTGAGCTCCCATAATAAGACGTGGATTCATGGAACGTGACATCCATGGAGACAAAAGTCTTACGTGTCACAGGATGAAAACACTTATACCCTTTTTGAGTAAGAGAGTAGCCAATGAAAACACATCGAAGTGCCCAAGGATCAAGCTTGGATGTGTGGTGCACGTGGACATAACACACACACCCAAAGATACGCGGAGGGATCTCAGTAGGCATAATTTTGAGAGCTTCCAATGAGGTTTTATGGTGAAGGATACGGGTTGGCAAACGATTAATAAGATGCGCCGCCGTAAGAACAATGTCCCCCCAATAATATTTGGGAATGTGCATCTTAAGTAAGAGGCATCGAGCAACCTCAAGAAGGTGCCGATTTTTACGCTCAGCGACCCTATTCTGGGTAGGAGTGTAGTCACATGACGTTTGGTGGATGATACCCAAGTCAGAAAGGTATCGCTTACCATGTACTCTCGTCCATTATCACTGCGCAACACTTTAACAGTGACATGGAACTGAGTAACGATCATTTGATGAAAGCGTTGAAACAGAGAAAAAACCTCAGATTTGGATTTCATGAGGTACATCCAAGTGCAACGAGAAAAACAATCTATAAACATGATAAACCATTTACAACCAGAAATAGAAGCATGCAGGGAAGGGCCCCAAACATCATAATGAATAACCACAAAAGGAGTATCACTTGGAGGGGAAAACTGAGGAAGGGAGGCTCGTTTGTGCTTACTTAGTTCACACAAATCACAAGTAAAATCATTAAACGCAGAGTTCGACATAGTTGGAAATAAAAGTTTCATAACAGAGGGAGAGGGATGCCCTAGGCGACATTGCCAGTAATCCAAATCAGGAGAGGATGCCACATGAAGAGCACAAGGAGCTGAGTTGGAGGGGTCAAACAGGTACAGTCCATCACACAGGCTACCGGAGCCAATCACCTTCCCCGTCTTCAGGTCCTGAAAAATACATGAAGAGGGAAAAAAGTCACGGAACAATTCATAGAATGAGTCAGGTGACTAATAGACAAAAGGTTTCGAGTAAACTTAGGAACGTGAAGCACGAACGAGAGAGTGAGAGAGGAGCAGGGAATGGTTCCCTTCCCCGCGATTGAGGAAAAAGAACCATTAGCGACACTCACTTTATCGCGACCAGATAAGGGAGAGTAAAAGACAAAACCTGAAGAAGAGCCAGTCATATAATCGATGGCTCCGTTGTCGATGATCCACTTAGTGGGGAAATGGCTGGTGGCAAAATGAGCACCTGGGGGCCCCTGGTGGGCATAAGAGGAAGACGAAGTAGAGGGCTCGGAAGGTTGGCCGTGCATCATACGTCGGAAGGCCAGAATCTCATCCGAAGAGAGAGCAAAGGTAGCAGCAGGAGGAATATCTTCCGAAGCTTCTGAGAGATGAGCAGACCGTGACAGAGGAGGACGGACAGAAGAGCGACCATTGCCATGAACACCACGAGAAGCAGGACCCCCCGGGAAGGAGGAAAGCCACGAAGCTTAAAGCAGGTGTCCTTGGTATGACGGGCCTTCCCACAATAATCACACATCAGTTGATTCTTCTCACCAGAGCGGGGCTTGTAGTCACGAGAGGGACGACCATTAGGGCCAAAGTGAGCCGCAAGAGCAGAGCTCTCCGCGGCGGAGTCAGGATGTCGAGTCTGACGACGATCAAATTCCTGCTGAACAAGGCTGAAAACTTCCGGTAGAGAGGGAAGAGGAGACCTCCCAAGAATCCGGACACTAATAAGATCAAAATCACGATGCAGACCATGGAGAAACTCAAAGATCCGGTTGCGTTCTTCCCAAGCCCGAACAAGAACTTCATCTTCAGGGGATTCCAGAGTGAGAACATCAAAGTGATCATACTCTTGGTAGAGCTGAGAAAACTCCAGGTAATAGGAGGAAGGAGATCGGTCACCCTGGCGCAAGAGGAAAATCCATCGGCGAAGCTGAAAAATCTGAGCAACATTGCCACGACATGAATAAGTTACCTCAGCGCGCTTCCAAATATATGCTGCAATGTACAGAAATAGGTAATTCCGAGCTATGCATTCCTGCATGGAGTTGAGAAGCCATGACATCACCAGGGAGTTTTCCGACTCCCATTGAGACCACTCAGGAGAAGCCTGAGCAGGGGCCTTCGTAGTGCCGGTAACATATCCAAACATACGGCGATCCTTCAGGGCAAAAGTAATTGAACGAGCCCACGGGAGATAGTTCGCACCATCAAGCTTCATGGTAGTAATTTGAGGAGATCCATGGTCATGGAGAGCACATCCGGAGCCTAAGGTCGACATTGGGGACGACTCAACACGTCCACCGGAGGACATATTCGGAGAGTCAACACTCCCTTCCATAGCAACCCGAGGATAGAAACCACAAAAAAAACAACAACTATAGTAACTTCTCATAGAAAGAGAAGAGCACAGACGAACCCGCCGGAGAAGCTGAGTCAGGTGCACAGGAGAGGAGATCCGCACTGTCGTGAGGGCATCACCTCAAGCAAAGAAGACACCGGACTCAAGGAAGAGGGCCGTTACTGTTGCATACCTCCTGCGTCCGGAAATAAAACAACGGACGGAAATGGAAACTGCGACGGAAGCTGGCGGGCGAAAGCTTCAACGGGAACCTGCGACGGGAGAAGAGAACCTGCGACGGGAAGCTGGCGGACGCGGAAGACTGGCGAAAGCTGCGACGGGAGACAGGCGGAAGCGGAGCGACGAGAGGAAGCGATGAGAGCGGTTAGGGCTCTCACGCATCTGATACCATGGCGTAAGATGTAAATCGCATATATAATAACCGAGAGTCTCCTCCTTTATATATTGGAGAGACAAAGAGCTACAAGAAAAAGGAAACAAACATAAACCTAATTACAGGACATTCAACACTTATATATATAGAAAACGTAGAATATGAAGCTCAAATATATTTTATTACTTATCTAAACTCATGATACAAGTATTTGTACACATATTTATAGAAAGGGGGAGTGTAATCTTAACTCCAAACTAAGATGTGAGATTAATCTATAAAAAAGGGCAGCCCGGTGCACAAAGCATCCCCGCGCAGTGAGGGTCCATGGAAGGGTCCCACCACAAGGGTGAAATGCAGGCAAACCTTACCCTACATTTTTGCAAGAGGCTGCTTCTAGGACTCGAACCCGTGAGACCTCAAGGTCACACAACAACACCTTAACCTGTGCAGCAAGGCTCCCCTTCATGTGAGACTAATCTATACATGAGAAAAAAAATACTAATTGGCCAAGAAAGTGGGCTTTTACATACGGCTTATTTCTAGTTCTTTTACACTTCCCCACAAGCAAGAGCATACAGATCATATGTACCAAGCTTGAAAACGAATTATCGCTAAAGGGGACGCGATAAGGCCTTCGTGAGGATATCAGAGATTTGCTCGACAACGTTTGTATGTCGCGCATCCGGTTTGCGAAGTTGAACTTTTGTTCGGATGTTGTCCGGATGAAATGACAATCGACTTTGATATGCTGTACATTCATAAAAAACTGGATTCTTGATTATATGGATGACAACTTGACTATCGCAGTAAAGGGTGGCCGGAGAGGGAAGCTTGACACGATGTTATGTATATATGTACGACGTTATGATCTAGAACTGTTTTAATATTAATGCTAGTTTATTTTTCTTTACATTTTGCGGTGCTCAGGCCTTTGATGTAGATATAATAAGAATTCTGCCGCGCTACATAATTTCTAGATTGGTTCACATTAAATTTTTTTATGCTAATCCCTGCCTCTGATGAAAATCAATGCTTTCAATTGTGGCGGCCCAAACGGGCCATTACATCAAATGACTAAAGTTGATTCCAAATAGTTGGAATAAAATTGATGGTAATGGTGTATTATACTTTGAAAATTAAAATAAGAAAACTTTACGCATGACAATTGCTGTTAGAAAAAGTTAATCTTCTAAATTATGTTTATAGCTTGTAGTTATCTTCCCTGTGAAACTGCAAATGGAGATTGTGTTTGAATTACAATATGGTCAAAAACTTTACCTTAAGAGTACTTAACTCTAGTAAAGACATTTTCGTGGATTGGGCATAAGGCTGATACAAGTGCATGTATGGTGCTTTCAGCATTGTAAAACAAAAATTCTTACTCCAAGATATTTTTTGAGATTTTGTAAAGGATCTATAAAAAGGTGACCATTTAATATCTAATATTTCCAATTACATTATTTAGACATAATGATGCATAAATAATATTCTATAATGAACTATGTTGAATAACGCAAAATTAATTCCATTCATTCCGTTACGGGCCTTTATCCCCTCTATATACGGAGGCGGATGATACAATACAAAAGATAAAAAAACAACACTTAAACTATTGCATATTACATATTATAACACTCCCCCTCAAGTTGAATAATGTATGATTAACATTGCTCCGGTACCCAAATGACAACATGGCTTTGTGGAATCTTCCAAACCAGGCTCTTGGAAACTGTTTCAACCCATATAGGCTGAAGTAAGACTTGGTGGAATAGACATGTAAACTTCCTCATCTAGGTCCCCATGAAGGAACGCGTTCTTCACATCAATTTGCCAAATGTCCCAACCTTTGCAGGCAACATAGGATAATAAGACCCTAATAGTGTTCATCTTTGCCACATGGGCAAATGTTTCCTGATAGTCGATTCCGAGGGTTTGTGTGTAACCTCTTGCCACCAGTCTCGCCTTACACCTTTCAACAACCCCTTGAGAGTTCTGTTTGACGAAGAGCACCTATTTGCACCCAACAATCTTTTTTCCATGAGGAAGATGTACCAAATCCCACGTGTGGTTCTTCTCAATGGCAACCATTTCCTCCAACATCGCCTCTCTCCACATAGGGATCTCCAGGGCATGCTGCCAAGATGCAGGTATAGAAAAAAAAGCAAGGGAGGACTCAAAGGTCTTGTGGGAAGTAGAAAAAGAGTCATAAGATACATAATTTGAAAGAGAATGTTGAGTACAAGATCAGATACCTTTCCTTAGAGCAATAGGTTGATCAAAAGGCCCTGAGTCTGGATCCAATGATGGTTCTGGTTGTATAGTCAGGTCTTGTGTGCTGGACTTCTTTGTGCGCCGAGTATAGACCTGCAAGCTGGGAGCAGTAGATGGAAGAGATAAAGAAATAGTAGAGACAGTAGAGGGACTCACTTCCAATGGTGTAGACTCCCCATGAAGTGAGGGATATGGTGGAGGTATGGGCGGGGGTAAAGGAGAGGGATATGGAGAGGACATAGAAGGAGGGTCACCCGAGGCAGGGTAGTATGCCTCAGATTCACGAAACGTGATATCCATGGTAACCAACACTTTCTTCTTAGGTATGTGAAAGCACTTGTATCCCTTCTGTATGAGAGAGTAGTCGATGAAAACACACTTGCAGGCACGAGGATCAAGTTTGGTCGGACGAGGGTGATGAATGTGGACAAAGCAGACACATCCAAACACCTTAGGGGAAAACTAAGAGGAAGGCACGTGGATAGTGCTAAGTGGAGTGGCATTTCTAAGGACACGCGATGACATATGTTTAATAAGATATGTCGCAGTGAGGACAACATCCCCCCAATAATACTTGGGAAGATGCATAGTGGACAAGAGGCATTGAGCAACTTTCAACAAATGACAATTTTTCTGCTCGGCTACACCGTTCTGAGCTGGGGAATAAGCACAAGTAGTTTGGTGGATAATGTCATGATCAGCAAGATATTACGCAAACTGCGAATCCATGTTCTTACGGCCATTGTCGTTGCGAAGAGTTTTAATAGCGATATGAAATTGAGTGAAGATCATGTTATGAAATTTGCGAAAAATATAAAATACATCGCTCTTCTGCCGCAACAAATATAACCAAATTGTACGAAAAAAACAATCGATAAAAGTAACAAACCACACACAACTAGAAATAGAAGGTATAGAGCATGATCCCCAAATATCAGTATGCATAGCTGCAAAAGGAGTTGAACTCGATAACGAAATATGATTAAACGTAGTACGATGATGTTTGTTAACAGTACATACATCACACACAAAGGAATCAAAAATAGCAGTGGACATAGCAGGAAACAACAATTTCATAACGGAAGCAGACAGGTGACCCAGACGACAATGCCAGGAATACAATGGATGAGTAGTGCTAGAATGAAGAGCCTGAAGAGGTTGAGCTGGGCTGGAGTTGAGCACATATAGACTATTGACCATTCTACCAGAGCCAATCACCTTCCCCTTCATCAGGTCCTGAAAGACACAAGGGGAAGGAAGAAAAGTTACAAAGCAATTCATAGAATTAGTTAAATGACTAATAGAAAGTAAATTACGAGGGAAATCGGGAACATGAAGAACATAGGACAAAGTGAGAGAGGAGCAGGAGATGAAACTCTTTCCGACAATGGAGGAAAGAGACCCATCAACGATGCTCACCTTATCACGACCAGAGAGAGGGGTATATGAAATGAAACCTGAAGCGGAGCTAGTCATATGATCTGTGGCCCCGGAGTCAATGATCCACTGGTGGTAGGAAGAGAGGTAGCATAGTGAGAGGCAGAAGATTCCGCAAAAAGGCCTTGCATTAAGCTACGGAGGGCAAGCACTTCGTCGGCCGAGAAAGCATTGGGAAGAGAGGAGCCATCGGTGTCAGGATGGCTAGGAGGGCTGTCCACAAGAGCATCAATGAGATGAGCAGAACGGGGAGTGGCATGACGACCAGGAGGTCTCCCAAAGCCACGACCACCACGAGGTGGGGCACCCCCTCTTGGCGGAGGGAATCCATGGAGTTTGAAGCAAGTATCCCTAGTGTGGCGGTTCTTCCCACAATAATCACAAAGGAGTTGATCTTTATCGGATCCCTTCATCTTTGTGTCACGAGACGGACGACCCCCAAGAATAGAGGAAGTAGTAGCAAAGGCAGAACTCTCAGGAGTGGGATCGGGTAGCAAGGTCTGACGATGATCGAATTCCTGCTACAAAATACTATAGACCTCAGGAAGATACGACAACTGAGGACGCCCCAAAATCTGAGCACTGATCTGATCAAAGTCAAGATGAAGGCCATGAAGAAACTCAAAAATTCGATTACGTCCCTCTCTGGCACGAACCATCGCTTCATCGACCGGGCTAACAAATGTGAGTAGATCAAAATGATCGCATTCCTGATACAATTGTGTAAACTCCAAGTAATACACTGATGGAGGGCGATCACCCTGTCGGAGAAGGGATATCTTCCGCCGTAGCTGAAAGATCTGAGCAGCATTTCCCCGACGTGAGTATGTTGACTCTGCTCGCCTCCAAATGTCCGCAGCAGTGTCGAGAAATAAATAATTACGAGCGATTGATTCCTGCATAGAATTTGTAAGCCAAGACATGACTAAAGAGTTCTCCGAATCCCACTGTATCCAATCCGAGGAGGTCTTGTCGGGCTCCTTAGTTTGATCAATGACATAGCCAAAGAGGCGGCGACTTTTGAGCGCCAAGGTGATAGATCGGGACCATGAGAGTTAATTAGAATCATCCAGGCGAATAGTTGTGATTTGGAGAGTATTATGATCATGGCTCCCACGGAGAGAACTCACGGGAGGGACAACCGTTGATGAGAGAGCCGGGGAATCATCACCGCTAGACATAGTGACTCGAGAATAGCAATCTGGAGACCACGCAAGCCCAAGGGCAGCAAGGAATGGCGAATTACGCCGAGAAAAAATGAATCTGGAAGAGAGGAAGAGAATCCACTCCATGTAATCACCAGGAGGCGCAGACGGTGCCGAAGAAAGCATGCATATCACTGCATAGAAAGTCTGGCGTCTGTTGCAGTCAGAAACGAGCTTAGAAGGGCTTCAACGCCGAACAGGTGCAGGAAACAACCGACAAGATGCGTCTAGATCCGAGACGAAGAGCGGTTGTAGGGGACGACCGGCGGCTGAATCCGAGCGGGAGGAACGCTGGAGGAGAAGAGCGGCAGGAGGAAGCTGGATCGAGTGTCAGGAAGGTTGTGGAAGTCGAGCGTCGGGTGGGAAGGCTGCGAATGGCCCGAAAACGGAAGCTGCGGACGCTAGTACGCGCGAGAACAGGGGCGGAAGCGGGATCGAGCGTCGGGTGCGTGAGCCGTCGCGTCGTCGGAATCGGGCGTCGTCGAGCGTAGAGACGAGATCGGGAGCGTGCGGCTAGGGCACCCGGAGCAGTTGCTCTGATGTCATGTTGAATAACACAAAATTAATTCCATTAATTCCATTACGGGCCTTTATCCCCTTTACATTCAGAGGCGGATGATATAATACGGAATATAAAAACAACACATAAACTATTACACATTACATATTATAACAAACTACATCAAGGGAAAAGAGAAAATGGGAAACAGATCTTCTCCACAATGCTTGGAAACAAATGTTAAAAGGCTGGAAGAAGGAATAGTTCAAGGAAAACCAAAATAAAAAATAAAAAATAAAAATACAATACTACATAAAACATAATAATATCACGCTTCACATTAATTCGGATACTCTGAATCTATGATATTCTGTTCTTAGGTAGCAATTAGTTTTATAGTAGATTATGCAACAATCTTCTCAAGAAAAAGCGACACGAACAGTTTTCTCTTTGGAGAGGTTAACGATTAACATGCTTTTAAAGTAGGAAAACTGTTGAGGAATCTAAATTTTTACAGTAGTTCAGCATATAAATACTCAACCTCTAACAAATCTCTCCACGCATTAATTTAGAATCAGATTTATCATATTAGAAGAGAAATATAATGAAACGCAAGAAGCACATAATTTAGGAGGGAAATTTGGTCATTTAGAGTTCGCAATCACCACATTTATGTTCCCTCGAACAGATTAAAGTTTGCAAGTTTATTCCCACAGATTTTTTTTCAGCGGCGAAATGTTACACATAGGGAACAATTATTCTCTATATTCATATATAGTTTTCTGAGGATTCTGTAAATTAATTAGGCCCCACTAGTTATTGAAATGAAAAAATATATTTGTTAGTGAGTTGGCATGTAATTTTTCTTGACCTGTGGTATAATATTTGAAAGCAACTTTTCCACGTTCTCGTAGCAACGTGCTAAAGAGCATTTTTATTGACCATAAATTACATGCTGTTTTGATGATTCGTGTTCGTCTTTCAAGCTTTTTTATTAATTTCTCTAATCTTTTTGTAAATACATCCGGTGAATCACAAATCATTCAAATTTTGTCATCCAGATTGTATTTCTTCCAAGTATTATTTTGCAATTCCTTGTTAGCTAGTCCTTGTCTCCGCTTAAACAAAAGAAAAAAAAATCCCCCGCCCTGCTTAATTTTGGCTAACACAGTTTTTTCTTGCAGACCCCTATTTGAACACAGATGCAGGTACCATGTCTCCTTTTGAACATGGGGAAGTTTTTGTTCTCAATGACGGTGGAGAGGTAACATGCACCTCTTTTATGTTCAATGTCATGAAATCATATTTTCTCCCTTTATTCTCTGCCTCATAAATATTTTAAATTTAATTTTGATTATATATTTATTGAATTATTTTGTAGTTTGTTCATCCTTTCTTATATCACTTATTTAAAGTAGGTGTTTATAATCTCTCATACTGCATTTATATAATTAAAAGGTTGATTTGGACTTGGGTAACTACGAAAGGTTCTTGGATGTTACACTTACTAAGGAAAATAACATCACCACTGGGAAGATATATCAGGCAAGTACATGGAGAAGTCCTCTTTGTCATCCAAAATATTCTGCATTAGTAAACTGTAGACTCCTTTTTTATCTTGTTTTATCTTGTTTCAGTCTGTTATCAATAAGGAAAGAAGAGGTGACTATCTTGGAAAGACCGTTCAGGTGATTTACTTGAGGCACGAATATTAGAGTTATTAAGTTCTCTTGTTAATACACTTCTTTTCTTTAATGAATATCAGTAATTATGATTTCTTGGAATTAATGATTTCCTGTGGCTATTTCTTGTAGGTTGTGCCTCATATAACTGATGCCATAAAGAATTGGATTGAGTCGGTGTCAACTATTCCAGTTGATGGAAAAGATGGACCTGCTGATATATGTGTGATAGAGTTGGGTGGAACTGTCGGTAGGATTTACAAATTTATATTCATCAACCATATCAACTAGCTGAAATCATAGTTACAAATTATGTTATAATACATTTTTTTGTATTCATTAAGGTGATATAGAGTCAATGCCCTTTATTGAAGCCCTGCGACAATTGTCATTTTCTATTGGTAAGTCAACAGGATAATTGCAATCCAGTTCATCTTAGAGGTGCTTTAAATTTTCCATGTACATGCATAATTACATGCCAAGCTGTTTAGATATGCTAACTGTATAATTATATGTACAATTATTTTCATGAAAAATAATTATACATATATGATGTGGCCGTGCTAGCACTTCAATTTATGAATCATCTTGATCGAAACCGAAAGTGAGCCAAGTAGACATAGAGCCAATTGCGAACATCTTTCTTGTTTTGTTTTAATTTTATTTCTGTTTAAGATTTTTAGCTTTCATTCTAATTTCTATTATGTAGAGGGTATTTGTGTAATTTGTCCTAGACCATATGTTAGGAGGTAGGGTTTGAAGAAGGAGGAGAGGGAAGAGGAGGAGGGGTAAGAAGAGAGGAATATAATCAGCCCATAGGGCTCTTTCAAAAAAGATGGTCCAAATAAGAAACATACATAGACTTATATAGTGCCTAGTTTCGAAACACACAAGTGAAAACAATATATAACCACAAGGTCTGGATTATATGTGTGATAATAAAACATAGAGCTGACGGGTGTATGGTGTCTGTGCGCTCTACTGACCAAAGCCCGTCGTCATGTTGGGATCTGTGTCCTCGTCGCCTCGGTCCCGACGTCAACATATGTGTCGTATCCTCGTCTCCCGCCCTCTTCCGTATCCGTAACAATATCTCCCTCTGGAAATTTGCCTTGTCCTCAAGGAAAAAGAAACGTCCGGGACGCTCTGCAGCAGAAGTGGTGGAGGGACGGCCGGGCGGGTCGGCTCGATGTCGCGCCACAAGGAGGCGATTGTTATGTGTTATGGTCCTCCGTCAGTTATCTTATTTACCTCGTCGTGTGTATTGAGTCATAGTTATTAGACTCGTAGTAATGTTTTAGTATTTTAATATTGTTTGCATATGTATTAATGGGTATGCCACCCGGGGTTCTATAAATAGACCCTTCTCTTGTATTTGGAAATTATGAAATGAATTATGAGTTTTCCTTCATCTCTCTAAATTCCTCTCTCTCTCTAAGCTCTTCTCTCCTTCCTCCACCCTCTAGGGTTTTCTTCCTAACTCTTCTCCTCCTCCATCATTCTAGGGCTTGCCCCTTGTATCTCCGCCTCCAACAATCCGGCAACGATCCAAGCCCATAACAACTTGGTATCAGAGCTAAACGCCGGCGACTCCCTTCCCGACACTTCTTCCGCCGTCTCCAGCTGCTGCAGCTACCGCTTCCACCGCTCACTGTCCCGCCGCTCCCGCTGTTTCCGCAGCCACTGTTTCAGCATCAGCTGTGTCCGCAAGCCACCGCTGCTGTTCTCTCTTTATCCACCCTGAGCCTACATCAGCAGTCGCCACCGCTGCGTCCCATTCACCGACGACAGCCTTTCCAGCCCCGTCCGACGACGCCAACAACCCCAACCAGCCAGCAGCGGACCGCCGCTCTTCTTCTCGCTGGGAACCCGACGGACGACGTCGTTTTCGACCCCTCATCGACGACGATCAGCGTCATCAGCGGCATCCTCAAGCCTGCAGGGAGTCTCCTCGCCGATCACTTCCTCTGGTCGACGCCAGACGCCATCGACGACACGAGCTTTTCCATCCTGCAAGACGACCCATCCCGACGCCTCTCTCGACGCACCCCACAGCTGCAACAGTGCTGTCCCTCACGCCGCAGCAGACCTCTTGCCTCACGCCATCAAGCTGCTGTACCCTACATATCTTTTATTTTTATTTTTATTTATGATCCTTCTGATTTTTATTCCAACCCACCCCCATTCCAATATTTCCCCTCACACACGCCACCTGTCATTTTTTTAAGTCATTTTTTTTTCATCTTCAGTCTGTGCCTAACCGCACCCTCTCCGCCTGTACCTTTTTCGTCTCTTCCTAACCACACCCTCTCCGCCTGTACCTTTTCCATCTCTTCCTAACCGCACCCTCTCCGCCTGTACCTTTTCCTTGTCTTCTTCCGTATTTACCCATTACTTGATGGGCATGCAACCACGCGACATAAAATTAAGTGCCGCTGATGAAGCCACCCTTTGTTCGAAGTTGTGGGAAATGCTGCAGCATCTTCAGGCTTCCGCATCTCGCCTCGACACCACCATAGACAAATGGGTCACGTCGGGCCACTTCGGGCCGCCGATTACGCCAGTTGCCCCTCCTCCGCTCGCCGAGGTTCCTCTCGCTCCACCGTCACCTACGGTACATTCTGCTTTGCGGCTATCCTCAGCCGCCTCCTCGGCCCATTCTGACCGCCTTCCGAGGCCGATTCCACCGCCGCCTACGCCACCGGCCCCCGCCTTGCCGGTCCCGCTCTCCAAGCCCGCACAACTTGTGCGGCCTCCGTCGCCGCCGTCGCCGCCGCCGCCGTCGCCGCCACTGCCGCCCCCTCCCACGCCGCTGCCCCTGCTGCCGGCCACTACTCAGTCGGCCCTTTCAGCCGCATGGCCGTTGATGCCTTGCACCACACCGCCGTTCCCGTCGGACCCCTTCATTTTGCCGGCCGTTGCTCCTTCGGTGGTCCTGCTACTCCGGCCTCCCGCAGCTCTGCCAGACCAACCGGCCTCATTCCTTCCGCCACTCGTCTTCCCACAAGCGCCGTCGCTACTCCTCGTCGCCAGTACCACCGCGACGGACTACTAGGCGCTATTTTGGCGCGAGATCAAAGAGCCCGAGAAACCGAACATCCTACTGGAGTTTGAGCTTGAGGACAAGCTCAAAAAGAAGGACGGGTGGAATGTTATGTGTTATGGTCCTCCGCCAGTTATCTTATTTACCTCGTCGTGTGTATTGAGTCATAGTTATTAGACTCGTAGTAATGTTTTAGTATTTTAATATTGTTTGCATATGTATTTACGGGTATGCCACCCGGGGTTCTATAAATAGACCCTTCTCTTGTATTTGGAAATTATGAAATGAATTATGAGTTTTCCTTCATCTCTCTAAATTTCTCTCTCTCTCTCGAAGCTCTTCTCTCCTTCCTCCACCCTCTAGGGTTTTCTTCCTAACTCTTCTCCTCCATCATTCTAGGGCTTGCCCCTTGTATCTCCGCCTCCAACAATCCGGCAACGATCCAAGCCCATAACAGCGATAAAGTCCACTACCAAGGAAAAAGAAACGTTCGGGACGCTCTGCAGCAGAAGTGGTGGAGGGACGGCCGGGCGGGTCGGCTCGACGTCGCGCCACAAGGAGGCGATAAAGTCCACTACCACTGTTTGCTGAGGAGGATGGGAGGCCACTACTGGATGGGTGAGGGAAGCCTCCCCTGCCAAGAGTAAATGGACTCCCATGTGAGCAAAGCGCATCGTCATGTGATCCTAGTTGACCGACACTCCACTGAGGATACGAAGCCACTCGACGCCTAGGTTGACGTTAATGCCATCGAGCTCAAAAGAGTAAAAATCTGAGTGGAGAGGGAAAGGCCCACAGTCATGTACATAGTCGTACAGAGGCCACCGGTGGCACTGCGGAGGCCGTTGCCTAAGCACACCACGAAATGAGGAGCAGGCGACGAGCGAATGTCGACAGTGTCACCAGGTGTCGGAGATGAAATTATTTGGCCCCATTGTCAATCATCATAGTCAGGGATGTGTCATACATAGAACCAGAGAGCGTCATAATGTGGGTCTAGAGGTGCCGCCGACCCTGGGGCACAAAAATTCTAAACGTTGCATCCGCGCGTGGGGTCCCGTGTCGGGTGGTGTGTCATCGCCCTCCAGGGCTTCAAAATCCCCAAGGGTGCGCTCGGGGTCCTCTTCGCAAGGGAGATTGAGTACTCCACAACCTACAGTTGCACGCGCTGAAGTTGGATGGAGCTTCCTTGAGGCTCATTATCATTTGGCGAGATCTTCCAAGTACTCGACAAAGCTCGGAACTCCTCCCAATACCAGAATGAACACTTGCACGTATTAACGAGGCTGTGATTTGTGGAACCTGGTCACGTGGAGGAGCAAGAAGCAACAAGTAGTTGCCCGATCTAGTTCTGAAGTTGAGTTCCTAGCTATGACGCACAAGATTTCTGAAAGGCTACGACTCCGCTCGTTGATGAGTGACATAGGCCAAAACGTGGAGGGGCATCTCAAACTATTTTGTGACAATAAGGTTGCAATTAACATCGCTCATAATCCTATTCAACACGCCGAACTAAACATATTGAAGTTGACTGACATTTAAGGAATAAATTATTTCTACTTTGTTTGTTCACTCTGAAGGATAACTCGTTGATGTTCTCAGTTCTCACCAATGGTTTGAGTGGAAATGCTGACGCAGGACAAAAAGACACGACAGTGTGAAATAATCGGCAGTGTCGACACGCTCTAAATGCAAACCTACGTGAATGCGTGGAATGAATGCAATCCAGCACCATCTAAATGATGCATGCAAGTTTTGAATTAACCCGGAATTAATTATAGCAAAATTAAATTATATTAATTAGTACGTGCACACAATGTGAACTACTTTTCAAGTACACGAGTTTCACAAGGTGCTTTCCACTACAATTTGCGCAAAATAAGACTCATAGAATTCGAAGAAATTGAACAACACTAACAATCTCAATACCCAAACAAATACATGTCATCCAATATTTAACATAGAAAATAAATGAACACAATACAATTATACCTTACAAAGCGGGCTGGTGAAATTGGGTTGGCTCAGCTTCCGGAAGTGACGTTGGTTGCTAAAATCGGGAAAGGAGCAGATTTTCTTCACAGAAAATGAGGTGTGGATGAGGAAATGCCGATGGAGGGTTTGCTGGACAGAGGGGAGAGGGGAGGGTGCTCGGGTGGTTTGCTGCTGTGAGGAAGATGAACAGTGGTCGGTCGAAGGGCTTGCAGTGGATCCACGACAGTTAGGGCTCGGGCTGGCGGAGGAGGCGTCAACCTGCTGTAGGGGAGAGAGGAGCCTGATGGAAGGCGCTTGTGATAGATCTGGAGGCGGGCTGCGGTTACAGGCGAGAAGGAGAACAGTGATAATGGCGATGGAGCCTGTTACTTCTTCCGTCGGGAGGAAGTAGTTGAGAAGTAAAAGTTCGGCGACACTAGCGACAGCAGGCGCAGGAGGGAGATCGACGATGAAGGAGGAAGCAGATAACAGTTACCGTGCAGTTAGGGGAGAGGCGAGGAAGATGATGAACAGTACCGTAGCCGAGCAGTTATCTCCTTCAATCGTGGATTCGGGATGATGAACAGTTGCAGTTATGTTTTAAGATTGTGGGCAGGGGGTCGTTTGGGAAGGACGGGAACAGTGGAACAAAGGAAATCTGAAAAGAAAACTGTAAATGACTGAGACTTCGCACCCCGGGTTTCTCGGCGTCGCACCTCGATTTGAATGCGGATTCTGGAATCTCTCACAAAGTACACAATGAAAATGAAAATGAGAACATCCGCCCCTATTTATAACGAGAGGGGGAGGTTGGGCACTCGACGTGAACGGCTATGATCGCCCGTTACGCCCGGTGTCCTAAAACAATAAATACAACTCCAAAAAATATTAAAAATACATATAATATGAAAAGTGACGCTCCGGATGCGCTCGCGGTCTCGGATCGACGATCCGATCAATGCATCTCCGCCAAATCAGCAAAAACGGGTCCCGCCGAGTGGTGGCCCGATCTCCGATCACGAACATGCGACCGATCCCCATCAAATGCTTTTATAGAAATTATTGACAAGTTGGGCATAAACAATATTACTAGCCCAACTTGAGGGAGAGTGTTAAGATGTTACGCCTTTTTTGGTTTTTTTACCTTTCTACCATTGTATGCATCTCTCCTATGTATGGGAGAGGACTCTTTACTTTAGTAATAAGGAAGTTCTTATCTTAACACACACACGCACACACATATATACATATACATATATATATGTATTCAAATGCGAAGAGGCGCTGTGCGAAGAAGGTGCGAACAGGGATCTGGGCCGTTGATTCAAAATCGCGATATGCTACAATGCTTCTTCCTCCTTTGCATTTGATTCATAGCGCCGCGGTCGACGACTGTGGGCTCGCCGGCCACCGGCCGCCGTCCGCCTTGGGTTCGTCGACGTCCACGCCGACGAACCCAGGGCGGCCGGTGGCCGGTGAGCCCGCAGCCGCCGGCCGCCGCTGCGCAGGAAGCTTATTTGCACAAGCGGCGGAAGGTGGCTGCGGGCTCGCGGGCCACCGACCTCCTTGGTTCGTCGACGGCCACGCCAACGAACCCAGGGCTGCCGGGGGCCGGCGAGCCCGTAGCCGTCTGCCGCCGCTTGTGCAAATAAGCCTTCCAAGCGCTGATTTTTTCACTTGCCGGCAGTCGGCGGCGCACGGAACGGCCGGCGGCGACCACGGGTGTGGTCGCCGCCGACAGGACTACCTCTTTCTGCCCTCAATTGTCGCGGGTGTCGCCGCCGGCCGCCGCTGCTGGAAGTCGCCGCTTAGAAGTGCCGCATCTGCAGGATTAACAATAAACCGCCCAGATTTCTTCTTCACACCGCTGCTTTCTTCGCACTTGATCAGTCCCCTATATACATATATATACATATACATATATGTACATATATATATGTACATATATACATATATGTACATATATACACACATGTACTCGTCCGGCGACGGCGACGGCGGTCTTCGCCCGCCCCCGACAGAACATATACATATGAGTACCCAAAATGACCGCACAAAATTTTCAAAATAATATTTTATAATTGTTTTTTTTCAAAAACATTTATATTTTAACAAAAAAAAATTTTAAAGTAGGTCTACGATGTCTAATGATTACCTACCATAGTAGGTGTAGGAGGTCTACTAAAAAGCTTTTGGATTTATGAATTTCCATCATTATTTTTATTATAGGGATATAATGTAATTACACAAATAGCCATTATATTTTATGAATTTCCATTTTTTTCATAATATATGTTAAGTCATTGGAGTAAAAGAATGAGGCTATATTTGACAATTTTAAATGTTGCACCAAAGGCAACTTCTTGTGTATAATAGTTAAAGATATATATATATATTTATATATAGTTGAGATGCTTGTGATATGGTCATCCACTACCTCGTGACTCTTCTTTTATCTTCGCCCCACTTACAACTACCTTACATAGTTGTTGTTAGAAGTCCCCAAAACTTATATATATATTTCTTGTGTATAAATACAAAGGAAGAATACATATATATGAGAGAGAGTGAGACAGAAAAACCTATACATGGTGTGAGACTAAAGAGGAAGATCTAAATGGGCCTGTACATGGGCCTTTTTACATGGATTTCCCTAACACTCCCCCGCAAGCTGGAGCGTACAAATCGTAGGCACCAAACTTGGATAAGAACTGGAGATATAGTGGCCGAGGAAGAGCTTTTGTTAGGATGTGAGCAATTTGTCTCGCAGCAGGAACATGCTCCAATTCTACCTTCTTCGCTTGAATCTTTTCTCTGATGAAGTGACAGTCAACCTCAATATGCTTTGTTCGCTCATGGAACACTGGATTGTTGGCTATATGAATTGCAGCCTGACTGTCGCACCGAAGTGTTGTCGGAGAAGGAAGAGTGACACCCAAGTCACCAAGAAGTCTCTCAAGCCATGTTAATTCTGACACAACAATAGCCATAGCCCTGTATTCAGACTCAGCCGAGGAGCGGGCGACCACAGTCTGTTTCTTGCTTCGCCATGTTATGAGGTGTCCACAGTCCACCGAAGTAAGTGTAAAAGCCAGTCGTGGAGCGCCTATCATCAGGGGACCCGACATAGTCAGCATTCGAGTACGCAAGAAGAGATGGTGAGTTGGATGGTTTGTAGACAAGGCCTTGTCCCGGAGCGGTCTTTAGATATCTGAGAATACGCTCAACAACTTGAAGGTGAGAAGTGCGCGGAGTATGCATGAAGCGACTCACAACACCAACAGCAAACGAGATATCCGGTCGAGTAACCGTTAGGTAGATCAGTTTTCCAACCAATCGTCGGTAGTATTCTGGATTCTCAAGAAGCTGGTCAGAATCAGACCCACCAACACAATTTTTGATTAGCATCCATAGGAGTATCCGCAGGTTTGCACCCAGAGTATCCTGCTTCATGAAGTAAGTCGATGCAGTACTTTCGTTGGGACATAACCAACCCATTGGGTCGTCGGGCAACTTCAATCCCAAGGAAGTATCTCAGATTTCCAAGATCCTTGGTCTGGAAGGCCGAGTTCAGATGTTCTTTGAGCTGTTGTATCTCAGAGAGGTCATCGTCAGTAATCGGGATATCATCAACGTAGACAAGAAGGATTACAGTGCCAGTTGGTCCATGCTTGGTGAATAGAGAGAAGTCGACGGAGCTTCGAGTAAACCCAAGTGCTAAGAGAACCTTGCAGAACTTATCAAACCAAGCTCGTGGTGACTATTTGAGACCATAAAGAGACTTTAGAAGGCGGCAAACACGAAGTGTACGAGACTCCCCCGTGGTCTCAATCCCGGGAGGTTAGCACATAAACACAATTTCCTTCAGATCGCCGTTAAGGAATGCATTCTTAATATCAAGCTGAAGAAGGGGCCAACGCCGGTGCACAGCAACAGAGATAAGAACACGAACAGTGTTGAGTTTTGCTACTGGAGAAAAGGTTTCCTCATAATCTAAGCCTTGTTGCTGAGTGAAGCCCCGGGCCACGAGACGGGCTTTTAAACGATCAACAGTCCCATCCGCATTCTGTTTGACCGCAAAGACCCATTTGCAACTAACACAATGTTGACCTGGAGGAAGGGGAACCAGTTCCCAGGTGTGATTAGCCCAGAGGGCATGCATCTCCTCTTCCATAGCTGCCCGCCACCCCGGATGCTGAAGCGTCTCCTGCACAGAGTTAGGAATAGAGATGGAGGAAAGAGAAGTAGCAAACTGGTTGAGGGGTGGAGAGAGCCGGTGTAGAGACACATAACCAGCCATTGGATGAGCCGTAGAGGGAGATGCAGGATCAGCCGCGGGCGGTGTGTCATCTGTAGCAGACGGCTCCGGTAGGGAAATATCCTTGGATTTACGGCGAGAATAGACGTAGCGAATGGGCGGACGGATCACAAACGAGGAGGGAGGTGACGGTGGAGAGGAAGGCGTGACTGGAACGATAGGACGAGTAATAGTAGAAGGGATGAATTGGGGAGAGGAGGATAGGTGGAACGGTTGATCTTCACAAAAAGTGACATCGGCCGAGACAGTCACTTTTCCTGTTGTAGGAGAATAGCACACATAGCCCTTCTGAGTTCGAGAGTAGCTAACAAACATCTGTCTGGTAGCACGAGCAGCAAGTTTGTTTGCTGGCGGACCGAGGTTGTGAACATAACAAACACACCCAAAAACTCGGGGTGTGAGGGGGAAAGGAGGAGTGGATGGAAGAAGAAGGCTTAGTGGAGTGACAAAGCTGAGAACGGATGAGGGCATGCGATTGATGAGGTGACAAGCAGTTGCAATAACAAAGTGCCAAAAGTCTGTTGGGACCTGCATTTGGAACATGAGGGACCGAGCGGTATCGAGAAGATGGCGATTTTTTCGTTCGGCCACGCCATTTTGTTGAGGTGTGTATGCACAGGAGGTTTGGTAGATAACACCAAACTCAGAGCACAGAGCGGAGAATGACCGACTTGTGTATTCGCGGGCATTATCGGTGCGGAGTATTTTAAGAGGCGTTGAGAACTGCGTACGTGTTTCAGATATAAAAGCACGAAACACAGAAGTTATCTCAGTGCGATCATGAAGAAAATAAAGCCAAATAACACGCGAGTAGTCATCAATAAAAGTGATAAAGTAGCGATTGTCCAAATACACTGGGGATTCTATATGGACCCCATACATCAGAATGAACTAAAGATAACGGAGTATCACTCCGGGTACAAGAAGGAGAGAAACAAACACAATGTTGCTTGCCGTAGATACACGATTCACAAGTGAACTCTTGGAGTAAAACATCAGGAAGAGCTTTCTTGAGAACCGTAAGGGGAGCATGCCCAAGACGACGATGCCAGTCAGAAGTGGAGATGGAAGAAAGAGTGAAAGACTGATAGGTGGGAGATCCAAGAGATACAACCCATTCGTCAGCCGACCGCTACCAATGGTACTCCGTGTACGACGATCCTGCAAAACAAAAGATGAAGGAGAGAAAGTTATGCAACAGTCAAGATCCCGTGTTAACTGGCTGACAGAAAGCAAGTTAAACGGGGAGCCCGGAACATGGAGAACTGAGGAGAGTAGCAAGGTAGGAGTGAGACGGAGATCAGCAGCACCAGAGACCGGGGTAGTGTCGCCATTAACAACAATAATAGATGGCGGGTGAGAGGTTGTCGAATACCGAGGCGGTTTCTGAGATGTTATATGATGAGTTGCTCCAGAGTCAACGATCCAGTGAGAGCTGTAAGAAAGACAGGATATACCTTGAGTAGAGAAAGAGGCAACCGAGCCAGATGGCCTATCAATACTGCCTTGGAGCTGCTGGAACTGAGTGCGAAGGTCTTCATATTCTTGGTGAGTAGGTGCACCAAGGTTGGAAGTGTCAGGGGCAGCAGAAGGAGCTGGAGTAGCGGAGGCGGCCAGATGCCGAGGTAGGCCATGTTTACGGTAGCATATAGCTTCTAGGTTACCCTCACGAGAGCAGTAAGTACACTTCAAAGAAGAGCGGCCACCACGTCCTCGTCCCCGAGACGGGTGGCGTCCTCCCCTGGTGGAAGGGCCACGAGCAGGAGGAGGAGTTGGCAGGAGAGGTTGCTGAAGAAGAACTGGAGAAAAACCTGTTGGAGTCTCAGATGGAGGAGTTACCCTGAGTAACATAGAGCAAACATCATGAAGGGAGGGGGTGGTAGTGGAGGAGAGTATCTGAGCTCGAACACTGTGCAGATGTGGAGGAACACGGGCCATCATCATAGCAATACATACGGCTTCCTTCTGAGTCCGTTGAGTCGCGAGATCAGTGGTAGATGGCTGATGCTGGTTCCATGCTTCAGTAAGACCCTTAGCACGAGCAACAAAGGAGGTCATGTCCCCAACCCCGCCCGTATCCAGGGCCTGCAGATCAGTAATAATGTCATAGAGGTGCTGGAGGCTGTCCTTGTCCGAGTACAAGGAATGAAGCTCATCCCACATGCCCTTGGCTGTCTCGTGATACATGGCCATTTGGTAAGGTTCTCCATCCATTGAGTTGAGAAGCCATGTCTGAACACGACCGTCATTCCGCAGCCAATCGTCGGTAGAAGGGGAAGGAGGTGCCTGCGTGAGATGAAGAGTCCTTTTGCCTGAAGGACCCGTCGGACGGAGTGCACCCAAGGCACACAATTTTTCTTTCCGGACATGAAAATAGTAGTGATCCATAGCTCATCTCGGAGCTCGGGAGGAGTGACGCGAGCAGCAGACACTTCAGAGGAATTTACCGAGGAACCCATGAAGCTGAACAGAGCAGTGAGAAGAGGTCGCATGACAGAGCTAGCAGGCGGACAGGCCGCGCGGGCAGACTGCAGGAGTCCGTGGAAACAGACTGCGCGGTCAGGCTTCTGGAGATCGCGGAAACAAACCGCGCGGGTGAGGGTAGATTGCGGGAGCAGGCCGCGGGTGCGGGGAGATCGCGGAAACAAACCGCAGCGACAGGGCGCGCGGGTGCGGGGAGATCGCGGGAGTAGGCCGCGCGAGGAGGAACCCACAGAAGGTCGCAGAGACGGTCGCAGAGACGGTCGCAGAGAAGATCGCGGGAGCAGATCGCAGAGAAGGCCGCGCGGGGAGATTGTGGGGAGATCGCGGAAGATCACGGACAGGAGGCCGCGCGGGCAGAGAGGCGGACTGACAGACAACGGTCTGGAGTAGTTCGTGCGAGCAGTCCGTGCGAGCAGGATTGCGGACTAGCAGGCAGCGGAAGATCACAGACAGGAGGTCGCGCGGGCAGAGAGGCGGACTGGCAGGCAGCGGTCTGGAGCAGTTCGTGCGAGCAGCAGCTGGAGCAGTGATCGTAACAGTGGTGGGTCTTAGCTGGCAGGGGCCTGTACATGGGCCTATTTACATGGATTTCGCTAACAGTTGTCAAACACTGAGACTGACAAAAATATGAAGACAGATGCTTTGTGGAAAATTGAAATGGAAGGAAGGAGCACATAAGTCATTAAATTTAGTAATAACAATATAAGTCCTTCACATTGTTTACCCTGTTAATTTTGAATCTTTTTTGTTTGAGCTTTGTTAGATGTATAGTAAAGAGGTCTTCACGTGCATTCTCTGTGAAATAGAGTTGTAATCTTCTACTTCTAAGCTTCCAGTTGATTTTTAGGTAAAGAAAATTTCTGCCTTGTTCATGTGAGCCTTGTACCGGTACTTGGTGTTGTTGGTGAGCAGGTAATTCCCACCTGTTGCTTTTTTAATATTTTACATTTGCAGAAACATTATTTTATAAATATAATTATTTAACTTTTATTTCTTTGCCCTAAGAACATACCACAAGATGCATAATACCATGTTAATGAGCATTTTGATTGTTTAAACATAGTCTCATGTTCTATTTACATCTGTTCTGGGATGACATTTCATGTTGAATTTACTCAATATTTTTTTTTTCTAGAAAACAAAGCCGACACAGCATAGTGTCCGTGAACTACGAGCGTTGGGCCTGACTCCCGACCTATTAGCATGCCGTTCTGCTGAAGTATGCACTTAAACCTTAATGTGTTGATTTGTGTGTAATGTATTATATTCCTTACATGTGCGAGATAATTTGACTTGTATTTTCCTGTATATCAAGGTGTTTTTTTTTCAGATTAGGCTCTGTAAACTTGACTGGTGATTATCTTGCTTTAGAAAGGCCTTTTGTAGTTTCAGATTCTCACAAGGCAGTCGAAAGACTTAAATGTTTTGGATTTATATTACTTCATACTTATTCTCTGAATCCTTAATGTTAGCTCACATTATGATATGTATATTGTTGTTTCAGCCTTTAAAAGAAGGCACAAGGGAGAAGTTGTCACAATTTTGTCATGTATCGGTGAGTCATGTTTGTTATGATTCTTATGTAATTGTGTTCTTATGTTCTATTGAAAAGAATCTTTGATCCTTTTAGGTTTCTAATATTCTCAATATTCATGATGTTCCAAATATATGGCATATTCCGCTACTACTTTGGGTGAGTTGAGCCGTATCAAATACATATATTTGATTTCAATCCAAGGTCCATCCACGAATGTTAGCATGAGTTCGGAATTCAAAACCAAAACTAATTGGGCTTTATGGTGATATTCTAACTTCAAATCCTCCATCCAGAACCAAAATGCTCATGAAGCTATATTAAAGCAGATGAATTGTCTCAGGCATGTTTCGTGCAGTAACGCTCATTCTTTCTTCTCTAACTTCTCTTTTATTGCATATATATCTGAATATGAAGTTTTTGATCCAGCATTTCTAATCCTCCAGACTTCCAGAATTGGACAAAGATGGCAGAGTCATATGATAACCTGACTAGTTCTGTCAGTTCTCTGAATTTGTTAATGTTTGTTTCTGATTCTCTGGTTTCTGTTTGGATCACCCATAACTCCCCTTCTTTTACAGGTTAAAATTGCTATGGTTGGGAAGTATATTGGACTATCAGATTCTTATCTCTCTGTGGTTAAGGTGTGTAACAGCTTTGTATTCAAAACATTCCGCACTCTCTAATTATTGTTAGTTTTGTGACCCTAGAGTTGCAGTCTGAAATTTGACATTTTATAGACTTGTTTTCCAACATTTAACTAAATTGTTCTGATATTCTTACTAAAAAAGAAGGGTCATTTATTGGACCTCCCATCCAACTTTACATAATGACAGAGACCCCTCTAACTTTTAAAATTACCAAAACATGCACCAAGCGATTTATTTTGTACATGTATGTTAATTGTGTAAACTTAGAGAGGAGATTTTGGTAATTTTAAGTAGAGGGAGGTTCCTGTAATTATGCAAAATTGTAGGGTAGTTTTTACTAATTATTCCCAAAAAAGGATACTAATTGTAGGGTGATTTTGCACATAACTGCACTTATCTATATGATTGCTTTAAATATTTTTAAACTTTTGATCACGTGATACTCTTTATTTGATAGGCCCTTTTACATGCATGTGTTGCTTGCTCTTTGAGACCATCAGTCGAATGGGTTGCGGCTTCTGACCTTGAAGAGGAAAGTGCGAGATTGGTATAGTTGTTGCAATCATCTTAAATACACAATAAACTAAGACTTACATATGGTACCTACCCGATTAATATGTATGTTAATTCTAAATCTATTCTTAATACAGACACCAGAAGCGCATGCGGCGGCATGGGAAACTATCAAAGTATGTTTTTTTCTTTGACTGTAACCTTAAAACATATGGTGATCTTTATAGTTAACTGAACCTGGGATCTATTTTCTCTCATATATAAAGCATGTGTTCTGAAACTGTTAAGTGCATGGGCTGGATTCTTTCAAATGGAATTGTTGGATTGAATGCATTTAAAATGCTCTTTTGTCTTCCCATGTAGTTTCCTAGTCCCTAGTTGAAGTATATATCACAGTTTATTTCACTGCATTTACTTGCACTGCATAGTAGGTGTTCGAGTTTTTTTCCTTTGCAATGATTGAAACTTTTAATGAACACAAAGATTCCCACTTTATCTGTGGTAATTAGAGTCTTATGTATTTTTTGCAAATTCTTAGTAGAATGCATTAAAATAGTATTTCAAAATTCAAATATTATAGCATATGTGGTCCTCAAAGGTAAGCGTAATGTTTATTCTTTGCATCATTTATGTTCAGAGTTGTTCGTGCATTTTGGTTCCTGGTGGATTCGGTGATCGTGGAGTGCCCGGAATGATATTGGCTGCTCAATATGCTAGGGAAAATAATGTTCCATATCTTGGGATTTGCTTGGGGATGCAGATTTCAGTTATCGAATTTTCTAGATTCGTATGTATACTGTTCTATTGAATATTTATACTGCGTTTTCCTTTTAAATACCATTTTAAGTAGCAGTCCTTCTCTATATGACTAACATGATTGCACACCTCGGTGGTACTAAACATTTTTTACAAGTTTTTTTAGGCTTTGGAAATGGAGGGAGCAAACAGCGAGGAATTTGATCCTCAGACTCAGTATCCTGTTGTAATCTTCATGCCCGAGGTATTTTGCTTAGTCAACCATCGATAATTGACCGAGAAAGAATAAAGTGTATATATTATGATTTTTGAAACAGGGTTCAAGAACACACATGGGAAGCACAATGAGGCTCGGTTCACGCAGAACATTCTTTCAAGATTTGAATTGCACTACCTCCAAACTGTATGCTTTGTATAAATGGACTTTTGTATTTATCGAACATCTACACTTTTGTTTGTATTTCTTTAATGCTATTAGAACAGCAAAGGACAAATTTGAAAACCTTATTTTCTATGTTTTTTGCTCATCTATTTTTCGTAAATTTCATACACATTGCCTTTATCTCCACTATCTTCCTTTTTTTGGTGGAAGTTTGAACTAAATATTTCATTTGATTTCTAGATATGGAAACCCTTCATTTGTGGATGAGCGTCATCGTCATAGATATGAGGTTAGTTTTGATATATATCCCTTGGTTAAATGTGTTATGAATACGCTCTTGGACGAACTCCAAACTTAATTTGTCTTTAGTATAAAATGCATTTTATCTTTCTTAATTGGATAGCCTAGAGTGTCAGGTTATGGGATATCATTTATCTTATTGGCAAGTCTTCAGCTTATGCTTCGCGAGGGAACCACTCTCGAGTTTGTATTTGGCGAGTGCATCTCGAGTCTTAGCGTTCCCGTCTATTTGGTGCATTCTCTTGTGTATCTCTCCCTTCTCCTTGCTGCCTAACAATTTGTTTAAATATTAAGATCTGGAGAGAGAAAATGAGGTGTGGTATACAAATTTCTTACTAGGCTAAATTATTGTTTAGCTATTACAACTTAGAAAGACATTGTCACCTTCTGTTGTGAGTTTGTATCTTGATGAGTACATGCGTTCACAGGCTTTCAATTTGCCAAGACAACTGATTTTCGAAATTAAATGCCATTCTCTGATCTCTTATGCTTGTTATGTATTTGTTGACAGCATCTACTAATCATAATGTTTTTGCCTCATAAAGGTAAATCCTGATTTTGTGGAAAGACTTGAAAGTGCCGGCTTAAAATTCGTTGGAAGTGATGAAAGCCGAAAGAGAATGGAGGTGACTGTTTGTTCTCCTAATGAAACAAGTTCAATTGAAATGATTTTCTTCTTTCTGAAAATTTACATGGCACGACTGGAGCAGATTCTGGAGCTACAAAATCATCCCTACTACATAGGTGTTCAGTTCCATCCTGAATTCAAATCAAGGCCTGGGAAACCTTCTGCTTTATTCTTAGGTAATGTCATAGCGAGACGTATAAAACTTGTTATTACCTTTGTAGTTTTTTGGAATGAACAATTTATTTTTGGAAAAAATAAAGAGTTGTTCTTGCTTTTTAGGGCTCATATTGGCTGCTACAGGAAAATTGCAAGCTCATTTTGAGAAGGGTTACTGACAGTGCTTAAAATACTCTTGCTGACTTGATTCCAATTCTCTCAGTTAAGTGAATGATATATTGCCACTCAGGTAATCATATTATCTGTATTTTTGTTTTGTAGGGTTTTGTCTTCTTCTATTATCTTTGTAATCATAAACTGTGCTGCAAGTTGCTAAACATCACGATTCTTACATATTTCTTTAATTAATTATTTGATATTGCATGTCTATTTGTTATGGACGCAGTTTGGGGGTGTATGTACATCGACTACACCGTACGGCAATAAAGATTTTAAATTTTATTTTTTTGCGTGCATTTTCTTTTCAAATTTAATTAGTTTAATTTTGCTTTGCATACTTTTATTTTTTGCTTTTTTATTTTAGTAATTATCTTTTAATTGGCTTGTGAAAGGGGAATTATAGGACAAGGCAAGTTTTACCCCAATCTCTTATTCCTATTTCATTTTCTCTTCCTCTCTTAAGGCTAGGGTTGACACTCCCCTGAGGAGGAAGAACTCCTCATTTTCTTATTCTCTACCAGATCTCCACTAGAAGGCAACATTGCTTTTGGTGGTGGTGGTGGTAGTGCACACAACACGACCCCTAAAGGACTCAACAGGAGATGCTTTGCAAACTTGTAAAGGATTTGGCCGCAACTCAAGCAATGATTACACACATACACGTGAGGATTGATGGACTCGAGCTAGTCTCCTCCACCAGCTGACAATCTGGAATCAAATACAACCGCAACAACAAGACTTACGAACAACGATAGGAGTCGACTCGATACTCTCCGCGCTATTCCTCTCCAAGCCAACCCACATTATAGGATTTTGGCCCATGGAGACTCTTGCAGACAGCGGGCGCACCCGCAGCCAGCTGCCACAAGCCTCAGTGCAGACGGACGACCTTGGATGGGGGGTGGTGAGCAGGAAGAAGCCCTATACTGAGCTCGTACTTTTGTAAAATTTTGGTTGCATGGGAGAATATCCCGTCGGGTATCCTAGGGATGACCAGGACTACCCTTATGACATATATTATGAAGATCGATGCTCTAAAGCCCCAAACAATCGGAATGAAGGACCGAGATTTCTTTGATTTATACGAATGGACTTCCCTCTCTTTGAAGACAAAGAGGGTCCATTGTGCTGGCTCACAAGATGCTAGCGGTTCTTCCTAAATCATAGGGCACGTTGGTAGGAGTGGATTGACGTTGCATCAATCCACTTGATGAGATCGGGCCCAACTTTTCTTCATACATTTGGAAATAGAGCATCCACACACGACGTGGGAGGTCGTCAGACAATTTTACAATATGAGATTCCAGCCTCCTCTTTGCAGATCACAACAATCCATTAGGGGACCTGATTTCCCTACGACATACATGATCCGTTGAGGACTATTTGGAGGAGTTTTAAGAGCTCCTACCACGTGCAACCACAATGCAACCGAAACAAGTTCTGATATTCACAGTGGGACTTTAGGAACGACTCAGGTTGGATGTAGAGTTTGAAAATCATCTAAATCTGATTTCAGCTATGAGCTTGACCTGCATCTGTGATCGATGACTTCAGCTGCACCGAGTGTGGGACGGCGGTCGTACAGGGCAAACCTCTCAGGATATTCCCACAACTAGCTAATCCCTTTCGATGCTCCGGCATCACACCGCCACCACCACGTTCTGCGTCACCTTTTTCTATGGGTGCAAAGCTCAAGCACCTGCCACAACAATTGTCACTTCATGAGTATCAAAAAAATTACAGAGCAAGGGTTTGTATTGTATTTTTGTTGCAAGCATCTCCTACTCTCCATAAGTGCCTAAGGAACTTTAGATATTACTTTGTGCCAAAGAGGATGAAATTGGCGCAGCGAACCTCGATATTCTTCTACTAGATGACGACCCTCCTTCTGAAGTCACAACGACGAACCTTACTCGCTTGGAGCTTCCTTTCTTATTGGTCGATGAGATTATGGTCCGACGACGATGAAGCTACATGGGATCGTTTGATTAGCCCGTCCTGGTAATGATTGGCCCGTCCTGGTAATGATTGAAAGTAGCAATAATTTCATTGATGAATAGCTGATTACCTCCCTTTTGGTAATTGCGAAGTCTGATTCTGACCTTCATGTTTGCCTCGGAGATGGTTGCCGCATCACCATAAGAGCGTGCTGCTTATAGTTTCCCATTACCATGGGTTCATTCTCATTCTGAGATCGCTGCGACGTACCTTACTTACTTGGAGCTTCCTTTCTTTTTGATCGATGAGATTATGGTTCGACGACGATGAAGCTACATGGGCTCATTTGATTGACCTGTCTTCATAATGATTGATAGTGGTGTCAACGACAATTTTATTGATCGGCAGCTGATCACCTCCCTTTTGGTAATTGTAAAGTCTGATTCTGATCTTCCTATTTGCCTCGAAGATGGTCGTCGCTCCACCATAAAAGGGTGTTGCTTATAGTTGCCCATTACACTGGTCTCATTCTCCTTTCAAGGCAATTTGAACCTCTTCGGCCTTAGCGGCATGGGCATTGCTTGGTTTCAGTCGTTAGGCGACGTACATGCTAACTAGACCCTTACTATGACTTTTTTCGGTCCATATCACATCCCACCACCTGGTGTGCGAGTCCTCTTTGTCTCACGCCTCCTCCCCCTCACAGCCTTATGCTTCATTCGTCACACACTTGATTTGGACTTTCCACTCTTCCGGCCATCGAGTTCGCACCTCTGGTGGACACCATTTTGACATTATAACTACAACCATATGACTTTCATGAGTAGCTCTATTTTTCGGACTAGCGTTGGATTCCTCTTCGGTTAGTGGACCACTACATCTGAATCAAGCTTGTAGATGTCGGCCGACATGTCATTTTTGAGGGAAAATCGCAACGTTAGCGACACAAATGAGAAAAATGGCGGTTTCCAGTATGGCGGCCGACATGTCGGCCCATTATGGCGGGTTATGGCGGCCAATAGAAATTAATAAGTTATTTTATTAAATTTTATAATTAAATCAGTTTTTATTATATACTTATATAGTTATACTATGTTTGCCCCTCACGACGACTCCTCATCTCCCTCGCGTCCTCCTCACGACGCTCTGGGCTCTCGTCTTCTTCGCTTGCCCTAATCTCCGCTTCTGGCTCTCGTCTTCTTCGCAGCTCTCCTTTGGTTACACTTCGGCATTTTGAAAGTATGCAACATTTCTTATTTATTACAAATTGATTAAACACTTGTTAGTAGTTTCATTTTCTAATATGAATTTTAGTGTATACTTCATTAAATAAAATAATTATCATCTAATTAAAAAAATATTATGATATATAATATATATACATATATTATTACAATCTGACATTTTGAAATGTCCCCGATATATCCCCCGCAATCCGACATCCGACATAAAAAATCCAAACCGACATGAGTCCGACATCCGACATCTGCAAGCTTGATCTGAATATTTCTCTGGACCACCTCTATCTCAGTCGGATCGTGCCACTATGACCATGCTTAGAAAGATGAGATCGAGCATCTAGTTGCGAAAATGTTGCATGTGTGGTAACATTCAGATTGCATGTGTGATAACAGATTGATTATCTGAATCATCACCAGTTTTTCATCAATTGCGCACAGTTTTGGACAATTTGGCTCATCACAAGTTATTCAATTGCACACAGTTTTGGACAATTTGGCTCATCACCAGTTTTTCATCAACCTTAGAAGTGCTTCTTCTAACGCAAACCGACTGATTATCTGAATCTCATTATCTCTAGCAATGGAGTCACACCGGATCCCGCTAACGTGTCGACTGTCTTGAAATGGCCGACATCCACCTCCATTTTGATTGGGAGAGGCTTTTGGGGGACTCACTGATGTTGTTTGTTATTCTATCAGCTTATACAGGGACCGTAACGCTTTCTCACCCCTTCAACATTGCTTGGGTAGTGGCTCTTGCGTTAGCAATGTCTGACTTCAACAAGTCATTTGTGTTTGAACAAAGCTTGACATCCAAAACCTCGATCAAATCAGCTTTTGACATAGAATTTCTTGTCTTGGTTCTTGCTCGTCCACCATTGGCGGCCTTACATTTTGGATGACCATGTTATTGTTCGAATTGACAACTGCAGTTTGAGGTATCTCTTAGACCAGATGATCACATCACTAGATTAGGAGTTATGGATCGCCAAGCTTTTTTACTACAATTTCTTTATTGAATGCAAGGTCGATATCTCCAACTAGGCTCCGTTTGGGGGGACTTATTTTCACCGGTCAAGCGGTTACGACCGCATGAACCGGACCTTAATTAAGGTCCGGTTCATGCGGTCGTAACCGCTTGACCGGTGAAAATAAGTCCCCCCAAACGAAGCCCTAGGTCGATATCTCCAACGCTACCTCTAATTCCCTCTGTTGAAGGCAGAAGTGGTTTCTCTATGTGCGACCCCATTGTTACATGTTGTCGTCATTCTTGTCGAGGCAGCAGAAAGTGCTCACTACTCCATTATGGTCAGCCTCCTCATCAATCCATCCTCTCATCCGTCGTTCTGAGTCCACAACGTGGATGTCCCGTATTCTCCCTGAGTTCCACTCAACGGCGCATGTAGGGGTCATGTAGGCGCTCTTCGCACCTACCGCTGCTTGGCCTCCACAATCTTTTGATGCCGAATGTTAAAGGCCCTGTTTGGCCGTGCAGATCCCATCCGTGCGAAGCTGGTTTTTCGTGGAATTTCAGTGGATCGCGACCATCAGCTCTCACCTCATTGCAAATATCCTTTCTGTCAGATTAGACATGGCCGATTCATTCAGCTACGAACCCGAGCCCATTTTGGACTCCCCAGCTCAACCAAGACGACCATGGGGTTTCCCAGGTACCGGTGGGCGAAACATGAATGGACACTAACGAATTATGCACTATTTTTCATACTTCATCTTGAGGACAAGGTTAATTTTCAACGGTGTGTGCTTCACTGAAGGAGTCACGGCGAGACTCCCGGTTCTGAGCCTTACTCTAGAAAGGCAACAAACTAGTAAGTAAAGGATATTTAGGTCTTCTCAGGAAAGGTTGAGCTGGCTTGTATCCCATGTATAAGGGAATTAGGGTTAGGGTTTTAGTCATCTTTGATTAGGGCAAGAGTGATGAGCACCTCTTACATGTATCCTCCTCAAATCCTTCGACGAAAAAGCACAATTTTCTTCTCTTCCATTTCCAATTTCTAACATTTAACTTGCCAAACAAAAAGCTAAAACAGTTCTTCAGATTTATTCTAAATTCTATACATCTCAGTATTTGCTCTCCTTTGACTGCAGGGATGGAGAAGATGATGCATACCCCCAAAATCACACCAGAAAATCAAAAGGAAATTATTATTATTTTTGTCAAAGGAGCAATTTCAAAAAATCATTTTTCTCTCATGCTTGTATCCTCATCTCTTATTATTATTATTTGTTTATTTATTTTTAATATTTGAGGAATTTATTCAGTGCTTTTATTCTTGCTAGTTGCCGCCTTAAGACAGATTTTTTTTCTTCTGATCATAGCCATAGAATATGAGTCAAGTGTTATCACATTGTGACACGTGGTCGATTGCGCAATCGCTACGCTTGTAGCGTATACGCTATATTTGCAGTATATCAAACTCTGGAACTCAGTACTGTATATGCTATATTAGTAGTGTATGTGCTATATTATCAATGTCAATTAATAAAAATGTGAGAAACTTTTAGGGCAATGTTATAGGCCGTCCTATAATCGCTAAACGCAGTCCATTGATATTCGCAGTCCAATGAATTTAAGTGTTCTTATGACTGCGAATAGACACCGTAGGACTGCTAATAACATCGCCCAACTTTTATTATAGTTCGCTTGTTTTTGTTGTTCTTCAAAAAGATCGGGTGCGAAGATAATTTATTTTTGGCTTCTCATGGCCTGCAATCCTTCTTCCATCTCTCTTATTATTGTAAATCTTGTTGTATTGCCATCCGGGGTGGACTTATATAGGGCCGACTTATATAGGGCTAAGTGTGGGCGGCCATTCGCACTGATTTTTAAAAATATTATTTTTAATAATAATAAGCTTTTTTATATTTTTTATGTAGCAAATATATGTGGGTTTATACTAACAACAAACAAGTAATTGTCTTAGCTAAGTTGGTCGTCACATTTAAACATATGGTCAATGGTTCAAGCCTCATACATGATATATATAATCCATTATTTTAATTCATTCTCAATGATGTATGTCTTAAAAGTTTAATTTATAGAAAAATAGAAAATTGAATAACCATATAGTATCAATTAATAATTATTTAAATTATTACTGGGATTAATAAAAATACTTTTTTGGATGTATAAGAATTATCAAATATTGTAAATAACTATCACGAGATAAATGTAGACATATTTTTTTTTTGAATAATTTTATACATCGCTCACCCACTTATTGCCATACCAATGGTGTATATCTTATGCAATTATAGCGTATATGCTATTAATATAATGTCTACCATAACGCGATCGATATTTCACATCATCTTATACACTGCGGATATAGTGTACATAAATCGTATGTTATCTATACACGTGTCACAATGTGATAATGCGGGTTAAGGAAGTTGCACTCGTCGTGCCTTGTAATTTTGTTGCATAGAATATGGGTAGGGCTTTTAGATATAAATATAGCGTATATGATACTAATATAATGTATACAATAATGTGACTGATATTTGACATCACTATAGATATAGCGAGTACAGTGTATATATTATGTGTCCATGTGTCACAATGTGATACGCTTAATGCGTGTTAAGGAAGTTGCACTGTGCATGCATTGTAATTTTTCATAGAATATGGGTAGGCTTTTAGATATAAATTGTGAAAATCACAAGTTTTAATTGCCACGCATCATAGTGCAATAACTTAAAAAGCGATCGAATTTATTACTGCATTCATATATAAATAACCTTTTTAAAATTTTAATAATGATTTTTAATTTTCATATCCAAGTGTATATATATTTTTAATTCTTGGACGTGGTTAAAAGTAATTGTATCTATATATTTATCAATAGAATATATATTAGGCTTCGTTTGGCGCGATGGTGGTGGCGGTCGTGTGGTCGTGAACCGTCATTCGTGAACGTCCGACCTCACCTAAAAAAATTCTTGCATTTTATGCTCAAAACTAGTTTATTTTCTTTATAGCGGTCGTAACCTTTGTTTTGCCAAACATACATTCTATGATAATAGCGCTTTTGACCAAGCTCACCAGAGCAAATAAGCCACGCCAAACAAAAGCTTAGACTCCGTTTGACACTGTGGTGACGATCATGAAAACAGTGGTAATGAGCTGTCGTTCTTGAACACCCGACCTCACATGAGGAACTTCATTCACTTTTATGTTCAAAACTAGTTTTCTTGAACACCCGACCTCACATATTGATCAGAGAAGAATGATGAAAACGAGTAGCAAAACCGATGTTTTTAAAAACAGGACTGGCCGGTTAAATCTTGGACCGTCATTGGACCGGTTAAAACCCTGTCAAACCGCCATCCCGCCAAATCATACCTGGTCTTTGTTAACCGGGCAGATTTTTTTTCTTGCAACCAGTCAAAGTTTGATAAATAACACAGCCATTAGGTCACTTTGAAAGTTGTTATAAATCCATAAATATTTTTCTATATAAAGAAAGCCCTAATGTCATGTAATATAATGATATATATATAATAATGTAAAAAAAATATTATATTTATAAAATATATATATTATCATGGTTCAACCCCGGTCAGACTGGGCCAACCGATGGGACCTTGAACCTTTTCTTGCTCTGGTTTAACATTCGGTCCGGTTCTTAAAACCTTGAGCAAAACAACAAATATCGTACATATTGTGCAATTTTTTTCTCATATATTACTTTAAATTCAATTGGATACATACTTAGTCTTTTATACAATAATAGCGGTTGCGCATGTGTTAGATAGTATTTGGTCGTTAATTGATGATCCAATGCAATTTACTTTTTATCGCAGAGACATTGAGAGAAGAAAAACTTTTCTTCACATTCATCTAAAAGATTGACCAATAGCGAATAGAGGTAATAACAAGCATAGTGTAGACAATAGTTATTTTTTGTTGCCAAGACAAATGTCTCAACATAATTAATACCATGTTGTTGGAGGAAACTTCTGTTAAGAATGGTGCTCGAAGCATCCGCAGGGTATTTATAGGCAAACCCTAAATCCCCGGCGGGTACGTGGATCCCTAATGGATCATAACCAACCACGAAGTATCCGTTAACCAAATATATAAATATACCTCAACAATCTCCTCCTTTATTGTAAATATCGGGGTCATATCACAAATTACTTAAACAAGAGTTAATAACGACAAAACATGAGTTTTCCAGAAAAACATAAATATAAGTTTTAGAATACATAATATCTAAACTCAAACACATGGCTCCAAACAAACACAGTAAGCAAAGCTGGAAAAAACTCAAAAGGATAATTGATCAATGATCTATGCAAACAACAGATCATCGTCATCCGGGTCGAAATCAACTTTCTTTCCTCCAGTCTCCATGTGATCTGCAAACAGACACAATAAGAATGTCACGAGACAAATCTCTATGAATTCTAACATTCGCTAATCAAAAGTAAATTGATTAATTCTAGCAGTAAAAGAACGTAATACTCTAACCAGAAAGAAAGAATCACATATCGGCATCTCTATCCAATTTACATAAAATTAGACAATTGATTTCCTAGAATCAAACAATGTTCCTTCGATTATTAAGATTATTACTAAACGTTTCACAATTGTGCTATACCATCAAACTAGTTTGGAATGATACAACAAGCTGTGACCAATATATATAATCAAGTTTGGAATGATATAAGTAATGATCATAATATCATGACGCATATCAGCAACTTTAGTATTCCTTTTTGGAATGATACCCAAATCAGCCTTTGAATAAAAAATAATTGCGTAAGTCATCAAGTTTGGAATGACTGACAACTACACTTCTCTGGCTTTCATCAGGTAGCATCTGAAATACTTCTGTGTGCTCACTCTAGATGCTCGAATGTAGGCATACTACGGTTCTAAGAGTTAAAACAGAAGCAGGGTATTAAGTTATACTAAATGAACCTTAATCACATCTCCCCCGATGTTTTATTTGTTAGAACCTTACATAAGCCCTTGGTAAGGACATATACTACATTATCTTTCGATCTCACGTCCAATAGGGAGATTATCCCCTGACTGGTGAGATGGGTCAACCAGGCCTGTTTCATCCTTAGTTGCCTTCTCTTTCCATTGAACAACGTATTTGTTGCAATGGTCTTTGTGGCTTGATTGCCACAATATAGCGAAATAAAGTGCATTTTCAGACTCGTCATTGGAATATCTATTATTAGATCTCTTATCCACTCTGCTTCTCCTGCTGAAGCGAGAGCATAAAGTTCCGATTTCATAGAGTATAGTGCAATGCACGACTGCCTCTTTGACTTCTAAGCTACTGCTGCTCCTCCTAGGGTAAATACAAAACCGCTAGTGGATCTACTGTCAGCAATTTCTGAGCACCAGGAGGCATCAGAATACCCCTCAAGCACAGGAGGATGTCAACTGTAACATAAAGCATACTTCTCACTGTACATTAAGTATCGCATTAGCCTTTCTAAGGCATCCCAGTGGTCCTTCCCAGGGTTACTTGTAAATTTACTTAACATGCCGACCGTAAAGGCTATGTCAGGTCTAGTGCCGGTTGTAGCATACATGAGACTACCGATGAGTTTGGAGTAATCCAACTATCTAATAGATGAACCTTCATTCGGTTTCAGTCTATTGTTATAATCGTATGAGGTCTCACTAATTTTTCTATCAACGTAACCCCACTTCTCAAGTAGATTTCTAATGTTGTGACTCTGACTTAGGGTAAAACCCTTTTTAGTGAAGTTCACTTCCATTCCTAGGATGGTTTTCACCACACCTAAGTCAGTCATGCTAAATTGTGTCGTCAAGGCAGCTTTCACGTCTTTCACCTCAGACTGATCAGTGCCCAGAATTAGCATGTCATCAACATACAAGCATATAATTGCAACTTTATTTGAACTTGTTCTAACGTACAGACATTTATATGAAAAGCTGGGTTTAAAACCCATGGCTTTAACACAAGTGTCAATTTTTTTGTGTCATAATTTGGGTGCTTTTGCTTCAATTCGTAGAGTGACTTAATCAACTTACAGACCTTGTTCTCTAGACCTTCTACGACAAACCCTTCAGGTTGGTGCATGTAGATCTCTTCGGTCAGATCTCCATTAAGAAATGCAGTCTTGACATCCATCTGATGAACTGTAAAGCGTTGAATAGATACTATCGCGGGAAGTATCCTAATTGCCGCATAGTGACAAATAGGTGAGTATATATCAAAGTAGTCTATTCCACTCACTTGAGTGAAGCCTTTTGCAACTAGACGTGCTTTATATTTTGCAATACTCCTATCAGGATTAAGCTTCTTTTTCAGAACTTATTTGTTTCCAATGGTCTTAGCCCCTTTGGGCAAGTCAACCAGTGTCCACGTATTATTCTGCATAAGTGAGTTTAACTCTTCATCCATGGCTTCTTTCCATAATAGAGAGTCTTGAGATCGCATTGCTTCCTTATAGGTGGATGGATCAGCTTCAACTTGGTAAGTCACGAAGTCTGTACCGAAGCTTTTAGACATTTTCTCTCTACTAGATAGCCTTCTGGTATCTAAACCACTCGTGTCATCATGCTTAGTGTCAGAGTTACGTTGGCACGGCTCAACTGGAGGCTCAAGACTAGTGGCTGGCAGACCTGGAAGCGTCAGGTTCTTATCCTTAAGGAACTTATCCTCAAAGAAGACAACGCCTCTAGATTCTATTACAGAGTTTGTTGAGAGATCTAGAAATCTATTTGCAGCACTATCCTCTGTACATCCTAGATAGACACACGTTTTTGTCCTAGGTCCAATCTTAGCTCGTCTAAGGTCTGGTATCCTAACATAAGCGATACAACCCCAGGTCTTAAGATTATCAAATCTAGGAGGTCTCTTACACCAAAGCTCATAGGGTGTCTTAGTCAACTTAGCATGGATAACTTTATTAAGAATGTGATTTGACATGAGGGCAGCTTCACCCCAGTAGGCCGCAGGCATGCCAGCAGTTAACAACATAGAATTCAACATCTCTATTAAAGTTCTTTTTTTTTCTTTTAGCGATACCGTTGGATTGAGGGGAATAAGGGGCAATCGTTTCAGGGATAATGCCATTGCTGGCAAGGAAATCTCTGAACTCCCCCGAGACGTATTCTCCTCTTCTATCACTCCTTAGCCTTTTGATTTTCATGTCAAGTTGATTCTCAACCTTATTTTTGAATATACGAAATTTTTCAAAAGCTTCATCTTTGATTTTAAGTAGATAAATATGACTGAATCTAGAGTAGTCGTCGATAAAGGTTATCAGATACTTCCGACCTCCACGCGTGCCAAAACTTTTGTAGTCACATATATCGGAGTGTATTAACTCTAGCAATTGTGTGCTCCTAAAAACCTGACTAAAATGTGTTCTAGTTATCTTAATTTGAGCACAAATTTCACCTTTGTCGAATCTGGTTTTTGTGTCAAAGGGGATGTCGTGAGTTTTAGCTAGCAAGAGTAGTTTTCTATAATTGACGTGTCCTAGTCTTGCATGTAAAGTCTTAGTATCGATCAAATTAGAACTAACCTGATTTACTACTTCGTTTGCTAGACTCAACCTATACATTCCGTTGACGACATACGCACAACCAAAATAATGCGAGTGAACCATCAACGTTACTCGACCACCACTAATATTAAATAACATACCAGCATCGCATAACAAACTAATCGAAATTAAATTAACAGCTAATGATGATATAAATTTAACATTTTTTAAAGTAAGAGTTTTACCTGATGAGAGCGTCAAGGTAGCATTGCTGACCTTCAACACGTCAGCTACTCCTCCATCAGCAACAGTAACAGTCTCTCAGACTGTAGTGACATTCTCCAGAAGCGCAGTGTTGTTGCAGACACGACATGTAACACCTAAGTCTACCCACCACTCGGTACTGGCCTTTTTGTTACCGACCATGACAACAAAGTCGGTAGGCGCAGTCTGATGAGCCATATTGGCCCTGTTATCAATCTTTGGTGTACTGGAGTCACCTCTCTTTGGTTGCTTACACTCGGAAGCGCAGTGACCCCACTTGTTATAATTATAGCACTTGCCTTTGAATTTCTTTGCCTTTTTGCTCGTATCCACAATTGCGGGTGCACTGGGTAACGGTCTAGTCTTTCCAGTCTTAAACATACACTTAGGATGCGTGACCATGTTGGCAGCAGAGGACTGCTTGCTAACGGTCTCCCTAGCGTGTCTAGTCTGGTTCTCATCCTCAATGCAAATGAAGCGCTTGAGGTCTTTAAAACTGACCTGCGTTTTCTTTCGATACATCTCCGTTTTAAAGGAGTACCACACCGACAGAAACTTGAATATGATGGCTCCTGCAAGAAAACCATCAGGCAGTGGTATGTTCTCACTGTTCAGCTTGTCCACCAGATTCTCAAAATCGGCGACCTGTGGAAGGATTTCTCTTTCCTCAGTGAAGGTGAAAGCCATGAACTTATCCACCAGGTGCGTCTTGGACATGTTTTCCTCTTCCTTGAACTACTACTCCAGAGCATCCCATATTTCTTTGGCCGTCTTCAGTTTACTGTACGTCTCAGCAAGCCTGTTGGAGAGGTAGTTCAACAGGTAGTCGCGGCAGAAATCTTCATCCTCCACCCACTGGGCCTCGCCATCAGTCCCAATAAATTCAGCGCGAACAGATTGAACGGTATAGAACACGTTCAAGTACTTCATGCGGAACTGAGTGTTCCTCTTCCAAGCACAGAACTCAGAGTTGGAGAATTTCTCCAACTTGATCATCGGAACAGGAGTATTTCCCTTGGACATTGTGTGTCTCTTGCTTCTTCGTCGAAAGATCTCCTTCCTCCAGCGATCGGATGATGACAACAAACGAGAACCGGCCTTCCCCTTCGATCGATGGGATGAATCCAGTCGGCAGCGACGAAACCGCGAGAAGGAGCGAGGGCGTGTGGGAGACGGTTACGGGGTTCTTCCTCCTTCGATCGACGGGAACGACAGAGACGGTTATGAGGAGAAACGCACGGGAGAACGAGTGAGACTTCGAGAATGTTAAGAATGGTGCTCGGAGCATGCGCGTGAATGTCCAGTTTACACTTTACTCGTTGCCCCTAGCAGGGTATTTATAGGCAAACCCTAAATCCCTGGCAGGTACGTAGATCCCTAATGGATCCTAACCAACCGCGAAGTATCCGTTAACCCGATATATAAATATATCTCAACAACTTTGGGCAAGGTTCCAGTTCAATAACGAACTTCGGGCAAAAATGAAAGAGCTTCATCTTGTCATCGATATGAGAAATGAGAAAGCAAGAACTAGCGCTTCTCTCAAATAAAATTGACCTCCATCCCGTCTCTTACTGGGTCTACATCATCTTTGTTTAGCCATGGGAAATTGGGCAAAAAGAGTTTACTTATATATATATATATATATATTTTTCATTCGATTTTGTGTTCGTTTCTTTAGTTCGTGTCTCCACTAATATATCTATCTTCATTTCTTTCTCAATTGCTAAATTGAAACCATACACCTATTATACCTCTAATTAGACTTTTCCTTCTAGCCCTGGAAAAAAATCATCTTTCTCATTTCTTGCTTCTCAATATATGAAAGCTCAGATTCTACCATTCTGAACCCCTTCTACCTTCGATTCAATGGGAGTGCCCTCCCATCAAACATATACTAAGTTTTACTATAATCTTCCGTTCAGTTAAATAGATATGAAAGACGTATGTTTGATTCTCTCCATTCTCTTCTGGAATGAGAGGGAGCAGAGCTGTTGTTGGTATTAGAAACGTACTGAGTTTCTCGATCCATTACACTTTGCGGGTGAGAATTTTTCTTTTCATTGTGTCAGAGATAAAAGGCAAAGGAACGAAGCGAAGTAGCTCCAGCAATGCAAGAGGCCAAATCTAGGAATGTGTTGCTCCACTTCTTTAGATTAGTAGAGTAAAGAGAGGTGTTGAGCAGCTCGCCTTAATTAGTAGATCGTAGAGAGAGAAATGAACAAATCTGCTCACCAAGTTAAGGTTCTGACAAGCGGAAAAAACGGGAACTAGGTCGCATGAACACTCTCAACCATACTGAGCACAATAAATCAGAAAAAATGAAGGAACACGAAGACTAGTATTCAAAACTTTTCTTTACAACTTGAGGTACACATGGCGAGACATGCTTCACCAATACAATCAAAGAAAGAATAACAACAAGCAAAGCAGAAACCACCCAAGTCGCCTGACTAGCAAGCTGCCCGACTTAACAAGGTTGTCCGCGCAAACCGCCAAGTCGCCAAACTGCAACTCAACACGCGGACTACCCGTTATTCCAATGCTGACACTATCCGCCCGAGCAAGACCGCCTGACCGCTGTCACTTAGCCGCTCCTAACCACGAACACTGCTGCTGACAAGCTGAACAAAAAACAGACCGGCAAGGCAAGACGCCTAACCGCACGGTCTGACCTTATTAAAAGCAGAAACACAAGCCGAAGAGAAAAGCTGCCGCAAACCGTGACCACCTGCTGCTACCCGCCGCTGACTGCCACCGACTTAACCGCTGCGGTCTCCTCTGATCAAGTCAGAACCACACACAAGCCGCGCAACCTGCGAACAGAACAGAGTCAATTCTCAACCCGCGCGACTAAAAAAAGTTTAACCGCACAAACAACTTGCGAGCTCTCGCTTACTGTTCGATGTATTTGATCTGAGGGAGAGGTCCTATTTATATGCGCGAGGCGGAGTGTGGTAACCGCCCATAATGATAGGATAACCGCCCCAACCCGGCAACGGGTAGAAAATAAACCGTGCGGCTTAAAGACAAGCTGCACCGATCAACCAGAACACCAGGACTTGAAGCAGACAAAGTCCAAAAAATAAGCCGGACTGGCAGACCGCCAGCCCGCTGCGGGTAGACAACCTGCGCGGTCTCAAGACAGACCGCCCGACCTCCACTTCACTTCAACAGTTTCAACACTCCCCCTTGAAGTGAGAAGTGAAAGTCAACCCGAGTAAACCTCGTAACTGAGTGAATGGTCCCTTCGCGAAGATGTCAGCGACATTGTCCTCGCTCCGCACATGCTCAACCATCAGAGATCCCTCCAGCAACTTTTCCCAAATAAAATGATGCTCGATCTCGATGTGCTTGGTCCGCGCATGACAAACTGGATTATTAACCAGTTTGAGGGCACTCTCGTTATCACCACGTAGCAGAGTAGGACGTCGCACCTCCTTATGGATGTCTTCTACCAACCTCCTCAGCCAGATGGCTTCCTGAGCTGCCAAGGCCGAAGCCTTGTACTCCACTTCAGTGGTAGAAACAGATACCGAATCCTGCTTCTTGCTGCACCATGATATAGCTGCAGGGCCCGCCAAAAAAACATATGCAGATGTCGATTTCCGATCATCCAAATCTCCCCCATAATCAACATCCATGTAACCATGCAGGTTAAAGCACGTATCTCTCCTATAACAGAGACCCAAATCAGAGGTCGACTTCACATACTTCAGGATACTCCTGGCCGCCACCAGTTTAGGTTTCCGTGGCTCTGCCATATATCGACTCACCCTGCCAACTGCATATGCAATATCCGGCCTAGTAATCGTCAAATATATCAGACTCCCAATTAGAGCCCAGAACACCAATGGATCAGAAAGAATCTGCCCCTCATCCCGCTGAAGCTTTAGACCAACCTCAAGAGGAGTCGAACTACTCTTCCCTTCCTGCATGCCGAATCTCTTAACGATTCGCTCCGCATAGCCCTTCTGGGAAGTGAGCACTAGCCCTGCAAGTTGAGTCGAGCCGGCTCGTGAGCTCGATGAGCCGGCTCGAAAAAAGCTCGACTCGAGCTCGAGCTCGACGATCTCGAGCTCGATTTCGAGCCGAGCTCGAGCTCGATTACTCTTGTTCTTGAGCTCGCGAGCCGGCTCGCGAGCTTTTTTTTTGGGTATTTTTTTTTAAAAATATAAATAAATAAAAATAAAAATGGGTTCATGAGCAAAAAGCTCGCGAGCAGCTCGAGCTCGACTCGAGCTCGCGAGCTCGAAAGCTCGAGCTCGAGCTCAATATACTGGTCTCGATCTCGAGCTCGAGCCAAGCAGGGTGAGCTCGACGAGCTCGAGCTCGAGCTCGAGCTCGAAATATTTAGCTCGAGCTCGAGCTCGAGTTTGGGATTTTTGCCAAGCTCGACTCGAGCTCGACTCGTTTACACCCCTAGTGAGCACTCCATTCTTCTGCCTCTCAACCTCGAGTCCAAGGAAGTGGTGGAGCTCACCTAGATCCTTCATCTCAAATCTGATAGCAAGCTCAGCCCTTAGCCTTGCTACCTCCTCCTCTGAGTTCCCGATGACAATCATGTCATCCACATACAATAGCATGAGGAGCTGAAGCTCTCCCTTCTTCTTGATAAACAAGCTAGAATATGAGTCTGAAGCAAAGTATCCGCAAAAATGAAGATATTCTGCGATCTTCCCATACCACGCCCTAGGCGCTTGCTTCAACCCATAGAGGGCCTTCTTCAACTTGCAGACGTGTCCCGGATGAACTTTCGATATATACCCAGGTGGCTGAACCATGAATATGTCCTTATCAATCTCGTCGTACAAGAAAGCATTCTTTACGTCAAGTTGCCAAATCTTCCATCATTGGCAAGCTGCCAACGCAATCACCACCCGCACTGAAGTCATCTTGTCCACTGGACTGAACGTCTCCTCATAATCCTCCCCATATTGTTGTGAGAACCCTCGAGCAACAAGGCGATCCTTGTATCGCTCGATACTACCATCCGCCTTCTTCTTCAATTTGAACACCCATTTGCAAGTTACAGGAGTTATGCCATCAACCTTGGGAACAAGATCCCAGGTTTCGTTCTTCTTGAGGGCAGCCATCTCCTCATCCATGGAATCTTCCCACTCCTTGATTACAGTGGCTTACTCAAATCTTGAAGTCTCTCGCTCGTCCAGAGGGCCAACAAAGAAACATGAGACAAAGCTCACCATGCATGTTTCCTCCTGTATAACGAGCTGGTGGAATTATAGTCCTCTTTGACCTTCTCAAGGTCGGCACTGGACTAACCACTTCCGCTGCATCTTCAAAATTAACTTTGTTTCCAGGCATACTTGGAGCAATGCTCCTCCTACTTCCAGAACCTGAAGCATCTGCCCCAGAGCTTGACGCAACTGGAGCCCCTGGTGATACAAGCAACTCCTCATGAAGACCACCTGCAGCTTCTCTTTGCCTTTCAACCTTGCTATCTAATAGTTCTATACTAGAACTCCCATGGTATGATGTCAGCTCGTTAAATACCACATCACGAGATACTACAAATCTCCGCATCTGGGGATTCATGCACTTCCAGCCCTTCTTTCGGTCATCATATCCAATGAACACTAGTTTCCTCGCCTTCACGTCTAGTTTTGTTCTAAGGGCATCAGGAACGTACACATAGCAAGTTAAACCAAACACTCGTAAGTGTCTCACACCGGGCTTCTCCTTAAACATCAGCTCATGTGGAGTCTTCATGTTGATCGGACTAAGAGGCATCTGATTGATGACAGAAGCAGCGCAAGACATACCCTCCGCCCAGAAGGACTTTGAAATATTCTTGGCATGAAGCCAGCACTTCACGGTCTCCGTCAAATGACGGATCTTCCGCTCAGCAACTCCGTTCTGTTGTGGAGTATGCGCACAAGAGAGCTCTCTCTGGATGTCGTGCTTCCTGCAAAAACTAAAGAACTCACCTGAGGTGAACTCACCTCCATTGTCAGTTTTTAGCTTTTTAATCCGCAGTCTAAGACGACTCTCCACAAGCTCCTTGAACTCCACAAACTTCCCGAACGCCTCTGACTTCTCCTTCATAAAATACACCCAGGTATATCTAGTGTAATCATCAATCAAAACCAGCATATACCGATTGCCTCCAAGACTAGCAGTGTTGGTCGGGCCAAAAAGATCACCGTGAATCAACTCCAACGGCTTCTTGCTCCTGCTCTGTGACTTGTCAAATGGAAATCGATGAGACTTGCCATACTGACACCCCACACAGACATGACCCTCTCCCATGGATGATAAACTAGGCAAGCCTTTCACAAGGCCTTTTGCCGCCATAGTCTTCAACTTCGCCATGCCAACATGCCCTAGCCTTTCATGCCAGATAACTGCGCTATCATTGTCTGCATCTTATCAACATAGGAACTTGTTGATAAAACAAACAAATCCTTTACCCTTCTCCCAAAATGAACTGTGTCAGCTTGCACCGATTACACATTCTTAAGAAACCTCACTTCTGTTGGACCAAACAGAACGTGATATCCGGCGTCTACAACGTTAGTCACTGAGAAGAGATTTTTCTTCATACCCGATACGTGATAAACACTCCGTAATTTGAGTGGACCCTTATCACTACCTAAAGAAACCACCCCCTCTTGCTTGACTGCATGAACGGAATCATCAACGGTAATAATATCATCATTACCTGAATAGGGTTGCACATAAGAAAGCTTTGACCCATCTCCGGTGAGGCGATGACCACACCCCGAGTCAACAATTCAGTCCTCCTTGTAGTTGATAGAAGAAAGAACACCAACGGATGCCGCCGTCAGATTTGTTGTAAAGGCACCATCTCCTCCCCATTCAACTTCCTCATTCCTGGATCCAACTTCCTCCTTGCTAGCAGCATGCCCTGCCTGAAGATTCAACCGACAATCCTTCTTAAAGTGACCAAGCTGGTTACACTTGAAGCACCGAAGTCCTTCCTTCTTCTTTCCATCAGACTTAGGAGCATTGCTCCTCTTGTAAGACCCCCCTCCCAAATCGGCGGTCCGACCGGGGGATCTTATCGCACACCACCCTTTTAGCACGACGCCGAAGCGATCCTGAAGGGTGGAGGTACTAGCTTCTCCAACCCCCTTCCTAGAACACCCCGTTGTCACGCCTAGGGGTGATGTTAAGCGAAAGTCACTACACACCAACAGAGTAGGGAAGCAGTATTCTAGCGGAAGACATCATCAAAGAGTGCATATTATAATACTTAGCGGAAGACGTCATCAAAGAGTGCACTTTATAGTACTTAGCGGAAGACGTAGTTTTATCACAGAAACCACAATTTCAAGACCTGTAAATATTCTACATATCTCTGCCGCATAAAATCCTAACCATCAAGGATTTATTGCCATTATATATATACCCTGGGATAGGGCACAACAAAAGGAGATGCAGCTTAACAAACTTATACCTGACGTAGCCTGCTCTGTGGCTTCATCCACACACAGATGTTGTCACTCATCCGCACCTGTCACATGTGCCAAAGACAAATTATTAGAACCACGAACAGAATCCAACCCCTACTAACAAACATACATAATATAACATTTATAAGGGAGGGGATATCTGGACTCTTATTGGGCCGAGGCAGTCTTCCCACGACCACCGCCTACGTACTCCGTATCATCCTGCATACGGTCTCAGACCCACGTAGTTCTATTAGTTTCGCACGGGTTGCCCTCCCAGACCGTCCGTCGTGCGGGTTGCCTTAGAGTAAAACTCACAGGCCATCTGACATTCTCCCAAGGCACATTTTATATTCCCGGAGGAATAATTCTCGAAGGCACAATATATTTCCCGTAGGAATATTTCTCGAAGGCAACATTTCATTCCCGTAGGAATTACTTCTCGAAGGCAATATTTCATTCCCGTAGGAATTACTTCTCGAAGACAACATTTCATTCCCGTAGGAATTACTTCTCGAAGGCTGCATTTTATTCCTGTAGGAATTACTTTCTCGAAGGCAACATTTCATTCCCGTAGGAATTACTTTCTCGAAGGCAACATTTCATTCCCGTAGGAATTACTTCTCGAAGGCAACATTTCATTCCCGTAGGAATTACTTCTCGAAGGCTGCATTTTATTCCCGTAGGAATTACTTTCTCGAAGGCTGCATTTCATTCCCGTAGGAATTACTTTCTCGAAGGCAGCATTTCATAAGACGAGAAAAGAGAACTCTTTAAGGCTTAGCCATATATCCATCCGAGAATTTAGTAGAGGAAGAGAATAGGACCTCCTTATAAGCTACCATATCTCCATCCGAGAAGGTACAACTATTTTAACTCGACTTCCATCGCTCTTTTGGATTGCTTGGCAATCAAACCCAAGCTATCTGCATAAGTCACATTGGTATTCATGTGGGCTCTCGTCGATCACCTGAGTGCTTTAGAGCTTAAGCCCAAGTCACACATAAACTTTATGTTCATTTATAGGCACCAGAAGTAGCATAGTAGAGTGAAAGAGAGAAGATAGAACAAAGATGAAGAGAGATGAGGTGAATGTCATAGTAAACCATGGGTGGTCAACTCCCATAGTTACCATATTCTATCGTGAGTTCATTACCTCATTCAAAACACCCCTTACTTATATAACCGACTCAACTTCCAGAGTTATAAACAACCAGTTGGGCAATGACCATAATTAACCATAAGCCGTTGATGGTGAGTTTGTTTTCCTATATATAAATATATATATATATCTGTATACATATATGTATATATGTTGATCATCCAAGGTCTGTCCAAAACATCTTCAATCCATTTGGGCATTAACCTATCCACTCACATCTATTCCGGAGCAAGAGGGGCAGAAGAATTAAGTCATCGGAGCATGGAGTAAATAAAAATAAGTAAAACTCCTAAGAAGCTTACTACTCTATCAATAGAGAGGTGAGTTGTCTATCCCTGCCAATACATTAACTACTCATACAAGAACCCAAGAGGAGTTAATTTCACAAAACATGTTATGTTCTGAAGCAAAGGTAAATGGTAGATAAATATGAGCCCTTCCTAAGCATGCGATGGAGAGTAGAGGAGAACTAGAGTAAAAGGGGAGGTGAACCTTAGCAACCCAATAGAGATCCCATAATGCTCCGTTACAGCCTCATCTCCTTATAAATCTTATCCCTAACAGCCGACCACCAATAATAAACATCATAAAGCTACAAGCAATCAATTTTTTTTCTTACCGCTGCCTATATGGAACATCCATCTCACTGCGATCTTATCCATAGGAAGATGATATTAGCACATCAATCATATGTAAATCTCTTAGAGGGAGAGTAGGAGCACATGAAACATCCAAAGGCTGCAACAGAGCCTTTGCTCATCCACCTTCTCCTATGAAGCCCCCTTCTTATGTGCATATATATATGTATAAATATATATGTGTATATATATAAAAACTTGCACGGACAAAGAAAGAGGGAAAGAGAGAGAGAGAGAGAGAGAGAGAGAGAGAGAGAGAGAGAGAGAGAGAGAAAGATATTAGCACATCAACCATATGTAAAGCTCTTAGAGGGAGAGTAGGAGCACATGAAACATCCAAAGGCTGCAACAGAGCCTTTGCTCATCCACCTTCTCCTATGAAGCCCCCTTCTTATGTGCATATATATATATGTATAAATATATGTGTGTATATATATAAAAACTTGCACAGACAAAGAAAGAGGGAAAGAGAGAGAGAGAGAGAGAGAGAGAGAGAGAGAGAGAGAGAGAGAGAGAGAAAGATATTAGCACATCAACCATATGTAAAGCTCTTAGAGGGAGAGTAGGAGCACATGAAACATCCAAAGGCTGCAACAAAGCCTTTGCTCATTCACCTTCTCCTATGAAGCCCCCTTCTTATGTGCATATATATATATATATGTATAAATATATGTGTGTATATATATAAAAACTTGCACAGACAAAGAAAGAGGGAAAGAGAGAGAGAGAGAGATAGAGAGAGAGAGATATTAGCACATCAACCATATGTAAAGCTCTTAGAGGGAGAGTAGGAACACATGAAACATCCAAAGGTTGCAACAGAGCCTTTGCTCATCCACCTTCTCCTATGAAGCCCTCTTCTTATGTGCATATATATATATATGTATAAATATATGTGTGTATATATATAAAAACTTGCACAGACAAAGAAAGAGGGAAAGAGAGAGAGAGAGAGAGAGAGAGAGAGAGAGAGAGAGAGAGAGAGAGAGAGAGAGAGAGAGAGAGAGAGAGAGAGAGAGAAAGATATTAGCACATTAACCATATGTAAATCTCTTAGAGGGAGAGTAGGAGCACATGAAACATCCAAAGGCTGCAACAGAGCCTTTGCTCATCCACCTTCTCCTATGAAGCCCCCTTCTTATGTGCATATATATATATGTATAAATATATGTGTGTGTGTATATATAAAAACTTGCACAGACAAAGAAAGAGGGAAAGAGAGAGAGAGAGAGAGAGAGAGAGAGAGAGAGAAAGATATTAGCCATCAACCATATGTAAAGCTCTTAGAGGGAGAGTAGGAGCACATGAAACATCCAAAGGCTGCAACAGAGCCTTTGCTCATCCACCTTCTCCTATGAAGCCCCATTCTTATGTGCATATATATGTATAAATATATGTGTGTATATATATAAAAACTTGCACAGACAAAGAAAGAGGGAAAGAGGGAGGGAGAGGGAGACGTTGGCACCACAAATCGACAACATCCTCCCTCAATAAAATCGGAATATTTTCATATTTCGTACTCCCCCATCATCAACCAAAATAGTTATTCGAAATGAATTCATTTGCCGAAAAATTTGAGGAGGGGGGGACGCAGATGGGGGAGGGAAAACCATTGTTGTGTACTTAACAAAATTATCATATCAAAATTCTTTTAAGCCATTCTATTTCATCACCAAACAAGAGGAAGCAAAAGATTAAGGGGTATTAATGGGTTGTTTTAGCTAAGAAGATTATGTGACTGGTTCCTCTTGGGTGATGCTTATGGTGTGAAGAGTCCCCCATAAATTGCATGCCTACACATATAATCGCCTTCTTACTCTCGTACCAGTTCGGAGTGGCACGACTCCATTCCACACCGAATCGAAAAGGCGAGGAAAAAAAAGAAATAAAATAAGTGGCAGATTCTTGCCATGGGAGGGAGAATTGAGGTGGGAGGAGGAGGGGAGATGGAGAAGAGGGAACCTTGCCGTGAATCCCCTGCCTTCGAGACGAAGGTGATGCCATCCTTATATAGTCGGGATTGGCCAATCGGAAGCTCTCAGGGAAGCTCCTTTTTCCGAATCCAAAAGCACAGGTGTCCTTCGTTCCATGAGTGCTCGTCCAGGGAGGAAGATCGAGCCTGGTTCGCACTTCCTGTCCGGCTTGCGATCCTGGCACCGGAGTTCGCCCTCTTCTTTCCGCCCCTAGGTTCGCATCTGCCGTTTTTTTTTGTTCTTAAAGTTTTCTATATCAATATATATAATCTTATATATATAAACGTATATCTTTACACATATAAATGTATATATATATATTCATAATTCCCAAAGTGAGCATGGGAGAAAATGTGCAGAGAATGCCATTTTGTTCGTGTCAACAATACGAATCCAATGGGATCAATCAGTGTTGATTCCGAGTATATTTACTCGTAGCTATTTGCTCGAGTCGACGCGTAACTCGTAACGACTTATTTCGTCCAATTTTTCTCGACTCTCCTTGAAATTGAATGAAACAAATTGCATCACGCTTGTATAGGTCATATTAATTCAACTCAACCGACTGCGGTCGATTTGGACCATTTGCTCAAGAAGTGTTTCGTGATGGCCGTGTTGAACGACGTGACCTACGACGGTCACTTCTGCTAGATGACCTCGGATTCGAGCGTAATGAGTTCCGATACCCTTGAGTTGACTATACAAGTCTAATGCAACTGATGGAAGTTGATTCAGAGCACGTATGCTCACTATACTAAAATAGCTCCGTCGTGACGTGCTACGGTACTCAAAACGGTTACTTTCACCAAATGATCTCGGGTTGGAACGAAACAAATTCTGTTGCACTCGTATCGACCATACGAGTCTAACGCAATTGACGGAAGTCGATTCAGAGCACGTATGCTTCATATTCTAAAACTGTGTCGCAGTGACGCGCTATGGTACTCAAAACGGTCACTTTCACCAGATGACCTCGGATTGGAACGAAAGGAATTCCGTTGCACTCGTATCGACCATACGAGTCTGATTCTACTGACGGAAGTCGATTCGGAGCACATATGCTCAATAAACAACTTTGACGTTGCGGCGAAGCACGATGCTACCCAAAACAGTCATTTCTCTAAATGACCACCACTATGTGGCGAAGGTCAGGTCGTGGTTGCCTTATGACCCGACCTAGGTTCCTCCAAAGGTTCAACTGAACCGGCTAGACCCCTTTTCAAAGTTGGGATGTTACAAACCAATAAAACAAAGAAGATTTTCGTCCCCGAAAATATGAGTGGGTCATGGAGATTCAAAATAGGACCTACTGTAGATCACTATAGGTGTCGAATGATCCCAAAATTTAAGGGCCTATAGGTTTGGTTTTATCTAATGAGCTGTATTGACTTCTCCTATCGTGCAATATAATAAACAGCTTAAGTGGAACAAAGGTAGCTTTACCGTAGCTATGTCCATTCTGCCGTAACTTGGATATATATTGTTCGTGAGAAAATTTTGTGCGGCAAATTGTTCGCTAGATGAATTGCCAGCTTAATTAGTGATTCTGAGTAAATAATTCTAGCATAATTGAATACCCCAATGTTTGCACATCCGAAACGCGGAAATTTACGTGTTGTGTCCTAAAGGTACATAGTAAAAATCCATTAACATATAACCGACTCTCATACGATGGTTATATGTTAGTGGAACAGATAACGAGAAATACAAGTAAGCAGTGTAAATCCATGAACATATAACCAACTCCCATACGAAGATTATATGTTGATGGTATATGTAAAAATTACAAATAAGCAGTGAAAAATCCATGAACATATAACCAACTCCCATACGAAGGTTATATGTTAATGGTATATGCATATATGTATGTTTTGATGCAAATGATGCACATGCATGTCATGCATAACGAGTACTCATGACTCAATCACATATCCCTACATCGACATAGTCTGACCGCTTTTCTTCCAGCAGGGTAGCGACCCCCGCGGGCCTCACCGATGTGGCCGTCGGTGACAGTGGCCGGTCCTGCCACTTCTGGGTGTGGACGTACCGCACTACCCAGGCCCCAACGTACAACTCTGTGTACTCTCGGATGTGAGCGACATCCGGCGATTCCGAGATTCGGTTATCCAGCGGAGGGACCTTCCGGGGAATTAATAAATGACCTCCCGGGGTTCACACACTCCCTAGTGCCTCGTGAGTCGTCAACCTTCCCATTCCTGTACGAACGGTCCTTGGGCATGACTGACCCGCCGCGATAATCACATAAAATTATTTTACCAGTTTTCACCTTATGTTGCCATATTTTGACCGCTTTTCTTCCAGCAGGGTAGCGAACCCTGCGGGCCTCACCGATGTGGCCGTCGGTGACAGTGGCCGGTCCTGCCACTTCTGGGTGTGAATGTACCGCACTACCCAGGCCCTAACGTACAACCCCGTGTACTCTTGGTCGTAGGAGACGTCCGACAATAATTGAATTTGGCCAACCAGCAGAGGGACCCAGCGGGGCATATAAGATACAACCGAGCTCCCGGGGTGCACATCTCCATGTCGCATAGAGTCGTCAACCCTCCCGCACCGGTACGTACGGTCTACGGGCATGACCGACCCACCAATTTTCCACCGCAAGCAATTTACAGTAAAATAAATAAAACAGATCGTACTGATAGATGTTGCGTTAGATTGAACATACCTCATAGTTCTTCTGCGATTGCATAGCTCTATTTTAAACAGATCGTCAAATTGATAAACGTTATATCAAGTCAAAGCATACTTCATATTTGCAATCGTCAGAGCAATTCTTCATATACACGCAAAATTTCATTTGATTAGCTTACCTCAAATGAAATTTTGAAAACGAGAATTTTAATCCCAATAAAACAAAGATGCTTCAACCTGGGATTGAAATTAGTAATAGAAACCTTACATTGCACACAAAATTCCATTTGATTAATTTACCTCGAATGGAATTTTGAAAACGAGAATTTAATCCCAATAAAACAAAGAGGCTTAAACCCGGGGTTCAAAGATTGAAGTGGTCATTTGCAAGGTTTAATGAAAGTGTTTTATAGGGAGAAGGTAAATCATCGTTTGAGATCAGATGTGGTAAAGGCATTTAAGTGTTGATCCACATATATATGCCAAGTTTGTTGTCAACTTTTACCTTTAAGGTCCACCACCGCTTCCGCTGTAGTGGTTTGTCCTGAACCACGCAATAACGACCGGTGGAGAAAGAGTTGTTTCTGTGAACACTATTGGTCGAAAGATCGGTTACGCTCTGATCCATTTGTAAGACCCCCTCCCAAATCGGCGGTCCGACCGAGGGATCTTATCGCACACCACCCTTTTAGCACGACGCCGAAGCGATCCCGAAGGGTGGAGGTACTAACTTCTCCAACCCCCTTCCTGGAACACCCCGTTGTCACGCCTATGGGTGATGTTAAGCGAAAGTCACTACACACCAACAGAGTAGGGAAGCAATATTCTAGCGGAAGACATCATCAAAGAGTGCATATTATAATACTTAGCGGAAGACGTCATCAAAGAGTGCACTTTATAGCACTTAGCGGAAGACGTAGTTTTATCACAAAAAACACAATTTCAAGGCCTGTAAATAATCTACATATCTCTGCCGCATAAAATCCTAACCATCAAGGATTTATTGTCATTATATATATATACCCTGGGATAGGGCACAACAAAAGGAGATGCAGCTTAACAAACTTATACCTGGCGTAGCCTGCTCTGTGGCTTCATCCACACACAGATGTTGTCACTCATCCGCACCTGTCACATGTGTCAAAGACAAGTTATTAGAACCACGAACAGAATCCAACCCCTACTAACAAACAGACATAATATAACATTTATAAGGGAGGGGATATCTGGACTCTTATTGGGCCGAGGTAGTCTTCCCACGACCACCGCCTATGTACTCCGTATCATCCTGCATACGGTCTCAGACCCACGCAGTTCTATTAGTTTCGCATTGGTTGCCCTCCCAGACCGTCCGTCGTGCGGGTTGCCTTAGAGTAAAACTCATAGGCCATCCGACATTCTCCCAAGGCACATTTTATATTCCCGGAGGAATAATCCTCGAAGGCACAATATATTTCCCGTAGGAATATTTCTCGAAGGCAACATTTCATTCCCGTAGGAATTACTTCTCGAAGGCAACATTTCATTCCCGTAGGAATTACTTCTCGAAGGCAACATTTCATTCCCGTAGGAATTACTTCTCGAAGGCTGCATTTTATTCCCGTAGGAATTACTTTCTCGAAGGCAACATTTCATTCCCGTAGGAATTACTTTCTCGAAGGCAACATTTCATTCCCGTAGGAATTACTTCTCGAAGGCAACATTTTATTCCCGTAGGAATTACTTCTCGAAGGCTGCATTTTATTCCCGTAGGAATTACTTTCTCGAAGGCTGCATTTCATTCCCGTAGGAATTACTTTCTCGAAGGCAGCATTTCATGAGACGAGAAAAGATAACTCTTTAAGGCTTAGCCATATATCCATCCGAGAATTTAGTAGAGGGGGAGAAGAGGACCTCCTTATAAGCTACCATATCTCCATCCGAGAAGGTACAACAATTTTAACTCGACTTCCATCGCTCTTTTGGATTGTTTGGCAATCAAACCCAAGCTATCTGCATAAGTCACATTGGTATTCATGTGGGCTCTCGTCGATCACCTTAGTGCTTTAGAGATTAAGCCCAAGTCACACATAAACTTTATGTTCATTTATTGTACAACTCCGATATTCGCTAGACGAAGAGGCACGGTTTAAGAAGGCAACATAACGAAATAATAAGAAATAGGGGCCTTAGGGTCGAAGACCTCGCGAGAGGAATCAGAGAGAAATCTCTCTCGGAAGGCTCGCGGAGAGGCTGGCGAGAAGGGTAGGCGAGATAAACGCCCGCAGGTATTCTCCAAGAAGTTCCCAGAGTTCGACGAAAGGAATACTGCGTTCGACGAACTCTCCCGAGTTCGTCGAGCCCACCTATGATCGTCGAGCTCGCCCCTGTTCGACGAAATCATCAGAAGTCGGCGAAGAGTTCTACGCTCATTAAAGCCAAAGGGACGGTCTCGCAAGGGGAGTCGCGAGACCCAGACCTCGGCAGATACCTTCGCAAGACCCATACAGAGCCAAAAGTGACCTGCGTTCGGCGAAAGACGTGTTGAGCCCGACAGAGCCAAGAGGAGGTCTCGCAAGAAGGCTCGCGAGACCAGATATCGGCAGATACCGCCAAAATGGGCCAGCGAGGTCCTCACAAGATGATCGCCTAGAAGAGGCATCACGAGCAGGGCTCGCGAGAAGGCCCGCGAGAGCTTCGACAGTAAGGTTCTCGCAGTTCCTTGCCCATAGGTTGATAGGGCCAAATTACCCTTTTATCTTTGGTGGTCTGCCTTTAGCCTCTCCAAATAGCGGAGTTCAGCTGTTAGCAGACCCATTTGGGGTGCGGATAGTAAAATCAGAAGGCAGAATCCTGCTATTTGCAGGCCAGACTAGAAAACCTATAAATAAGGCCTCAGGGGCACCTTTGGAGAGGACTTCTCTTCAGCTTCTCTCTCCTCAGGCTTTCTTTGGTTAGCTTTCCCAGAGCTCTCCAAGGTGCGCGAGTCTCAGCTTTGGCTTGGGAGGGGAAGCGCTCAACGATCTTCCGGGTTAGTGGGGGGACCTCCTCGCTGCGACTAAGGTCTTAGTCATTTTTCTAGTCTTCGATCTATCTTCTCCGAGGGATCAGTAAGGGCTAGCTGCCCCTCATTTCGGTGAGGGCCCCGAGCTCCACAAGAGACCTAGAAATCGGTTTCAACATTTTGGTGCAGTGAGCGTGGAGCGTGGCTGGTCCAAGAAAGTTCCAAGGAGCTGATATGACAGGAGGCGAGGATCAAGGCGAAGGGTTCAGCGAGTCACCGCAGGTGGTGACGCCAAGGATGTTCGCGGATTTTAGGAGGGAGGTGCTCGACACTTTCGGGCTCACGGTCGCGGCGCTGCGAAGTGAGTTCGCGACCCCAGCACCCCAGACGACCCTTCCCCCAGCAGCGGTTGGCGAGAACGCTCGGGGGGGGGGGGGGGGGGGGGGGGGGCGGAAAGGAAGTTGCAGGAAGTTCAGTTCAAGACTTGGAGGGGCGAGTGCTGTTCGCTAGCCCGGCGAGTTCCGTGCCGGCGAGCTCCATGCCGACGAACTCTGTGCCGACGAGCGCGACGCAGGCGAGCGCGCGTCCGGAGGACCTGGCGACTGTGGGAGTGGTCCAGGCGAATACCGTTCTCGCGAGCACCGTCCCCGCGAGCCCGAGTCTGGCGAGAGAGCTTGGGGGTCGTGTGGAGCGAGAAAGGGTAGCAGAAGGGGGAAGCCCCTTCTGCGAGTTGGTACTTTCTGCACCTGTCCCGGCGGGGTTCGGAGAGTGGGACATGGTGTACTACAACGACAGGGATGACCCCGTCCAACATCTCCAGTCTTTTGAGGACTCGGTCTCCATCAGGCCGATGTCGGATGCCTTCAAGTGTCGGCTCTTCGCCGCCACTCTTAAGGAAAAGGCCAGGGACTGGTTCCATCAACTCCCAACAGGGTCGATCTACGCTTTCGAGGATTTGCGCCAGAGCTTCTTGTTGCGATTCTCTCAACTTCAAAGAAGAGGAAGAAGGACGTCGAGTCCCTCTTCAAAGTGAAGCAAGAGCCAAAGGAGTCGTTGGCTCGCTACGCAGATCGGTTCCAGGAAGAAGTGCTACTCACTCAAGAGATGCCTGGGTTTGCACTCCAGCTCGCCTTCACGGTCGGGCTGAGGGAAAGTTTCTTTAAGATGGATTTGAAGAGGAAAGCCCCCATCTCCTACGAGGAGTTGATGGAGAGGGTGGCGGAGGAGATTGAGAGTGAGGAGGCCAACCCGGAGCTCACCAAAAGGCTAGCGAAGCTCAGTGAGCCGGAGGCCAGGCAGCAAGAGGTAAGGAGAAGGGAAGAGCCCAGGGCCCCGGAGGGGGAGTGGAGGCAGCGTGCCGAAGGAATGCAGGGTCAGGGAAGGGGTTACGGCCCGGGAAGGGGTAACTTCCATGGAGGACAAGGAAGACCCCACCAGTTGGGGTGGAGGCCGGGTCCGAGGCAATTGCCTCCCCCACCTCAACAAGCCATGGCGATCAGGCGGGGAAGAGGAGGAAGAGGAAGGAGAGAAGTGGCGCGAGAAGAAGCGGGAGCAAGAAGGAGGAGGAATAGGATGGCGGAAGGCGAAGCAGGGGAGGTGACGCTGCCGTATTGTGACTTCCATGATGAGGAAGGTCACGCGACGGCCACCTGCCCAGAGTTCCTAGAAATAAAAAGGGGCCGAGTGCCCGCGCCGAGACACCAGCAGCAGGCGAGAATCGAGGAGGTTGAGCCTCGAGGGGAGGAGGAAGAAAGGTGTGAAGACAGAGTTGATGTGGGTAGTAGAGGAGGGATCGGGGTGATCCATGGGGGGTGGGGGTGGAGGCAACCCGCAAGGCTAGCCTCCATACCAACTATCGGCGGAGCGTGGCCTCAACATCCACTGCTCCACCCCCGGCGGAGAAAATTACTTTCTCCCAGAAGGACATGCCAGGACATGAAGATCCGTTTTGCGATGCGCTGGTCATCCAGACCGCCATCGAGAACTTCACCGTCTCACGGATTTTAGTAGATAACGGGAGTTCGGTCAACGTCGTCTTCAAGAAGGCGTTTGACGAGATGAAGGTGGAGGCCCGGAGGGTGTTGGCCTCGGATGGTCCCCTATTTGGTTTTTCGGGAGAAAGGAAGGAAGTAGAGGGTGGAATGGGGCTCCATGTGACCCTCGGAGGACAGTCCCAGAACTCCCGCTTCATGATAGTGGATGCCCCGAGCAGCTACAACGCCATCTTCGGACGGCCTCTCATCATCGCATTTCGATGCGTCCCTTCCACTTTCCACCAGTGCCTCAAGTTCAGCACAGGTGGAATCCAGGTCCGGGTCCGGGGAAACCCCAAAGTTGCGAGACAGTGCTATGTGACGGCTGTCAACACCATAGCCTGGATGGGAGAAGCGGAGGAGTGGGACAAAGTGATGGAGGAAGCGGCAGAGGCCCGAGGCAAGGAAGAAGAAGAGGAGAGGATGGAGGAAGAGGAAATTCGTGCCCCGGAAGGGGTCACTGAGAGACCCAGGGCAGAGAGAAGAGGAGAAGAAGAGGAAGAAGAGGGTGCCCAGGAAGGAAGGGTGGAGGAGTTGATGATGGTAGGGGAGCAAGAGACGGAGGAAGGAGCCCAAGCGCTCGCTTGCGGTGGAGAGAAGGAAAGTGCTTGGGGAGAGCAATCCAGGCTGGAGGACGTGGAACTTGAAGTCACCACTCGGCTTGGGGTGATGGAGAAGGTCCGAGTCAGCGGGGAGCTCAGTTCGGAGGAGCGGGCTGAGATCCTAGCCTACGTGCAGAAGAATATGGATGTCTTCGCTTGGAGCGCCGCGGAGATGCCCGGGATCGATGCGGATGTGGCTTGCCACCGCCTCAACCTTGACCCCGGCACCCGCCCCATCCGCCAAAAGAAGAGGGCCACGGCGGACAAGCTGGAGGGACCAATCCGCGAGGAGGTGAAAAAGCTCATACAAGCAGGTTTTGTGTCGGAGATCCAGTATCCAGGCTGGGTCTCCAATGTGGTCATGGTAAAAAAGGGGGGAGGTAAGTGGCGCACGTGTATCGACTTTTCACTTCTTAATAAATCATGCCCAAAAGATTGCTACCCCCTGCCCAGAATCGACGAGCTGGTTGACTCAGCCGTTGGTTTCTCTGTAATGTCTTTCTTAGATGCTTTTTCAGGTTATCATCAAATCCGCATGCACCCCCCGGACATCAAAGATGTCTCCTTCATCACGGGGACGGATGCTACTGTTATAAGATGATGCCCTTTGGGCTCAAGAATGCAGGTGCCACATATCAAAGAATGATGGATCGGGTCTTTCGCGAACAAAGGGGAAGAAACTTGGAGGTCTATGTTGATGATCTCATGGTAAAGAGTCGGGACCTTGCGTCACACCTCCGAGACCTTGAGGAGACGTTTGGAACCATACAGAAGTATAAGATGAAACTCAACCCCTTGAAGTGTGTCTTCGGGGCTAGCCGAGGGAAGTTCCTAGGCCACTTGCTCACCCCGGCAGGAGTGGAACCTAACCCAGACAAGTTCAAGGCGATAATGGAGTTGGGGTCGCCGAGAAGCCCGAAGGAGGTTCAAAGCCTCACGGGGAAGCTGGCCGTACTTAGCAGGTTCCTCTCCAAGGCGGGAGAGAAGTGTGCGCCCTTCTTCAAGGTGCTGAGGGGCAATAAAAATTTTGAATGGACCCCGGAGTGTGAGGAAGCTTTTCGAGCCTTGAAAGGGCAACTCACCCAAACCCCCTACTTCAAGGGCCGAGACCGAGAGAATACCTATCCCTATACCTGGGAGTGGGACTTGAAGCGGTAAGTTCAGTATTGATCCGAGAGGAAGGAAGAAAGCAGTTCCCTATCTGCTATGTCAGCCGAGTGCTGAAAAAGGCGGAGCTCCGGTACCCAATCTTGGAGAAGTTGGCTTTTGCATTGGTGGTGGCGGCTCGGAGACTCCAGCCCTACTTCCAGGCACATTCAATCAAAGTGATAACAGATCACCCACTTCGCAGGGTCATGGAAGGGGTGGAACACTCGGGAAGATTGGCAAAGTGGTCCATGGAGCTGAGTGAGTTCAACATTACGTTTGTCCCTAGGGCGTCAATCAAGGCCCAAGCAGTGGCAGACTTTATGGCTGACTACACATCCGAAGTAGGGGAACATGAACCGCCTCCCCCGGTGGCGTGGAAGATGTTGGTAGATGGTGCGTCAGGAAGACACTCATATGGAGGGGGAATCATCTTGGTGAGCCCCCAAGGGACCAAGATCGAGCAAGCTTTGAACATCCACTTCCCGATTACCAACAACCAAGCGGAGTACGAGGCGGTGATAGTGGGCCTGCGGTTGGCTCGGGAATTGGGGGTGCAAGATGTGGAGGTCTCGACGGACTCCATGGTGGTAGCATGCCAAGTTAGGGGGAGTTTGAGGCGAAGGATTCGACTCTCCTGCGGTACTTAGAAAAGGTCAGGGGGGTCATCGGGCATTTCCACACTTTCTCCATCAAGCACGTGCCAAGGGAGGAGAGCACCCCCGCAGACCTCCTAGCCAAATTCGGTCCCCGAGCAGGAGGAACAGTTTCAGAACTCTTCCGACCCACCATCGAGGAAGGAGAGTTGATGGAGGTGGATCAGCGGGTCTCGTGGATGGATCCTTTCGCCACTTTCCTATCATCAGGGTAATTCCCTGAAGGAGACATAGACAGACGACGCTTCAGGTATAAGTCAGCTTATTACTCTTTGCATGCAGGAGGGCTGTATAAGAAGCCTCTCTCGGGACTCCTGGCCCGTTGTGTTTCAGAGGAGGAGGTTCCGAGAGTCCTAGAAGAAATTCACTCCGGGAGCCGAACTCTGGAAGGGAGGGTGTTAAGACAAGGCTACTTCTGGCCCAACCTCAGCAAGGATGCGGCGGAGTTCGCAAGGAGGTGTTCAAAGTGCCAGCTCTATGCTCCGCTCCAACTCCTCCCAGCTCAGAGGCTCCGAACCATCACTGCTCCCTGGCCCTTCGCCATATGGGGGTTGGACCTAGTTGGCCCTTTCCCTCAAGCTAGTGGCCAAAGAAGATTCTTACTGGTCATGATCGACTACTTCTCCAAATGAGTGGAAGTAAAGGCCCTAGCCAAGGTAACATCTCAGGTTGTGAGGAATTTTGTGTGGGGGGAAATAATTTGCAGGCACGGCCTCCCCCTGGCCATAGTGACGGACAATGGGCCACAGTTTTCTAGCGAAGAGTTTGTTAGTTTATGCACCCAGCTTGGCATTGACCTCAGGTTCGCATCGGTCCATCACCCGAGAAGCAACGGCCAAGCGGAGGCGGCGAACAAAATAATTGTCAACCTGCTAAAGAAGAAGGTGGAGAACCTCCGGGGAAACTGGGTAGAGCAGCTACCATCCGTTCTCTGGGCCCTGACGACTACCCCTAACACCGCCACTGGAGAGACCCCGTTCAAACTGTCTCATGGGTCCGAAGCGGTCCTTCCCATAGAGTTCGAAGTAAAGACCCCCAGGGTGGTCGCCGCAGGTGAAGGGAATGAAGAGTGGCTAGTGGCCAATGACGAGGAACAAAGGCTATCCTTGGACCTGGTGGAGGAACTCCGGGACCAGGCCACCGTCAGGCAGGAAGAAATCAAGCGGCGAATGGCCCGATATTTTGACAAGCACATCCGAGTTAAACATTTTCAGAAGGGAGATCTAGTCTTGAAGAAGGTCGACGCGGTCGGAAGAGGGGCCGCGGTAGGTAAGCTCAACCGCAATTGGGAGGGTCCATACATTGTAAGCGAAGTGCTCAAGTCGGGGTGGTACCACCTCCAAGATGTGGAAGGGGTACCACTCGGCCGAGCCAGAAGTGGGGACGATTTGAAACGATTCTACCCTTGAAAGTTTTATTATGATGTTAGTTGAATACTCTATTTCTTCACTTGAAAGTTATAATTGTTATATGAAGGCTGGCAAGGTGACAAGTTTTTATGCTGGAATGCCCCAGATCGATTCCGCTCCCGGGCTCTCACTAGACGGGGGGTTTCAGGTTGATCTCTGGAGAGGCTGGCAAGGTGACAAGTTTGTATGCTGGAATGCCCCAGATCGATTCCGCTCCCGGGCTCTCACTAGACGGGGGGTTTCAGGTTGATCTATGGAGAGGCTGGCAAGGTGATAAGTTTTTTTATGCTGGAATGCCCCAGATCGATTCCACTCCCGGGCTCTCACTAGACGGGGGGTTTCAGGTTGATCTCTGGAGAGGCTGGCAAGGTGACAAGTTTTTATGCTGGAATGCCCCAGATCGATTTCGCTCCCGGGCTCTCACTAGACGGGGGGTTTCAGGTTGATCTCAGGAGAGGCTGGCAAGGTGACAAGTTTTTTGCTGGAATGCCCCAGATCGATTCCGCTCCCGGGCTCTCACTAGACATGGGGTTTCAGGTTGATCTCTGAAGAGGCTGGCAAGGTGACAAGTTTTTATGCTGGAATGCCCCAGATCGATTCCGCTCCCGGGCTCTCACTAGACGGGGGGTTTCAGGTTGATCTCTGGAGAGGCTGGCAAGGTGACAAGTTTTTATGCTGGAATGCCCCAGATCGATTCCGCTCCCGGGCTCTCACTAGACGGGGGGTTTCAGGTTGATCTCTGGAGAGGCTGGCAAGGTGACAAGTTTTTATGTTGGAATGCCCCAGATCGATTCCGCTCCCGGGCTCTCACTAGACGGGGTGTTTCAGGTTGATTTCTGGAGAGGCTGGCAAGGTGACAAGTTTTTATGCTGGAATGCCCCAGATCGATTCCGCTCCTGGGCTCTCACTAGACGGGGGGTTTCAGGTTGATCTCTGGAGAGGCTGGCAAGGTGACAAGTTTTTATGCTGGAAGGCATCGGGTCCATTCCGCTCCCGAGCAAGAAGATGAGTTCTTTATAAGGTCGGGATGAAATGAATCAGGTTAGCGAGACTTCGGCGTTGACCCGATCCTTCTCGCTCGGCGGGCCTGCTCGCCCGGCGAAGAGAAAGATTTCGCACGATAGTATGCGAGTGACGAGAATCAATCCTATGCGCTCCGGGGTATCCAGTGCTAGGTAGAAAGGTCGCTGGCCATGGTAAGAGGCGAGCTCTCGCTGAGAAGAAAAATACCTCGCGAGACCTAGAGAAAAACACATACCTAAAGGGTAATAATCCTAAGGCAAATAACGAGAGGTCAGAGCATCCAAAAAGGTCCTATGTCTGTCTATTCAATAACGTAAGATGCGAGAACGATCATCGCGGGAATAGCCTACATAAAAATGAACATCGAGATAAGCGAGAGCGAGATGCCAGCAAAAAAGACAAAATAGCAGAAAGGGCGAACACAATACAAGGCTAAAAATGTGCATCCATGCATTTCACAGTTAAATTACAGAAGGTGACAATCTCGCCAGCCCAAAAAAAAAAAGAATAAAATAAAAAATCTATAAGCATCATGAGTCGCTCGCGAACTCTTCCTCGTCATCGCTGCTCTTCACTGGTGGAAGCGGGATGAAGAGCTCCGGGACGATATCCTCCAGAACCATGTCAGCCGCGTCGGCAGCTAGGAGGCCGGCCGCCTTCATCGTCGAGAAGATGCAGCGAGCCGACTCGGTGGACTCCAAGCGAATGTCCTCGTCTCGCGCTCGCCGCTCTTCCTTCAGACGGCGGGGGGAAGGGGGAACGACGACATGGGTGAGATCGCAGTTTAGGGCTTTCAGCCCAGCCACCTCGCCCTCCAATTCCTTGATGCGAGCGTCGGCTCTCCCGACGGCCTCGGCATCCTGCAAGAAAAGCAAGTTAGGGAAACGAAATGGCCGAAGGAAAGGAGGGTGACGAGGTCTAGGTAACTCACCACACTGCCCTCTGCGGCGAGTAGCTTCTCCTTCAGCTGCGTGTTCTCGGCAAGGAGCCCCTGATAGGCCCTCGCGAGCTCCACGTTCTGAAGCTCCAGCTGTAAGCAGCGCCTCCCCGTCATATGGGCGAGCTCGGCAGAGCGCAACTGTGACATCGCGCTCTCGAAAGCGAGGGTTCTCGCAGTCTCGTCTTTATAAGACCCCGCGTCCTCGCGCCCATAGAGGGCGAACGAGAGGTCGAAGGCATGACCACTAACGGTCTCCTTCTCCACCCAGGAGGGAAGGATGGTGGAGATGTCCAACCGGCTTGTCTCCGGTTTCCAGTTTACCAAGAGCTCGCCGGTCTCATCCCGGCGCCTCTGGCCGAGGCCGAAGTTGTAATGGTTGATAGGGATGGGCAGGACGGAGGTTCTGGAAGCCTCCTGGCAAGGCTCATCGTCCTCACCCCCCGCGGAGAGGCCGGTGAGATCGAACTCATCGAAAGCGGCCTCACGAGGCTCCTTTCTCTTCGAGGAGGCGAGCGAGACCCCGCACTTCTTACCCTTCTTCTTCGGCGGAGATTTTGGAGGAACGACATGGCTACCAGAAGCCCCCGGTCTCTTGCGAGAGGAGGGCTCACCTGGAGTGACGGCGCCTCGGCAACCCTCCGCCCCCATGGTCGTGAGAGCCAGGGTAGCGTCGGTTTTCCGATTGCTCGCGTAGGGGGGATGGATGGGAAGATCCCGCTCACCTAGAAAAGGGTTGAAATTTCAATAAATACGGGGTTACTGAGAAAGAAGTTAATAGTGATAGAGCGAGATCTTCACCTTCCCCGGCGAGCACTGGAAGCAGCTTGTCGAGGTTACGGCGAAGATGGACAACCTCAAAGTTCTTCTTGCAGTGGGCCGGTAGGTGGTCTCGCCGTGTTGAACTGGCGAGGTCGGGATGTTACCAAAGTTCCCCTTGACGAGAAGGAACTTCTGGGCCCAGAAGTGGGCTTTGTTGACGGTCTCGTCAACCTTAGGACCCGAGCCCACGAAGTAGGCAGTCCCGTCCCTGAAGGCACAGAATGAGAACAGCTTCCGAAAGACCGGGAGGCTGAACTCGATGCGCTCCTCGCGAAGATAACATGCGAAGGCTGTGATCACCGCCATGGCATTAGGGGTGAGCTAGCCCGAAACAACGCCATAGTGCTTGAGCACCTGACGAGCAGCGATAAGATCAGGATTAGTTCACATAATGAGCGAGACCTGACCTGCAGAGAATAAGTAGCGAGCGAGAACGACCATTACCTGGCGAACTTCCGGCCACAGGGGGAGACGCAGGCCGACCGCGAAATGAGCGGTGGGGATGGCCAACTCATCGGCAAGCGGGGCGTTGATCACGTCGTTCTCGCTGGGACAGCGTGCCTCGAACGGGGGGGGGGGGGGCGTAATCGGCGACCGCACTGAAATATTCCTCGTCGGTCAGGTTGCAGTGGTAGAAGGTGTGCTCCGCGAAAGCCTTCACAATCTTTCGCCGACCCTCCGACTCATTGGCATCGCCGCCCATCTTAATAACCTGCGAGAAAGGAAGTAAAGCGAGAACGGGAAGGAGCGAGAGCTCTGAAGCGGAGGAGGAAGGAGGTTGACAGTAAATGCGGTGGTTGACTCAGTTATGACCGTCTATTTATAGCCAAAGCGAAAGGGCGGGAAGAAGTCCAAGCGCCGGCGGGCGCAGGTAGCAGCAAAAAACATCACATCAAGGCCGCGGGCGAGAAAGACCGGTGGAGTTAGTACGAGCAACATTTTTGCGAGATGTATTTATCGAGAACAGAGGGCCCTCGCGAGCATAGTATAACATGAAAATGAAACTGATTTATTAGCAGCGAGCGAGAACTAATAAGAAGCTAGTAATACTTATTGTCAGACAAAATAAAGCCAACATATAAGTGACAAGTATACAGATTACAAGCCACTGCAAGGTTGTCTAGAATAACAGCACTCGTTAACAGGAATTAAGAGTCCGCGACGACGAAAAAAGTTAGCGAGAATCATGGGGCAACCACTTCCATCTACCCCCACCCCGCGACCCGGACCGCGGCGGTACCCTAGAGTTATAATAATCCTCGGCCAAGCGACCTTCCTGGTCCATGAGATAAGCATAGTCTCTCATCCTAGCTATATGCACCTCCGGCGTCGTGGCGTTCTCATCCTGGTCACGCTGCCTCGCTTGCCGGAGTCTCGCACACTCTTCCATCAAGACATCATGTCTATCCTCGGCGGCTTCCCTGTCACGTCTCGCCTGCATGTTGAGGTCCATCAGCACCCGCCCATGTTTCCTCAGCAACTCCGCGGCTCGTTGTTTCATCGTCTCAGGATCTCGCGGATCCCCTAAGAAGTCCTCCACCTGGTCAGGAAGGGGGGACATCTCGTCGTCGCCCAACTCGGAATCGGTAGGCGGATTTTCGTGATTCTCTGCGAGATATTACAAAGAGGTTAGATGGCGCGCTTGAGTTCGCGCAGGGCAGGGGGTCGTCAGAATGTTTACCCAGCGGGGGGAGAGAGGTCGAGGGATGGCCCTGGAACATGTTGCCGTAGTGAGGGTAAAGAGATTTACCCAGGCCGGGAGGGTAGGCTGCGCTGTTGGTCGGAGGGATTTTTGGCGGCACGGAGCCACCGGTCTCCTCGGTTGTCAGGAGTTGGAACCCGGGCTTATCTATAATTTTGTCAAGAGGCGGAGGCGGAGACGGAGGCCGCGATGCCTGGCGGGCCGGAGACTTCTGGGGCGAGACTGTAAGAAGCAGGGAACGAAGGTTGGATAGTTGACAAGGAGAGGGTTGGCATGCGAGATCAGGATCATACCGGCGACGTTTTTTCCAGAGAGGTTGGTATCCGCCGGTGGACTTTTGCGAGACCCACCAGTGGGCTCTCCAGCGTCCTCGTTCGGCAAAGCATCCTGCGAGTAGGTATGAATCACAGGCAAATTTATTGACGTAAACTAAAGGGGTAGCTCGTACCTTCTCGTGCGGGCGATCGTCCGAGGAGGAGTCCAACATCACGGAGTCATCCCCGGTTCGACGAGCCGCCTTCGCCTTCTTAATTTTTGGCGACTGAGCAGGGGGCGGCCGATTCATCCAGGCGGGGACCCTGGTCGTGGAGGGTAGCCCGCCGGCTCTCACCGCCCTCAGGCGAGCCTCGGCTTCTTCGGAAAGAGGCATCTCCAGGCAGCTACAGTACCAGGCAAAGGGAAAGGAAAGGAAGTGGCGGCACACGCCACCGGGGACTCGGGAAGATATTTATAGCCCATGAGGTGGGTCCCACAAAAGATTCCTGACAGATCGTCAAAGGACTCGCGAATACCAGGGGTTGGATGTTTCTTCGCGAGCCCAAATAGGCACGGTTTAAGAAGGCAACATAACGAAATAATAAGAAATAGGGGCCTTAGGGTCGAAGACCTCGCGAGAGGGATCGGAGAGAAATCTCTCTCGGAAGGCTCGCGGAGAGGCGGGCGAGAAGGGTAGGCGAGATAAACGCTCGCAGGTATTCTCCAAGAAGTTCCGAGAGTTCGACGAAAGGAATACTGCGTTCG